>OY756968.1:16268101-17686208 GCA_963580455.1 Euonymus europaeus | reverse complement strand
CGGATTTGGACAGAGGGGATCTCGGATGCGATTTCGAAGGAAAAGATGGTGATGAGGTGAGGTGGTTGATATCCGGTGGCGGCGATGGTGTTCTGGGTTACTGTCTCTTACTGACCCAGTCCGATCCCTCTGCTAACAGTGAGGGTCGACGATGACGGCGATGATGGTGGCGTTCGGGTGGTGGTGATGTTGGTATTCTGGGTGGCGAAATGACGAGGTGATGTGGTTATGGTGAGGCGTGGTTGAGGCTTCTCTCTTTCTACGCTTTGCTCTGCTTTCTCGATTTTCCGATTTCCCGTGCTCTCTCCTTTTCTTCTCTGGTCTTATTTTTTCACCCCTTTTTCACTGCTCTCTGGATCTCCTTTAATCCCCGTTTTCCCGCTCTCTGGCTTCTGCCTCTCTTCAATTTTCCCCCCATCCCTCTCTGCCAACTCTGCCTCTCTCTTTAAGTCCAACCACTCCTCTGTCACCACCGGCCATCCCCCTCCTGTCAGCAGCCCGTGATCAAACATAATGGCATTGGAAGCTTCTTTGGAGATGGGCCCAAACATGGGTTTGGCAATTGGGCTCATTTTGGGTAATTGGCTTCTAGCATTTTCTTGTGACATTTGGGCCAAGTGGGGATATGTCCATATAGGTTTGGGCCTTTTGTTATTTTTTGGTTTTTGTTTTATATATTTTTTTTTGTACCTTATTATTATTTTTCATCTTATTTTGCATATTTATGGGAAGGAAATTTGGACAAAAATGGGGTATAACACCAAGTTTTGGGCATAATGGTTAGAAGTTGTGGAAATGTTATCTCTTAAGCATTTGGGTTTTAATGTGTCGGATTTGGTTCTATCAACCTAAAATTGTTTTGACACTTGTTTAAGTATGTTTCAGTCATTTATGACTTGTTTGAATGGTTTTTGTAGGCTTCGGATTAATCGGGATCAAATATGGTATAAAAGGCATAAAGGAGCTGCAAAATTGGATTTTACTGTCAATTGTCCGGACGCCTATTAGAAGGCATCCGGACGCTTCAAGAAGAAAGGTGGACAACACTATTTTCAAGCATCTCCATTTAGACAGCACTGTTCACCGTCCGGAAAGACAAAGGGGAAAGCCAAAACTGCCACTGAAAAATCTGCGCAATAATATTCGGGTTGACTTTTGAAGGTGAAAATGACCAAATTTGAAGAAACTTTCTTCTAAAAAGATGAAGTAGACACCCAGATATTTCCAACGAATACTCATACACATAAATCCATTGAGAATTGAAGTCCGTGGAATTAAAACAAGTGGCTGCCTCGAACATGATAAGCGCCAGAATATACGTTTTTAAAGTGATAAAATACTACCAAAGCAATGCCAAGAAATTGTGCTTAAAAGCTGAATTTTCAAGATTATTGTACTTAAGATCTTCTTGGATGTTTTGCAGGTTAAGAGCTAGTAAGAGCTATCGGAATGAGATTTGATCTTCAGCAAATGTTAAGAGGACACTTCAAGCTTTGCAGGAAGTGCTGGTTCACAAAAATCAGAGTTCATTTGGGCCTCTAAAGGTTGCCTCGAAGTCAAGTTTGGAAGTTATATCCGAAGCAGAATTTCTGTTTGCAGACCAGACCTTTAGAAGCCCATAACTTGAGCGTCTGATGTCCAAATTGAGTTATTCAAAAGCCCATAATTATCTACACATTTGTATCTACAATATTGATGAAGGGTTTGAGTTCATAATATGCTTCGTTTAGGCCCAGAATGCAGTTACAAGATTAGTGTGTAATTGGAAGTTGATGTCATTGATGATACCATTTCCATTCAAAGAGTGGACAATCCACCACACGAATTTGATGGATATTCCACCACCAAAAGATGGCACTAACTCCTCCACTATGTGCTCATTTTCTCTATAAATAGAGAGGAGTAGGAGCTAGGAGAGGGAGCTTGGAGACAAGAAGGAAAGAAGGAGAAGGATTGGAAGCATAAAGAGGAGAAGCAAAAGAAGAAAACAAGGCTTGTATTTGTAATTATGTTTTTATGTTTCATGTCTTATTTGGTTATGTATAACTAAACTCTTGTTAGTTAGGGCTTGTCTTGAAGCCCTAAGCATGCTTTCAATTTTATAAGTTGTGTGGATTTCAATTTCTACAAGCATGATGATTTTGATTTTTCCATGTTATGTGAGTTCTAGTATTGTGTTTCTTTGATTAGCTAACTTTGAAGCATGTATTAGAATTAATTGTTGTAGAACATAGTCAATTGCCTTGTTGAATATGTTCTTTCTTGCAACATATAATTCAGTTGAAAATGAATTATGAAAAATCAATTCTTGAATACCTAAGTACAAATACCATGTATTAGGATTCTTGTCACATTCATATTCTCTTTACTCTTATTGGATTCTTGATTGTTGATTGATGCAAATGCCATGCTAGATTTCAATTAAGAATACACGTAATGAGGTAGACGCCATACACTTTACATGCAATTAAGAGAGAATCATACAACTTGAGTTTGACCATGACCTTGTTGTGAATGTTGTCATCATATGCTTGTTTAAATTGTTACTCTATTATTTCTTATAAATTGTTTGAATGTTTTGTGGTGGATAGTGAGTCTTAGCTATTGTTTTCAATAATTCTCATTCTTGTTCTTAACGTCAATTTCTTTGTCTTAATTTTTATCTATTGCAAGACTTAACCCCCCTTGTATCAATTATATTCAGGTGTAAGATTGTATATCTATTAGCATCACTCCTTGTGGGATCGACTCTTACTTATTCACTATATATATTAATTGTACATTTGTAGGTTATTTTAAATTGTTACTAACGACATAACAGAACAGTCCCAGTAATTCGAGTTTTATGATTTTTACTCAATTTTTGAAGGGCAAACTTGTCTAATTGCTTTTTTTACCAATGGGACTTATGTGTAATGGGTTAGAATGGTGTTTTGACACATGTATTAGGGTTTTAAGGGTCTTGAGACCCCATTTTTGTTACAACACTCATTTTGGCCAAAAATTACAATTCATCTTAGGGTTTTGTTATCTATGGCTTGTTCTTCATTTTGATGCTTTGTTGGAGTTCGAAAATCATCCCAAAGAAGTTTTTTAGGAGTTATGGAGACCCAACCAACTAGAAGAAAAAGTTCTTCCTCCTTGTAGAGCTTGACAAGAGCCCAAGTTGGAGTTGCTTCAACCTCTATTTGTAGATTGGAAGGTCATTTCGCCTCAACTTTCGATATTGGATTTGATTTCTAAACTCTCTTTACTTATTGTTATTTCATTTAGTTATTATATTTGGATTTGCAATTTCTAGTTTAATATTCTTGGTTATTGTTCATTCTTGTTTTCACTTTAATGATTTATGCTATGCTAGATTTTGTTCATTTTATCTTTGATTTTCTGCAATAGTTTAGCTTTTATTCCCATTTCATATATTGCATATTAGGGTTTAATCCAATCAATCACCCCAAGAGGGAAAATCGAATCTAACCAATGGTTAGCGGATATCCGTTTATTTTGTCAAAGAGAGCATCGCACTCCAGAGAGATCACCTTTGTCATCACCAACTACAAGTCCCCCAGCCCCAGTTCAAATGGAAGAAGAACCAGATAACATGAACAAGCCACTCAAGGATTTCTCTGTGCCTCAAGCAGCAGATCAAGCTTCATGAATTGTCTACCCTCAGACTACTGTAGACAACTTTGAACTAAAGTCAGGAATGTTTCATTTGTTGCCTACGTTCTTAGGCCATGCTGGAGAAGATCCTCACATGCATCTTAAAGAATTCTCTGATGTCTGTTCCACAATTAAAATAAGAGGTTTAACTGATGAGCAGGTTCATCTGCGATTGTTTCCATTTAGTCTGAAGGAACAAGCAAAGACATGGCTTCACTCTTTACCAAGAGCTTCAATTAGAACATGGACAGATTTGGCAAACAAGTTCTTGACGAAATTCTTTCCAGCTCAAAAGATAAATAAAATAAGGAAAGAGATAGTGAGCATCCAACAAAATGATGGAGAAGCATTCCACGAATATTGGGAGAGATACAAGAGGCTCTTAAGCTCTTGTCCTCATCATAATATTCAAGAATGGCTACTAATGCAATATTTTTATGAAGGGATGCTGGATTCAGATCGCAAAATGGTGGACGCCACATCTGGTGGTGGATTGATGAATAACAATGCCGGACAAGCCAGGGAGATGTTCGAAACTCTGTCAACTAATTCTCAACAATGGAGCTACAACAGAGTGAGAGAACCTCAGAAAAGGGCTGGAATCTACGAAGCAAAATCAAGTTCAAACATGGAAGCCCAAATTGCAAACTTGACAAATATGGTGAAGCAGTTAATCGTTCCAGGCTCTCAAGTGTGTGCTGTGTGCAGTACACCTGGACATGCTATGGAAAGTTGTCCACAAAATGAAGTTGCGGTCTTGGATGCTCAAATAAATGCATTCGGTACTTATCCAAATCAGAATCAAAACCAAATGCAAAGGCCAAGGAATGATCCATTTGCTCCTACCTACAATCCAGGATGGAGGAATCATCCAAATTTTAGGTGGAGTAATAATCAACCAATGCAACAACCTTTTGCTCAATTACCACAACATCGGGTTCAAGTGGAGCCTCCGAAACCATCACTTGAAGATATGGTTACATCTATGGCACAGAGCACTCAAGCATTCATGCAGAAAACTGATAACGCCATTGCAAATTTGGAACAACAAATGGGACAGTTAGCCACTGCATTAAATCAAAGAGAACCTGGAAAGCTTCCTGGCCAAGTTGTTGTCAACCCTAAAATTAATGAACATGCTAAAGCAATCACTCTGAGGGGAGGGAAAACAATTGGAAAAATGAGCATGCCAGAAGAAGAGAAGAACCTTGACTCTGACAATATGATCAATCCAGACGTTCTAGATCCAAATTCTAGTAGCAGTGCTACTCCTTTCCAGGAAACGCCAAACCTTCAGGTTAACTCTAACCTTCCAAATTCTATTTCTTCACATGCTCCTTTTCCTAGCAGATTGCAGAAATCAAAGAAAGAAGATCCAATGCAAGGAATCTTGGATACTTTCAAGAAGGTGGAGATTAACATTCCTCTTTTAGATGCCATCAAACAAATGCCAAAATATGCAAAATTCCTCAAGGATTTGTGCACAAATAAGAGGAAGTTCAAAGAGTTTGAAACGATTAAGGTTTCTGAGGAAGTTTCAGCTGTTCTACAAAGCAAACTCCCTCCCAAGCTAAAAGATCCGGGCAGTTTTACTATCCCTTGTATCATTGGGGGTCACAGGTTTGAGAAAGCTCTTCTTGACTTAGGTGCATCTGTCAATCTAATGCCTTTTTCTGTTTTTGAATCTTTGAATATAGGGGAACTAAAGGCGACCTCTGTGAGCATCCAGTTGGCAGATAGATCGATCAAATACCCTAGGGGTATTCTAGAAGATGTATTAGTCAAAGTTGACGGATTAATCTTACCTGCTGATTTTCTAGTATTGGAGATGGAGCCGATTCCTTTGTCAGAAGTAAAGTTAACCTTAATTCTTGGTCGTCCATTCATGGCCACAGCAGGTACTAAAATTGATGTTCAAAAGGGTACACTAACTATGAATGTGCAGGGACAAACGATTGAGTACAAGGTATTTGGAGCACTCAAATTACCAAGTGATGAACATTACTGTTTTCACTTAGATGCGTTAGATACAATTTGTCAACAAGTGTTCAATGACAGTTGTGGTCGAGATATTGTGGACAAAGTTTTAATTCATGACTTTGGAACCATCGATGAGGATAAACAAGCTAGCAAAGTCTTAGCTCGCCTTGAAGCTTTACCTTCTTTAGGTATGTATATTTCTGCCTTTGAGCCTTTACCAGTGCCTAAGACAAAACTTGTACCATCTGTTGTGCAGGCACCTCAATTGGAGTTGAAAGAACTACCAAAGCATTTGAAGTACGCGTATGTGGGCGAAGAAAGTACATTGCCAGTAATCATTGCGTCTGACCTCAGCGTTGAAGAAGAAGAGAAATTGTTGAGGGTACTAAAAGAGCATAAAACATCAATCGGATGGAGTATTGCTGATATCAGAGGAATCAGTCCCTCTAGATGTATGCATCGAATACTACTAGAGGAGGGAACAAAACCAACAAGAGATGCCCAACGCAGACTTAATCCAATAATGAAGGAGGTGGTGCTAAAAGAAGTACTCAAATTGCTAGATGTTGGCATCATTTACCCTATCTCTGATAGCAAATGGGTTAGTCCGGTACAAGTGGTTCCTAAAAAATCTGGAGTTACAGTAGTCCTTAATGAAGATAATGAGTTGGTTCCCACGCGAGTTCAAACAGGATGGCGTGTTTGCATTAACTACAGAAAGCTTAATTCAGGTACTAGAAAAGATCATTTTCCACTACCTTTTATTGATAAAATGTTGGAACGTCTTGCAGGTCATAGCCATTATTGTTTTCTTGATGGATATTCGGGCTACAATCAGATTGCAATAGCACCAGAAGATCAAGACAAGACGACATTTACTTGTCCATATGGTACATTTGCCTACAGGCGCATGCCTTTTGGTCTTTGCAATGCTCCAGGTACTTTTCAAAGGTGTATGATGAGCATATTTTCAGATATGGTGGAGCAAATTATTGAGGTATTTATGGATGATTTTAGTGTATTTGGTTCATCTTTTGATAAATGCCTTCATAACCTCGCTTTGGTCTTAGAAAGATGCCAAGAATGCAATCTAGTTTTAAACTGGGAAAAATGTCATTTTATGGTACAACAAGGAATTGTGCTTGGTCATATCATCTCTAGCAAGGGAATAGAAGTTGACAAAGCAAAAGTGGATCTGGTAAGTAATCTTTCACCTCCATCTACAGTTAAGGAAATAAGATCTTTCCTTGGACATGCAGGTTTCTACAGGAGGTTCATCAAGGATTTCTCCAAGATAGCTAAGCCATTGTGTAACTTACTATCCAAGGATGTGACATTTGAGTTTGATGAGACATGTTTGACAGCTTTTAACAAGCTTAAACTCCTTCTTATGTCAGCACCGATCATGATGCCTCCCAATTGGAGCCTCCCTTTTGAACTAATGTGTGATGCTTCTGATTATGCTGCAGGAGCAGTTTTGGGACAACGAGTAAATAAAGTACCTCATGTTATCTACTATGCCAGTAGAACACTCAATGATGCCCAATTAAACTACTCCACTACAGAGAAGGAGCTCCTTTCTGTTATTTTTGCTTTAGAAAAATTTCGTGCATATTTGATTGGTACTAAAGTAATTGTATTTTCTGACCATGCAGCTCTTAGGTACCTTCTTCAAAAGAAGGATGCAAAGCCTCGCTTAATTAGATGGATTCTACTACTTCAAGAGTTCGATATGGAGATTAAGGACAAAAAAGGATCCGAGAATGTAATGGCCGATCACCTCAGCCGTTTGGTGAACAATTCAGTGACCGAAGAAGACTCTTTGCCTCTAAATGAGAATTTTCCTGATGAGCAATTATTATCTTTATCTATTTCTACACCATGGTATGCTGACATTGTCAATTACCTTGTTACAGGTGATCTTCCAGGAAATGTGCCAAGAACTTACAAGGATAAGCTCGTGACAACATCAAAGTATTACATATGGGATGATCCATACCTTTTCAAATGGTGTTCTGACCAAATCATCAGACGGTGTGTGCCAGAATCAGAATTTCAATCCATACTCACGTTTTGTCACTCATATGCTTGTGGAGGACATTCTGGTCCAAAGAAGACAGCTTTGAAAGTCTTGCAATGTGGATTTCATTGGCCGAGTTTGTTCAAAGATGCATATACTTTCTGCTCTACTTGTGATAGGTGTCAGCGGTTAGGTAATCTTTCATCTAGTAATCAGATGCCTTTATCACCTATTCTAATAGTTGAAATTTTTGATGTTTGGGGTATTGATTTCATGGGACCTTTTCCTTCATCTAAAGGTTATTTATATATCTTACTTGCTGTGGATTATGTTTCAAAATGGGTGGAAGCAGTTCCATCAAAGACTAATGATTCTCGAGTTGTTCTCAGATTCCTTAAAGAAAATATATTTGCAAGATTTGGAACACCCAGGGCGATCATTAGTGATGGAGGGTCCCATTTCAATAATAAACTTTTTGCAGCACTATTGCAAAAGTACGGAGTCAAACATAAGGTGTCCACGCCATATCATCCACAGACAAGCGGACAAGCTGAAATCTGTAATAGGGAAATTAAGCAGATATTGGAGAAGACTGTGAGCTCCTCACGCAAGGATTGGTCTGATCGTCTCATGGATGCTCTATGGGCTTATCGTACAGCCTACAAAACTCCGATTGGAATGTCACCATACAGGTTGGTTTTTGGCAAACCCTGCCACTTACCAGTCGAATTAGAGCATAAAGCATATTGGGCTATCAAACAGTACAATTTCGAGATGAAGGCTGCAGGAGAGCAACGAAAGTTGCAGTTGAGTGAGTTGGAAGAACTCCGAAATGAAGCCTATGAGAGCTCTAAAATATACAAGGAGAAGACCAAGGCCTATCATGATAAGACCATTTTGAGAAAACATTTTGAACCTGGGCAGAAAGTCTTATTATATAACTCACGCCTCCGACTATTCCCAGGTAAGCTCCGTTCACGATGGTATGGTCCATTCCTTATTACTCATGTTTTTTCACATGGTGCAGTGAATCTTCAACACCCACAGACGGGAAATATTTTTAAAGTGAATGGTCATCGTCTCAAGCACTATTTAGAGCCAGCAACAGAACATTTTGATGAGAATTTAAGGCTCTCTGATCCTGTTCCACTCACTTGATACGCTGTTCCGTCTGGCTGATGACGCTAAATTTAGCGCTTATGGGAGGCAACCCATATTTCTTTCTCATTATCTTTGTGTGTTCAATCAAGCATTTAGTCCAGTTGCACATTTTATTAGCATATTCACTTTTACTTTCACCTTGAGGTGGTCACTGTACACTTTTGTGTGCGTGGGGGTTGATTGCGCCCATATGTCTACGGTGTGAGCTTTCTCCACCAGCTTAATGTGGTTTGGATCTTCAAATGTTTACTTATAGGGCAGCTGGGAGGGAGAGCATCTCATGACGGTATTGTCATTAGTATAAGACCTGAAGGTTTACATTTTGATCCTGTGGACAAAAGCTGTGGTCTCCTGATAGGCCGAAGGAAAACACTCGATGGCGTTAGCACAGAAGTCACTGGAATGAGCCTCTGTTACCTTACTTGTGCATGTGCATTGGTTGAAAAAAAAAAGTATATATATTTATATATTTGGGATTGCTTACGCAAAATATATTTTGATCGGGTAAGATAGTATGATATATTATGCTACTAATTGCATGTCTAGGGAAATTCTGTCTAAGGAGTTTGGTATTTAAGTGGACCACTGTGTCCCTCCAATCTTTCCTGGGAATTTTCCTGGTGTAATTAGTGATATAATTGTTTATATCTTCTTCACCGATGATTAAAAAAAAAATAATAAAAAAAACCTAATTGTTTTTGTTTTCTCTTCGCACACTCTGTTTCTTCCTGCTTTTCAACTCTCTCTTTCTTAATTTGTCTTTTCTGATCATCTTTCTCTTCCTCCGTCACAGTATGTCGCGCAGCCCTCGTGATACCGTTGCGACGGTAGACTTGTTCGCCAGAGCTACGATCCTGCCAGAACGTCGAATCGATTCAAAAATCCTGAACGATTCTGCCAACCACTGGGCCATGAGTTACCTCCGTGACCATTCTCTGCTGTTCTTGGTCGATCCTGATCCAAAAGACGAATTGCCGGTGTATCCTCACATCGTTCGCTCCTTTTACCATACTCTTCACAAAATACCCCACTCTTCTGGCACTCAACCAGTATATCAGGTTGACATCCCTGGTCTTCGGCTTCAATTCACTTCAGCGGATATTTGCAAATGTTTAGGTTATCCACCTACCGCTGACGTCGCTGAAGGTTTTCAAGCGCCGATCTCTATTTCCCATCAAGAGATGATTGATGATCTGTGTCAAGGGCGACACGATCCAAATAACGCTGCTTCTACACGCCGCTCTTATTTGCCGTCCACGATGTGGATGCTTGATGATGCCATCCGAAGTAACCTTTGCCCCATTGGACACAGTCAACAACGACAGGGTAACATACTCTCTGTCCTATATTACATGTATCGTGGAGCCTGGTTTGAAATTGGCCGGATTTACCTTGAGAGCATTCTTAAGGCGAAGACCCTCGTGGAGAGACAAAAAACCAAGGTTGGGAGATTATTTTTCCCGAGACTCATCACACGGTTGCTTTTCAGTATGGGCATTCTCCCACCTCCCAGTCAGACAACTTCCAATTATCCAGTGACTGTTTTGGAGAACTCTACCTGGCGTCAGAGTACTAGCCACATGCTTTCCAGTGCTCGCAGACAACGCACACCGCGACGTCCAGTTGCTTTACCACTGGAAGCGTCTGCCTCTTCTGTTGCTGCACTACCTTCGACTGACCACATTCACGACATCTTGGCCCGCCTGCATAGGTTGGAGGTTGGACAACAGCGGCTGGAACACATGCTGAATGTCCTCATGGACATGGTGCGGCGCTAACCATCTTCTCCTTCCACCATTGTCCGAGCATCTTCCACCTCAGGTTGTATTTTTCTATCTTCTGTTTCTTTGCATTGCATTGCTTTTCCATACTTCGTCATTTTCACATTGCGGACAATGTTTGGTTTAGGTTGGGGGTGGTGGCATATTCATGCACTTTGATGTTTTGGTACTGGTACAATTAGTTTGAGTCAATTTTTCTATCTGGATTATTAGAAAGCAACTTTTAACACACTTTTGTTCACAAATACTAAGCCTTGTGGTAAGATGGATGATAATGCATATGACTAAGAATATTTTCTGGTTAAAGCACAAATGAGTGGAGAGAAATGAGTAAACAACTTATGAACTTGCATTGATCTCTTGAAATGGATAATTGCCGTCAATGAGCACCATTACATGGTTTGTGGAATGATTGGATGGATGCTGAGGATGATATTGATCAATGTTTAAGAACAATGTTGTAATTTTGCTGGGCCTTTGTTTGAGATGTTCTATATTATGAATTCGAGACATAAAAAAAAAAAAAGGAAAAAAAAAAAGAAGAAAGAAGAAAAGGAAAAAAAGAGAAAAAATTGTTATGTGTATTCGTCATTTGTCAGTAGATAAGTTTTTCTGTGATAAGGCTCTATTAGTTTGTCAATTGGAAAATGTTGATCAATGGAATTCCAAAGCAGGTTTGTGGTAAGACTGGTGGAAGTTCTTGACAGCTAATATACCTATCATTTGATCAATGTTTGTTTATTTGTTTGTCCTTAAATTGACTTTTCTTCTGAGTGCATATCTATTTTCCAACTCCATGATAGAAATTCATAGCCCAAAAATCCTTCTATACCCTGTGAGAATATGGAGTTGAGGCTTTTACTTGGATAAATTGTTTGAGGTTATATGCATTATGGATTGTGGTATGAAGGTTTTGGCTTAGCGCACACACACAAGTGTTGGAAGTTGTGACTATACTAATCTGGATAGGAATTGTGATCTCTTACCTTTTGTTCTAGTATTGTTACTTTCACTCATTTCTCATAACATTTTTACGCTTGAATTACTAGGGACTAGCAATAAGCTGGTTGGGGGTTGTGATAAGCGCCAGAATATACGTTTTTAAAGTGATAAAATACTACCAAAGCAATGCCAAGAAATTGTGCTTAAAAGCTGAATTTTCAAGATTATTCTACTTAAGATCTTCTTGGATGTTTTGCAGGTTAAGAGCTAGTAAGAGCTATCGGAATGAGATTTTATCTTCAGCAAATGTTAAGAGGACACTTCAAGCTTTGCAGGAAGTGCTGGTTCACAAAAATCAGAGTTCATTTGGGCCTCTAAAGGTTGCCTCGAAGTCAAGTTTGGAAGTTATATCCGAAGCAGAATTTCTGTTTGCAGACCAGACCTTTAGAAGCCCATAACTTGAGCGTCTGATGTCCAAATTGAGTTATTCAAAAGCCCATAATTATCTACACATTTGTATCTACAATATTGATGAAGGGTTTGAGTTCATAATATGCTTCGTTTAGGCCCAGAATGCAGTTACAAGATTAGTGTGTAATTGGAAGTTGATGTCATTGATGATACCATTTCCATTCAAAGAGTGGACAATCCACCACACGAATTTGATGGATATTCCACCACCAAAAGATGGCACTAACTCCTCCACTATGTGCTCATTTTCTCTATAAATAGAGAGGAGTAGGAGCTAGGAGAGGGAGCTTGGAGACAAGAAGGAAAGAAGGAGAAGGATTGGAAGCATAAAGAGGAGAAGCAAAAGAAGAAAACAAGGCTTGTATTTGTAATTATGTTTTTATGTTTCATGTCTTATTTGGTTATGTATAACTAAACTCTTGTTAGTTAGGCCTTGTCTTGAAGCCCTAAGCATGCTTTCAATTTTATAAGTTGTGTGGATTTCAATTTCTACAAGCATGATGATTTTGATTTTTCCATGTTATGTGAGTTCTAGTATTGTGTTTCTTTGATTAGCTAACTTTGAAGCATGTATTAGAATTAATTGTTGTAGAACATAGTCAATTGCCTTGTTGAATATGTTCTTTCTTGCAACATATAATTCAGTTGAAAATGAATTATGAAAAATCAATTCTTGAATACCTAAGTACAAATACCATGTATTAGGATTCTTGTGACATTCATATTCTCTTTACTCTTATTGGATTCTTGATTGTTGATTGATGCAAATGCCATGCTAGATTTCAATTAAGAATACACGTAATGAGGTAGACGCCATACACTTTACATGCAATTAAGAGAGAATCATACAACTTGAGTTTGACCATGACCTTGTTGTGAATGTTGTCATCATATGCTTGTTTAAATTGTTACTCTATTATTTCTTATAAATTGTTTGAATGTTTTGTGGTGGATAGTGAGTCTTAGCTATTGTTTTCAATAATTCTCATTCTTGTTCTTAACGTCAATTTCTTTGTCTTAATTTTTATCTATTGCAAGACTTAACCCCCCTTGTATCAATTATATTCAGGTGTAAGATTGTATATCTATTAGCATCACTCCTTGTGGGATCGACTCTTACTTATTCACTATATATATTAATTGTACATTTGTAGGTTATTTTAAATTGTTACTAACGACATAACAGAACAGTCCCAGTAATTCGAGTTTTATGATTTTTACTCAATTTTTGAAGGGCAAACTTGTCTAATTGCTTTTTTTTACCAATGGGACTTATGTGTAATGGGTTAGAATGGTGTTTTGACACATGTATTAGGGTTTTAAGGGTCTTGAGACCCCATTTTTGTTACAACACTCATTTTGGCCAAAAATTACAATTCATCTTAGGGTTTTGTTATCTATGGCTTGTTCTTCATTTTGATGCTTTGTTGGAGTTCGAAAATCATCCCAAAGAAATTTTTTAGGAGTTATGGAGACCCAACCAACTAGAAGAAAAAGTTCTTCCTCCTTGTAGAGCTTGACAAGAGCCCAAGTTGGAGTTGCTTCAACCTCTATTTGTAGATTGGAAGGTCATTTCGCCTCAACTTTCGATATTGGATTTGATTTCTAAACTCTCTTTACTTATTGTTATTTCATTTAGTTATTATATTTGGATTTGCAATTTCTAGTTTAATCTTCTTGGTTATTGTTCATTCTTGTTTTCACTTTAATGATTTATGCTATGCTAGATTTTGTTCATTTTATCTTTGATTTTCTGCAATAGTTTAGCTTTTATTCCCATTTCATATATTGCATATTAGGGTTTAATCCAATCAATCACCCCAAGAGGGAAAATCGAATCTAACCAATGGTTAGTGCAATTTTGTCACACTTGACATTGTGAATACCTATTTAATTCGTAATTGGATTAATAATCCATAGACCCAAGCCGAAATCAAAAGTTTTTGTGAGCCGATTTGGGATTCACTCATATTATTACTTTGACAATCCTGCACTTGGAAAAGCGTAAATCCACTTACCTATTTTGGGAGAGTCAAAGTTCAAAATTAGACAAAGGATCCTTCAAAAAATATTCTTATAATAATTATATTTAGTCACCTGTAAATTTTCAGCTCATTCAGAGTCCGTTTAATCAGTCACGCTATCACAACAACTGAATTAACTTCGAACGAGATACATAAGTGTACAATTTATGTTTTTTGTAAAATTGACTTAGCGAAGTTCAAATTTAGCCAAAGGGTCCTTCACAAAATATACTTAGAATAATTAAATTTATCTACCTGTCAATTTTCAATTCATTCGGAGTTTGTTTGATTGGTCACGCCATCAAAACAATGTATTAATCTTAGAACCCCAGATGTGTTTTTCGTAAAATTGACCGATCGAAGTTCAAAATTAGGCAAAGGATCCTTCAAAAAATATTATTATAATAATTGAATTTAGTCACCTGTAAAATTTCAGCTCATTTGAAGTTCGTTTGATGAGTCACGCTATCACAACAACCGAATTAACTTCGAACGTGATACATAAGTGTGTAATTTATGTTTTTCGTAAAATTGACTCAGCGAAGTTCAAATTTAGCCAAAGGGTCCTTCACAAAATATACTTAGAATAATTAAATTTATCTACCTGTCAATTTTCAGCTCATTCGGAGTTTATTTGATTGGTCACGCCATCAAAACAATGTATTAATCTTAGAAACAAATACCAAATGTGTTTTTCATAAAATTGACCGATCGAAGTTCAAAATTAGGCAAATGATCATTCACAAAATATTCTTAGAATAATTATATTTAGTCACTTGTAAGTTTTCAGCTCATTCAGAGTTTGTTTGATCTGTCACGCTATCACAACAACCGATTTAATTTCGAACGAGATACATAAGTGTACAATTTATGTTTTTCGTAAAATTGACCGAGCGAAGTTCAAAGTTAGCCAAAGGCTCCTTCACAAGATATACTTAGAATAATTAAATTTATCCACCTGTCAATTTTAAACTCATTCGGAGTTTGTTTGATTGGTCACGCCATCAAAACAATGTATTAATCTTAGAACCAAATACCAGATGTGTTTTTCGTAAAATTGACCGATCGAAGTTCAAAATTAGGCAAATAATTCTTCACAAAATATTCTTAGAATAATTATATTTAGTCACCTATAAAATTTCAGCTCATTCATAGTTCGTGTGATCTGTCACGCTATCACAGTAACTGATTTAACTTCGAACGAGATACATAAGTGTACAATTTATGTTTTTCATAAAATTGACCGAGCGAAGTTCAAAGTTAGCCAAAGGGTCCTTCGCAAGATATACTTAGAATAATTAAATTTATCCACCTGTCAATTTTAAACTCATTCGGAGTTTGTTTGATTGGTCACGCCATCAAAATAATGTATTAATCTTAGAACCAAATACCAGATGTGTTTTTCGTAAAATTGACCGATCGAAGTTCAAAATTAGGCAAATGATCCTTCACAAAATATTCTTAGAATAATTATATTTAGTCACTTGTTAATTTTCAGCTCATTCTTTGTTCATTTGATCTGTCACGCTATCACAGCAACCGATTTAACTTCGAACGAGATATATAAGTGTACAATTTATGTTTTTCGTAAAATTGACCGAGCGAAGTTCAAAGTTAGCCAAAGGGTCCTTCACAAGATATACTCAGAATAATTAAATTTATCCAACTGTCAATTTTTAAACTCATTCGGAGTTTGTTTGATTGATCACACCATCAAAACAATGTATTAATCTTGGAACCAAATACCCAAATGTGTTTTTCGTAAAATTGACCAATCGAAGTTCAAAATTGGACAAAGGATCCTGCGCAAAATATGTTTACAATAATTATATTTAGTAACCTATCAATTTTGAGCTCATTTAGAGTTCGTTTGATCAGTCACGCTATCACAACAACCGATTTAACTTCGAACGAGATATATAAGTGTACAATTTATGTTTTTTTGTAAAATTGACCGAGCGAAGTTCAAAGTTAGTCAAAGGGTCATTCACGAAATATACTTAGAATAATTAAATTTATTCAATTGTAAATTTTCAACTCATTCGGAGTTCGTTTGATTGGTCACGCCACAAAACAATGTATTATTCTTCGAATCAAACACCCAGATGTGTTTTTCGTAAAATTGACCGATTGAAGTTCAAAATTAGATAAAGGTTCCTTCACAAAATATTCTTAGAATAATTAATATTTATTCACCTGTCAATTTTCAGCTCATTCAGAGTTCGTTTGATCAGTCACGCTATCAAAACAACATGTTTAACTTCGAACGAGATAACTACGTGTACAATTTATGTTTTTTGTAAAATTGACCAATTTAAGTTCAAAAGTAACCAAAGGATCCTGCATAAAATATTCTTAGAATAATTAGATTTATTTATATGTCAACTTTTAGCTCATTCGAAGTTCGTTTGATCTGTCACGCTATCAAAACAACGGATTTCACTTCGAACGAGATACCTACAGGTATAATTTATGTTTTTGGTAAATTTGACTCTTCGAAAATCAAAATTATCCAAAGGATCCTTCAAAAAAATATGCTTAGCATAATTAAATTTATTTATATGTCAACTTTCAGCTCATTCGGAGTTTGTTTGATCAATCACGCAATCAAAACAATCGATTTAACTTTGAACGAGATACCTAAGTGTACAATTTATATTTTTTCGTAAAAATGACCCAGCGAAGTTCAAAATTAGCCATAGTATCCTTCACAAAATATACTTAGAATAATTAAATTAATCCACCTGTCAATTTTAAACTCATTCGGAGTTCGTTTGATTGGTCACGCCATCAAAACAGTGTATTAATCTTCGAACCAAATACCAAAATGTGTTTTTCGTAAAATTGACCTATCGAAGTTCAAAATTAGACAAAATATCATTCACAAAATATGCTTAGAATAATTAAATTTAGCTATATGTCAACTTTCAGCTCATTCAGAATTCGTTTGATCTACCACGCTATCAAAACAACAGATTGAACTTCGAACGAGATACGTAAGTGTACAATTTATATTTTTCGTAAAATTGACCAAAGGATCATTCACAAAATATGTTTAGAATAAATAAATTTAGCTACCTGTCAAGTTTTAGCATATTCGGAGTTTGTTTGATCGATAACACTATCAAAACAATGGATTAAACTTCATACGAAATACGCAAGTGTACAATTTATATTTTTGATAAAATTGACCGATAGAAATTCAAAATTAACCAAATGATCCTTCACAAAATATGCTTATAATAATTAAATTTAGCTACCTGTCAAGTTTCAATTCATTTAGAGTTCTTTTGATTGGTGATACTATTAAAATAACGGACTAAACACTGTAGCAGTTTGTTTGATAGGTCAATCGATGGTTTAAGTTTTAATGAGAAATCTGTGTGATATTGTCAAATATTTTTTTAAAAATTTAATCACAAAATTATTTATTATTTTTAAATTCAATTAATTTTAATTGAATTATTAATCTAATATCATGTTTTAAAAAATAAAATAAAATAAAATAAAGATGGATGAAAAGAGAAAAATAAAATAAATATATCAATGACATAAGTCAAAAATAATGTGAAATAAAAGGGAAAAGTGGAATAAACACAGTCTGTATAAACGTTTTGATAACTTCTGTCAATATAGACACATGATTATAGGTGAATTCATTGACAGAGTCAAATATTAAATCACTAGCTCACTCAACGTTTCTCATCCAGATAATAGGGTTCGGACGCTTAGGGTTGGACACGGAAATTTCCCCACAAACCCTATTCCCTTTCCCCCAGTCTTCTCTCTTCTCACGCCATCACGAATCTCCCTTCCTTCATGTGTGTATCTGTAAGCTTTGACTCCTAGAACCTCTCCACTGTCTCTATCGGCGACATATCTGTAAGCTCTTTGATCTCTCTGATTAGATCGAAAACTACTCATATTATACTGTGTTTTTATCTCTTTGTCTCTGTTAACTCTTCATCTGCCAGCAACTTCGATAATTTTTGGATTAATCTGTTGATATGAATCATATTGGTTTTTTTGTTTCTGAAAGCGATTGATTTTATTGGGTTCGCTTCTTTTTTTTTTTGTGGGCGCTTACATTGCTGGCATCTTGATTTGTTGTTTGTGAGGGCATTTTTGTGGCTTTGTTTGCATTTGATGTTACTTTGTGACAAGGTTCAATTCACTTCCTGCAAATTTGATTCATTATTAGTGACAAATTGCTTCTTGAGATGGATTGATTGTCTACATTGTCTACAGTAGTGCAATATTTCAATGCTTCTCTATTTCTCTGTCAGGGATTTTAGCTTGGGTTCTTTTTGGGGAAAAAATTTGTTCGATTTTTATCTATGTATTTAGAATGAACTCCAAGCGAAGATGAACTGTAATACTTTTTTACCCCGTCTAGTTTTGTGAACCTTGTTTGCATCGTCGTTTCACTTTTATAATCTTTGGACTCCATATTTTTCAGTCCAGGTAATCAACATACTTATTAGTTAGAAAGAAAAGAAACCTAATTGTGAGCAAGTCAGGTAACGCCCTTCTTGGGAGAAATCAAGTTTTAATTTTCTTGATTGGTAACAATTGATTTTAGAAACTAGCTGCTTCAATCTTGGAATATGTGATTTTAATGGTGTAGTTTGATCATGGTTGCAGCTAATTTTATCTGGGTTTTGTTTTGAATTCTCTATTAATGCTCTTTTTTTTATTTTAAAAAGATTTGGGTTTTGTTTAATCTATAGTGTTTAATCTGTTTTATGTTTCTGTTTTGCTTCCAAATGCTGTTCACAGTGGGCTGTGGAGTTTTTATTTATAGTGCATTCAATTATCAATAATTTGGATATTTTCTATTTATAGAGATGTATATTTTCAATTACCACTGCATTTGTTTACTGGCAGTGTGTGGAATTGTCTGGCGGGGTTCTCGTTCTTATCATTTGATTTCCAGTTTTGTCGCTTCTATTTTCTATCCAAAAAAAAATCTTCAGCTTAAAGCTTGAGTATTCAAATCAAGGGATTTCATGTGTTTCTCATGAAAGGAAGTGAACCTTCTTTGCGTTTTCTTTGTCTAATTTTTAATGTGTCATTATTAGATTGTTTGCAATAATTATGTGTCATTATAAACATATTCAAGCTTTGTTGAATCCTTGGCTGATCGGGAAGCTTGTAAACGTAGACAATTAATTTTATGGGTATTTAAGTACTTTTAAATTTAAAAAACTTCATGAAACTTCCTACCCAACAACCTCATGAAACTTCACGTCCTAAAACACCTTGAAACCTTCCTGAAATCTCCTGAAACCTCCTTCCAAACACAGCACTAATGTTTCAACAATAGAAAAAGAGAGAATAAAATTACAGCGTTTACGTTTTCATTGGGCGTTTCATCATGTTTTTATAGAGCATTGGCTTGTTATTATGGAATATTTTGTCATCAAAAGCAAATAGTACATAAATACTGCATTTCATGGTTTTATTTCCTGGGAAAAAAAATGGAGATACGTGATTTAAGAGAGATGCAATGGCTTTTGGCCCCATTTGGTGTTATTATAGAGATGGTAAGCTCACTAAGAGCATGAGCTAGATTGTCCAACGCTCTCTTTCATTGCATGGTTGCTTGGACATTTAATTCATTGCAGAGCAAGTTCCAATGGAGCTTTAAGATGAAATAAAAATGGTTTAGGGTACTTTAGAACGTGTACCATGGTAAGAGTTCCATGTAGTCTTTTTAACTAATATTTTTTCCCTGGTGTTTGATATTTGGGTCGAGGGTTTCTTTTCTGAAAAAGAACCAAGCTAGGTTCATGAACTTATCTTGGTGTGGATCTTAGTGCGCATGTAAGCTCCTTGCCCTTGCAGTTTAATTTTTAGTGCATGGAAGATGATGGTTCCTTATTGAAATTTTACAACTCAGTTGTTAATGTCGCAGCAGATCTGTGGGGATTTCACTGGTATAGTTGATGCCCAAAACAAGATGCCTCAGTTTTACCTAGGAATTGTTCTCAGGCTACATGTTGTGTTATCGATGTTACATATTAATATATTATTGCATTGTGATGATTGACACAGTGTATCTGTCTTATAACCATAGTTAGAGTCAAGTTTGTGTTACTATTTTTGATGGTTCTATTATTTTTTGAGATCTTATATATTTTCATGTTAACATGCGTGGACTTGATAAATGCCTCAATGAATTCCTTTGCAATTGTTGAATTCTAATTGAATGTAATTTGTAGAACTCACTCTGGGAATAATTTGTCGAGTGTCGCCTAAATATTCTCTCCTTCGAAGCATTGGGTAAACAATCATTTGGTTTGAGTTTTGTCTTGAGTGGTTTGCTTCCTCTCTTTGTTTTTGATGGGTGATTTGGGCATTTTAGTTGTGGCTCTATTGGTGCTTTCATGTTATTCCTGTGTCCTTTTTTTCCCGTAGATTTTTCTCTCCCCTCGCTTGATTTGGCTTTTGCAATCGTCTGGGTTTGCATTTTTTAATTTACTTTTTCATCTTGTGTCTTCTGTTTGGGCAGGTTGCACTTCTCTTTCGTTCTTGCAGGTGATCGTTGTGTTGTTTTGTTGGGGCCGTGGAATCTTTGAGTGAGCCTTCCATTTGGATTAGTTTCTTTGAGATGCGGTTTCGTCTTTTTATTTGCTTTGATGTTTTTGTTGTGATGCATAGCTTGTTCTTTGGGGCTGTCATGTTGGTTATTCTTGCTTGATTTTGCTCCTCTGGTGTTCTGACTTGGCATATGTTAATGTTGGCTTTGTTTCTCAACCTAATGTGTGTTGTTTGGGCTGGTGGTGGTTCTCTTTTGTTATCACGGGTAATTTGTGATGTTTAGTTGTGTGCTCTAGGTTATTTTTTCTGCATCCATAGTTAGGTGAACGTATAGTTTCCTTCGGATTATTTCTTTGCTCGATCATCTGTTTTGCAGACATACTCCAATGAGCCATATTGACCTTCTATCTTTTTCCTGGGCAACCATTACCCATTTTAATGCATCTTTAACAAATGCTTATTTAATCTTCTGATTCGCTGCATAAATCTGTTTTGTTTACATTTTTAAGTGGTTTAAATGCAGTCCTCAAAATTCTTTAGAAGACTTTGTAAACTAATTTCCCAGTTTTAGTTTGCAATCTATCATCATTTCGAGCTTGCGTTAGTTCCTTCACATTCTTCAACCACCTATTGTACTTTTATGATGCCTTTTCTTTTACAAAATTGATGACAATGAAGTTTTTGCTTTTCTTTAAAAAACCTGCTGAACTACTACGATAAAATGATTTGTGTGGGTATATTGAGCAAAGTTCTCTTGTCAATCTTTTTAATTAGGATTCCAATTTTGCAAATCTTTTTTTGGGTTTTTAATCCAAATTTTTCTAAGCTCCGCGGGATTTTATTTTTTCAAATACGTGACTAAATTTGCATCATTTTTTTTAATCTTTAATGATTTTCATATTGGCAAGCTGAGATAGGTAATAATGTGGAACTTGCCAAAAAATAGATATCATGTAAAGCCTTTTCGCAACTATTTTAATTCTATTGGATATTGGTAAGAGAAGCTGGTTGGGCATAGGTTATTTGTGTATGATGACATCAGTCAACCTTTAGCTAATCTTTTCTTTTGCATGTTGTTGTGGTTAGAGCATTAGTTCACGTTATTGGCATTGAATTTGCTCTAATCTGTTCTGAAACTCTGATTTTGTACTCTGCCATAAATCTATGAATTTTTTGTTGTTGTTATAGTTCTTCTATGAATGGCCAAGAGTATTGGTATCCCTCCTGATGCCTATGAACCTATTTCTCATATGTACAGAATTATCGTTTGATTGTTTCATTATCAAAAGAGTTTAATCTACGGAGAATGTTAGGGGAGGCTGAAGTTGCTGATTGACATGGGCAAGAATGGAGCTTTACGTGGAGAACTTGCCCAAAACTGTAGAAACTTCTCAGGTATATTCTCCATTTCTTACAAAATGATCTGTTAGGTGGTTGGATTTTATTTTATATTATTGAAGACGATTAAAAGCTATCTTCTCTTATTCATGGGCATTTTTTTGGTATGAAAGAGTAAAGACAAGCTACAAGGGTCGAAAATTTATAAATATTGCTGCAAGAAGGTTTAAATCTTCGATTCATGTATATCTTCGGGACCACGCTGCAATGTGTGGGCCTACTAACCTAGTTCAAATATATAGTCAAAAGAATTTAGATTGCTGATCAGAGGTAGTTTGAGTTAGATTTGTAGTCATGTACTATCTTATTCATCGCTGATATTGTTTGACTAGCACCATTCATACTAACGACGATTAAAAACTTATCATGCATTGCTTGCAGTAGAGAACCATTGTCAATAGGACATCATTAATGGAAAAAAAAGAGAGAAAAGACACTCAAAAATAGAAAACACGTGTGTATTAGTGGCTGCACTTTTTATTTTAGCCCGACTAGCTTGTAAGTTGTCAATCTGTTGCCAATGTCTGATAGGTTGTCGGGTTAAAATTTTAGTTGTTGCCTGCAATATATATAGAAAATGACAAATAAGAAAGTAATTCAATAAAGAAGCTCAATGAAAATAAATCCAAATTTCTCAAGACACTTGTACGGTGTAACTCATTTGACCACATGACCAAAACTCATTTCTTATTTTAGCAGTTTTTTTTTTTATCTCTATCACAAGTTTCTCTTCCTGGAGATATCAAAAATTATATTAGATATGATCTCTAAATAAAATAATAAATAAAAATAAAACATTATGTAGCTGAAAACTCATTAAACATCTCCCATTGTAGTGCCCAATTTTCATTTCTTTACTCAATTGGGGCACAACAGTAGGGCCACAAAAAAATTATTACCTTCCTCCTATAGGATCGTGTTTGCCTTAATGTTCCAAAATCAAATTCATATGAATAAATGCAAATCTGCAAAACAATTGAATAACCAGTTAGAGAACGAAAAGTAAAAAAAAAAAAAAAAAAAACGAGAATCATCAAGTAGCAAACCATGGTGAACTTTGTCACACTTGATTTTTCTAGTCTTTGTTATTTGAGAATAAAAGAGTGGGAGAAGGAAAAGTAGACACTTAGGCCAATTCATTAAGAAATGAAATGTAATAAATAAAAGTTTGTAGTTGGATTAAAGTTTTGTATTTAAAACAGCTGGAAAGACAAGAAACCACAAGCAAGAACAAATTTGATTAGTAGCTCACTTACTATAAGTCAGATATGTGACAAAAACATTAATTCCTGTAACATATGCTTTTGATGTCTTGAGTATTTTTATATAACAATAACCGGCAGTGCCCTATTCATTTCCCCTTGAATTTCCTGCAATCTAGTTATCCATTCCATTGATAGTCTCGTATTCAATTAACACTAATGCATGATTAATGTTTAGTGATTTCTTGCTTCTGTAGATCTTTTGCATACATGTACTATTTTTTAAATTCATATAAATTATTTAAGAATCTTTAAATATTATTGAAAATATGGTTATACTCACGTGTATATAAGTTTTAAACCTAGTAACCAACCCATCGATTGTTACAATTGATGATTAAATGATAGAGGTTTCTTTTGCTGTAGCAATCGATGGGTTGACCACTAAATTTATAACTTATACACATGTGAGTATAAACATATTT
This sequence comes from Euonymus europaeus, assembly GCA_963580455.1. NCBI lineage: Eukaryota > Viridiplantae > Streptophyta > Magnoliopsida > Celastrales > Celastraceae > Euonymus > Euonymus europaeus. Next base: position 17,662,538 of record OY756968.1, on the reverse strand, counting down.
TTAGGTTCTTATATAATTTATATAATTTTTTAAAAAATAGCACAAGTGCCTAGGGGATCTATAAGGGCAAGAAATCGCTAAATATTAATCATGTCTTAGTGTTAGTTGATACGAAATTGTTGATGGGTGGATTGTTAGATTGCAAGCAATTCATAAGGAAGTAATGGGCATTGATGGTTATTGTTATATAGAAATACTCAAGACATCAAAAGGTGTTGGAGGAATTAATGTTTTTGTCATATATCTAACCTATAATAAGTGAGTTTCTAATCGAACTTGTTCTTGTTTGAGATTTCTTTTGTCTCTTCATCTGTTGTGTATACAAAACTTTAATCTAATTACAAACTTTTCTTTATTTCATTTCTTGATGAAATGACCTAAGACCTTACTTTTTTCCTTTATTATCATACTATCTTATTCTCAAATAGCAAAGATTAGAAGAAAACCAAGTGCAATATGATTGGTTACTTGATAGTTCTCGTTATTTTTTTGTTTTTATTCTCCTTTCTTTGATTGGTTATTAAGTTATTTTGTGGGTTTGTATTTATTTAGATGAATATGATTTTGAAACATTAAGGTAAACAAGAGCCAACGGTAGAAGGAAGGTAATAGACTTTTGTTGCCCTGCTGTTGTAACCGAGTTGGCTATAGAGATGAGAATTGAGGCACAACAATAGAACGTATTTGATGGGTTTTTAACTTAATGTGATTTTACTTTTATTTATTATTTTATTTGGAGACTATAACTAACACATTTTTTGGTATCTCAAGAAGAGAAACTTGTGGTAGAGACAAAAAAACTGGTAAGACATGTAACGAGGTTTGTTCATGTGATTAAATGAGTTACTGTAGCGTACTAATGTCTTGAAAAACTTTAATTTATTTTCATTGAACTTCTTTAATGAAATACTTTCTTATTTGTCATTTTTTACACCTATGCAGGTAACAACTAAAATTTTATTTCGACAACTAATTAGGCATAGATAGCAGATTGCTAACCTACAAGATAGTCGGGCTCAAATGAGAGGTGTAGCCAATAATACAAATGGTGTTTTCTACGTTTGATTGTCTTTTCCTTTTCTCTAGTAGTGATGTCCTATTGACAATGGTTCTTCTCTTATGCAGGCAATGAATGCTTAGTCTTTAATTATTGTTGGTATGAAATGTGCTAGTAAAACAATGTCAACTATGAATTAGGTAATCCATGACTATAAATCTCGCTTGAAGCGCCTTTCTCTTGATGTGGCAGGATGAGGAGCAATCTAAATTCTTTTGACAATATATTTGAGTTAGGTTAGTAGGCTCACGAGTTGTCGTAGGGTCTCAAGGAGGTGTGACACTTAGGCAAACTTGTGACACTAGTCACATTTTTTGGCATAGTCTCGCATTTGATGATATTGTTGGCTAGTAGTAGCTTGACTAAGAGTGCCTAGTGTGTTAGGCTTCGTCTTCTAGAGTAGTTTTTGTACACTCATTCGATAGCTCGACTAGGACATACTATACTTGTTATGGGGTCACACATTGGAGCATGTGGTCGGAGTATGAGTGTTTTATAATAGTTCCTCATGGATCACATACCTAGACACCTTCGCCCTTAGGCGTCTGGACTCACCTTGGTCTCTGGGCAATTTCTCTTCTTTTATATAGCGAATTATAGGGTCCATCCAGTTACCTGCCCTGGACTCGGGTGATTGTGTCTCTATGATTACTATTTCATTTGAAATTGCGTGTTCCTTCCATACCGTGGGCCATTTCAAATATTTCATTGGTATTGGGATTGCATTCATCGTGAAAGCTTCAAATCTACTTGCAGATCTTTTACCAACTTCATATATTCAACCATTTTTCCGTCTTTTGCCTAGTACGACCCTTGCAATTAGTTGGTGATCAACCGTGAGTCTTACTGCACTGCTAATTCCTTGACCCTAAGCTAAGGGCAAGTTGTAGTCTGGCAATCAAAGTTTTGTACTATACTTTGTTATTGGTCGCCCAAAAACCACATCTTGTGGATCTTTGCACAATGCTCCCTCTAGGCGAAATCAAAACTATCCCCAGGCCACTACTTTTGACGTTGATCACCATATCAACAAATAATGTCAACAGAGCGTTGCTCTGAATGGCCAAACATGCCAATTCGTTATGTGTTTTTTCTTGGATGTTGGGGGTGAAGTTAGCAATAAAATATGCTAAGACTCGAGACTTGATCGCCGTTCGAGGTTGATACGTGATATCATGCTCGCTCATCCTCAACAACCTTTATCAATCACTTGGAAAACTCAGGATTGTATAATACGCTACGTAATGGAGAAGTTATGACCTCCACGATGTTATGACTTTGGAAGTAGGATTTAATTTCCTTCTTGGAGTGGTGAGGGCGGGGACCAATTTCTCCATCACGTTGTAGCGAGCTTCCGTGTGAAGTAGGCTTTTGCTCACATAGTAAATCGATAGTTGCTTGGAATAGTGTTCCCTTACTAGTGTTATATATATATTTATAATGTTCTCTTGCTGGTATACCAATAATAAGTCTATATAACACGAAACCCAAGCCGGTGCCACTCTCTGTAATCTAACCGGTGTCCCTTACTAGTGTTATCTTTATATATATAATGTTCTCCTACGGGTATACCCATAATAAGTCTATATAACACGAAACCCTAGCCGGTGTAGCTCTCTATAATCTTGAACATGGTATCGAAGGCCTAGCTTCATCGTTTTCGTTCTTCTGTGCTGCTGTGTGGTTCTGCTTCTCTCTTCTGCCTTTTGGTTGTTGCTGTTTCTCTCTCCTATTGTGTGGTTGTTTTGGTGTTTCTTTCCCCGATCTACGATGAGTTCATAACGCAATCAGCGCACTGCGTGTCTAAATTACTTGCTTGGCGTTAGGCGAGTCGCTCAGACCTAGTCAACGTTTGATATGAGCCGCACACGACCTTCACGCACTGTTGCCGGAATGTAAGGTCTATCATTTTACCTCAATGAAACAGCTGTATCTTTTTTTTGTTTGTTGATTTTATGCACTCATCTTAATGGGTCTTTGAGTTGGAGGTGATTTGCCTATAGGGTTGTGTGTGGAATTTTTGAGCACAAGAAGTTGGTTTTCAGTTCAGTTTGTTGGAAGTGTGTCGGTGCTACTCTGGATTTGAGATTCTAATTTACGCCTTTCATTTTTCAACACTGTTGACTTGGAATTTACTTATCTATCTTGGAATGTATGGATTTTTGACTTTTTGGAACTGGAAATTAGTCTGCCTCCCTATATTTCGTCCTAGTGAAGTTGTTTTGTGTATTGGAGAGGAGCTTTATGGTGATGTTTTATGGTGTTCTCTAATGTATTGCAATCTGTATTTTGTGGTTTAGTTTCTAGTGTGGCTACTCGTATGTTGAGCAATGTCAACCGGTGCAATTTCCAATATTAATGACACTGAGTCTCGCAAAACTCGTACCTCTGTTGGTGGGCGAACGGACTGAAGTGTTTACTACCTCTATTCGCTTAGTTGATGATAAATTGGATGACATCACAACCTATCCTTTATGGAGGAAGAATGTGTTGAAAGCCCTCCAAAGTAAGGGATTGGATTGACATTTATCTGATGATCCATCCTCCAATACTCATGCTGATTATAAGACCCGATTCATGCGTGATGTTATGATCTTTAGCAAACTTATGAACTCTATGGATCGGCCGGTTAAAATGTTGTTTACCAGTGTTGATACAGTGAAGAAATTATGGATTGCTCTTGAAGAAACGTATTCGTCTTCTCAAGATCTATCCAGATTGTATGATGTGATGAGTGGCCTATTTTAGTCCAAGCAGGGTGACATACTTATCGTAGGCTGAGTCACTCTATGCGATGTGATGGTATGCCTAGTGCTCCCCCTGCTGGTAGTGAGCACTCAACTCTAGTAGTTTTTCAGGGAGGTGGTCGTAGTGGCCGTGGTCGTTATGCTGGTGACGGGGAGTCAAGTATTTGTTATCATTGTGGGCAGATTGGTCATATTCGTCCTTATTGTTGGAATTTACATGGCAAACTTGTTGCCAACATTGCAATATCTGGTTCTTGTTCTTTTTCTAGCTGGCGGATTGTCGACATGACCGTTAACGAGTTTGCTCGCTATACTCAGCATCAGATTGAGAGTTCTGTTGATCCATCGGTTGCTACCTTTGTAGGTAATTTAGTGGCTTGTTTGGCAACTAACTGCATCTGTGTACTTGATTCATGGTCGACCCATCACTTGAGTAATTCTTCAGGTATGCTTTCTGATTAGTTGGTTCTTCCTGATCATCAGGGGATTACTGTAGCCAATGGCTCTAAACTAAAGTTGCATAGTTATAGTTTTACTAAATTATCTTCATTATTGATTACGACACTTATTGTTGTCTAAAAAACGACCAACTAAAGATAAAGTGGTTCGGTGACTTTTGGCTTGGACAATAATGGGCGAGAGGTGGGCTAAAGTGGTTCGCGGAGGTGGTTCAGTGGCATCCATATTTGTTCAAAAATTGATGACTGTTTGATATGGTGGTCATAGTATTTGACATGCTGCTAGATTGACTTATCTTTTATTTCAGCTATTATATTTCATCATCCCCTTTGCCGTCATTGCTCACCCTTTACTTTCTTTTCTTCCCACACAAGCTAAACTAGTACGGATACTCGAACTATGGATTTGTAGGAGACGGGTTAACATGGTGCCACCTGAAGACACTAGAATGAGATTAAATTAAATGATTGACCTCTTTATTTTGTTTGGTATTATATACGCGGATTGACGATTGTGTATGTTGATTACATTTGTGGAAACTTTGTTGATGTGTGGATGGTACAGTTATGAGGGTGCCTTGTGATAGGACTATTGAACCTGGATGTGAACTTTATGAGTTTGAATTGCATGTTGATACATGTTTGGTTGTTAAGTTTTATTATGTATTGCAGATGCATGTTATAGATGGTCTGAGGCCCTATCTTGGATTGTGGATGCATGTGATGTGATGGTTAGAGACCTTATATGATTGTTGATTATGTGCTGTGCATTTCAGGTAGGCATTCTTCAATATACACAAAGATGGTGTCGAATTTTTGATAGAAAATTATGGATCCTAGATGAGAAAACTAAGATTAAATCTTTTTGTGATATTGTAGAGGGTTAATATCTTATAGATATTGTATTAGGTTTAAATAGTCGCTCCTCCCGGGTTTGGTCCTAGTTGTATGTTAGTAGTCTCTAGACCATGTCATGACTTTTATAGATTTGACACGTACTCTTTCCCATTAAATCCTCGTTATGCATTATATATTAAATAGTATTATCTGTTGTGGCACAAATGGACACTCATAGGACTACACAAGTGTCGAGAACTGTGACAGAGACCTCTACTGATGGGGGAAAAGGTGACAGACCTCGGGGTCAAAGGCGAGGTCGTGGGAGGGGAGTAGCGCGCACTACTAGCACACATGGATCAGTATCGGTGTTGAGTACAGATATTAGGGAGGATGATATAGTCCTAGAGAAGCAACAGTTGGGTGATGACATTTTGATCGGCGGATATGAGAGAGCTCTAGGGGTTCTTCCAGTGCATATGGTGGCACTTCCAGCAGTGCAGGTTGCTCTTACCATCTTGTGGTGTCAACCGACGACATTAGAAGCATTGGCAAGTGCAATGATAAACCTAACACAAGTGGTGACGAACCAGCTTCTCAGGACACCAGAGGCTCGTTTTAAGGGGCAAGCTTTAGGGGTTCGTACGGAAGGAGGATCCATGCAGGGAACAGGTAGGGAGATGTACGAGGTCGATCAGTTGAGAAAGACAAGTTCTTTTTTTTTTGAGAGGGGGAAGGTTGAGAGGCGGAAGAATGGTTGCATCAATTGGGAGCGAGATTTGATACTCTAGCTATACTAGATGATCGGAGAGTGAAGATTGTCTTCTATTACTTGAGAGGTGATGCATATAATTGGTGGAATTTCTTAGGTCTGAGGAAGTATGAATTGGCATGGACATCTTTTGAATTGGTGTTTTTGGAGCGGTTTGTTCCGCAGACTTTCAAGATCGATTAGGCCAAACAGTATTTGGAGTTTGTATAGACACGAAACATGACGGTTTCATAGTACACCAAGTGGTATGAAGAGTTGTACAATTATGCTAGGAAGTTTGCTCTAGATGAGAAGAGCAAGACAAAGAGGTATTGTGATGGGTTGACTATAAGTCTGGGTGAGATAGTGCTTGCTGCTAGAGTCCAGATCTATAATGAGATGGTAAAATATGGCATTGAAGTTTGAACAGTGGAAAAGAAACTCCTGACAGTATTGAGAAACATAGAGGGGTCGGACCTTTTCATCCATAGGTGGAGGTAGTCAAAAGAAACAAAAGACGAACTCTCAGACTTAGAAAGGAGGACTAAGGCAAAGGGTTGATGCCATAGGGTGACAAGATCACATGCTATCGGTGTGGCAATGAGGGGCATAAGAAGAGTGAGTGCAAGGATATGGGTCCGAGGTGTTTTGGGTGCAATATGATAGGGCACAAGAAGAATGAATGTCAACGGGGTGATGGTGTTACACAGTTGGCACAATGTTAGGCACTTACCACCTCCAGCACCAGTTCCAGCTCTGCCTTCTACAGTTCCAAAAGGAGGGATAGGGCAAGGTGGTAGACCACAGCAGCAGCAGCTAGTTTTGGTTCAGACACGAATATTTGTTTTGAAACATAAGAAGGCTCCAAAGCAGTCAAATTTCATCAGAGGTATATTTCTTATCTCCAATTGTTGGGTGAGGGTATTGTTTGACTCGGGACAATTGGAGTGAGATTGTGGAAATAAATAAACGTGGATATACATACATACATATATATATACACACACACGAGGTATAGGAGAGAAACAGACATTAAGTTGAGTCGAAGCATCTAAGGCCCGATGGTGATGTGTTACTCGTACCTAAAGTTCATGAATAACTATGACAAATAATTGTTTTGGTAGTTAATATTATACGATGGAGGATGTCTAGATGATATGAGTAGGTACGAGATGGCGTCCGGGTGGACACTTGCATAAAGAAGATAAATGTGATCGTGAGTTAGGTCTAGTCATGGAAACATCATGACGAAAGGTTATAGTTGAGAGTTATCTAGCTGGTGAAATGATGAACTTATTGGTTAGAATCCATTAAGAAAGGGACTTTGAAAATATGATTAGTATCCTTAAGAAAATTTGCATAGGGATGATAAAAATGTGTTAAATTTGAGAAAATAAAGTTTTCTTTAGAGGGAAGGTATGTATCAAAGGGATAAAGATTTGTTTAGAAATAATTAAGTGATATTGTGTACAAAATAATGGGGCAAAAAAAAGGGTTAAAACGGTTTGAAACTATCAAGAGTACTAGATATTGGTAAAGTGTTGCTGACTCTATTTAATAACATTAAATGGTACGCAAATGAGAATATATAATGTTGAGTAATAAATTGTTGGTAAGAAGTTTGGACACTAAGGGTACTCGAATGTCAATGTGATAATTTTTCTTTAAATGCATAAGATATGACAGTGAATGATAGATGCTTTAGAACTAAAGGTGAATAGTCTATAACTATTTGGAGAGTCGATTGGAAAATTCAGGAAATTTACTTAGTAAATTGGATAATAATAATTGTGGACGGTAAAAGAGAGATTAAGTATCTCTAGAATTTAATTGAAGGTACTGAGGCTTTCGAGAGCTAATAGTAACAAAGTAGTTATGAGAGCATAGACTAGTTTGTCTTGTGAGGTAACAAAGTAGTAATTATTACTGACACTGAAGATTTGGGGAAGACAAACAGATTCTCTAAGAATCTTTTAGAGATAATGGAGATCTTGAGGTACAACTAAAAGGAATTTGAGTGCAGCGAAATTGTACAAATGTTTTAAAACACCACAAATAAGGGTGACACGTCATATAGTAGCTGAAAAAGGCTAGTTATTGGGGTCTTTTATAGGGTTGCACATTCTATGCAAGGTTACATAGGGTGGTAAGAGTTGCAAGCAACATGCTTGAATTCGGGTTATATTTAGGAAAGGGGACCAAAGTAAGTAACATAAACCAAGTAATATTTTCTCTCCCTACTCAAGTTACATAACGTGGGAAAAATGGCGAGTGGAGGAGGCGGCCAAGCTTGTTTAGTAAGGGTGCTAGAGGAGTTTACTTCCAACCGTGAAATGCCTCTTTCACGATACAAGACAGTAAGTGAACCCTCATGTGTTAGAAAGACGGTTATCCTACGAAATCCATACGTTGAGTTGGGTGTCCTTGGATGCGTGATTAAAGCATGAACCACGTTCAGTGGTGGTGAACTGGAAGTTCAAGAAGAATGTGCTCGACTTATGCTTCATAAGCTAAGAAATGATTATGGTATGCAGATAGAATGCTACAATTACGGAGAAAGCAACAACCCGACAATCCGAGAACAAGAGATTCAAGGACTCTGACGTGAAGTCGTAAGTCTTAGGGACGAGAATAAAAGATTACGATATGAGAATGAAGTCCTGACAAGTCAGATCAGAAGTCGGGGAGGTTTGAAGAAGATTCTGAAGAGGAATCTGAGGAAGAATCAGTGTTTAAGGACAAACATTGTATAACCTAAAGCTAGGGCGTATAGTCTAGGTTATGCGTAAGAATAAAGCTCATAGAGCAAATGTGAGTCTGAGTGTATGAAATATGAGCATTATGAGTAAGAAACCTTTAATGGTTGATGTAATTTTTTTTAGTGGGCCAACGTATCAAGCTTGTGTATGGTTTAAGTTATGTAATCGAATGAGGTTTGTAATATTAATATGTGTACAAAGGTAAGGAATAAAGAAGTAACAATCATTTCTAAAATTATGGTATGCTCTTGTGGTAAGGTAATGCATGAGTATATGCGAAGAATGAAGATTGAAGGATCACTTGGAGGAAGATTAGTTCTTTAGTGGAATATGGAATCGATGGATGATTTTTATGTATTGTTCGAATTATAGAGGGCCAAACTTTAAGATTTTGCGATAAGAAGAAGAAGTATCCACATTTGTTCATGGATTTGGGTATATTTTAAATTTCAGGGACTAAATTTGGATATTTCTCATTCTTATCGCAAAATATTAAAGTTTGGCTCTCTATAATTCGAACAATATGTTAGATTTACATAAAAACTGTCCATCGATTTGATATTCCACTAAAGAACTCATCTTCCTCCAAGTGATCCTTCAATCTCCATTCTTCACATACACTCACGCATTACCTAACCACAAGAGCATACCATAATTTTAGAAACGATTCGTACTTCTCTATTCCTTACATTTGTACACACATTCATATTACAAACCTCATTCGATTACATAACTTAAACCACACAAAAGCTTGATATGTAGGGCCACTAAAAAAAATTACATCAACCATCAAAGGTTTCTTACTCCTAATGCTCATATTTCATACATCCAAACTCACATTTGTTTTATGAGCTTTATTCTTACACATAACCTAGACGGCATGCCCTCGATTTAGATTATAATGTTTGTCAACATTGGTTCTTCCTCAGATTTTTCTTCAGAATCTTCTTCAAACCTCCCTAACTCCCTGGCCTGACTTGTCATTGTTAGGACTTCATTCTCATATCGTAATCCTTTATTCTCGTCCCTAAGACTTACGACTTCATGTCAGATTCTTTGGATTTCTTGTTGTTAGATTGTCAGATTGCTGCTTTCTCCGTAGTTGTAGCCTTCTGTCGGCATACCATAATCGTTTATTAGCTTATGAAACATAAGTCGAGCACATTCTTCGTGAACTTGTAGTTCACCACCACTAAACGCGGTTTATGCGCTAATCACGCATCCAAAGGCACCCAACTCAACGTTTGGGTTTCGTAATGTAACCGTCTTTCTAACACATGAGGGTTCATCTACTGTTTAGTATAGTGGAAGAGGCATTCCACAGTTGGAAGCAAACTCCTCTAGCACCCTTACTGGACAACCATGTTCGCGTCCTCCACTAGTCATTTTTCTCACGTTATGTAACTTGAGTAGGGAGATAAATACTACTTGGTTTATGTTACTTACCTTGGTTCCCCTTCTTAAATACAACCCGAATTCAAGCATGTTGCTTACAACTCTTACCACTATATGTAATCTTGCATAGAATGTGCAACCCCCTAAAGGACCCCAATAATTAGCCTTTTTCAGCTATTTTATGACGCGTCACCCTTATTTGTGATATTTTAAAACATCCGTACAATTTCGTTTCATCCAAATCCCTTTTAGTTGTACCCCAAGATCTCCATTATCTTTGAAAGATTCCTAGAGAATCCGTCTATCTTCCCCGAATCTTCAGTGTCAGTAATAATTTCTACTTTGCTACTATTAGCTCACAAGACAAACTAGTCTATGCTCTCGTAAACTTTGTTACTATTGGCTCTCGAAAGCCTCGGTAACTTTTATTAAATTCTAGAGATACTCAATCTCTCTTCTGGTGTCGACAATTATTATTATTATTATTATATTATCCAATTTACTAAGTAAATTTCCTGAATTTTCAATCTATTCTCCAGATAGTTATAGACTATTCACCTTCAGTTCTAAAGCACCCAACATCCACTGTCATATCTCATGCATTTAAAGAAAAATTATTACATTGACATTCGAGTACCCTTAGTGTTCAAACTTCTTACTAACAGTTTCTTACTCAACATTATAAATTTTCATTTGCGTACCATTAAATGTTATTAAATAGAGTCACCAACACCTTATCAACATCTAGTACTTTCGAACCGTTTTAACCTTTTTTCTCACCATCATTCTGTACACAATATCACTTAATTATTTCTAATCAAATCCTTATCTCTTTGATACATACATTCCCTCTTAAGGAAACCTTATTTCCCAAATTTAACACACTTTTATCATCTCCATGCAAATTTTCTTGAGGAAACTAATCATATTTCTAAAGTTCATTTCTTCATGGGTTCTGACAAACGAATTCATCATTCCACTAGCTAGATAACTCTCAACTATAACCTTTCGTCATGAAGTTTCCATGACTGAAGACCTAACTCACCATCACATTAATCTCCTTTATGCAAGTGTTCATCCGAACGCCATCTCCTACCTACTCACATAATCTAGACGTCCCCCTTCGTATAATATTAACTACCAAAACAATTATTTGTCGTAGTTATTCACTAACTCTAGGTACGAGTAACACGCCACCATCGAGTCTTAGATGCTTCGATGCAAACTAATATCTGTTTCTCTCTTATACCTCTTGCGTGTATATATATATATATATATGTATATCCACGTTTATTTATTTTCACAATCTCACACTATTTATTCCGAGTCAATCAATACCCTCGCCTAACAATTGGAGATAAGAAATATACGTTCGATGAAATTTGGCTGCTTTGAAACCTCCTCATGACCCAAAGCAAATGCTCGTGTCTGAACTAGAGCTAGTTGTTGTTGCTGAATCTGCTACTGTGGTCTACCACCTCGCCTACTCCCTCTTGCTAGAACTGTAAAAGGCAGAGCTGGAACTGGTGTAGGAGGTGGTAATCCAAGTGCCTGGGAGTTTGCCTACTATGTAACACCACCAGCCTATGGATATTCATTCTTCTTATGTCCTATTAGATTGCACCCAAAACACCTCGGACCCGTAGCCTTGCACTCACTCTTCTTGTGTCCCTCCTTGTCGCATTGATAACATGTGTTCTTGCCACCTTGTGACCTAAACTTTTTGCCTTAGTCTCCCTTCTGAGTGTGGGAGTTCGTCTTCTGCTTCTTTTGACTACCTCCACCTGCGGATAGAGAGGTTCGACCCTTCTGTGTTTCCCAATATTGTCGGGAATTTTTTTTTTTCTGTTCAAACTTCAATGCCATATTTATTGTCTCAGCATAGGTCTAGACTCTAGCAGCAAGCATCATCTAACCTAGACTTGGAATCAACCCGTCACAGTACCTCTCTGCCTTGCTTCCTTCATTTGGAGCAAACTTCCTATCATACTTGTACAACTCTTCATACCACTTGGTGTACTGTGACACCATCATGTCTTATGTCTATACAAACTCCAAATACTGTTTGGTCCGATCGGCCAGGAAATTCTGCGAAACAAATAGCTCCAAGAACACCAATTCAAGAGATGCACATGTCAATTCATACTTTCTTGGATCTACGGTATTCCACCAATCATGTGCATCACCTCTCAAGTAATATAGCACAAGTTTCACTCTCCTGTCATCCGATATAGGAGGACTTGTCCTTCTCAACTGATCGACCTCATACACCTCTCTACCCGATCCCTTCATGGATTTTGCTTCTGTACCAGCCCCTGAAGCCTGCCCTCAGTACAAGCCTCAGGTGTCTTGACAAGCTGGTTCGTCACCACTTGAGTTAGGTTTATCATCACACTTGCCAATACTTCTAATGCCACCGATTGACCCCCCAAGATGGTAAGGGCAACTTGCTCCGTCGGAGGTGCCTCCACATGCATTGGAGGAACCCCTGGAGCCCTCTCTTGACCCCTGATCTTAATGTCATCACCCAACTGTCGCTCTTCTAGGACTATATCCTCCTCCTTGGTCTCTGTACCCAACCCCGGTACAGGTCTCTGTGTTGCACCTAGTAGTTTGGGCTACTCCCGTCCCACGACCTCGGCCTTGACCCCAAAGTCTATCACCTATTTCCCCATCAGTAGGGGTTTCTGTCGTAACTCTTGACTCTCGCATTGTCCTACAAGTATACATTTGTGTCACAACAGATAACACTATTTAATACATAATGGATAATGAGGATTTAAGGGGAAAGAGTACGTACTGAATATGCATAGGTCATGACATGGTGTGGAGACTATTAACATACAACTAGAGCCTAACCTAGATCCTACGTAGAGCCAAAATCTCGCTCTGATATCAAATTGTAACGCCCCAACCTGGGAGGCGCTACTATTTAACCCTCCCCAATATTACAAAAAGATTTAATCCTTATTTTCCCATTTAAGATCCATAATTTTCTATCAAAAATCTGGCAGCATCTCTCTGTATATCGGAGAATGCCTACCTAAAATGCATCGTCAATCCGCATATATAATACCAAAAAAATAAATGAGGTCAATCATTTAACATAATCTCATCCTAGTATCTCCAGATGGCACCATGTCATCCCGCCTCCTACAGATCCGTAGTGCCAGTATCCGTACCATTCTCGCCTGTGTGGTAAGAAAAGAAAGTAAAGGGTGGGCAATGACTCAATAGGGGCAAAAAGGAGAACAAAATATAATAGCTGAAATAAAAGATAAGTCAATGCAACAGCATGCCAAAGACTATGATGATGCATGAACAAGAACCATACATGTTTGATAAAAGATCAAGCAATCAATCGAGAATTCAATCTAGAATTTTATGAAATACGAGAATAATTCTAGTTTCATTCTTCCTTAGGGAGCAAATAAGAAAAGAGCGAAAATACGAAGACCAATGATGAAAGTAACTGCAATTAAATATCCAAAACGAGAACGAAATAGATTGGGCTACAATCCCCTACCTTCAATCCAAGCAACAAATGGAAAGTGTTACAACTCAACCTAAAAATTTTCTGGCTTGAGCATAGTTGTACGATTGTTATATCGTTAATAACAATTTAAAATAAACTTACAACTGTACAAATAATATATATAATGGACAAGTAAAAATCAATCCCACAAGGAGTGATACTAATAAATATACAATCTAACACTCGAATATAATTTACATATAATTATAAAAGGGGGGTTTAAATCTTATAACAAATAAATATAAAGATAAAATCATTAAACCTAAAAATAAGAATGGAAAGTAATGACTACAATTCCTACAAATCCTTGCTAAAACTCATTATCTACCGTAAAACAATCAAACAATTTATAAGAAATGGTAGATTGAAACTTTCAACAAGTTTATGATGACAACATTCACAACAAGGTCATGATCAAACTCAAGTTGTATGATTCTCTCTTAGGTGCATGTAAGGTGTATGGCATTTACATCAGTACGTGTATTCTCAATTTGAAATCTAGCATGATATTTGCTTCAATTAACAATCAAGAATCCAATAAGAGAAAAGAGAATATGAATGCCACAAGAACTCTAATACATGATATTTGTACTTAGATATTCAAGAATTGATTTTTCATAATTCATTCTCAACCAAATTATGTGTTGCAAATAAAAACATAATCAATATGGCAATTGACTTATGTTTTACAACTGAATAATCTCAATACATGTCCATAAGTTAGCTACTCAAAGAAACGAAGTATCAAAATTCACATAACATAGAGAAACCAAAATCAGCATACTTGTAAGAAATTTGCAATCCACACCACACAACTTATATAATTGAAATCATGTTTAGGGCTTCAATGTTAAGCCCTAACTACAAAAGTTTAATTATACATAACCAAATAAAACGCAAAACTTAATAAATAAAAAGCTAAGAAATACAACCCTTTTATTCTTCTTCCAAAAGATTTCTTCTTCTTCAAATCTTCAAATCTTCAACTCTTGAAATCTTGGAATCTCTCTTCCTCTTTCCCTCTTTATCACCAAAGACCTCCCTTCCTTTTATAGACAAATTTTTATATAAATATCATGATATTTTAAGTACAAATATAATAAAATACAAATATCATAAATACAAATATCATATATACAAATATCATGATATTTTTCATATTAATATCTTTGATTTTATTTTGAAAATAATGGTGATGTCATAAATGGCATCTCAACTTATAGATCAACAATTCCACAATTGCTTAGGCTTGAATTATAAGGAAGCAAAATTACATTTAAAATAATAAAGTGATGTCCAAAATAATATTTGGATTTTAATGCACAAAAACACCACTTTAAACCTTAATCATTCATAAATGACTATATGTAATCAATTTAAGAATGTATATTCTGACACTTATCACAACCCCCAAATAGCTTATTGCTAGCCCCTAGCAATACAAGCGTAAAGAAAATGTCATAAGGATTTTTTTAAAAACAGAACAAAACATAAGAGATCATAATTGCTTTCCAATTTATTAGTCACAATTTCCAACATTTGTGTGTGTGTGCACTAAGTCAAAACTTTCTTACCACAAACCATAATGCATAAACCTCGAGAAATTATTCAAGTAAGAAGCCTCAACTCCATAGTCTCACAGGTTAAAGAAAAATTTCAGTGTAAAGGATTTCTCTCATGGAGTTGGAAACAGAAACGCACTCAGAAGAATAATCAATTTAAGGACAAACAGATAAACAAACATTGATCAAAAGATAGGTATATTAACTGTTTAGAACTTCCACCATTCTTACCAACAAACCTGCTTTGGAATTGTAGAGATCAATTTTGCTAATAAAATAATCAACTCATCAAAAAGAAACTACATGTCTTCTTAAGGAAGAATAAGACTTATCATAGACAAAATTTCCTAGACATGCAATTAGTAGCACAATATGTCATACCAACTTACCTGATCAAAATATATATTGCGGCAACAATCCTAAATATTTATAGATAGAGATATTTTTTTTTTCTTTTCTTTTCTCCTCTATTTTTCTTTTGCTTTTTTCCTCTGTTTTTCTTTTGCCTTTTCTTTTTCAAATCTACTATATCATACAATACAACAACAAAGGCTCAGTAAGTTACAACATTGTTTTAACAAAATTGATCTCTATCATCCTCAGCATCCTACCAGCATTCCACAAATCCTGTAATGATGTTCATTGACAACAATTATCCATTTCTAAAGATCAATGAAAATTCATAAGTTGTTTTCTCAATTCTCTCCACTCATTTATAATTCACCTTGTGCTGCTTTATCCTTGAAAATTCTCTTGGTATTATGCATTATCATCCATCTTACTACAAGACTTAGTATTTGTGCACAAAAGAGTTTTAGAAATTGTTTTCTAACAATCCAGATAGAAAAATTGACTCAAACTAGTTGTAGTGTAGCAAATCATCTTTTATCAAATCATCCATTTTTGCATATGTTACCCCCAACTAAAATGAAACATTGTCCTCAATGTTTATTTTTTTTTAAAATACAATAAAATAAACAAAACAAAAATAAACACACAAGAGCGCTAAGTTTAACGTCATTAGCCAGATATAAGGACGTCTCAAGTGAGTGGAACAGGATCGGTGAGCCGTAAATTTTCTGCAACATTTTCTGTTGCTGGCTCTAAATAATGCTTGAGACGATGACCATTCACTTTGAAAATACTTCCTGTCTGTGGGTGTTGAAGATTCACTGCACCATGTGAAAAAACATGAGTAATAAGAACTGGTCCATACCATCGTGAACGAAGCTTACCTGGGAATAGTCGAAGGCGTGAGTTATATGACAACTTTCTGCCCAGGTTCAAAATGTTTTCTCAATATATTTTTATCATGATAAACCTTGGTCTTCTCCTTATAAATTTTTGAGCTCTCATATGCTTCATTACGGAGTTCTTCCAACTTACTCAACTGTAACTTCCGTTGTCCACCTACAGCCTCCATTTCGAAATTGTATAGTTTGATAGCCCAGTATGCTTTGTGTTCTAATTCAACTGGTAAGTGGCAGGGTTTGCCAAAAACCAACCTCTATGGTGACATGCCAATCGGAGTTTTATAGGCTGTACGATAAGCCCATAGAGCATCTATGAGACGATCAGACCAATCCTTGCGCGAAGAGCTCACACTCTTCTCCAATATCAGCTTAATTTCTCTGTTACAGATTTCAGCTTGTCCACTTGTTTGTGGATGATATGGTGTGGACACCTTATGAGTGACGCCATATTTGTTCAACAATGAGGCGAACAGTTTGAATTTAGATACATTGGATACAATTTGTCAACAAGTGTTCAATGAAGGTTGTGGTCGAGATTGTCGATAAGGTTTTACTTCATAACCCTGCTATTATATTTGATGATAAACAAGGTAGGGAAGTTTTGACTCACCTTGAAGCTTTACCTTCTTTGGGATTGTATATTTCTGTTTTTGAGCCTTTACCAATTGCTAACACAAAACTTGTACCATCTGTTGTGCAAGCACCCAAATTGGAGTTGAAGGAACTACCAACGCATTTGAAGTATGCATACGTGGGAGAAGAAAATACTTTGCTAGTAATCATTGCATCTGACCTTAGTACTGAAGAAGAAGAGAAATTGCTGAGGGTACTAAAGGAGCATAAAACATCAATTGGATGGAGTATTGCTGATCTCAGAGGAATCAGTCCCTCAAGATGTATGCATCGCATACTACTTGAGGAAGGAACCAAACCAACAAGAGACGCTCAACGCAGGCTCAACCCAATAATGAAGGAGGTGGTACGAAAAGAAGTGCTTAAATTGCTAGATGTTGGCATTATCTATCCCATTTCTGATAGTAAATGGGTTAGTCCAGTACAAGTGGTCCGTAATGAAAAAAATGAGTTGGTTCCCACAAGAGTTAAAACAGGATGGCGTGTCTGCATAGATTACAGAAAGCTTAATTCAGGTACTAGAAAATATCATTTTCCACTACCTTTCATTGATCAAATGTTGGAACGTCTTGCAGGTCACAGCCACTATTGTTTCCTTGATGGATATTCGGGCAACAATCAAATAGCAATAGCACCAGAAGATCAAGAAAAGATAACATTCACGTGTCCATATGGTACATTCTCCTACAGGCGCATGCCCTTTGGTATTTGCAATGCTTCAGGTACTTTTCAAAGGTGTATGATGAGCATATTTTCAGATATGGTGGAGCATATTATTGAGGTATTTATGGATGATTTCAGTGTATTTGGTTTATCTTTTGATAAATGGCTCTATAACCTTGCTTTGGTGCTAGAAAGGTGTCAGGAATGCAATTTAGTTTTAAACTGGGAAAAATGTTATTTTATGGTACAACAAGGAATTGTTCTTGGTCATATCATCTCTAGCAAAAGAATTGAAGTTGACAGAGCAAAGGTGGATTTGGTAATTAGTCTTCCACCTCCTTCTACAGTTAAAGAAGTAAGATCTTTCCTTGGACATGCAGGTTTCTACAGACGATTCATCAAGGATTTCTCTAAGATAGCTAAGTCATTATGTAACTTACTATCCAAGGACGTGACATTTGAGTTTGATGATAAATGTTTGGTAGCATTTGACAAGCTTAAACTCATTCTCACATCAACACTGATCATGATGCCTCCCAATTGGAACCTTCCCTTTGAACTAATGTGTGACGCTTCCGATTATGTAGTAGGAGCAGTTTTGGGACAACGAGTGAATAAAGTACCTCGTGTCATCTACTATGCAAGTAGAACACTCAACGATGCCCAATTAAACTACTCCACTACAGAGAAAGAGCTTTTATCTGTTATTTTTGTCTTAGAAAAATTTCGTGCCTATTTAATTGGAACTAAGGTAATTGTATTTTCTGACCATGCAGCTTTGCGGTATCTTCTTCAAAAGAAAGATGCAAAGCCACGTTTAATCAGATGGATTCTGTTACTTCAAGAGTTTGATCTGGAGATTAAGGATAAAAAAGGATCCGAGAATGTGGTGGCCGATCACCTTAGCCGTTTTGTGAACAACTCAGTGACCGAAGAATACTCTTTGCCTCTAAATGAGAATTTTCCTGATGAGCAATTATTTTCTTTGTCAAATTCTACACCTTGGTATGCTGACATTGTCAATTATCTCGTTACAGGTAATCTTTCAAAAAGTTTGAAAAGAACTTACAAGGACAAGCTTGTGACGATGGCAAAGTATTACATATGGGATGACCCATACCTCTTCAAATGGTGTTCTGACCATATCATAAGACGATGTGTGCTAGAATCAGAATTTCAATCTATACTCACATTTTGTCACTCTTATGCTTGTGGGGGACATTCTGGTCCAAAAAAGACAGCTCTGAAAGTACTACAATGTGGGTTTTATTGGCCAAGCTTGTTCAAGGATGCATATACCTTTTGCTCTACTTGTGATAAATGTCAACGGTCAGGTAATCTTTCATCTAGAAATCAGATGTCATTATCTCCTATTCTTATAGTTGAAATTTTTGATGTATGGGGCATTGATTTCATGGGACCTTTTCCTCAATCTAAAGGTTATTTGTAAATTTTACTTGCAGTGGATTATGTTTCAAAATGGGTGGAAGCAATTCCATCCTGGACTAATGATTCTCGAGTTGTTCTCAGATTTCTTAAAGAAAATATTTTTGCACGGTTTGGAATACCGAGGGCAATCATTAGTGATGGAGGGTCCCATTTCAATAACAAACCGTTTGCCTCATTGTTGAACAAATATGGCGTCACTCATAAGGTGTCCACACCATATCATCCATAAATAAGTGGACAAGCTGAAATCTGTAACAGAGAAATTAAGCGGATATTGGAGAAGATTGTGAGCTCTTTGCGCAAGGATTGGTCTGATCGTCTCATAGATGCTCTATGGGCTTATCGTACAGCCTATAAAACTCCGATTGGCATGTCACCATATAGGTTGGTTTTTGGCAAACCCTGCCACTTACCAGTTGAATTAGAACACAAAGCATACTGGGCTATCAAACTATACAATTTCGAAATGGAGGCTGTAGGTGGACAACGGAAGTTATAGTTGAGTGAGTTGGAAAAACTCCGTAATGAAGCATATGACATCTCAAAAATTTATAAGGAGAAGACCAAGGTTTATTATGATAAAAATATATTGAGAAAACATTTTGAACTTGGGCAGAAAGTTTTGTCATATAACTCACGCCTTCGACTATTCCCAGGTAAGCTTCGTTCACGATGGTATGGACCATTTCTTATTACTCATGTTTTTTCACATGGTGCAGTGAATCTTCAACACCCACAGACATGAAGCATTTTCAAAGTGAATGGTCATCGTCTCAAGCATTATTTAGAGCCAGCAACAGAAAATGTTGCAGAAAATTTACAGCTCACTGATCCTGTTTCACTCACTTGAGACGTCCTTATATCTGGCTAATGACGTTAAACATAGCGCTCTTGTGTTTTTATTTTTGTTTTGTTTATTTTATTGTATTTTTTAAAAAAAAATTAAAAATTGACAACATGGTTTTCAAACTCTGCTGTCTTTCTTGTTGTCTCTTCTGATCATAAAAATTTTAAAAATCACAAAATCAAAGAAAAAATATGTAAAAAAAAAAAAATTCAATAAATGGCGTTTTTCTTCTTATTCTTTTTCTTCAAATATTATCGTTACTTTTGTCTCTTCTGACCAGTTTTTCTTCTGCTCCTAAACAGTATGCTGCGCAGGCCAAGAGTCGTCGTCCCTAGTTCTTCATCTTCGAAAGCCTTATTTGCTAGAGCTAAAATCGTTCCTGAGCGCAGAATCGATTCTACCATCCTGAACGAACCTGCCAACAATTGGGCACAAAGCTACCTTCGAGATCATTCTCTGATGTTTTTAGTAGATCCGGATCCAGAAGAAGTTTACCTGGCGTATCCTGATCTAGTTTGCTCATTTTATCACTCTTCTGGAATTACCGCACCCTGCTAGAGCTCCACCAATTTATCAGGTTGATGTTGCTGGTATTCGACTTACATTCAAATCCACAGATGTCAGCTCCTGTTTTGAATTTCTGCCCACTTCTGATGTGGCTCAAGGTTTTCAGCCGCCAATCTCTATTTCGAAAGAGGAAATGATTGATGATATGTGTCAAGGAAGACACGATCGACAGGAGGCTACTGTTACCCGTCGATCCTATTTACCACCGAAGCTGTGGTTACTTGATGATGCTCTCCGAAGTAACTTGTGCCCCATTGGCCATAGTCAACAACGACGAGGCAATATTCTTTCTGTCTTGTACCATATGTATTGAGGCGCATTGTTTGATCTCGGAGTGATTTACATGGAGAGTATTCTCAAGGCGAAATTCTTTGTGGAGCAAAGACCAACCAAGATTGAAAATTTTTATTTCCCACGGCTTATCACACGGTTGCTTTACCGTAAGAGTATCCGCCCTCCTCGATGTCCACTATCCTCTACATACGCTGTAACTGTTTTGGAGAAATCTACTTGGTGTCAGAGTACTGGACACCTGTCCACTATTGCTAGGAGACGACGAACACCACGACTTCCAGTTGCATTTTTTCTACCCCTGTTTTATTTTTTGCATTGCATTTCCATACTCAGTTCTTTGTTGTTACATTGAGGACAACGTTTCATTTTAGTTGGGGGTAACATATGCAAAAATGGATGATTTGATGAAAGATGATTTGCTACACTATAACTGGTTTGAGTCAATTTTTCTATCTGGATTGTTTGAAAACAATTTCTAAAACTCTTTTGTGCACAAATACTAAGTCTTGTAGTAAGATGGATGATAATGCATAATAGAAGCTCTTTCTCTGTAGTGGAGTAGTTTAATTGGGCATCGTTGAGTGTTCTACTTGCATAGTAGATGACATGAGGTACTTTATTCACTCGTTGTCCCAAAACTGCTCCTACTGCATAATCGTAAGTGTCACACATTAGTTCAAAGGGAAGGTTCCAATTGGGAGGCATCATGATCGGTGCTGATGTGAGAAGGAGTTTAAGCTTGTCAAATGCTACCAAACATTTATCATTAAACTCAAATGTCACGTCCTTGGATAGTAAGTTACATAATGGCTTAGCCATCTTAGAGAAATCCTTGATGAATCGTCTGTAGAAACTTGCATGTCCAAGGAAAGATCTTATTTCTTTAACTGTAGATGGAGGTGGAAGATTACTTACCAAATCCACCTTTGCTCTGTCAATTTCAATTCCTTTGCTAGAGATGATATGGCCAAGAACAATTTCTTGTTGTACCATAAATTGACATTTTTCTCAGTTTAAAACTAAATTGCATTCCTGACACCTTTCTAGCTCCAAAGCAAGGTTATAGAGGCATTTATCAAAAGATGAACCAAATACACTGAAATCATCCATAAATACCTCAATAATATGCTCCACCATATCTGAAAATATGCTAATCATACACCTTTGAAAAGTACCTGGAGCATTGCAAAGACCAAAGGGCATGCGTCTGTAGGCGAATGTACCATATGGACACGTGAATGTTGTCTTTTCTTGATCTTCTGGTGCTATTGCTATTTGATTATGGCCTGAATATCCATCAAGGAAACAATAATGGCTGTGACCTGCAAGACGTTCCAACATTTGATCAACGAAAGGTAGTGGAAAATGATTTTTTCTAGTACCTGAATTAAACTTTCTGTAGTCTATGCAGACACGCCGTCCTGTTTGAACTCTTTTGGGAACCAACTCATTTTTTTTTATTACGGACCACTGTAATTCCAGATTTTTTAGGAACCACTTGTACTGGACTAACCCATTTACTATCAGAAATGGGATAGATAATGCCAACATCTAGCAATTTAAGGACTTCTTTTCGCACCACCTCCTTCATTATTGGGTTGAGCCTGTGTTGAGCATCTCTTGTTGGTTTGGTTCCTTCCTCAAGTAGTATGCGATGCATACATCTTGAGGGACTGATTCCTCTGAGATCAGCAATACTCCATCCAATTGATGTTTTATGCTTCTTTAGTACCCTCAGCAATTTCTCTTCTTCTTCAGTACTAAGGTCAGATGCAATGATTACTGGCAAAGTATTTTCTTCTCCCACGTATGCATACTTCAAATGCGTTGGTAGTTCCTTCAACTCCAATTTGGGTGCTTGCACAACAGATGGTACAAGTTTTGTGTTAGCAATTGGTAAAGGCTAAAAAATAGAAATATACAATCCCAAAGAAGGTAAAACCTTATCGATAATATCTCGACCACAACCTTCATTGAACACTTGTTGACAAATTGTATCCAATGTATCTAAATGGAAACATTCATTTTCTTCACTCGGTAATTGGAGTGCTTCAAAGACCTTGTACTCGATGGTTTGTCCTTGCACATTCATAGTTAGTGTTCCCTGTTGAACATCAATCTTTGTACCTGCCGTGGCCATGAATGGACGACCAAGAATTAAAGTCAATCTTGCTTCTGTCTTTGGAACTTACTCCATCTCCAACACCAGAAAATCAGCAGGCAAGATCAATTCATCAACTTTGACTAAAACATCTTCAAGAATGCCCATAGGATATTTGATTGATCTATCAGCCAATTGAATGCTAACAGAAGTTTCCTTCAGTTCTCCTATATTCAAAGATTCATAAACAGAAAATGGCATTAGATTAATTGATGCACCTAAGTCGAGAAGACCTTTTTAAAACCTGTGACCCCCAATGATGGAAGGGATAGTAAAACTGCCCGGGTCCTTTAGTTTAGGAGGGAGTTTGCTTTGTAAAATAGCTGAAACTTCTTCAGAAACTTTAATTGTTTCAAACTCTATGAACTTCCTCTTGTTTGTGCACAAGTCCTTAAGGAACTTTGCATATTTTGGCATTTGTTTGATGGCATCCAAAAGAGGAATGTTAATCTCCACCTTCTTGAAAGTATCCATGATTTCTTGCATGGGGTCTTCTTTCTTGAACTTCTGTAATCTGCTAGGAAAAGGAGCATGTGAAGAAATAAGATTTTGAGGATTAGAATTAACCTGAGGGCTTGGGGTTTCCTTGAGAATAGTAGAACTGTTGCTAGAAATAAGATTAGGAAGGTCTAGTTTGATAAAATTTTCTGATTCAAAGTCCTTCTCTTCTTCTGGAATGCTCGTCTTGCCAATTGTTTTTCTTCCCCTAAGAGTGATTGCTTTGGCCTGTTCATTCATTTTGGGGTTGACAACAACTTGGCCAGAAAGCTTTCCAGGTTCTCTTTGATTTAAGGCAGTGGCTAATTGTCCCATTTGTTACTCCAGATTTGCAATGGCGTTATCAGTTTTCTGCATAAACGCCTGAGTGCTTTGTGCCATTGATGTAACCATATCTTCAAGTGACGGTTTTGAAGGCTCAACTTGATCCCGATGTTGTGGTACTTGGGCAAAAGGTTGTTACAGTGGTTGATTATTACTCCACCTAAAATTTGGATGATTCCTCCATCCTGGATTGTAGGTAGAAGAGAAAGGATCATTTCATGGCCTTTGCATCTGATTCATGTTCTGATTTGGGTAGGTGGTCAATGCATTGATTTGACCATCTAAGACAGCAACTTCATTTTGTGGGCAATTTCCCATGGCATGTCCTGGTGTGCTACAAATAGCACACACCTGAGACATTGGAATGATTAGCTACTTCACCATATCTGTTAGATTGGCAATCTGAGCTTCCATGATTGAACTTGACTGTGCTTCATAGACTCCAACTTTTTTTTGGGGTTCTCTCACTCTATTGTAGCTCCATTGTTGAGAATTAGATGATAGAGGTTCGAACATTTCCCTTGCTTGCTCGGCATTGTTATTCATCAGTCCACCACCAGATGTGCGTCCACCAATTTTCGATCTGAATCCAACATCCCCTCATAAAAATATTGCATAAGAAGCCATTCTTGAATATTATGATGAGGACAAGAACTTAAAAGTCTCTTGTACCTCTACCAATACTCATGGAATACTTCTCCATCATTTTGTTGAATGCTCACTATCTCTTTCCTTATTTTATTTGTTTTTTGAGCTGGAAAGAATTTTGTCAAGAACTTGTTTGCCAAATCTGTCCATGTTCTAATTGATCCTCTTTGTAAAGAGTGAAGCCATGTCTTCGATTGTTCCTTCAAACTGAATGGAAACAATTGAAGATGGACTTGCTCATCAGTTAATCCTCTTATTTTGATTGTAGAACACACATCAAAAAACTCTTTAAGATGCATATGAGGATCTTCTCCAGCATGGCCCAAAAATGTACGCAATAAATGGATCATGCCTGACTTTAGTTCAAAATTGTCTACGGTGGTCTGGGGGTAGACAATACATGAGGCCTGATCAGCTGCTTGAGGCACAGAAAAATCCTTAAGTGGCCTGCTCATGTCAGTTGTTCTTCTTAGGGATGGCAATTTTCACCCGACCCGGCCCGCCCCGAAGTGCCCCGACCCGCCCCGAGCGGGTTTTCCCCGACCCGACAGTGGGACGGGGCGGGGACGGGGCGACAAACTTTAACCCGCATGCGGGGCGGGGCAGGGACGGGTCAGTCCATCAACCCGCCCCGCCCCGCCCCGCCCCGAAAGGCTAATAACCCTATACTAGCTATATATATATAACTTATATATAAGTAGTTATATACATATATATAACCTATATATAAGTAGTTATATATATGTTATATATAAGTTTTATATATATGTTATATATAAGTTTTATACTGTTAGGGGCGGGGCGGGGTGCCCCGCGGGGCCCCGTAGGTAACGCGGGGCGGGGATGGGGCAAAGATTTTGCCCCGAAGAGCGGGGCGGGGCGGGGACGGGGCGGGGTATGGAAGGGCGGGGCGGGGACGGGGCGACCATGATCCGGCCCCGCCCCGCCCCATTGCCATCCCTAGTTCTTCTGCCATTTGGGCTATGACTCTGGGACTTGTAGTTGGTGATGTCAAAGGTGATATCTCAGAAGTTTGACGGTATCTTTTTCGTTGTTGACAAAATAGACGAATATCCGCTAATTTTGGAGGATGGCAGTGCCAATCACAACCAACAAAATTAAAGGGGTTAGTATATAGTATATAAAAATTTAGTATACATAATATAAAAAGTTAGTATACATAACAACAAAAAAATAAAAAATGGGGCGATTGAGCCAACCACATTAATTAATAACATTTAATGTAAAACCTTCCATGTAGGAGGTGCTAAGATAACAAGTTAGTATACAGAAAAAAGTAAAAATAAAATAAAGAAATAAAAATAAAAATAAAAATAAAAATAAAATGGGGCAAATAAGGCCAACCACTAAAAGAAATACAATAATTAATGATGTTAGTAAATATTAACGTATAGTAATAGGCGGTGGAACCGACCATTAATAAAATGGGGCGATTAAGCCAACCACATTAATTAATAATAGATAATAAATATATACAGACGTTAATAAGAATAGGCGGTTGAACCGACCATTAATAATAATAGATATATACATATAATAAATATTATATAGACATATATTAACAAGAGTAGGCGGTTGAACCGAGCATTAAAAATATGGGGCAATGAAGCCAACCATATTAATTAACAACAATAATAAATAACCAAATAATAAACAAGAGTTAGTTGACACTGTATTAGAGAATCACTCCCCGGCAATGACGCCAAAAATTGTTATATCGTTAATAACAATTTAAAATAAACTTACAACTGTACAAATAATATATATAATGGACAAGTAAAAGTCGATCCCACAAGGAGTGATACTAATAAATATACAATCTAACACTCGAATATAATTTACATATAATTATAAAAGGGGGGTTTAAATCTTATAACAAATAAAAATAAAGATAAAATCATTAAACCTAAAAACAAGAATGAAAAGTAATGACTTCAATTCCTACAAGTCCTTGCTAGGACTCACTATCCACTGCAAAACAATCAAACAATTTATAAGAAATGGTATATTGAAACTTTCAAAATTTTATGTAAACATCATGATATTTTAAATGCAAATATAATAAAATATAAATATCATAAATACAAATATCATATATACAAATATCATGATATTTTTCATATTAATATATTTGATTTTTATTTTGAAAATAATGGTGATGCCATAAATGGCATCTCAACTTATAGATCAACAATTCCACAATTGCTTAGGCTTGGATTATAAGGAAGCAAAATTACATTTAAAATAATAAAGTGATGTCCAAAATAATATTTGGATTTTAATGCACAAAAACATCACTTTAAACCTTAATCATTCATAAATGCCTATATGTAATCAATTTAAGAATGTATATTCTGGCACTTATCACAACCCCCAAATAGCTTATTGCTAGCCCCTAGCAATATAAGCGTAAAGAAAATGTCATAAGGATTTTTTTAAAAACAGAACAAAACGTAAGATATCATAATTGCTATCCAATTTATTAGTCACAATTTCCAACATTTGTGTGTGTGTGCACTAAGTCAAAACTTTCTTACCACGAACCATAATGCATAAACCTCGAGAAATTATTCAAGTAAGAAGCCTCAACTCCATAGTCTCACAGGTTAAAGAAAAATTTCAGTGTAAAGGATTTCTCTCATGGAGTTGGAAACAGAAACGCACTCAGAAGAATAATCAATTTAAGGACAAACAGATAAACAAACATTGATCAAAAGATAGGTATATTAACTGTCTAGAACTTCCACCATTCTTACCACCGTTTGCCCTAAACTTCACAATATTAGCCGAAATGTGAAATTGCTCTTCCCTATACGAACTCATTCGAAATTATCAATTTAAAACCTCCTACTATACCTTTTTAAACCTCCAAATAAAAACCCCCTACTCGGATTCTCACTCTAGCCCTTTAAACCACAAACTTCCTTCTTAAAGATACACTAGGATCCTATTAATTCCTTCACGGAATTGAAATGGAGATTTTTTTTAGCAAATGTGTTTGTGTCTGTCTTTCCATTTCAGCCAGTTGTTGTTCAAGAAACCTCTTTTGTCTCTCCTTTTTTGATAATTGAGACATATGAAAAGAATTAGATTGTGCTAACTAGAGAAGCTTATGATCAAGAGTAGCAATCTGTGTTCTGAGATGAAGTAAGATATCCTCATGTTGTTCAACAACGGTAATTATCTTCTTGTGGTCCTAAGAGAGTTGAAGAAGTAACTTATTCTGAGCAACAACATTATTAGACTGCCAATTTAAAGTGCCTTCAACAGCTGACATAGGATGTTTAAGAGTACCATCCGTATTTCTTGTAGTACTTTCGGAGATCTTGCAGGAATGCTTAGTTCTTGGGTCCTCTGGAGAAGGATATGCATGAAGAGATGGGAACTAAAATCATAATTAGATTCGCCTGGTTCAAACATAATACATGGAGGAAAGTATGAAGTTTCTAGTTGATCATCAGGTCTAGGATAAGTTACATAGTAGTCAAATTTTCCAGATGGATCGCCAAGAAAATCCACTTCAGGATCACCCTTTTCATAACGCTCTTGAAGTTGGTTTTACGTAGACTTATTGGAATGAAAATCATCATCAGAATCATCTTCATATTGAACATTAATATGGGCGTCACATGAACAATCCAAATCCCAATAACAATGATTAGAGATTGGATCTTTGAAGTAGTAAACTAGTTTTCCTTGACCACTATAACCAGCAATAGGAATTTCTAGTTCAATGGCAAACTGTGTTGGGAAAACAGGAACTTCAGATGTGGATGGTTATGGAAAAGAGATTTCAACCGTGCCATCTTTCTTCCTAGTGTATTTTGGATCTGTAGACTGTAAAGTATTTTGCTGTTGAAAAGAATTTTCATATGCTGTGGTCCATGAAGTAGGGAGAAGTTTGCATAACTCCTCTCTGGAAATCTGTTTTGGGATGACCGTGTTATTAGGGGCGCCAGGGGAGTCAACACAGATTAACAAAGCATCTTCTGTTGCGGAAGGGAGCCGTAAGTCAAAAGCATGGTTTTGGAGATGATAAACCAACTGATAATGCAAAGTAGATACATAAGTATTATTGACTTATGGAGCACCCGTCACTTGAACTTGAACCTTCAAAGAGTTTAAAAGCTCTGGATCCTTTAAAGGCATACTGAAATTAGGAAATAAAGACAGAGATAGTGTCTGCATTAAGAGTTGTCTGGACTGTAGCAATACAAGCATGTTCATACTTGAGAAATCGGTTGTCAAGTAAGGCCAGTTGAGAAACAACAAAAAGTCCTTTACTTCCATGAAAGGATAAAGCCAAACGAACAGAACCATAATGAATATGAGTGTAACTTTGAGACATCCACTGTCGTGGAAAATCATTAGGTAAGGAGAGCTTAAAAAGTTGTTATGTTCTAGAAGCAGGAACTTGACACTGGTCAAAACGAGCTGCCTCAAATTTGAAGTCAATCAACGGGATCGACGAAATTCGTCCCTCAAACATCCATTTCCCAAATCTCTCACAACCCACATTTCTCATTCAAGCCAACAATCAAATCTACAATTTTAACCATAAACAAATACTAATCAACCTATTTTATAACCACATTTATCCAAAACTGAAGATTCAATACATACTTTAAAATAAAACCCATAAAACTTAATTTTCCAAAACAAGAAAAAAATCTTACCTTAACTCCACAAATCCTCTTTGAATCTTGTTAGGCACTCTTAATCTTACCAAATCCAAGCTTGTATCTTCCCAAAATCAAGTCTCTTTCTTCCCTCTTTCTCTCTCAGCATTCTCTCAATTTTTCCTTACTTTTGTTTTGTGCTTCTGCACTTCGGTGCAGCAACCTCCTTTTTGTTATTATTTTTTTAAAACAACAAATGGGCCATGTGCCCTTAACTCAAATGGCCACCGAAAGTGGCTTATATTGTATATAATATATGTTTAAATTTTCTTATATATATATTTGATTTGATTTAATTATTCTATTTATGATAAATTTTATTCAATTTAAGCGTCTCCTTAGTAAATTTTAATCCAATACCTGGGATTCCCAAACTCGAATTAACAGTTTAATTTCTTTTATTTTATGTTGCTGCACTTCGGTGCAGCAACCTCTGTTTTTCTTTTTTTCTCTGGGTCTGATATTACAAGATATACCAAAATGTAAGGCCCTGACCCGTGAGGTGCTACAAGTTCTACTATTCTAAGTCATCAATATGATTCGCCACTAATTTGACATAATTAAAATTAATCAAGTCCAACTTAAATAATATATTTCTCGGTTAACTTTAGTTCAATAAAAAATCCGGCAACATCTCTCCGTAAATCGGAGGATGCTAACCTGGATAAAAGCAATAAGTCAACACCAAATCACATCAATAACTCAATACAGCCTCTGACCATCATTTAGCATGCAAACCACAATCCTCGATAGGGCTTAAGACATCTAACAATATGCAATCCCAATTCAAGCATATAACTTATGCATCACTACCATGCAAAATATTCAATCTTTTATCATACAAAGAACATGAAGTTCCCAACCCGCTTGGGAGTCTGATCATATAGGAACCCCTGTCGATAGTCCAAACATACACCAAAAAAGTGTGTCAAGAAGCGTGTCGCTAACAATACGTACAAGTGCTGATAAACGACATAATAAAGATATAGAGTAAATACTCATAATCCCACACTCACTACTCCAAGTGGAATCCATGTCAGTGATCCTCTTGTAGATTCGTATTGCCGATTTTAGAAGCGAACTCACTTGTGGGAAAAAAGAAAGGAAATAAAGGGTGAAGAAGAATAAACAAGATATATTAGCCGAATAGTAAAGATGAGTTATATGCAACAATATGCTTCAAACCATGATCAACAACAGATGGAACACAACAAAAAAATTCAAGATCGTGTCTCTTCACCATTGTATAGCAAGTGTCCGAAGACCCTCAAAGTGTGTTCGGACGTCACCTACTTTGCACCAGCATTAATCTAAAAAAATTAACCGTAACTTGAAAATTTTGGGATGGGGTTTCATAACTTCACCCTCATCTATCCAGTTCAAGTCGGTCAACTTTCTCAAAGTGGCGAATAGGCTGTGACACTTGGATATGAAACGGCTGAGGTAGGTAAGTATGCCCGTCAATCGCTGGCCGTCTTGTATGCAAGTTAGTGATGGGATATTCAAGACTGATTGGACATGCTGTGGATTTACTTCGATCCCCTGCTGGGTCATCATGTATCCTAAGAACATCCCAAATGTTAGCCAAAAGCTTGTTGCAACAAGATCAAAAGCTTGTTGCAAATGCTCAAGGTGTCGCTCGGTTAGGAGGGACTTTACTAGCATATCGTCAATGTATACTTCCATGGTATCCCCTAGTGGTCTTGCGAACATATTGTTCATCAATCTTTGATAGGTCACCTCGACGTTCTTTAACTCAAAAGGCATCACTTTGTAGCAAAAGATTCGCCTTTTTTTATTTTGAACGCCATTTTCTCCTGGTCATCAAGATGCATCAGGATCTTAGTGTACCCTGAAAAAGTGTCTATGAAGCTTAACATCTCATGTCCAGTGGTGACGTCGACCATCATATCACTATGAGTTGGTGGAAAAGAGTCCTTTGGGCAGGCTTTGTTCAGATCTGTGAAGTCTATACATGCTCGTCATTTCCTGTTCTTCTTTTTCACTAATGCTACATTGGCGAGCCATTTGGGGTAGCTTACTTCCCTGAAAAACCCATTATCAATTAACTACTGATATTCTTAATTGATTACCCGATTATACTCTGGGCCAAATTTTCTTCTTTTTTGCTTAACCAGCGGGTGATTAGGGTTCATTTAGAGCTTGTGTTGGGCGATACTTGGCTCAATTCTATTCATTTCAACATGAGACCAAGCAAAACAATGTTGGTGTTTAATGAGAAATTCAACATCTTTTTCTCTCAAAGGTTAGCGTAGGCAGCCTTTCTCCTAGGGAACTTCGAACAAATGGGGATTTTGTCTAACTCTTCCATATCAGAGAAGCGATGCTTGTTTATTTCTGCATACTATTGTAATTGCTACAACTAAGGTTGTTTCTCTTTGCTTCTCATTGCGTTCTTGTAACATTCATGAGAAGCCATATGTTCGCCATGGATTTCCCTAATGCTAGTGTCGGTGGGGAATTTAAAGATTTGCTGATAATTCGAAAGGACGACCCTCATCCGGTAGAGCCATGGTTATCCTAATATAATGTTGTAGACTGACTGGCAATCTAGGACCTATAATTTTGTGTGGACATTTACTCTACCAGTGCCTACTGGTAGGGTGATTTCTCCTTCCATGATTCTACTTTTCCCGCCAAAGTCGTAAGGAGTTGGTCGCCAAATGATAAACGACTCATCGATTAGCATTTGTCTTAAACAACTCAGCATAAGTATGTTGGCTGAGCTCCCGTTATCCATCAAGATCCTCCAAATTTTACAATTGACGACTCGTATGACTATTACAAGAGCATCATGATAAGGGTTAAGTAGATTGATTGTCTCGTTATCTTCAAAGGTGACGATTTGATTGAGGGCAGTCTTGATTGTGTGGCCTTGTCTAGCGCTAGGATTTATAACCTCTCTAACCTGTCTTTTGGCGACTGAGTATAAGACACCGCTGATTTCTCCCAACAATCATATCTATTTTATAGAGAGTTTGAGAATGTTTTCCCCTATGGTCTTTTCTTCTGGTGTCACAGGGGCTTTAATTTTCCTTAATGGCTCTAGTACACGAAGGCCGACTGCCCTTGCGAGCATTATTTTCCCATTATCGATTAAAAATTCTACTAGGTGCTCTTTTTTCAAGAGGTTGGCCGCTTCATACCTTGATGCTATTTAGTTCGTGATAGTGTGCCTAAAATTGTGATGGAAATCACCCATTTACTTTCGTCGTTGTCACCTAGCGGTGCTTTCCCTGGCCATTTGACTTTATTTCCCATTTTGGCAAAAATAGCTACAATTTCTTCGAGGTGAACACGAAGGTTGTACTTAGATGCCTCCACAAAATAGGCTTCTTGTTGTGGTCTTCATGCCTCGTCCCTAGGCATGGCAATGGGGCGGATCGGGGATTGAATATGGCCGCCCCGAACATAAAAAATTGCCTCGCCTCCCTGCCATTTGAGGCAAAAAAATTTACCCTGCCACCTCCCTGATTTAATTTTTTTTTTGAAAGAAGGTTTTACTTGAATTAGGATTAGGGTTTAGGATCCAAGGACTTTAGAGTTTAGATAATTAGATTTAAGGTTTAGGTGAATTAAGTTTAATGTTTATACTTTATAGGCTTAGAGCTTAAGGTTAAGAAGTTGAGACTTTATGGTTAGTCTTTAGGTGAATTAGGATTAGTGTTCATTAGGGTTTATGATCGGGTACTTTAGGGTTTAGATTTAAGAGCTCAGGGTTAAGGAGTTGAGTATTTAAGTGAATTAGGTTTTAGGATCGAGAACTTTAGGATTTAAATTTAAGTTTTATATAAATTAGGGTTGACGAATTTGATTTAGCATTTATACTTTAAGATTTATACATTTATACATATATATAGGGTTTATACATTTATTCATAGATTTAATATTTATATGGTTTATAAATATATATATATATATATACATATATGTATATAAAATATTTCAGGGCGGGCAAATTTTACCACCCCTACTTGTCTAGTGTCCCGAAGCTAGGGAACCAAAGGTTCTGCCTATCATCTTGGGGACCTCGCTTTTACTCCTTTTTTATCATTGATGTTCATTATTCAAGGTGCGAAAGGCTGGTTTGGGGTTGCAATTGGGTATCAACATCTTCTTTTTGTTGAATCTAGTCATGAAATCCCTTGTTGACTCGCCTTTTGCCTGTACATTCTTAAACAAGTTTTCAGAACACTTTGGCATCATTCGGCTGCTAGCGAAGTGCATAAGAGACGTGTTAACTAGCTGGGTGAACTAGGATATCATGCCCACCGATAGGCTGATGTACAACTGTAGGACGACTCTAGTCAAACTCGATCTAAGGTCTTTACACATGCAGACTTCTCTCACATCTCTTGCTCATGATGCATATTTTGCCTTGAAACGAAATGCAGCTAGAGTTCTAGGACTTTCTCCCCTTCAAAAGATTACATTGGCGATTACGATCCTCGCATACGAGACTCTAGTTGATTCTTGGACGAGTACATACAGATCGGCGAGAGTACCATAATTGCTAGTCTAAGGCGATTTGTTAGAGGAGTTGTTACAGCTTTCGGGGAACGATATCTGAGGGTGCTCGATCAAAATGATGTCGATCTTTTATTAGCTCAAAATGAGTAACATGGTTTTCCTAACATGGTTGGAAGTATTGATTGCATGCACTAGAAATGGAAGAATTTCCCTACTGCCTTGCAAGGGATGTACATCGGTCATTGTCATACACTGATTTTTTTTTTTTAAGTTGCTTGCTTTGCATGATCTTTGGATTTGACATGCTTTTTTTTGGAATGCCCGACTTACTAAATGACATAAATATGCTACAAAAATCTCCTATATTTGGGGCACTAGTTAATGAAAGTGTTCCGAGAGAAAATTATATTATAAATGGTCATTAGTACAATATGGGATATTATCTTGCAGATGGCATATATCTCCTCTCGTTTAGATTTGTGAAAACAATTCAATGCCCCCAATGCCCAAAATGAAAACACTTTGCTAAAATGCAAGAATATATTCGGATGGACGTTGAGCGTGCTTTTGGGGGTTTCGCAAGTGTATTTTGCCATAACACAGTCAGCTATTGGCATGTCGATACACTTAATGATATTAGGAAAGTTTGCATAATATTACATAATATGATCATGGAGGAAACCAAAGTATCATAAGTAGTAACCTATACAAAATTTTCATGCAGTTAATTATAACAAATCTTACCATTCCTTGCTTGGTTTGTCCACTATAGTGTTTTTTAATGTCATTCCACCGTTGTTTGAGAGATGCTTGGGTATGAGGACCTTTATGGTTATTGAAGTAATTATGAATTCTTTGCCACTATCTATTGGAACTTTGAGCATTCCCTTGAGTTGAATCCTTACTAGTATTGAGCCAAGTAGACACAAGGAGTTTGTCATCCTCAACTAAATTTTTTTGGGTTTGTCGACTACTTCTTGGTAAGGGAGCAACCTCGGGTGAAAGTTATGGCTCCAAATGCTCAACATTATCATCAGCCTAAACATCATCACTCATGAGCAATGATGACTCATACATGGATCTATAAGCAACTACAACAAGTAAATGACAATATTAACGAAGTTCAACAAATATGGCAACCAACAATTCAAGTTCAAGAATTATGGCACATCAATTCACGTTCAACAATTATGGCACATAAATTCAAATTCAGCTTTCAGATGAACTACATTAATTGCAAGTCAGAGGAACTACATGAATGTCATTCATTTGTTTATAAAAACTTATGGAGTTTCAGAACTCAAATATCTCCTCTTGACATAT
Source organism: Euonymus europaeus (assembly GCA_963580455.1). Classification (NCBI taxonomy): domain Eukaryota; kingdom Viridiplantae; phylum Streptophyta; class Magnoliopsida; order Celastrales; family Celastraceae; genus Euonymus; species Euonymus europaeus. Next base: position 17,627,586 of record OY756968.1, on the reverse strand, counting down.
TTGTCTTACATTCATATAAAATACACCTGCAATTTTCTTTTCAAAAATTGAAAGGCAAAGACGTTGCTTTTTCTGAGGATCCAATGCTTCCAATATTGACATCAAAACCATAACAACGATGATGCTCAACAACCTAACTTATGGCCATTACTTCCTATTACTATCTATCGGACTTAGGCTATGAGGTTGGGCTTGGGCTTGGGCTTGGGCGTGGACTCAACTCAGCCCAGTCCATGTAAGTGAAAGTTGGAGCAGTTGTTTCCAAGAATTGATCCCAAATTCTCTTATACGTAAAATGTATAAGAGAAGAAAAATGAATAAACTACTTCTTTTGGTTGTTGAAAATTTGAGAATCAAGTGCTTGCTAAGAAGAGAATCAAAAGTTGTTCGTACTATTGAAGATTTTCAATTCTAGTAATTGGTGATACATTTAGTCATGGTAAAACATACAACAATCCTGTCAAAATTTCCGTACCGCTCAGCAACAAGTAAGTGTTCTTGTTAATTCTTGATCCTCTGCAATCTACAATGGTGTTAGGGCCGAATTTGTATGTTTCGATGAGTAGTTTAATTGGGCTTAAAGCCATTAGAATACATGAAATGCCAAGAAAATTCATGTGAAAATTGAAACTTTCTTCTTTATTTTAAGTATGATTTTTTCATGTTTTGGTTGCGTGTTTGATATGGTTGGAAATATCTTTGAACAAGCTTTCTAGTGAGTATTTTTACACATTTTCTTGATAACCTTGTGAATCGTTATGGCTTTTCAAAGATTGAAGGATGAAATTACAAGTGTTGCGTTTTATGGGTTTGAATTTTCCTAGAAAATTTGCAGCTTTGACAAGTTTCACTCTCGATTGTTAATGTGTGTGCTTCAAACACCATAGGAAAGGCCTCAAAAATCATCTAAATGATCACAAATAGAATCGGGATGATTTTCTAAGACTGGTCGAAATATTTTTTTCCCAAAACCATAACGAGAATGCAGCGCGTGAGGCTCATGTGCCCCCTGCTGGTCAACTAGGTTAGAGACATGAGTTTGACCAGCATGTTGACTCGCGTGTTAAAAAAAATTGTCCGCTTGCGTGTTGACCGTGAGTGTCCCACACTCACCGCACTGGTTGGGTCAATCTGTTTTGGCACATGTGAACGTGTGAGAGGCTTAATTTTTTATTCAGATTAATTAATAATTATTTTTTTAATTCTTTGTAATTTTTAGGAATTTTTTTCAATTATTGAAAAATAAAGACGTGCTATAATTAAATAATTAATTAGTTAATTATTAATGTATTTTGATTATTTGTATTTGTAGTGGCTACAAGAACACAAATAATTAACACAAATAATAAATTTATTGACATAAAATGAATGCATCTCATAAGATTGCTGAGCATATAGATTTTATAAATTAGTGGATTTAAAATCTGTGGCACCGTGGTGACCGTGAATTCTTCATCAAGCAACAAATTGAGATTGTGCTTAATGCTCTAACGGACGAATGAGATTCAATTCGTCAAGCCTTAAAACAAAGGTTGAGCTCTTTGGACTTTAATACTTTCGTTGAGGGATTCTACTTGAGAGGGAAGGTTAGTTAAATGCTATAGGTATTTGTTAGACTGGACAAAATGCAAGTTGTTTGGAACTTGTTGCTCGATTTGTTCCATGGTATGAGGCCTATAAGGTTGATGGACATACAGATGAGGATTTAGATGACATGATTGATGATACTGACTATGTACCTAACATGTGATTAATCTTTTTTTATTATTATCACATTGTACATATTTTCAGTATATTGGGTTATGAATGTACATATTAATATTTTTTAATGACATATATATATTTCATAGATGATTGATGTATGTCATTTTAGTGCGAGGTTTTAGGTTGGTATATGTTTGAAAATATTTCACTTAATAACCAAAATTTGCACATGTTTAAATTAACTAATAATTATTGAACTATGCTAACCCAATCTGATTGAATGTGTGACATTACTTTTGTTACTACTGCATGTGTTAAATTATTATTAATTATTTCAGGACATCATAACAAAAAATTGTTGTAAATTTAATTGTACAAAATCCTAATTTAATTAATTGTCTCTATATAATTGAAATGGTGGCGACAAAGTGCATTGTCGCATACATGAACCATGAAGAGAAACTGAATGAGAAGAACTGCGATTTTTGGTATCAAAAGATTCAGTATCTCCTGGAGGAGCAAGACATCATGGAAAATATCACACAACCAATGGCTGAACCTAAACAAATGAACACTACTTAACATAGGCGTGATATGGAGACATATCAAGCCTATGAGTGCAAAAATCATGTAGCTCACATTTTGATGTCGAGTAGCATTACAAATGACATTATGTTGTGCTTTGAGAAGCACCATTCAGCTCAAGCAATTTGGAATGTTATTAAACTCCAGTATGGCGGAACTTCAACAAGAAGACTATCAGTTAACTCTCAAATTTGATGGTTATAAGAAGCGTCAAGATCGTACCATGAGGCAGCATCTAATGGTCATGTCTAACATGATAAGTGAATTGAAGGCTGCTAGGTATGAAACGACTGATGAACAATAGTTCCAAGCTATCATTTGCTCTTCGCCAAGAAATTAAGAACACATGCGTGTGAAGCTTACCTACAATGAAAACATTAAGACATTTGATGAAGTCCCTCGTCATGTTGAGCTTAAAGAAAATCGTCTTCTCTTTGAGAAACATGATAATGAAGCTTTCATAACTGAATCGAAATTGTGAGGAGCATATGGTTGTGGCTGCAACAAGTGGATGGGTAAGGGTCCTAATAAAGGCAAAAGGGAAATGAGGTAGTACTAGTAAACACAAGCGCAAGCGTGGGAAATGTGATGGTAAGAAAGGCAAAAACAACAATTGTTTCAATTACTTGCTGAATCTATCTTATTGGATTGTAGACTCAACAACAATCGACCATATAGTAAGGAACCAAGCAACTTTTGTGGAATTTCGTCAAATTTCAACGGGTAGTAGATGTATCTACATTGGAAACAATGATTCTGCTGATGTGTTTTACACTCCTAAAGAATGACAAAATCTTATTTTTGTTCTTGTTATACTAGAACTGGGTTTTGAACTTAAATTTGCTATTGATTATGGAAAAATATTTGTGGAAAACGTATATTATGGTTTTGGCTATATGGTGTTAGACACCTTTAATATTGTACTTAATGACAGTTCATCTATCTATCTTGTTGGTAACTCTAGTTCCATTCCTATTACTGAAAGTGTTTTATGACATAATAGATTAGGACACATTGGGCAGGACCAATTTAATTGATTGGCTCGAGCAAGTCTCTGAGGATCACTCACCAATATAGAATTTTCCACATGTGAGCGTTGCCTTGTTGGAAAAGCAACTAGCTTACCATGTGGCAAAGACAAGAGAGGCAGTAGTCCATTACAACTAATTCATTCAGACATTTGTGGACCACTGAATATGAGCGCTAGGCATGGTGTCGACTATTTCATCACTTTTATAGAAGATTTCATGCGTTTTGGTTGTGTTTATTTGATTTATAAAAAGTCTGATGCATTTAACTGCTTCAAACGATACGCCAATTTGGTAGAGAATCAATTAAAGTCGAATATCAAAACTTTAAGAACCGATCGAGGTCGTGAATATCTATGTGAGCAATTCAAAACTTTTTGAGATAAAAAAGCTATAACTCGACTACTAACTATTCCTTAAACTCTGTAACAAAAGAGTTGCAGAAAGGAGGAATAGAACGCTCTTAGACTTAGTTAGGTTGATGATGTCGCAAGCTAATTTATCTATTTCCTTATGGGGAAATGTGTTATTAACTATTATCTACGTATTTTCTTAGGATTAACGTGACACTATGCTTGACATTGTAAACATCAAATTAGATTAGCTGGGATTCACATTAGGTTAGAACGCAGGTTGATTTAAAGTTGAAGATCAAACAATATTGTCATGTAATCTGCATGTGCTCTACATGAGTACACAATGATTCTAGATAAACAGCACGTAGCCTACATGAGGATGAGGTTTTGGAAACTTTCATCTTGGGTTTTACGTGATGTGATTTTTTTGTGATAATTGGTAATTGATTTTATTCAATTGATTGATTGGAATAAAATATAGTTTGTTTTAGGATGATTATCTCTCCTTATTAAGAGTTATCTCTTTCTTATTTTTAGAGATAACCATATCCTTAAATTAAGAAAGTCTTTTCTTATCTTTTATGGCATTGATTCCAAGATTATGACACGATCTTTTTTTAATTTCGTGGGTCAATATTGTGCATATCTTTTAAGCCATCATCTAGGGTTTTCTTGGTTCATACATATGTTATATATATATTGTCATTGGTAACCAAACAACCTTAAGTCTTTTACTCACCTACTCTAAACCGAAAGCTATTTTTTTTAGTGAGTTTTGTTTTTGATAAAATTCATGCATTCTTGCACTACACTTTGAGGGCATTCTTGTATGTTCTTGGAGTTTTGAAGACATCAGTGTGACTCTAAAGTATTATGTGTGTGTCGAGAAACTCGAGCAAGAAACTAGTGTAGGTGATGTGGATCCTAGCTTTAGAGACTTTCTTGTAACCCGTTTGAATAGTGGATTGCTACAAGTTTGGTGGCTACAGACACCCAAGGTTTTTTCCCTAGATTGAATTTTTCTCGTAAATATCGTGTGTCATACTTTTTGATTTAGTATTCAATTTTTTGTACTTAATTGTGTGCCTTTTAACTCTATCACATCCACCCCATATGAATTATGGAATGACAATAAACCTGACTTAGGAAATTTCATCCTTGGGGGTGTGCAGCTTAAATTCATAATAATTCTTATCAATATGGAAAACTTGGTACTAGGGTGAAAATGTGTATTTTCATTAGATACTTTGAAACCTCCAAAAGATTTGTTTTCATTGGTGAAAAAGTTAATGGGAGCTTGAAAAAACTTGAGTCTTGTTATATGGTTTCCTTGGGAGAGGACTATCCTGTAAGAGGTGGGTTAATAAATATTTTCAATTTTATGAAAAGCTAGAACATGGCAACCCTGCCATAGTAGAGGGATTAGTGCATCAATTAATTTTTCAAAAATCCAAGTTTCTCAAAATCATCAAAACCTACTTCAAATGGGATTTTTCATACAAATATTTTCAAAAGGCTTCAAAATAAACTCTAAATGAGTTTTTCTCAAAATCATCAAAATCCACTCTAAGTGGGATTTTTTATAATTTTTTAAACATTTTTGGCCCAACCAGGAATGACCCCAATGATCTCGTGCACCTTTTTCAAAATATGAACACCCACTTCAAGTGGAATTTTTCATCTAATTTTTAAACATTTTTGGCCAAGCTGGGAAGGACCCCAACGATCCCATGCACATTTTCAAAATATCAAAACCCACCCGAAATTGAATTTTTCATCATTCCTTAGCCATTTTTTGCCAAGCTGGGATTCGCTCAAATGGTCTCGTGTGTCTTTTTCAAAATATCAAAACCCACTCCAAATGGATTTTTTTTTATCATTCCTTAAACATGTTTTGTTAAGTCGAAAATGACCCCAATGATCTTGTGCACCTTTTTCAAATTATCAAAACTCACTCTATATGGAATTTTTTATCTAATCTTTAAACATTTTTGGATAAGCCAGGAACGGCTCCAATGATCCCGTCTATATTTTTTCAAATATCAAAACCCACTCCAAGTGAAATTTTTCATCTAATCTTTTAACATTTTTGGCTAAGCCAAGAATGACCCCAATGATCCTATGCAATTTTAAATATTCAAAACCCAATTTAAGTGACATTTTTCCATTCCAAGACATTTTTGGCCAAGTTGGGAATGACCTCGATGATCCCGTGCAATTTTTAAAAATATTCAAAACCTATCTATGTGGGATTTTTCATCAATTCTAAGCATTTTTAGTCAAACCGAGAATGACCCCAATGATCTAGTACAAGTTTTAAATATTCAAAACTCACTCAAGTGAGATTTTTCATCCAATCACCAAATTGCCACAATATTAATGGGCCAAGCCCACTCATTTGAAACGTTAACTTGTAGCTGACATAGAAGATCAATAAAACAGTTGATACATACAAATCAATTTTTTAAAATAAATTTGAGCCAAGTAAGAGAATATTTTCAAGGCGCCCATTTTTCGGGTGTGGTGAGGTCCCTAATACCGTACTCATGCTCAATAGATCCCCTTATTCATCTTCTTTTTCGTAGACTCAACACATCCGTCCACTATACATTCAAGTTCAAATTAATGGTCGTCCTATCAATAAGGTGTTGGTGGACAATGGTTTGGCAATTAACACAATGTCAGTATTGGTATTAAGCATTTTTTATATGATAGAAGATGATATGATCTCAATAGATGTTCGTACCTTAGAAGACATGCAACCAAGGATGTTGAATCAGTAGGAAATTCATCTATCGAGGTTAGATATACTTTTTGTTGGTTTATGGTAGGAGTTATTCATGTTACATATCATTGTAATATGATCATACGACCGCCCGTATATCAAGCATTTGAATTCTGTTAGCAAGTCAAGGCAGAAGCAAACGATGTAGAAGAACATCATAGCACGGTCACCATCCAGACATTTGATGAAAACAAATCTAAAAGGATGATATTTGGGAAGCCTTCCTATACCATGACTCAACACGTCCATCCACTATACATTCAAGTTCAAATGAATGGTCGTCCCATCAATAAGTTGTTGGTGAACAATGGGTTGCCAGTCAACACAATGTCGGTCTCGATATTAAACGTTCTTGGTTAGACAGAAGATGATTTGGTCTCATCAGATGTCACAATGACGGGGTTCACAGGAGAAGTCATTCAGGCAATAAGATTGCTGCTAGTCTAGTTGACCGTAGGCAGTAAAACTTCCTAACTGCATTCTTTGTCATTAATTCTCATTCTAGATAACATTGTTTACTAGGTAAAAATTGGATTCACACCAACGGTTTGTACTATGCTCTTTAGATCAACTCTTGCTATTCTAGAAGACAATGATGTGTATCTAGTATGGGCAGATAGGAAGCCATTCAAGGTGAATTTGAACAATGTTGAATTTGGATATTACGATGAAGATGTGGGTCCAATCAAATTTTTTGGCCAAAAGAATGAGGGAATTCTAAAGTACTTATCCACATCCAAGATATAGTTCAACTTCATATTGAAGAAAGAAAAGAAGATGCTCCAGCCTAAGGTAATTATATCATTCAAGCCAACCTTCAGTTCTATCATCAAAGAAGTCCCATAAAGCCCCTATCTCTAGAAAAAAGAGGGTGGTGCTAGCCATAGTCAGAAAAGTCCAAATGCAAGCAACAGTAGACAGACTATAAGAAGATCAAGAATAGGGACAAAATGGAGCAGACATGATCTTTGAAGAAAATTAAGAATTTGAACTTGAAGGTGAGGAAATCCATACTAAAGACTTGGAGAAAGCGCCGCCAAAGTTGGACGATCAGAAAGCTGAAGTTGAAGATCCATTAGAGGAGATCTACTTGGGGAAAAAAGAAAATCCATAACTTTACCTACATCAGCAAACTTCTAGACTGTACTATCAAGGTACAATTGATTCAGTTGTTAAAAGAGTACTTAGATTGTTTTTATTGTAATTATGATAAGATGTCAGGATTGAGCAAAAATTTAGTGTAACATCAACTCCCATTTAAACTTGAGTAAAAGGCAGTCAAGCAAGCTCTAAAAAGAATGTCAACAGAAATGAATTTGAAGGTCAAGGAAGAAATTCAAAAGTAGATTAAAGCTCGCTTCATACAACTAGTGCGGTACACAAAATGGCTCTCCAACATCTTGCCAGTGGTCAAGAAAAATGGTAAGATCCATGTATGAGTTGATTTCAGGGATCTAAATATAGTCACTCTGAAAGATGTTTATGGGATATCGGTAGTAGACATGCTAATTGATAATTCATCAAAGAACAAAATACTGCCTATGATGAACGGGTACCTGGTTAAAACAAGATCTTCATGATAGAAGAAGATATTTCAAATACTACATTTAGATGTCCAGGAGCTTTAGGAACCTTTGAATGGATCGTAATGCCATTCGATCTCAAGAATGCAAGGGTGACTTACCAAAGAGCGATGAATGCTATATTTCATGATATGATTGGGCACTTCATAGAGGTGTACATCAATGGCATCATCATAAAATCCAATAAATTTATTGATCACATTGCACACTCTACAAAAATGTTATGACTGAATAAGATTGCACCAGCAAAAACTCAACATGCTCAAGTGTGCATTTGTAGTGAAAGCACATAAATTTCTAAGCTTTTTGGGCCTTATTTGAACTGACCAGCTTCCACATTATTTGAATTAGCCTTGAATGGCCTCTAGTCCGCCCATACCACCTCTACATAATTGTCCCTCCAAAACAGCAGCAATTGGTGTAGAGAAGATGGTACACACCAGTTGGTATATATCCAGTCTCTTCCTAGTAAAGAATAGTATCTAGCATTAGAAACAATGACAAAGAAAGCAGTTAGAGAAATCTTAATGCCTAGTATCAACTGGACCAGCAACACTCCTACTACCTTGGCGACTTTTTGCGTGAATCCTTCCATTGTGAAGTCCGTTGGGATCAGGTCATCTTTTGTCAAGCTAAGAATGTTCAACAACAAGATCAGTATTGTGTTGACTACTGATTCATTATCCACTAGCACTTTATTGATAGGACAATTAGTCATTTGAACTTAAATGTACAGTGGACGAATGTGTTGAGTCCTGGTATAGGATGACGCTTGCATATCATCTTCTTCGGCTTGTCCACATCAATAGTCTGGATGGTGATCATGCTCTGAGGGTTGTTATCACCTTTCATCTCTGACTTGGCTGACTCACTGCATTTGGATGCTTGATATACAGGTGGTAGCGTAATGACATTTCAATGGTATGCAACAATGATAGCTCCTACCATAAAGCAGTCAACAATGGGACTAACCTCAAAAGATGAACTGCCAATTGATTAAGCATCTTTAGTTGCATTCCTATCCAAGTTTTTCTTTGGTCTGACTATTTCTGCTTGGGGTCCGTCTTGCTGGATCCTTTGGATTTATTTGAGTGGAGGAGCTTGATAGTTCATCTTGGCTAAATATCTAGGCAGCCCTTGATCGTCCTCCCATTCTTTATGCTAGACTCTTATTGATTTGTAGTAATATGGTTCAGGGCAGAATGGTTTTATGACTTATTCTTTGCTTTTGATTTTCTCCCTATACTTGGTTGCCAAGTTTTGTCTTTCCAGCCAACATTTATAAGTCCGTGTCAATGGTAGAGAAAACTTTTGAGCCAGCACTCGGTGTAATTTTTTATCACAATGATCTAGATAAAGTATAGCATACCTTGCTATTTGAGACTTGCTTATACATCTTGGTTGTTGATTTTCTCTCTGTCGATTGTAGGTATTTATTTGGGAATTTTTCCTTCATTCAAACTTATACATCTTTGATTGATAGATCTCTCATTCATAGCGCTTTCTATTCAATAAACTCCTCAAATCAGCCTTTATTGCATTGATTGTAGCCATCGGTGGGAATGATCTTCTATCAGCATGGTTTCCGTATCAGGAAATCTGATGGCTCCCCTAATATTTTCTTTAATCGTGTTACGCAATACCTAAGAATTCACATTGCAATGTGTTCAAAGATCATGATACCTATAGTATTCTTTGCTTTTCATCTCCGCTTTGGATGACATTTTGTGACCAGCATAAAATGACAAAAACTTTTCAGCCAGTAAGAAATCAAAGATTTTTTTAGTCTTGATTGTATAAAAAAAAAGTGTAGACTGACCTATTATTGAGTGGCTTCTTGTTCTCATCTTTAGGTTTCGCCAAGGATGGACACGTAACTGGTCTTCATTGTTGACTATCTCTACAATCTCCACGTCATGGTGTAGTTCTTGATAATAAGTCCCTGCCGAGGTTTTTCCCCTTTGAGATTCTTCCCTGACCAAATCTTCATACTCCACCACCTTTGATGCCAGTTCATAAAAATCCTGGAATTTCATACCTTGAAAGTTTTTTCGAAGCTCAATGTCAAGACATTGCTGAGCTATTTTCACAAACTTAGTCTCAAGAAGGAATATTTTCCATCGGTTTCTCATCTTTTTGAACCTAGTCAAGAATGCACCAAAACTTTCTCCAGACCTTTGTGACATCCTAAATAGTTCAACAATGCAAATTTCTGGCTCATATCTAAAGAATTGTGTGTGAAAGATTCTCTCTATCTCTCCCCAAGAACCCACATAATTTCATGGTAATGTTGAGAACCAAGTGAACATTAGTCCTGTCAATGAACTTGGAAATAGACGCAGTCTAAAATTATCAAAGTTATCATAATAAGCCAACTCATCACACTGAGTGGTAAAGTGTCCAACATGATCGACAGTGGACTGAATTTCTTCTCCAGAAAACACTATGAATTCTAGGACTTTGAACCCTTAGGGATAAGGATTTTTTCAATCAATGAACTCCATATATGGCTTGTGATATTCAGGACATCTAATATGTTTGAGACCATCTCCATAGAGTTCTTACACAGCATTGCTTATTGTATCCATATCTACAGTTGGAATCTAGCGAGTAGGATTCTCATAGATAATGAATCTAGAAATTCGGAACGTGCTATCCTATTGTTTAGCATTTAAGCACCTCATTCTGATGATAAGCAGCTAAAGACTTAATATGATTTGTGTGAGAAAAGACCTGTGATTAGACCTTTAGGGTTGGTGAATGTCTAATGCCAGTCTTGACAACAATATTCTCTTCTCTTTTGTGAGGTGGAGTGCATTTGACATGTTCAAGTTGATTTTTTCCATCAACAAAACCCTGCGCTCCAGAATCTTTTCCCCCCTCCTGAGTTCAGACAATTTGGTTTTGCCTTTGTCCGCATTGGGGATTGACTCATCTTCTCCTTTCGAGTGGGAATGGATGACGGGTTGGATTTTTTTTTGAATCGCAACTTGCAGCGTGAGCACAAGCTTATTTTGAAATTCTTTCAGTCTAGTGCCTAGCATGTTAATATGCTTGGATGGCACTAGACTTGATGGCTTATTTATGAATTATGAGAAAATAGCACCTCTTGAGGTGGTGGTGATTGATTAAACCTTACTATTGTACGATCTCCTTGAGAAGTCGCATTGCAATTTTTTTTATCAAATCTTTGAGTTTTTGGCTGCATTTTCAACTATAACAATTGTGGTCTCACCGGGTGTTCCAAAAATGATATTGCCATTATTTGGCTGCAATCTGCCCAAAAGGCCAATCATGCCCCTTGGTCACGGGACTTTTTGTAGGTGTTCCAAAGACTTGCATTCAACCTCAAAGTGTTGAATACTTCTAATCAAACGATTGTACAAATAAAGGGGCAACTCATAATCTCACTATAAATATTTAAGGAACTCTAGATCCACTAGAAAAGCGTGTCACTAAAAATTGTACTATAATCAAATGCATAACTATAAACATTTCATTGAAGAAAGATATGGTTATAGAATAATGTAAGCAACAAAAGCTAGAAATCTTGGAAGAGAGTAGGTTTATGCCATTGGGCTGGATTTGTGTGATTAGTTGTGTGTCCTATTTTAATCAACTGCCACATCTGTCATAAGTGCAACTTCTAAAAATTCTCTCACATGTGCCTCAACTTTCTCCGCTACTGAGATAGTGTCTTTACTATTCTAAAGTAATGTCGTAAACCTAAAGAAAATACAACTTCATGCTCTATGATGAACTGGTTCAGGTGAGATAGTGTTTCCACCTAAATAATTGGGTAACCAACTTAGATAAGCTCTACTTCCTGAATTTTACGTATCCTACAAGACCAAGTCTTATTCCATTGGACAAGAAGGAATGGGCCTATCTAATACTTGATTTAATGCCCCATCTACTGTCTTCTGTCCAGCCCATGTAGATTGTAATTAAACTGGTCTGACTCTTTTCATAACATGAGACCTGACCTTTTCAATGACAAGTAGCCCCAACCAATTTGGGCCAAACCCAGCGCATTAGGACAGTAACATATTCTCACTACTCATATGAGAGTGTTGGAATCATAAGAAACAAATTTAATACACAGTTGTTCCCTTTCATTTCCCTCAACTTAGGCAACATATTAAGCTAATTGGTTACTTGTCTCCCCTCCCTCTTCCAAAATAGCCATTATTAATTGCTAATAGAAGGCAACACAAACGTCTGTTGAGACACACATTAAGTCCCTACTACCAAAGGAGCATGTATTGATGCATGGATTTGTCAAATCTTGATGATTTATACATTTACCATAAAGATATTTGAAATCAATAGGCCTAGCCCAAAATATTGCATCAAAATATCAAAAAATACTAATTAAATCTCACAGGCACTACTAATTCATCCCTTAATAATTCATTATTTCATTTTATTAAGAGTTCAATGTTGAATATTAGCTATAAAACCATTGAAGACATAGAATAAACAAACCAGGAAACTCGGATTACAACCACTGATACCAGGGAATATCTTGTCAAAAGTAATTGAAAATCTAAGAGTCATGGCATACATAAATCACATAACACTCAAATTAAATGCAAAACTATCTAATAAAAAAATTCTCAAAAATTGAAGGCAATACAGTATAGATGCAATTTGAATCGGTAACTTCTTTCAATGTATTTGAATATAAACTTGAATCACTTTCAATATAAAACAGCTAATTCAATCAAAATATAAAAAAATAAAAAGCAAACTCACGGAATCGTTGAGGGTCTGCTTGGATTAGGGTATTGGATTGTTAAGTAAGGAGGGTTAAGTAGATTAGTCACTATATACCTTGCTTTATTTTAAGTGAGAAAGGGGTTAGGAGCGTAGTGTAGGAGATAAATTATCCCCTACACTTTTCTCTTAATTAATTGATAATTGTAATCCCCTGATTTGGGAGTTAAGAGGGTAGTGTAGGAGATAAGTCATTTTGAATTTTTAAATTCTTTAATCGACCTTTCTCTACCTCATATCCAAATAAAGTTAATAATTTATACTTTAATTGACTCTTATTATATCCAATTAAGGTAGAGTTTCATTTAATTACTCTAATCTACTCTATCCTGCTTAATTCTCTCTTACACTACTCCACTTAAGTCCCCTTTTTATGCAAGCAAGCCCTGAAGGTAAGAAGAGGAAGTGAAATAGAAAGATAGAGAGTGAGCAAGTGTGGATCTCCACTGGTTGTCAGGGTGAGAAACTGAGAGAGAGAGACTGGCAAGCTGTGAATCAGAGTTGGGAGTTAGTGCAGAGGCACTTAGTGGAGGGAGGGGACTGAGCTGAGTGGAAGGAGGGGGTTGCGCTAGGGCTTCAAGCGGGTCAAGTGTTGGATTGAGTCTGCAAATTGTCATAAAATTAGAAACAATTACTGACGGATTCATTTTCATCGGTAAATACTTAACAAGAATAAAAAAATCACCAACACATTTAATTACATCGGTAATGTTTTAATTTACTGAAACAATTTTTCATCTGTAAGAAATTTGCTAAATTAATAAAGAAATGAAAAGTTTACCAAAAAAAAATTCCGTTGGTATATAAAACGTTACCCACAACAAATATGTCGATAATCTGCCGCAAAAATTTGCGCCGCACTTGACGCCAAATAATACCAACGAAAAAAAAGGTGGGAAAAATTTCATCAGTAATATGTTTGTAATCCGTTAGTAATTTCCAAAATTGTAATTCTATCAGTTATGCGCTAGTAATCCGTCGGTATCAGTCCGTCGATAATTGACAATTTTCTTCTAGCGAATGCTTACTTCTTCATTAGACGTTCTAAGCTTCATACAATTATTATAGTGAGGTATTGTTATGTTTGTTACAACAGAAACAGTGAGTAAACTAGGTTGTTGGGCCTGTTACAATAGATGGATAATAACAAAGATTAACAAAGAATATTATCCTGAAGGTTTATCTCCAATAGCTAGCTGATTCACCATGAATACATGCCACAATTTTGAAGTCTCTTAATTTTTGCAAGGCAATTAATATCGTCTTGATGTTCTATATGTTGGAAAAATGGTGGTCAACCACTATTTGACCAATGATTATTTACAACTAATTGAGTATTAGTTGAATGTAATTTAGTGGGTTCTAATCTTCAATATGAAGACTAGAGATTGGAGTTAAAGGTTGTCCAAAATCATTTTTTGGTTGAATGGAATAGACTAGGGCTGTGCAAGTCAAATCGAAAACCGGACCAAAACCGGAAACCGGACCGGTTGGTCCGGTTCGGTTCGGTCCGTTGACCATTTCTGGTCAAACGATTTACGAAACCGAACCAATCCGTATCATTACGGTCCGGTCCGCGGTTTCAGATTTTTGAATTACCGGTTAACCGGACCGGACCGTCTAATTCATATATAATTTAAATAAATAATTTCTATTATACACATCCACCGTTGATTTCAAGTTATATGGCTTATCTACCGTTGATCTTTATAAAATTAGGTTAACCCTAATTTTTGATTTTAGTGTTTATTGATTTATTCCTCACTTCTTCTCCCGTGCAACTGCAGCCGCTCCCCTCTCCAGTGACCAAATCACCAAACTCCAAAATCGAGACTCCAGTCCACCAGGCACCGCCGCACCGCACTCACCAGAAGTCCGGCCGTCCAGCGAAAAGCGAAGCCACACCCCGTGGCCAGTCCACTTCCGGCTTCCTTTGTCTGCTTGAGTCTCGACTTCTCCAGCACCCCATCGGCCACCATCACTTCCCATGTCTTCTCGAGTTTTCTCCACCGCCAGTTCTTCACCTGCATTTCAGGTTCTTGCCTATTTCACATTTTCAGTTGCATTTCTCGGCTTCCCGCATAATCCGGCCACTTCTTTGCATGATCCAGCCAAAATCTCTCATTCTCTCTTTCATTTCAGGCTCTTGCTTCAAAAAAAAGGCCACGGGCAGCAAGCCAACGAGTCGAGCTCAAATTCTGAAGGACTCAAACTCCGGTATTGCTTTGAAGTTTGAAATTGAATGATGTTTTCTCAATTTTTCTGAATTTTTTGGTTTGAGGTTTGTAATTTTGTATATGTATTTCTGCTTTCATAATTTTGCTTTGAAATTTGAATGATTATTTGTTCTAGACTTCTAGTGCTTATTGTTTGGGACATTGGGTCCTTTGGGATGTTCTGTGAGATATTTTATTCTCATTGTTTTTGATGATTTTTAATTTCATGTGTATACTATATACTTATATGCACTGAAAATTGGGTAGAAAACTAGAAATATGCAAGGTGATGTATTTGTAAAAAATTAATACAAATAGGCTTTTAATATTTGGGGATAGATTTATAAGAATTCTATTTCTTGAACCAAATCTGTCCAAAGGTATTATATTATCTGTTATTTTGTATTTTTGTTATTAGAGTCTGAAGAAATAAAACAATTGAACATTTGAACTATGGATTGAAGCTTAGAGAGTTAGGATGAGTTGTTACTTGTTACTTGTTACACCAATTTTTGTGTTATATTCTTGAATGGTATTGCACTGTTGCCTTTATTGGAATAATTGAATTGAAGAATTTTTTACTTTCTATGTTCAATTGCTGATAATGACATGGAATGAAATTGGATTCTGATTGTTTTTTTACTTTCTATGCTGAATTGCCTTTATGAATTCTAGGATCACCAATTCACCATTATGGAGGCGGGTAATCCTAGTTATGAAACCTCATCATCCCCAACACCTCTCACTAATCGAAGCGTGAGTTCTCCTGGGCTAGTTGAGAGTTCAACTGAACATGATGAAGATGTTATAGAGTTAGAGTTAGGAACACAACCTAAAGCTGGAAAACCACTCCCCCCACAGCCTCGTAAGTCAAAATCTTTGGTGTGGGATCATTTTAAAAAAAAAGAGGTAAAAGATAAGGGGATGAGGGCTGTTTGCAATTATTGTAACTCTGATTATGCATGTAATACACAGCTCAATGGGACCTCCACCTTGCGGACTCACTTGCACCAATATTGTCCAAAATCTCCATTGAGAGAGGAAAAAAACCAAAAAACTCTTTCATTTGAGAGCAAGGGTACCTTGGTGGCACATACATTTAGCAAGGAGAGGAGTAGAGTAGCATGTGCGAAGATGGTTATCATAGATGAGCTTCCATTTAACTTTGTTGAAGGGATAGGATTTAGGTTGTTTATGAAAGAGGCTCAACCTAGGTTTGATCCCCTATCTCGTACAACCGTTGCTAGGGATATGTGGAACTTGTTTTATAATGAAAATGGGACTTTGAAAAGCATTTTTGCTCTTCCCAACCAAAGAGTTTCTCTTACTACGGACACATGGACCTCCATTCAAAACATCAACTATGTGGCTTTAACGGCCCATTTCATTGATGATGAATGGAAGTTGCATAAAAGAATTATTAACTTCTGTCAAATTACCAACCACAAAGGTGGTGCCATTGGGAGACTCATTGAGAGGTGTTTGAGTGATTGGGGAATAGAGAAGGTGTTCACTATCACACTTGACAATGCATCGGCTAATGATGTGGCGATTAGGCATGTTGCAAAACGATTGAAACATTGGAAAACTCTCCAATTTGATGGTGATTTTCTACATATGAGGTGTTGTGCACACATAATCAATTTGATTGTGAATGATGGGTTGAGAGAAATGCATAGCTCAATTAAGAATATTCGCAAGGCTTGTAAGTATACGAGATCCTCACCATCTAGGTTGGAGAAGTTTAGACAATGTTTAGTGTTGGAGAAGCTTGAGGGCAAAGGTTTAATGCCTTTGGAGTGTAAAACTAGGTGGAATTCGACCTATTTAATGTTAGAGGCAGCTTTGAAAGTGCAAAGGGCCTTTGAAAGATTGGAAGAAGAAACCACTGACTATGTTGCTTACTTTGATACTAATGAGCATGATGGTGAGAGGCCCTTAAAGAAGAAAAGGCGGGTAACCGTTGTTGATGCTCAAGATGGTGAGGAGTCTAGAAAACTAATGCCTCCTAGCCCATCAGATTGGATTTATGCAAGAACTTTTGTGAAGTTCTTGAAGAGATTCTATGATGCGACTTTAAGGCTTAGTTCTTTCAAAACTGTGACGGCTAATGTGCCTTTTCGTGAGATGTATAGCATTGTTGATGAGCTGAAAAAAGCAATGGCAAGTGAAGAACCTTTTTTGAAGATGGTTGCAACTTCAATGAAAGCAAAGTTTGACAAATATTGGGGAAATATCAAAGATGTGAACCAAATTGTGGTTGTGGCAGTGCTACTTGATCCTCGATATAAAATGGACTTAGTCCAATGGGGATTTGAGTTCTTGGAAGATGATGTTTCCAAGATTGATGGGTTGGTGGCTAGGGTGAAATAACTTTTATTCCATATGTATGAAGATTACAAAAAGGACACTCCGGGAGTTGCTCAATCCAATGTGGAAAATGTCAATGATGGGGAAGGAACTTTAGATCAAGAGGAGGCAGATTCGAACTTTGAAATGTTCATGAGGAGGAGAAAAGAGAGAGATGTGGTACAAATTAGGAATGAAGTTGATAAATATTTGTTGGAAGCGGCTGAAAATCCCAAAAATCTTGCATTCAATTTGTTGGATTGGTGGAAAGAAAATCAGCCAAGATATCCAATATTATCCAAGATTGCAAAGGATGTATTTGCTGTTCCAGTTTCTAGTGTGCCTTCGGAGTCGGCATTTAGTGCAGGAAAGCGAGTTGTGAACCCTTTTCGTTCTTGTTTGACTCCTAAAACAGTAGAGGCACTGATTTGCACCAATGATTGGCTTAGAAATGTACCTTTGGACTTATATAAGGACCCGACTGAAGAAGAGGTGGAATACTATACCGAATGTGAGAAAATTGAAAAGGGTTTGTTACTTTCTTATATTGAATTTGAAATAATTAATTGTGTTCAATTCTTTCAACTTATAACAATTTAATCATTAATTTTATTGGGTTGTAGAAGTGGAATCTCTCCAAAATTCTGGATCTACACCTCTACCTTCTACTGCTGCTACTGTTTCAGCCTCTCAGGTCAGTTACTGGACTTAGTAGTTAGTAGTTATTGAACTTAATTTTTGTCCTGCACACTTGCAAATGTTTATGTAATTAAGAATCTGATATTCTCAATCTTTTAATGTTAGCAGGGCAAAGCAATGGCGTAATGGAGATTGGATGTGCACAAATTTCAACAATCATAATTGTGCATCTCTATCACAATGCAATAGGTTAGTAATTTAGTATAGACATTGTTTCCTCGATTTAAGTCTTTAACCTTGAAGTTGATAGGATTTTGCTCCCCTTTAATTCCCAAATCATGCAATTTCTTTTGTTGCCATATTTGAAGATTTAAATATAACAAATCAAAAGTGCCCTACTGCAGTACTGCCTTCCTAACTTGGTGTCATGGCCTGACGCAAGCCATTTAAACTTTAAAGTTTATACATCTCAATTCTGAAGTAATTTGTCATTTTGTTGTTCTGAAGAAAGAATGACACTAGTATTGATGATGCGACTTATTGATTGGCAGGTTATGAATTACATTGAATCTTGCTATGGAATACGGAGATTGGAGTATGGATTGTGGAATATGGATTATGGAATGCATGCTGTTGAGTGTTGACTGTTCTTACTTCTTAGTTCTGTTTTTCGTTTCTCTGTTTGGGACTTTGAAACTTTGAAAGTTTCACATTTGTTTAGTTTTGCTTTTTCGTTTCTCCTGTGCATTTCATTTTTATTATAGAGTATGGATGATTGTAATAAATAATAACTATTTGAAGTTTGAATCTTGCTATGGATATGGACTATGGACTATGGACTATGAAAGTTTGAGATTTGAAAGGGACTTGAGTAGTTGAGTTTGGGACTTATGCATTTTATTGTAGATTATGGATGGAATGGAATATGTTATGCATGCAATCATGAATGTGTTTGAGTAAATGACTATATGTGATTATGTGGTAGTTATTTATGATTTTATGACACAGGTGGCTATTGAAGTTTGAAGGTTTTGGAGATTTTGAACTCCTTATTTGATTTTTGCTTTATTTGATTTTTATGATGTTTGTTACTTTGTTAGTTTGTTTGGTTTCAAATTCAAACTTTCAATTTTTTTTCCTTAGTGCTACTGCTATGCCTTCAGGCTTCCAGTGTTGTACATGAGTGTGTTACTGGAGAGTGGATATATTGCCACTCTTTGAGGTAAAAAATTAAAAATGTGTATTTTTACTCTTGAATCTCAAAACCGAAACCGAAACCGAAACCAAACCGTGTTAACGGTTAACCATATTAACGGTTTTAACACTTAATGGCTCGGTTTCGGTTATAATTAATCCCAAACCGTAAATCACGGTTCGGTTACCGGATTAACCTCAACGGTCCGGTTAACCGAACCGTGCTCAGCCCAAGAATAGACTCCAAAGTGGTCATGTTAAGCATGATATATTGACTGCAAAAATAATAGAAATGTGGGAATCTCACATTTCATAATTGTGTTGTGTGACTTGGGTTTATAAACCCAAGTGTTAGATGTAAGACTTGGGCCCAATGGCACCCAAACTTTTGTGAGGGAGAGAGGCTCTACATAATGAGCTTGGGCTCACAAAACACACACACGCATGGGCCTGGAGTCAGGCTCGAGCTCGGGTTTGGGCTTATGTCGCCCATCTAAACTTAATATTTTGCACTAGCCCACTACTCAGGTTCGTTGAATGTGGACATGAGCCTTAATTCAAATTCAAAATTTCCGTTACGGTATTAATTCAAATATTCCGTCACAATATTCATTCGGTTTAATACTGAATTTAATTGGTTTTCCTTGGGTTCTACTATAAATAGTAGCCCAAATGGTATGGAAAAATATATCATTTTTCTCCAGAGCTTAACATTTGTGTCGAAACTCTCTTCTTTCTTCCTAGTCGAATTCCTTCTTCTTCTTTGAGAGTGCATTCTATATTTGGTTCGAATGAGCCTACCGGTATACTTGTGTCACCTACCGGTAGAAGGGAGTGTTGTATCTTGGGAGGTGTTTGCCTACTTCAGCATTGACACCGGTGGCTGGGGCATTTTCATCTTAAGGAGATTTGCGGTTTGCATACCTCACTTCAATCTCGTATTTGCAATCCGATCCGGTATTTGGTAACTTCGGTTGTTCTTTCTTTCAATTTTACATATATGATATGTAATGTTTCATGCTTTATTGAATTGTAAAATCCATTATATTTCATGTGTTAATCTACTTAATATGTGCTTGCATTGTTTTATTTCCAACAATCTTAAGGTGAAAACTTCTACTGTTTTTGTCTGTGTGTGTGTTTATATGCCACTTTTGGATTTAGAATTGCAAGCCACTTTTTGCTCAATTGCCACGTTTAATGTTATGCATGGTATGAGTTGTTGAAAGTAAAAGCTAATTTGATTTTCTTTGTCACGTTTGAATCTTTGACTAATTAAATTGAAAATTGAGTAAATTGCATTGTTGTTATTAAATTAATAATTGAAAACCAATGCACATTTATTAGTGGAACGGTAAATTAAATATGAAATATAATATAAATGTGCATGGTCATTAAAATAACAATAAATCTGTAAACAAAGTATATCGTGCTTTTATATATACATGATTTGATTTATATTTTAATTATATATTGGTATTTGTTGCATCTTTGAATTTTCTGTTTTCAATTAAAATTCATCATAAAAAATTGATTGTTGCCATTAAATATTATTAAGTGGCATGAAACATTTAACCGTTTAATTGAATTAATTATAATTTGAAATATTATATTCTATTAAAGTGCATCAATAAAATTGATTTATTGCCATTAATTTTATTAATTGGTGTGTGAATATTGATTGTTTATAGACATAATTGCTATTTCTTTTTTGCAAGTTATAGTGGTTCGCACGTGTATGTTTACAAACCATATAAATTTAATTTAATTATTGCATATTTGATTTATATATTGATCAAATAACTTGTCATATTTTATTTGTGATTTTAAATCTTAGTATCTTGGAAAATTCTGTCTAGGAAAGGGGTTATTTAATTGTGCGCCATATTATTTGGAAGGCCCCCTCTTTCCTGGGAATAAACCGAGTTGCTAATTTTTAAAGACACATATTTAATTGACAAGGTATTTTCTTGTAAAATATCTTAAGTATTTCAATAATTAATGTGTTATTGTGGTGATTATATTATATTGTTTACTCACTTCAATATTTGATATTGTAGTGAAAGATGAAACAAACTCAACAAGCCTACAATGAGTTACCCACCGTCCCTAGTGGAGGTGATGATATGACCCCTGGTGTTGTGAACCTAGGTGGCGTGGCTACTCCTAATGGAGGTATGCCAATGGCTACTCGTGTTGGAGGCGTGCCTGTTGCTGCTGCAACCGTTGGAATCGGGAACAATGTTCCTATGACAAGCAGAGTGATTCCTGTAATTCCCGTTGAAAAGCCGAAAAAGGCTAAAGGCAAGGGAAAAGCTACCAAGCAAGCTCACTTGGTTGAGCATAGTGACGATGAAAAGATGTTGGCTGCTATTGTCACCCAAGTAAACTTGGTGACTAACACCAAAGACTGGTGGGTGGACACTGGTGCAACCAAGCACATCTGTATCGACAATGACCTCTTCACATCTTATGAGAAGAAGGATGATGGAGAGAAGATCTTCATGGCTAACTCTGCTCCAACCACTATTGAAGGAACTGGAGAGGTTATTCTGAAGTTCACCTCAGGCGGGAAGCTTGCACTACGAAATGTGCTACATGTTCCAGAGATTCGTAAGAATTTGATTTCTGTGCCTGTGATGATAAGCAAGGGATTCAAGGTTGTGTTTGAATCCAATAAATTTGTAGTTTCCAAGGATGGAACTTATGTGGGAAAGGAGTATATGTGTGATGGGCTTTTTAAGGCCAACATTGTTGTAATTGATAAAAACAACAAGTTTCTGTACCCAAAAACTGTTATGAATAAAGATGAATCTTCAGTTTACATTGTTGTCTCTCCATACTTGTGGCATGGTAGATTAGGACATGTAAACTATGGTACAATGAGAAAGTTGGAAAACTTAGGTTTAATTCCCAAATTTAATTTGGATGTCAACCATATATGTGAAACATGTGTTGAAGCAAAGTTTGCTAAGAAACCTTTTCACACAATTTAAAGGAGTACTGAGCCTCTAGCATTAATCCATAGTGATTTATGTGACTTAAAATTTGTTCAAAGTAGAGGTGGAAAGAAGTACTTCATTACATTCATCGATGATTGTACACGATATTGCTATGTTTATTTGTTAACTAGCAAAAATGAAGCAATGGACAACTTTGTCAAATATAAGAATGAAGTTGAGAATCAACTTGGTAAAAAGATCAAGGCACTAAGGTCCGATAGGGGAGGAGAATATGATTCTGCTCTCTTTGATGAGTTGTGTACTGAGTTTGGAATCATCCACCAAACAACAGCACCATATACACCTCAGCAAAATGGAATTGCTGAAAGGAAAAATAGAACTTTAAAAGAAATGGTTAATTCCATGTTAATAAGTTCTGGTTTACCTCAAAACTTGTGGGGGGAAGCAGTACAAACTGCTAATTATATTCTTAACAGAATACCTCACAAGAAAACAGGTAGTATTCCATATGAGATGTGGAATAAGAGATCATCCTCTTTTAAATACTTGAAAGTGTGGGGGTGTCTAGCTAAGGTGGCAGTACATCCACCTAAGCAAGTCAAACTCGGACCTAAAACTGTGGATTGCATATTTTTAGGGTATGCTCAAAATAGCAG
Organism: Euonymus europaeus; assembly: GCA_963580455.1. Lineage (NCBI taxonomy): Eukaryota > Viridiplantae > Streptophyta > Magnoliopsida > Celastrales > Celastraceae > Euonymus > Euonymus europaeus. Next base: position 17,604,749 of record OY756968.1, on the reverse strand, counting down.
TGCATTCAGATTTCTGGTACACAAATCTGAGATAGATGATATCCATGTAAATACTATCATGAAAACGAGAGACGCGGAATTTTTTGAGGAAATATTTCCTTACAAACAAAGCGAAACCTCTCAGAAAAGGAATAGAGATTCAATTTCTGAGAAAGAACAAAATGAAGAAAAAGAGGTTGAGGAACCAAGAAGGAGCAAGAGACCGGAAGTCTCAAAGTCCTTTGGTCCTGAATTTCTAACATATATGTTATTGACTGGGCTTACACAAACAACTGGAAGTTCAAGGCGTTAGTCCACTGACTAGTTAAGTAAGTCCGATAGACTTTCACTAGGAAAGGTTCAAAGCCAAAAGCTACCGATCTCGATTCAGTATTGGTCCTACTGCACTCTCAGACAAGTTTTCAATCTCAGACAAATCCTCGTGTCCGAATTGTCGTCTGTTTCCATTCAATGTGGGGGATTGTTGGAAAAATGGTGGTCAACTACTATTTGACCAATGCTTATTTACAACTAATTGAGTATTAGTTGAATGTAATTTAGTGGGTTCTAATCTTCAATATGAAGACTAGAGATTGGAGTTAAAGGTTGTCCAAAATCATTTTTTGGTTGAATGGAATTGACTCCAAAGTGGTCATGTTAAGCATGATATATTGACTGCAAAAATAATAGAAATGTGGGAATCCCACATTTCATAATTGTGTTGTGTGACTTGGGTTTATAAACCCAAGTGTTAGATGTAAGACTTGGGCCCAATGACACCCAAACTTTTGTGAGGGAGAGCGGCTCTACATAATGAGCTTGGGCTCACAAAACACACACACACGCATGGGCCCGGAGTCAGGCTCGGGCTTGGGTTTGGGCTTATGTAGCCCATCTAAACTTAATATTTTGCACTAGCCCACTACTCAGGTTCGTTGAATGTGGACATGAGGCTTAATTCAAATTCAAAATTTCCGTTACGGTATTAATTCAAATATTCTGTTACAATATTAATTCGGTTTAATACTGAATTTAATTGGTTTTCCTTGGGTTCTACTATAAATAGTAGCCCAAATGGTATGGAAAAATATATCATTTTTCTCCAGAGCTTAACGTTTGTGTCGAAACTCTCTTCTTTCTTCCTAGTCGAATTCCTTCTTCTTCTTTGAGAGTGCATTCTATATTTGGTTCGAACGAGCCTACCGGTATACTTGTGTCACCTACCGGTAGAAGGGAGTGTTGTATCTTGGGAGGTGTTTGCCTACTTCATCATTGACACCGGTGGCTGGGGCATTTTCATCTTAAGGAGATTTGCGGTTTGCATACCTCACTTCAATCTCGTATTTGCAATCCGATCCGGTATTTGGTAACTTCGGTTGTTCTTTCTTTCAATTTTACATATATGATATGTTGTTTCATGCTTTATTGAATTGTAAAATTCATTGTATTTCATGTGTTAATCTACTTAATATGTGCTTGCATTGTTTTATTTCCAACACTATATTTCCATGTGTAAGCGCTCACTTTTGAAATTTCTTAAGCATGGCTGTATTTTTAATTATTTATTTCTTTTTCTCTTCCAAACCCCATGTATTCGTACCTTTCCAGTTTGTTGTTCAAACTTGTATAGTCATCTATTTAATTTTAGTCAAATATAGATTGCGAAAGGGGAAGCTTAAGTGGGTTCTTAAAATTGGGGTTGTTGTTTTCCGCATGAGATGGCTGTGTTAGCTGTGGAAAGAGAAAACGACAGGGAAAGGTAGGGATTGATCTTATGTTTGAAATGGGTTTGAAATTCTTTTATGTTTTTCATTTGGGTTTTATTTTTTTATACCACATCACCATTACACATAAATTTTATTTTTGGACAATATATGTCATGCAGATAAATGGTTCCACCTCTAAAATATTTAACAGAATTTTGGATGGTGTTTCAACGGAGCCCATTATTTAAGATGAGCTGAGCATGAACTTATTGAGAGGGGAAGAATATCGAGGGGTGAATGAGTTTAATTAAAGATAAAATTTTGTATGTTTGGTTAATGTAAAAATCAACATGAGTTTTGGTTTGATTTAATTTTGGTTTGAATTGATTGTAATATAAAAATATTGTATTACCCTTTTTCTAATAAATTGATAATCTTATGTGATTTTAATTGCAGGATAAATTTATCATTTTTAGAAAAAACTATTCTCCACCAAAAGGAGAATAGTCAAGCTCACCTTGTTGTGAGCTTGGCTATTCACCTTGTGGAGAATAGGAGCTCATGCCCCATGTTTTCTACAAATCAAACAAGGGAATAAGTTTTGACAAAACTCATTCTCTTGTCTCACCCCCTTATTATTTCCAATCAAACGTGAGGTAAAATATTAATAATTAGAATTAAATAGTTCAAACCAAGCCAATTAATTCTGCTCATCCAGGGTCACCAAAAAACAATATAAAATTAAGTATATTAAATATATAGATAATAAAACTACAAAGTTGTCATGAGTTTCTATGCATGCATGCTAATGACAAGGGGAGAGATGATGTCGCATATTATATATATATATTAAAAAGCTACAATTCTTCAAATCATTTTTCTCCTCAGAAAATGAAAGGCAAAACAATAACCTTCAATATTTGGAATTCAAGGGATTTTAAGGCTTTAGTAAAGAAACAATCAGATCATCAAATTAAAAATTCATAAACTTGGGAAAGAGTCGGCCATAGTCACAGGAATGTCCTCTGGTTGCACAAGTCTTGAGATGAGCTTTGTAATCAGATTGAACAGCACAACCATTAGAGCATCTCTCGCAAACCCACTGTTTGTGAATATGGCGATTAGCCATTATCGGAAGAAGAAGTTTCAGACTTATGAGATTAGAGGAGGAGATTGTTTCAAAGGCTATAGAAGACATAGTGCCTTGCAGGTAGAATTGAGACTAGGAATTGAGTCTTGGGGGTGGACTGTTGAGGACAGGAGGACCAATTTTATAATAAATTTTTAAAAAAAAAATATCGTAAAAAATTGAACCTCTATCATCCCTATTCCATTACAACTACTAGGCCACAAAACAAACATAACAGTAGTAACGGTAGAAAATATATTGTACACATACATTATAACTCATTAATAATAAAAGAAAAAGTTGGGGATTCTTGGTTTTTGGGGTCCCTGGCAGCCACCCCTGGGGAGTACGAAACATGCATTCTCATTATATGCGTGCTTGTCATGTGTGTGTGAATTCGGTCTACATTTTGAAGTGACTACGTCAGTCAACGTAAAAAGACAGTATTTGAAATGTCAAGTTAAAAGTTAAGACCCTTCAAAATTCAGGTAGCGGAAATCTCGTGCAAGCTTAAAATATATTATTTGACCGACTAATTGACTTTCGTTCATATTTAATTCTTTGAAGTCGTACAAAAACTTTCAATAGTCAAAACGATGACTTTCAATAAATATAAATTATTCAAATAGTCATGGTATACCACGTCTATATGCTAATGAGATGGATGAGAGCTAAGGAGACAATACTAACAAATTTAAATATTCATGTGAAAAGGACATCAATTTTCTTCATTTCACCTCAAGCCACCAAAAAAGTCAAATTTCTTGTAATTCTTCTTTCGTATTTCTGATTCCTCATATATATATGTACACATATATGGACAACTACTGCACTTCATAGCTAAAGGTAGCTCCAAAAGCATACCAAACACGTACGGTCAGCCAACAATACAAAGATTATGAGGTCTCAATCTTCTTCTCTTGTATTAGCTTCAATGTCATTTGTGTTGTTATCTTCTTTGGCATGATTTCGTGCTCTATGGACGTTGAGGGTTTGAGGTATCTCAAAGATGATTCTAATGCTTCGACGTTGATGAAGGGTTCGATCACTATCAACCGAGCTTATTCTGGGCCGAGCCATCGTGGACGCGGCCATTGAGGGCTTGAGGGGAAGCTCTAATATGCGTCTTTATCTAATTTTCTACATTTTTTATAGTAAAATCTTACTTAATTTATTGCATAAATAAATGCAATCAAGTTTGTGACCCTTTTTCAAAAAACACATTGGAGTACCGAATTAGTTGCCTATGATTATGATCGTTCTAGTTTGAAAACTCAGTGTATGTTCGTTTGAGAGTATTTTTGATAGTATACAAGCTATCAGATAAGCTGTGTAGCGTATGAGCAGTCAAATAAGTTGTGCTGTTCCTAGAGCGTAAATTTTAATAGCGTATAAGCTGTCAATTTATTATTAGGGGTATGTAAATTAGTTTAATAATGAAATAAAAACTATAAAATATGAGTTTTGTTTGAAGGAGCTTTATGCGTTGAATTTGAATATATACAAATGTGTGAGAGAATGGGGACAAAATGGGAAATTGAAAAAAAAATTAGTATGTGATTGTTGACCAATGGAATTAAGCTTATAAGCTATAAAAGTTGGGCCTATAAACTAATATACTCTCAAACAAACGCAAACTCAATTTCAACTCTCCCATATTTGGAGCCTAAGACTCCATTGTCGTTAAAATACTTAATAAAAGTGAGGCCTTTTTTTTCTTTTTCTTTGCAAGAACAGGCTTCAATAAACTAAGAAGCAATCCTTGCAATTGTCAGCCATAACTAAATTCCAAAGGAAAACAGGGCAATCACCTAACCAAACATAAGACTATGAAAATTGACAGAACCCCTAGTTAAAATATGAGCCACTCTATTACAAGACCTGTTGGAAAATATGAAATTGCGGAAAAGTAAAAAGGATTGTATAGTAGCAATCGATGAAAAATAGCTTTCAAATTTTTTTTTTATCAATATATGATTACCATGACACGATCTATGTAGAATTTAATGCATTAGATTATCTGATAGGAATAGTATGCTAAATATTATTATTTTATGTAATATTCAAACTCAATTTATTTATTTGAATAAAATATATTAAGCATTGAATATAAAAATGTCATATTGACATAAACAACTTTTATTTTATATGTTTTATGAATTGATATGTGGAGTTTAGCTTACACACAGAAGATCAATTTATAAGTTCCTATCGAATAAAAGTAAATGATTACAGCGAAAATGAAATTGGACAAACCGTCAGCTTGGCAAGTGTATAGTATTTCAGTATCTCATCTTAGTTATGAAAAGCAATAAAGCATGAACTTACTATACCAATACAGTTGAAGTGTATTGATCAGGACTACGTGTGAGTCAATTTTCCTAATCTAACTATACGGAAGATTATACATGCAACTGATGTTATAAAATTGTTCATAATTTTAGTTTATTGAAGATTGTTGGTACAAGTGCATTTAATGTATGAGACTTTAATTTAATAAAAGTGACGTCTTTTTGGACAGATCGATATGCACCAAATGAATTGGGTTACCGTATTATATATACGATGAAAAATAATTTGTTAGTAAAATTTACATCCAATCATGGATAGATGATACCCTCTTCAAAATGCTTATTGGATTTGAAATTATGTCAAAACAATACAGGTGTATTTTAATTAATCCAACACATTCAAATAAGTTAGCTGGTAAACTCAATGAATATTTAATTATGACATACCTTGAGATCCTTTTGAATTGATTTCTAATTAATTAAGAACAAGGAGTGGGTCGGCCGGATTGATTCAAAGCTCAATCTCGCAGATCTTACCCCGTATGCACCAATTCCTAAATTTGGATTAAGAGTGTGGATTCCTTACTCCAAGAACCTGAACAAATCATGAAACCAAAACTAATGAGATAATTAAATAGTCAAGACCAACTAGTTTCTCAACATTAGGGAAATAATACACTCCTTAGTGTGTATATATGTGGGTTGGCCAACTTATATAGGTCTTTCCATCTAGTCTGGTCGACCCACAACTCTTCAAAAATTAGGACCCTCTAACCTTAGTTAGGTTTTTCTAATTCACTTTGGTTTGGGTTTTCATGGTTGGCTACAGTGGAGACCAATAAGGAAAAATAAAATATAGGCTTCCTATGAATTTAATTATCAGCTCAAACCTATGAGCATAATTAAAATCAATAAATTATAATATATTTCACTAAAAAATTATAATTGTACTTCCTGTCTTATCTCAAATTTAATTTGAGGATTTTGTTATAATTGTTCATTTAAATCCTCATATTAAGTTATAGATACTCGTCAATTAAATATATCCCTGACATATAATATTAAATTGACATCTTTAAATATTTCTTAATCTTATCGCTTAACTTATTTGAATGTGCAGAGTTAATTAAAATCCACCTATAAGATTTTGGCACAATCTCAAATCCTATAAGCATTCTAAAGAGGGTATCATCGATCCATGATTGGACATCAATTTTATTAATAGATTATTTTCCATCGCACATTTAATGCGGTAACCCAATTCACTTGGTGTATGTCGACCTGTCCAAAAATATCTCAGCCTTTAGTAAATCAAAGTCTCATTAAATTCCCAACATTCTTTATTTACGATCTCTTAGCAATTTGATCCAAGAATGTGACTAGCTTCGTCTAAGACTTTCATTTTGAATTGACTACTCAACTGCACTTTAACATAAGATAATATAGCTACATCATTTTCAGTGAGTAATATATCATCTACGTAAAGTACTAAGAACACCACTATACTTATATTGCTCTACAAGATTCATCAAGACATTGCTCAAATCCATAGGATCTGATGGCCTAATCAAATCTTATATTCCAAGACCTAGAAGCCTGCTTAAATCCATAAATGGTTCTCTTAAGCTTTCTTAATAAGTGGTCTTTATTTTTAGCTATAAATATGTTTGGTTGCATCACATAGATGCTTTCATCAATACTTTCATTTATCAAAACTTTCTTGACATCCAATTGCCATATTTCATAATCATAATATGCTGCAATGAATAAGTGTATTTGGATAGAATTAAGCATTGCTACTAGCAAAAAGGTTTCCAAATTTTCAATCCCTTCTTTCTGAGTATAATCCCTCGTAAAAAGCCTTGTTTTGAAGGTTTCAACCTTCCCATCTACCCCTTCTTCCTCTTATAGATTCACTTACATTCAATAGGCTTTACAATTCAGTGGTTCTACAAGTTCTCAAACCTGATTAGAGTATATCGTATTTAAGATTAAATATCTTTCTTCCAAGATACCACATTGTTATCATGGAGCGCTCATAGTACTTTTTGGGATTGGATGTGGTTCAGTCTTGATCATTTCATAGACTTCACCCAATAGAACATATACCGACTAGGTAGTCTAGTTACCCTCCCACTATTAAAAGGCCCCGTCTGTTTGTTCAGAGTTTTCTGATGTATTAGGTTTTTCATTATAATTTGGTTGATTCACCAACATGTTCTGGTCATCCCTTTGAATATAATTAATTTGAGATTGCCCAGTCCTCCCACTGTTATATGGTACTGGATTGTGATCCTGAACTAGTGTTCCTTGAGGCATTTGGTTTCCTTGTGTTTAACCTTTTAATTCTCTAAAAACAATGTTACTTTTGGGTTTGTCATTCATCATATATTCATGTTATAAGAATCAGGTATTGGTGTTTACAATGACTTTTTGATCCTTAAGACTATAAAACAAACCGCCTTTGGTACCATAAGGTTACTGTACAAAAAAAAGTACTTATGTTCTTGTTTCAAACTTTCGAGCATTCCTAACTAGCACAATATTATGCACTACCCCAAATCCGAATATGTTGGTGTAGTTGGTGCTGGCTTAAAAGAAATAAGTTCGGAAATTAAGTTCAGAACATATGCAGCTGTTTTTAAGGCATAGTGATGCAAGTTGAATGGGTCCAAAATAATAATTAGCTTACTTCAAAGCCTTAACTAGTAAAGCAATGAATAGGGGTTGATCCTTAGAGACCAAGTGATCAATTCTAGTTTTTAACATGCTTATTAAAATAGGGGGTTTGATTTAAAACTTGCTAAATTAGAATGAGAACACAATTGCAAGAAAGTGTAAAAAAAGGAGATATAACAACCTTTGGATCAGGGAAAACTTGAATTTACAATAGACTTTCAAATACACATTCTCTATCGAACACTTAGCCAAATTTATCCACAAGGTAGATAAACCCTAACCTTCCCTTAGTTATTAATGTAAAATTAACTCCTTGGTATCAATCGAATTGGTTTTAAGCAATCCTACTCCAATCAATAACAACACCAAGTTCTAGGAAGAAGCTAAGACTAAACTATAGTTTAACAAGCAAAAAATCTTCAATTCATCCTATAATTCCTTCAAGCATGCGATGAAAACTTGGATCATAATCACATAGCCCAATTTCTAGTTTTTTCAAGCAACATAACAATTACGTATCATGCACTCAATATAGCGTTAAATCACAGGAACTATCAATTACTACACACGATCAACAACAAGAACTACAAAAAATTACATATATTCAATTAAGAATGATGATAAATCTAACGAACTGAGTCTCAAAATCACAAGAGCTGGAGACAAATCTTTTGAACCAAATAAATAAACGAGCCGCTCATCATGCAATGTAAAACGAACGTTTTATGCGAATGCCTATATTTCTCTACCCTTTTCCCTCTTTCTGCCATCCCCTTATATATAATTTGTCACCCCTACTTCTCCGAAGGAAAACCTACTTCATGACTCCCAAAATCACCAAATTTCCTTAACTGTTTGGGAAATATTAATATGTCATGATTCTGCAGCTTAATTCTGACTTAAACAGAGAATATTTTGAATCGAAACTCTTCATAAATGTTCTAGCTCCGGATGTGTAGATGATTATGGGATTTTTAATAACTCACTTTGGACATCATATGACCAAGTTATAAATTCTTAAAGGCTCGGTTTGAATACAGAAATCCTACTTATTGAGAGCTTTCATTTTCTTCTTTGGATATTTATCTCTCTCATATATTTTGATAGTTTCTTGAGTGAAATCTTGAGAGTTCAAGTGAAGAGAAAATTGTAGCGAGGCTTTTATGTTGTGAGTGGTAGAGGTGTTGATGCCTTGATCGTGAAGTCTTTTGGAGGAGCCAAAAGTGAGTTCTACCTTGGTGGGTTGAGTGAGGGTGAAACAAACACTGAATGTGATGTACCAGCAATATCTTCATATTAAAGATAGGGTTTTACTCTTGATTCATGATTAGTGGATTGTTTCTCAAGATTGGTCGCTCATAGACTCGAGATTTTTCCCAGTAAGGTTGTCTCGTTAAAATGGTGATGTTTTGATTTGTTGTCTATTTTCTGCAATCATTTCCATAATTTGTTGACTAATGATCTTGGTGAGAAACATCGAAATTTTAATTGGTATCAGAGCAGGTGTCGACGATGAAATCTATATCAATGAATCAAATATCACAATTTGATGGATCAAATTATTCTTACTAGAAGGCACGCATGAGAGCTTATTTGAAATCCATTTATGAACGAGTTTGGATATCACTAATGAAAGGGTATACTGAACCCGAGTCCATTGATAAAGAGGGTAACAAAACTCTTAAACCTTTTGAAAAATGGATTGAAGGTGATCTTGAAAATGCAAATTGAAACAGTAAAACAATGAATGTTTTATTTTCTGCTTTAAATATTTCTGAGTTTCACAGGATATCACATTGTGAAAAGGAAAAAATAGTATGGGATGTACTAGAAATGACACATAATGTCAAACGTTCAAAACTGCAATAACTTACTTCTAGGTTCGAAACTCTGAAGATGGAGGAGAATGAGATGTTTGATGACTTTTATGCGAAGTTGAGTGAGATAGTAAATAACTTATTTACTCTTGGAGAACCGTTTGAGCAGAGCAAGGTGATAAGAAAAATTCACAGATCTTTACCGGAGAGGTTCACGATGAAAGTTACAGCAATCGAGGAGAGCAAAGACATTGATAAAATTAAGGTAGAAGAATTACTCTTGGAGAACCGTTTGAGCAGAGCAAGGTGATAAGAAAAATTCACAGATCTTTACCGGAGAGGTTCACGATGAAAGTTACAGCAATCGAGGAGAGCAAAGACATTGATAAAATTAAGGTAGAAGAATTAATTGGCTCTCTACAAACTTTTGAGGTAAATTTTCTTAAACCTAAAAAATATAAAGGTGCTACTCTTTTTTCTAGTGATGAAACTAACTATGCTATTGATGAATTGTTGTTTCTAATGAATTTTTTTAGAAATTCATAAAGAACAGAAATTCAAAGGAAATCAAGAAAGGGGAGTGCTCATCTTACAAACCTAAGAAGAAAAACAAAGATTCTAAATCCACTCAATGCTTCAAATACAAAGGATTTGGACACTTTGCTCAAGAGTGTGAAAATTGGAAAAGGAATTCAAAAGCATACGAAAGCAATGACACAGAAAAAGAATCTGATGATGAATCTGAAGATGAAGAGAAGGAAACTCCAGTAGCCCTTCTGGTAATCTTTGGTGACTAAAAGTCCAGGGTAAGCTCAACAGATGATAGTGATTCTAAATTTTATATGTGTGAGCGTCAAGTAACCTACAACTTCATGAGGAATGTGTAAAGAGCAAGAAAGAGAAACTGAAACTTGTGTCAAAGAAAATGGTATTCTCACTCAAGATCTGAATGAAGTGAAAGTAAAAATCAAGGAATTACAAGAAGAAATCCTAGATCTTAAAGCACTCTGCCCAGCTGAGGTAACCTGTGATCTAACCTACCTCGCTAAGGCAGAAAAGAAAAGAGAACACATGCTAAAGAAGGTATGCTCAGATATTGACAAGTTTAAGTTATGATCTAACAAATTGCAGGATATTCTTGATAAACAAAGGTTGAGCAAGGAAACATGTGGCTTAGGATATGAAAAAGGTGAGTGTTCAAAATCTGGTTCATAGACATATCTTCCTAAAAGTTTTGTGCAGTTTGTGCCTTCATCATCCAAAACATTGGAACAACAAGAGAAGAGATCTACCATTCCAAATAAGGTAAGTATGCAAGGTAATAGATCTTCTTTATATCAAAAGCATGAACTTCATATAAATTTGGTAGGACTGCTCAACCATTTTTCAATCAATCATTTGTTGGAAGGCAAAATGCTCAAAGTTATGGTGAAAATAATTTTGTTCCCATCTATCATCATTGTAGAATTAGAGGCCATATACGACCTTATTGTCATAAGTTATATGGAATGCCTAAATCATAATTATCTAGGAAGACTAACATTGAAAATGTGTAGAAAACGTTTCTTCAAAATAGGTTTCAAAATCTTATTGGAAAACAATGTGATGCTCATGAGAAATCACATGATGTGAGACAACCTCCAAAATTATCTCAAACAAAGAAATGTTGGGTCAAGAAATCATATTTGAGAGCTTTAAGTGCTGACAATGAAAAATCTGCAAGTGCAGATCACGTTGAGGTAGCCTCCAGGAAACCTACTTCATTGAGGCAGTACCAAACAGATGCAACTGAGGTAACCTACAACAAACCTACTTCACCAAGGTAGAGGCAACCAAATGCACGCGTGGTAACTTATAACGAGCCTACTTCAGATATTCTGAAACCATCTCAACAAGTCAAAACGAATGATCCCAAAGATTTAATAATTGGATAAGTAACTGCTTCCATGAAAACACATGCACAAATAAAAAATGAGTTAGAGTTGAATACATGGTTGATGGAAGTTGCTGCACTCAGACACTTTGGATGAAACAAATGCTTTAGAACTATGGATTGAATCAGGAAAGTATGATCGTATTTATTTTTGATAATATGAGTGCGATTACATTTCCAATTCTAGAACCAAGCATATAGACTTTCATCATCATTTCACCCATGAATTTCTGAAAATGAATCTGTGTCTTGGATATATTGCTACTGAAAATCAATTGTTAATATTTTTACAAAACCCTTACATAGAAAAAGGTTTTTGTTCTTAAGAAAAACACTAGGAGTGATTACAATATAGTAGATTTTCAACTAGCTTGGGATAACATGTGTGTGAGATATGTGATTTAATTCTTGATCTATGATTGAAGCTTTGATTGTTTGATGTTACCTTTGAATGTGTTTATTGTTAAATGGTTAATCTGTTCATAAAATTGAAAAGATCATGTTATTAGTCATATATTATTTTTCAAAAATCTCTACTTGTGTAGTCCAATTGACATAATACTTGAGATTTTGTCATGATAGGTCTATTGAACAGTTTTTTTGGGAAACTTTATGCAAGCAATACAAATGGAAAGGGGTACGTCAAAGATTTTTTTTTAAAAAAAATTATGTATCTCTTGAAATAAAGGGAGCTACCTAAGCTTAAAGAATAAGTATCTCTTGAAATAAAGGGAGCTACCTAAGTTTGACTGTGAAAGTCGTCATGAATTCAAAGGTTTCACCTTATGAAATAAAGGGGGTAATCTTATGTGTTGCTTGCATGTACATAAAAGTACCAAAGGATCTAGATTTGACAACCTATGAATAATCAATCCCTTGTATTGTATTATATCTTGATCTAACAAGGTTTTGAGATTCATACATAGATGCAGATGAACAAATGTATCAGATTTACATGATGAGGGAGTAGTAAGTCCATTTCTTGAACACATCTTATGGTAACTCTTCCTTATCATTGTTTTAATTCTTTTGATTGAGTTTCGAAATCTATAAGTTCCATCCTTGAAACCAATTTCTCTTGATTTCCTATTTTATTTGGATTCCCTTTTATGTTTATTAATTCTTTGGGATGGCCTAGTTATGGTCTAGGTGGAAATATTTTTCAAGTATGTAGGTCAAGTGAGAAGTAAGCTACAATGTAATCTCAAGTATCTCATTTTCTCAAAAAATTTAAGAGTCCATTTTTCTCAATACTTGAGGACTATATTTGGCATCGAAGATGGCACAATCGATATAGAGCTAGATCGACAAAAATTGAGCAAAGACACAAGCTTGTACAGTCGACAATTCACAAAATGTAGAAGGTTGAGTAGGAAGAGTATTACATCCAACATGAAGGAAGCAGCATTCGAAGACACAGATGAATCTGTTGATGACCTATGCAGATAAATTGAAACTTATACTGTTGACACTACTGATACTGTTATGATGATACTGATACTAACAATGTTTTATATACTGCTTGAATGTATGGATGGGCAGATTGATGGTGTTGTTTTTACTTATAGCCTTCTTTATACCAATAAAATGTCTGAGTTTGAGCTGGGGATACCTAAACTTCGTTGAGGACATGAATTCCATAAACACTTACAACTGGTCATCATGTATCTTGAACTACCTACTAACATCACTTCAAGAAAGTGAAAAGGCATCAAATGTCATAGGTTGTGTCATGGTTTTACCGGTAAGCATTAATATACTCTAAACAACCATTAATGAAACTACATTTTATTGATATTTTCATATGAATATCCTTTGTTTTATTGTGCAATATTGGTTCCTTGAGAAATTTCATGTTTATAAACCCACGTCAAGAGACAAATCGATTATTGGTTGTGCAAGATGGGATTTGAGAGAATGTTCCCGATTACTTAATCTAGCTAGTGTTGACGACCTTCTCAAAGTGACGGTAATAATTGACTTTAATAATTTAAATTAAATTAGTCATTCATGGTATTATTGATACATATGATACTGTTTGTTGAATATGCTACTTTTATGAACAGGCTGCATGTGATAAGGTAAAATAAGGAGTTGATACTGATGATGTAGACACCGATACTAGTGATGATGATAGCGAGAATGACAGAGTCAGTGGCAATGAAGATGACAATGAAGGTCAAAATATCAGTAACAGTACCCTTGGAAGTAGTGATTGAGTAGACCTTAGCAATCCATATGAATGGCATAACATTGCGTTAAGTCAAATGACATCTCAATTGTCACCATTAAAGAGAAGACCCACAAAGACAAGCAGGCAAAGAATATCGACATTGGAGAATACAATATCGACCCTATTGGTAACTAATTTTTTATAATATTTTATGTGGTAGTAGTGGTAGTATTTTATCTTGTAGTTTTCTCAAAGACAGTATCATAGTATCATATTTTTCATACTACTTGTAATATTAATGATACTGTTGGTTGTTTTCTATTTTTTTGTAGGAAAAAATTACATTATTTGAGCGGCAACACAAAGAATTGAAGAGCGAACTGGCTTGTGTTAAAGTTTATTCAATTGCTTCGGAACTTATGAAGGACAATTATGATGAACAAAATACGACTGATAGCGAACACCCTTCTGATACTGTTGTCCTGGGAGACCCAAGCAAGAAGTCAGAACAGAAAGGAAATGATTATGTTGCTGAGGACAGAGGACAGGAAGGAAAAAATGATTCTCTGTCCAGAACGATTCCAGGAGGAATTACAGAAGTAAGTTGTCTATCAGTTTTGATACTGCCATGACATCTTGGTACTGTTTGTCAACCATATGTGATAGTATCGAACTAATCTTTCATAAAACTTTGTCACGTGTCAAAGAAGATAAATATGAAGATACTGTTTCCAATGACATAGAAGATGATGATGCGACAAGTGAAGAGGGCACCCACATAATAGCAACCCTGCTTGCCACCCCAATGCCAAAAGAGGTTGCAAAAGTAAGTTGTTTACTATTTATGATACTGTCTGACATGTTGATACTATTTCCTCACCATATTTGATATTGTCTTTATAATGCTGATACTGTTTATCAACCATAATTGATACTGCCCTACTAATCAATAATGATACTATCAGGTTGTCAATGATACTGCCATGACAGGTCGGTACTGTTTGTCAACCGTATGTGATAGTGTCGAACTAATCTTTCATGTTACTGTGTCACAAGTCAAAGAAGATAAAGATGAAGATACTGTTTCCAATGACATAGAAGATGATGATGCGGCAAGTAAAGAATGCACCCACATAATAGCAGCCCTGCTTGCCACCCCAATGCCAGAAGAGGTTGCAAAAGTAAGTTGTTTAGTGCTTATGATACTGCCCTGACATGCCGATATTGTTTCCTCACCAAATCTGATACTTTCGTTATAATGTTGATATTGTTTATCAACCATAACTGATACTGATATCGTATTTCCTGAGTTGACATTGGCCGATTTACCTGACTGGGAACATAGAGATCCTCTATCAATGATCAAGCGACTGAAAGGGAAGACTGATAGAAAGAGGAAGCTAGACCCTGCATTCACATACTCGTTACGCAGTACCCGTGCCAAGAATCAAGTAACCAGCAGTCCAAAGGAAGTACTTGATTTGGATGACTTTGTATCTGTATCTCTGCAAAAGCCGAAAAAAGATATTAAAAATATCCCTGCGTCATGGCGTACCGCGAAGAAGTTATCAGACTCATCCAAGGAAAAAATAAACATAATGATGAAGACAATTGAATCCGAGTAAGTTAGCTATAGAGCGAGTACTCGTAACATTTCCAATTATTTTGTCTGTTTTATAGATCAAAAAATCATGTTCGAAATTATCTTTTACAAGAAAATTGTATGGCAGCAACGAAATGACACACGTTGTTATGTCACACTTGGGAATCTGATCGAAATTCTAAAAGACGATCCATTGAGCAATAATGTAAGTACAAAAACATCTCTAATATATTATCGCTTGATACTTTCTGCGTGGATGATACTGTGTTATTTTTTAATACTATATAGAGTTCTTCCATAATGTGTAGACAGAGATACAATGAGTAGTATCAAACTAGTAGACATGTACTAAGTTATGGTTTGATATTGTCTGATGTTTTGATACTCTTAGTTTCTTCAATATTGTTCACACTGTTGGTAAAATCGTAACTCCTGACATACTCTGCACTAGATTCCTAATACTGTAATCTGAAAACGTACTATATTTTTTTATGGTTCCATAGGTTATTGATGCGTACTCTCAAATTTTGCGCCAAGAATGAGCAAAAATGACACCATCATTAGGAGAAACCTTTTTAATATACAACTCGCTATGCTGGGTAAGTTATTTTTATACAATCATGTCCACATAAATGAATAATGAGCAACTAATTACCTATATTCCATAATAATACATCACTAATCCTCATCACGAGAAGTCCAAACAACAACAAACTGGCAATGTCGTACTCAAATGGTTTGGGAGTGACAACTTTATCCCACGTTATCATATGTTTCATATGAACTCTAATGGAGGTCTTGCACCGCATACGCCATTCAACCATAGGACATTAGTTGTGTTCGATTGTGCCGATAACAAATGGTACCACTACAACAGCCTCCTACCAAGAGATTCAAACAAGAACAACTACCTGGATGACACGAACTTGGTGATAAGCGAGCATTTTATTATTAAAAATGCATGATACATTACTCTGATACTATTATAACAAGAGAAATCGTGATACTATTATTTTTGATACTGCCCTGACTTTGATACTATTGATATTACAATATAACAAGAGAACTCTTTCTTTACACAAACAGTATGTCGAGAGCGTTCGATACGAATGGGTAAAGTCACAAAAAGCAAATCAACCAAGCATCACCCTACTCGAAGAACTAAGTCAAGAAAGATTCAATTTCAAGTTAGTGTCAGTCAAAAACTGCCCACAACAAGAATTTGCATCGTAAGTCCTTCAAAATATTATGGGTAATGTTGATTTTTTTAAAATATCACCTCACACATGCTTTTCATTAATTCCCTGAATAGGGTTGATTGTGGATATCACGTATGCCATATCATGACAAGACTGGCGACTCATGACACACTTGAGGAGTCATTATCCTCCGACGAAATGAGGATTTTCAAGGCAGAAATAGTGGCTAAGTTCATTGACGATGACTCAATTGATAGTGAGAACTTGCAGTCTAAATGAATCTGGATACTATTATGTTAGTATCAGGTGTAAGAAGTTCGGGATACTCTCGATATGGTTGGTTATTTTGAAACTGTTTATACAGTAGTTATGATACTAGTTATATTATTGATACTATTAACTTTGATACCAACTTGATGTTGATACTATTGATATTATCATAAATATTAATTTTGATACTGAATTATTTATTTTGGAACTATGCATCTTCATAATCAATTGAGTACTTTTACCCCACAAAAAAACACTATATACTGCATGTGACAGTACCTAATGACCATGCAATATAGTTCTATGGGAGAATATGTATGATACTGTTGTTATTATTGATACTAATACTAATGACCGTGCAGTACATAAATTTGAGGAAAAAATAATGATCCCGTTGATATTATTAATACTATAAATTCGATATTGATTGTACTAACTTTTTAATATCCTAACACTGAGGAAAAAAATCCGAAACACAACCACGAAACTAATTATGACCACATAAATCTCACAAATTGTTAGTATCAACATACAACATAAAAAAAAATGGAATCAGATAATTGATACTAACAATTTGTGAGATCATATGTAGAGCCAATTAATCCTATTCCGACATCTGTGGCGGCAATATATCCAAGTCATCCAACCTCTGAAACTCGTCCTTCAACGATGTCGGAATAGGATTAATTGGCTCTACATATGATCTCTGAAAAGCATCAACATGGAAGTAGTAGTCAACATAATCGTCCACTGGCTTCTCACCTTTGATAATCGCAGCAATAGCATGCACACAAGGGAAACCCTTAATCTGCCATAACGAACAAGAACATATACGTCGCCCAATGTCGACACATACAGATGGATCTGAATACAGTTCATAAACATTCTCAAACGATCTTCCCATGCCTCATTTACGTGCACACTCTCTATAATCTTTCAACTTCTTTAACATCTTAGGACATATATTGCCAGACCAATCACCTGGACATTATCATAGTATGCATAGTCAATATACAGTATCATAGTATGCATAGTCAGTATCAAAGACATGGATGGCCAGTATCAAAGTAGATATGAATAGTATCAAAACTTACCAGCCTTATTTCTCCTACTTCATACATATTCATTAACTTCATCCTCAATCTATCAACCAATTGCATTATCGGCAAACTACGACAATCAGTTATCCAAGCATTAAATGACTCGACCGCATTAGACGACATCTCACCATAGCGACATCCCGTACTATAAGCAATCGCCCAATTCTTAAATGGCAAGTCCTCTAAAAATCTTTCAACTATAACCCCACCCTTCGTTCTGAACATCTGTAGCCTCTCATTAAACTTTGCAATGTTAGGAGCATGTACACACTCCCTTAGCAACCAAACCATCCGCTCCCTATGACTATTGGAAAATCCACATCCACTAGATCTATCCCTCAAGTTCATCTTCAAATGTTGCAAACAAAAATAATGATTCGACATTGGAAATACCTTCAACAAAGCCTCCATTAGACCAACATTATGATTCGATAGAAATGTAAGTTCCCTAGTCGGAGAAATAATAGACCGCAGTTGTTGAATAAACCAATATCAATTATCATAGTTCTCTGAGCTCACAATAGCATATGCCAATGGATACAAACCTACACAGTATCATGCATAGTATGAAGAAGAAATTAGAAAGACAATATAAATAATAAGAACTAGAAGAACAGTATCAAGTGGCACAGTATCAGGGAAAAAAAGAGGACAAACGGTATCATGAACTTAAACAATATCACAAACAACTAACCTTGATTCCCATTTTTCGATACTTCCAACAACAAAACACCCTTAAATCTCCCCTTAAAGAATGTCCCATCAATGAAAAGCATCGGACGACAATAATTAAAACCATGGATACATGCATAGAACGAAATAAACAATCTTCAAAATCTCATTGTAGCTTCATCAACATCCAACATAATGTGACTTCCGCGATTTTACGAAAGGGCAGCTCTAACACACCGCCGCAGCTATTTGAATGAATCCGAAACATCCCCAAAAATCTCTCCTTTAGCCTTCTCTAGAGCCACCCACACCTTTCGATAGGTGATGGTGTACCCATAAGACAATAAAAAGTGAGACATAATGTCCCGCAACATATCAACAATTAAATTAGGAATAACTTTAGCACTCAACCTCTTATTATTCTCCTTATTTGTGAAAAATGAACAACCATAGTGATCAACCAATTTCCGTATTCTATAGTATCCATCAATCTTTGATACTTTCACACATACATACCACTTGCACCCATGTGAAAACTCATTCAAGCATTGGGCCTCAACTCATCGATCATTGTTCCTAACATAATTAAACCTAAACCCATTTTCAATAGAATATCAGCATAAAGCACTCCTAAACTCAACAACACCTTTATAAAAAACCTTTCCAACATGAATAATTTCTTCATGCCATCGACAAGAAATGAAGCTTTTATTGCTGTCCGATGACGAAGTACGCACAACATCATTTCAATCACCGATTGTACCATTCTCAGGAACAGTACCAATGTTGACAGTATCATCTAAAATAATAGTACCAAATGTCTTAGAAAACTCATTAGCACTCCCCATAATACCACAATCAGCCATACCTGCACAAGACACAACAATGTCAACAAATTTCAACAAACCGCATGCCAACGCAGGCACAGTATCAAAATCATATTGGCTCTTAACAATGCACCTATCATACCCCAGTATATCATATGTCAATGAAACCTTATCAGATTCTAACAAATTAAAACTCTCACACAACTTCATCATTAACCCATCGAAACCACAATCAACATCGAGCGCTACAGGAACAACATCAGATCTATACTTGCACATTAAAAATATACTAGAACTCATACCTACCTAGAACAAGCCATCCAACCCACCAACGTTTCGCCTAAACTAACCGGAGAATAATGGTAGAAAATGAGACAGCTTTGCTCGGTCAGAGCTCCCACAAACGAAGTGGAAACACCACCAAGAGATTGTTGGAGAGTATGCCCTAAAGTCAATCATGTGATGATTCTTTAGAACATTATAATTATCATGATTATTTTATTAATAAAGGCATTTTAGTTATTCAAGTTATTTATATCTGTGTAGTGTAAATTATTGTAATAACGTCCCTAGAATATAATGTATATTCTTAAATGTCCATAGCCAAGTATTATTGTCAATAGGGAAAACAATAATACGTAGAGACTAATATGTGTTTGATTAATATATGAGATTAAGTCAACACATAGGTACATAAATTGAAGAATTTATGTATTGGATCGATCCGCAATGAAGTCATTACATGATTGATATCTAAGGCCTCTTGATTAAATAGAGCTAATAAATGCATGGCCATGCTCGAATGAATTGATATAATGATATCAATATCATTTGTTTAGGTTAGCTTATTTGGGAATCAAGAAACATTGATTGAGCTATACGAGGATGACATATCTGTAATATCCCGAACCCAAAATTTTAAAAAATATAATAATTTTTAAAATTTAATATTTTTAATAAATATTACATATTTTTAGAAAAATATTGACGCAAGAATCAGCTAAATCGGAGTTGAATTGGATTTATTATGGATTTAGAAGTTTAAGTAAATATAGGGAAAGACGAGGGGCAAAACCGTCATTTTTCAGAAATCTGGTTTAAACCAGATTTCTCTGGTTTCAGTAGCAGCCGAGAGAGAGAGAGAGAGAGAGAAGGGGGTTTTGTTCGTTTGACGTCCGATCGGAGCAAGTAAGGTATCAAATCGAAGCACATGGTGAGAGGAGCAAAACCCAAGTGGAATCACCGCCATCGGACCACCGTAGACGGCGGAATCGGCTGGAGAAGTTTCGGTTTTTCGAAATTTCAAAGCTCGATCCCGGTCGATTCAGTAGGAATTTTGGAACGAGACAGGTACCATTAGATTTCTGTTGTTGTGGGCTTCGTTTTGATGTAGGAGTGACCGAAAAATTCGCCGGAAAAATGGATTCCGGTGACCGACCGGCCGAGTTAACTCAGCTCCGGCGAGTTGACTCGTGTTTGACCGAGTTGACCCGTTGACTCGGGTTTGACCCGGTTTGACTATTTGACCCGATTTGACCGTGGACTATTTTGGTTGACTTTTCCGTATTTTGACTGTCGTGTATACGTATCCGTATTTTGATGCAGGAGGTTGATTTGGAGTTTTCAGACGTATTACGGATTAGCTTAGTCGACATTCCAGGTAGGGATTCTGCCCTAGTTCTT
This sequence comes from Euonymus europaeus, assembly GCA_963580455.1. Taxonomy (NCBI): domain Eukaryota; kingdom Viridiplantae; phylum Streptophyta; class Magnoliopsida; order Celastrales; family Celastraceae; genus Euonymus; species Euonymus europaeus. Next base: position 17,583,688 of record OY756968.1, on the reverse strand, counting down.
ATTTGGGGTTCCGGGGGTTCCGTATTCGACGGACTCCTATTTGTCTATTGGTGTGAAATTCCCGGAGGTTGGGAATTTCTCTGTTTATACTCTTATCTGATTTATTTCCGCAATTGCAATATGTTATGATTATATGTGGTTGTTTTGGAGGTATATGTACGACTGGCAGTATTTTTGTGTCTCTTGCGGGCCCACTATCTTGGTGGGGCCCACCTATCCTCTCGTGGGGCCCACTATCCTGGTGGGGCCCACTTATCCTTTTGTGGGGCCCACATCCATTGTTGGGGCCCACCTCCTGATGTTTGGTTTTATCCTCGAGAGTCCGGATAGGACTTCATTATGATGATCTTCTATGATTTGTGAGATTATGGAAGGATGATTTGTAGAGCGTGGGACCCACATCGGGCGACCCAGCTTACTGGATGATTTATCGATGGTTCTGATCGGGTACGTACCTAGAGGCCGGATTGAGGTGAGGTACATCCTAGGGGACGCTCTTCGATGTAGGCGATGCTATCGAGTACCTGATGTAGGCTCGATCCTCATCCAATCTGGGAGTACCTGGACTGGGAGACACCTTGCGGGGATCAGGGTGGGTCCAGGGGAGGATTTTCTGTTGTTATGTTGATATGAGCTGATACGGATTTGGTTGATATGGATTTGAGTTGGATTATGATTGAGTACTGATTTGAGAGTTGTACTTGAGGATGGTAATGGTGGAGCCTACTCGGTATCTACCCTACGGATTGAATGATTGTGATGAGTTGTGATGTGTATCACTTATGGTTTCTCTGTATGTATTCTATATCTTACAGGCTTTCTTACTTTATCTCTGATTTACTGGAGTTCGGTGATACGGGAGTGTATCACTATTTGAGTTTCCTGTTCATTTCACATACATCTTGAGCTTTTACTTTCCGTTTATTCTGTTGATTGATATTCCTCTATATCCCTACTGAGCTTCGTGGCTCATCCCTTTCATTCATATGTTTTCAGGTGAGATAGCCGGAGTGGATGATCAGCGCAGGGATGTGTGAGGCGTGATGTAGCTGGTGTGGGGATGTTGTGTCTGTCTTTAGTATCTGTTTTTTTCTCGTATTTATGATACTTGGATCTTTCCGCTGTAGACTCTAGTTTGCTTGTTACAGTATGTTGGGTTTGTGTTGGAGATTTTTACATATATGTGAGGTTTTCCTTCTAGTTATCTTGATGATTTGTAGTAGCTTGGGTTTAAATCTGGTTCGGGGAACGGAGGAGTTCCCTGCCGGTCACGTCTCTGGGTTTCATGGGTGCTCATCCGCACCTATCTGGGAGAGGGGCGTGACAATATCCATGTCTCGTGTTCGATCAAAATATCGAGGACAAAAGAAATTTTATAACACGGTAACATTAGTCATGGTTAAGGTTGAGTCGAACCATCGACTTCCTCGTAATTTAGGTAGCAGTGATGTGTTGCTAGACACCGCTCACTGCTCGTAATTCTAAAATATGATTTTATAATTATTACCAACATTACGGGAACCTACAGGGTCGCACACTAAGAATGGTAAACAATTCGGAACGTAAAATTTATAAGATGAATTTTATATTTAATGTGAGCATTTTCGGAGTGTCCTAGTTGGACTAGGATAGTATGACTTTGATATTAAGATACGAGGTTTTTTAGAAACACAAGTGTAATTTTTGAGTAGGACTCAAATATTTTTGAAATGATCTTATCTTATATATATATATATATAGACACACGCACGTAGTAACATATATATAGATATATAGATCTATGTGTAATTTGTTTTGTAATGTATATATATATATATATATATTGGTATATATATATATTTAGTACATGTTGGTTTTAAGAAAAGTAGAATCCAAATCAAAACAAACAACCTTATATATATATATAGATATATATATATATATGTGGTAACATATATAGGAGATTAGAGTTCAACTAAAAGACAAATTCAACATATATATAGATATGTTGATAACTCACGTGTGTGTGAAGATTGAAGGAAAAAAAAGGTTTTTTCAAAAAGAGGTGATGCGTGTGTTTCATGTGAAAAAAGAGATTCCAAGTGTTTTTCTAAGAGTGAAAGCCAAGCCAAAGTTCTTCTCCACTATTGCTCATTAATTCGATTCAAGGTGTTGAATCGGATTTGATAACGACGGGTTCTATTCGGTCTAGCAACCTGAGGGCTCGAAAGTTCCGTTCGTGGTCGTGAGACGTACACGAAGATTGCGCCGTTCGTGTGGATACCGTAGAGACACGATCAAAAAGTTCGTGTTCATTGTATGCTTCAACAATACGAAAGGCGCGCTACAAAGGTAACTATTCTAAACTCATAATCGAATGTTGGTTTTAAATAGATCCTCGAATCAGGAATCGAAAATTTTTAAATTATTCCGCTGCCTGATTGTTGTTCGATTCCTATCAGAGATACCAGCCGAAGAAGAAGAGAAAGAAAGCCCACACATTTAACTTGATTCAAAACACACAAATAAGGGCATTGTTGTCATTTGGAAAAAAACTTATTACCACCTGCCTTGAAAATTGGGAAAAGTATGATTTTTTGGTAAAATAAATTACTATGTGACATATTGGTGAAACATGTCACTCTAAGTGACTAGCCGATAATAACCCCAAATAAAAAAAAACTAAAGCCCAAACCAATCTTCTACCCCTGCCCCAATGTTCTACCCAGGCCAATGGTACTTCTTACTCCTCTTGCTCTCCACTCCTCGAGAATAACCATAATTTTAAGAGTTTTGATTGTCCTTCCCCAATGTCCTCATAGAGAAATCACAGCAACAACACCACAAGACCATAATAAAAGTTGAAACTAGGAACTTTAGCTTCAAAATATTGAAATCTGAGAGACCTAAAAAATAAAATTCGAGGGCTTGTGATGATGGAGATGTTTCAGGTGATAATGCTACAGTGGGGGATTTCAGGTGGAGAAAAGGTGAGGCTCGGGTTGGATTTCTGGTGGCTTGGGTGAGATGGTGGGCTACGAATGATGGATGGGTGATGTTGCGCAAGTGTTGGTTCGGGCTTTTTAGTTGAGGATATGTTGAGAATGGTGGCTATAGGTGGGTATTCAGTGATGCAAAGATAGACATTTTTGGGTGAGCAAATGGGTCATGGCTTAGGCAGGAGGTTGGTGAGACCAAAAAGTGTGCACGGGTGAGTGAGGTTAAAAATGAGGGGAAGGTCAGTCAAGTAGGAGAGATAATTACGTGAGATATTTTGTGAGATCAAAAAGTTTCCTAGAATTGTTCTTCCCCTTCCCTTTTTTATAGTATCTCTTACAAATCAAAATTTCAAATCCTTTCATTCTTTTATTTTTTATTTTCTTCCTCTTTATTTTCCTTAATTCCGTCCATATTGTTGTTTCCAAAACAAAAGTCAAAACTCAAAAATGATTTTCCCCTTCATTTTTTCTAGAACATTCTCCTAACTGCAGTTCCCATTTGGGCCTAGCAAAAAGAATTATAGAACATTGATGGATTGGGACTAGCAAAAAGAATTGAATTTTTTATGATTTTTAGAAATAAGCTCGGACAAAGTCCGGTCACTACACTACGTTTGTCATTCTGGTGGAATTATAGTAGTTGGGTCTTTGGTTTTGTAGTACCATCCATAGAAATGTTATGCTTCATTATCATATGCTTCACTGCAATACTCATCTTTATTGTGCATCGTATCACCATAACTCATATCCACTCCATTTAGTTAAAAAATGACCTTAATTAAGGTATATTCGACTATTTCAACCTCCGTTTTTCTTTTCCTTTTCTATTTTATTAGAAATATTGTAACTATAAGCTTTGCAATACAAATAAAGTGTTGGGTTTATACCCATAGTATGACTATTGTAAGATCTAGTATGAGTTCCACATGTTGTGTAAATGGAGTACAGTTGGACCTTTTTTTGATAAATATGCCTGTAGTTTATACCATACAGGGTTTTTTAGAGATGAGGATAGGTTTTATCATAAAGGTTTTTGCTAAACTTAAAATGTTATGAATGACTCCTAATATGGACTAAAGAGGGATTAAAAGTTAGGAAGTGATGTGTTTTGGAGTAGTTTTACATATGTAATGGAGCCTAGGTGCATACGGGTGTGCCTAAGGCATAGTACGAATTCAAGAAGTTGTGTTGGAACTGTTCTGGGCACTTGAGGGGGTGCCTAGGCGCATGGAATTGGCATCCAAAGCAGATTCAAGAGGAATGGAAGGAGAGGAGAAACATGGACCACATGCCTAGGAGAGCGCCTAGGCGTGTAGCCAGGCCACTCGGTCTAGATTGACCTCTGGAGAAACTCTGGATAAAGATGGTTGTGCCTAGGCGTGCCGAGGTGCAATCCGAGAAAAAAAACTGGTTCTTTTAAAAGTGTTACGCAATAGCCATTGTGAGATATATTGTTCCAAACAATTCTAGAGTGAGAGCGAGAGAGAGAAAAAAAAAAGTAGAGAGAGAGGGCGATTCTTGTGAGATTTTTGAAGATTAAAGCTTGGATTGAGGATTCAAGCAAGTTTCCAAGAAGAGTTTCAAGATTAAATGTAAGATTCTAGTTTTAGTGAAATCTAGGATTTTTGTACATCTTGTCTAATCCTTTAAGAGATGAAACAAATGACTTAGATATGTTGATTTTAGGATTATTTATGGTTGTTTTACTTGGTTTAACTATTAGTTTAGGTTCAAGTTTAAATTTGGTTGAGATTGGAGGATTTGGGAAATCCTAGACAGAGAAGGTAAGCTTCTCTTAATTGATAATTTAGTATCTTGTTGTTATGGTGATTTGGTGTATTGGTATACTATAATTAGTCCTGATTGTTGAAATCGATAGGTTGGGAGAAAGGATCAAAACCCTAGTTTGGGAACCTTGAGATTGTAAGTTGTGCTTGGAATGAAGCAAAATTCTTAACCATTTCTTATTCGCTATTGTTTTCCCTTATTCTAAAGAGTTGTTTCTTCCACATTGATCTTCCTAATTTTTCTTCTTACCTTAATTGTTTTAAAGGAAGAAAGAACCTAGGATGAATTTAAGATTTCTTTAAATTGTAGAGTGCATTACAATAATTACATGTTCAGTCATTCATTGATCATGGTTTGTGTTCATGCATCATGTGGTCTATATATATATATATATGTATATGTTAACATTGGCATGGCATGATACATGGTTGCATTAGAGATGCATGAGAAGCTCAAGTATGGACTCGAGATACCATAGGATTACTTGAACGCCACTTGGAAGGATGGTAGCGTGTTTTGGCTTAGAAATGGATCACAAAACTTTCATGTGAGGCAACACACTCAGAAGAAGAATCATAGTTTGACGGAGTCTCAATATGGTGTGGGTGTGACGAGAATCACGCAAATGGGTAAACTCTCTACAGGTGTATTATGGTTGGTGAGCATGTTCACATCCATATGATGGTTTGTTGGACCATGACATGCATTCGAAGGTTGTTTTGACCACGGTGTTCAATCTATGGTTTGTTGGACCAAAAGCATTGAAGAGTATATTTGCCCCAGAGGGAATACCTGGATAGATTTGTGTATGTGACATGAGCATACATGGCTGACATATTATTGTACAGCCTTTTTCCTTGATTTAGCTTTCGATTATTTATTGTTTCTTTTTACCCTACTGAGCTTTTTGCTCAGCCTTTTCCTTTTCTTTGCTCCCCACAGGTGAGACTGGTACGAGTACCGGTGATGCAAATCAATAGAGATGTTGTGACATGGATGACACCTGGCAGGTTAGGTTGGGTTGTGAGTTTTAGATTATATTTCTAGCACGCTTGTTCATGTTCGATACTCATATGTTATTTTGGATTGTTGGCATCGATTGGTGTGGATGATATGATGTTTGAAGGATGATGTGAGATCGGACCTTCTGAACCAGATTGTGGACCTCGGGTCCTGTTATTGTGTAGAATATGAGTATGTTTATGATATTATATGATGTATCAGTTTGTGCATACTGATAGATGGACTGAGGCCCTGCTAGGTTGTGAATTACTTGCTAATAGATGGCTTGACACCTCTGCTAGGTTATTGATATGATGAATGTGATTTGCTACGTTTTGATTCAGGTAGGCATTCCCTGATATACGGGGAGATGCTGCCAGATTTTTAAATGATGGGATTGATTAAGTTGTATGAACTAAGGTTGAATCTGAATGATGAGAATCACATTGGTGACCTAGGAAGGTGCGGTAATCACTCTGTAGCGTCTTCCGAAATTGGGGATAACATCTTCATTGACGTTTACTTCTATTAGATGGAGATCAAGTCGTTTATATAAAACTCTTGTCCTTGGAGTGAAGCTTTGGAGAAGAATCAGTTTTTGAGAGCTTGCCTCCTTCAAGTCTTTATTTTTTTTCACTCTCTTTTATGTTCATTTTGAGTTTTGCAAATATGTATTAATTAGGATAGAGTTTAAGTCTCATGTTTGAGTGGTTTTCTTTGTATTTCTTGAGTTAATCCGAATGAGAAAGAAGAAGAACAATTAATGCACAATCTAGTGTAACCTACTCAAGCAACCACAAAGTTACATATATTCTATTTCAGTTATAAATCTCTTCGAGGCACCAGAGCAATGTCAAATAATCTTTGTTGAGTTAATTTGGTTCAAAGCATACACGAAGTAAAGTTGTATAATCAAGTCATACGTAATTTATCAACAAAATTACATTTCATCGGTAATTGCCGACAATTTTTCCATCGGCCTTAGGTTAGGGTCCATTGGTAAATGTGAAATAAAAAAAAAGAATTGGCAACCAAATTATCCGTCGGTATATATAAAATAAAATTTCTATTGGGAATCCGTCAATAAATATTTACATAAAAAGTAACAATTATAAAATGTCACTTGTAATCCGTAGGTAATGATATTTTTAAAAATTATGAGAACTAATTTTTTTTCATCGACAATGCGTCATAAACATGTTAAAAATATAAAAATATGTGGATAATCCATAAAAAATCTAAAATATTTTAAAAAATAAATAAAAATACCAAAACAGCCCTAAAAATTGCACAAAAAATATAATAAAAACTAAAAACTCTCAATAAATCTAAATATTTGACTTTATCTAAAATTAATATATACAACAGTATACAAATACAATTTTCCTGTAAAAATGGTACAAATCGATGCGAGGATCTTCCAATGGCGGTGGGGGGGGGGGACTTGACCACTCTGACCGAGTGCTGTTTAGTATGTGCCTGCATCTTCGCTCTCGTCTCCTCAATACTCTGCTCCATCTGCACTTGCAGCTACGTTATATGCTCATCAAGCAACTAGTGATAGTGCGAATTGAATGTTGGAGTTTGGCAGGTGGACGAGGCCTTTTTTCGATGCATAGAATGTGGATACTGATGACCCCATGTTGTAGACCAAGCTCTTCTTAGCCCTGCTAACAGCCTAGTAATAAAAAGTCACCTCGGACACATAGAGTCTCGTATGTCTCTTGCAAATAATTAAAAAATATATTTATAAGTACCAAAGAAAATGTCGCTATAAATAACAAATTCATATATAAAGAACTTTATCAACAAAAATCTCTCTATTTTCTATGGAAAAACAGACAGAGTTTCCCAATAAATTGAATGAAACTTACCTGCAAACAAACCTGACACAATGGTATTTAGCACCCAACTACACATGCGTCACATATAAGTACATTTATGTGCCCCAGGCACCCAATCCAATTGGCTCACCTTAATGGTGGCGCTCATCGTCCACATTACACACTACAAAATTCTAAAATTCTAAAATTACATTGATCTGTCGAGCCCTTTAGTTGACGAAAGTCTTCCGGTCTTGACCCTTACTATGTGCATGTTGGAACAACTCAATCAGGGTACAGTCTCATCCCATTTCGACACGCTACCAAAAAACTTGAAGTATGTTATTAAAAAAATAATAATTTCATTCTACAAATAAATAAAGTAACCGTATAATTTCAAATCATTCTATCCGTATGATTTGAAAATGTGACCGACCCTCCAGTGTGAGTGGACTGGTTGATAGCATTCTGCTTGGTTCGCTGTCTGAAATGCTCATCAGCCCAATTGGTATCCCATTCTTCCATGCCTCCTAAGGAACAGACTTTGCTCTTTTTTCCTACTTCCTCATGTTGTAGAGCATATCCAAGTACCACACTGTGGCCTTATGCTCCCAGGCGATGCGCACCAACTCCTTCATCACCTCCTCCCATGCAAAATATTTCTAACATAAAAAAAAATGAATTAGAGAGTTAGTTAAATCAATATTAATTGAGAGACAAAATATGTCAAAAAAATAAGTAATAAAAAAAATACTCTTACCTGAAGCTCATCGAAATAAAACTTCTTAATGTCAGCAGTGACAGCCCCCAAGGTTGACCCATCCATATTGGGTCTCTCCTTGAAGATCCTTTGGATTTTACGTGAATAGATCCCACACCAAATCAGGCTAAGAATAAAGTAATCACATGTCAAATACATGAAGAACAAGTGAATATGTTTAAATGATTAACAAATTGCAAATACTAACCATCCATCATGTGATCTATTATGAGGGATGTCCGCAGTCAATGATGGTGTGCTCGAAGTACTCCTGATATGTGGACTCTTAGCAATGCCAACGACGAGAGATGAAAGACAATTGATAGGTACACATATATAATTTCTCACACTATATATATATATATATATATTATGCAACCATCCATATATTTAGGTACACATATATAATTACTCACACTATCGAAGGAGAGCTCAGCTCTCCGTCTCCGACATCCTAATATAAGTCTACCATGCGTTTTTAGAGAGATTAAATATATATACATATAAAACCTTAATGCCAAAATGACACCTCCTCCAAAATGACATCATCTCCTACCGGTGGTATGTGCATCCTATCTAGCTGCCCGGTCCCCATCGTCAGCTCGATCAACCCTACGAGGCTCACCTGTAAAAAAAAATAGACACGGGAGTGAGCCGAAGCTCAGTAGGAAATGCCACAATTTTTGATAATCGAACGAATGCAATATATATATAATGATTAAAGCATCACACCATTAACCATAATAATCAAATTAAATTTCCTTTTAAAACTAGAATATTTCCTCTAGGTCCGTCGCTGCTGAACCACCTTAGACCGTCCTCATCGCCGGATCCAACCTCTTTCGCCGTTTGGCCTCATCATCGGTGTTACTTTATTCACATCCGACCTTATCGCCGGATTCACTTTATTCACACTTTGACCTCTCCGACCTCATCGTCGGAGTCTCTCTACGAGTAAGGAAGGTTGGCACGTCCTTCAACCCGGGCTTACTACCCTTCGCTAAATGGCTTCATAGCGAATCCGTACTCGCATTATTTTCTACTGTACGTACAGGGTCTCCATTTGATCACACACCTCCACCATTTTCCTCCTATTTCGCCACCTCCTCCCCCTCTGTCCATGCCCAATATAATATTCCATATTCACAAAGTATTCAGCACGACAATACAAGTAATTTCAAGCCACAACATTAACTCATACTAACAACATCACTAATTAAACTATCAACTAATTCCTAATCACACTTGTCAACCAGCAACTGTAATCAATTTTATAATTCCCAATAGCAACTAACAACGATTCAATAAGTAAGCCATAACACCTACTCATTCCATTCACCCAATTGGACAGAGACACCCAAGCATATATCATATGTGAGTTACGTCTCAATAAATTCCAATACACACATAAGTTAATCTCCAATATTTATATCTCTATATATACGTATATATATATATATATATATATATATATATATGACCCACAAGCTGGAATACGAGTAGTAGGAATCACTCCAATTTTGAATTCCTACATATATATATATATATGTATATACATGTATACACAGCTTTATCTACACATCCTCCCCTCCTTAAATAATTTCGTCCTCGAAATTCCCATAACAAGCAATGATTCTTACCTAGAGTAATAAAAACGGTTGGATACTTTTCCCGCATCTCAGACTCTAATTCCCATGTCTCTTCTTCAATGCTGTGATACTTCCATAGCACTTTAACCAATGCTATCGATTTATTTCGCAACACTTTCTCCTGCCTATCTAGAATTTGCACCGGCTGTAAAATATAGGTAGCATCCGCATCCATGCTTACAGTGGACCAATCCAATACATGAGTCGGATCGGGTTCATATTTCCTCAACATAGACACATGGAACACATTGTCCACCCCAGCTAACTACGGCGGTAATGCCAATCAGTATGCCACTTCTCCTACTCGACTCAAAATCTCGAATGGCCCAATAAATCTGGGTGTCAGCTTTCCCTGTTACTGAACCGTTTAAAACCTCTACGAGGACTAACCTTTAGAAACACATGATCTCCGACTTGAAATTCTAGTGATCTCTTTCTTTGATCAGCATAGCTCTTTTGACGTGACTGCGCCATTTCCAGCCTTTTCCGAATCACCTCCACACCTTCTGTGGTTTCTCTAACCAAGTCTGGACCTAATAGGTTCTTCTCTCCAACCTCGGCCCAACACAACGGCGACCTACACGGTCGTCCATATAATACTTCATATGGAGCCATTTGAATACTGCTCTGGTAACTGTTATTATACACAAACTCTGCGAGAGCTAAGTAGTTCTCCCAATTACCCTTCCAATCTAACACACAGGCTCGAAGCATATCTTCTAATATCTGAATCAATCTCTCACTTTGGCCATCTGTTTGTGGATGGAACGCTATACTCATATACAATTGAGTGCCCAAAGCTTGTTGTAAAGTCTCCCAAAATTGAGATGTAAATCTAGGATCACAATCAGACACAATAGAACATGGCACGCCATGTAATTTAACTATCTCTTGCACATATAACCTTCCTAGTTTGTCAACAGAGTCGGTTTTACGTACCGCTAGAAAATGAGCTGATTTTGTCAATCTGTCGATTACCACCCACACACTGTCATGTCCACGAGGCGATCGCGGTAAATCTATGAAAAAGTCCATTGTAACATGCTCCCATTTCCATTCTGCTACCAGCAATGGTTGCAATAATCTTGCAGGTTTTTGATGTTCTCCCTTTACCTGCTGACAAATAAGACATTTACTTACGAATTCGACAATATCTGTCTTCATACCTTTCCACCAAAATTGTCGTTTAACATCATGATACAATTTTGTAATTCCGGGATGCATAGCAAATTGGGAATGATGTGCTTCATTTAAAATATCCCTTCTCAACTCGGCATTTTTCGGTACTATCAATCTGCCCCCAAGACGTACACCACCATCCGAACCTCTAACCCAATTCACTTCATTCGCAATATCTTCAAACTTCGTATCATCATTCTGCGCTTAAATTACCCTTTGCATCAGCATAGGTCGTAACAAAAGACTACCCAAACATATTCTTCCATTCTGCTCTGAAATTTCAACTCGAAAATGATTCAATATTTCACCACTTTCCCATTCTCTCATAGCAACACGTGCTAACTGCGCTTTCCTGCTTAAGGCATCAGCTACAACATTAGCTTTGCCCAGATGATATTGTAATGTGAAATCATAGTCGGCTAGATACTCCATCCATCTTCTCTGCCTTTGGTTTAGTTCTTTTTGCGTAAATAAATATTTCAAGCTTTTATGGTCATACATTACCTCAAACATTTCACCATATAAGTAATACCTCCACTGCTTCAGTGCGAAAACCACTGCAGCCAACTCTAAGTCATGGATAGGATAATTACGTTCATGCAGTCGTAGCAATCTGGAGGCATACTCAACCACTCTGTTTCCCTACATTAGGACACATCCTAAACCAACAATTGAGGCATCGCAATATACTTGGTAACCCAAATCTCGCTCAGGTATCACAAGTACAGGTGGAGTAGTGAGTCTTTGTTTTAACTCCTCAAAAGCATGTTGACACTCATTAGTCCACAGGAAAGGAACATTCTTACAAGTCAAGTGTGTAAGTGGTGCTGCAATTCTAGAGAAATTCTCAATAAATCTCCGATAATATCCCGCCAGTCCCAAGAAACTTCGAATTTCTTTAACATTTTTAGGCCTTGGCCACTCCTCTACAGACTTCACCTTGGATGGATCAACCGCTATACCCTCAAGCGAAATCACATGCCCCAGAAATTTCACTTCTTTCACCCAAAACTCACATTTACTCATTTTTGCATACAACCGATGCTCCCTCAATGTTTGCAACACTATTCTTAAATGTCGCTCATGCTCCTCCTCCGTGGGTGAGTAAATAAGAATATCATCAATAAACACTATCACAAATTGATCTAGATATGGCCTAAATATTCTCTGCATCATATCCATAAAAGCATTGGTTAACCCAAAAGGTAATACTAGGAATTCGTAATGCCCGTATCAAGTTCGAAATGCAGTTTTGGCCACATCTTCTTCACGAATCAGCAACTGATGGTATCCAGATCTCAAATCTATTTTTGAATAATAACTGGCACATCCTTCAACCCGGGCTTACTACCCTTCGCTATGTGGCCGCATAGCGAATCCGTACTCGCATTATTTTTCACTGTACGTACAGGGTCTCCATCTGATCACACACCTCCACCATTTTCCTCCTATTTCGCCACCTCCTCCGCCTCTGTCCATGCCCAATATAATATTCCATATTCACAAAGTATTCAGCACGACAATACAAGTAATTTCAAGCCACAACATTAACTCATACTAACAACATCACTAATTAAACTATCAACTAATTCCTAATCACACTTGTCAACCAGAACCTGTAATCAATTTTATAATTCCCAATAGCAACTAACAACGATTCAATAAGTAAGCCATAACACCTACTCATGCCATGCACCCAATTGGACAGAGACACCCAAGCATATATCATATGTGAGTTACGTCTCAATAAATTCCAATACACACATAAGTTAATCTCCAATATTTATATATATATATATATATATATCTATGACCCACAACCTAGAATACGAGTAGTAAGAATCACTCCAAATTTGAATTCCTACACAATAGTCCATGCTCAACCGTAACATTTACGACACACGTTCATACATAAGCATAGGGTCAAAGTTAACTAACATAGTAAGGACTCCACTTAACCACTGATTACCATGAAATTGAAGCATCCCGTACCTTATCATTCAATCCTTGCTTTGAATGAAATTTCCTCAACCAAGTACCTCAACTCTTAGAAAGAATGAACCCAAGTTTTGTGCTCCTCTCTACACTTCCTTTGTTTCTGTCCTTTCCAGTAGCTTCTCCTTCCTTCCTTTTTTTTTTCATTATGTTGTTTTTTTTTAAAACTAAGTAACCAAGCTTGCCCAGCAAGCTTTTCTGTTTTTTTTATTATTTACTTTTTTTTTCCACTTATAACCCTATGAGACTAAGTATTTACAGTAGCACCCCTCTCTACCAATTAACATGGTAACTTGATTTATTTAATTTTTCTTACTCATAATTTATTCTAGTCCATACTTATTTACCAATCTTTTTAGTGCTTCATTAGACACGTGTCACTCTCTTATTTATCGTTTATGTCACTCCAGGGTCAAGATATCACATATGGAATGACAATCACCAGCTAGGATGAATATTGTTGACCCGATTCACCAAAAGGTTGAAACCTATCTATGCACAACTCAAGCTTCACATTTTGTGTCTCACATGCAAACACTGGAAATTCTCAGTTGAAGTGTTTCCATGCCTCAGAATATGAAGGGTGATGCATCACGACTTCTAATGTGTACTTTAGAGTCACTAAAGTCTGCAGGGTGCAAAAAGAAAATAGTACATATACTGGCTACCTGCTTCTTCTGCTATTATATCGAGGGTACTGACAGAATTTGCAACTTCTCAATTCCCTGTCTTTTCCCAAATATATCATGCAGTCATTTAGGCAGTGTATCTTCTCCACCGAAAGCCCCAACTCTTCGACAAACTTCTTGGTTATATAAGAGCTATCCATAATAGTGTTGTTTGCCATAGCCGATAACTGAGAAATAACTTCACACCCTTGTCACAATGGCCGCTCCACTACCCGAAGCATGTCAAACATTTTCTACGCATTTTAGTTCAGAGATTCCTCTAAATTCGATGGGTCACAGCTTGGGCTAGCTGCGTCCATCACCATTATCTAGTACATATTGGGAATGTAAGTTTCTACACTTGCCGTCACATATGAGCTTGTTTGACTATCCCTCATAGATCTGATTGATGCTCTAATGTATGGTTTCCATGCCAGAACATACGTAATAATCCTTTGCCAACCCCTTCTTCAACATATGGAAGTGCACTTTCTCCAACTCCAGGCATCTATGATTGTGACAACATACACACGGACACCTAATCTTAATTTCATCCATCCACCTCAATTGGGAACGAGTATAGGCAATCAACTGCTCTACCCCCTTCGTTAATTCCCGATTAAGTAGTCCATCTGGCGGCCTTACATCCACGATCTATCTACACTTGACATTTGAGAATGATCTAGATTACTCTGCTATTACAAATTTAGAAAACACAAAAATTTAGAAACAATGTAGATATGTGTTGCGAATAATATAGTACTATGACTTGCTGGTTATCATGATTACACTATTATATTATTCTCTTGTATTTAGATTCTTAGTATTCTCTATTTTTATCTCTATAGCAATATCAAATGATTACACATCGCCATGGAATTCTCCATGTTTTAATAATGTCCCTTCCAGACACTCCTAGAGTTCAAAATATTATCACGCTTCAAAGACGCGGAGCGCAAAATTTACCCACTATTTATTAAATTCAATAATAATTTCAAATTATATATATATATATTGCAGCAGACAAACAAACTGAGGCTAAAATAAGTAATCAAATAACATAGTATAAATAATCATAGTCATTAGTTGAATAAAAAAGTAAGGAAGTCCATAAACTAATTATGTAGAAAAGCTCCAAAAATAATAAGGGAGGAAAGGGAAGTGGACTGAGGATACTATATCCTAAACTTGTAGGCGGAACCGAAAGCATGATCATGGGAACAAATAGATAGAAATGTATTGGAGTTAAAGTCGTCCAATTTATTCAATGAATAAAAATTTACGACCATAATATAGACAACTCTTTCCTTAATCAGATCTTCACAGTTGTTTTTGCTTGCCATAAACTTGCATAGTCATAGGGTCGATAACAATTAAAGTTATTATACGACCATTAGCCTGCATATGGACAGTTGCTAGAGGATAGTCATTCCGTAACAGGCATTAGACTCTAATTGGCATACAACAACCTCATTTGACACAGTGTCAAACATGAAAATTTTGAGATCTAGTAAAAAAATTAATCACTTTATTTTTGGCAAGAGAAATTTAAACAATATGAATTTATTGTGTAAACAATTTAGCACATACTCTTTCCCAAATAGAGAAAATTCAAGTATCCAACAACATTTGACCCAGTTATGCCCTCCTTCCTTACAAACCAAAATCAAAATATATGGGGGCAAAAAACCAACCCAGCAAGGAAAGACATTGGAAGAAGAGGACTTAGAGGAGCATGGTGAATTATTAAGAATCGGTCCACAATTCAAAAAGCAACAAGAAAGTATTATTCCCAAGAGATTCCTAATACATAATTTGCACACAAAAAAATATTCTATTCCTACATGTTATCAAGCATCTACACTACAAGAAAATCAGCGATTACAGATAGAATTTACCAACGGACAAGTTTTGTAGATAAATACTGACAGATAACAAACGAATTAATGATGAAGTTTGCTTTTTCAAAATTATCAACGGATTACCGATGGAATGATAACCGACGGATTATTTTTGTCGATAATATTTAGCACCATGTGTGGCGCAAAAATTTTCTAAGAAGTGTTGAGATTTATAGAAGAGATAATTAGAGAGAGAAAGAAGCCGTAGAGATGAAGAAGTAAGCCAACAATCTGGATTGTATTATTGACACATAAGAATATAAACAAGATATAGGAATTACATTTATACAATCCTCAAACACTCTACAACGGTAACGTGGATGTAACTTGTACAAGACGTGCAATGACAGATCACACGTTACCATTGCAGCAATAACTCGAGGAAGAAGAAATGATTTGAAACAAATGAAAACAGATACCTGTTACGCTGATTCTCCTTTTGCAGAACATATCGCCTCGTCGGAATTACCTCCAAGATTCATGGTTCCTAGCATGAAGCTCTATGAGGGAACATCAGACCCTGGTGATCACATACCTCAGGGAGGCTTGTATGTGCAAAGGTTTTGGCTCGAGCTTAGCTGGTGCAGCGCTTCAGTGGTTCATTGGTCTGTCCAACGCCAGTATCTCTACCTTTGCCCAAATGGTAGATGCTTTTCTTATACACTTTTCTAGCAGCAGAGAAATACAGAAATGCTCGGATGATTTGTACAAAATTCAGCAGGCACCTGGTGAGTCAACCAGAAATTTTCTCACAAGATACAATAAAGAGAGAGTGTCTATTCCCAACTGTAATATAGACACGGCGCTACGAGCTTTCAAGAATGGAGTACTACTTGACACCGGTCTGTATGAGGAGTTGACAAAGTATGATTGCCACACTATGGAGGATGCCATCTTACGAGCTACCATCCAGATTCGATGGGAGGAGGATCCCAGGAGATTGGGACCTAAGGCGTCGAGCAGTGACTTCAAAGGCGAGAAGCGAGCTCGCCCGACAGACGAGAAGGCAACCTCTCAGGAAAGTCGTCCAAGCACGAGTCAGTTTGGGCGAGGTGGACCTCGACGAGATTTTCAGAGGAGGGCACCAGATTACTCCTTCAATATAGAACCGCATGAGGTGGTGGCAGTTATGAAGTTCATGGGAGACACGGTTAGGTGGCCGAGGAAGCCAGATTTTATCAACACGGACACATCCAAGTGGTGTGACTATCATCGTAATCATGGTCATAATACGGAGAATTGTAATTCACTGAGGATTGAGGTCACCGAATTGCTTAAAAGGGGGCACCTCAGAGATTTGGTGACAGAAAAGGGAAAGGAAGTGTATGCAAAGGGCATCCAGATAGAAGGGAAGCCGGGGGATGGCCTACCAACCATGCATGTGATATCGGGAGGATCGGAGATTAGTGGCGTCTCTCATTCTGCAGCTCGCCGAAGTGCCAGAGAAGCATTGAACCCTGATTGTAGAATGGGGATGTGCTTGACGAATGCGACAAATAAAGTGATGGCGTTTGTGGATAACGAAGCTGCTCGCTTGCTGCATCCTCATCATGACGCTTTGGTTGTCACTCTACAGGTCGCCAATATTCACGTCAAAAGGATCTTGCTGGATGACGGAAGCTCTGTGATAGGTACAAATTGTACCCATTATTCTGGTGATAAGTACCAAATTTTCTATGCTTTTTGGTATAATGTACTACCCAAATTGGTACTTTTATGGACAGGTACCGCTGGGGTGAAATAATGAGAAAAGTTGTGCTGGGCAGATTGTGAGCCGAGTGCGACCTGCGTGCGGCCGCCAGACGCGAATTCTAAATTAAAACTGAGATGATGTGGCAGCTGGGACCCAGTGGAGAACACAATTAAAGACTAAACCCTAGTTGCTAGTAAGGGGAAAAAAAAGTCAGAAAGTTCCAGAAAAGGCAGAAGACGGCGGAGAGAGAGGAGGCAATTCCAAGAGTGGCGATTCCTTCTTTCCCCCATTGATTCGAACATTGGTTTTAAGTTTTTGTTGATTTTCATTATGGATATGTGTAACTAATTCCATATTAGCTAGGATTTGGTACTTTCTTCTACCGAAACCTTTGTGCATGAATTTGATTCTTGATTAGACTGATTTAATAAATTATTCTCTGAATTGATTGAGACTTCCTATTGTTATGTATGCCTGATCAACACCATAATATTTAGGAATTGTTAGTTGAACATATACGGCTGACCATGACCCGGTGTTTGACGAAGTAACAATAACTTGTTTTGCGATTCAGGTTAGAGGATAATGAACATAACTGATTGGGTGTGAATTAATATCCTAGGTTATGCTATTGTCGATTTCCACGTGTTGATGTTTATTTTAGAATGTTCTTAGGAGAGACCAAACCAAGACATCTTTGATAAGAAAAGATCCTGAGCTGGACCAAAGTCAGGATTGTTGCTTTGGGAAATCTAATTGATCGAGCTGGGCCAAAGTCTTTCAATTGACGTAGTTAAATTCTTAATTTGTGTAATTGATAATTCATATATGTGCACAAGGTGAGGGTAGATGATTAAGCCAAATCCAAGCTAAATCTCATTAATTGTTGGATTCATAATTTAATTTAATTTTGCACTATTGTTTGCTTTACAATTGGTTTTTACAATAGTCCCTTTGGATTCGATCCCATTCACTGTTACTGCTTTGCGACCGTACACTTGCGTTTGGGTAAAACCTGTTGGAATTTATTGTGATAATAAATTGACGATCAAGTTTTTGGCGCCGTCGCCGGGGACTATTTAGTTTATTACTAGTTGTTTACACGGCAATAGTGTTGCTTTTAGTTGACTGAATTTTTACTACATCGAACTTACATTGTCTCATTCGTTTATAGGTGCCTCTTTGTTCTTTGCGGTGCATGGTTCATACGCGTTCTCATCAAGAACCGTTGGAGGGATTTGATCCTGAGATTGAGAGAACAGCTAGAGCATTGCGACATAGAACAATGGCGGAGAATAATAGACAGTTGGTTGATGGGAATGTTGGAGATGCCGAAGCTAATGTTAGAATACCGATGATGAATAGGTACATTCCGCAGAATATTGCCCAGCCGTCATCTATCACGTATCAACCTACGGGGGCTGCCAATGTTAGTTTGTCACCACAGTTGCTGAACTCTGTACCTCATTATGAGGGAAGATTTGATGAAGATCCTCACTTGCACTTGAAAGATTTTACTGACTTGTGCCGAACCCAACACATGAATGGTATAACTGCTGATAATTTAAAGTTGGTTCTCTTTCCCTTTACCTTAAGGGGTGGTGCAAAGATGTGGTACAACGCTATTGAAGCGGGATCTATTGGTACATGGGAACAGATGGCAACTAAATTCTTGAGAGAATTTTTTCCAGCCCATAGAACCAAGCAACTTGTGAGAGAAATTCAGAATTTTCAACAAAAAGATGGTGATATGTTTTATGAAGCATGGAAGGATTTCAAGAACCGCCTAGCTCGTTGTCCAACCCACAATTTACACAAAGACGATGTAGTCTTGCATTTTTATGAAGGGTTGAATGAAGCTAATCGAATGAAAGTGGATTCAGCTTGCAATGGAGTACTCATGAGGAAGAGCAGTGAAGAAGCTATGGAATTGTTTGAGGATTTGAGTGAAGATTCTCAGCAATTTTCCACAAGGGGAAGAAGTTCAACAAAGCGTCATGGTTTATATGAGGTCAGTTCTGATGTGAAAGTAGAAGCAGAGATGTGCAATTTAAATCGGAAAATTGACATGATAGTTGAGGGTATGAAGGGAGTGAACGTCAAGGCTCCGTCACTGCCAGAACTTCTTTGTGCTGTGTGCTCTAGGCAAGATCATGTGACTGAGGCTTGTCCCTTGACATCTATGACCGATCAGGAGCAAGTGAATTTCATGGGAAATTACAACACGCGAAATCAAGCTTACCCATGGAGAAATCATCCTAATTTCTCATGGAAGAATGATCAAAACACCATGAATGCAACAGCCCCAGCACCACAACCAGCGAAGAAGAGTGATTTAGAGACCACCATGTTGCAATTCATGCAACAAACAACTCAGGCAATCCAAAAATTAGAAACTCAAATGGGACAGATAGCGAAGGAGGTGAGTGAACGGAAGAAGGGAGAGCTGCCTTCTCAAACTCTCAATAATCCAGCTGGGCATGATGAGTTGAAAGCTATAACCACCCTTAGGAGTGGTAAGATCATTGACAATAAGGTGCTGTCGCCAACCTCTGACGCAGGGTGCAAGCCGGTCGCACAAAGGGTGCAGGAGGGTCACAAATCTGGGAGAAAGAAGTCAAAGATTGGGGAAGAGATCCTCCGCCTTTCCCACAGAGGTTAGTAAAGAAAACACCTGATTCTAGGCTGAATGATATTTTTGAAACCTTGCGTAAGGTGGAAATAAATATTCCATTACTTGATGCTATCAAACAGATTCCTTCTTATGCTAAGTTTCTTAAAGATTGTTGTACTCATAAACGAAAATTTTCTGCCCATGAAAAAGTTGCATTGAATGAAGAAGTGAGTGCTGTTTTACTGAATAAACTTCCACCTAAGCTTAAAGATCCTGGTAGTTTTACCATACCATGTAAGGTGGGGAATCAATTCTTTGAAAAGGCTTTGCTTGATTTAGGTGCAAGTATCAATTTAATGCCTTATTCTTTGTACAAGAAGTTAGGTTTGGGTGAACTTCAGGAGACTTCCATTACTCTTCAGCTAGCTGATAGGAGTTTGAAACAACCTAAGGGTATTTTAGAGGATGTGCTGATAACTGTAAAAGGTTTAATTGTGCCTGTTGATTTTGTTGTGTTAGATATGGAGGATAATCCTAGTGCGTCTTCTATACCTATTATCCTTGGTCGTCCTTTTATGATTATGTGAATATGTGTCGCAACCGGTTTTGCGAAGAGGAATTTTAAAAATAGAGTCGCCAGCAATTGTAATAGGTGTAATTGGTCACCGTTTAAAAATAATTTGGTCTGCGAAAATCCAGAGAAAATGGGTAAGTGAGTTTGTTACGTGTGGGGAAGGTGTTAGGCACCCCACAACGTCTGTTTTAAAACAGTTGCCAATTTAACTTTTATTATCCCATTAAATGATTTTTTTAAGAAAAATTAATTATGGCAGGAATCATATATTGAGTAACAAAAATATATTGAAATAAGATAAAAATAAGTTTGATAAAAACTATGTTAAAATTGAATAAAATAATTTTAGGAAACATAAAAATTATATTGAAAGTCTAATGTTGAGGTTCACAGAATTTTTCCATCCAATGGTCCAATTTCTTAGAAACACTCTCACCTCAAGAATCTTTTCGAGGGTGCATCCGATGCATTCCCCGAATCAATTCCATCGTAGGTAAAGATTCTCGATATAACTTTTATACACCACAAAAATATACAATATAAATTTTGGAAAAGCATAAAATATAAAAATAAAATAAGAATAAAAAATAAAAATAAAAATAAAACGAAAATTAAATAAAATAAATTTGAAATAAAAATTAAAATTAAAATATAAAATGAAAATAAAAATAAAATAAAATTAAAATTAAAATGCTGGGAACCGAGTTTTGAGGATTATACGATATGAATTATCACAAATCCCGACTCAAATGTACTAACACTTAAAATCACGATAACACGTAAATCAAATAACACCGTTAAATTAATCACATAATTCATATAACATGGAAAAACACACCTTGAATAAAACATATCATCAATCATATAGTAAAAAAAACACATGAGAGGGACTCGGTTCCCGTGTTTATTTAGGTAATTCATCATTTCAACCATACTATTAAATTAGTATGATTGAAAATAATAATTTATTACCGAGGGTTGGTTTTCGTATCGAAGGCTCCGCACTTCATTAAATCCTTTTCCATCCAATGGTTGGGATTTTGTAAAATTATTTCCTCAAGAATCCATTTCGGGATAACATCCAATGCTTTCCCATTTTGGCTCCGTCATCGGACGGTGGTGGGTTGACTACAAAAATCGTATAATTTGATTCTCTTTTTTTAAACATATATTCTAAACCACAAAGGAATAAACCTAATAAACCAAACCACAAAAACAACATATATCTGGCCCAACACAGAATCTGGCCCAATAACAGAGAAACCTAAACAAAGCCAAACAATATAAACAAATAACCTAAATCAATTTCAGCCCAAAACAAACAGAGCACGGCCTGATCCGGTCCGGCCCAAAAAAACCAGCCCCATCCAGAAACTATTTATTGTCTTCTTCAACAAAAACCGGCGGCAACCAAACCGACGGCCTCCTCTCCTCTGCCGTCCGGCGACACCTGCATGTCTTCCTGTCCGACCTGCAAATAGAATTAACAGAGCAGGAAAGCAAGATCTGAAACAAACCGAACTATAACCTCAAAAAAATGAATCCAAAAACAAACCAACATCACGGTGTTTCTTCCTCCAGAAATCGAAACCAAAATTTTCTCACAAAAGCTCCATTTTTCTTGAAACCCTCCCCTCGGAGCCCCCTTTTCCGACAAATCGAAACCACCAAAAACAACAGAAGCCAAAAAAACCAGCCCCGAACCCCCCAGAGAATCCAAACCAAAAAGGAACCGAAGACCCCCTCAAACCTAGAAAGATCAAAGCAAGAGACATGAAAGCTTCCCCTTAATCGGAGACCATCAGAAAAACAAAAAGGAAACCTCCTCCCAACCGAAACCAATAGAAGAAATTAAAAGAAGAAGAAGAAGAACCCAGCCCCCTCCTCAGTAAAATCGAAAACCACACCCAGAGAGTACCCCTCCAAAATCTGAAAGTGAGAAAAGGAAGAACTTCTCCCAGAAACCGAAACCACAAAGAAAACCCAAAAACCTCCAAAGAAGCCGACCCTGGCTCCCCTCTCTCAAAAAGAAGTGAAATTCTTTCCACCAAAAACCGAAACTACAGAAGACTGAAACCCAGAAAAGCCTTCCCCCTCCGGAATTCCGAAGCTCCTCCGTCTCCCTTTATACTACCAAAACCGAAACCGGATTTCCCCAAAATCAACACATGCGGCCCGTTGTCAACCTCGAATCTCTCTTTTATTTGAATTTCAGTACCTTCTGGCCTCCTTTTTCCAATTAGCCAAAGCACCGTTGCCTCCCTTGTTTTTTCCGGTCGACTTCTTCTCTTTCTTCCGTCTTTTCCTTCCCAGTCAGCGCCCTCTCTCTCTCCCATTTCTATTAGGTTTTGGCTTGGGGAGATATAGCATGGGCCGGGCCGGGCTTATAACATTTTGAATTAATTAAAAGGCTTTGGGCCGAGCCGGGCTTCACATTTTGACAAACGGGCTTGCATCATTAGGGCCTTAAATTTAGTCTTGGGTAAATGTTTAGGTAATGGACTAATCACCAAACGGGTTTACTCCGTTAGATCAATTCTTTGGGCTTAAATGACTCACTTAGTGGACATAAAAAATAAGAGACAAAACAAATGAGTTGTATTCGGGCTTTTTATTCACCTGGACTATAGTTTTAAATGAGCTCATCTTGGACTCGTAAATTACGTAAATTGTCAATTTTTAAGTTTGAAAATTTGTGGGCTTTTAGACTTTGACAAAAATTGGGGTACAACAATTGTAAATTTTTAAGTTTGAAAATTTGTGGGCTATTAGACTTTGACAAAAATTGGGGTACAACAATATGCATATTAATGTGAGATCAGGGATTGTAACAATGCAAGTGAATGATCAAGAGTTTGAATTTCGTGTGTTTGATGCTCTAAAATATCATGATGATAATAGTGATTGTTTTACTCTTGATGCTACACATGATCTTGTGAGTGAGGTGTTTCAGGTCACTAGTTTTGATCCCATGGAGGTAGCGTTGACGAATGGGTTAGACAACAGCGTTATGCATTCTAGTGACATACAGTTTGGAAGTCAGATAGAGGAAGCAGTTGAAGTTCTCCATCAGAGTCGACCTTATATTGGGAGAGGTGCTCCTCCGTTTGAACAGTTGACACCTACCAATATCTCCCTTGCTCCTTCAACAGTTAAAGCACCTAAATTGGAGTTGAAACAGTTGCCTACTCATCTGAAGTATATTTATTTAGGAGTGGATGATACTTTACCTGTGATAGTGGCAGCAAACCTCAGTGTGGAGGAAGAAGAAAAGTTGTCACAAATTTTAAAAAAGCATAAGACTGCTTTAGGATGGACCATTGCTGATATTAAGGGAATTAGCCCAACCAGATGTATGCACCAAATTCTTTTGGAGAATGATGCTCGGCCGACTAGAGAGGGACAACGACGGTTGAACCCACATATGAAGGAAGTAGTGAAAGCTGAAATTTTGAAGTTACTTGATGTGTGGGTAATTTACCCAATTTCAGATAGCAAATGGGTCAGCCCAATTCATGTAGTTCCTAAGAAGAGTGGCATCACAGTGGTTAAGAATGAGAAGAACGAATTGATTCCCACAAGAATGACAACGGGATGGAGGGTGTGCATCGATTATAGGAAGTTGAACAGTGCAACCCGAAAGGACCACTTTCCATTGCCGTTTATTGACCAGATGTTGGAGAGATTGGCCGGACATAGCCATTATTGTTTTCTTGATGGTTATAGTGGGTATAATCAGATTGCCATAGCACCAGATGACCAGGAGAAGACTACATTCACCTGCCCGTATGGTACCTTTGCCTACCGACGGATGCCGTTTGGATTGTGTAATGCACCAGCCACCTTCCAACGCTGTATGATGAGTATTTTCTCTGACATGGTGGAGAAATTTATTGAGGTATTTATGGACGATTTCAGCTTATATGGTGCAGATTTTGATGAATGCTTAAAGCACTTACAGTTAGTGTTGGAAAGATATGAGGAGACGAATCTTGTGGTCAATTGGGAGAAGTGCCACTTCATGGTGCAAGAGGGCATTGTTTTGGGCCATTTGATTTCGCATAGAGGAATTGAGGTTGATAGAGCAAAAATCGAAATTATTTCTAAATTACCTTCACCAACTTCAGTAAAGGGTGTGCGTAGCTTCCTTGGCCATGCTGGATTTTACAGACGCTTCATTAGAGATTTTACAAAAATCTCTAGACCTCTATGTGTGCTCTTGACAAAAGAAGCTGATTTTGTTTGGACAAGTGAGTGTCAGACTGCATTTGACACATTGAAGAGTGCTTTGACCACAGCTCCTATCATGAGAGCACCGGATTGGGAACTTCCATTCGAAATAATGTGTGATGCTAGTGATTATTCTTTGGGGGCTGTTTTGGGGCAGCGAAAGGATAAGGTTCCTTATGCAATTTATTATGCTTCAGGAACGATGAATGACGCCCAGTTGAATTATTCTACCACGGAGAAGGAATTATTGGCAGTCATCTTTGCTTTGGAAAAAATTCAGATCATACCTTGTTGGTTCACGTGTCATTGTGTACACCGATCATGCAGCCTTAAGGTATTTAATGACTAAGAAGGATGCTAAACCATGTCTAATTCGTTGGATTCTTCTTTTGCAGGAATTTGACTTGGAGATTAGAGACAAAAAGGGCATTGAAAATGTTGTTGCTGACCATCTTTCACGGTTGATGTCTACAAGAGCTCATGATGACCTTCCTTTAGATGACGCTTTTCCGGATGAGAAGCTCTTTGCCATCACCGAACTCCCATGGTATGCAGATATCGTTAACTATCTTGTTTCTCATTCTTTTCCACCTGATTTTTCTTATCAGGAGAAGAAACGGATAATGTTGAGGGCTCGGGATTATATATGGGATGATCCCTATCTTTTTAAAATTTGCCCGGATCAAATAATTCGGCGTTGTGTCACCCAACCTGAGCAACTAGAGATTTTGAAGCATTGTCATTCTTATGCTTGTGGTGGTCACTTTGGACCAAAGAAAACATCTCTCAAGGTATTTCAAGCTGGATTTTATTGGCCTTCAATTTTTAAAGTTGCTTGGAATTTCTGTAAAAGTTGTGATAGGTGCCAAAGGAGTGGCAACATATCTGGCCGTGATCAAATGCCACTAACCAACATTCAGGTTATTGAACTTTTTGATGTTTGGGGAATTGACTTCATGGGTCCTTTCCCTAATTCTTTTGGCTTTGTGTATATCTTAGTTGGTGTTGATTACGTGTCTAAATGGGTCGAGGCTGTCCCCTCAAGGACTAATGATCATCGAGTAGTTGTGAAGTTTTTGCAGGATAATATTTTCTCTCGCTTTGGAGCACCACGAGCCATCATTAGCGATGGAGGCAGCCACTTTAACAATTATCCCTTTGCGGCATTAATGAAGAAATATGGAATTACTCATCGTGTGGGTACTCCATATCACCCACAAACAAGTGGTCAAGTTGAGGTGAGCAATAGGGAGATCAAAGCCATTCTTGAGAAGACGGTGTTGCCCACTAGAAAAGATTGGTCTTTACGCTTGAATGATGCTTTATGGGCGTACCGGACAGCTTACAAGACACCCATTGGGATGTCCCCATTCCGATTGGTATATGGGAAAGCATGTCACCTACCTGTGGAGTTGGAGCATCGCGCTTATTGGGCTTTAAAAAAATTTAATTTTGATATGAAAGGTGCAGGAGATAAGCGTCGGATACAACTGAATGAACTTGAAGAGTTACGGCATGAAGCTTATGAGAATGCTACACTCTACAAAGCGGGGTCTAAACACTATCATGACAAGCAGCTTGTTCGGAAAACTTTTGTTGTTGGACAAAAAGTACTAGTGTATAATTCTAGACTGCGGCTTTTCCCGGGAAAGCTTAAGTCCAAGTGGCATGGCCCGTATCTTATTAAAACTGTCTTTCCGTATGGCACTCTTGAGTTGCAGCACATGGATTCAGACCAGACATTTAAGGTCAATGGGCATCGCGTGAAACCTTATTTGGAGTCCAGTCCACTTCCCGTCAACGAGGTGTTACACCTTGAGGTGTTGAGTATCTAAAGGCCTTTGCCTTTTGTCCGGCTGAAGACACTAAATTTAGCACTTCATGGGAGGTAACCCATGTGGAGGAGGAGCCTCTTATTCGACACATGTTACCAGCTAAGTCTCCTCATCCTTTTCTTTTATTGCACATTTAATTTTCGTCTTCGCACATTTTAATTATGTCTTTTTCTTACACATTGCGGACAATGTTGAATTCAAGTTTGGGGGCGAGGGAATATGCGTGTGCTGAAAATTGGAAACATATGGTTTTGATTTTTTTTAAGACTTGGCATCCTTTGCTTGATTATCATGACATGCTTTTCGAACTGATAGTGTATTTTCTAGCATGATTTTTTTTTTTGTGATGAAAGTCTGTTTGGTTATATGTCACTTGAACACTAATACCATGTGAGAGGCCTTTACAAATTCTGAGTGCATTGAATTTCACAACATAGTATAGCTAGAACTTGCATTATACCATCTGAAGTGAATTGTGGTGTTTTCATTTGATGAAAATGATGAAGGCATTCTTTGTTCAATTTGGCCTACTTTGGAGGATTCTTATGGACCCCCATATTTTCTTTTAAGATCCCTTCTCTTTTGATAAGCCCTCCCATCCTTATGATGTGTTTTGCATGTCTAATAAGTCATAAAATATAGAATTCCATCATAAGTCTAGTGGATGAGATGTTAACGGGGAGATGAGAGTGGGTTGAGAGATTTTGAGGATGACTTTCAAAGGCTAGAAGTGATGGGGAAAAGCGGAAGTGCAAGTGATTTTCTGCAGAATGTGCCACCTATGTGCAACCTATGCGCGACCTTAAAGTGACCTAAGTGCGACTTATGGCTCACAGAAAAAACGGTGTTTTGATTTCCGAAGTGGGGGAAATCAGAGGGTGCGAGCCTTGCGTGAGCGGAGTGTGGCCGCAAAAAAACAAAAAATAAATAAATAAAAAAATAAAAAATTTGGGTAGTGCATTATACCAAAAAGCATAGAAAATTTGGTACTTATCACCAGAATAATGGGTACAATTTGTACCTATCAAAATCCACCAAACTTAATTCTCGCTTGTCCTCAAGCAAACACTCAAGAAAATAATTTTGCGTCTCTTTTGAAAAACAACATCAAAACTTGGCAAGCCATATACTTTCTCATCAAATCAACGCAATGCTTTGTCAAGTGTAAACTGCACAATTATAAATTTGTTCACTACTGTCATAGCATATATATCACCGTCACACCACCTCACAAGGATTCACACAATTTTGTTTCAAAATTTAAAGTTATCACTCAGGTGTTTAAAATGGGTGGTGTTTACTCTCATTTGAATTCACAACATGTAGCCATATGCTTGCATGTCCACCATGCTTACTTATGTAACCATTTCCATCTACAAATCAAAAGGACTTAATTGGGCTCAAGAAAATAGGCTAAGGATAATTCAATGTGGAAAAAAAAAAAAGAGGTGCAATAATTTATATGAGCTAGGCAAAAAAAAAACAAGGTTCATTCAGCATATATGATGGCCATGCAATTATCAAACAAGTCACAAAAAAATCATAGGCATCCATCATAAGACTACCCCTAACTCCGTCTACCGACATCAACACTAGAAAGTCTGAGAGAATTAATACAGCAACTACGCCATCATAATAAACTAGAATGTCATGGTAAAGTCCAATCACGAATCATATCAAACATCTCTTGCTGCTGAGCTGCAAACTGCTGCTGGGCTTCCTTAATCTCATGCAACTGCGTGCCCATAATCATCTGGAGAGACTCCACAGCAGACTCAAGATGCTCCAACCGAGATACCACTTGCCCTTGAACAAACCCAGTATGCTCAACCTCCAATCCCAAATCAGTCACTCTCTCTTCAACAACCTCAAACCTATCTGCCAAGCTAACACTCCCTGTTCCAATATCATCTTCTTCAGCATCCCCAATTGGAGACTCCATAGCTACCCCTGAATTCTTTTGTTGCTGCCTAACAAGCTGCACTTCACTTCTATCAAACCATGTTCTATTCAAGGGTGCCTTCCTCCTTTCATATGTATCACTCGGCTCCTTTTCAACCCACTCACTCAGACATAGAGTAGTAATCAACACCCCAAACGGCACTTGCCCAATTTTTTTATCCATCTTAACCTTAACAACATGATCATAAATTGTGCTAGCCATGCAAAATTCCATATCACAGAAAATTGCATACATCAAATAACATGTCTTTGCATTAACAGTAGAAAGATGGGTCACCGGTATCACGTTCCTAGTCACAATCTGAGACAACAATCGATAAGGTTGCAGCAAATCAACATACAAAATTACATTCTTATTCGCATTCACATCATCACTTGCAGTCAAACATCCCACAACAACCCTCCAATCAGGCCAAACTACATCAGAAGCACAAGTTCCAAAATCTCTAAACTTGTACCTAGGCTTCTTAATTGGCTCAGGCAATTTCAACTGTAAAGCAATCTTTCTGGGGTTGAAAAAAAATTGCTTCCCACGTACATATGCCACGCAATGATTCTCATTAACAACCAAGTTAGCATAGAACTCACCTTCTATTTGTTTAAGTGCTGCGCTAGGAACACTAGTGATGGACAACCAGCCCCTCTCTTCCAATTTGGCATACCAATTCATTTGTTGGAAATGCCCAATCTCCACATGGCGCTCCACATGTAAACCTCTCTTTCCCCATACCTCATCATATTCAATTTTTGCTTCAGGAGAGACGAATTTCTCAAAGACTTCATCTTCTTCCCCATGAGTGGATGAATCTACTCATTTCCCTTTGTTTTTAATTGCCCCAACCTTCTTCCTCTTTGCTCCTCTTGTAGACATAGGTAACTCACAAGTTTGTTGAAGAAACAAGAAACTTAGTGAGAAAAACCAAAAAGAAAGAAGAAGAATCCTTTGGGCGGCGCCTAAGTGAGAAAAGAAAGAGAGGAAGTGTTTTGTGCGATACCTGTAGGAACCCTGATTTCAGCCTTTTTTTTTCTTTTTTTTTTGTTTTTTGCGGCCACACTCCGCTCACGCAAGGCTCGCACCCTCTGATTTCCCCCACTTCGGAAATCAAAACACCGTTTTTTCTGTGAGCCATAAGTCGCACTTAGGTCACTTTAAGGTCGCGCATAGGTTGCACATAGGTGGCACATTCTGCAGAAAATCACTTGCACTTCCGCTTTCCCCCATCACTTCTAGCCTTTGAAAGTCATCCTCAAAATCTCTCAACCCACTCTCATCTCCCCATTAAAATCTCATCCACTAGACTTATGATGGAATTCTATATTTTATGACTTATTAGACATGCAAAACACATCATAAGGATGGGAGGGCTTATCAAAAGAGAAGGGATCTTAAAAGAAAATATCCCTTCTTCTGATAAAGCATTGCGTTGATTTGATGAGAAAGTATATGGCTTGCCAAGTTTTGATGTTGTTTTTCAAAAGAGACGCAAAATTATTTTCTTGAGTGTTTGCTTGAGGACAAGCGAGAATTAAGTTTGGGGGATTTTGATAGGTACAAATTGTACCCATTATTCTGGTGATAAGTACCAAATTTTCTATGCTTTTTGGTATAATGTACTACCCAAATTGGTACTTTTATGGACAGGTACCGCTGGGGTGAAATAATGAGAAAAGTTGTGCTGGGCAGATTGTGAGCCGAGTGCGACCTGCGTGCGGCCGCCAGACGCGAATTCTAAATTAAAACTGAGATGATGTGGCAGCTGGGACCCAATGGAGAACACAATTAAAGACTAAACCCTAGTTGCTAGTAAGGGAAAAAAAAGTCAGAAAGTTCCAGAAAAGGCAGAAGACGGCGGAGAGAGAGGAGGCAATTCCAAGAGTGGCGATTCCTTCTTTCCCCCATTGATTCGAACATTGGTTTTAAGTTTTTGTTGATTTTCATTATGGATATGTGTAACTAATTCCATATTAGCTAGGATTTGGTACTTTCTTCTACCGAAACCTTTGTGCATGAATTTGATTCTTGATTAGACTGATTTAATTCATTATTCTCTGAATTGATTGAGACTTCCTATTGTTATGTATGCCTAATCAACATCATAATATTTAGGAACTGTTAGTTGAACATATACGGCTGACCATGACCCGGTGTTTGACGAAGTAACAATAACTTGTTTTGCGATTCAGGTTAGAGGATAATGAACATAACAGATTGGGTGTGAATTAATATCCTAGGTTATGCTATTGTCGATTTCCACGTGTTGATGCTTATTTTAGAATGTTCTTAGGAGAGACCAAACCAAGACATCTTTGATAAGAAAAGATCCTGAGCTGGACCAAAGTCAGGGTTGTTGCTTAGGGAAATCTAATTGATCGAGCTGGGCCAAAGTCTTTCAATTGACGTAGTTAAATTCTTAATTTGTGTAATTGATAATTCATATATGTGCACAAGGCGAGGGTAGATGATTAAGCCAAATCCAAGCTAAATCTCATTAATTGTTGGATTCATAATTTAATTTAATTTTGCACTATTGTTTGCTTTACAATTGGTTTTTACAATAGTCCCTTTGGATTCGATCCCATTCACTGTTACTGCTTTGCGACCGTACACTTGCGTTTGGGTAAAACCTGTTGGAATTTATTGTGATAATAAATTGACGATCACTCTGCAAATATTTTGTTCCTTAGTTCACTAAAGATTATGGGAATCGACGAAGATCATATCGTTAGGCAGCCGACAGTACTGTATGGATTCAGTGGCGAATCAAAGTTTTCTGTGGGTGAGATTGCTTTGCCTGTCTTTGTTGGAGGGGTGAATAATCATACTAAATTTGTGGTAGTGGACTGTCCTTCTGCATACAATATGATCGTTGGACGCCCATGGATTCATGAAATGAGAGCTGGCCGAACAGTTGGCTGCTAGAAACTGCTACAAGAATGCCATAAAAAAGCCTACAGAGTCGGCATAGCAATTACAGTATGGAGCTCCAGCTACTCTCCTAATGAGCCGGAGATGCAGGAGTTGGATGAAGTACAGATTTCGTCAGAGTTCCCTGAGAGAAAGTTGTTTGTCGGAGCACGTTTAATACCAGAGCTGAAGGGTTTGATCATAGCATTTTTGGCTTAGCATCAGCATTGTTTCACCTGGTCTCATGCTGACGTGACTGGTATTGATCCCGAGGTGGCAGTTCATAGGTTGCAGGTCGATTCTAGCTATCCTTCAGTTCGCCAAAAAAGAAGAAAAATCACGCCAGAGAGGAATCAGGTCATCAATGCGGAGGTTGAGAAACTGATTGAAAATGGTTTTGTAAGGGAGGTGCAATACCCAGACTGACTTGCAAATGTGGTTGTCATGAGGAAGAAGAACGGTAAATGGAGAGTTTGTATTGATTTCACGGACCTCAACAAAGCGTGTCGAAAGGATCCTTTTCCCCTGCCACATATTGACATGATGGTAGATGCTACTGCAGGGCACGAGCTCCTCTCCTTCATGGATGCTTACTCAGGATATAATCAGATTTTGATGCACCCAGAGGATCAGGAGAGCACCGCGTTTATGACGGAAAGGGGAATCTATTGTTATAAGGTGATGCCATTCGGTTTGAAAAACGTTGGGTCGACTAATCAGAGGTTGGTGAATAAAATGTTCTCTGGACTACTGGGGGACACTATGGAAGTATACATAGATGATATGCTGGTTAAATCCCTCAAAGCTGCGCAACACCTGGAGCACCTGCAGCAAGCCTTTGAACTGCTTCTGAAGTACAACATGAAGCTCAACCCAGCGAAATGCTCGTTTTGCATAACCTCTGGTAAATTCTTGGGTTATCTAGTTACTCAGAGAGGGATTGAAGCAAATCCATATCAGATCCGTTCTGTTTTAGACCTCCCCTCGCCCAGGTGCATTAAAGATGTACAGAGGATAACTGGAAGATTGGCAGCTCTCAGGAGATTCATCTCTAGGTCTTCAGATAAATGCAAGCACTTATTTGCCACACTTAAAAGAGCCAATAACTTTGAGTGGACCCCTGAGTTCGAAGAAGCTTTTCAGCAGTTGAAGGAGTACCTGACCTCGCCTCCTTTACTGTCTAAGCCGGTTGCTGGAGAACGGCTGTACGTATACTTGGCGGTGTCGCCAACTGCTGTGAGTGCCGTATTAATCAGAGAAAAAGACAGCACACCATGGCCCGTGTACTACGTGAGTAAGAGTTTACTTGGCGCCGAGTTGAGGTACAGTCAGATGGAGAAATTAGCTCTAGCATTGGTGGCTAAAGCTGCAAGATTCACGCTAGTTGATGGCGAACTTTATAAGCATTCTTTCTCTGGTGTTTTGCTAAGGTGCATTGAAAAGGACAAGGCTGAGTATGTGTTAGCGGAGCTCCACGAAGGTGAATGTGGAAACCACTCTGGGGGAAGGAGTCTGGTTCATAGGTGCTTATCGACAAGCTATTATTGGCCTACTCTGAGAGCAGACGCACTGAAATATGTGAAGAAGTGTGATTTGCTCAAATATCCCACCTTC
Source organism: Euonymus europaeus (assembly GCA_963580455.1). Taxonomy (NCBI): domain Eukaryota; kingdom Viridiplantae; phylum Streptophyta; class Magnoliopsida; order Celastrales; family Celastraceae; genus Euonymus; species Euonymus europaeus. The sequence goes on along the minus strand of OY756968.1, from coordinate 17,550,518 downwards.
CTCCAAAAAGGCTTACCTCTATCCAGTCTCCTTGGCCGTTTATGAAGTAGGGGATGGATATAGTGGGACCTCTACCCACTGCGCCTGGTCAGAGGACTCACTTTCTCTCCTTGACAGATTACTTCACAAAGTGGATAGAGGCTGACGCTTTCCCCAAGATACCTAGAGCTCGAGTTCGAAAATTTGTTTGGAAGAATATTATTTGCCGTTTTGGGGTTCCCAAGGAGATAGTGACAGACAACGGGTAACAATTTATTGGTCATGATTTTCAGAGTTTCTGCAGAACCTGGAAGATAAAGCTTAGTTTTTCTACCCCAAGATATCCACAATCTAACAATCAATCTGAAGCATCCAATAAAACCCTCTTGAATACTATGAAGAGGCATCTGGAGAAATCACAGGGAGCATGGGCAGAAGAGCTACAGTGCGTGCTATGGTCCTACAGAACTACAGCAAGGTCATCAACTGGCGAGACCCCTTACTCACTTGTTTATGGTTCAGAAGCAGTTCTTCCAGTTGAGATTGGATTACCTTCAGCCCGTTACCAGTGGACAACAGAGGAATCAAATGGGGTTCAGATCAGCAACAGTTTGGATACTATCGACGAGTTGCGAGAGGCAGCTTTGATTAGAACGGCTATTTACCAGAAAAAAGCTGCTGAACATTTCAACAAACATGTAAGAACCAGGACCTTCAAGGAGGGAGATTGGGTTCTCAAGAAAGTCTTCCAGAACACGAGAGAGCTCAACGTCGGGAAGCTGGGCCCCAATTGGGAAGAACCTTATCTTATCACCAAGACAGTCGGGCAGGGCGCTTACAAGTTGCGGAAAACTAATGGCAAGGAGATCGCCAATAGCTGGAATGCTGTACATTTAAAGCTATATCACTTTTGAGGATTTCTCTTTTATATATTGTCTCTTGTAACACTCGAAAGCGTGGTTTTATTTTTGGCTCACTAATGTTGATCGTCGGAGGGTTGGCGAACTCCTCGTTGACCCGTCTGACCACTTTTTGTTCATCTATGGCTATAGGAAGAAGTTGTCCTTTTTCGCTTCATGGGTTAGCAAGTGAGTAGAAGGAACCTTTCTATGGAAGCCTCGAGTGCAGAACAATGGGCACATTTTTATTTTTAGTTATCTACCAAGGGCTCATCATATATGTTCTTCGCGAAACTTGTTATGAATATTAAATGCTTTTAGATGAACAGGAGAATAAAGTTCATCACATCATTAAAAGGTCATAACAAGTTGAAGCAAAACGAAACAACTTAGCAAAAAGTAAAGTAAAGTCCTAAAGAGAAATTTAACAAATAAAAAAGAGCTGCTAGTCCTCATCTTCTCCCAAGGCTTCTCTGCATTTGGCTATCTCCTTCTCCACATCTAGGAAGTTCAATTTCCCCTTGTCAAAATCTTGAAGGAGCTCCATCTTCGTCTTAGTCGCCGCCAAACCTCCTATCATTGCCATATCATGTTTCAGAGCTTCTTTTTCTACTCTGCTCTCTTCTTTTTCTTTCACAAGATTCTCCTTCTTGATCTCCAATTGAGCCTTCAGAGCATTTATCTCGCCCGCTACATGTCCTTTGCTGGCCGCCACCTCGGTCTGCCATCTCGTTATGAGGGCAAGCTAAGAGGCCAAAGTCCCTTCCACTTCAACAAATTTCTTCTGTTGTGCAGCTTCAAGGTCCTTCAATTTTTCCACTTCAGCGACCAGGGCTTGTGTTTCCGTTTCATGAACCTCTTTAAGCTTCTGAAAGGAACTTTGCAGGCTAGCGACCTCAGCTTTGGCAGCGTCACGCTCGAAAATGGTCGCCTTGCGCGGCTCTGAGGCTTTGGCGACCTGTGCATTCAGCTCTGTGTTTATCTTCTCGAATTCCTGGGCTTTGGAGGTCGCCGATTCTACAAGCCTTTTTGCTTTCTCCAGCTCCAAATGAGTCTGCCTCAAGCGACCCTCCTGATCGCACGCCCTAGCCACGTTTCCACGAGAGTGCAAGAGGCTCGTTAACGCCTATACATGTTTATTGGAATTAGACAAGTCACAAATAATAAGTGGACTACGTAATTAAAGATCGGGATAACAGTTTACCTTGGTCATCTCCATCAAAGAAATATTGATCACCGCCATGTCCGTCATCTTTCCCATGGCAAATCGATCCTTGGGCATCACAAATTTCTTTAATTCTGCAGGTAGCCGCTTACATCCAAGGAACGTCGTGTCCCCGGGAAAATTCAAATTGACCTGTGGTAGAGCCGTAGGTGCGGAAGCAGAAACAGACGTTGCCCTTTCAGAAAGAGGCACGTCGATAGTAGGTGTTCCCAGAGGCTCTGTCAACCTCACTTTCTTGGGCAGGCCAGACCTTTCGGCAGGGCTGTCAAGATCTTTCCTCTTCGCCACTTTCTCTGTGGCTACTGTCATCTTACCTTTGTCTTCTCTAACTGGCGTTTTGCCCACGGCGAGCTCCATCGGGGTTGGGCGCTCATCGACGCGCTCGGTCCCTTTTAATGAAAGGGGACCAGTTTCTCTTGTCGTATTCTCTTCGTCATCAATGGGTATGACGGTTTGGCGAACTGTCGAAGGAGCTGCCACTATAGGAGCAGTTGGCGTCGAAGCAGAAGTAGAGGATGAGCTTCGCAGCAATCTCTTCTTATTGGCGCGCTCCACTCTCTTCATCTCTATGATTTCCTCAGTAGTATAGATTTTAGACGACATATTGTCGGGATCTATAAGGATAAAGACTGTCAGCCATCTCTGATAAGTTCAAGCATTATCACTACAGTGAATTAAACTTTTTACCTGAATACGCCCACAACGCAGTGGCTCTTAAGAAGGGGGCAGATAATATATCTCCTGAGCTCGCCAAATGTTTGGTTCTCTCAGTGAACACACTTGCTTGGCACTTTGCCGCAGACACCACGATTTCACCTCGCCTTGTTTTTTGTTTCTTCAGTCTTTGGTCTTCAGCTGCAAAGAAAATAATCAGAATTAATTTCGACAGGATTATAAAGGCGAGCTGGTGGTATACTTACTTCTCCCTTGTCGCCATTCCAAGGGAATTCCTTCCTCCTTCCCCAACACCAATGGTCCCCTTACGAAGAAGAATTCCTTTTTCTAGTACTCCCCATTGTCATTGGAGGTCTGGTATGTCATCAATGCTGGAGCTCCAGCCCTCTTCGATAGGTAATACCTCCCTGTCTCCACCTTGTGCCTTTTGACCTGGTAAGTGGAACAAAATTCCTCCAACCCGAAGCGTAGTTCAAGGTTCTCCGCCATGCTCTGGATCTCTATAATGATCCTTAGGGCGTTTGGTAGTAGTTGGCCAGGGGCGATGTTGAAGTGGCGAAGCACTTGAGCAAGTAATCCGGAGACGGGAAGTCGGAATCCGATCTTGAACATAATCCGGTACATCGTGGTGTGGTCGGGGACGACACTGTCGGCCCTTTCCCCTACCTCTGGTATCTTAATCTCCATAGACGAGGGTATATGGTAAACCCTCCTTAGCCAAGTAAGGTCGTCCTCGCGATACTTACTTGGAGGATTTTTCTCTTAGGGTAAGAGGCTGAGCTCAGCCGAAGTATTGATGCGTACCTCCTCCTCTGTTGGGGAGTCACCGGAATTCCGTCTCTCGAAAGCCATTGATGTAACCCTAGTTCTAGAAAAAGAATGGGAGTGATGAAGCAAGGAGAATACCTTCAACCAACTCTGGATGCAAAATCGAAAGTGTTTGAAGAGTCTAAATTTTGGTATTTATACACTGGTTGATGGCCAGCGTGTCGATCTTGGATTTCGCGTTCTTTATTTAAATTTGAATTTGAATTTAACTGCATCATTACATCCTTCTCGAGTTGTCATTTTTTTCAGGAATCAGGAATCAAGGCGTGATCATTGGCAATACAAAACGGCTGCAGCACGTCATCCTAGAATGATGGCGATATTAATGTCTTGGAAATACGCGCGATTTGAATGGGTGATAACTATTACAGCTGTCATCTGTACATCGTATTTGGATTTTTCAAGTAACACGTGTTCATATATATTTTCATACTGGCTTTTAGACAGAATAATCTTAGCACATTGCTACTAGCTCGCCTCTAGGTAGCTCCAGTCCTTAGCTCGCCTCTAGGCAGCTCTTGTCCTTAGCTCGCCTCTTGGTAGCGCATTGCTTCTAGCTCGCCTCTAGACAGCTCTTGTCCTTAGCTTGCCTCTCGGCAGCGCATTGCTACTAGCTCACCTCTTGGTAGCGCATTGCTACTCGCTCGCCACTCGGCAGCTCCAGTTATTTTTTCGCTTCTAGGTAGCGTCCCACCACTAGGTCGCCCTTAGTAACTCTGTTATATTGGCAACTCATCATCTATGTTAACTATGCCCATGAGCATGATATTTACTCTACTCCTTGAAGTAAGCAAACTTACTTCAAGGAGTGGAGGACAAACTGTTATGGCCAAAATTGGGTCAGGCCCAATCCTCTGACACGTGTATCTAGTCAGAGTTTGACTTGTCAAAGGTCCAGTCAGCCTCAATAATATATCCCCACTTCTTGCTCCGTCTCTTATTGTTGAGCTGGTGCTCGCCAGGTCATGGGTGCAGGAGCTCTCCGTTCCGGGTTCTACAAAAGGCTGGAGAAAGTAAAAAGGCTACGATTACGAGGCTCTCCTAATCACGAGGTCGCCAACACCGGAGTACGCCAAGGTAGGTCGTCCGACATGTCTATCAGACTGCAAGTATCCTTTATCGCGTTATGTCCTTCATTTAATGTTCTAGTATCACCTTTTGCCTAAAATTGCCTTTCTAGTTGACTTATTATAAAGTGACCATCACCTCGACACAGACCTGTCTTTTCAATGTCAGTTTATCTTTTCGATGCCAAAATACCTAAAAGCCCTTACTAAACATAGTAAGAAGAAATGCTATATATACGACCCCACCTCCACTGGAGAGGGGGATGCACATTCTCTGGAAAGCAAGAACATTCACCAAACTCATATCTCAGCCAGCAAACTCCCCAAACACTATCCCACTTTTCCCGGTCTCCACCACGGTTATTGTCTGCTCTTCTTCTTGAAGCTGACTTGACCGTCGGAGACCCAACGACCGAGCTCCCCACAATCCGGTCTTTGGGATCTCACGGTTTCTTGTTCGAAGTGTGTACAGGACTCGGAGCAGAAAAATATTTCAGAAGATTGCCAGGGCCCACTGAAAGCTGAGCTGGTAGAGAGAAATTGATTGTAGGTTTCGAGCTCTACAGGATTCTAGTATTAATTCTCGTGTTAACTTTTAATAATCTTCGGTATTAGGGAGTTTGATGGATAGTGGTGCAAGTTATTCCAAGAATATTCCCCTCACGGTCCAAGCAAATTGGGTAAAAAATAGAGGGAAATCTCCGGAGAATGTGCTTAGATTATTCATTCCCAGTGGAGTAGTATTACGGATTTAACTATTCACTCTGTGAATTTATATAGATGGAATTTCCAATGTTTCAATTCAATAACTTATTTCACTTGCTATTTATCTAAAATTTTCTTTATAATTAGCAAGTCTTTTTTGTGTTAAGGGGAGTAGGAACAGTACTTGGAAAGTCTTAGAAACATTCTTCATCTTGTCGGTAACTCATAAGATCGTGTGCTTTTGTTTTCTCTTCTGTGCATTACTAGGCAACCAATTGCATTGGTTATCATGTTGGAAGTTTCTTTGACTGGAATGTTGTGTGTTGTACTGGTCTCAGGGAAAAAGCAGCTGAAAATGATTGGGGGATTGAGGATAGATTGAGACAGTTAGAGAAAGAAAGGAATTTGGAATTTGGATTTAGTAAGAAAGAAAGGAGAAGGAAATAGTGCTCACGCCAAACATAATTATAGTGAAGATGTTCAGATTCCTAAATCCTCTACGAAAGGTAACTGGTTTCTTAAGTTGTCAAATATTTGCATATACTGTTCTAATATTCATGTTGTAAATGATAATTTGGAGATTTTTTGCTTCCCATATTGAACATAGGAGTCCTTCCGCATTGTTTATTGTTCCTGAATCAGATATCTTTCGCCCTTTGGATGGAACTATAAAAATGTTTCCTTTCATATGGAAATAACATGAGATTGAGTTTTTTTCTAGCTCACAGTATTTTGTTAATCTAAGTTGTCTTTTTTATTAAATTGAAAAGGACCAGTTGTTGGCCCTGAAAAAAACAGTAAACTTGAATCTTTAAGCCTTGGCGAAATCTCAAATAATGTCACAGCGAAGATGCTTTGTCAGAGTACATCACTTTCCTACCACGATGCTTTTGGAACTCACTTGAGCCAGAAATGTTGAAAATTTTCGAAACTCACACTACAGGATTTTCTGATATGGAATTTAAAGGTATCTTTAACTAATCTTTATGTGATTTTCCAATTCAGAGTCAATGACATTGCTTTTTGCAAAACTAAAATGGGAGTGTGTTTCAAGGGATGATATAGTTGAAGTAAAATCTTGAGCTAGCGAACCTGTTAGTACGGAGGATAATCCTCATACTAAACTTATAAGTAAAGGCCAAGTGCAAAGTTGCCTTCAGCACATGGAGTCGGAGCTTTCCAGTGTGCTTAATTCATGGATCTTCTGCACACACAGCAATGACCGCTTTTTAAAGTGGCTGTTCACACTTTTATCCATGTTAGACCATCCAGAACAGCCTCGGAGAACATCAACTCTGCGCTCAAATGAAGTTCAGTTTTTGTCGTTTTCTGCAATTTCTCCCACATCAGCTACTGCACAGTGATCGGTATCCTGGTGTTGTGTTGCAGTTTGTCTGGAGGAGTCACACGGCAATGTAGATGTACGATTTATTTTTTAACATTAAAATATCCTCCTGTCGACCCTCTCTCCAATGGATGGATTCCCATGCAAGAAAATCAAAGGAGACATACTAGGTTACAAACTACCCTGCTACATTTTTATGCTCAACGATAAAAAAATTATACGTTTACAAAGAATGTGATTTGTTCTTTCAACAATCAAAATTCCTAATGAATTTTCCTTCAAAGCATTTTTCTCACTCAAATAATTTTGTGATATTGTGTCTGGGTCCTTCAAGAAACTAGACATTACATTAACCTTTTTTCCTTAGTTCGGATGGGGAAGAGAGAAAATCATCTACTAGCGCATCGACGAAAATGAAAACATATCAGATTGTTTTTTGGTGAAGGCCAATAAAAACCTTGTACTGCTGCCAGAGAAATGTCGAAAGCAGTCGATGCATAGATAATTTGAGCATTCATTCCCATGCACTGCCGTAAGATAGTGGGCTCCCTAAGATTTTTTTTACATCAACCAGCACCAAATGATAGAATTAAAAAGAAAAATTTCATAGCAGTCTACCTATCACCAAACCCTACTTCTTCCAAAATTGAACTCTCTGCAAAAATCATGGGCCAATAAATATATGGCGAAAGCAATGACATTGCTTTTTGCAAAACTAAAATGGGAGTGTGTTTCAGGGGATGATATAGTTGAAGTAAAATCTTGAGCTAGCGAACCTGTTAGTATGGAGGATAATCCTCATACTGAACTTATAAGTAAAGGCCAAGTGCAAAGTTGCCTTCAGCACATGGAGTCGGAGCTTTCCAGTGTGCTTAATTCATGGATCTTCTGCACACACAGCAATGACCGCTTTATAAAGTGGATGTTCACACTTTTATCCATGTTAGACCATCCAGAACAGCCTCTGAGAACATCAACTCTGCGCTCAAATGAAGTTTAGTTTTTGTCGTTTTCTGCAATTTCTCCCACATCAGCTACTACACAGTGATCGGTATCCTGGTGTTGTGTTGCAGTTTGTCTGGAGGAGTCACACGGCAATGTAGATGTACGATTTATTTTTTAACATTAAAATATCCTCCTGTCGACCCTCTCTCCAATGGATGGATTCCCATGCAAGAAAATCAAAGGAGACATACTAGGTTACAAACTACCCTGCTACATTTTTATGCTCAACGATAAAAAAATTATACGTTTACAGAAAATGTGATTCGTTCTCTCAACAATCAAAATTCCTAATGAATTTTCCTTCAAAGCATTTTTCTCACTCAAATAATTTTGTGATACTGTCTCCGGGTCCTTCAAGAAACTAGACGTTACATTAACCTTTTTTCCTTAGTTCGGATGGGGAAGAGAGAAACTCATCTACTAGCGCATCGACAAAAATGAAAACATATCAGATTGTTTTTTGGTGAAGGCCAATAAAAAACTTGAACTACTGCCAGAGAAATGTCGAAAGCAGTTGATGCATAAATAATTTGAGCATTCATTCCCATCCACTGCCGTAAGATAGTGGGCTCCCAAAGATTTTTTTACGTCAACCAGCACCAAATGATAGAATTAGAATGAAAATTTTCATAGCAGTCTACCTATCACCGAACCCTACTTCTTCCAAAATTGAACTCTCTGCAAAAATCACGGGCCAATAAATATATGGCGGAAGCAATGACATTGCTTTTTGCAAAACTAAAATGGGAGTGTGTTTCAAGGGATGATATAGTTGAAGTAAAATCTTGAGCTAGCGAACCTGTTAGTATGGAGGATAATCCTCATACTGAACTTATAAGTAAAGACCAAGTGCAAATTTGCCTTCAGCACATGGAGTCGGAGCTTTCCAGTGTGCTTAATTCATGGATCTTCTGCACACACAGCAATGACCGCTTTATAAAGTGGCTGTTCACACTTTTATCCATGTTAGACCATCCATAACAGCCTCTGAGAACATCAACTCTGCGCTCAAATGAAGTTCAGTTTTTGTCATTTTCTGCAATTTCTCCCACATCAGTTACTGCACAGTGATCGGTATCCTAGTGTTGTGTTACAGTTTGTTTGGAGGAGTCACACGGCAATGTAGATGTACGATTTATTTTTTAACATTAAAATATCCTCTTGTCGACCCTCTCTCCAATGGACGGATTCTCAGGCAAGAAAATCAAAGGAGACATACTAGATTACAAACTACCCTGGTACATTTTTATGCTCAACGATCAAAAAATTATACGTTTACAGAGAATGTGATTCGTTCTCTCAACAATCAAAATTCCTAATGAATTTTCCTTCAAAGCATTTTTCTCACTCAAATAATTTTGTGATATTGTGTCTGGGTCCTTCAAGAAACTAGACATTACATTAACCTTTTTTCCTTAGTTCGGATGGGGAACAGAGAAAATCATCTACTAGCGCATCGACGAAAATGAAATCATATCAGATTGTTTTTTGGTGAAGGCCAATAAAAACCTTGAACTGCTGCCAGAGAAATGTCGAAAGCAGTTGATGCATAGATAATTTGAGCATTCATTCCCATCCACTGCCGTAAGATAGTGGGCTCCCTAAGATTTTTTTACATCAACCAGCACCAAATGATATAATTAAAAAGAAAAATTTCATAGCAGACTACCTATCACCGAACCCTACTTCTTCCAAAATTGAACTCTTGATCGCTATTTTTTAATCACAAATTAAATTCGCAATTAATAATACCAACTGGTTTACCCAAACGCAAGAGTACGTATCAATGATAGTAATTAGTGAATGGGATCGAATCACAAGGACTTTATTAACTACTAATTGAACACTGCGAAATATCTTAGAACAGAGTAAAAATTATATTTGTAAATCAATATAAGGAAAACCTAGCTTGGGTATGGTGTTTCAAATACCTCCTCCTATGCACACAAATTAATATGCAAGCACACAATTTTTAAGAATTTAACGCTGTCCGTCAAAAGGCCTTGGTCCAGCTGTAGTTAACTAGATTTCCCTAAACAACGATCCTGACTTTGGTCCAGTTGCAAGATCTTTTCTTATTAGAGGAGTCTTGGTTTGGTTTCTCCTAAGAACATCCTAAAACAAGCATGAGCACTAGGAAATTGACAAACGCACAACCTAGAGTAACAATCTATCACCCAATCAGTTATGTCTACTGTTCCCAAAACTTGGATCTTTCGCAAGCTCTTATCACTTCGTCAAACACCGGGTCATGGTCAGCCGAATATGTTTAACTAACAATACCTACAATTAAGATGTTGATCAGGCATACATAATCATAGGCAATCAACTCTAAATCCAGAGAACAATAAATTAAATTCAGTGTGCTTGTCAATTAAATCTGCGAACAAGGTTTTGGTACAAGAACTTACCAAACCTAGCTAGAAAATAATTTAGCTATTCATCATAATAATATTAAACTCCAGCATCAAAATAAACATTTTTCAATTTCAGTAAGGGAAAAGAAGAATTGATGCTCCAACGTGTGCTCTTGATTTTCCTCTAGCCTTCTTGCCTTTGATTCTCCTTCTTCGTGTTCTCCCGTCTCCCCCTGGTAGCTGCGTGTATTTTTAATTCCTAGGGCTTCTTCTTTAAGTACCAATCCTCTGATCCAATGAGCCCTTGCCACGTCAGCTTCAAATTCCGCAAAGAAATAAATCTGCGTCCTGCAGCCGCCAAGGTCGCAGATTGCACCCAGCTAATTCCCTTTCCATTAAATCTCCAATAAGCATTCCTGAAATATAAAACACACACCCAGGGTAGAACTTGTACCAAAATATTGGGCAAAAACTGACTTTTTAACACCAGAATATTAGGTGTTTTTAACACCTAACAACTCTCTGCAAAAATCACGGGCCAATAAATATATGGCGAAAGCAATGACATTGCTTTTTGAAAAACTAAAATGGGAGTGTGTTTCAGGGGATGATATAGTTGAAGTAAAATCTTGAGCTAGCGAACCTGCTAGTATGGAGGATAATCCTCATACTGAACTTATAAGTAAAGGCCAAGTGCAAAGTTGCCTTCAGCACATGGAGTCGGAGCTTTCCAGTGTGCTTAATTCGTGGATCTTCTGCACACACAGCAATGACCTTTTTATAAAGTGGTTGTTCACACTTTCGTCCATGTTAGACCATCCAGAACAGCCTCTGAGAACATCAACTCTGCGCTGAAATGAAGTTCAGTTTTTGTCGTTTTCTGAAATTTCTCCCACATCAGCTACTGCACAGTGATCAGTATCCTGGTGTTGTGTTGCAGTTTGTCTGGAGGAGTCACACGGCAATGTAGATGTACGATTTATTTTTTAACATTAAAATATCCTCTTGTCGACCCCCTCTCCAATGGATGGATTCTCATGCAAGAAAATCAAAGGAGACATACTAGGTTACAAACTACCCTGCTACATTTTTATGCTAAACGATCAAAAAATTATACGTTTACAGAGAATGTAATTCGTTCTTTCAACAATCAAAATTCCTAATGAATTTTCTTTCAAAGCATTTTTCTCACTCAAATAATTTTGTGATATTATGTCTGGTTCCTTGAAGAAACTAGACGTTACATTAACCTTTTTTCCTTAGTTCGGATGGGGAAGAGAGAAAATCATCTACTAGCGCATCGACGAAAATGAAAACATATCAGATTGTTTTTTGGTGAAGGCCAATAAAAACCTTGAACTGCTGCCAGAGAAATGTCGAAAGCAGGATGCATAGATAATTTGAGCATTCATTCCCATCCACTGCCGTAAGATAGTGGGCTCCCTAAGATTTTTTTTACATCAACCGGCACCAAATGATAGAATTAAAAAGAAAATTTTCATAGCAGTCTACCTATCACCGAACCCTACTTCTTCCAAAATTGAACTCTCTGCAAAAATCATGGGCCAATAAATATATGGCGGAAGCAATTGCAATTAATTGATCAAAATCATGGCCCAATAAATACACCGTTGGAAGCCAATAAATGACTGTCAAATTCATTACGCTAATGCAGCCACATTCATTCGACATACTAAAGCCATGAAAATGAGAAGTTTTAGTCACATTGCTGGAGCACTGCATTTGCCTTATAATAATAGTCTAATAGGACAACTTTGGGCAAGAATAGCACAGTAAGGTTGTTTTTGGTTACAAATCACCGCAAACAGTGTGGACATAAGCAGAAGCTGGTAAACATAAACAATGCCAAACCCTACCTATATACAAGAGTAAACTTCTGTAGAGCAAGTAGAACTTGACTGATTTAATCTTCCTGATTAATGTCTAGACTTATCATAACCATTAGTAAAAACGATAGACTTACTATGTAAAAGATAGGAGTTAAACACAAGCCTGATGCTCCTGCCGTTACGCATGTTATGTCGTTAATAACAATTTAATATAATCTTATAACTGCACAAATAATATATAATAGACAAGTAAAAGTCGATCCCACAAGGAGTGATACTAATAAATATACAATCTAACACTTGAATATAATTTACACATAATAGTAAAGGGGGGGGGGGGGGTTTAAATCTTCTAAAATATAACAATAAAAATAAAATCATTAACACTAAAAACAAGAATGCAAATTAATGACATCAATTCCTAAAAATCCTTGCTATGACACTATCCACCACTAAACAATTAAAAAATTTATAAGAAATGGTAGATTGAAACTTTCAACAAGTTTATGATGATAACATTCACAACAAGGTCATGGTCAAACTCAAGTTGTATGTAGGGATGAAATAGGGCCGGGCGGGGCCGGACTTTGACAGGCCCTAGGCTCGGCCCTATGATATAAAGTTAGGCTCGAGCTCCGCTCGGGCCCTATAGGGCTCTAAATGGGAGAGCTCGGGCCCGACTCGTTTCAAAATGTGAGGCCCGAGCTCGGCCCGTTTAAGCCCATTTAGGCCCTATCCAATCTGTGCACAGCCTGTGCATTTTTAGTCAATGGCTATGATTATTGATCATGAAGCAACGTGTAACAACTAATAAATCAAGTCCAACTTCATACATAATACATGCAACAAAATCAATCAAAAACAAATTAAACAAATTTATAAGTACTTGCTTAAACAAATTACAAAGAAAAAATCCGTAACTACTTGTTTAAACAAATCCCACAAATTGTTAGAAAATCATTGGTCATATAGCCAATCTCCTCATCCTTTCTGTATCCCAGTTTCCAAGTAGCTGCTCAACTTTTTATTCAATATTGAGAACAAACTCTTCATCTTTTTCTTCTTTCTGCAAATAAACTCAAAGCCATAAACAAGTAAATTCAAAGCCATAAACAAGCCATAAATTCATACTAAATTCACATCAGCTATCTCAAAACAAAAAGTTACAAAAAAATTCCATAAATCACAAAAAAAAACCCAACCCATCTCAGATCAAGCCTTAGAACCTTGTTTATTTTACAAAATACAAATAGCTAAATATGGTCACATCACACATGGTCAAACCCAAGACCACATTTGCAATGCATCTTCACTAATAAATAATAACACTCCTCTGTGAATTCAAAGAAGATGAATTTCACCAAAAAAAAATCATTGCACGTGCTACTTAATACTAAATTTAAGCTTCAAATGAGCCTCACTTTGCCAGTTACAAACTATGCTCATCCAACTCTCTAGATTCCTATAAAACTCCAGACATAATGAAAACCATCAGCCGCATCGACATCCAAAAATATCCTAGCTGATATATACAGAACCTAAAGCCAATTAAAAACATGGTTTTAAGGTCAAATTTCATAAAACTTACCTGAATCACGATTAGATTGCGAAACTCAAAGTCGGAGACGGAAGTTGGAACTTGGAACCCTAGATCGATAGAGAGAGAGAGAGAGAGAGAGATATGTAATTTGTAAAGTCAAAACTCAAAAGACTGACGAGTTGTGACTTACTGAGTTACTGGCACTGCTAAGTGCTAAAACATAAGTCCAACTTTCCATTTTTTAATTAGTTCTGGACTGGGCAAGGAGGCTATTGGGATAAATTATTAAGAATTCTAATTGTCAAGTTGAAGTGGGCACACGTGGGCTATCAAAGGGTCAAAAAAAATATGGGCCTTTTTTGTGACATAGTCAAACATATATGATATGGGCCTTATATATATAATATGTATTATATATATACATAGGCCCTAGGGCTTTAGGGCCGGGCTTTTGCATATTCGGGCTCGGCCCGTTATCCTAAACGGGCTCAATGTAAGGCTCGAGCTCGGCTCATTTAACTTTCGAGCCGAGCTCGGGCCGGGCCTCAAACGAGCGGCCCGACCCATTTTCACCCCTAGTTGTATGATTCTCTCTTAGGTGCATGTAAGGTGTATGGTATTTATATCAATACTTGTATTCTCAATTGAAATGTATCATGGTATTTGCTTCAATTAACAATCAAGAATCCAATAAGAGAAAAGAGAATATGAATGCCACAAGAATTCTAGTACATGGTATTTGTACTTAGATATTCAAGAATTGATTTCCCATAATTCATTCTTAACCAAATTATGTGTTGCAAATAAAAACATAATCAATATGGCAATTGACTTATGTTTTACAACTGAATAATCTCAATACATGTCCCTAAGTTAGCTACTCAAAGAAACGAAGTATCAAAATTCACATAACATAGCGAAACCAAAATCACCATACTTCTAAGAAAATATGCAATCCACACCACACAACTTATATAATTGAAATCATGTTTAGGGCTTCAAAGTTAAGCCCTAACTAATAGAGATTTAGTTACACATACCTTAATATAACTCACAATTCATATCACAAATTCTAAAAAGAAAGTGTGCTAGAAATGTAAAAGAAAAGAAGTAGATAACACACTTATCTCACAAATTCTAGAAAGAAAGAATGAGATAATATTTCAATATCACAATACATACAACTTACCTCTCAAATTCTCTCCTACTTGGTAGTTTTTTTCTGTCTTCATCCCACTCCCTATATATAGATTTTTGGAGCACCAACAAGTGGTTTGAGCAAGTTGAAGTAGTGGTTGATAAGATGAAGAAAATAATGTCTAAAGATAATAAATACTAAAAATAGTAAGTGAACAAAGTTTGATCTTGAATTGTAAGTAGGCTCCCAAGTGGATGAAAGCAAATTGGATTCTTCTTTGTGTAGAGTCTCATGCTTCACTTCACTTCAACTATCTTGAGTTTATATCAAACAATATCTTTGGCCTAGAAAATACAATGAAATAACCAAAGTCACTTTAAACATATCATTTACGAATTACATATGCAAAACTATAACTTTAAATCATTAATTTTCCATAAGTATTCACAATTAACACATATATTATACAATTTTGTCACTCATCACAACTCCCAACCAGCTTTTTGCTAGTCCCTAGCAATTCAAGCGTAAAAATCATGTCATGATGAAAGATTTAAAAAAAAAACAATTCACACCCTTTAAATATAACAGAACAAAAAGTAAGAGATCACAATTGCTATCCAAATTATTATAGTCACAATTTCCAACATTTGTGTGTGTGTGCACCAAGTCAAAACCTTCTTTCCACAAACCATAATGCATAAACCTCGAGAAATTATTCAAGTAAGAAGCCTCAACTCCATAGTCTCACAGGTTAAAGAAAAATTTCAGTGTAAAGGATTTCTCTCATGGAGTTGGAAACAAAAACGCACTCAGAAGAATAATCAATTTAAGGACAAACAGATAAACAAACATTGATCAAAAGATAGATATATTAACTGTCTAAAACTTCCACCATTCTTACCAACAAACCTGCTTTGGAATTCTAGAGATCAATTTTGCTAATAAAATAATCAACTCATGAAAAAAAAACTACATGTTTTCTTAAGGAAGAATAAGACTTATCATATTGATTTTTTATTTACAGGTGAAGAATATATAAACAATTATACCACTAATTACACCAGATAAATTCCCAGGAAATATTGGAGGGACACAGCGGTCCACTTAAATACCAAACTCCTTGGACAGAATTTCCCAGACATGCAATTAATAGCACAATATATCATACTAACTTACCCGATCGAAACTATATATTGCGGAAGCAATCCTAAATATCTATATCGATAGAGATACTTTTTTTCTTTTTTTTTCTTTTTTTTCTCCTCTGTTTTTCTTTTGCTTTTCTTTTTCAAATCCACTATATCATACAATACAACAACAAAGGCTCAGTAAGTTACAACATTGTTTTAACAAAATTGATCTCTATCATCCTCAGCATCCTACCAGCATTCCACAAACCCTGTAATGATGTTCATTGACAGCAATTATCCACTTCTAAAGATCAATGAAATTTCATAAGTTGTTTTCTCATTTCTCTCCACTCATTTATAATTCACCTTGTGCTGCTTTATCCTTGAAAATTCTCTTGGTATTATGCATTATCATCCATCTTACTACAAGACTTAGTATTTGTGCACAAAAGAGTTTTAGAAATTGTTTTCTAACAATCCAGATAGAAACATTGACTCAAACCAGTTGTAGTGTAGCAAATCATCTTTTATCAAATCATCCATTTTTGCATATGTTACCCCCAACTAAAATGAAACATTGTTCTCAATGTAACAACAGAGAACTGAGTATGGAAATGCAATACAAAAACAAAAACAAAAATAGAGGAACAAAAAATACAACCTGAGATGAAAGCTTCGTGACAGGGTAGTACCAGAGAGTCCTTAGTGTTGTATCCTATCCATGAGGACATTCAACATGTGTTCCAGCCTGAGCTGGCCAACCTCTAATTGATGCAAGCGGCCGAGTAATTCCTGCCATTGGTGAGACTGTGGTGGTTCAGCAGCAACAGAAGATTGAGATGAATTCCTTGGTGTGGCAACTGGAAGTCATGGTGTTCGTCGTCTCCTAGCAATAGTGGACATGTGTCCAGCACTCTGACGCCAAGTGGATTTCTCAAGAACAGTTACGGCATATGCAGAAGATAGTGGACATCGAGGAGGGCGGATGCTCTTACGGTAAAGCAACCGTGTGATAAGCCGTGGGAAATATAGGTTTCCAACCTTGGTTGGTCTCTGCTCCACAAAGAACTTTCCTCGAGAATACTCTTCATGTAAATCACTCCGAGATCAAACCATGCGCCTCGATACATATGGTACAGGATAGAAAGAATATTGCCCCGTCGTTGTTGACTATGGCCAATGGGGCACAAGTTACTCCGGAGAGCATCATCAAGTAACCACAGCTTCGGTGGTAAATAGGATCAACGGGTAGCAGTATCCTCCTGTCGATCGTGTCTTCCTTGACACATATCATCAATCATTTCCTCTTTCGAAATAGAGATTGGCGGCTGAAAACCTTGATCCACATCAGAAGTGGGTGGAAATCCGAAACAGGAGCTGACATCTGTGGATTTGAATGTAAGTTGAATACCAGCAACATCAACCTGATAAATTGGTGGAGCTCTAGCAGGGTGCGGTAATTCCAGAAGAGTGTGATAAAATGAGCAAACTAGATCAGGATACACCGGGTAAACTTCTTCTGGATCCAGTTCGACTAAAAACATCAGAGAATGATCTTGAAGGTAGCTCTGTGCCCAATTCAGGATGGTAGAATCGATTCTGCTCTCAGAAACAAATTTAGCTCTAGCAAATAAGGCTTTCGAAGATCAAGAACTGGGAATGGCGACTCTTGAGCAGCGTGGCATGCTGTTTAGGAGCGGAAGAAAAAATGTTCAGAAGAGACAAAAGTAATGACAACATTCGAAGAAAAAGAAGAAGAAAAAAAATGCCATTTTTTGAATTTTTTTTTCTGAGTTTGTGTTTTTAAAAAAAAATTTATGATCAAAAGAGACAACAAGAAAGACAGCAAAGTTTGAAACCACTTTTTCAATTTTTTATTTTTTTTAGTTTTTTTTAAAATAAAATAATAATAAAAATAAACAGATAAGTAGAATGAACAAGAAATATGGGTTGCCTTCCACAAGCGCTAAGTTTAACGTCATTAGTCAGACATAAGGATGTCTCAAGTGAGTGGAACAGAATCGGTGATCTGTAAATTTTCCGCAACATTTTCTGTTGGTCGCTCTAAATAATGCTTGAGACGATGACCATTCAATTTGAAAATGCTTCATGTCTGTGGGTGTTGAAGAGTCACTGCACCATGTGGAGAAACATGAGTAATAAGAAATGGTTCATACCATCATGAACGAAGCTTACCTGGGAATAGTCGAAGGCGTGAGTTATATAACAAAACTTGCTGCCCAGGTTCAAAATGTTTTCTCAATATATTTTCCCAATATATTTTTAGGTGGCAAAGCTAACAATGAACATAAATTAGTATAGGGAAAATTTGGAGGTTGGCAGTGCTGATAAGTGCCATAATATATGTTTTTAAAGTGATAAAATACTACCAAAGCAATGCCAAGAAATTGTGCTTAAAAGCTGAAATTTCAAGATTATTGTACTTAAGATATTCTTGGATGTTTTGCAGGTTAAGAGGTAGTAAGAGCTGTCGGAATGAGATTTGATCTTCAAAAAAAATTTAGAGGACACTTCAAGATTTGCAAGAAGTGCTGGTTCACAAAAATCAGAGTTCGTTTGGGCCTCTAAAGGTTGCCTCAAAGTTAAGTTTGGAAGTTACATCCGATGTAGAATTTCTGTTTGCAAACCAGACCTTTAAAAGCCCATAACTTGAGTGTCTGATATCCAAATTGAGTGATTCAAAAGCCCATAATTATCTACACATTTTTATCTACAATATTGATGAAGGGTTTGAGTTCATAATAGGCTTAGTTTAGGCCCAGAATGAAGTTACAAGATTAGTGTGTAATTGGAAGTTGATGTCATTGATGATACCATTTCCATTCAAAGAGTGGACAATCCACCACACGAATTTGATGGAAAATTCACCACCAAAATATGGCACTAACTCCTCCACTATGTGCTCATTTTCTCTATAAATAGAGAGGAGAAGGAGTAGAAGAGAGAGCTTGGAGAAGGAGTGGAAGCAAACAAGAGGAGAAGGAAAAGAAGAAAACAAGGCTTGTGTTTGTAATTATGTTTTTATGTTTCACGTTTTATTTGGTTATGTATAACTAAACTTTTGTTAGATAGGGCTTGTCTTGAAGCCCTAAGCATGCTTTCAATTTTATAAGTTGTGTGGATTTCAATTTCTACAAGCATGATGATTTTGATTTTTCCATGTTATGTGAGTTCTAGTATTGTGTTTCTTTGAGTAGCTAACTTTGAAGCATGTATTAGAATTAATTGTTGTAGAACATGGTCAATTGCTTTGTTGAATATGTTCTTTCTTGCAACATATAATTCAGTTGAAAATGAATTATGAAAAATCAATTCTTGAATACCTAAGTACAAATACCAGTTGAAAATGAATTATGAAAAATCAATTCTTGAATGTTGTCATCATATGCTTGTTTAAATTGTTAGTCTATTATTTCTTATAAATTGTTTGAATGTTTTGTGGTGGATAGTGAGTCTTAGCTATTGTTTTCATTAATATCAATTCTCATTCTTGTTCTCAGCGTCAATTTCTTTATCTTAATCTTTATCTATTACAAGATTTAATCCCCCCTTTTCCCCCTTTTATAATTGTATCAATTATATTCAAGTGTTAGATTATATATCTATTAGCATCACTCCTTGTGGGATCGACTCTTACTTGTTCACTATATATTAATTGTACATTTGTAAGTATATTTTAAATTGTTACTAACGACATAACAATTTTTGGGCCGTTGCCGGGGATGTGATTATCTAATATAATGTCATCTAACTCTTGTATATAATTTATTTATTTATTTTTGTTGTTAGCACCTCCTACATGGAAGGTTTACATTATATGTCATTATTTAACGTGGTTGGCTTAAACGCCCCATTTTATTTTCTATTAATGGCTGGTTCAAACCGCCTACTGTTCTTAATATATGTATATATCTATTAATATTAATGGCTGGTTCAAACCGCCTACTGTTCTTAATATATGTATATATCTATTAATATTAATAGTTGGTTCTACCGCCTATTAATATACCTTAATATTTACTAACATCATTTTTTTTATGGTTGGCCTTTTCTGCCCCATTTTATTTCTTCTGTATACTAACTTTTTATATATTGTCAACTAACTCCTTTAATCCTCTGGTTGTGATTGGCACTGTCATCCACCAAATTTTCTCTATATTAATTTATGTTCATGGTTGGCCTCGCCACCTAAGTAGTTCATTTATATTGTTATTTTTCCTATTTTGCAGATACATGAATGTCCAGCTCAAATCTTGAGAACTTATCGAGTGACGACATTTCGTTAAACACAAAATTAGCGGATATCCATTTATTTTGTCAAAGAGACCATTGCACTCCAGAGAGATCACCTTTGTCATCACCAACTACAAGTCCCACAGCCCCAGTTCAAATGGAAGAAGAACCAGATAACATGAACAAGCCACTTAAGGATTTCTCTGTGCCTCAAGCAGCAGATCAAGCTTCATGCATTGTCTACCCCCAGACTACTGTAGACAACTTTGAACTAAAGTCAGGAATGATTCATTTGTTGCCTACGTTCTTAGGCCATGCTGGAGAAGATCCTCACATGCATCCTAAAGAATTCTCTGATGTCTGCTCCACAATTAAAATAAGAGGTTTAACTGATAAGCAGGTTCATCTGCGATTGTTTCCATTTAGTCTGAAGGAACAAGCAAAGACATGGCTTCACTCTTTACCAAGAGCTTCAATTAGAACATGGACAGATTTGGCAAACAAGTTCTTGACGAAATTCTTTCCAGCTCAAAAGACAAATAAAATAAGGAAAGAGATAGTGAGCATCCAACAAAATGATGGAGAAGCATTCCACAAATATTGGGAGAGATACAAGAGGCTCTTAAGCTCTTGTCCTCATCATAATATTCAAGAATGGCTACTAATGCAATATTTTTATGAAGGGGTGCTAGATTCATATCGTAAAATGGTGGACGCCACATCTGGTGGTGGATTGATGAATAACAATGCCGGACAAGCCAGGGAAATGTTCGAAACTCTGTCAACTAATTCTCAACAATGGAGCTACAACAGAGTGAGAGAACCTCAGAAAAGGGCTGGAATCTACGAAGCACAATCAAGTTCAAACATGGAAGCCCAAATTGCAAACTTGACAAATATGGTGAAGCAGTTAATCGTTCCAGGCTCTCAAGTGTGTGCTGTGTGTAGTACACCTAGACATGCTATGGAAAGTTGTCCACACAATGAAGTTGCGGTCTTGGATGCACAAATAAATGCATTCGATACTTATCCAAATCAGAATCAAAACCAAATGCAAAGGCCAAGGAATGATCCATTTGCTCCTACCTACAATCCAGGATGGAGGAATCATCCAAATTTTAGGTGGAGTAATAATCAACCAATGCAACAACCTTTTGCTCAATTACCACAACATCGGGTTCAAGTGGAGCCTCCGAAACCATCACTTGAAGATATGGTTACATCTATGACATAGAGCACTCAAGCATTCATGCAGAAAACTGATAACGCCATTGCAAATTTGGAACAACAAATGGGACAGTTAGCCACTGCATTAAATCAAAGAGAACCTGGAAAGCTTCCTGGCCAAGTTGTTGTCAACCCTAAGATTAATGAACATGCTAAAGCAATCACTCTGAGGGGAGGGAAAACAATTGGAAAAATGTGTGTGCCAGAAGAAGAGAAGAACCTTGACTCTGACAATATGATAAATCCAGACGTTCTAGATCCAAATTCTAGCAGCAGTGCTACTCCTTTCCAGGAAACGCCAAACCTTCAGGTTAACTCTAACCTTCCAAATTATATTTCTTCACATGCTCCTTTTCCTAGCAGATTGCAGAAATCAAAGAAAGAAGATCCAATGCAAGGAATCTTGGATACTTTCAAGAAGGTGGAGATTAACATTCCTCTTTTAGATGCCATCAAACAAATGCCAAAATATGCAAAGTTCCTCAAGGATTTGTGCACAAATAAGAGGAAGTTCAAAGAGTTTGAAACGATTAAAGTTTCTGAGGAAGTTTCAGCTGTTCTACAAAGCAAACTCCCTCCCAAGCTAAAAGATCCGGGCAGTTTTACTATCCCTTGTATCATTGGGGGTCACAGGTTTGAGAAAGCTCTCCTTGACTTAGGTGCATCTGTCAATCTAATGCCTTTTTCTGTTTTTGAATCTTTGAATATAGGGGAACTAAAGGCAACCTCTGTGAGCATCCAGTTGGCAGATAGATCAATCAAATACCCTAAGGGTATTCTGGAAGATGTCTTAGTCAAAGTTGACGGATTAATCTTACCTGCTGATTTTCTAGTATTGGAGATGGAGCCGATTCCTTTGTCAGAAGTAAAATTAACCTTAATTCTTGGTCGTCCATTCATGGCCACAGTAGGTACCAAAATTGATGTTCAAAAGGGCACACTAACTATGAATGTGCAGGGACAAACGATTGAGTACAAGGTATTTGGAGCACTCAAATTACCAAGTGATGAACATTACTGTTTTCACTTAGATGCGTTAGATACAATTTGTCAACAAGTATTCAATGAAAGTTGTGGTCGAGATATTGTGGACAAAGTTTTAATTCATGACTTTGGAACCATCGATGAGGATAAACAAGCTAGCAAAGTCTTAGCTCGCCTTGAAGCCTTACCTTTTTTAGGTATGTATATTTCTGCCTTTGAGCCTTTACCAGTGCCTAAGACAAAACTTGTACCATCTGTTGTGCAGGCACCTCAATTGGAGTTGAAGGAACTACCAAAGCATTTGAAGAACGCGTATGTGGGCGAAGAAAGTACATTGCGTCTGACCTCAGCATTGAAGAAGAAGAGAAATTGTTGAGGGTACTAAAAGAGCATAAAACATCAATTGGATGGGGTATTGCTGATATCAGAGGAATCAGTCCCTCTAGATGTATGCATCGAATACTACTAGATGAGGGAACAAAACCAACAAGAGATGCCCAAAGCAGACTTAACCCAATAATGAAGGAGGTGGTGCTAAAAGAAGTACTCAAATTGCTAGATGTTGGCATCATTTACCCTATCTCTGATAGCAAATGGGTTAGTCCGGTACAAGTGGTTCCTAAAAAATCCTGAGTTACAGTAGTCCTTAATGAAGATAATGAGTTGGTTCCCATGCGAGTTCAAACAGGATGACGTGTTTGCATTGACTACAGAAAGCTTAATTTAGGTACTAGAAAAGATCATTTTCCACTACCTTTTATTGATCAAATGTTGGAACGTCTTGCAGGTCATAGCCATTATTGTTTTCTTGATGGATATTCGGGCTACAATCAGATTGAAATAGCACCAGAAGATCAAGACAAGACGACATTTACTTGTCCATATGGTACATTCGCCAACAGGCGGATGCCTTTTGGTCTTTGCAATGCTCCAGGTACTTTTCAAAGGTGTATGATGAGCATATTTTCAGATATGGTGGAGCACATTATTGAGGTATTTATGGATGATTTTAGTGTATTTGGTTCATCTTTTGATAAATGCCTTCATAACCTCGCTTTGGTCTTAGAAAGATGCCAATAATGCAATCTAGTTTTAAACTGGGAAAAATGTCATTTTATGGTACAACAAGGAATTGTACTTGGTCATATCATCTCTAGCAAGGGAATAGAAGTTGACAAAGCAAAAGTGGATCTGGTAAGTAATCTTCCACCTCCATCTACAGTTAAGGAAATAAGATCTTTCCTTGGACATGCAGGTTTCTATAGAAGGTACATCAAGGATTTCTCCAAGATAGCTAAGCCATTGTGTAACTTACTATCCAAGGATGTGACATTTGAGTTTGATGAGATATGTTTGACAGCTTTTAACAAGCTTAAACTTCTTCTTACGTCAGCACCGATCATGATGCCTCCCAATTGGAGCCTCCCTTTTGAACTAATGTACGATGCTTCCGATTATGCTGTAGGAGCAGTTTTGGGACAGCGAGTAAATAAAGTACCTCATGTCATCTACTATGCTAGTAGAACACTCAATGATGCCCAATTAAACTACTCCACTACAGAGAATGAACTCCTTTCTGTTATTTTTGCTTTAGAAAAATTTTGTGCATATATGATTGGCACTAAAGTAATTGTATTTTCTGACCATGCAGCTCTTAGGTACCTTCTTCAAAAGAAGGATGCGAAGCCTCGCTTGATTAGATGGATTCCATTACTTCAAGAGTTCGATCTGGAGATTAAGGACAAAAAAGGATCCGAGAATGTGGTGGCCGATCACGTCAGCCGTTTGGTGAACAATTCAGTGACCGAAGAAGACTCTTTGCTTCTAAATGAGAATTTTCCTGATGAGCAATTATTATCTTTATCTATTTCTACACCATGGTATGCTGACATTGTCAATTACCTTGTTACAGGTGATCTTCCAGGAAATTTGCCAAGAACTTACAAGGATAAGCTCGTGACAACAGCAAAGTATTACATATGGGATGATCCATACCTTTTCAAATGGTGTTCTGACCAAATCATCAGACGGTGTGTGCCAGAATCAGAATTTCTATCCATACTCACATTTTGTCACTCATATGCTTGTGGAGGACATTCTGGTCCAAAGAAGACAGCTTTGAAAGTATTGCACAGTGGATTTCATTGGCCGAGTTTGTTCAAAGATGCATATACTTTCTGCTCTACCTGTGATAGGTGTCAGCGGTTAGGTAATCTTTAATCTAGGAATCAGATGCCTTTATCACCTATTCTAATAGTTGAAATTTTTGATGTTTGGGGTATTGATTTCATGGGATCTTTTCCTTCATCTAAAGGTTATTTATATATCTTACTTGTTGTGGATTATGTTTCAAAATGGGTGGAAGCAGTTCCATCCAAGACTAATGATTCTCGAGTTGTTCTTAGATTCCTTAAAGAAAATATATTTGCAAGATTTGGAACACCCAGGGCGATCATTAGTGATGGAGGGTCCCATTTCAATAATAAACTTTATGCAGCACTATTGCAAAAGTACGGAGTCAAACATAAGGTGTCCACGCCATATCATCCACAGACAAGTGGACAAGCTGAAATCTGTAATAGGGAAATTAAGTAGATATTGGAGAAGACTGTGAGCTCCTCACGAAGGATTGGTCTAATCGTCTCATGGATGCTCTATGGGCTTATCGTACAGCCTACAAAACTCCGATTGGAATGTCACCATAAAGGTTGGTTTTTGGCAAACCCTGCCACTTACCAGTTGAATTGGAGCACAAAGCATATTGGGCTATCAAACAGTACAATTTTGAGATGAAGGCTGCAGGAGAGCAACGAAAGTTGCAGTTGAGTGAGTTGGAAGAACTCCGAAATGAAGCCTATGAGAGCTCTAAAATATAAAAGGAAAAGACCAAGGCCTATCATGATAAGGCCATTTTGAGAAAACATTTTGAACCTGGGCAGAAAGTCTTATTATATAACTCACGCCTCCGACTATTCCCAGGTAAGCTCCGTTCACGATGGTATGGTCCATTCCTTATTACTCATGTTTTTTCATATGGTGCAGTGAATCTTCAACACCCACAGACGGGAAATATTTTTAAAGTGAATGGTCATCGTCTCAAGCACTATTTAGAGCCAGCAACAGAACATCTTGATGAGAATTTAAGGCTCTCTGATCCTGTTCCACTCACTTGATACGCTATTTCGTCTGGCTGACGACGCTAAATTTAGCGCTTATGGGAGGCAACCCATATTTCTTTCTCATTATCTTTGTGTGTTCAACCAAGCATTTAGTTCAGTTGCACATTTTCTTAGCATATTCACTTTTACTTTCACCTTGAGATGGTCACTGTACACTTTTGTGTGCGTGGGGCTTGATTGCGCCCATATGTCTATGGTGTGAGCTTTCTCCACCAGCTTAATGTGGTTTGGATCTTCAAATGTTTACTTATAGGGCAGCTGGGAGGGAGAGCATCTCATGACGGTATTGTCATTAGTATAAGACCTGAAGGTTTACATTTTGATCCTGTGGACAAAAGCTGTGGTCTCCTGATAGACCGAAGGAAAACACTCGATGGCGTTAGCACAGAAGTCACTGGAATGAGCCTCTGTTAGCTTACTTGTGCATGTGCATTGGTTGGAAAAAAAAAACAGTATATCTATTTATATTTATATATTTGGGATTGCTTCCGCAATATATATTTTGATCGGGTAAGATAGTATGATATATTATGCTACTAATTGCATGTCTAGGAAAATTCTGTCTAAGGAGTTTGGTATTTAAGTGGACCACTGTGTCCCTCCAATCTTTCCTGGGAATTTCCCTAGTGTAATTAGTGATATAATTGTTTATATCTTCTTCACCGATTCTAAAAAAAAAAAAAAAACCCTAATTGTCTTCTCTTCGCATACTCTGTTTCTTCCTGATTTTCAACTCTCCCTTTATTATTCTTGTTTTTTTTTCTGATCATCTTCCTCTTCCTCCTTCACAGTATGTCGCACAGCCCCCGCGATCCTGTTGCCACGGTGGACTTATTAGCCAGAGCTACAATCATGCTAGAACGTCGAATCGATTCCAAAATCCTGAACGATTCTACCAACCGATGGGCCATGAGCTACCTCCGTGACCATTCTCTGCTGTTCTTGGTCAATCCTGATCCAAAAGACGAATTCCCAGTGTATCCTCACATCGTTCAGTCCTTTTACCATACTCTTCTCAAGTTACCCCACTCTTCTAGCACTCAACCAGTGTATCAGGTTGACATCCCTGGTCTTCGGCTTCAATTCACGTCAGCGGCTATTTGCTCATGTTTAGGATATCCACCTACCGCTGACGTCGTTGTAGGTTTTCACTCGCCGATCTCTGTTTGCCATCAAGAGATGATTGATGATATGTGTCAAGGGCGACACGATCCGAATAATGCTACTTCTACACGCCGCTCTTATTTGCCGTCCACGATGTGGATGCTTGATGATGTTATCCGAAGTAACCTTTGCCCCATTGGACACAGTCAACAACGCCAGGGTAACATACTTTCCGCCCTGTATTACATGTATCGCGGAGTCTGGTTTGATATTGGACGGATTTACCTTGAGAGCATTCTTAAGGCGAAGACCTTTGTGGAGAAACAAACAACCAAGGTCGGGAGATTATATTTTTCGAGACTCATCACGCGGTTGCTTTTCAGTATGGGCATTCTTCCACCTCCCAGTCAGACAACTTCCAATTATCCAGTGACTATTTTGGAGAACTCTACCTGGCGTCAGAGTACTAGCCACATGCTTTCCAGTGCTCGTAGACAACGAACACCGCGACGTCCAGTTTCTTTACCACTCGAAGCGTCTGACTCTTCTGCAGCTGAACTACCTCCGACTGACCACATTCACGACATCTTAGCCCGCCTGCATAGGTTGGAGGTTGGACAACAGCGGCTGGAACACATGCTCAATGTCCTCATGGACATGGTGCGGCGCTAACCATCTTCTCCTTCCACCATTGTCCGAGCATCTTCCACCTCAGGTTGTATTTTTCTATCTTTTGTTTCTTTTCATTGCATTGCTTTTCCATACTTCGTCATTTTCACATTGCGGACAATGTTTGGTTTAGGTTGGGGTGGTGGCCTATTCATGCATATTCATACACTTTGATGTTTTGGTACTGGTACAATTAGTTTGAGTCAATTTTTCTATCTGGATTATTAGAAAGCAACTTTTAACACACTTTTGTCCACAAATACTAAGCCTTGTGGTAAGATTGGATGATAATGCATATGACTAAGAATATTTTCTAGTTAAAGCACAAATGAGTGGAGAGAAATGAGTAAACAACTTATGAACTTGCATTGATCTCTTGAAATGGATAATTGCTGTCAGTGAACACCATTACATGGTTTGTGGAATGATTGGATGAATGTTGAGGATGATATTGATCAATGTTTGAGAACAATGTTGTAATTTTACTAGGCCTTTGTTTGAGATGTTCTATATTATGAATTCGAGACAGAAAAAAGAAAGAAAAAAAAGAAGAAAAAAGAAAGAAAAAAAAGAAGAAAGAAGAAAGAAAAAAAAGAAAAAATTGTTATGTGTATTCGTCATTTGTCAGTAGATAAGTTTTCCTATTAGTTTGTCAATTGAACAAATTTTGATCAATAGACTTCCAAAGTAGGTTTGTGGTAAGACTGGTGGAAGTTCTAGACAGCTAATATACCTATCATTTGATCAATGTTTGTTTATTTATTTGTCCTTAAATTGACTTTTCTTCTGAGTGCATATCTATTTTCCAACTCCATGAGAGAAATTCATAGCACAGAAATCCTTCTCTACCTTGTGAGAATATGGAGTTGAGGCTTTTACTTGAATAATATTTTGAGGTTATATGGATTATGGATTGTGGTATGAAGGTTTTGGCTTAGCACACACACACAAGTGTTGGAAGTTGTGACTATACTAATCTGGATAGGAATTGTGATCTCTTACCTTTTGTTCTAGTATTGTTACTTTCAATCATTTCTCATAACATTTTTACGTTTGAATTACTAGGGACTAGCAATAAGCTAGTTGGGGGTTGTGATAAGTGCCAGAATATATGTTTTTAAAGTAATAAAATACTACCAAAGCAATGCCAAGAAATTGTGCTTAAAAGCTGAATTTTCAAGATTATTGTACTTAAGATCTTCTTGGATCTTTTGCAGGTTAAGAGGTAGTAAGAGCTATCGGAATGAGATTTGATCTTCAGAAAATTTTTAGAGGACACTTCAAGCTTTGCAGGAAGTGCTGGTTCACAAAACTCAGAGTTCGTTTGGGCCTCTAAAGGTTGCCTCAAAGTCAAGTTTGGAAGTTATATCCGAAGCAGAATTTCTGTTTGCAGACCAGACCTTTAGAAGCCCATAACTTGAGTGTCTGATGTCCAAATTGAGTGATTCAAAAGCCCCTAATTATCTAAACATTTGTATCTACAATATTTATGAAGGGTTTGAGTTCATAATAGGCTTTGTTTAGGCCCAGAATGAAGTTACAAGATTAGTGTGTAATTGGAAGTTGATGTCATTGATGATACCATTTCCATTCAAAGAGTGGACAATCCACCACCAAAATATGGCACTAACTCCTCCACTATGTTCTCATTTTCTCTATAAATAGAGAGGAGAAGGAGTAGAAGAGAGAGCTTGGAGAAGGAGTGGAAGCAAACAAGAGGAGAAGGAAAAGAAGAAAACAAGGCTTGTGTTTGTAATTATGTTTTTATGTTTCACGTTTTATTTGGTTATGTATAACTAAACTTTTGTTAGTTAGGGCTTGTCTTGAAGCCCTAAGCATGCTTTCAATTTTATAAGTTGTGTGGATTTCAATTTCTACAAGCATGATGATTTTGATTTTTCCATGTTATGTGAGTTCTAGTATTGTGTTTCTTTGAGTAGCTAACTTTGAAGCATGTATTAGAATTAATTGTTGTAGAACATGGTCAATTGCTTTGTTGAATATGTTCTTTCTTGCAACATATAATTCAGTTGAAAATGAATTATGAAAAATCAATTCTTGAATACCTAAGTACAAATACCATGTATTAGGATTCTTGTGACATTCATATTCTCTTTGCTCTTATTGGATTCTTGATTGTTGATTAATGCAGACGCCATGCTAGATTTCGATTAAGAATACACGTAATGAGGTAGACGCCATACACTTTACATGCAATTAAGAGAGAATCATACAACTTGAGTTTGGCCATGACCTTGTTGTGAATGTTGTCATCATATGCTTGTTTAAATTGTTAGTCTATTATTTCTTATAAATTGTTTGAATGTTTTGTGGTGGATAGTGAGTCTTAGCTATTGTTTTCATTAATATCAATTCTCATTCTTGTTCTCAGCGTCAATTTCTTTGTCTTAATTTTTATCTATTACAAGATTTAACCCCCCATTTTCCCCCTTTTATAATTGTATCAATTATATTCAAGTGTTAGATTATATATCTATTAGCATCACTCCTTGTGGGATCGACTCTTACTTGTTCACTATATATTAATTGTACATTTGTAAGTATATTTTAAATTGTTACTAACGACATAACAGTGCCAATCACAACCAACAGAATTAAAGGAGTTATTATATAGTATATAAAAATTTAGTATGCATAATATAAAAAGTTAATATACATAACAACAACAAAAAAAAATGGGGCGATTGCCAACCACATTAATTAATAACATTTAATGTAAAACCTTCCATATAGGAGGTGCTAAGATGATAAGTTAGTATACAGGAAAAATAAAAATAAAAATAAAATGGAGCAAATAAGGCCAACCACTAAAAGAAATACAATAATTAATGATGTTAGTAAATATTAACGTATAGTAATAGGCGGTGGAACCGACCATTAGTAATAATAGATATATACATATAATAAATATTATATATATATATATTAACAAGAGTAGGCGGTTGAACCGACCATTAAAAATATGGGGCAATGAAGCCAACCATATTAATTAACAACAGTAATAAACAACCAAATAATAAAAAAGAGTTAGTTGACACTGTATTAGAGAATCACTCCCCGGCAACGGCGCCAAAAATTGTTATGTTTTTAATAACAATTTAATAAAATCTTATAACTGTACAAACAATATATAATGGACAAGTAAAAGTCGATCCCACAAGGAGTGATACTAATAAATATACAGTCTAACACTTGAATATAATTTACACATAATAGTAAATGGGGGGTTTAAATCTTGTAAAATATAACATTGAAAATAAAATCATTAACACTAAAAACAAGAATGAAAATTAATGACATCAATTCCTAAAAATCCTTGCTAGGACTCACTATCCACCACTAAACAATTCAACAATTTATAAGAAATGGTAGATTGAAATTTTCAACAAGTTTATGATGACAACAAGGTCATGGTCAAACTGAAGTTGTATGATTCTCTCTTAGGTGCATGTAAGGTGTATGGTATTTACATCAATACTTGTATTCTCAATTGAAATCTAGCATGGTATTTGCTTCAATTAATAATCAAGAATCCAATAAAAGAATAGAGAATATGAATGCCACAAGAATTCTAGTACATGGTATTTGTACTTAGATATTCAAGAATTGATTTCCCATAATTCATTCTTAACCAAATTATGTGTTGCAAATAAAAACATAATCAATATGGCAATTGACTTATGTTTTACAACTGAATAATCTTAATATATGTCCCTAAGTTAGCTACTCAAAGAAACGAAGTATCAAAATTCACATAATATAGCGAAACCAAAATCACCATACTTGTAAGAAAATATGCAATCCACATCACACAACTTATATAATTGAAATCATGTTTAGGGCTTCAAAGTTAAGCCCTAACTAATAGAGATTTATTTACACATACCTTAATATAACTCACAATTCATATCACAAATTCTAAAAAGAAAGTGTGCTAGAATTGTAAAAGAAAAGAAGTAGATAACACACTTATCTCACAAATTCTAGAAAGAAAGAATGAGATAATATTACAATATCACAATACATACAACTTACCTCTCAAATTATATCCTACTTGGTAGTTTTTTTCTCTCTTCATCCCACTCCCTATATATAGATTTTTGGAGCACCAACAAGTGGTTTGAGCAAGTTGAAGTAGTGGTTGATAAGATGAAAAAAATAATGTTTAAAGATAGTAAATACTAAAAATAGTAATTGAACAAAGTTTGATCTTGAATTGTAAGTAGGCTCCCAAGTGGATGAAAGCAAATTGGATTCTTCTTTGTGTAGAGTCTCATGCTTCACTTCACTTCAACTATCTTGAGTTTATATCAAACAATATCTTTGGCCTAGAAAATACAATGAAATAACCAAAGTCACTTTAAACATATCATTTACTAATTACATATGCAAAACTATAATTTTAAATCATTAATTTTCCACAT
Organism: Euonymus europaeus; assembly: GCA_963580455.1. Taxonomy (NCBI): domain Eukaryota; kingdom Viridiplantae; phylum Streptophyta; class Magnoliopsida; order Celastrales; family Celastraceae; genus Euonymus; species Euonymus europaeus. The sequence goes on along the minus strand of OY756968.1, from coordinate 17,518,910 downwards.
GTATTCACAATTAACACATATATTATACAATTTTGTCACTCATCAACGCACAGGTAGCTAAAGATGTATAATGGTTTTTCAGAAAGGAATCCCTGCATTTCCAATAACCACAACCAAAATAAGATGAATTTCCCACAAGAAACACATCACAGGGACTCTTTAAAAGACTATATACTATGCAGTTTCAGAGCATATCTTGAAATCAATAAAGGGAAGGAAGAAATGGACCAAAGAAATACCCTATGCATGTTTTCGTGCAGCAAATATGTAAAATATATCTACCCAGTAATTAAATGTACTGCAGATGACACATGAATAAATCATAAACAACTTACTAGATAGTATGACTAAACAGGATAATAAGCGCATAAGCATAGGAGCATAAAAAAGGTGATACCTTAAAATGCAAAAGTATGTGGCCAAAATGCACTCCCACAAAACATGTAATAGCAGCCATCACAGAGCTGAAACAAAGGTGGAAAAAAATTGAATGACATTAACCAGCATAAGAGGGTTACTTTTCAGATCATAGAAGTTTTGGTGAGTACAATTGTATGATCGACAACCTCTTGCCGTCCCCCCTTATAACTTTAAGTAATAGAAAAAACTTTAGCTAATAACAGATTTGAAAGGGAGCCGGCCAGAAACGGAGAGACGGAATGCACTTACACACTTGATACAACTTACTTCCATACAACAGGGAAAAAATAGAAGTACAAAAACCAAAGCCAAATGAGGAAAACATCAAAGATAGATCAATGATGTGAATGCGAACCGATGACTAATCATTACGCGAACAATCATCCTAGTCATGCATAAACAAGATTAACATCCCTGATCAGACGGCACATAAATTTTCATCATGGATCTACCAAGCTTAATGAAGCAGATTGATAGAATCATTGTGTAAGTGCTTCAGAAAACATATATGGATACAACTCACAGTTTGAGTGCCAACTATGAAGTGACAGATTTGAGGTTGAAACCTCAAATTCCCAGAAGAATTCATTGCAAAGATATATAACGCAAAGTGAACAAAATGTTTTTTATTTATTTAGATAGGTTTCAAAAGTTGCCATGGATGGAGCATTTATTGGTAAATATCTCATTTCTATTTCACTCATCTTATTGACTTTCTGTTTTTTTTCCCTTTGCCTTCATATTTTCATCATTGTTATTTACACAGCATTTCAAGGTTACTCCTGCATACTGTTAGTTTTGGGGCTACTTCTACTTTTTGATATGGTGATTGGAAGCAATATGGGACACATAAGAGAAGCAGGCATGCCGGTAGCAACCACTATCCTATTAGGTACAAGTTAATTAAAGAAGACGGGGATATCTAGGGGTGCATAGTTTTTAATTGGTTGCCGTTAAGAAAATGACAGAATAAATTGTATCAAAAATTGTATCATGGGAGGAATATGAAAATCTGAAAGAAGTACAATGTATCAAATTTATAGAAATTTGTTGTCATATAATTTTTTTATCTTTTTTTAAACTAGGGGAGTCCTCATCATTGAAGAATAATGTTGGGTGAAATTTTAAATTTATATGCAATTTAAAATTATATGGCGATAATTTTTCTAGCACAAAGATTTCAACATGCCCTCACCATGATCCACCTAGATATAAGTGATAAAGTTTGCAATTATGAATTATTTGTGTATTTTTTTTAAATAACTTTATTTTCAATGAATATATCTCAAAACACAAAAAACATGTATATATACTTTCAAGCAATTGAACGGAAGGATGTCTGTAACTGTAATTTCCTTTCCCAATCGTAGATAAAAACAACCTTTTGTACCCCATGTTGACTCTATTAAAATACAAAATATAACACTCACAATATTCTCTTCAAAATAATCTCATACCGACAATTGTCTAAAAAAAAATTCTTAAAAGTTATTTTTCAACAATTATAAATGTTAAGATGAATATACATGACTAGTACATAAAGCATGCATTAACATCCTAAGTAATATTATTTAGCCGACTAATAATAATGAGGACAGGGCTGGACAGAAACACAAAAAGCCCATGGACCTATTTCCAAATGTAGAACCTTGCATGTCAAGAAACAGCCTCTGCTTCATCAACCAAAACTCAGCAAACCAGCATCAATTCCAGAAGTCCATGATAACCATGACTGCACATAACACACTCGCCGTAGTTGAGCCTCAAAAAACACGAGTATATAAGAAAAGTTAGTTATAGATTTCCTTAGCATACCGCCAAGTTTCTCTCCCAATTCAAGACAAGCTTGCAAAATTCAGAAATGATCTCCAAGTTTCTCCCCCTTCTAGGTCTAGCTATTGGAGTATACCTTTTCTTCAACAACAAAAAAACCACGAAAATCAATGATTCTCAGAGACTTTTGGAGTACTATATTGAAGCATTGAATTTCAAAGAGAAGGAGGAAAGGAAGTTGAATACTGGCATTAAATCTGCGGACGCCATTAGTTGGAATTTCAATGTAGAGCTCAGTCGTATGTAGCGCAGGCGTAGATATGCACGCAAGGTGATTCGTCGATTTCGAAGCGGCCGTGGATCGTCACTTGTGTTAAGATTCCAACATCATGTCTCATTTTAGTTTTTAAGTGAGGAAAGAATACTCAGGGAGTGTCAACAGGAAATTCAAAAAATTGTTGAAGACAGAGATGCAAAGTGGACGAAGGAGAGTTAGAGGTTGAATTCTCGGCGAGAGAAGTTGCAGAAAGCACAAGAAAAATGTGTAAATTTGAAGGAGAAGCTAATGTTGTACGAAGAAATCCATGTGACAAGCCATAAACAAAGGGAAGTTGTGGCTGACCTAGTGTGGCAGGAGCAATGGAATGTTCGCCTAACGCGACAGTACCACGCATGAAGGTTCACTGAGTTGCAAACATTTTAATTGTCCATGATCATATTAGTTGTTTAGCTGTTGCTCCTCAATTCAATTTGCTGAAGTACCGTATGATACCAAGTGGACCTGAGTTTCCTCTGAACATATGATAATAACATGTTTCTAGAAAACGGAAGCCACACTACTGTTCTCAGTTCTCATTCATAGTGTTTATTGCAAGTGTTTTTTGGTAGATTTTCGATCAAATTCATAGTTCCAGCCATAGTCTTCTTTTATTTCTTTCTTAATTTTAATTATAATAGGAAAGCTAATATCCTTTTTTATAAAAATCCATTAATTAACCGCCAAAAATTTTGAAATTAATTTTAACCTAAAATCCCTCTCAACACTAGTAAAAGAATATCTAACACTCCACCGCACGCTGTGGGTTGTACGGCATTTCCGAATAGGCCCAACAGCGTGGAGCTAAGGGTATTGCCCAAAGACGTTCAGACAGAGCTTAACAATCGTTGCTCCGATACCATGTTAAGACTGGGCCAACACACCCCTTAAAAGGCCTTGTAAGGGGAGGTTGCCTGTGCTTATACACTGCACTTCGCAGGGAAGATCCCCCGATGTAGGATATCTAACACTCCCCCGCACGCTATGGGCTATACGGCATTTTCAAATAGGCTCAACAGCGTGGAGTTAATGGTATTGCACAAAGACGTGCAGACAGAGCCCAACAACCGTTGCTCCGATACCATGTAAAGACTGGGCCAACACACCCCTTAAAAGGCCTTGTGTGAGGTTGGTAGTGTTTATACATTGTACTTCGCAGGGAAGATTCACCGATGTGGGATATCTAACACTCCTAGCATGCTGTGGGCTGTACGACATTTCTAAATAGGATCAATAGCGTAAAATTTAGGGTATTGCCTAAAGACGTGCAGATAGAGCCCAACAACCATTGCTCCAATACCATGTTATGATTGAGACAACACACTAGCCGTAGTTGAGCCTAAAAAACACGAGTATATAAGAAAAGTTAGTTATAGATTTCCTTAGCTTACCGCCAAGTTTCTCTCCCAATTCAAGACAGGCTTGTAAAATTCGAAAATGTTCTCCAAGTTTCTCCCTCTTCTAGGTCTAGCTATTGGAGTATACCTTTTCTTCACCAACAAAAAAACCACGAGAATCAATGATTCTCAGAGACTTTTAGAGGATTCTCATAGACTTTTGGAGGACTATATTGAAGCGTTAAATTTCAAATAGAAGGAGGAAAGGAAGTTGAATACTGGTATTAAATCTGCGAACACCATTAGTTGCAATTTCAATGTAGAGCTCAACCGTATCCAGCGCAGACTTAGATATGCACGCAAGGCGATTCGTCGATTTTAAAGCGGCCGTGGATCGTCACTTGTGTTAAGATTCCAACATCATGTCTCATTTCAGTTTTTAAGTGCAGAAAGAATACTCAGGGAGTGTCAACAAGAAATTCAAACAATTGTTGAAGACAGAGATGCAAAGTGGACAAAGGAGAGTCAGAGGCTGAATTCTCGGCGAGAGAAGTTGCAGAAAGCACAAGAAAAATGTGTAAATTTGAAGGAGAAGCTAATGTTGTACGAAGAAATCCTTGTGACAAGCCGGAAACAAAGGGAAGTGGTGGCTGACCTGATGAGGCAGGAGCAATGGAATGTTCGCCTAACGCGACAGTACCACGCATGAAGGTTCACTGAGTTGCAAACATTTTAATTGTCCATGATCATATTAGTTGTTTAGCTGTTGCTCCTCAATTCAATTTGCTGAAGTACCGTATGATACCAAGTGCACCTAAGTTTCCTCTGAACATATGATAATAACATGTTTCTGGTAAACGGAAGCCACACTACTGTTCTCAGTTCTCATTCATAGTGTTTATTGCAAGTGTTTTTTGGTAGATTCCCGATCAAATTCATAGATCCAGCCATAGTCTTCTTTTATTTCTTTCTTAATTTTAATTATAATAGGAAAGCTAATATCCTTTTTTATAAAAATCCATTAATTAACCGCTAGAAATTTGGAAATTAATTTTAACCTAAAATCCCTCTCAACACTAGTAAAAGAATATCTAACACTCCACCGCACGCTGTGGGCTGTACGGCATTTCCAAATAGGCCCAACAGCGTGGAGCTAAGGGTATTGCCCAAACACGTGCAGACAGAGCTCAACAATCGTTGCTCCGATACCATGTTGAGACTGGGCCAACACACCCCTTAAATGGTCTTGTAATGGGAGGTTGCCAGTGCTTATACACTGCACTTCGCAGGGAAGATCCCCCGATGTGGGATATCTAACACTCCCCCGCACGCTATGGGATGTACCACGTTTTTAAATAGGCTCAACAGCGTGGAGTTAAGGGTATTGCACAAAGACGTGCAAACAGAGCCCAACAACCATTGCTCCGATACCATGTTAAGACTAAGGCAACACACTCGCCGTAGTTGAGCCTCAAAAAACACGAGTATATAAGAAAAGTTAGTTATAGATTTCCTTAGCTTACCGCCAAGTTTCTCTCCCAATTCAAGACAGGCATGCAAAATTCGAAAATGTTCTCCAAGTTTCTCCCCCTTCTAGGTCTAGCTATTGGAGTATACCTTTTCTTCAACAACAAAAAAACCACGAAAATCAATGATTCTCAGAGACTTTTGGAGGATTCTCAGAGACTTTTGGAGGACTATATTGAAGCGTTGAATTTCAAAGAGAATGAGAAAAGGAAGTTGAATACTGGCATTAAATCTGCGGACGCCATTAATTGGAATTTCAATGTAGAGCTCAACCGTATACAGCGCAGGCGTAGATATGCACGCAACGTGATTCGTTGATTTCGAAGCGGCCGTGGATCGTCACTTGTGTTAAGATTCCAACATCATGTCTCATTTCAATTTTTAAGTGCAGAAAGAATACTCAGGGAGTGTCATCGGGAAATTTAAAAAATAAATTTAACACTCCCCCGCACGCTGTGGGCTGTACGGCATTTCCAAATAGGCTCAACAGCGTGGAGTTTAGGGTATTGCCTAAAGACGTGCAGACAGAGCCCAACAATCATTGCTCCGATACCATGTTAGGACTGAGGCAACACATCGGGGGATCTTCCCTGCGAAGTGCAATGTATAAACTCTAGCCATTAAGGAATGAATGTACTTAATTGCACTTGCCAGACCATTATCTTATCAAATATAAATAAATTTGTACATCAAGCTGATTAGGCATATGCCTAACCTCCCCATAAAAATTGAGTCACTTGGTATTTTCTATCATCAACCACCCTTCTGTGAAATGATGATACTAAACATTTCATCTTGTATATATATAAAAAAAACCAAAGATGAAGGGTTGAAAATTGAGTTTTCAATAACCCAAAAACAAAAGATGAATTCCAAACATTCTGGCATTGGTATTCACTGCATCTTCTATATGAATGTACGACCCAAATCCAAATTGAAAAGACATCATGCTTAATCCATTAACTACATGTTTCTCAGTTACTATCCTATGTTGATATATCCCAATCAAGCATGTAATATATGAGTGACAACAAATATTAGTAAAATATAAAGGGATAAAAGTCTGTTACTTGTTTCTCTTAAGCCAATCAAGAATACCCTTTAATTCTGATAGTTGCAGTTCATCCTTCCCTTGTAAATAAACTACCATAAATTCAAAGTAATCCTTGTAATTACGCTTGTAATAGCTGTCCATTATCTTCAAAAATAATAAGAGGAAATGATATCATGCTATCAAGAACTAAGGTAATTGGATAATCAAATCGTTACTTAGTTTGAACAACACAATTAATTATTAAAAAATTAACTTATCATTCCTCGTCATTTTTGGCCTTAAGAATTTCTTGTGATACTCTATAACTCTGAATTGGAAAACATATTGTATAATGCATCCGAACAATTAACCCAACTCAGTTTCTAGAAATTTAGAAGACAGTATGACATTAAATCGAGTTATCATAATAAGGGACATACTTACTTTTAGTTTTGAGTTGCACAAATCTCTATTATGTCTTGTACAAATCAGTAAAGAATCGCGTGAACAGCATAGGAGAGAAAAGAGAGAGGGGAAGATTCGACAGGGTTGGTGTGGATATTTTGAACCAGCTAAAACTTAAAATCCCTATAGCGAGACCAATAGATACAAACGATGGATACACCTACACACACCAAATGAGATATATGTAGCACACACTTGAGCAAATTAAGATCGTACGAAATCAAATAAAAAAAGACAAAAACAATTAAACCTTGTACCAATGACAAAAAAAAAAAAAAAAAGTCGAAAGAATTATAGTAGATAAAGGCAAACCTCAGGACTGATGCATCCGCAAGTATAACCCATAGAAAGCACGTCCAAGGCCACAGATCCAAGGAAGAGCGGATAGAATTCGCAGGAAAAGTAAAGGAGATAAATGCTCCGTTTGTTTGAAGGAAAACCAACCTCTTGAAAATATTTTCTTAACTTTATAGTGTTTGGAGATAAGAAAATAAAATTAGTCAAACAAAATTTATAATTAGTCAACTCATAATAAGGGTTCTAAAATGGAAAGCAACTTCTCTTATACTCCTTGGGAAGTTATTTTCCTCATAGCATTAAAATATCATTAAGAATTTTTTTTATCAATGTATACATGAGAACAACGATAAACTAAATTAAAATTATATCTTTTATACATAATACTACATATATATAAAAGATACAATATATATCTATATATATTAAAATTGAGGTCCTAAAATGAAGTCTTAAAATGATGTTCTAACTTTTGGAGTCCAAAATATTTTTTTAAAAAAATATGAAAAATTATAATTATACTTTGATCAGTTTTACAATCGAACGATATATCTTTTGTTTTCAAAACAAAAATTAATTTCATCATGATTGAAAAATTGTTTGTTTTGAGTTTGCATCTGACGGTCTAAAATTGTCATGTCTTTTTGTGTTGAAATTTTTGTTTAGATTAATAAATATATCGTTAGATTCATAAAATTGATCAAAATACAAATTTAATTTTTTCAATTTTTTAAACATAATTTGATTCCTAAAATTGACCCCAAAAGTTGGAACGTCATTTTAGAACGTTATAAGAGATTCCATGATATATATATATATATATATATATATATAAGACATCAATGATTAAACTAACATTTTTTTAGTTGAATTTACATTGTACACATGAGAACTGGAGAAACAATTTAAAGTTGATAAATTGCACCTTGTAATACTTTGTACATATATATATGACATTAATTAAAAAATATAAGTTTTAACGAGTCTTCGTTATTGTGATTGTGGATATACTCTATAAGAGAGTGTAATGAACATATATTTGTGTACGAACCTATGAAAATATATTCAGCACGTACCATAAATATACCCACATATGTAGTGAAATGAAGTATGTGTTTTTATATAAAAGACATACTAGAATTTAATTAGTATTCGGTTCTCATCTTGACATATATTATCATTACTTCACAATAATATATGTATATGTTAAAATTATTATTATTATTATTATTACTATTAATATTATAGTTACTATGTATTGACACATTGTTATATACCACAAACATTATGTCATCAAAAGGGGAAAAAATAATGTTGTACCTCAAATTTATGTTTTCCACAATTTCACCAAACAATGAAAAATATTAGCAATTTTTTTTTCAAACACTAGAAATTAGTTTTTTTTCCATGAATTCTTTTTTTTAAGATATATTTTTCATAAGATGTTGATTTTCCTCCAAACAAAAGGAGCAAAAATAAATAACAAAACATTTAAGTAAACCAAAATTGATATGATATCAAATATAAAGCAAGGATAAATCTGTGAATACTGAATCACAGTCATTGAGTTTGTAGCAGTTCACTATACGGGAGGAAAAGAGATCCGATAAGGGTTTAACCTGAAAAATTATCAAGGCGTATAAAAAAAAATCACTTAAAGATACTTATAGGTGTAATTGGGTTTGTACCAGTTAACTATTTGGCAAAGAAAGAGATCCGATAAGGGTCTAGAATTGTGAAATCAACAAAGCATACAGAAGCGATTATTTCATCAACCAATTGCTTCGTCAGTTTATTTAAAGGAGAAATTGTGGGGTAGGGGAATAGCCAAATAGGCCGTCTGTCTCAAACTTGTACGCAAACCTAGAAGATTGAAAAGGTGTGTGTAGGTAACCGATTCATTATCCTTCAAAGAAGAATAGACATTCACAAAGGAGAAAAGAGGCTTGTAGTTGTAAATTGGAGTGTGTTTTTTTCAAATTATTGGGAGAAAGGAATGAGTTGTATGATGTGGCCTCATAAAAATCGTGTATTGTGCATAAATTTAGGGGAGAGATGTTGGGAAGATAAATCGGAGTGAAAAGTTCCATGAATTGATGTGCAAACCCTTTATCTCCCACTGATATCTTTAACTATAATAAAAGGTAGATCAAAAATTAATTCAAATTGACAGATGGCGTCGTTATGGTAATCCTACATGTCATCATAGTGTTTAACTAAGACAGTGTTTCAGGAATTATATAGATTATAGATATAGATATATTTTGAAAATATCCTGTTACATTGCTCTCGTCTTTTCCCTAGGGTTTTATCAAGAACAAGGAGCCGCCTCATTGTCTGCTTTGTAAGAACTTCTCAAAACTATCTCTGGTTATCTCTTGTAGCTTCACTTGTGGTTATAGCTTCAGGGAATAGCCTGACAGAGTGTGAGAGTGTTTTCATAACCGTGCGATTTTCTTTCGCTTTGCTTTCTCGAACTCACCAACTCTAGGCTACGCTGGGTAAAGAAAAACGACGTCGTTTAGTCATCTGTTCTGTTTTTGGTCGTTCGTTTGGCTTCTGCTAGCGAGTGCTCGCCCAGTGCTCCTAACCTCGAGTCCCAGCCTTGATATGCTTTTGGGTTTCTCTGCAGTGCATGCACCTCCTTTTGGAGTTGATGCCTTACTTTTCCTCAGTACATTCTATGCTGTCGTTGTGCCAATCCAAAGGCTTATTCTTTCCTCTGTTGCTTTCGCGTTTGTGTACGATTGATTGGGGTTTTTTGGCTGCTGGCATTCGGTGAAGGACTACAGAGGTTTGGAGTTTGTGATTGGTTATCGCAAGGTTTGTATCCTTTCATTTTTCCCTGTAAATTGTGTTGTTGCGGTGCTTTTTGATTATTTCTAGTGGGTGCGCCGTTGATTTCTTATGGGTGTGTGAATTTTGGATTTCTTCATACATGCACCTCTTTGGATTTCAGATCATCATCATTACTTACTACTAAAATGGAGTTTTTCCTGGAATTCTATGGCGAGTCCTCCAAAAGTTTAACTGTTATGAATACCCAAGGTTTAGTACTCACAACACAAAATACTCAGGGATTATGGCGGAGCAGTTCCCTGGACCGAGAGCAATTTTCCACTGGATGCGGAGTTGGTAGTTATTGAAAGGGAAAATAGAGTAAATAAAACAAAACAATTTTTCATATATTATTTCATATCATTCTCTACCCAGGTTAACGTCCATATAGCCAGGACGATTTGGCTCACAAAATACTACCCACGATCTTTGTACGAGATTCGATTCTAGAAACTACGACACTTAAACATTATTATCTCCTAAGCATGCATTATTGTACGTAATAAAGTAAACACGTAAAAACTAAAAACCTTCATCAACAAGTAACTTATTAATCTAATTAGCCAACAGCCTAGAGTAGCAAGGTAGCCCATCGTGCGCAATAGTCCAGCCCAATAAGAACTTGTTCAAATGCTATTGCCTCCAATGTCAAGATTTTCCAGAGCCATAACAGACCCTTCCCCTTGGGAGACCTTGTCCTCAAGGTCTGGAAAATCCTCCAAGAGCTTAGAATAAGGAACCCATGTCGCATCTTCAGCCTTTTGCCCAGACCATTTAACCGAAACCTGTACTATAGGGAATCGACCATGATAGGTGAGCCTTCGACGTAAAATAGTCGTTGGTTATACCAGGAGTTGGCCTTCAGCACTTACCACAGGGAGGGTAGATAAGGGTTGAACAAGCGAACCCAACACCTTTTTAAGTTGAGAAACATGGAATACCAGGTGTATTTGAGAAGTACTTGGCAGTTCAAGTTTATAAGCTACTGTGCCCACGCGTTCCAGAATTCGATAAAGACCATAGTACCTGGGAGTTAATTTTAGATTTCTTTGCTAAGTCACAGATAATTGTCTATAAGGTTGAAACTTCAAGAAGACATGATCACCAGCCTCGAAGGAACAAGGAGTACTTTTCTTATCAGTGAAGAATTTCATGGTGGCTTGGCTCTTCTGCAAGTTGTGCCTCAAGGTTCCCAAAATTTCATCTCGCGTTTTCAATTCCTCCTCCACTATATTTAAGGATGTCGTACCAGAAATGTAATTAAGAAGCTTAGGATGAGGTACCCCAAAAACAGCCTCATACGGACTAACCTTGGTACTAGTGTGAAACGTGGTGTTATAACAGTATTCTGCCAATGACAACCATTTTAACCAGCCCTTTAGGTGAGCAGAAGCGAATCACCATAGGTATTGCTCAACTGCCTTATTAACCGCCTCAGGCTGACCATCGCTTGGAGGGTGGTATGCACTTGTATAGTTCAATTGAGTGCCTTGTAAGGCAAAAAGCTCCCTCCAAAACTTACTTGTGAAAATTACATCTCTGTTGGTCACAATGCTAGTAGGCATCCCATGTAATTTGAAGACAAAATCCATATATACTCGGGCTACCTTCGCTGCTGTATAAGGGTGTTGCAGAGCCATAAAGTGTGCACACTTGGTAAGTCTATCAACTACTGTGAGGATGATTGTCTTACCATTGGCACTAGGGAGGCCCTCTATGAAGTCCATGCTAACCTCACTCCAAGGTGTCTTGGGAATTTGCAGCGGTTGTAGTAGACCTTGTGGGTAGGAATGCGGGTATTTTGTGACTTGGCAAGTATGGCATTCCTGGATATGAGTTTTGAGTTCCAATTTCATGCCCTTCCAAAAATAATTAAGCTTGGCCTTTTGTAAGCTTTTGGTAAACCCCATGTGACCAGCTGTTGGTGTCCCATGAATCTTCAGCAATAATTTTTTCCTCAGATTTTGGTCTTGCCCCACAATCATTCTTCCATTGTAAAACAAGTTACCCTAAGCATAAGAAACATGATCTGGGAGTGTTTCCCCCGCCCATGCTTTAAGAAGCATACTCTGAGTCCAGCTATCGTGCACATAAGAATTGTGATTTTCACCTCCACATATAGGAACTGTTAGGTCCATAAGAGTTGCAGGGACCTCCTCTAAGTTCTCAAATTTCCAGGAGCGAGCATCCGCTGCCATGCTGTCTTGACCCTTCTTGTATTCAACAATGAAGTCATACCTAAAAAGTTTGCTCATCCATTTTTGTTGTGTGGTAGTAACCAATGTTTGCTCCAGAATATACTTGAGACTATGATGGTCAGTTTTGACAACAAAGGCATGTCCCATGAGGTAGTGGCGCCATTTCTGTACGGCTGAAACAAGAGCGAACAATTCCTTTTCATATGTGGAAAGGAGTAAAGATCGACCCTTCAAAGCTGCACTATAAAAGGTAATAGGATGGCCTTTCTGCATTAATACTGCCCCTACTCTTCCCCCTAAAGCATCACATTCCACTGTAAATGGCTCAGTGAAATCGGGCAAGGCAAGGGCTGGTGGAGTAGAAACAGCCTTTTTCAAGGCCTAAAATGCGCGATCAGCAGTGTCATTCCAACCAAAAGCTCCCTTTTGGAGTAGCTGAGTGAGAGGATGAGCCAATTCACCATAGCCTTTAATGAAACGTCTATAATAACCTGTAAGACCAAGAAAACCACGTAAAGCTTTGATATTATGAGGTATTGGCCAGTCCACCATAGTCTGAATTTTAGTCATATCAGTCTTGACCCCTTCATGATCTACAATGTGACCGAGATAGCTAACTCTGGAACTTCCAAATGTTCATTTTACTTTCTTCGCATATAATTTATGAGCCTTGAGTAATTCCAGCACCAACCTCAAGTGTTCCACATGCTCTAATATAGACTTATTGTATACAAGAATATCATCAAAAAAAACTAGTACGAATTTTTGTAGATGAGGCTTGAAAATATGATTCATCAAAGCTTGAAAGGTTGCAGGCGCATTTGTCAAGCCAAATGGCATGACCAAGAATTCATCCAATCCTTCATGAGTTCGAAAAGCGGTTTTGGAAATGTCTTTTGGTTTCATGCGGATTTCATGATAACCCGACCTCAAGTCTAGCTTAGAAAATATAGTGGCACCATGAAGTTCATCTAGTAATTCATCAATGACCGGAATAGGGAATTTATCCTCAACCGTTGCTTAGTTAAGTGCCCTGTAATCAATACAAAATCTCCAAGTTGAATCTGATTTTTTCACCAAAATAACTGGTGAAGCAAAGGGACTATGGCTGGGGCGCACTATTCCAGAGTCTAGCAGCTCCTTAACCATCCTCTCTATTTCAAGGTTTTGGCTATGAGGACAATGATAAGGCCTTAGGTTCACTGGGGTAGTACCGGACTTCAAAATAATACCATGATCATGGGACCTTACTGGAGGGAGTCCCATGGGTAACTCAAATACTACGACAAACTCTTCCAAAAGACTTTCAAGCTCAGACGAGACAACCACTGGTACGTCTTTGTCATTTGGTTCGATGGCATAATAAAGAGAGGATATATTGTCATTGAACTAGAGAGGTATCTCCAAACCTTGAAGCACCAACTCAGTGAGTTTCCTGGGAATACCTTGGAGCTGACAGAGTCGTCCTCGATGGAAGAATTGCATGGTTAGATGTTGGAGATTCCATTGAATATCACCCAACTCCTTCAACCATTGGAAAATCATCTTCGGTAAAGGCAGGAGGTGCTGGAGTGGCAACATTTGATTCGAGTGGTTTCTTGGCATCCAAGGTAATATTAGTTGTAGGGGTAATCAAATCTTCTTCCTCATCATAGGTATCCAGTAAATAAATCTGGGGTTGGGCACACCTATGACCCTTGACATAGATCTCATAGCATTAGAAATATAACCCCAACCGTTTTCTTTTCTCATTCTAGGGTTTCAAAATCCAGGAGATGGGAACTTGCCGTGTAGAATGGGTTCGTGCACTGGAAATGGAAATAGAAATTGTGGTAGGAGGTTTGGGATTCCTAGTTATGGGTGGAGTGTCATAGCCAGGATATGTGATAGATAAGCTAGAAGATGTACCAGGTGGTAGTGCTAAAGTTGAACGAGTAACTGGGGTTGGAGGAAACTGGACAAATGAGTGAGCAGGAGAGGTGGCAATCCGGAGGGGAGTTGGTGTCATCCCCAAGCTTGCTTCGTGCATTCTTGCTAAGGATTGGGCTAAGGCGACTGTTCCAGGTCGCAACACCTTAACGGGTAATCTGAGTTCATCACGAAGCCCAGCTAAATAGAGACGCAATTTTTGTTCCTCGCTCAGACCATGCACGCGCACAACAATGTCTTCATGTTGACCAGTATATTCATCGACTGTAGTGGTGTGTCATAAAATATAGAGTATTAGGTATATGTACCTCTCAAAATAGACAAAATAGAGAGTATTACATGGCCCTATCAATATATTATACTCACCAAAGTAAGGACAATTTAACCCTATATAGAGCTAAATACTGAATAATATAGTTGGTACATATCCAACAGAGAACCTGACGGGAACAAACGTAATCATAATCATTAACTATGTTAGTTCTGGGATATATTCATAGATCTTCCTTAGTTATTCATAGTAAATATTCACCTTTGAAGCATGGATTTGTGAAGATTCCAGGTTTGTCCGCACCACTTTTTCTTGCTCATTTTTTTTAAAAACATTTCGTGTGGCTATGTGAATGATTGTAGTGAAACAACTTGGTTAAATAAGATTTGTGAGTAAGTTCACTGATTGAAGGCTAATGGATATGTGATAGGCTTTTGTGGGTTGTGAATGATGTGTTTGTTGTTCTTTGTTTTATTTCTTTGCTTGCCCACAAAATTGGATTGTTTATCCAACATCTGTTTACTATAACCTGACTTGCTTAGAGGAATTCCTTTAAATCCAATTATTAATTCCCCGAGTTATTTTTTTGCTCTTAATAAAATGTATATATACGTTTGGAATGAGTTTGGCACACTCTGGGTCCCCTTTCTTTTTAATTTTGCAATGCATATCGTATTGGTGCTATGATGTGGCATTTCTACATAATTCTCATTATTGGTTCCAAATATATGGCTGCTCTTGAATTTTTTCCACAAAACATAGAGCCATAACAAATGCTCGAACACTTATTAGCCCCCAAAACCATGTCAAATCAACCAGAAAACTGGGAAAAAGGCCTTAGAAATTGCTAAGACTGATGTGGTGCATGAGTTTATCTTATGACTCCTGATATCTCAAATTGACAAAACTAAAAAGTAAATATGATGCTGTAATAATGTGTTACTCTCCTAAAAAAACTCTGCTGACTATTTGTGAGAGTGCTGCTTTTATTTATGATAATTTATCAAAGGTCTTAATGAATACTGATATTTTACTTTTTTGTTAATTAATTTTATAATGACCATATGCGAGCAAAGATGGTGAGAAATATAAAAACTTGCTGAATTGGAGTTGTGAAATTGGGTATGGAGTTGGATTAGGAAGCCTCTTGAGCCCTTCTTTCAACTTTGGTCTTGAACTTGCCAAAAGTTCTCAGGTTTTTCTATTACTTGATAATTTAGTTGTAGATATTCTTTTATCATTGAGAATATGTGATGCAGGAGCAGAAGCAGTTTCAGTTGTAGCAGCTGTTGGGCTTGTGTTTTGTGGGTTTGAGTTATTTTCTTTTGTATTAGTTTTGGGCCGTGTTCTTGTGGCCCATTGGCTTGTGTTTCTTTCTGTTTGTTGTGCTTTGTCTTGTTACTGCTGTGCATTAATATGCTACACTATTACAGTATTACAAGCTATGAGAAGGGATAAGTGTAGTTTTGCCTTGAATATAATGAATATTCTATTTTCAATAATAATGGCAAACAGTTATGATTTGGCCCAATTATTTTTGGTTAATGTTGGACCTATTATGCGATCAAATATTTTATCCCTGCATTAAATCTTTGCCTCATTCTTATCTAGCATAATGTTTCCCAACACTTTTTACACAACAGGTGCAAGATGGACCTGCTTATTTCCAGTAGTGCCTATTATGTCTCTTGGATCACCTGCTATCATGGCCTTCAAACCACATTCAAAATTAAGATTTCACATATTGAAAGGTATTGCTAAACACTTACCATATATTTTCCACAATTATCATTCTTCATCCATATATGTTAATAAGATTGTCATTTGTCATTACAACGTATACCATTGGAGATGCTCTAAATACATCTATCATTTTTCAGCTATCAATTTTTTACAAATCCCTATAGTCACCTACTCTCTCAAAACACTAAACTGAACTCAACAAGACCCGAGACAACGTCCGGGCACGATGCTAGTGTATTATATATAGAAATAGGTACTAGGTACTAGGTATGATGCCCACGCGATGTCGTGGGACTTCCTTTCATTTTTTAACTTTTTTCCTCATACATTTCAAACTCCAGTTATGAGTTTTGTTATTTGTTTATGAAGCAACCCCGCCTGGACCAATGAATATGTTTAGATGGAAGTGTCGAGATCTAGGGAACAATCCCAAAATTCATGAGTGGCAGAGAGACATTTGATTTAACAATATTGTATTTTTCTCAATGTTGTAAAACTCGTTAGGAGATTTGCGGGAACTAAAGATTAATTAATCGGGGATTAATCGGGGATTAATCATTTTGAATTTTATTAAAAAAATATAATATTTATAATCTAAAGTATAATAAATCAGATATCCATATAAAAAATTATATAAAAATAAAATCATAAACGAAAAATAAAATAATACTTTATGACAAAATAGTCAAAAAATATTTTGCACTATGTTTGGTTAGGGAGGAAAATGAAGGGGAAGAAAAATTTGGGGTAAAGTGGAGGGATTTATAAAATGGTGTGTGTTTGGGAGGATGAACTGATGAAATAAAATTTGAGGGGTATATTTGAGGGGCAAAGTGGAGGGATTTATTAATCATTTTGTTTGTGAACTAGTTTGCTATATCTTGTGCATTGAGTTGTTATATTGTTCTTAATATACTATTTGTGATCAAGTATACATATTGTTGTTCATTGGATAATACTAGTTTTGATTGTATTGTTTCAATTAGTGTGGAATAGGATTCAAGACCATTTGAATTAAAAAATAGCTAGTCTCAATTCACTCCCCTATTAAGTCTATAAAATGATTTTGACAAGTGGTATTGGAGCAAGTTTAGTGTATTAAAAAGTAAGTTGTCTTATACATATTGTGTAATTTATTTGATTTTTTGATCATTTTAAATGACATCTAGAAGTCGACAGGGACAATCTAGCACTAGGCCTCCATTTTTTTATGGAGAAGACTATACTCATTGGAGGATGCTAATTAAACTACACTTTATGTCCTTAAATGTAGACATATGGAGTGTAGTAGAAGATTACGTTCCCTTAGAAACGGACACGGTTAAGGTGGATGACGTTGGGATGTCTAAGTCTAAACCTAGAGAAAAATAGAGTGAAAGTGATAAGAAGTTCATGTCTTTGAATGCTAGGGTTATGTCAATTTTATATAATGCACTTAATAAAATTGATGCTAAATTGATTAACAATTGCAATTCGACTATCTAACATCTTTAATTCTCTTGAAAGTTTAGGTAAATCATTCTCCAACAAAGGGAAGTTACAAAAGTACCTTAGAAAGCTTATATCATTCTTTGGATTGAAAGGTGAAAGCCATTGAAGAAGCCAATGATTTGGACTTATTAAAGCTAAAGGTACTCGTGAGATCACTAATAGTTTATGAGACCAACATAAAGAATCGGCTTGTTCAAGAGAAGAAGTCTATTGCTTTACCAAGACTGAGTTTGATAGAGAAAATGGAGAAGATGAATTTGATAATGGTGAGGAGATAGCATTCATGACAAGAAATTTCAAAAAGTTTCTTATTCGAAAGAAAAAGCAAGTTGGGGGTGCCCTATTCAACAAATTTTGAGAAAAAGGATATGAAGTGCTTTGAATGTGCCAAGAAAGGTCACTCAAGGAGTGAGTGTTTCCTCAAAAACAATGACAAGAACAATAGGCAATCAAGGAAAGCCTTTAAAGTCGCTTGGAGCAACTCGGATGACTCCTTAAGCGAAGATGAGGATGACGTGACAGTAGCTTGCTATATGGCAAAAGGAGATCGTGAGTAAAATCTTTTACCAGTGATGATGATTCTTTAATAGATGATGATATACTTGAATTGATGAATGAAAATAACAAAAAATTAAGTAAGGAAAAGAATGCATTGAAGAAATAAATAGTGCTATTGAGAGTGATTGAAAGGCTAAATGAAAAACTAGAAGTATTGAGAATGAATGTGATTCATTCTTTCTGCCAAACACGAGTTAATGGATGGCTTGTCATACAAGAAAATCAAAGACCGAGACGGACTAAGTTACAACGGTAGTTCTAAACATACATAAAGTTTATATACATAAACCTACATAATCTACCTGTCATCCTACATGGCAGTTTGAGTCAGCAAATTCAAAAGAATTAATTTGAAAATTGAAAATTTGATTTAGAAGCTAACCCAGCTGACATAACCATGGTAATCTCTCGGGAACCGCTAAAAAATTGGTTTCAATGCAAACTTAACCCATACTTTTGGAAAACCGACGTCAGTTGCTTACACTTTTGTCTTCTCCATCAAATATCAGTGCGATTCAAGGGGGAAGAAGAAGAATACCCTGTAAATGTAAGTTGCCATTGTTACTCTGGTTTATTTCCTTCGCTGGGATTCATTGTTACTCTGGTTTATTTCCTTCGCTGGGATTCATTGTTACTCTGGTTTATTGGGGAAATAATAAATTTGCATTTGAATTCTAACGGGATTTGATCTCTGAAATTACTCGTACTTGTAATCTATTTCACAAGTCTGACAGTAGAAGTTGGTAGATTATGTATGTAGAGATAAAGTCGAAATCTTGGAGAGTAGTTTCTCAAAAATCAAAACTGAATTTTAGAACTTCATTTGAAATAGAGCTTCTGGTATATGATTAAAGTTTATATCCAACAATTATCACTTTCTATGCTGGATTATGTAATGAGTGTTTGATTAGTACTGATTGTAAAACATTAGTGCAGTGATTCGGCTTTGCCAATGATTCGTTATTAATTACACTTTACATCTCTTCAATTGCATTCTTTAAGTGATGAATTGCATTACCTAATAGACAAAACTCCATGTAGTCCCTTTAACTGATTACATTGGAAGTCCATATCGTATGGTATTTAAGGTAAACTGTAGAGCTTGGAGAACCTTTTTTGTGACATATTAAATTGAAGCTTAGAACTTGCTTGGAAATAGGACTTCTTTTACATCGATAGAGTTTATATATCCAATAAATATAACTCCCTATGCTGAAATTTATAATGAAGGTTTTCATGCACATGATTATTGTGAAGATGTCTTCATTACATTGTACATGTTATGAATCAGAGTTTTCATGTCCTGAATTACACTATATATTATGTAATTCTCCCACCAATTTCATGTATTGTTTTAACAATGCATCTAATATTACACTACATATGTAATAGTATAATGGAGAAGCTGTCAAGCAAGAAAAGAAAGCGATCCACGAAATCATCGGAAGCATCATCAACTTCCACACCCGTTGCAGAACCAAAGCAGCGTCATTTACAGTACAAGTCCAACCTTGTTGCTTTGAAATCACTAGTGAAGAAATTGAAGTTCACAAAGTTGCAAAAGAAGTATCTGAGGATGACACTCATATGGATAATGTTGAAGGAACTCATGAGTGATGAATTCACTGACTTCCAAACAAGAAAACAAGACGATATACTTTCTGATATCATGACGACATACAATACGAAAAAGCGATGCTTTGAGCTTGGCAGAACCAACGTAAACCCAGGCCCGGCCCTGAACAAGGGCGGGCCTGTGCGACCGCACTGGGCCCCCAATTTTTGGACGCCCATTTTTTTTTTTTTAGTATCACTAAGTTTACCTAAACCAGTAAACCTAAATACAATTTTTGGTCTTTGCCTCTCAAAATGCAGTACGGTATAAAATATTTATGTGATTTCATGTAATTATATTTTTAACTGAATATTGTAATGACTAGTTTAATTTTAATGTAATGACATTCAAGGCGTGATGGCCTAGCCTCCCAAAATTGGGTTCCGGCCATCAAAAATTTATTGTTGTTTTATTTGTTTGAATTTTTATTATTAGTTTAAAAGTTATGACTATGTGTCAAAAAAAAATTCGGGCCGTTGCCCCGAACCCCACCTTGAGGGCCCCCAAAAAAATCTCGCCCCGAGCCCCAAATAGGCCAGGACCGCCCATGCGTAAACCTAAATGAAAATGATATAACCGTCATCTTTGGTATTATATATGGAAATAGATTACTAAAGATTGGGAGATCAAAGAAGCCTAGTGGGAACAAGTTTGTGAGACGTTGTTTCAAACACCAAAGAAGGTTGAAGTTATCGAACATTAAGGCTGCCATTGAGAAAGCTGTGAAAAGAGATAAGGAGAAGGATGCAAAAGACATTGTCAGATTGATGATGTTATATGCTTGCTTGACTTTATTTTTCTCAACAAGAGCAGATCACCTGCCATGGGCCTTCGTGAACTTGGTATATGATCTTAATTATGTGATGAAATATAATTGGTTGAAAGCAATAGTGGACACTCTCATCGATTCCATATCGAAGAACATCTCGCAACCGAAGAAAAAAACAAGATTTGTTGCTGTGATTTCTATAAGTTACCTCTAACCTACTACATCATTGGACCTATAATTACTGTGTACACATCTAATAAGTTCATTTGAATATGCATGCAATATTGGTTATGCGAACACACAAACTTGTTCAATCCTGTGCGATCGAGGACGTTCCCGCGATTCCTGAAGTGGGACATCAAAGGCTGGCAAAAGTATTTCAAAGAAACTCACATCGACACCTTGAGAGGGAAAATGGTAATTTTACTCAAGTGGTTCTCCTATAACACTATGTTTCCCCTTATTTACACTATGTTTCCCCTTATTTACACTGTGAAAGTTGTTAATAACATTTTACTGGCATTTAAATTGCAGGCGAACAACGTAATTCAAGGCGAATTAGTCATGAGTAAAAAGGAAGAACTTGTACTTGAGAATGAGCAGTCCGATTCCGATACCGAAACAGATGAGAGCGATGAAAGTGAGGAGAGCGGCGATGAAGATAGTGAGAACACAAGCTCCTCAAATAGTGAGCATAATGAACCTGTACCGGAGAACGAAGGGCATGAAAGCAGTGGAAGAAATGTCGGTAACCGAACTATCTTGGACGAAAATGAACTTTACACAATAGTTGTGACATCGCCAACAAACAGTGTTGCGCATGGTGAATGTACTGACCGTGGTAGTGCTTTGAAAGATGTCATCCTGAGATTAAAAGAAATGGAGAAGGAGAGGAATGCAGCTAACAGGGAGCTTGAAATAATGCAAGTGGAGAATGTAGTGCAAATAAAGGAAAAAGAGAAGTTGCAAAGTGAGTTGTTAGAGATGAGAGTAGCAATGTCACTGAAAGACCTTGAAATGTAGAAAATAATGGATGAGAAAAATCGAGTGATGGCAGAACTTGAGAAACTGAAAGCAAAAACCGGTAGCATTGTCACTTTATTCGAGTCTCCGAAGTCCAAAATTCCAGCTGATCATGCAGAGGTATCACCTCACAGTGAACATGGTACTGAAGCTGAAAAAAATCCTAATCCATTAGTGGATGCTGAAGCAACTCCCCTACAAACTGTGGCTCCCATCACAATCGACAGCACCACTGTTGAACATGTAGAAAAGAAAAGAAAACAATCAACAACATCAATGGTGAAGAGGATCAAAACAAAGATAAGAGCTGGAAAAGAGGACACAGACTTGGAGTATGGATTCAGGAACCAGACAACTAAAACTGAAAAAGGAAAGCATGTTTTGCAATGTGAAGGTGACCTAACAGACATTGTGAATGTAGATCAAATGGAAATGGCGGATACTCCTATAACGGTACTCCGAATCAACAAAAGATGTGCAACATTCAAGCACATGACACCTGAAGCCCTGTCCAAACTTGAACACGTTGCTACACAAGGGAAAATGAGGTGCCTTTTACTCGTTAGAACATCTTTCATAAAATACACTATTGTTGTCTATTATCACACGTTAGAATCCATTAATTACACTATATCATCCTTGAAAAACAATGCATTTTTGAAAAATGCAGTACTGTAGTCTGGCTTGGGGAGAATTTCCTGCTTTACTCAAACTTGAGAGGCGTGTACAATGGAGACATGGTTTCTAGCAATGTGAGTAGTGGCTAGACACAACAATTGTAAAAATTGATTTAATTACATTCTAAAGTGTTAAACACTGTGACTTCACTGTAGCTTATAAACTCGTACTCAGAGTACTTGATGAAGAAGCAGTCTAGTGCAGCCGAGGATCCAAAGTTTTTGGAAGACCCTATAGTATCGCTGGTCATGACAACTTCACTGTAGCTTAGTCTTTGTTTGGCATGTTTTGGAACTATGCCTCTAGGTTGGCATGTTGGGTCTAAGGAAGACCATTTTGGATTTAATATATTCACATATTGTTTATGTATTTTTGATTTCACATGTAAATAAATGCATCTATGGTGTTTTTACACCGGTCCACAATGTAATAAGTGAATCGGATGATGTAATAATTTACAATGTAAATAAATGGAAACACAATGTAATACATAAAATGGATAGTGTAATAATTTAGTTATATTCACTACATACTTCTTCGTGGAAACCCCAGTTTAAATAAAGTTCATCAAATTATAACTTCAACATTTATTACAAAATAAACCCTAGTTAGGGATATTACAATGAACATGTCATTCTTAAAAATAACAAAATACATAAACACTCATGACCAAGTCTAACACATCACATGGCTAACCCCCCCTCCCCCGCTTCAACATTAATATCTTCATTGACTTGAACAGCTGCAATTGACATGCTACCACTGCCCTTTTTTTTTCCTCCAGAGCACCCTTTTCTTCATAACAATCCGAGGGTGACCCTTTCCTCTTTTGACAATCGGATCAATTGGTTTACTGACACCTGTATTGACTGCTGCATTTGTGGTTGATGTAATACTAACATAATAAGCCTAAACCCATTTCAACAAATTAAAATATTTGACTTCCTTCTCAGCTGCCACATCGGCTAGACGGTTAAATGATTTGCACAATTCATCATATCTACGTTGTTCAACAGTTGTGTTCGAACCAACTCAATTAACCATAACACGCGTATGACACCTCTTAATATCTTTCCTCCATCTCCGTAGAACATAGTGCTCGGGCAAAATGAACTTATCATTATCAATGAACACCTTCAAAGCGTGCTTGCACATAATTCCACGGAACTCATAACTGAGACAAGAACAACTTATATCATGCCCATCGTACCTTACATTGAACATAACCTTCTTCTTGAAACCCTCCCCATAAACAACATCCTCCATGACGACGTACTCCGTCAGCAATAGATATTTATCAACACCTATGATCCCACAATACATCATACCAAGCAATTCTTTTTGAACTTCAATGAACTTCCTAGCAGTGTAGGCATTTTGCATCTGCTTCTCCATCTCATAAAATGTAGAGCAAGGAATTTGTTTGTTCAAGGATTCAAAATCAGCCTCACATTCCTTCTCGACTTACCTCTTTAAAGCATTATCATATTGTTCTACAAATTGTTTCAAAGATGTCTTTGAATTCACATACCCATCAAAGAAAGCATTCATACTTTCACTTCGCCCCGTCGTAGACATACCGGCCCAAAACCATTTTTTCACAAAAATCGGAACCCACATCTGTCTCTGCGAGTGTAGTTGCTCCAGCCAAGCATTTTCTTGCAGATTATTCATGTAAATGAGCAAGCTCCTCAAATCTGTCATGGAAAAAAGCAGTCTGTGTGAATTACATTATATAAACTGACAATTACATTATATGTAACCCTATTACACTATTAAACTTCTTAATTACATGTTAGACACCCAGCAAAAACAAAAATAGATATTTACCCTTAAACTCATCGACGCTTTGTGAATCATAAACAGCTTCAGCCAACATTTTTGACAAATCTTCATACTGGTCATGATAACGTAATTTCTCTGGCACCTTCTTCATTATGTGCCACAAACCTAGTCTATGTTTCGTCGATGAAAATACAATTTCTATAGCATTCTTCATAGCCTGATCCTGACCAGTAATAATACCTTTAGGTGGAACACCTCCCATACATGCTAACCATGTTTTGAACAACCAAACAAATGTCTCTGTATCTTCACTCGAAATCAACCCACAACCGAAAAGTATGGAATGACCATGGTGGTTAACCCCGACAAATGGAGCGAATGACATATCATACTTATTAGTAAGATATGTTGTGTCAAACGTAACCACATCTCTGAATTCTTGATACGCCACCCTACTACGCGGATTGGCCCAAAATACATTTTTGAGGCGTCCATCGTCATCCTAATCAATCATTGAGAAGAACCCAGCATTGCTCGATTGCATCCTCAAAAAATAGCTTTCCATCGCAGTCGCATCACCTTCACCAAGGCGCATACATCTTGCCTTAGATAGTAAATTCATAGTATCCTTCTCTAGGAATGCCAACTTTTCTTAACCCCCAGTGGAAATTACTAGTGAATTATGGCTTTTGCTCGGTCTAATGCCAGCAATGTCGTTGATCTCTAGTTGCCTCTTGACATGCGGGTTAATCTCCCTATTGCATCTAAAAAATCTGCTTTGACTAGGACTCAATTCATGATTGTGATCGTCATCAAACAAGGTAATCTCCCACTTCCCATTCACATTGAATCGGCCCGTCATCCTTGCCTTGCAATCATTCTTAGAATTAGCACGATGATTGATTGGGTTTCTTGAATGGTTTACTTACTTGTCCGACCTCCCACAACTGAAAATCAAGTACTTATACATCCCATTCTGATCCTTAGTAAGTGACCTCCTTTTCACCGAGAACCCATTAGCAACCCCATATTCCTTATAGAAGTTAAACATTTCATCCACTGATTCAAAAGACATCCCAATCCTTGGTACCCCATCTGCAGCAACATCAACACAATCAACCATGACTTCCCTACGAAAACAAAAATAACTGTTGCTAATGAGAAACACCGGATATCTGTGTAATCAAATATATATACTCAAAATGCATTAAATACAATTGAAAATGTCATTGTGTATACTAAAATTGTAATTAATCATGTGAAAAATGTAATTATTTAAACATACAATATAAATTGGTAACCTATGCTAAAAATGTAACTATACATATAAAAAGTGTAATTACTCATAACAACCATGTTATTATTAAAACCCACAAAGATACATTGCCAACTCATTTCAACTACTTTCTTTGAATCATGATGAATACCTATTCCATAATTACATAATGTAATCAAACAGAAAACCTCAAACACAGTCTCTTCCTAGCTCAAAAAATAAAAAACACCCAACAAAACCTAATTATAATCCATGCTAACATGGCTAAAGCAACCTCTACCCAAATGGAAACACAACCTCAAAAGCCTTATTTGATAATCTGATTAACCACTACCGTAAACCAATGGGAACCATGTTAAGAAAGCTAAATAAACCCCTACCCAAATGGAAACCCAACCTCAATAGGCTTTTTTGATCATCTGCTTACCTTAAGATCACCAAAAATGGCGTCGATCTCCTCTTGCCTTCCGCACGTTCAACCCTCCCACAAAGCTAACACAAATAACCAGAACTTCCTCTGTACTCCATTACATAATTTTATTATTAAAAAAAATAAAAGGGAAATGTGCAAGAGAAGTCGCCAGCATTACACCATCATTGAGACGCACACCATTTGATTTGACAGCATGAGAGAGGCGGGAAGATATAACTGGGTTAACCAAACTCAACTTTGGTAATCCTATGTGGAATGCTGACTAGGATGATGACTAGATTATGTATGCTTATGTACAGCAGCTTTATGTACATTTGGAGTTTTCCAAGTTACAAACTTTTGTGCTATATTTTTATGCACAAGAATAAAAAAAACAAATACGTTTATAGGGAATGTGATTCATTCTTTCAACAATCAAAATTCATAATAAAGTTTCAAAGCATTTTTATTTTGCTCAAACTAAGTTTAATTGTAATTTTGTGATATTGTGTTCTAGTCATTCGAAAAACTAGACGCTACACCGACCTTTTTTCCCCAATTGGGATGGGGGAGAGAGAAAATCATATAGTAGCAGTCAATGCATACATAATCATCAATCAATCAATACATCAATCAATACATATATATAAAATGGAATGAAATACATATACATACATACATACATATACATACATAAATATAAAATGGAATGAAATGAAATGCGGCTTCCTAAGGGTGAGTCCGGCAAATACCACTTCCCTCAGCGAATTGTATTGACACCCGGGCTCAGAAAACGACGTCGTTCCTGGTTGATCCTCTGCGTGTTGGTTAGCCCTGCTTTCTTCCTCCTACTTGCTCGAATCTGCGCCACTCTTGGCCGTCCATCGTCTGGGTACCCCTGCCATCTCCACCGTCCATGTAGGTGCAAGCATGCTCCATAAAAGTCTCTGGTGTCAGGGTAGTCGCCTAGCCTGACACATGTGCCGCAACACGACGTCGTCCTTCGACGCCAATCTTCCACAGACTTAAGGCACGACCTCCCACGCTACCGATCCTGACCTCACCACCCAGACCCACCTCCCACGAAACAGCTTCCCATTTTAGGTTGTTTCAATTGATATTTTCTTTGTAAATTCTTCTTCTTCGTATCTCATTCTTCTGCATTATCTCCAGCGATTCTTAAGTAATTTATTTCCTTCTTCGTTTCAATTTATGCTCTTCTTTCTTCTCTGTTTCCAGTTTTCTCACTTTGATTTTGCCATATTACGTGCAGGAGATAAATTATGTGTACATCTCTGCTTCTCAGCATAGATGGCGCTTCCTTATGCTTTCCTTGAAAGGCTTGAACAAATGGACACACCAGGAACCAATTTTCTCTCTCCTGCATGTTCAACTACAACACTCTTTATCGATAACCCTAAAAAATTTTATTTGGTTGGTAAGAAAAACACCTTCAAATGATGTGCTTGAATCTTGATGTCCTATTTTCCTTTCTCAATGAAATGGTTTCAGGCCGAGAAATCACTTCAAGCAACAAGTAGCAAGTGTTGGTGTCGAAGCTCACAAACATTCTGTCCATGGAACAAAACTCTTCATACTAATTGAACAATGGAACACAAAAATTAATTACTCTAAAGAAATCATTATCTTCATGTAATTTTTTTTGCCAATGTTCAGGTGCTTGCACGTACTAGAATTTTGTTGGCATGCCACAACTTTTACTCTCAGGTAGATTACTTTATTTTTCCTTTTTTGATATCTATTTTTGATTGGGTCCTTCCATGCCTAATTCTAAAAAATGCTTTGTTCGGTTCGATAAATATGTGCTCCTCATGATTCAATCTTTTTATTTTGTGAATGTGCCTAATGGTTTCGTTGAGCCCTTTTGTAGATGGTTATTATATGGGTTGAATTTTAAAAATTGTAGTTCCTACTAATGTTTATTATTCAAGGAATTCTATTGCAATTTCTGCATTCCCATGATTGAGTGCTGGCTGTGAGATCTCAAATCCTTCTTTAATTACTTTAACAGAAGTTCTTGGGCAGACTTTTCAATGTTGGATGGAAATTCTAGGCTTCAAGCTTTTGGTTGTTCATTATTTTAAGTCAGTGTTAATCTCATTGTCATTAATATATATGCCATTCATTTGGATCTTGTTGTCTTTGTTTTTACCTTGACAGCTTTGTATTTAAAGTCAAATTGATCTAAGATATCTTACTTATGTGGTTTATAATTTCATCATTCTCACAACTAAATTGTTTAATCCATCTAATTTTCTATTATTTTTTCCTTTCATACAGTTACTCATCAATGAACATTTCAACAGTTTTCCAAAATCTGGTGATTTGCTGAATAGAGCAGTCGATTTAATATAATAAATTATAGCTTCTATTAATATTAATA
Organism: Euonymus europaeus; assembly: GCA_963580455.1. Taxonomy (NCBI): domain Eukaryota; kingdom Viridiplantae; phylum Streptophyta; class Magnoliopsida; order Celastrales; family Celastraceae; genus Euonymus; species Euonymus europaeus. The sequence continues at coordinate 17,490,752 of OY756968.1, read as the reverse complement.
TGTACCAGTATTGTGAGCTTAAGAGACATTGATATCTACCAAGTATAAAAACCCACTTGATATAATGTGTGCAATGCAGGAAGAAAATAGCGCATTGGAGAGGGAGCTTGCGAGGATTAAAGTCTGAATACCAACTCTTGCACTTGGTATCATTTTCATAGAAATTTCTTCAGAAAATGTTATTTAACAAATTTGATTGACCATCTTGGATTTACTTCTTCATTTTCTATATGTAGCTAGAGATGCAACGAATGAGAGAAAAATTTCCAAAACAAGAGGATCGCAAGAGCCTTTGTAGCCCTTCAACTATACAGAGATCTAAAAAACAAAAGGTAGGAACTTCTGGTGGTACTACAATGTCTTCTCTTATTGTTGTTGCCGTCAAAATTTGGCACGCTCAGGTATTAAACTAATTACTAATCTACATCTCATATAGTCTTTTTGTTTGATCTCGCATTAATTCCAATTTATTTTTTTGCCATTTTTAACATTTTCATCGACTGAAGTATTGTTGTGTGTAGAACAGTTTCGCAACTGCTGAAGCACGAGCCCATGAAAACCACTGTTGCCAAGCTAGTACTTTTCATGTCCTTTACATTTCTTCAAAGGTTTTAGCTATACTTATCGGTTCTTAATTTTTCAATTGTTTTGTCGAATTATCTAACCTAATGAAATAATGCATAGTAAAGTGTTAAATTCTTTAGTTATTAATTTTTCAATTTTTTGGTCGAAAACCTAATGAAATAATGCATAGTAAAGTGTGAAACTCCTTTGCTTTATTATCAATCCTACATTTAATTGTTTAGAGAGTGAGACAAGGAAATCAGTTTAAGCTCTAATTAAATGAAAAGGAAAAACAACAGAAAAGGTGGTTGGTTGGTGTTCTTCGATGAAGTTTTCAGTCTGAAGTTGTTGATATCAAGCCTCATGCATAGATGGCACTACAGATTGTATCCTTTACAACCTCGAAATTTTGATCCTTGATTTCTCAATTCCAAAACTAAATACGCTTCTCTTGCTGGATCATGTAAGATTGGTGGATAACCTAGCTCTGTCATCATAACAGAAATGGATTTGGTGTAGCCTTTCTTGAACAAGTTTACTGATCTACAGGTCTCACTAAAGGAAAGATGCAGCTTGAGGAGAAGCCAATATTTGAGAACCATGACACTTGGATTCTTTGTTCGCTCCATCAATATTATTATGAACTGACAAACATGTTCTTGATTACTTCGCTGATTATACTAATATACCCAAGCCTAACTAGGTACATTTTCACTAATTTTTGATTATTGGGTTGGCCCAATTTCTATTTGTGGGTCTTGCTTTTCAATTGTCTTTTCGTGATTTTATTCCATTTCTTATGCCCAGGTTTTGGGTTTGGGGTGTTCATGGCTCATTGGGGTAATTCACGATTCTTCTTTGATCACGTCTCCTTTACTACGATGGTTGACATATACGACCACACCGGAAGGTATTTCTCCATTGCTTCAGCAAGACTACATGATCATGGTTATAATATTAGGTCTCATTTTAGTGTACTTATAATTTAACAACAGATGACTCCATGTAATCTTCAATCTGCCTATTTATGTATATTTAACCACATATATGACCATGATTGTTATATAAGCTTCTACTAAAAGTAAAGGCTCATACACGTGGTGTGATTCATCATCCGTTTATTCTCATAAATCATTAATTTAACAGATTGTGTTTGACGCACCTATTGGATGTGATATGATCCAGTTGCTTTGAACCTTATCATGATGGGTAAAGGTGAAGATTGGGTTTGGGTTTATGGACAGAGCGTCGGTGGCTATTGGGCAAGTATTTCTTGCCTCTATATACTACTGATATTCCAACTAAACCCTAAAAATAAGAAAGTTGATCATAGTACTTAGATTAACAATATTGCCTTATTATGGAATGGTCTCTCCTCTGTTATATTTGTTCTCCTGATCTGTTAGGCATAATTATCATTTATTGTTGTAAAATCATTTATTCAATCCAATTTTTATTTTCTCTGTAACTGGACCTATGTCTTTTTTGGAAGTTATTTAATTTGCCGGAAAACAAATTAGTGCGTAAAATGTTATTACAGAAGGAGAGGTTGGAGACATCCTTGATACTTGCTTGCTGGTGACTGAGCTGGTTTGGCTCCTGATGTATGCTTCTTGGCTTGAGCATTGGAGTCTTGCTTTGTTTATCTACTGTCAGACTTTGGATCTTTCTGCTCACTAGAGGTTGGTCACATTTTGAGGTTTGTTATTTGTTGTTTTAATTCATTTGGATATTCTTTTCCTCTGTTCTTAGTCATTATTTTTGTTTTTAGTTTAGTCTTAGCCATCACCGTTATGTTATTCTTCCTCTGTAGTTAAGAGCCAGAGCAGAACCATCTACATGGAGATGAGGTTGTATTGGGATTGAAATTGGGTTTCACATATTAGGTTTTGGATCTATTGGGAGGTCTTGCCAATCCCTTAATTGTTTACATATAAGTACAACGTGTAGTTAAGTGGATTTGTAGCCAATAGTACACATACATTTCATTTATTTTAAATGCTAATTATTTTTTGATAAAAAAACTCATTTATTATCTATGTCCTTACTTGCTGTTTCGATTTCAATTGCCTCCTTCTCTTTCCAGAGTTCAAATAGGATTTATGATGGAGATTAGCAACTGAAAACTGAGAAGTATATATTTATTAGCATGGAAGTGAAATATCGTTCCAACAGCTACCCACCAAGAAGTTTGCATAATACACCCTCTCTCTCTCTCTCTTTCCCCCCATATATATGTATGGATGAGGACAACATAGTAGATGAATGTTTGATTCTTTGCTTATTGGGAGTTTGTGACAGGTGGGCATCTTTCATTTTTGGTTCTTCATTTTCTTTGACTTCTTATACACTTTATGGTTTGTGTTTTAGCTATCCCAGTGGGTTCATGTGAGTACATCTTGTGAAGAAGAAGTTTTTGTTTGCAGGGAAAGATGATGAAAGTTAAGATTTTACTTATCCTTATTTTTTCTGCGGTTAATTTTTTATAATGCTGATATGCTGATAGGTGCCTCGATGTAATTGGGACTCCCATGATTTTCTACAAGACTTTAATATTAAAGCTATACAAGCCCTTAATATTATAGCTATGTGAATTGTGAAGAAATAACATCCAATTTGATTTTTTAGAATACACAAAATTTTATTTCAAAAAAACCTAGATAGTGTCAACGAACAAAACAAACTTTAGCTTAGTTGGTGTCAATGAACTTCCAGATTTACTTTAGCTCAGTTGAGGTTACACTAACTTACTAGGAGATAAGAAGGTGTCTGCATAATTATCAATAGAATTATATAGGCTGATGCATATCCTCAATTTGGCTGACAACTAATTTGATTTTTTTGTGAAAAAATAGCTTAATGGACCAAACAAACGCAAAAAATATTGGCATGAAGAAATCGTGATACAACATGATAGATCCTTGACCCTAATGGTTGATTAAAGATATTCATGGACAGCTCCAACTCTAAAGGTTTAATTATCAGTATTGGCATATGAACTGCTTTGCATTCATCTTTTACTTTCAAATAGTTCATCGAGCTTCTAGCTGAGTACAAGATTTCCCTAAGATTTACCATGAATCAGATTGCTAATGAGTAATGATCTTACTCTTCATTTTTTTGGCTGTTTTAGTTGTGCAATGCTTTGGAAACTGTGAATAAGTTGGTCCAGTCCACTAATACAAATGCTAGTTTGTTGTATGAAAAGGTTGGAGAGCTCTGGGGAATTTATCAAAAGAGGCAATCCAGCTGTATTTGCAGCCAAGGCTGTCTATCTCTCTCTAAACCAAAGAGAAGGCTTATTCTCTTGGTTGTTTCACGAAATTGCCCTTGTTAACTGAGGTAATTTCTTAGATTAACCTTATTTCTTCTATTAATATAACTGGCTTGTGCAATTTGGTGTTCTTGGTACTCTCACATCAATTTTGGGTTTGTATGATATTTTTGAATTTATTTTTTTGTGCTCATCAAACTAAAGTCTCTTGATCTAACTGCGTTCATGGGTTTTCATGTTGATGACGATGGAGAACAGTGCCTGTGCAAAATTGACAGGTCTTGACAAAGAAGGTGAGAGGTCGTCCAATGGGCTCTTCCCTTCAGGTGCCCTTGGAGTGCTCAAGAGATGATGCAACTCTTTGATTCCAACAACGATGGTAGTTTGAGCACCGATAGTTTGATTTGTTTTGAAAGCAGGTAATCTTTACATTTGTTGTAATTCTGAATCTTTAATTGTGTTATGGAGACAACGAGCTCTTTTGGTTCTTTTGGAAGAGAATGTAGGATATTTGCAATGGCAAACCGTGTGAATGAAGCGTCTATTTATATTCCAGGCACCAACTGCGAGTACCTCAAGTAAGCCTTGGTTTGGAAGCATTGTCTCTCTGGCCTTATTTTTAGTAGCTTCTGCGAGATTTTTTTTAACCATTGCTTTTGTCAATTATTCGTGGTTTGTAGAATGATGATATTTGATTACCTCTTAAGATTTATGAACCTTTATTTGCTTTCAGGGCTACGGTATGACAGAGACCTGTGGTATTGTTTCGATAGAAAATCCAAGGGTTGGTAGCAACCAAAATTTCATTAGTTGATTAAATTTGTAACTAAGTGTCTCCAAGTTTTGAGATATTTTGTTGTTAGTTAAATGAGGTCCGAGATTCTTCCTTTCTAAACCCTATTTTATGTGACAAAATGGAATCATCAATTATTCATATTTTTAGTTTGATGACATATTACCTGTATTGCCAAAACTCTAAACTCAACCTCACTGTATTAGCATCGTTGAAATGTGACACAAATGAAATGTGTTTATTTTTTCCAATCTATTTGACAATAACAGTTAAACCCAAAATCAAATTTTCAGGCTTTAATAATTGTTTGCCTACGAATGTCCTTGTGTTTGGATGAAGGAACTAAACTGGTACTTCACTCTTTATAGAAGAAGTTATAATCATGTGAAGACTCTTATAAAAAATTTGTCTACTGTTCTTAATAATTATTAGAGCGAGGAAGAATTGGTGAAGTAGCATCTCATCTATAGTACTCAATATTTTTTTCTCGCTAATATAATTCTCTATTCCTAATTCTGGTATTCACTAAAAAGTTATTATGGGAATATCGGAAGGATAAAATAAAGCTTCTGCATGGATGAGTGAAAATAAATTGTCAAAATATATATGTCGAGAAAGATTTTAAAAATTAATAAAAAAAAGCAGAAAAAGGGACGCGCGGGCTCCTACCTAGTTAGATCTATGATCAAAGAGCTGAAACAAAGGTGGAAAAAAATCGAATAACATTAACCAGCATAAGAGGGTTACTTTTCAGTTCATAGAAGTCTTGGTGAGTACAATTGTATGATCAAAGAATAACATAAGAGATGGAATTGGCAAGAGAGTCGACAACCTCTTGCGCGCGGTCCCCCTCTTAAAACTTTAAGGAATAGAAAAAACTTTAGGTCTCCGGATCAAACGGAGCCAGGCACCATGCAGTTGAGCTTGGTGGCAGAGGACCATAGTCCGGTGTATTGCTGACAAGTGACAAGGTCAATGACTCAACGTCTCTAGCAATTTCACAAAACAATGAGGGCTCATTGGCTCAACAACTGATGCATGAAAAAGTAAAAGAAATCAGAAATAACCTCAAGACGGGGAGTACCTCAGTTCTTCTATAAACAGGTCATTGGTAGAGATGATATTCACCCAGAAGAATTCGATCAATCAAGCCAACTGCATTGCAAGGGGTTTAAGATTGCCCCTCAGTCCACAATGCATCTAGAAAACTCACTTGATAGAACTTACTTCCATACGACAGGAAAAAAATGGAAGTACAAAAACCAAGGCCCAACGAGGAAAACATTAAAGATCGATCAATGATGTGAATGGGAACCGATGAGTGATCATTATGCAAAACAATCATCAAAGTCATGCATAAACAAGATTAACATCCTTGATCAGAAGGCACATAAATTTTCATCATGGATCTACCAAGCGTAATGAAGCAGATTGAGAGAATCATTGTGTAAGTGCTTCAAAAAAATATACGATTACAACTCACAGTTTGAGTGCCAGATCCATGAAGTGACAGATTTGAGGTTAAAACCTCAAATTCCCAATCAGGATCATACAGGCCGTGAATCAAAAAGATATATGATGTGCTTAATGAAACAGCCACCATCCTTCACAATAAGTCAGGGATTAACAACTCCAAGAATGAAAAGCCAATGATCATATAACTTAATCTCCCATGTCATCCCAAATTAAAGAGATACACCACTATCTTTTTTTATTACTATCGATAGACCTTCACTGTGTAGCTACAATAGGCCAACTTTTAAGTTTTAAGTTGGCTATATATACAGAGTCGATCAGTATTTTAGATATAATGCATCATTGATGTAGATAATTACAAAGAAAGAAACTACAATAAGTTGGGTTTTGGGATTTAGGACAATACACAATTGCACACTTACTGTGAACAATACCTTGAGGATACCATAGCAAGAGAGAAAGAAAAAAAGAACAGAGTTATATTAATCAAAAAGTGTTGAGTGTGTGCAGTATATTTGGCAGATTTTTTTACATTAAAAATAGAAAAACATGATTTTACATGCGAACAACAAGTGCAAAAAATAAATAAAAGTTACATCCTGAAAAAACTAACCACAAACTGTAGTATTTCTTCACAAAAGTCATAGGCGAGTCAACTATCACATTGTTAACAAGCCAGATCTCCACTATAGAAGCCAAGAGATATCCAATTGATATTCTATGCAAATCACCAATCCACGATTTTAATACGGTGTTTTGGCATAATTTGTTATAGATAGGCACACAACCTCTTTTGTGAATGTGTTAATCACAACAGCACAGTTTGAAGTTTAAAGAGGGAAATACCAACAAAAAATGGGAAACTCAATTAACGAGATTGCATTCAAGCATCCTTTGACTTTCTACTCGTTATTATCTTCCACAAAACCATTGTCCCAAGCATTAACCCTAGTTATGCTTGATTAGACTTGACCAGTAAGTTGTTTCAGGAGAATAGGTTATCATGAGACACTCTTGGATCAGAGAACATGCGGGGAAAAAATCCTTCTAAATCTGGAGTGGGTATAAAATCAATGCAACATTATACAGATGATTAGCTAAGAAATTTTTTGTCTAGTGCCTTTGTGGAACTGCAGTTCATGCTTATCGCACCATCAGTCAAATATGCATTATGGAATGAATGTCTGAAATAAGTGTTCTTACCGCACTATTATATTATCAAATATGCATAAATTTTCCGCCTAATCTCCCCATGCAAATGGAGCTACTTGGTGTTTTCTATCATCAACCACCTGTTTGACAATCACCAACAAATTATCGTATCCTTGAACAACTAAATGCAACTGTCCATTGTGCAATAATAAACAAGATAGATAAAACCTAGCTCATACTCGTACTAGGAATGAGACCTCTAACTTTAAACATTTTCCCCTCTCAACCTATGCACGTTGAACCACCTTCAAGCAAGGTATATATGTGTAATCGGTAAGGTATTAGTACATGATTAGCCAAAGCTAGAAATGATCATAGTCATGCCACATTTGGAGCTGCTCATCAACTACCTAAATCGGAAGCCAAGTTTTTTTTAAAATTATTTAATTAGCCATAACTTCATGAACATATATAAAATAAAATCAACTGGTCTTCCAGCCTCTTTGAAACCTTTGGTTCGTTTTATCATTTTGTTGTCATAGTGGTGTGGAGTGAAGGGGACTAAAAAGGTCCTACGTCGAGTTCAAAACAAACATGAAGAAGTAGAAACATCATATCCTAAGGTCATTTAATTGGGTACTCTTATGCTGTGTTTAACAAAAGGGTTGGAAAAAATTGGATTGGGAGGGGTTTATGAGAGTGAACCCTGCTTGGTACACAAATGTGTTGGGAGTGTTTTGTTAAAAAATTTATGAATAATTTTTTTTGTTATGAGGGTATTTTTATAATTTCATATTTAATACAATAGCGAGGGAGAATTTGTTCATGGTTGTCCTTATTATAACTCATAATTGGGAATCACATTACTAAATTATGAGGTATTTACGACATAAAAACATGTGTTTATTGGTTGTTTACCTCTTATTAATGTTCTCCATTGATTTTGTAGGAAATAGCCTAAATGAAGCTAAATCATCCAAAAGAGGCATCAAGACACTTTAAGGCAAAAAAAAATGAAGCAGTGTCCTTATTTGGGATGAAGCATCCGGACACTTTACACAAAAAGAAGGCAGTGGCCAAATTAGAGTGTGGTGCCAGACACCTCATTGGGACGTCCAAACACCACATCAGGGTGTTCGGACTTCGGACACAATATTGTAAGGGTAGAATAGGTTTTTGACATGTAAGAGAGGGTAAAATCCTTGTTTTGGGGCATTGTTTGGATATCTCTTTTTTTTTTCTTAAGCTTGGATTCAAGGTTCTCTCTTGTTCTCTCTTGTTCTCTCTCTACTCTCTCTCTAGTTTTTCATCGCATTAACAATTTGGTACCTGCATACAAGTTACCAAAACCCGAATGAAATGATGATCAAGAAACTATAACTAACAGTATTGAAAATATACATTCCATCGTTGAAAGCACTCAAGTCCATTCAAGAGGAAAGAGGGATCCGGGGCATTAGTCCTCCAACCATTGCACTAAATTTTTATCTAAAACTCAACCTGCACTTATGCAGCTATACCAGTAGCCTCTATTGCTAACACCATTCTTGATGATGGCAGTATGCACATGAGCATCAGAGACTGGCGCCGGGAGGGGATGATGTTTTCAAAAATATACCACCAAAGAAACACAAGAGAAACTAGCTACTGGTTTTGTTTGAATGTACAGTGCCTAGAAAATGAATCAAGAAGTGTCCCCTAAATACATTCAGTTTTTGCAGTTTGGTTCAGCAATCTCAAGAGAAACTTGCATGATTTAATTTTTAATGCTCAATAATAATATAAAGAATGGGATCCAAAATTCGTATAGCGTGGGCGGATGTTCTATGAAACCACTTTGTATTTTGTATATAAAAAAGGATTAGACTCCTACTCACAGCAGTATTTTGTTGTTCTTGCTGTTGGAGGTGCAGTTTTAGCTTGGTGTTGGTGGTGCAACTCGGGTATGTTGTTTATTCCTGAGGTTTTTTTCTCTTGTCTATTAAAGGTCGTGCAGCTGGGCTTAAGTGGGAATCTTCATATTGTAGCTATCATCATGCTTTTGCCTTTTCGTTGCTGGTTTGGGCTTCTTAATGCCGGTGTCAGGTTCTGCGTGTTCTTCTAGTATAGCAGCTCCTCCAAGTTGCTTTGGGTTTTGTGCTTGCTCTTGATGATTTGATTAATTCTGGAATCTGCATTGCAAGGTGGTTTAGTTTGTCTTTGGTCTTTTGTAGTACTGTGTTAGGTTTTCTTCTCATTCGTTTTGTGACCTCAGTTTTCCTCCGCCTTAAGTGAGGGCATTAAAAAAATTTTGGAGATACCGTCCTCTTTATATATATACCATGAGAATAAAGCATGCTTTAATCTTGATCTAAGCCTTCGAACCGGATGGAAGAGATGCTGCAAATTCTGCTCAATTCAAGAGAGTTTCACATGCAACAAGAGCTAGGCAAAACATTTTCAGTAGGCTCCCACTAAAACTTGGATTTATAGTTTCCATATAAATTGATACCCCAAAAGAGGAATCATACTTTCTTGTAGTTCTAGCTGATCAAATGGGGAACAAAGGGTCTTTGCCGCTCCTATCTCATCCTTTGTTCGAGCATTAACATCTTGTTCCACCTCCTACAAAGAAATGTCAAGTGACCTTTTCCGTGCAAAACACGCAACTTATTAGTATCAAAGATTCTACTACATCTTCTAGTGAAAAGGTGTTAAACTAGTATCTATTTATGTAATTGTATTATGTGACAGATGTCATTTGGTGGTAGGTCCCTTTGTAGGGGTTGGGTTCCTGTACTCATATATATTATCTTGATATCCTTGAATGAATTATAGCCGCTTCTATTGTGGGTTCACTACTTTTACGTCTCTGCTTTTTTAACTTGGTATCAGAGGGAATGGCCGACACCGACGACACCACCCCACAGTCACAGCACATCAGTACTGATGATGCTAGTCTCACCAGTGTCGCAAGACCTACCAGCAGCACCCTCGATTTGCCTAAACTATTCAGTTCGGGCTCTCATAGTTCCTTTATGGGATCATTCAGTGCTTGCCGCTTGAATCATTCCAACTATCTTTTGTGGAAGAGCATGTTGCTCCCCATCATTCGCGGCAACCGTCTTGAAGGCCTCATCAATAGGTCTCGGCCTTGTCCATCAGAGTATCTAAACTCTCAGTTAAACTCCAAGTCTGGTGATTCAAATCCAGCTCCATGTCCGATCAACCCTGAGTATGAACTTTGGGTCACACAAGATCAACTTTTGCTCGGCTGGTTATACAACTCCATTGAGATGGAAGTTGTGTCTGAAGTTCTCGGTCACGTCACCTCTAAAGGGCTCTGGGATGCTCTACAGACGCTATTTGGTGTTCAGTCTCGCTCCAATTTGGTTTATTACAAAAAGGAATTCTAATAGATGCAAAAAGGTGGACAAACCATGCGTGAATATTTGAAGGCAATGAAAACAATTGCAGTGACTTGGTCTCTCAGGTTCTTGCATGCCTCGATTCTCTTGATTACAATCCGGTGGTATGTCAACTTAGTGAGAAAGAATCGGTGAGTTGGATGGAAGTCTAATCAACATTACTAAATTATGAGAGGCGACTTGAACAAATCCACAGCAGCCTTGCAAATCTTAGTCTTGGATCATCTAATGCTACTGCAAATTTGGTTGGCGGTCGCTCATCCAATCAGACTCGCGGACGTGGCCATTCTGGTATGTCTAATGGTCGCGATGGAGGTAATTCGTTCAGAGGTCGTGGTGGTCGTTATGGTGGACGCGGGGGACGGTCCCGTGGACAACGACCTGTCTGCCAAATATGTGAAAAGACTAGACACACTGCAGCTACATGTTACTACTATGTCGGACATCCTTCTACTCAGCAACAAACACAAACTAGTGGCTCTCAACCTTATGCTTTTCTTGCTTCACCTGACACAGTTTGTGACCCTGTTTGGTATGCGAACAGTGGAGCAAGCTCCCATGTAACCCATGATTCCAACAATCTCACTCAAAAGGCTGTATATAATGGTAACCAATCTCTCTTTGTAGGCAACGGTAATGAACTTGTTATTAAGCATGTTGGCCGAACCAAACTCCCCACCCATACTTCCACATCATTGCATATTAATAACCTTTTGTATGTTCCTCATATCAAAAAAAATCTTGTTAGCATCTCACAACTTACTAGTCATAATCACGTGGTTGTGGAATTTAACTCTGCTGGTTGTTTTGTTAAGGACAAATGGACAGGGAAAGTTCTGCTTCGAGGGAGACTTAATGAGGGTCTTTATCAGCTTGAAGTACCAGTGATGAAGCAACACAAGCCCATAAAGTTCCCCTGTTCTCATATTTTGTCATGTAATGTCCAGTCGTCTAAGTCTAGTAATTCTAAGCCTTTGAACTCTGTTCCTTTTTCTTCCCAAGCCGTTGTGTGGCATAGGCGTTTAGGCCACCCATCTAGTAAGATTTTGCTTCAAATTCTGAATGATTGTAATGAAGAAGCTGTCAATGTAGACAAGATCTTTTGTGATGCATGCCAATATGGCAAATCTCAGACTTCCTTTTTCATTATCTCATTCTCATGCTGCTCATCCTCTTGATCTTATTCATACAGATTTATGGGGTCCAACTCCAATTCCATCCTCTGCTGGTTTTCGCTACTATATTTTGTTTGTTGATGATCACACTCGCTACACTTGGATTTTTCCATTAAAACTCAAATCTGATGACTTTCATGTTTTTCTCACCTTCAAAAATCTTGTGGAGAATCAACTTGACCGAAAAATTAAATGTATTCAGTCCGACATGGGGGGTGAATATCGAGCCTTTTATCAATTTGTTGCAAAACATGGCATTGAACTTAGACACTCATGTCCTCTTACCTCCTCTCAAAATGGTCGTGCTGAGCACAAGCACAGACATATTACTGAAATGGGGCTTACACTTCTTGCTCAAGCACACATGCCATTAAAATTCTGGTGGGAAGCTTTTCATACATCTTCATATCTTATCAATCGTCTTCCTACACCAATTCTTCATGGTCGTTCTCCTATCTTCAAATTATTTCATAAAACTGTTGACTACACCTCTCTTAAGACCTTTGGGTGTGCCTCTTTTCCTTGCCTCAGACCTTATCAAAAGCATAAATTGCAATTTCATTCTACCAAATGTGTATATATTGGATACAGTGATGTGCATGAGGGATTCAAATGCTTGAGTGCCACAGGCCGTGTCTATATTTCCCGTCATGTTATTTTTAATGAGAATGATTTTCCTTTCACATCCGAATTTTTTAATTCTCAACCTTCTTCATCTCCTTCTCCACCTCTTACTTCTCTTGATGTGTTGCCATCGCCATGGGCTTCAACTAATATTACTCCTCTCCAGGTCTCTTCTGACACAGCTGCTACCCCTGTTCAGTCTCTTACAAAACAATTCTCAGATGAGAGTTGCACGGCCCATGACACCAGTTCTTCCGCTACCTTGAGCGAACCTCATGTTGACCCTAGTCCTCAGCCTACCTTTTCTGGGCCACATGTTGATCCACCTGAGTCTCAATCTACTATCCCTCTCTCGGCTCCTACCATTCAACACCAACAATCTGAGCACTCTATGCAGACTCGGGCCAAATCTGGTATCTATAAGGCATGAAAACTTCCTTCAGACTTTCAAGCCTATGTTGTCCACACAAATATACCTGTCGAACCTACAAGTGTTACCGCTGCCTTGCAATCTGAGATGTGGCACACTGCCATGAAAGACGAGTATACAGCCCTTGCAAAGAATCAAACTTGGAGTCTTGTTCCCCATTCATCTGCCTTTAATGTTGTTGGTAACAAGTGGGTGTTCAAGTCTAAACTTAATGCTGATGGGAGTTTTCAGCGTTGTAAAGCGCGCCTTGTTGCTAAAGGGTTCCTTCAAACTTCTGGAGTTGATTTCACAGAGACTTTCAGCCTTGTAGTTCGAGCATCGAAAATTCGTGTTGTTTTAACTATTGTTGTATCTAAAAATTGGGTGGTCTGCCAGCTTGATATCAACAATGCGTTTCTAAATGGTACCCTCCAAGAAGCTGTCTATATGGTTCAACTCGAAGGCTTTGTGGATGAGAAGCGACCTCACTATGTGTGTAAATTTCACAAGGCTCTGTATGGGTTAAAACAAGCTCCCCGCGCATGGTATGATAAGCTCAAGCACACATTACATCAATGGAACTTTCAGAACTCAAAGAAGGATACTTCTATGTTTTTCTATAGACATGGTACACGGGTGCTCTATCTTCTTATTTATGTCGACGATATTATTGTTACAGGAAGTGATCCTACTGATATTCAAGCATTTGTGGACTGCCTTAATCGTCTCTTCTCTTTAAAAGATCAAGGACCTCTTCATCATTTTCTTGGTGTGGAAGTTACAAGAGATGCTACTGGGATGCACTTGACTCAAAAGCGTTATATTGATGAGTTATTGAAGAAAGCAGGTCTCTCGCATGTCAAACCTTGTCCTACTCCTGTTGTTGTTGGTCATGGATTTTTCAATGATGCCACAGCTCTTATGCCTAATCCTATACTATATCTAAGTATTCTTGGTGGTCTTTAGTACCTCACCAACACGCGACCCGACATCTCTTTTGTGGTTAATTGCTTGAGTCAATTTCTTCAACGACCTACAAATGCTCATTGGAAAGGAGTTAAACGGCTTCTGAGATATCTTCAAGGCACTAAACATCTGAGTCTTCATATTAAATCTAGCAAGCATCTTCATGTCACTGGTTTTTCGGATGCCGATTGGGCTTGTGATCCTCTCGACCGAAAATATGTGGGTGCATATTGTGTTTATCTTGGTGCAACACTTGTGTCATGGCAATCCAAGAAACAATAGGTTGTGTCTCGCTCAAGCACAGAATCCGAATATAGAGCCCTCGCCGATGTTGCTTGTGAAATTTTGTGGATTCAGTCCTTGCTACAAGAACTATCCTGCCCATCTTCTGCCATTCCAGTTACTTGGTGCGACAACATGAGTGCTTGTGCTCTAGCTCTAGCTCATAATCCAGTTTACCATGCTCGTACTAAACATATTGAGATTGATATCCACTTTGTTCGTGATCAAGTTCTTGCGAAGCGACTTCATGTATATCACATTCCCTCGCATGATCAAGTTGCTGATTGCTTGACCAAACCTCTCTCACACTCCAGATTTCAGGTTCTGCGCAACAAACTTGGAGTTCTCTGTCATAGCATGCCTCCTCTAGTTTGAGGGGGGCTGTTAAACTAGTGTCTATTTATGTAATTGTATTATGTGACAGACGTCATTTGGTGGTAGGTCCCTTTGTAGGGTTTGGGTTCCTGTACTCATATATATTCTCTTGATATCCTTGAATGAATTATAGCCGCTTCTATTGTGGGTTCACTACTTTTACGTCTCTGCTTTTTTAACTAAAGGGTTGTGTATTTTGAATCACAAAGATGACTAATGCTAATCAAATTTGCCTTCAGCCCTTTTACATTGAAAACATTCTTTAGTTCACATTCATCAAGACTTGGTATGTTAAGCCCATGATTGAGGCTTTATTGTCATCACCAAAAATAACATTTCCACCATCGTATTTTTCAAATGTCATTTGAAAAATAGTGATTTGTTATGTCTCACATAATGATACTTAAACACAATAGAGACCTTATTCTTAGAATTAGACTATGGGAGGGTGTTTGTCTTTACCAAGGATATTAAATCCTCATATTTTTTTCGAAGTAAGATTCCAAAGAGACTGAAATTGATGATTGGACAAAATTGATGCATAACAGTTGTCAATGTTAACATTAGTGAAACTGAGTAATGAGTAAATTTTAATGCAGAGAAACTCATTTGAAGAGTGCGAAATGTGTTAGCAAAGCACACTGAGCAGTATTATTTTGCCGTCTAGTTTAGTGTGAAATTATTTTTACATGGCTTTGCTGATCAGCTAAAATAAAGAAAAGTAAAAATAACCGTTGATAAAAAAATTAAACATAAAAAATCCAGTGAGCTCGAAAACAAATAAAATAATTATTCATAAAAATTATAAGTGTATAATTAGATGTGTTATATGAATACAAGTTACAAATGCCGATAAATAAATAAAAAATGGACCACAATTGCAAAGAGGTATCGCTAGGGCTGAAGCATTACTGTAATCCACCATTCAATGGAGTGAATCGAGACAACTTGGCACTTGCAAAGATTCCTCCTAATAATCTAGTAACTCCTTCCCCAGTAGGTCCATTTCTTTGCAGGCTTCCCTGAGGCAAAGCATTTGGTTCCTGCACACAAGTGGCCAAAACTTAAATGAAATGGTGATCAAGAAACTATAACTAACAGTAATCAAAAAATAAATTCCATCATTAAAGCCACTCACGTCCATTCAAGAAGAAGAGTCTCCAACCAGTGCAATAAACTTTTATGTAAAAATCAAAGATGTTTAGTATTTAGCATGACAAATCCAACTTTATATTTTTTGTTGTATGAAACAAAAAATAAGTCCAATTCTAATGAAAGGTAGTCTCTATTCGTTACCGGTTAAACTCAACCCGCACTTATGCAGCTATACTAGTAGCCTCTATTGCTAACACCGCTCTTGATGATTGAAGTATGCATATAAGCATCAGAGAGAGGCCCCACTAGGGGGATGATGTTTTCAAAAATATACCACCAAAGAAACACGAGAAACTACTCGTTTTGTTTGAATGTAAAGTGCCCAGAAAAAGAATCAAGAATTGTCCTCTAAATACAATTAGTTTTTGCAGTTTGGTTCAGAAATCTCAAGACAAACTTGCAAGATTGAATTTTAACGCACAATAATAATATAAAGAATGGGATCTCGAAATTGTATAGCGTGGGCGGATGTTCTACGAAAACCACTTTGTATTTTGTATATAAAAAAAGATTAAACTCCTACTCCCAGTAGTCATCCAGTTACACTTTAATATGAAGCGTTGCCATGAGAATAAAGCATGCTTTAATCTTGATCTAAGCCTTTGAATGGGATGGAAGAGATGCTGCAAGTTCTGGTCACTTCAAGAGAGTTTCAAAGGCAACAAGAGCTAGGAGTTGCAAAACATTGACAGTAGGCTCCCACTAAAACTTGGATTTCTAGGTTGCATATAAATTGATACCCCGAAAGAGAAATCATACCTTCTGGGAGTTTTGGCTGATCAAATGGAGAACAAAGGGTCTTTGCCGCTCCTATCTCACCCTTTGTTCGAGCTTTAACATCTTGTTCCACTTCCTGCAGCGAACAAAGAGCTCGTCTTTAAAAGAAATGTATAAAATTAAAGGATAAAAAATACATTAGATGTCCAGACAACCAATGTGTGACCTTTACTCTAGAATGGCAATCACTACAAGTACGCCTAAGTTAGATTGACCTTGTAGCTTGGAGAAGCTAATCAAAAAATATTTAGCGAGAAAAAAACCTTCAATAATGACCCGAGTGCAATGTCTGATTGGTTCAAAAGAAACAAAGAAATCCTTACCTCAACACTTTTGTGCGCAACATATACGTCCTTGACAATAGTTATTGACACAATGAAAAATATGTGGTATTCCAAATAATTTTTAAGTACAAGAAGTCAAGAAACGAAACTCAACACAATTAAACGGAGGACAGAGCATCAACTCATTTGGGAACCAAGACGGGTGTTTTTTTGTCATAATATGCATATTACTATATTAGTACGATAGTTGAACCCAAATCAAAGATGAATTTGCACAAGAGACTTTCCCAAAAAAGTAAAAACAGCGAATAAGGTTAATCTAAATAATTGTATAACATAACCACAAAGATCTTATATAGATCAAAGATAAAGGATGTTGTGATATGCTTCTTCAACCTAGACCAGTACGCAAGAATACAGAAATAGGAAATCAAGAAAGAGAAGAACTGGAAGAATCTCTTTTTTACTTTGTATATCCAATCTTCCAATAACAAAGCTTACAATCCCCTATATATCAGCTCATGGCCATTCATATCATGACACGCATACAGTTAGTTACAAAGTAACCGACTAAAGGAAATACACAAAACGCTACGTTTTATTCAAGCACATATCAACTACCCTCCTTTTGAAACAAACCTTGTTCCTAAGGTTTAAAGTGCAGTAGTTAAAGGAAAAACTGGATAATTGTGATGGAACTCCTCAATGTCTTCCCAAGTGGCCTCCTCTACTCCATGGCCCTCCCATTGAATAAGAAGTTGTGTACCAGCTGAATTACCTTTTTTGTACAAACGTCTCTGTAAAATGGCAAGAGGAACCTGTTGAATTAAACCCATATCTGTCACCTTTGGCAAGCTTACAGTTGGGCTTGTATTAGAACCAACATGACGTTTGAGGAAACTAACATGGAATACCGGGTGAATCTTACTGTCCAGAGGCAATTTCAATTTATATGCCACTTCACCAACTCTTGCAAGCACCTCGTAAGGTCCATAATATTTAGGATGCAATTTGCTGAAAGAATGGGCAGTAAGTGAGGGAAGTTGATAAGGAGTCAACTTCAAATAGACCAAGTCTCCTACCACGAAAACCCTTTCAGTTCTGTGCTTATTGGCTTGATGTTGCATCCTTTCTTGAGCGAAATGCAAATTATGTCTCAGAAGTTCCAACACCTTATCCCTTGCTAGCAAAGTTTTCTCCAGAAAATCTAGCTTAGCAGTCCCTAGTTCATAGGTGATAATATGGGGTGGAGGATAGCCATAAACAAGCTCAAAAGGAGTTGCTTTAGCAACTGTATGGAAGGCAGTATTAAAACTCCATTCTGCCCAAGATAACCACTGAAGCCAATGCTTAGGTTGCAAACCAGTGAAGCATCTTAAGTATGTTTCCAAACATCTATTCATTACCTCAGTTTGGCCATCACTCTGAGGATGATAACCTGAGCTCATGCAAAGTTTAGACCCTTGCATCTTAAAAAATTCCTTCCAAAATTGGCTTAAGAAAATAGGACCTCTGTCACTAACAATAGTAGCAGGCATGCCATGCAACTTAAATACATGATCAATGAACAACTGAGCTACTGTTGCTGCTGTGTATGGATGTGCAAGGGCAATAAAATGACTGTACTTAGAAAGCCTGTCCACAACTACCATAATGACTGTTTTGCCTTTGCATGGTGGCAAGGAAACAATGAAATCCATACTAATGTCCTGCCAAAATTGCTTGGGAATGGGTAAAGGATTCAATAATCCAGGAGGTGATACTGTCTCACTCTTATTTTGTTGGCAAATTGCATAACTAGATACCATCTGTTTGATATCAGCTTTCATTCCAACCCAATAAAAGCCTTTTTTAATCCGCTGGTAAGTCTTTAGAATGCCAGTATGACCAGCTGATGGAGATGCATGTAATTCATCAAAGATCTTTGCTTTCCAACGAGAATGAGGTCCCAATACTATTCTGGATTTATATTTCAAAAATCCATTGTCAACAGTATATTTACTAGGAGGAGTTCCCACACCTTGAGACCTAATATCTTGAATGCGAGTAACAATCCACTCATCCTGTTCAATATGCCTTCTAAGATCATCCAAAAATCCAAACTAAGGATAAGAAATAGCAACACACTCTCCCAGTGAATTAATAGGACACAATTCCTTCCCACAAATGGGTTTTTCCTTGAGTGGCACTGAACCAGCTACCCTAGAAAGGGCATCAGCCACAACATTCTCTACACCATCTTTATATTGTATTTCATAGTCAAAGCCAAACAATTTGGCTACCCACTTCTGCTGAAAAGCTGTGTTGGCCTTTTGATGTAGGAAATACTTTAAACTTTGATGATCCGTTTTGACGATAAAATGATTTCCCTGAAGATAATTCTGCCACTTCTTGACAGCTGATACAATAGCCATTAACTCTTTTTCATAAGTAGAAAGGGCTTGATTTCTATGACCAAGGGACTGACTAGTAAAGGCAACAGGCCTGCCATTTTGTTGCAAGACAGCACCAATTCCATTACCTGATGCATCACATTCCACAGTAAAAATGTCCTTGAAATTAGTTAAAGCAAGCACGTGAGGTGAAGTCATAATATTCTTCAAGCTCTGGAAGGCCTCAGTAGCTAAATCAATCCATAAGAAACAACCTTTCTTTGTTAACTGGAACAAAGGCTGACAAATCTTGCCATAATTGGGCACAAACTTTCTGTAATAGCCCGTAAGTCCTAAGAAACTCCTCAACTCCTTGACACTAGTTGGAACAGGCCAATTCACAATAGATTGGATTTTTGAAGGGTCAGCAGCAACTCCCTCCCTGGAAACGATATGGCCAAGGTATTCAACCTGAGTTTCTCCAAAAGCACATTTCTCCCTCTTCAGTAAGAGTTGGTGGTGTAGGAAAACTTCAAAAGTGAGCTTCAAGTCATGTAAATGTTGCTGCCAGTTAGGACTGAAGATAAGTATATCATCAAAAAATACTAATATAAATTTCCTCAAAAAAGGCCTGAAAATGTCATTCATTAATTCTTGAAAAGTTGCTGGTGCGTTAGTTAAGCCAAATGGCATAACTAAGAATTCATAATGTCCAGCATGAGTTCTAAACCCTGTCTTCTCTATGTCAGCCGCATGCATCCTGATCTGATGATAGCCAGATCTAAGATCCAGTTTAGAGAAGAATTGTGCCCCATGCAACTCATCCAATAATTCATCTATTAGAGGAATGAGATATTTATTCTTGATGGTGACCTTGTTCAGATCTCTATAGTCCATACACATACGCCATGTCCCCTCCTTCTTCTTAACAAGCAATACAGGAGAAGAGAAAGGACTGTGGCTTTCTCTAATGAAACCTGCATCCAACAACTCCTTGACAGCCTTTTCAATCTCTGTTTTCTGCAATGGTCCGTAGTGATAGGGACGCCTACTGGGAGGCTCAGCATCTGGTTTTAATGGTATTCTATGATCATATTTTCTCTCTAGAGGAAGAGTGGCAGGTTTTTGAAATAAAGATTCAAAAGTGTGCAATAGCTGCTGCAAGTCCTCTTCCTGATCTTTAGTAAGAACATTCTTCTTACTGATTGAAATAACCTCCTGTGATAACAGCAAACACTTGAAAGAAGAATTGGACAACTCTTTTTCCATTTGCTGGAATGAAACCAGCTGCAATACTGGCTCCAACTTCAAGTTACTTTGCAATTTATAAGTTTTATCATCCTTATCAAATTGCATAGTAAGCTTCTGGAAATCCCAGAGAACAGGACTGATGGTAGACAACCACTGAATGCCCAACACTAAGTCACAACCACCCAAAGATAAAATCAAGAAATTTGTTTTGCAGGCAAAATCACCCATCCTCAGTGGAACTGATTTGCAACAGCCCTTGCTATAAATTTTACCCCCATCAGCGATCATTACTTCAAATGGTTGAGTCTCATCCATCATCCATCCCAATTTCTTAAGAAAAATAACATCCATGAAGTTATGTGTGCTACCTGTGTCCATTAGAATTGTGACAGGATGTTGCTTAATGAAACCTTGTAATTTCATTGTCTTGTTAACTGAATTTTCAGAGATGCCATAATACGCACACACACTTAATTCCAGCTGATGGAATTCGAGTGCGTCTTGCACTGGCAGTGGTTCCCCCACAGGTTCTATGACTTCCAAGTCCTCATCCCCTTCAACCTCCAGAATTAAAAGTTGTTTTTTCGCACACTGATGGCCTCTAACATACTTCTCATCACAATAAAAGCATAACCCATTGAGCTTTTTCTCTTGAACCTCAGCAGGAGTGATCCTTCGAGTAGGCAATTCATTCAAATTTGATTTCTTAATAGAATTTTCAGCAAGTGACCAATTAAAGGCTGGAGGACTAGGGACAAAAGGAGTTTTGGCCATAATTGGTTTTGATGAAGAGTTGCCTCTAAAATGGTTCAACTTAGCATCCAATTGTACTGCAATTGCAATGGCCTCCTGAGTAGTACCAGGTTTCAACAACTTGACATCATATTTTAACTCAGGTTTCAATCCCCCCACAAAACAACTCTTCATAGAAGCCTGACTCACATCAATTATTCGATTAGCCAACCTCCTAAATTCTACAATATACTCCTTAAGAGTACCAGTTTGCTTCAATTTAAAGAAAGATTTTGTGCAATCCTCGAACTCTGAAGTTGCATATTCTTTGCAAAAATTCAGTGTGAAATCAGTCCAATTAGGTGTAGTGTGCAAGCAATCCATCCAATTGAACCACTGCAAGACTTCGTTATCCAAGTGAAAAGAAACAATTACCACTTTTTGCAGTTCTGGAGTTCCATAGAAAGCAAAATATTGCTCTGCACGTTGAATCCACAACAAAGCATCATCACCCTCACTAAACCACGATTTGGGCCAAAATCAGGTCTATCATCCTCATGAACTACTCCTTGGTCCACACGAGTCAAAACACGAACAAGATCTCGAGTGAGATCTCGCGTCAATTCACAGCTCAACTTTGCAAATCTTGCTGCCAATTTAGACTCTAATTGACCGTCAATCGTTTCGTCCAAGTGAGCCTCAAAAGTAGTAGTAAAGCTGGCGATTTCATTTTCTACCGTCTTTTGATGCTCTAACATGGAAGCTCGATGCTCAACCAAGGACGCCTCAAGCTGCGAAACTTTATTCTCCATAACAGCGCGAGTATGGTGTGGCATACAATGGAAGGGAAGATTGGTATAATCTTTCAGTGATCAGTGCTCTGATACCAATTGATATGCTTCTTCAACCTAGACCAGTACGTAAGAATACAGAAATAGGAAATCAAGAAAGAGAAGAACTGGAAGAATCTCTTTTTTACTTTGTATATCCAATCTGCCAGTAACAAAGCTTACAATCCCCTATATATCAGCTCATGACCATTCATATCATGACACGCATACAGTTAGTTACAAAGTAACCGACTAAAGGAAATACACAAAACGCTACGTTTTATTCAAGCACATATCATGTTGCATATCTGCAGTTTACACGGCCCAACCATGGAGAGATTTCACGTCCTCAAAAATGATAAACAACATTGCCCAAGTTGTAAACATTAATAGCATACCTCCTCATCGCACCAAGGAGCCAATATCAATTTGCTTTGGCTGAGAGCCTCCTTAAATTCATCCCAATTTTTTACTAGTTGGACACAGGAATCGCGCTTTTGTTTTGCAGCATCGAACAGGCTTTCATGAATGTTGTCAAGCGTAGTTTTTACTTGGTCAACCAAACTGTCCTGGCTCATATCTAATTTTGCTCCATTGTCATGGCGAACAGCACGTACCTGGTATAAAATAAAATAAAACACTATTCCAGTTAAGTCACGGAAACAACGCAGAAGAAAAAAATTGAAACAATGCAAGAAAATTGGACTTGCTCACCTGATTGTTTGCCAAGTCTTTAGGACTTATTTCAATCCTTAAAGGAACACCTTTCATTTCCCAGTGCGAAAATTTCCAGCCAGCAATATAGTCATCTCTGAAGTCAATGGTTGCAGCACATGCATCAAATATTCCCTTAGTATCAGCATCTTTACGAGGCACTGGAATTACAATAACTTGAACAGTGGCCACTTTAGGTGGTAGCACCAAGCCTTTGTCATCCCCATGAACCATCACCATTACTCCTATCTGGACATATTAGCCAAACATTCGATAAGAAAAAAAGAAATGAAGGAAATAAGATTATTAACAAAGAGAGCAACAAGAAATAATCGAACAAGCATGAAGAGCACAACAAAAATAATAAATCACAAAAACAAAATACAATCAGGAAGATATTGTTCTTCCAACCAAAATGACATTGCAAAAAATTTAGGCAAGTGGAAACTATTAAACTCAAAAACAAATGCTAAGCAACAAAAGAATACCGTTCGCATACTATATGCCCAAGAGTTCTGCCAGACCATGGCCCTCGTTCCCTTTTCATTTGCACAGTTAATCTCAAACATTTTTGCAAAATTTTGGCCCAAACAATGAGATGTTGCACCTTCTATTCCACGACCTGTGTTTGGAATGAACGCCTACAATATAATCCATAATCAGATGGAGGAGCAATTTATATTCCAGCGGGGAAAAAATTATCAGTGGAAATGGCTCTAACTTCATTAAAGTGTTGGTGGAAAGATCATAATGTCATTAAAGTTTTAGGATCATGCATGTCAAGATATTAGTCATCATGTACCTCCACACTTGTGTTGTAAAGTCCACCAGCAAATTTCTCCATTTCACTTTTTTTGCCTCTTATAACAGGAACTGCCAAGAATTCTTCATATATACTCCTGTATAGTTCCAATATTTCGAGAACCTGATTCATAACAGTAATTAAACAGGCAACATGGTTATAATTATAAATCCGAGCACATTAAAATAAAACCCACAATTCATCAAAAACCAGAAAAGAACAAGAAAAAGAAGAAAATAACAAGCTTGCCTATAGTAACACATTAGACTTCTAAGTTCTTCAATTTAACAATCACAGAGCAGGCGTCTTTTCCAATGCGCATCTATAATTTTATATCCAAAGTTCCAAACCTGATTAAATTCACCAATGTGTTCAAATAATTCTGCATTCATCAACTTTATCAGAACGTGTTAGTGCAACATTCAGGTTGAAAATCTAAGAATCCATACCACAACACCAACCAACCAAATTACGCCAGATATACTATATCTACGGTCCCACATACTAAATAGTTGTGTTCAAGTTCCAAATGAGGTGTCTCATTCGAAATTTAGACATACTACTATACTGTCAATGTCAATCAGAAAGCAAAATGACTGAAAATTTAAAATCTAAACAGAGAATTACTTGGTCAAAAAGTAATACAACAAACAAGATCGACAGCATAGCCAATGACTCAAATCTTCAGCAGGAGTAGGACTAGAGCTTTTATAACATAATTTGTTTGCTTTATGATATAAACACCTGCTGATGAGACACTTTTTCTTAGTAAAACACTAAAACAATTAATCTTCCATTTTAGTCGACAGTGGATGATATTCTCTGTTGTAGACAAAGAAGTGATCACATGTTCCTCCGTAAAGAACATAAATGAACAAGATTTTCCACGATTTAGATAGCGGAAAAAATAGGTAGCAACAATGCATTAGTGTCCTTTCTCACCATTAGTTGACTGTTGACTGCGCCATTATCTAAATCCCATAGATTAATTTACCTGACATGCTTTTCATCTATTGTAAGGATGTGTTCAGTTAACTTGCACTTATTACTTTAACAAAACAGCCATTTTCAGTAATTCTGTAAATGGAGAACAAAATCGTTGATTAGATCGTAATCGTCACAACTTCGAGTCGCGGAAATGGTATCAACAGAAATTGATTAGAATTTATGTAAAGATCCATCTATCCATGATTTTTTTTAAAGAAAAAACGCGTATTTCAAAACAATTCTGCCATATACAAGAAATAAAATTATAGGAGTGTTAGAAGGCGAAAATAATATTGGCCAATTTCAATATTACAGTCTGACTTACATTATTGTGCAATACAAACAATAGAGAATGATGGATCCTAGGGTTTCTAACAAAAGTACAATACTACCCTTTACTAATAATAATATTTCCAACTATATCTCTATACTCCCCCTCAAGTTGGAGCATAAATGTTAATCATGCCCAACTTGCTACACAATTCTGCAAATTGACTTTGCCACATAGCTTTAGTGAAGACATCTGCAAGTTGATCTTTAGATCGGACATACACAGGATGAATCCGTTTGGTCTTTACAATCAAATCCCAAATGAAGTGACAATCCACCTCAATATGCTTTGTACGTTCATGAAAAACAGGATTGGAAGCAATGTACATAGCAGCTTGATTATCACAAAACATTCTCATAGGAGAAAGAGAAGGAAATCCTATCTCATCAAGTAAGGAGTTAACACATATCATTTCACAAGCAGTGTGTGCCATAGCTCGGTACTCTGCTTCTGCATTAGATCGAGCTACCACATTCTGTTTCTTACTCTTCCATATAATCAAATTATCACCAAGAAACACACAGTATCCTGAAATCGACTTTCTATCAATACAGTCTCCAGCCCAATCAGCATCACTGAAACCCCTGATTTCAAAAGATTTAGAACGCCGAAACCATAATCCCAAACCAGGAGCACCTTTAAGATATTTGACAATTCTACAAGCAGCATCCCAATGTGCTACACAAGGATCTTGCATAAATTGACTCACAACTCCAACAGCAAAAGACATGTCAGGACGAGTAACAGACAAATAAATCAATTTACCCACCAATCGTCGATATCTCCTTGGATGCTCAAATGGTTCACTAACATCCATGCCAAACTTCACATTCGGATCCATAGGGGTCGAAACAGGTTTAGCTCCTAATAGGCCAATTTCCTGCAACAAATCAGTAACATATTTCCTTTGGCATAATGACAAACCATTCTTTGACACTAAAAAGGCCATTAAGAAACCTTTTGAGTTTCTGAATACCAGATAAATCACTTCCTATAACCACAATGTCGTCCACATAAACAACAAGAATAATACACCCACTAGCTTTATGTCTCACAAACACTGAATGATCTACAACAACTTGTTTCATGCCAAACTTCAACACATCATTGCTAAATTTTTCAAACCATGCACGAGGAGGTTGTTTGAGTCCATATAAAGCTTTATGTAAACGACATACCTTCCTACACTCCCCCTGAGCAACATATCCTGGAGGTTGCTCCATATAAGCCTCTTCTTGTAAATCACCATGTAAAAAGGCATTTTTAATATCAAGTTGATATAAGGGCCAATCCTTGGTAACAGCAACCGCCAAAATCAAACAGACAGAGGACAACCGAGCAACAGGAGAGAAAGTTTCAAAATAGTCAACCTCATAGGTTTGAGTATAGCCCTTGGCAACCAATCGAGCTTTACAGCGTTCAACACGACCATCAGGCAAGTATTTGATGGCATAAACCCAGCAACAACCAACAACACAGCCCCCAGGTGGTAAATCAGTAAGAGTCCAGGTCTTGTTACGATAAAGAGCTGCAATCTCATCATCCATAGCATGCTTCCATGCTGGAATAGTGATAGCATGCTGAAATGAAGTAGGAATACTAGTAGAGGATAAAGAGGTAATAAAAGAATGATATGATGAAGATAAGTGAACGAAAGAAACAAAATTGGAAATGGGATGTTGAGTACAAGTTCTCTTACCTTTGCGAAGAGCAATAGGAAGATCAGAAGAAGGTACCTGAGAGTTAGCCAAAGAGGGATCCACAGGAGCTTCAGGGACTTGTAGTGAGGGAGATGATGGAGGAGATTCAGGATGTGATGACTAATACTTGGACCAAGTTCCCCTACTATAAACCTGCAAAGGAAGAGCAGAAACATCCAAATGTGCTATAGGAGTAGGAGGAGGAAATGGTAAAGGGACGGAGGATGAAGCGGAAGATGGAGCGGAAGATCCTGAAACTGAAGGAGAAAAATAGGGCACATCATCAAAGAAAGTGACATCAGCACTAATAAGATACCGATGAGAAGTAGGATCCCAACAACGATACCCCTTCTGTGTACAGGAGTACCCGACAAACACACATTTGGTAGACTTAGCGTTTAACTTATCTTCATCGCGCTGCAAAACCTGAACAAAACATTGACCACCAAAAACACGAGGAGGAAGTGAAAAAGAAGTAGTAGAAGGAAACAATAGAGAAAAAGGAGAACGACCAGCCAAAACCGAAGATGGCATACGATTAATTAAGTAGCAAGCAGTTAAAACAACATCACCCCAATAGCATTTAAGAACATGCATGGGAAGTAGTAAAGTACGAGCGGTATCAAGAATATGACGATTCTTACGTTCAGCAACACCATTTTGCTGTGGGGTATGAGAATAAGAGGTTTCATGAATGATACCTTTAGCTGCACAAAAAACAGACAATGGACCTTTAACATATTCAAGAGCATTACCAGAACGCAATATACGAATATGTGAACCAAACTGAGTGTGAATTTCATTATGAAATACTTCAAAAACAGAAGCAACATCAGAACGACATTTTAATAAGAACACCCAAATCATACGCGAATAATCATCAATAAAGGTGACAAAATATGAATAACCACATAAACTAGGAGTACGAGTAGGACCCCAAATATCTGAATGCACAAGTTCAAAAGAGGCAGAACAATGTTTATTGACACATGGTGGAAAAGACACACGGTGATGCTTGCCCAACTCACAAGACTCACAATCTAATCTAGACACAGATGCAGAAGCAGGAACAATTTGACAAAGAAGCTTTAAGGAGGGGTGACCCAATCTGACATGTCATTGAAGAGGGGACAAGGGAGAAGTGCTGAAACTGGAAACCAAAGCTGGTGAAAAGTCCAGACGATAAAGTCTAGCTTGTTCATGACCCCTACCAATCATCTCCTTCGTCTCCAAGTCCTGAAAAACACAATGAGAAGGGAAAAAGGTGACACTACAGTTAAATGATTTAGTGAATTGACTAACAGACATTAGATTAAAAGAAAATTTTGGGATATATTGAACACGGGATAAGGAAAGAGAGGGAGTGGGAGATAAGGTTCCACTCCCCAAAACTTGATGTTAGGAGTTGAGAGAACACAAATTTCTAGTATATTCAATCCTCTTAAATAATTACACAGCAGCTCACTAATATATATAGTCACACATACATAGTTCTAGATTTTCCTAGATAATTCTAAAAACATATTGATATATGTTTATCTACATAATTCTAGAATCATCTATACAAGTCTACACACTTGTGGATATTTGTTTACCTACATAATTCTAGAATCATCTATACAAGTCCACACACTTGTCCTTCAACACTTGACAAGTACGACCATCGGCAACAGTAACAGTATGAGAAGAATGAGATGAATGAAAATCACTAAAAAGATTAGACTGACCAGTAATATGTGTAGAGGCTCCTGAATCAATGATCCAAGGATGAGAACCCGACACATGAAAGCAAAAAGGTTTACTTGAATAAGTTATGGCAGCAACATCAGATGAGGAGGAATATTGCTGTGAACAGTGGAGAAGAGAATCATACTCAGCATGAGAGATAGTGATAGTAGTGGATGCATCTGATGGGTCATGAGATGTAACAGCATTTGCAACACTAGACCGAGAGAATCCGGAAGTACCACCTAAAGACTGCCGAGTCGGAGCATTATGTTCCCATGGTTTACCATGTTTATCATAACACCAATCAACCGTATGATTGTCCTTCCCACAAAAAGTACATTTTCTGACACCCCCTCGGCCACGTCCCCGACCATGAGGACCCCCACGACCACTACTATCACGAGACAGTCCCTGATTAGCCCCAATAAGAGCTGAAGGAGCATCTACAACTGCACTGTCACGGGTACCAGACAATGTAGAGGCACGAGAGACACGAGAGTAAGTGGCAGATAAAGATGGCAGAGAACCATCACTGGCTAATATTTGACTATGAATAACCTGATACTGAGGATCCAGAGAATTGAGATACATGGAGACACACAACTCCTCTTGCTGTTTCTTCAAAGTGGCTAAGTCAGTAGTCAAGGGATGATAGACACACAATTCATCCCACAGACCTTTAAATCGGGCATAATGTTCTGGAGTAAAACGATTACTTTGCTTCAAATGAAACATTTGTTCATATAATTCAAAATGCGTGACGCATTACCAGCTAGAGAATATTCTTTCAGTGATTCCCAAACCTCTTTTGCAGTGTCAAGACACATAACATTGGCAGAAATATCAGATTCCATACTTGCCCATAACCAGGACAATACAACAAAGTTATCAGAAGACCAATCAAGGTAATTTTTTCATTAACAGCAGGGGGTTCATTTTCCACAAGTTGAAACTTCTTTCGAGCGCTTAAGGCCACTTTCATGGCTTTAGCCCACAACAGATAATTGCTACCATTCAAACGTACAAAACAGATTTGAAGAGCTCCATGATCACGAGATAAATCTGATTGACTAGTGACAACAGTAGGAGTTTTCAATGTAACTGGGTCAGACATGATAATTTCTCACACAGCACCTACAACTGCCCAAAAAAACACAAACTCCAGACCAAAAAGAGCAACTAACAGTAGTTCAAACAAATCACCAACTTAGTAACATAGGGAGAGCTCAAGTGCTGAAGTGTGCAGAACTAGACTGCCGCAACATAACCAACAAGAAAACAAACAGAAGAAGCGCGAAACCCTCGCGATGACACCAACCAGTTCACGAAACAGATCGTGATTACAAGATTGATTGCAAAACCACTCAAGATATGCACGAAATACAGAAAACAGGAGGAACCAAAAGCTGCCATAGAAAGTATGAAAGCAATTTGGAAATCAGACCATGTTAGACCAGATAGGAGCACGCGTGACTCAGAGATGCAGCGACAGAGACCAGAAGCTTGTGCGACAGAGAGATGCAGCGATCAGAACAGTAGCGACTAGAACAGAACAGATCGATGGAAGCTTGTGCGACAGAGACCAAACGGATGGACACAGAAGCTTGTGTGACAGAGGGATGCAGCAACCAGAACAGATCGATGGAAACAAGACCAGCCTTAAATGGATCCCGCCGCCTCCGATACCATGTTTGAAGGCGAAAATAATATTGGCCAATTTCAATATTACAGTCTGACTTACATTATTGTGCAATACAAACAATATAGAACGATGGATTCTAGGGTTTCTAACAAAAGTACAATACTACCCTTTACTAATAATAATATTTCCAACTATATCTCTACAAGGAGAAGATGACATCTCAACATTTTTCAAAACAATCCCTGTCATACACAAGAAATATAATTGTATTTTAGAGGAGGGGATGTCTTTTAGTGAAGAAGATGACCTGATAAATGGTGTAGGATTGGTAAACTCCCATCGAACAACATTGCACCACTGGTTAAGTTTGAAAGGCAAGTCACGGTGTCCCCTAATCCACTTAGAGTAGTAGGGATACATAACAGTCTCACTAGTTGGACAAATTGCAATAGGCACTTCCAGGTCAGATTCACCATATTTTGTCACCCATGCTACCTGAAAAATAACAAGATTCGGAGGTGAGCCCCAAGAACCTATCTTTCTTCCTCTCAAATTGCAATTTTATTTTCAGTATGAAATAAACACAATAGGAAGATAAGGCCCAAAAGCTTCTTTAACATAAATTCAACAAGTTAAAAACTACTATAAAAACAACATTATTATATCGGTTTACTCTTAAATGTGCATCTAGATCAGATATCACCAAAAACCAACCTAAAGGTATCAAATATGGGGGTAAATAACCGAGACAAGCATAGCTTCCGAGGCAAAATCCCTGTTTGTTTAAAATCAACCGAGCCAGAGCTCTAGCCAAGCTTCTTATGAGTTGTATAGAATAGAACTATGCATTGGCCCTATTTCCTTTTCATTTAAAGTCGGCCAATATGAACTCAAGCTTGGATCAAATTTTGGTTTGAATAAAACACACAAACAAAAGTCAATTTATACACCAACCCAACTAAGTTGGATTAGAATTAACAAGTCAAAATATATATGATGCAGTCAAAGGTACAGCCAACAAGAACAAGAAGAGGAAATACTCAAAACAGACCCAGAAAGATCAAAAAGACTTGTTGGTATTGTTCTTGTTATAGAGAAGACAAATTTCTATTTCAATTAATGATCAAAAACTAACTACAACCCCACTACCTAGCTACCACTTAAAACAAGCTAATGGGCTCACTAAACAAAGCCCAAAGACACAACAAAGCTAAACTCATAACAAAAGCCCAATAAAGACCCAACAAGACAACAAAGACCCAAACATAAGTATTGCATATATGCTACTGCATCAATCCCTTTGGGTAGAGAAATGCGACACCGACTCCTGAGAAAGAACATCCACAAACAAAACTGGACAAAGAATATTATAATCAATGGCCCCCAATTCTGCCTTCGACTCTTCTTCAGCTATCCCCTCCATAATGATTAACTCTTTGCTCACCGAATTCCTGGGAACAATGATTGTAGAAGTATCAAGTGACAGGTCAAGCTTCAATGCAGCACCTCCATCAATTTCGTACTTTTCAAGTAGCCACTCAAAACCTCCAACTTTAACAAGAAGTTTGATTACTTCTTCTGTATGTAGTGTTGCAAGATCCATGAAATATGCAGTGCCCTTCAATTCTTTAATATAGGATTCCTTCTTCACAAGAGACAATTCAAGGTCCTCAACAAGAGTTCTATAACTATTATTTGCTTCCTCTCCTGCTTCACCATTCTTCAATCTTGCAAACTTGTTAACAACATTTTTTAATTTATCTCTCTTCAGTAACCATCGAGAGCATCACATCAACCTTCTTGATATCTACCTGTAAAGCTTCTACCTTCTCTTTAGCCATCACAGCCTCAATTTCAGAATTTTGTTTACACAGTTGTGCAGCATCTAAAGCAACCTCCAACTGTTTCAATTGAGCATTAACTTCACCAGCCTTCATCGTGCTATCAATCACCTCTTTTTGTAATGATGCTAACTTGATAGGTATATCTTCAAATTTAGTTGCCAAGAATGCAAGGTTGTACTCTCTTATGAAAGCCACTTCATGAGATGCCACAAACTCTTTCTGACCAGACCACTCCTTGGTATGAACCCATCTTGAATTACCAAGCCAATTGTAGATGAGATCGTATTTTCCAGCATATACAAGCAGCTTGACTCCATCCTCAAGAAGAGCAGGAATGCCCACCTCAAAATTCCTCATCCAGCCAACAAGCATGACCTGATACACTTTGGAGTACAAGAGACAGAGTCTATAACTGCAGCAACACCAAGCGCATCCCTAACAGATTTTTGGCCCAGAAATTTCTCCAAGTTTGAGAAGTCACAGCAAAGGCTCCCCTCACATTTCTTTCGAATGTCATAGTAATTAGTACCACCATTAAGTGTCATGATGCTACTGAATATGGCATTGCAAACAAAATATGAAGCCATTAAAGTAACCACTGCATTCTTTACAACTGAACCTAGATGAGTTTCATCATTGGTCACTTTGACGACCTCATCAAGCAATTTAACATCCAAAATGCTTTGCAAATAACCTGGGTTTTCTCCTGAAATTATACTCCTCTGCCGGCTCCACACCAACTACCTTAATATCTTTGTTCATCATAGTTAAGAAGCGTCTTGTGCCTGTTATAGTACTACCAGTTCCAATTCCATAAACAAATATGTCAACATTACCCAAAGTATCACCCCATATTTCTGGTCCAGTAGTTTTCAAATTGATCTTTGCATTGGCCCTATTATCAAACCGCTGAAATATGTGAGCATTTGGTGTGCAGAGCACAATTTCCTCAGCAATGAAATGCTTGACTTTACCCCTATGTCTCATAATAATCATGGGCTTGTCAAAGTAGAAATTCACACTTGCAAGGTGAACATGACAAATCCCTGCTGTGATTCTCAAAATGAATGGCAACTCCTTTCCCAAGTAGTAAACCAACTGGGCGTTCTCAATAATTTCAAGAGCATTAAATTCCCTGAACACAGCTTCTACACCCTCCATACTAACACACTGTTTGACCACTTTGAGCACAATCTTTTTCATTTCTTCATCAGGTAACTAGAACTCTTGAATCAAAATGACCATAACTTCCTTTGTACAATAGCTTGCATAAATTGCATCCATTATAGGATTGATAAAACCTATGGCCTTTAAGACAACAACCAAGACCATTCCACGGAGCAACCTCATACCCTTCCACAATGGCTTCGATACAGAGTCAAAGCTCTCGATACTGTAAAGAACAAGAGTCTCCGCAAGAGCAGCCAGGAATAAAGCCGAGATCGTCCTCACCTTCTGGTTCTCATCATTTAGACCATTTTCAACTATTTCAACAAGAGACCTTAGATGAGGAAGAACAACACAAACAGTTTTGAAAAATGGCAACAATACAGGAATACCAAAGGCAGAAGTAACAACACTAAAAACTCTAGCAATTGTGTTCCCAACATACTCATCAATGTTGTCAATATCAGGAAACATAGCAGCAAACATAATAGCCAAACCTGCAACTTTTCTCAAATTAGAAATAATCTCTCTACCTTCAACACATGCATAATAATCCTCATCAATCACGAATCTCTCCATCTCTTCAACACCTAAAAAAGGCCTCAACACCCCACTAGTTCCAGCCTCATCAAACCTATAATTCGCAGACACCACTTTCACAGCCCCCTTACTTGGACTTCGTGGTTTGGTAGAACAAGAAAATGCAGAAAAACATCAACTTCAAAAGCAACCGGCTTTAAATATTTCAGTCTCCCTCTGATACCACTTGACGCAGTCAAAGGTACAGCCAGCAAGAACAAGAAGAGGAAATACTCAAAACAGACCCAAAAAGATCAAAAAAACTTGTTGGTACTGTTCTCGTTACAGAGAAGACAAATTTCTATTTCAACTAATGATCAAAAACTAACTACAACCCCACTACCCAGCTACCATTTAAAACAAGCTAATGGGCTCACTAAACAAAGCCCAAAGACACAACAAAGCTAAACTCTAACAAAAGCCCAATAAAGACCCAACAAGACAACAAAGACCCAAACATAAGTATTGCATATATGCTCCTGCATCAATATAAATTGCAAATATTGTTGTTATTATAGACTTAGAATATACAGTACAAAAATCTAATCTCACTTTGTTATTAAGAATAAATAAATCAATTTAGAGGTTCTACAATTAGCTCCCAATGTATTCCAGCAATAATTGTTTTTCCACTTGAGGGTCGATGAAATTCTCAAGGGATGAAATGAATTCACACAAAATTATTTTAAAAAAAGGTGTTGACTTGAATAATGTCTTCTAAACAGAAAATAAACAATACATTTATCTTGTCCAACAGCAATCAAAATCTAACCTCTGGAGCAAAACCTTCTATGTGATCCTTCCCCTTCTCAAGAACGCCAGGAGATACAAAAAGAGGGGAGTAACAGTTCTTGATTTTCATTTTCTTAATTTCTGCATCGAAAAAGACCTGCAAAGTTGACAACACAAATAAAATCAACACAATTAGTACCTGATTTTGAAGCAAACTCATATTATTAACACCATTATTCAAGAGCATTTGACAGAAAAGGAAAAATATATATAAGCATCCAGAAAACCATTGCGAAGACAATGTGCACAAAAAAAGTTCAGCAGAATCAGAAAAGGTGCACACTTACCTTCATGATCTCCCATATTGACATTGACCATGGTCTTAAAATATAACAGCCGGAGATATCATAATTCTCAATCATTTCAGCCTTGACAACCACCTATATAAAACAAAGAAGAAATTAAGAAGCAACCACCATTATTTTCTGAATGGTAATGAACGAATAATAATAAAGTGTACAAGATAGCACCCCTCAAAAAAACCGTTTTTTTATTTCTTCCCAATATAAATTAAATTAGCTGGACTGTACCAAGCAATTGCAATGAATTGCATGTTCACTTGTGTTCGTGTAACTATGCATTAGGTGTTAAACAGCTGAAATATCTTAAGAAAACAAAGAAATCAATGGGTCAAATGTCAAAATCCGGTCAATAACTACTGCTTCCTTTTCGATTCTGAGTCATGATCCGAGGAAAATCTTCCCCTTATTGTAATGAGTTTGTACTAGTTTATAGCAGATGATAAATTCAAAAAACACCACCACCACCACCATCACCATCCCTCCTCTAATTTGAATAGTGGGACATGATAAATCTAACTCTTTTGATGGTGAGCATTAATATATATACAAATACACACACACACACAAAGAGAAACAAGGATATTATGCATATGCCAATATAATAGGAAAACATCATAAGTTGAATTTCAAGTCAATATTTTTCTTTCGTTCACATCAATTAATAATCTGGATATCATTGGCTTTCTTCATTTCTATTATTTCATTCTTGTATTTATGTCAAGCCACTGAAACTCAAAAGGTAAACCCACATTTCTACTTTCTCTAACAAACATATCACAATAATTCACTTCATTCACTCCGACCATAACTGATTACATCATCGATTTGACAGCAAATTACTCAGAGAGTAATCTAACACAGGATCTTCAAATGTGAAGAAAACATCAAGGTCTTCATGGACAATCCATAATAAAAAAAATAGAAGCATATAAACGAAAGACCACAGGTGGAACTCATAAAAAATAGTTGAATGTTCATAAAATACCTCTGAATACCATCCTTCAAAGTTCTCCTCCTTCTTAAAGGAAAGCACTAATCCAGTCTCTTCCTTCACCTCCCTCTTTTTGCCGCCTAAAGCATCTACTATCTACTATCATATATAATAACGGAATCACTTTTCGAGTTAAACACCATGATGACACGTGGATAACTATAGCTACAAAAAAAATGAAGGGGTTAAAACCAGAAAGTGTTTCGTTAGCCGAGGTCCCTTTTCCTTGATTCAAACGTTCATTCAATTTCCTTAACCGTTTCAAACTTCGAGTGTTAGGCCAACAGTCGACATTAAGATTTGATGCATCGATTCCTATTCTTCTCTTGAAGGGTTGCTTTGGCTTAAAGGTTCCAAACAAAAGGCAAAAGGCAGATTCAGTTCATGCATCTAATTTTTGGGAAGGGTTATTAGCTTCTTTCCCTCTCTTTACATTAATAACTTGAAATGATTAGGCTCAGTACTCGGTGTAAGATTCATCATCACTTTGTTCAAAAAGAAAGTAATAAATTAATTGGATGATTGTATGATCACTTTACTCCTAATATAATAAGCCCCAAGGCGAAGCCTGGCCCCAACACTAGTTGATAAAGGAAACTGCCAAATATTTTCTTATCTGAATAAGAAACTAAGCAAAGGAAAAAAGAACCCACAATAATTCATCTCATTATTTTCACATTGACTAACCTGATATACTTGCATCAAATGACAATAGTCTTACGTACAATAGATTCAAATGAGATTGAATGAGTGAGAGATCATATCGAAACCACTCATGGGGTCATGAAGCAATGTAACAGCTGTCGCAACCGATTTTGTGAGAGAAATTTTAAAAGAGTCGCCACCAATTGTAATAGGTGCAATTGGTCATCAATAAAAATAATTTGGTCTGTGAAAATCCAGAAAATGGGTAAGTGAGTTTGTTACGTATGGGGAAGGTGTGAGGCACCCCACAACGTCTATTTTAAAAACAGTTGCCAATTTAATTTTTTATTATCCCATTAAATGATTAATAAAATTAAGTGTGGCATATTAACAAAAATATATACATGAGGTATGATAATTAGACATAATATAAAAACTGTATTGAGAGTCTAATATTGAGGTTCATGGGACTCTTCCATCCAATGGTCAAATGTCCATGAAACACTCACCTCAAGAATTTTCTATGAGGGTGCATCCAATGCATTTTCCCAAATCAATTCCTTTGTCGGTTAAAACTTTCGATATAATTTTTATACACACATAAAATGCTGAAAAAATAAAAATAAGAACTCCTCTCCATCCCATGGTTAGGAACTCCCTAAAAATTTCCTCAAGAATCCGATCGTCGGATTAACCTTTTGATATAATTTTTATATACAATATGAATGCTAAAAAAAAATCCTCTCCATCCAATGGATGAGAATTTCATAAGATTTTATCCACAAGAATTCTTTGAGCTAGCATCCAATGCTTCCCCGTTTGGTTCCGTCGTCGGATTAAACTCCAATATATTACACAACTCTAAGCATGTAATGTAAACACTCAGGCCCGAATTTAACTACCTATTCTTGGCCCATGAAACAGCAAATGATCCATTCCCTAATTTCTTAAATCTGGCCCAATATGAAGGGAGAAATTAGAAAATCCAAGATGGCCCAAATATGATGTATCTTCTCTCAGGCCCGAATTCCCAAAAAGCCCTAATACCCAAGTAATGTGCACTAAACTCAAATAAACACCATAAGCCCTAAAAAGAATTTTAAGGTCATATACAACATTCAAAGACTAAAAAAATAAGGAGAAATGCTCAAAATACAATTTCGGAATAGTGACTTTTGGAGGGTTATCCATGGTTCGATTTCGCCGGTTTTTGGATAGTGGCTAGAGGACAGTGGGTTCTTGATTTTTAAAGGTCGGATTTTGATTTGAAGCTTCCGAAGGTCAGTTTTGAAATTGTTTTCCAAACTGATTTGTGTAGGAATATTTCTCAAAGTGGAGTTTCGGGAATTATGACGGATGGAGGGCTATCCGTGGTAGGATTTGGCTGATTTTTGGACAGTGGTTAAGGAACGATGGGGTTTTGGTTTTGAATGGTTGGATTATGATTTGAAGTTTCAGAAGGTCAATTTCGAAACCCGTTTCAAAACTGATTTGCCTAGGGATATTTCTAAAAATGGAGTTTTGGGAATGGTGACAGATGGAAGGCCATCCGTGGTTCGATTTGGCTGATTTTTGGATAGAGGTTAGAGGATAGAGTGATCTCGATTTGGAACGGTCGGATTATGATTTGAAGCTTTATAAGATGAACGTATGATGGCAGTGAGGATGGTGGTTTGTGTGGTGATGTTGTGTAATGGAAGAGGGGAAGAATTGTGATGATGGCTTAAGTTGAGAGAATAAATTTAGTGTTGCTGGATCCAAGAGAATAAGGGTTTCCCCCCCTTTCTTGAGTGATATTTTTGGTATAAGAAGAGAAGGGGTGGTGGTAGTGGTTAGGGTAGGTGGAGATTAGGTGAGGGTGGGTGAATTAGTAGGTAGGAATGGTTGGTGGATGATAGTGATGGAGGAGTGGGTGAAGATGGTGGGTGAGGGATTGTGCCCAAAAGTCATCCAAAACAAATATTATCGAGCCTCCAAAAATAAAAATATTGGACCGAACCCGAACAAAAATAGGATACTGCAACAGCAGCAATGCTTGTGATGGGTACCCTCACTGTACAATTTCATGCAATGTTGTTGTTCTCATATTGCAAGTCATCTCTAGACTTAATAAAACATTATGAAACCAAGTCAGTGCATTGCTCTTTCAAACTACCTTTAAACCTACCTGATTAAGTAAACTAAAATAAAATAAAATCAATCAGTGCATTGTCCATCAAAAAATTGATATCACAAACATAATCAGTCCATCAATTCATATAACTTAGAAACTAGTAAAAATCAGTCCATACCAATCACAAACATAATCAGTCCATCAATTGATACCAACTGCTATTTCCGTATGAGGACATAAAAAGCAAATACTAGAGTTCAGATGCTAATCACTTTAATCACCACTTCATCATACAGATTGCTTAACACATCAAATAAAGAACATTAAAAATTTGCCTTACTCTTCACGACATGGATGAAGATATCATAAAATTCAGGTGTGCAGATCAAGGGAATGAAAACACCAATGTAACTAAAACTAAAGCAAATTCTTTTGGAATATGCACAGAGTAGGCAACATTGACAGTTCAGCTTTTCAAATATGCAAATGACAAGAACGAAAAATAAATAACATTCAACTGGTTAAAATACGCGAAAGTTACATGGATATATAGCCTCATAATAGACGAATATAGAAGACGTATCTTTCTATTCAACTCAAAAATTGATAAAGATGGAGCAGAAAATTAGTATGCGAGCCAAATCCAAGCAGGGGGCATTGCAAAACTCTCCTCAAAGTTTAGGAGTTTCAGATGACGCACAAAAAAAATTGAAAGAGTTTTGAGTTTTCGAAAACCCTAAGTAGCATTTGGGTAAGATCAAATGGGGATAAATCGGGGGGAGGGAAATACGGTGAATATAAGGGCAAGAAACGGTACTTGTGATTGTCGATACTCCTCGATGGCGCAGCTATGATCAACGGCTACCGTTCGGCGATCAGCGCGAGCTTCCAGAGTGTTACGTAGAGACCGGCGTCTGTGGAGTTGCAAATGGGTTTTTTCCAAAAATAACAATTTTTAAAAATCAAATTATAACTTTAATCCCACCTTTTTTAAAATCTCTAAAATAACCTTTTTGCTCTATGAAATGTCCTACATATCCTCAAATACCATTTTCCCCGAAAATCATTTACCAAAATAAATAAAAAACTTAAAAATAGCAAATTAGGTTAGAAACCTTCACACCTCCTGCTCCAACAATTTTCTTTACTGCAACTCACTCTCTCTCTAAGGTGGAGGAACAATAAGAAGGAAGAGGAAAAAGATCGTGTGCTCTCTATCACTCTCTCTCTCTACCGTGCTATCTCATGTTCTCTCTCTAGCGTGCTCTCTCACTTCTGTCTTTCACCATATTGAGGTACTCTCTCTCTTAATTTTCTCTCATTCTTGTATTTGTTGTCCCTTTCATATGGATTGACACATGAAATAAAAGTTTTGAACTTTTAGCAAGAACTAGATTCTATTCTTAGATCCAAGTAATGCAAACATAATTTTGCTTGATTATCCATTGAAATTGGTTTGTGGGTTTAGTTTTGTAAACATATATGGAGTTATTGAGAATTTTATTTTTTTAGTTCCTAAAACATGCATGTTTTTTCATTGGTTGAGAACTGGTTGTTATTTAAGTTGAGAAATGACTATTTTGATTATGTTGAGAAATGCATGTTTTGGGTGGTTGAGAACTGAGTGTATTGACTTGGTTGAGATGATTATTTTGATTATATTGAGAAATGCATGTTTTGGGTGGTTGAGAACAGTCTGTTTTCATTTGGTTGAAAAATGACTGTTTATACTAGGTTGAGAAGTGCATGTTTTGATTGGTTGAGAACTGAGTGTATTGACTTGGTTGAGAAATGACTATTTTGATTATGTTGAGAAATGCATGTTTTGGGTGGTTGAGAACAGTCTGTTTTCATTTGGTTGAGAAATGACTGTTTATACTAGGTTGAGAAATGCATGTTTTGATTGATTGAGAACTGAATGTATTGACTTGGTTGAGAAATGACTGTTTATACTAGGTTGAGAAGTGCATGTTTTGATTGGTTGAGAAATGGCTATTTTAATTATGTTGAGAAATGCATGTTTTGGGTGGTTGAGAACAGTTTGTTTTCATTTGGTTGAGAAATGACTGTTTATACTAGGTTGAGAAGTGCATGTTTTGATTGGTTGAGAACTGAGTGTACTGACTTGGTTAAGAAATGACTATTTTGATTATGTTGAGAAGTGCATGTTTTGGGTGGTTTAGAACAGTCTGTTTTCATTTGGTTCAGAAATGACTGTTTATACTAGGTTGAGAAGTGCATGTTTTGATTGGTTGAGAACTGAGTGTATTGACTTGGTTGAGAAATGACTATTTATACTAGGTTGAGAAGTGCATGTTTTGATTGGTTGAGAAATGACTATTTTGATTATGTTGAGAAATGCATGTTTTGGGTGGTTGAGAACAGTCTGTTTTCATTTGGTTGAGAAATGACGGTTTATACTAGGTTGAGAAATGCATGTTTTGATTGGTTGAGAACTAAGTGTATTTACTTGGTTGAGAAATGACTATTTTGATTATGTTGAGAACAACCTATTTCACTTGGTTGAGAAATGCATGTTTTGATTGTTTGAGAAATGACTGTTTTAACTTGGTTGAGAAATGACTATTTTGACTATGTTGAGAAATGCATGTTTTAGTGGTTGAGAATAGCCTGTTTTCACTTGGTTGAGAAATGCATGTTTTGATTAGTTTGAGAATTGTCTGTTTAGACTTGGTTGAGAACTGACGGTTTTGATTGGTTGAGAACTTCATGTGTTAAGTGGTTGAGAACCGTATATTTTTTATTTTTTCTTGATAAATGTTGTCATTTATAGGATGGTTCAACCAGTCAAAAAACGTAACGTTCAAGAGATAATCATTAAGATGGTGCGACCAGTCATAAAATGTAACGTTGAAGACATAATGCTTAAGTTCGTTCGTCCAATCAATAAATTTAAAGTCATAATTCACCGTTATGGGCTCCTGCAATTCATTCTAGGAAGATCCCCTCGTGTGAAGTACGTTGGAGGATTCATAAATGAGATGAAGTGTAACCCTTCTTTGATGGCAATGTTCGACATTTAATTCTATATTGAGTAGGATTTAGGGTATGAAAAATATGCATGCTACTATCAGGTACCAAATATGATGAATTTAGAGTATGGACTTCGTATTTTGAAGAATGTAAGTGATATGAGAGAATATGCTTGAAGCGATTCGTGGATACGAATGTATACACATCTATGTTACCCCTGATTTTACAAATGATGATGGGCCAAATGCAAATATGGTAGAAGATGTCATAGATGCTGAGCAAAAAGCAATCAATCTCGAGGAAGACTAGCAATTTTATGTTTATCATATCACTTTGTAATCTAGTTTGTTTATTAGGTTGAGAATGTAGCCTAAGACTATGACCGGTTAAGAACCTTGTATTATTTTTTCAATATTGTATTATTTTGTTAATAAATGAGAAATGCATTAGAGTACTTGATGTTTTGACTTGGCTGATAACTGTTTATTTTCACTTGGTTGAGAACTGCCTATTTTCAATTGGTTGAGAATTGCCTCTTTTCACTTGGTTGGGAAGTCACTGTTTTCACTTGGTTGAGAACTGTCTGTTTACACTTGGTTGAGAAATATCTGTTTTCATTGGCTGAGAACTGTATGTTTTGAATTGGTTGAGAACTGTCTGTTTTCATTAGTTGAGAACTGTATGTTTTGACATGGTTGAGAACTGTATATTTTGACGTGGTTGAGAACTGCCTATTTTGAATTGGCTGAGAACTGTATGTTTTTAAATGGTTGAGAACTACCTATTTTGACTTGATTGAGAACTGTCTATTTTGAATTGGTTGAGAACTGTCTGTTTAGCCTTGGTTGAGAACTGTCTGTGTTGGGAGTCATTGAGAACTGCCTGTTTAGACTTGGTTGAGAATTAATTGAGTGTTTTTTCTTAGTTGAGAATTCATGTGAGTAATATATGTACGTTGAGAAATGCATTATAATTGGTTGAGAACTGTTTGATGTTTGGTTGAGAATAGAATATCTGAACTTTTGTTATGATGTTGCATTATGCAGGATGACTGATGTGAGTATAATGCTACGTTACTGTGGAGATTGGGAGAAATTGGACATTAATTATATTTACAAAGGTGGAAAGAGCAAATGTGTGATTGTTAAAAATGACATTTCATACGAGACGTTATTGGAGATTATGTACGGTATTACGAAGATTGACAGTCTCACATATGAAATTCAAATGAAGTATATTATGAATGCACACGGTCCAATGAAGCCTGTTCTTATTGAAGATGACAGTGATGTTGATTTCTTCCTTAGATGTAAGATGGATAGAACCTTGCCTGTGACATGTTTATGCATTTCATTTTCGAAGA
This sequence comes from Euonymus europaeus, assembly GCA_963580455.1. Lineage (NCBI taxonomy): Eukaryota > Viridiplantae > Streptophyta > Magnoliopsida > Celastrales > Celastraceae > Euonymus > Euonymus europaeus. The sequence goes on along the minus strand of OY756968.1, from coordinate 17,448,160 downwards.
GAAGATATGTGGATGATAATGATGACGATTTCATGACTACTGCTGGATTAGATTCAGATTTTCAAGGGATTGGGTTAAGCAGGAACAATGACATCGACTATGGCCCTCCCAATCCTCATTTCGAACATACATATTGATGATGCTGATGGTGATCCACCTACACATGTGGAAGCAAATGCAACTCTTAATTCGGGGTATAATGTTTGTGGTAATGCTAGCTCAAGTTCAATTGGCAACTCACATATTCATTCAGATACAGTTAACCAACAAAAATACTAAACTGTTCTCAACCATTAAATAAACTGTTCTCAACCATCAATTAAATTGTTCTCAACCATCAATTAAACTTTTATCAACCATCAGATACAGTTAACCAACAAATATACTAAACTGTTCTCAATAAAGTGTTCTCAAACAGTAAATAAAGTGTTTTCAACCAATAAATAAAGTGTTTTCAAACATCAAGATTGTTAGTTTCAACCATCAAGATTGTTAGTTTCAACCATATACCAACAAAATGAACAATAGTATACAAGCTATCAAAATCTAAATTCTTGTTTAAAACACTCAATTGCAATTTTTTCCTATAGAAGGGCATGTTGTGTATCTTCAACTCTGAAAGTGAGACATCTGAACTAAGCATTTCGATGAACCTTATGCAAAACATCCCACAATTTGACCTGCATATATATGGAAGACAATAGTAAGAAATTTACATACTAAGTGCTAAATTGCTTAAACTTTCACAATTTGTTAGAAAACATACTCACCCATTATAATGTCCAATAACATCTTTACTCTTTCCATCTTTGTACATATAATTGATGTTCAATTTCTCCCAATCTCCGCAGTAACGTACCATTATACTCACATCAGGTATCGTGGATAATGCAACATCATAACAAAAGTTTAGATATTCTGTTCTCAACCAAACGTCAAACAATTCTCAACCTATTATAATGCATTTCTTTGACCTACATATATTGCTCACATGAATTCTCAACTAAGAAAACACACTCAATCAATTCTCAACCACTCCCAACACAGACAGTTCTCAATCAAGTGAAAATAGACAGTCTCAACCAAGTCAAAATAGACAATTCTCAACCATGTCAAAACATACAGTTCTCAACCAATGAAAACAGACAGTTCTCAACCAATGAAAACAAGAATTTCTCAACCAAGTTTAAATAGGCAGTTCTCAAACAAGTGAAAATATGCAGTTCTCAACAAAGTCAAAACAGTGAGTTCTCAACCAATCAAAAATAGGCAGTTCTCAACCACAACTAAACAGTCAGTTGTCAACCAACAAAAACAGGCAGTTCTCAACCACATCTAAACATTCAGTTCTCAACCAATCTAAATAGTCAATTCTCAACCACGTCTAAACATGTAGTTCTCAACCACTCAACACAGGCAGTTCTCAACCACTCAACACATGCAGTTCTCAACTAATCAAAACAGTCAGTTCTCAACCAAGTCTAAAAAGGAAATTGTCAACCTAATCAAAACATAAAGTACTCAACCAATCAAAACATGAATTTCTCAACCAAGTGAAAACAGACTATTCTCAACCACTAAAAACATGTATTTCTCAACGTAGTCAAAACAGTCATTTCTCAACCAATTCAAAACATGCATTTCTCAACCAAGTGAAATAGGTTGTTCTCAACATAATCAATAGTCATTTCTCAACCAAGTCAACATAGGCAGTTATCAAACAATCAAAAACCACAGTTCTCAACCACTCAACACAAGCAGTTCTCAACCAATCAAAAAGAGGCAGTTCTAAACCAAATGAAAACAAGTTGTTCTCAACCACTCAAAACATGCATTTCTCAACATAATCAAAATAGTCATTTCTTAACCAAGTCAATACACTCAGTTCTCAACCAATCAAAACAAACATTTCTCAACCAAATGAAAACAGACTGTTCTCAACCACTCAAAACATGGATTTATCAACATAGTCAAAAAAGTCATTTTTCAAGCAAGTGAATACACTCAGTTCTCAACCAATCAAAACAGACATTTCTCAACCTAGTATAAATAGTCATTTCTCAACCAAGTCAATACACTCAGTTCTCAACCAAATGAAAACAGATTGTTCTCAACCACCCAAAACATGCATTTATCAACATAGTCAAAATAGTCATTTTTCAAGCAAGTCAATACACTCAGTTCTCAACCAATCAAAACAGACATTTCTCAACCTAGTATAAACAGTAATATCTCAACCAAGTCAATACACTCAGTTCTCAACCAATCAAAACAGACATTTCTCAACCTAGTATAAACAGTCATTTCTCAACCAAATGAAAACAGACTGTTCTCAACATAGTAAAAATAGTTATTTCTCAACCAAGTCAATACACTCAGTTTGCAACCAATCAAAAATAGTCAGTTCTCAAACACATCTAAACATTAAGTTCTCAACCAATCTAAATAGTTAGTTCTCAACCACGTCTAAACAGTCAGTTCTCAACCAATAAAAAACATGCATTTCTCAACCAAGGCAAAATTGACATTTCTCAACCAATCAAAACAGACAGTTCTGAACTAATCAAAAAATGCAGTTCTCAACCAAGTAAAACAGATAGTTCTCAACTAATGGAATAAAATTTAGTTCTCATTTACTAACAAACAGTTCGATTCTCAACCTCATAATTACTCTGTTCTCAACTTGAATAACAATCAGTTCTCAACCTGAATAACAATCAGTTCTCAACCAATAAAAAAACATGCATGTCTCAGGAACTAAAAAAAATTAAGAGAGAGAGAGAGAGACAAAGTGAGAGAGCACAATAGAAAGAGTACCTTAGAGAGACAAAGTGAAAGAGCACGGTAGAGAGAGAGTGTATGAGAGAGCACGGTAGAGAGAGATAATCACAGAGAACAAGGCAACCTTCTTCCTCTTCCTTCCTCAAAATGTCATCTCCAAGCTTAGAGAGAGAGATAGAGTTGCAGAAGACAAGAAATTTAGCCCAGGAGAAGTTCCAACGTGAGAAGTGAAGAAAAGGCTCCTAAAGTGAAGGTTTTGACCTAGTTTTATTATTTTTTAAGCTTTTTTTTAATTTGGTAAATGATTTTGGGGGGAAATGGTGTTTGAGGGTATGCAGGACATTTAATATGACTAAAAGGTTATTTCAGAAATTTAAAAAATGTGGGGTTAGAGTTATAATTTGATTGTTAAAAAGGGTTATTTTTGGAAAAAACCCGTTGCAAATCACAGGCTTTCCTCTGTTGGGGCAAGAGGTAATAATGCAAGGTTATTTTAGTAAAATGCCACAATAGAATATATTTTATACGCCACGTGTTGTCATATGGAGCAAGCATATTTTTGAGCGTATACTCTAAGGTATTCACGGTGTTTGCCTTAGTATATACTTGCCGCTAGCTTATACGCTCTCATACTTTAATCCAAACAAGGATATTCTCCATCTCAAAATCCCCAATAAAATGGTACGTAATTGATTGGTACCGGATCAACCGTGACCAAAATTTCCTTTATCATTGTGCATGTGCCTATCCAAATCATGTTTTCACTTGGACACACTCTAAAGGATTTCCTGGTAACAGACAACAAGAATTTTGCAATGGTGTATATTTCCCCCTCCACAAAAATCTCTTTAATTCTTAGGGCATCCTCTTTTCGCATAGACCCTTGCATAGCCCCCTCCCTCATCACATTTAAGATCAACAAATGAGAAATTGGTAATTTTTGGTTACATTCTTTCATAACTTACTCACTTATCAACCACGATGAAGTCAACTCTCATAAGCTGGTCCTCCATATTTGCATTAGTTGATTTCCATATTTTTGCCAATCAACATGTAATCTTGACACCACCCTGTCATACTTGCAAGTCTGATAATTGTGTAACCTCCATATATATCAACTACAGTAGAAAAAAGGTAATACAATTACCAAGGATAAGAAGCTGGATTTCATAATATTTAATATCTATATATATCAACTACGGTAGAAAAAAGGTAATACAATTACGAAGGATAAGAAGTTGGATTTCATAATATTTTAACAGCTCTAGTACAAATTAATATGTAACGAATATTTGATGGATGATAGTAAATTAACCTTTTTACATTGCATAAGAAATCTCATTGTATACCATATTTTGCTTCAAACAATTGGCATAGAGATTAATATTAGCTAATTTAGGAGACATCGATCCAGGAAACATGTAGCCAACCAATATATATTTGGTGTGCTAAAAGAAAGATAAATAAAATAGCATCAATCATGTAAATTGAGAACGTGGAGACAATCTGAATTGACATATAGATAGCAAAGCAAGCATTTTAATTGCAGCTACAAAACCATATTTAAATTCAGTTTGAAGTTAAACTGCAATCAGTCCAAAGGTGAAGTTAGGTGCCATTTTTTCACAAAGAAGCCATCAAATAAGGCGTATTAATATAATACAAAAGTCATAGGCTGACGAGATGAGACTCTATATGAATAAACAGTTCAAAGGTGAAAGTACTTTAAAGAAGATTAATCAATTGTTTCCATGAAATGCACTGAAAAGTTAGTAACTGACCTGAGTTGTCTGCTTGCGCATGGTAGCAGACAGAAAGCAACAGATGAGAGCACGTACATGGCATAGAGAAGGAAGATGGTCCTGCACCAGACAGGAGACAGGAACGAACCACAAAAAAATGAATTTGAAGCAGAATAGGCGCAGCAAAACAAAGCGCACAAAATCAAAGGTCCAATCTTGCCAACAAAATCGAAAGGTACCAAATCAAAGCGCACAAAATTGAGATAATATACCTCAATCACCTGCTAAGAGTTGCAAACTTCGGTTAAATTGATAGAGTGAAAATAAAACATAATCAGTTTTTGCATAGGAAAAGATCCAGGAAGTAGAAACGAAGGGACTCTATCAAACCCCCACTCCACCCTCCCCCGCTGTTCGTGAAGATGATCAAGAGCCCCCTTAACCCACTGAGGTAAAACGAATACGACTGAAATAGACGGTGTGTACCTGATTTTTTCTATTGACATAGCATAAAGAATGTGGATTGTTTCTGAATAAGAGGTTTCATAAGAAGAGGTAATAGAAGCAGGCAGAGTTGGTTTTTGCATACATAAAACAGCTGGCTCTAGGTTGTAGTTGCATGTATCGACGTTGGGAATCAATGTCGGCTTAAAAAGGTGGATGAGAAAAGTCTAGATAAGCACACGTTTCTGTGAGTATGCTATTGTATCGGAATCGGCACTCACGAGTAAGGGCTGCATTTGCACAAAGTTTATAAGTATTAGTATTAGTATTACTAGTGTTCAACCCGTGCCTTGCACGGGAATGCTGAATTACACAAAACAAAAATAGTATTGACATGTCGATGCAGCATGAATATATAGGAAATTTCCATGAATAAAAGCAAAGATTGCAATATCAAGCCAAGTCTTTTCTCTTCCATTGAAATGAACCTCATCACTTTGAGCTTCTGTATATCACAGTCAGTACAAAAACAAAGAAAACGTTGAGACCAAAAAATTAAATTGTAATATACAATTATAGACCGATCTTTGGCAATTATACAATTGTTAATTCAAGCTAAGAATTTCTTTGATTGGTTATGTAAGAATTACTAATTAGCCAATTAAATGGTAACCTCACCCAAAATGGGAACTGCCCTCAAAAGAAGAGAATGTGTGGCAATACCAAAGGATAGAAATAACGATATTAGCAGCAAACTCAATCACGTAAACACACCATGTCTGCAAAACTCAACAGATCACCTACAATCTTAGCATGGGTCATGAAAGCTGAACTTTCCAAGTGGTAACCTACAATCTCAATTTCCAATTAAATTAATTCCTTATAATACCATTTGGTAGCATGGCATTTAATAAGAAGTGTAGAGTCGCACATAAAGATAAAGAGATGAAAATTTTACCTCAATTTCTCCAATGGCACACGACCCAGATTGCAGACATAAATCTAATTCCTCATCCGAAATCTTGTCATATATGCACTTCCGGCAAACTGGATTAACATACATGACAAAACCCATGAGCCATGTGTCAATTATGATTGGTTCAAAACTACTTATCAGCAAAACCATAAAAAATTTACTTTTAAGAAAATTATTAACTCTTCAATGGCTAAGAGAAATATCTAAAGAAGTATTGAACAAACCGATCCCTCACTTTAGTTAGACATCTTCAAGCATGGTCGAAGAGATTGACAGATTGTGCTAACATTATATTTTTAAGCATATGTTATTCCAATATCATAGGACAAATGACAAATTTTCGGTATTAGAGTTTTAGAGAAATTAAACAGTTGAAGAACGAAACAAAGCTTATTCATCGACTGAGAGAGGACAAATAAAAATGGAAATAAACACATAGCCCAACATTTTTAAAACAATGTGATTGTAACAATTTTGAAGCAACGTATTTTCAATGAGGAAACTTGCAAACAAACATATCTGTAAAACTTATTAGGAACAAATAGTCCTTAAAAGTATGTAATTTTAAATCAAAGTACTAACCTTTGATTTCATTTAAAGCTGCAGATGATAATGGTTGAGAAAGCAATTGCAGCACACGTAGTCACAAATCCAGCAATATTAATAGTGGAATGAAAAGAAATATATAAAATGTATTGTCTTTCACCAGAACACACTTAAATATGTGTAAAGCTAAAAAAAACTTATAGTAACCAAAATCAATTGGTTGCTGAACAAAGAATTTATATTGAATACATTTAAAAAATTAGAAGTGGCTTTAAAAATCAGCAGTGGGTTTAAAAATGCAGTGCGTGTATAAAATATTATTTAAAGCAGGGCCCACATTGCAGATGGCAGGACTATGCATGCAAGTATGAAAAAAGACCCAACTCGCCACTTAAAACACTCCCAAATTAAAACTCCATTATATCTACCAAAGATAAAGATTTGTCTTACCTCAATTTGTTGACAATGTTGATTGAGAATGGTGTGGGGGATTGTGTGCACAGGGTTTGCTTCCCCTTCTCTATAAGCAAAAGAACACCCATATCTTAAAACAAAATAAAAGAATGAGGATTAACCCAATGCAGTTGAAGAATGTAAACCAAAACCAAATAAGATGGTTTCCGAAAAAACAAAGGAGCCCAACCTTTTTAGTCCCAAAATTCTCCCAACCCAGTTGGCACCAACGTGGCATGACAAGTCAGAAGCTTAGGTGGCAAAGGGGTTGGATGGGTCAAAAATTTAACCTAGATTCATCTCTTTCTTTCTCCTTCGCCAGGCTGTGTTATTCTCTTTCCTTCGTGGCTGTAGTATTGAATCTATAGGGAATGAGTTTGGAAGGGGAAACCAGGTTCGGCTCAAAAGGTTGGGCTCCTTTGTTTTTTCAAAATCCATCCACGTCTGTCGGAACATATTTAGGTTATCTCTTTTGATTTTGGTAGTTGAAGCTAGTTGTCGGTCTCTCTTTAAACATCTATCTCTGCCTTTGGGTTAGTGTCGCAACCGGGGTCACGACGCGGATCGGCGACAACTTTCCTGCGAAATAATATTATCTCAAAACACAAAAATATATTAAAAAAAACTCAAAAGTCACCACCAATTGATTTAAGGTGCAATTGGACACAAAAAAAACCCTACAAACCAGAGAAAAAGGGAACGGGGATCGATTGAGCATGGGGAAGGTATTAGCACCCCATAACACCTGTTCGAAAACAGTTACCAAATTAAATTAGACGACTACCCTATGAAAACTTGCTCTTTGCAAGACATGGTTAAAAAAAATGATATAATTTGTTTTAAAAATTGGTGTCTCATCTTTAATTCTCATAATTTCTATGAAAGAAACATGAAATAATTTTAGATGAGTAGCAAAGCTATTTTTGTATGGGGAAACATTGCCCATTTTAAATAAATAAATAAAAAAGGTTTTGTAAAACACAATCAACTTATGATAGTTTAAAAAGAAATTTGATTTTTGAAACACTATCAACTTATGATAGTTTTTGGAAAGATTTTTAAAAAAAAGTTTGGGTCAACTATTGACCATAAGGAAAAAATAAATTAATTACGTTAAAAAGAAAAACCAATTATTCGTAGAAACATCGAAAATAAATGGTTTATTTATCACCAACGCGAATTCGCTACCAACTTTTGGTATATGATTCGGTAATTTACTAAGGACCAACTATTGATTCATCAAATCTGAACACACAATATACGTACATGGCACCAAACCTATTAATATAAACAAATACATACACTGCCGCCTATCCATATATCGTCATAGACATGTACATATAATATATATATATAGTCACAACATTCACATATATATAAATGTACACCCTACAGTTATCTCATGCAATATATCTACACGTATCATAGATAACACCATAACAAGGTACATATATTAAGACACATCATCACCTAGAATTACTATAGCCTATAACCAACAACTCATATGTATAATACAACCACACGTGTATATAATATCCAAATAGCAAAGTGTATATATATATATATCTACTGTATGACAGTTCATGGGCAGGGTAACACTTACAAAAAAAACAAAGATTTGTGAGAATACCGAACAAAAGATGTGCTGATGGTGTAGGTAGTGACCGGGTGATGCGTGGTGATGAACCAAATGATGTGAGAAGGAAGAATCAACTAATGGTATTGCTGGGCAAGGAGAATGCACTGCTTGTTAACAGTAGAGAGATGGAGAGAAGGAGGGTAGTGTGGCCGATGGTAGGGAAAAAGGAAAAAGATTTTGATTTTCTTTGAGGAGAAAGAACGGCTTGAGTGGTGATGAAGAGGACTCGGGCTATTGAGGTAGAGAGACGAAGAGAAGAGGATTGTTCTTTTTTTTTGTAGAGAGAGGAATGGAAGAGGCGAAGCTGCCAGCCCTCCCCCCAAAAGTCCCCTTTTCCCCAAAAGTCTATGGTATTTATAGGTGAGGGAGGGTTAGATAAAGATAAGGGTAACAATATAAGTTTAACAAGAATAGGATTTGAAGAGAGGATTTTGAGATGGAAAAGGAGACTAACAAATGGATCAAGAGTCCCAAACCGAATTCCCTATTTATTTATTTTATTATTTTTATTTGTTTCTGGACTTGATTTATTGGGCTTGTGAAAATGGACCTAGTATGCCAATGAACTTGGCTTTTTCATACCAATTTTATTTATTTTTAAACAATAATTTTTATATGACCAAATAAGTCTTATCCGGACAAAAATCGGGTACTACAGTTAGATTCGTACCTTTTTGTGTAGATGTTGGATGTTGTTGTTCTTTGTAAATGAAGTGCAAGAGCTTGGTTTGATTATGTGATATTGGTATGGTTACATTGTTGGCTGTAATTGTTTGCATTGTGTGACAGTGCGAGTTATATTGTTTTAGGACTGTCCTCCAGTTTAGTGTCATTGTTTGAATAACGCACCAATTTTCTATTACATTGTTTTAATTATGTATCAATTTTCTATTACCTCGGCCTCTGGGTTAGTTTCGTACCTCTCTGTCTAGATGTTGTTGTTCTTTGTAAATGAAGTGCAAGAGCTTGGCTTGATTATCTGATATTGGTATGGTTGCATTGTTGCCTGGAATTGTTTGCATGGTTTGACAGTGCGAGTTACATTGTTTTAGGACTGTCCTCCAATTTAGTTACATTGTTTGAATAACGCACCAGTTTTATATTACATTGTTTTAATAAGACTGTCAAACTTCAGTAACATTGTTTGTTGCCCTGTTAGTGATTCAATTTGTCAGATTAGTTTAAATATTGTCATAGTTAACTTTTGGTTTCATGCACAGATATGGATGGTAATTATGATATTATTCCATGTGGAGGTGATAGTGGTTTTGGGTCACCGAAGAAGTTATTATTTGATGAAGCTGTAAGTTCGAATGATGGTTTTAGAGAACGCCAGCAAGGTGTCTTTAAAAGAGTTTTGGTTCCAATGGTGGGAATGTTGTTTGATGATGTTATTTCAATGTTTGAAATTTACAAGAGATATGCGGAACAAGTTGGTTTTTCGGTGAGGAAGAGGACTGTCAATAAAGATGATGATGGGGCTGAGAAATATGTGACTCTTGTTTGTGGGAAGGCAGACAAGTATCGAAGCAAGTCGAAAAAAGCTATAAATCCTCGTTCAACTGTAAAGTTTTGTTGCAAGGCTAGAATACGAGCACGATGCAATTCTGATGGAAAGTGGGAGATTACAACTTTTGAGGACGGACATAACCATGACATGAGTCCATCTAAATCAAGATATTTTGTTTGTAATCGTGAAATTAATTCGCATGTGAAGAGACAGATTGAGATTAATGACATTGCTGGTATTAGAGCTTCGAAAAGTCACAATGCATTGGTCGTTGAAGTTGGTGGTCATAAGGATTTATGTTTTCTGGAAAAAAGACATCCGTAATATTATTGCTAAACAAAGGCGTTTGCGGCTCGGTGTGGGCGATGCAGATGCTGTTCAAGAGTACTTTTTGAAAATGCAAGCACAGAATGATGGTTTCTTCTCTTCGATTGATTGGGATGAGAAGGGGCGATTGAGACATGTGTTTTGGGCTGATCCACGAAGTAGGGCTGCTTTCCGGGAGTTTGGTGATGTCATTTCTTTTGACACCACCTACCTAACTAATAAGTATGACATGCCATTTGCTCCTTTTGTTGGAGTAAACCATCACGGTCAGTCAATTTTACTTGGATGTGCTTTGATTTCAAGTGAGGATAGTGATACTTTTGTTTGGTTGTTTAAGACTTGGTTGGCTTGTATGAACAATGTTGCACCTGATGGAATTATTACAGACCAAGATGTGGCAATGAAGAATGCGATTTCAATTGTCTTCCCAAATACAAGGCACAGACTCTGTTTATGGCATATAATGAAAAACGTTCCTGAGAAGCTTGATTCTTATAAGGAGTATGATAACATTACTTATGTAATGGGGGCTGCTGTGTACGAATCACAGAGCATTGAGGAGTTTGAGAGTGCTTGGATGTCGATGATTGAGGTTTTTAAGCTTCAGGATAATGCATGGTTGGCTAGCTTGTATGAATTGAGAGAGTCATGGGTTCCAATATATGTTAAGAAGTATTTTTGGGCTGGTATGTCTACCACACAAAGGAGTGAGAGCATGAATGCTTTTTTCGATAGATATGTCAATTCAAAGACTACTCTAAAACAGTTTGTTGAGCAATATAACAATGCATTGAGGAAAAAAATTGAGAAAGATAGTCAATCGGATTTCAACTCCTTCCACAAGCTACTGGATTGTGCCACAATTTTTGATATGGAAAAACAGATGCGAGATTTGTACACTGAGGCTAAGTTCAAGGAATTTCAAGGTGAGTTGTCCGGAATGATCACATGTTTCAATACAAGGGTTGTACAGAGTAGCCATGATTTTGAAAAATATTTGGTAGAGGAGTACATTGTGTATGGAGAAAAGGGTAAGAAAAAGCTCGACTTCACTGTATGTTATGAAGCAATGACGTCCACCATAGAGTGTTCTTGCTTCAGGTGTGTATTAAATTTGGTTTTGTATTACGAAATGTTATTGGCAATTACAATGCTTATACTCATTACATTGTTGCTTACAGGTTTGAATTCAGAGACATCTTGTGCAGGCATGCAATGGCAGTGCTGATTCGTAATGAAAAGGATTTTATGCCCGAACAATACATATTCAAACGGTGGAGGAAAGATGTCAGGAGATGTCATACTCGAGTTAAAATATGCTATGATGGGTGGTTGATCACTGAAGCTCAACGACGGTACGATATTTTGTGCCAGTCATTCACGAAAGTGGCAGATTTAGCAGCTGAGAATGAAGAACTATTTAATAATATTTCACAGTGGATGGAGGTTGCAATCGATAGTATGGAGAATGAGAATATCATTCCGTCTTTACCACCAGGTAGTAGTTCCAATGATCCCATTTCAAAGAGAGGTAAAGGACGACCTCCAACTTTAAGAAAGCAAAGATATTCAAGAGGAGAGGCAGTTCAGGCCGTAGAAGGCGTAATTTAACAGAGTCACCAGCTAAATGCTCTAGCGTAAATCCTGTATGTGTTACATTTTAGCCTTCTCTTTATTTTATCTCCATAAAATTAATATGTTTCAAGCTAACTGATATTAAAAAAATTATCAATGCAGGATTAGGATTGATTGAAGTGCAGCTAGAGTTGGCATCGTTGAAGAATTCATAGACATGTGTGAAGAGGAAGCCCTGTTACATTGTTTTAATGACTGAGAGTGTTTGGCTACATTGTTTTAATGACTGAGAGTCTTTGGTTACATTGTTTTAATGACTGAGAGTGTTTGGTTACATTGTTTTAATGACTGGCAATGTTTGGTTACATTGTTTTAATGCATGTCAGTAGACTATTACATTGTTTTCATTAAGTGCAGAATTTATTTACATTGTTTTTATGCATGTCAATAGACTGTTATTAGACTGACCAATGAGAGATGCTTCTAATGGGATTCTAAACAATAAAGTTTCACATCTAATTCTTCTCAACAGCGAAATATAACTTACAAACCAAACAAAGATTCTCAAAAAAATTGGCACTTCACTAACAAAGTTACACTGTATACAAATCTTCGCCATAGTTCACTAACCACAAACATCAAGGTCAATACTAATAAGATGACAGTACACACCATCGTATATTGATTACTTTACAAGCAAAAACCCTAGTCGTGTTTTTTCAGCTGTAATGTAACTTACTCCATCACCAAAGACATGAATCAAATGGCATGAAATGTAAAATATATTCAAATCGCTAGGAGGTGCGCACTGCACATTGCACACAAAGGCAAAAAGCCTTAATGGTACGTCAACTGTCAAGATTCAAGTAAAGAGCTTAACAATCACAAGAATAAACATCCATAAAGAGTACCTAAATTATAAAAAATATATAACTCCCAATGAGATATTCATAACAATATCAGAAACCTTATTAAAACTCAAAAAGATAATCCATGGCAGTGAACAAAAGATTTAAGCACTTGTCCATAGTTGCACATGTACGAGTTAACAAAATATTTAAGTACAACATTACACGTCCATAATTACCCAAGAGATCTAAAAGCACAATGCTATTCCTTGTTCCATATGTAACCTTCACCATTCAAGAATACGATCATAAGATGTGCCCTAAATCTAAACAACTCTTCTCTTGATAAATCTTTCTGCATGGGGAGGTCTTGAAAAATGCATTCCATTAAGTACATGACGATAATTCCACAATCCACCCTGTTTGTACATTAACGTAATCAAAATCAACCGTACATTTAAAACACAAAATGAAATGGAATTTTTAAATGACTACAAAAATGATTAACTCACGATTCAGCTGGTTGCTGTAGAGTATCCCAAACTGTGGTGATGCACGTGTCCTCCATATGTCTTTGTTGATGGAATATGGAATTGTAGTATGATATCTAACAAATAATGTTGCATGAATTTATTGGACACGCTCACAGATGCTCACATTGAAAAAAAGCGTGCTAATTAACATAGAATGTAATGTAGGTATTTACCCATGATTGCGCATCAAAAAGGTATGGATCACGTCCTGTCTTTTTCCTAGGCAGGAGTGAATTGTAGTGTAGCCAAGATCCATCCTCCAAGTTTAGCACCAACAATGTCCAATGATTAGGGATTTTGTGATTCCCTTGTGCGTGTAGTGGAAAGAGATGGTACTTCGTAGTTGCTTGTTCATGATTTTTGGTCAGTGGATCTGTCAAATATTTCTTGATCATATCATTGCTATTACCCCGGAGGAATGCCTAGTTTCTGAAAGGGAAGTAATGGTTAGTGATATTAAAAGAATAATTAGTCAATGATTTGTGCATATTTACCATGCAAGAACTTGTTACAGCTAAAGCTTTGGAAGCCACATTGTCTGGAAGATCCATTCGAGCTCTCTGGGAAAAATGCAGGACCTCAGCAAATGCATCGATGATATGAAAGGTGGCAATCCAATTAGTTTATAGTCATCTCAGTGGGAAAAACTAGTTAAATGATTGTGTGGGGAATAAACTTTGCATATACTTACATCATTTGACACCATACCATTACTTGCCAAGATCAACATGTCAGTGAAAGTAACTTCCTTTTTCCCCATCGACCATATAACGTCACTGCATTTATTTAACAAAAATATGACAAACCGAATATAATTCAGCCACTTAAATTGCTTCTAACACAGATTAAACAATGTAAATTGAATCAGGCTTTCATTTACTCACTCAGTTTTTGCAGACCCTTGGATTTCATGCCACTTTTCTTGATCTTCTAGTTTCAGAAATTTTGCAGCTGATGTTGGCACTTTTTTCATTTTTTTGGGTCACGTCATCATGCACATAAAATGCATCAACATCAATCATGGATGCCTCAGCCAGAATCTTCGCTTTTTTGTCAGCATTCTTTACCGGTGGTTCATATTCGAAGTCGGATACAATATTCAGAGCCCTAGTTCTTCCCTTGATTTTTTTGACCAGAGATCTTGTTCTATCATTGTTGACCTGAGTTCCTATTGTTGCAATCTTTGGAGCTAGGGTTCGCTTTGCTCTTTCCTTTCTTCTTATACTTCCGGCCTTTGGGTCCTTGACCAGTCTATGTTTGATAATGTCTTCTTGTTCCTGCACACGCTTTACCAACTCATCTTTCTCTTTCTCAAGTGTTTCAATCATCTCCAAAGCTGTTTCCAATGCATTCTTTACGACTTTTTCAGTTTCTACTTCTGAGGGAGAGGAGGATGAAACAACTTCATGAGCAGCAGCCAATGCATCGTCTATAGAGTCTTCATTCTTGTGCAAAGCTGAACTATTTTCTTGAACCCCCACATATCGACATTGTTCATCAGTTGTTTCTTTCTCATCTGTAGTCCCAATCCTCATGAAAAGTACATATTCAAACAGACTATCTTTTGATGTTGATAGGATTAATTATAAAATTCGATGCATTTACCTGACTTTGTTTGTCTTGTTTTAGTTTCTGCAAAAATACATATCGACATAATTGTAACACATCCATGCACTTTCTCAGGATTTCTCCAATTTTTTCTGACAGAATCCATCAAGAAATTAAAAATTGCTAGAGACCAGTTGTAGCTCAACATCGTTTCAAAATCTTCCACCAATTCAATGAATGACCAAGAAAGTCCATCTGCCCAAGTCGAGAAGAACAGTGTCGAACACACATAGAGGACTAGCAGCCGAGCAACATCCTTTGCATGTACATCAATTTCCTCCTCCTCCTCTTCTTTATTTTTTGTTTTAGGAGAGTCATCTTTTTCACCTTTCAAGCCTTCTCAATTGCTCCTTGAATGAATGAAGATTTTATCATCTTCACATCCTTGAATCTTCTTTGAATCAAGCCTGAGTTCTCTGGCTTCCTCTTGTTCAATTTGATTTCTTCCTCTCCCGATAGAACTCCAAAAATCAGTGTGATATCCTTCTCTGACAGAGGCACTTCTTTCTTAGCTAGCTTGAATGCTCCGGCCTTGTCATCATATTTGCTTATGATGTCACACAAAATATCATCACTCTTGCGTATTTTAATTTTTGGAGATGCATAAATCCACTGCGTGAACAAATTCCAGAATGATGTCCGCTTTAGGTATTTAAGGTGCTTGTCCTTAAACTCCAATCGACAAAGAAGTCTAGCAATAGCTTTCAAGTTGGATTTGTACTGAAGAGGGTGGCCTCCTTTCACTTTCCTTTGAGGTTTTTTCTTTTTCTGCATCTTTGAAGGTGATGCAGATTTCATAGGACTAGAATGAGCTGGACCAAAAGTCTTCTTCTTTGGTGCCTTTTGTGGTTTCTTCAAGCTGCTTGATCTTGTTTTTGCCATGGGAAGCTGTTAGGATATAAACAAACAAGTAATCAAAATTCCATATCTCTGCAGCAACGTATATAGAATAACATAGCCAAAAACAATGCCTCTCAGAAACAATGTAAGGTAGGGAAAACACAGTATGGATAAACAATGTAACTACATAAATCACATTAAAACAATGCACTAGATATGATCTCTAGTACCTTGCTCCAACAATCTGCACATTCTCTATTCTCTGGAAGCCTAAGTAGACCCTCTAGAATCTGGAAATTGATTTAAGTTAAATGACGAAAAATGAGACAATCATTAATTAAAATTAAACAAGAAAATAGAATTATATATAGATAAGGAAGGAAGGTATGCAGGTAGGGAACCTTGGTGTGCTTGGCATTGAGTTCTTTGGAGATGGAGGCTTTACTGTTCATGTCTTCCTCCTCCTCCTCTTTGCCTTTTCTTTTTTGTATTTTTGTATGTGTATATGTGTGTGTTTGATAATAAATTAGACACTTTGATTGATTAATTCAAATAATCAAACCCACAAATTCTACAGAAGAAAACAAAAGCAAAGACATGACAAGCCAAGGAATAGAAAACAAGAATCTCTGTTTCTTTCTTTCTTGCGATGTTGATTAGATCAGTCATTAGAGAGAGGCTCTGTGTGTGTGTGTGGTCCACAAATTCAGAGGAGAAACTGTTGGAACGCCTTGTAAAGAAAAGAAATGGCCTCTGAATCTGGGAAACTAGTTATTTCCCTCCTGCCTTAATTTATCATTCAGCCCCAATCAGTTTATTTTTGTTTCTATTATCTTTTATGTTTGCTATATCAAGAATTTTAGCTATTATAATAAGTTTTATTTGCAAATATATTAACTGAATGGGTGAAGGCCTTGAAAAAGGGTCAAACAAATCATCTTCCAAACAAATCAAATATATTAAAGTCAGCATCATACAAAAGACCAACACAGCGGCATACTAAAGTCTCAAAATCATCCCTAACATCTAACAGAGATACAGAATGAATGAATGAATGATGATAAACATCAATGAATACAATCAACTATAGCCATACAACATTCAGTAATCAACACTAGCATAAATTTTGTGCAAGATTAGATTCCCCTTTGCTCAAAAATTAAGAAAATGACCCACAAACTAATCGTTTCAACTTATAATTTAACTATGCCATCATTTAGAAAACAAATCGTGTGTACAATAAAATTTACTATCATTCAAAAATGATTAAGAACACCTATTGATACTTACCTTTATATATTGAGCAAGAAACTACGAGCCTAAACTATGAAAGGTCAATCTTTCTCATCAGTGTTCAAGTAAAATGAAAAAGTTTACATTTCGTATGTTTTAAGTGTATTTGGGAAATGGTTCCAAACAAATCATTTAGATTTTTCAACACATATGATGGAAGGAGAACCTACTGACATGATTATCATCTTCCATTAAAACAATAGCTAATGCAGTAGAACAATCTTGACCCAAAAAAAACAAAGTTTCCTATTTGAAAACTTACCGAAATATTTTTATCAAATGGGACTGAATAAAAATGTTGATCAATGCTTGAAGCTCCTCCCTTTAAGAACCCTAATGAAGGGAAAGAAAGTCTTACTACATACATAACAATTCATTAATAGTGAAAGCCAGACTTATTCCATCCATTCTTTGTGGCAAAAGCCAGAGTACTTTGATTAGAAGAATATGACCGAAACAATGGAAAGTACAATACCTTGTTTTCGGAAATACCCCACGCGTGAAGTCCAAACTTCAAATCTGTTCAACTAATGAAGAACCGCTCTTGATAGAAGATGCCCAGGCTTCGTCATCCTCAGTTGAGGCACAGAAGCAAGAAAAATCTCCCTACAATGAAGGTCAAGTTGAGAAGAGATGAGAGTGTTCGGGAGAGAGCCGACTCACGGCATTGTTTCGCCAAATTGGGTTTTCCCGCAAAAACCCTAATTTATTTCGAAATTCTTTTTGACATTGCCATTTCAGCTTGTGATCTGTCACGCCACGTCGGATGCTATTTGGGTTTGGAGAAATTTTGGACTAAAACACTTGGGTTCAGTAGAATTGTTGGATGGTTTCATTATCTCATTAACTCTCAGGCCATGGACCTAAAAAATTCAGGCTATTAAGATGGAAGTTAGTTTCAACTTTCAACACTTTAAAGTTTGAACTAAAATGTCAATTGTATGCAGAAATGTATGTACACAGGCTTTGTAGTTGACCTTCTGCAAAAGTAAGACTGCCTCCATAAACTATTATTTGAGCAAAGAGTAGGCACCTATAAACCAAATTGGGTCACATACATGATTTTGGACTTATTAGGACATGTGGTTATCTCATCTTCTTTCCTCTAATAGCCAGATTTGTTTTGGCCACTTGGGCATCCTCCCTTTCTTCATTTAATCTCAACCTTCCACTCTCTATTTATTCACTCCATACAATTCAGTTTCTTGCCGTAAACTCCTCCCCGTCTCTTTGATCACCAAAGATTACATGACAAATTTTTGTTGCTCTTCCCCTCTTGATCAACTGAATGTGTAAAAAGGTTTAACACTTATTAGAGCTCCTATTGTTCCCTCTCTTCTTTATTGACAAACGCATATCGTTTAATTATCTCTGTGTCACTTGTGGTCTCAACATATACCTATTTCCTAATTTGTGCAACCCATTTGAGCAAAGGACCAAATAAAATCAAACTGTCATTGAGAAAATGACACAAATAATTTTTTATTAGGACATTGTAACAAAACAAAGAAATAAAAAATTGATGGCATGCATATTCAAAGAAAAAAACATACCTTATGAATTACCTTCTCATAACCCTTTTAATGCAAATAGCTTTTATACTATTCTTGAAGGTGTTTTGGGTATAGGCACTTCCATTTCCAGCTAGAAAAAGTGTCAAAAAAGGAAGAAGAAATAAGATAGAAATTAAGAGCACACATGAAAGAGTGATACAAATTTGTTAGGAAAGCAACAAACTCATTTTAATCAACCAATCTAACCATTTTCCATGAAACTGTGGACATGGACATAAGTATAAACAGTCAATTCAGTAAAAAAAACACATTTAATATATAGAGAACAACGCAATAGATAAACCCATGCAAAATCTTAGAACAGTGAGGGGATCGCACACAAACATCAGACAACCATTAACATCCATACGAAAACCATTGGGCGACCTCTCACCCTCTTTGTTATCGACCTGTCAAATTTGTGGAGCCAGCATTATCCATCATCAACTTCACCGTTCACACAAAAACCCGAATACATGATCCATACCAATTATAGAAAACTGCCGAAGTAAAACGAAGAAAAATGCCAAATTTTTCAGAAACTTTTATATATAGGGGAAATTTGGCAAAATGACCCAAAATATAAACATATTTTGCAATCTAACCCTTTTTTGAAAAAATTTTCTAACCCCTTTGGCTATGGAAATGTCTGATATGCCCTCCTTCCAATACTTCCCTCCAAATGAAAGAAACTGCAATAAAAAAATGTAAAAAGGAAACCTGAGTTGCAGTTACACGAACGGAAGGGGAAAGAACCCATTTTCGACGCCATTACTCCCTACATCCACCACTCTGTTGCTTCGACCACTCTCGTTCATTCTTCTGTCAACGAATTCGTCCGTTACGTCTACCAGTCGAGCACGCATGGAGGTAAGCCATGTTTTTTTGCTGATTCAGTCTGCTCTTGGTTTACTATTGATGAAATCAATTTGAAAGAATGAGAAGGAGTTCGGCCCCTGGGTGTGCTCATTGTATGAAATGAATAAGTGCATGCCCCTATTCTTGGTTGTTTGCTTTTGTTATGGTTGTGTGCATCATGTTGTGTCATTTGGGTTAGGTTGGGTTTTGCGATTTAATTGGGTTATAGAGTGTATTACATTGTCAATTAAATTTAACTGTTCTAGGGTTTATAAAATTCAAATTTCCCAGGTTTTAAGAATTTGGAATTGAGTGCATGCTACAAAATAAGATGTTCTATAGAGAAGTGATTGTTTTGTTTAGTATAATAATCTAGGTTTTGTTTAAAATGGTATTGTTGAACAGGTACTGTTTAGTGTGAGTTTTTGTTGAGTTGTATGGGTATTCGCTCTAGGGTTCATGCAATAAAATTTAGATTTTGTCATTGAGTTATCAGGTTTGTCATCATTGTTTGTGTAGTTGTATTTTGTGTGATGTGCTGAAGGAGTTTGAACAGTTGTATGTTTTGCTCATGTTATATGTTGAAAACTTTATGGATTTATGTGTGATGTGTTGAAGGATTTTCCATTGGTTCCCAAAGGATTTTGTTTAGTGCATGTTAGAATTATTGTTCAGAGCAGAAGATGATGTTTAGAAATAGAAGAATATAATTAGTTTAGATCATTATGTTTTTGTTTAGAACAGATTAATCTTTGTTTGGAACTACAATGGTTTTGTGCAAAAGAGATAAGCTTTTTGTGTAACAGTTTCTTTTTTAAGCACTTTTTGGTTGTTTGCTGAGTTGTATGGGGTTTTCGTTTGAGGGTTGATGCAATGCTTTGTAATTTGAGTTATGGGATTATCATTGTTTGTGTAGAAGGAGTATGCTTTGGTTTGGTTGTTTTATGTTGAAAACAGTCTTCATTTTTGTGTGTTGTGCTAAAGGATTTTGCTTACTTCCTAATGCATTTTTTTAGAATATGATGTTGGTGTAGATAATATGTTTCTTTGATTAGAACAGGTTTAATTTGACTAGACCAGTTTAGATTTTATGTGTCACATAATTTTTTTTTATGAATTTCTATTTTTTGTTAAGCATTAAATTTTACTTTTAGTGAATAAGTTTTGTGTTCGAATTCTAACATTTATCACACTTAATTTTTTTTTCAGTGTAGGCTAAATGGAATTCAAGATTAGAGAGGAAGATCGATTTCCTTCAAAGATTGCTGCCCTTTGCAGGCTGAGTCAAGCATCAGGCGTTATAAGAGAAGAGCTTGACAAACTAAACTACTTGGACCAGTTTAGAAATTCCTATTTTGGAAGGTTCCTGGACATCCAGGGACCAAAAAACCATCCTCAAGTGATCCACAATGTTCTACTCCGTCAAGTTAAAGCTCGGAAGGAAGAAAACGAAGGACGAATGGTTTTTAACCTTTGTGGGAGAAGGGTCGTATTCTCAATTAGGGAGTTCAACCTAATTATAGGGCTTAGGTGTTCCCCAATGCCAGAATTGGAGCCGTTACCAAAACCTGGAGATTTTGACATTGTGGATACTATGTTTGAAGGGAAAAGACTCATTACATGCAATGAACTGGAAGAAAAGTTCATTGCATGTAATGAGGCAGGGACAAAGTTGAGTTTGTTGAGGTTGTCTTGCTTGGAAAGGAGACGAAGCTTTCCATCGACCGCAACTGGATGAAACTGGTCCAAGATCTTGCCAAATTTAATGAGTTCCCATGGGGGACTCTAAGTTTTACCAAAACTTTTGAAGGACTCCAAGGAGCATTGGTTGGGAGAGCAGACAAGTTTAAATAGAAGGGATTGAAGATTGACTTCTATAGCCTTGTGGGGTTCCCCTATGCTTTCCAAGTAATGTGCCTGCATATCATAGTTTTATATACTTTTTAGAATTGTATGTTTTATGATTAGAATTGTTATAGATATGTTTTGAACTATTATGCTTTATTGTATGATGCAGATATAGACTTATGAGGTTGTTCCTCAACTAAGTGATTGTTTTGCTCAGAGGGCTGGAGACCTACATTGTGAGATCCCGACCCAAAAATATTATGTTTGGTTAAATTTTAAGTAATAAATTATTGAAAAATGGGTTCGAAGTGATAACGGACCATTGGAAGTGTATAAGGCCTAAATGATAGTTTTTGAACTAGGTTCGGTAAATCGGTCATAACTTTTAGCACAGATGTCTGTTTCGGGCCCATAATATATCAAATCGAAGCTAAGAATGAGACGAAGCTAAAAATGTAAGGCCACACGCCTAGGAGGTCGCCTAGGCGTGTACAAAAGTTGCACGGGACAGTGGGTTCAAAATTTAAACTTAAGGTCAATGAGCCTAGGCGCAAATTCTGAGCGCCTAGGCGCTCCCCGAGCTGTTAAAAGCCAGTGCGCGACCAGAACTTAATCGTTGTGAAAAATTCCGACTTTTAGAGAGAGAGAGAGAGAGAGAAAAATAGAGAGATAAAGAGAGATTCTTGAGAGATTTCAAGGATTGAAGCTTGGATTGAAGGATAGAAGAAGATTAAAGAAGAGTTTGACAAAGTTGGAGGGATTTGAGGTAAGTTTCTAGTTTTCCATAAAACCTAGGGTTTTTGTAATTTCGAATGGAACTTCGAATGGCTGTTTTATAATGACTATAGAGGTTGATTTAAGTCTATATATGTTGATATATACTAGGTTGTTTGAAGATTTGGTGGATTGAAGGTTTGAAGGCTTGAACTTAGCATATTTGGGTTCTAGAGAGAGAAAGGTAATTTTCTCTTAAGTTGTTGGTTTGATTTATGTTAATTATGGTTATGGGGGATTAATTTGTGGGATTGGGTGATGAATTTGCTATATGGTAGGTTCGGAAACTCAAACCCTAGAATTTGGGAAAAACTTGTAGCTTGTGATAGCTTGGAATTGAGGTAGGGATTCTTACCCCATTTTCTATCGTATTGTTCTTCTCTAAAGAGCGGTTGAAATTCTTCATTGGTCTTTATTATTTGTGTTCTTGCCTAAATTGTTCCTTAGGAAGAACGAACCTTGTTGTTGGTTATTGAAGAATTTGCATACCCTTTGAATGCTTAATCATCTATTGGGCATGATAAACCTCGTTCATGCATCATGTAGTTATGTACATATATAGGATTGTTATATATACAAGCTTCTTTTGCATGACATTATT
Organism: Euonymus europaeus; assembly: GCA_963580455.1. Taxonomy (NCBI): domain Eukaryota; kingdom Viridiplantae; phylum Streptophyta; class Magnoliopsida; order Celastrales; family Celastraceae; genus Euonymus; species Euonymus europaeus. Next base: position 17,425,411 of record OY756968.1, on the reverse strand, counting down.
GGACATGAATTATAGATGCATTGGGTCTACGAGTATGGACTCGTAGTATCCTTAGGTTATACTTTTGTGATGATGTTGGATACCGAATGGGCACATTGTTGCCGGAAATCAGGATTTCCATGGTGTAGGTGCACCTATAGTCGTTCCGGGGCAAGTGCAAGGGTTCCGATGATTTTCCGGAATATTCGTTGACTAGTGCCAGGCGCTGTAGGGTGTAGCCCGAGGTTATACATTGTTGTGACATTTTAGGATGTCATGTTGTTGCATTGAGCTTGTTTCATTATTCAGCCTTTACGTTCTTATGATTCATTTTGTTTTCCCTACTGAGCCTCCTGCTCACCCTATTACTTTTCTATATCCTTCAGGTGAGACTGGTGCTGAGAAACAGGCTGCGGATCAGTAGGAGGCGGCGTGACATGGAAGGCCACCCTAGGAGCACTAGGATATGTATTTGGTTGTTTGAGAACCTTGGTTATGAATTAAGTACATGTAGTACTTTTATTGGTTGACTGTTATGTTGCTTAAATACATTTTCGGTATGTTTGATGGATGGTCGGGGGGTATGCCGTGTGATCGGGACTCTCGTACTTGGATATAGGACCTTGGGTCCGGATTGATAGACTTTGATAGTCTCTGATAATATTATTGATATGAATATGTTTTGCTTATTGATTGCATGTGATTAGGAGGCCTGAGGCCCTGCCTAGAGTGTGAATGTGGTTAGATGGCCAGAGGCCCTGTTAGGCTAGGGAACTTCTCTGATTATTATTGATTATTATTTTCCGTGTTAAATGGGATGTGACTCCGGGTTGGCACCCTCCGATATACGGGGAGGTGCTGTCGGATTTCTGTTAGAATCTGGGGTTAGGTTGGCGTGTGGTGAGGTCCTTAGTGACGGGGCACACGCCTAAAGTGGCGCTCCCGGCTCAGTGCGTGAATTCTGGGTCAGGGCGTCACATACATCCTCGGATGTTAAGATGGACTCCAACTACATCTCCGAAACCTGCTACAGTTAATTATGTACTGGACACGGATGACCTTGAGGTCAATGCTAATCTACTACTATTGGTGGCTAAGTCTGAGCAGTACTACACGCTGACTGATGATGACATTGTCCCAATAGCTGTGAAGCAAGCAGTCTTCAAGATTCCCAAACGCATACAACGAACGGGTGTTCGTCAATCTACAAGCTTGCATAAGAACAGAAAAAGTGAAGAGAAGCTAGTATGTAAATAGACTGGAGAATCTAGCATGTATAAATGCATTTTTGCCAGCAATGTTAGGAACATGAATATTCTGTTTAGTTCATTGATCATTATAATTAGAATTATACAGTTAATAAGTTCAACATATAATTGTATATTACAGGATGATGCAGTTGAAGAAATTGGTAGGGTCATACATCAGAATTTGAGTGCAATGGAAAAGAGACTTGTGATATCCTGACCCGAAAATAAATGAATATTGAATAGGAGAGTGATACGTGTACAATGGTACCCGGGGGGGAGTCCGAAAATTAAATGCGGATTAAAGGAATTTATTCCAAAAATATATAGACATATATATATATGAGATATATATATATACATAGATATATGTATATAGAGACATATATGTATATAGATATAAATTTAAAAAAAAAAGGAAGAAAAGACAATGTCAGAAGATTCTAGAGAGGCGGAGAAACAGAAGATAAGTAGTAAAAAAATGGGAAAAGTAACGGGAAAAAAAGAGAGAAAGAAAAAACGAAACAGAGAAGAAAAAAAAAAGGAAAAAATGGCATTTTCGCGTCTGAAACTTCGCCGGCGCCGATCTCCGCCGTCCGGCCATCTCAAGTGACGAGACCGGTACCAATCTCTTCGTCTTCTCGAGACGTATGAAATTGCTTCAAGAATCACCTTGATCGGAGCTGTATAGCACCGGGAAAAGCCGTCGGAAGTTTCGGCCACCGCGAGCTTTGACAGTCGATTTCTCCCTCCTCCGATCTCCGATTGATGCAAGGCCACCACCGTTGAGTTCGTCTCGAAGAGTACTACAAAGCCCACTTGGTGATTTCCGGCGAAAGTCGCCGGATCTCCGGTGACCCGAATAGGGGTATTTCGGAATTGTATGTGAGGCTTAATGATGCACGTCGAAAAATGATACGGGGAAGCATTGACTCGAGTGGAATGTGAGGCACGCTTCACGAGGTAGGGAATACTGTAACTTTGCATTATTTTGGGAATTTCCGTAATTATGTTTGAGCGATGATTCTTGCGTTATTTAAATGGATTTGTGATTTCCAGATATAAATGTTTGATGGATTAATGTGAAATGAATGCTCGGGCCAAAGTGCCTACTACTGACTGTGGATTGTGTGTGCATGTGTGAGAGTAAGTGTTGTCTTTATACTGAATGCATGTGATTGAACATTTGTTTATATTTGGGGATTATGGAAATTGTGGGGGATTGTGATGTGGAGATTGCAGAGATGTGGAAGAGGCCCTGTACGTACAGCGGGTGGAAATCCGAGTAAGGATTCACTATGCGGCCACATAGTGAAGGGGTGGCAAGTCCTGGGTAGAAGAAGGTGCCTACCTTCCTTACTCGTAGATTGCTTCCGGCGAGGAGGTCGGCAAGCGGAGAAAATAGCTTCCGGCGAGGAGGTCGGTAAGCGGAGAAGCATGGTTCCGGCGATGAGGTCGAGACGCGAAGGAATATGGTTTCCGACGAGGAGGTCGGAAAGAGAAACGAGTGGGTTACGGAGGGAGTTGGGGAATTGGAGTGCTGTTATGTTGATATGTTACTGTTGAGCTTTCACTGTGATTATGTGTGTATGTATGCGGTATTCCCTACTGAGCTTCGGCTCACCCCTTTCCCCTTATTGTGTTTTGAACAGATGGTGCGGTGATGACCAGTTGGCCATGGAAGCAAACGAGGCAGAGAAGTTGGTGTACATACCAGAGTCGCGGCGTAAGGGTTGAGTGGACCCAACGGGTTAGGATTGTTGAGCTGGAGTCTCAGCCGGGTAGATAAAGCTACTTATGTATTTATATTGCTTTTATCTAAAATATAAGTATCTAGATCATTATTTTATTAAAATGTTGTTGAGTTTTGAAAAATAGAATGGGCGGGAGTACATGTCGTCACACGTCACGTGCCCGGCGGGTCGGGGCGTGACAAGGTGGTATCGGAGCGAGGTTGGTTGAAGTTAGGGTTGAATGGAGGGTATGTACACCAGTCCTGTCTTCTGCCTCGGAACTGGTCGGGTGGGTACGAATAGTACCGTGTGAGACATATTTGGAAAAAAAAATGATTTTAAATGCCTTGATCGGCATGTATACGGCTGCACGACCGAGATATCGGCAGAAAAGAAAAAAAAAGAAAGAAACTGGAACGGGTACGGGACGCTATAACCCGGAAATGATTTGAAAATTTGCTTAAGCTTAAAGTGAGTTATTTATGATATTGTTGGGTGCTTGTTAAGTTGTTCTTGCGATATGTTGTGATTTGAGATATGCCGGTCTTTTCGTGGGTATAACTGTGAGCTATGCAAAAAAAAAAAAAAAACGGCTTAATTGCTTGGTTAGGTAGAAGTACCTTGCCTTGGTGTTAATTCGAAGTACAAGTGAAACGTGTAATTTGCATGCTATAAATGTCGTTCCCTGGGTAATCTGTATGAGTTATGGAGCAGTGATTGAACGAAATGGGTGTGCTGGACCGGAATTTTCCTGGCTTATTTGTGTGTGGTTACCTTGGAACTTGATTGTGTAGCCGAGTACCCATTGTGATAAGCCAAGCTATTGTAATATGTGGGATGTTGTGAAAATGATTGTTTCTAAAGCCTGGTAAAGAGGTGTTGTAGAGAGCACTTAAATCACAGGTAGTTGGGCAGTAAGTGACGAGCGGTATGACTAAGAAATAAATGGTGTCCCTGTGCTAGCATGAAATGGAATAAGTGGAACTTTTGAGGTTAATGTGTTGGACTTGATGGATGTCCTAGAAGTGCGGGTCATGACCATGTGATATATGGTTTTAAAGATTTGGTGTGGTGTGGACAAAAATTATTAGAGAATTTATTGGCAAACTGGAGATGCTAAGCACGATTGTTGATACTAATCTTTAATAGATTGCTTGCTTGATCGTATAAAAGTGGTACCATATTCTGTGCGTAAATTGGGATTTATGCTTTTGCTTTGTCCATTTGTGTTGTTAGTTGCCGAAGGAAATAATGGAAATTTCTATTGATGGTTGAAGCTCAATTGGTGTGAGTAGACATATTAGTATATAATTGGAACTACTGATGTGACATTGTATGCTATGAAATGGTTGCCGAACTACGAGTAGCAGTGTCATGCCGGGTGATGAGAAGTTATGGTTATGATGTTGGGCGCAAGTGGTATGTCTGAGTATTTGGAAATTGGGTTGTCTAAAAAAGTGATTTGTGACAAAACTAGAATTTTGGTGGATATAATAGTACGTTATCAATTAAAATGTTTGGGTAGAAATTGCTGGAATGGTGTTCTCTAATTTGTAACTCTATGCTTGATAATCTGAATTGTAGTAACTACAATTGTGGTTGATATTGATACAGTAAGTTGAGTATTGATTTGCCGAGAACATATGATGGAATGTCTAGTGATTAAGATGTACTCAAGAATTGATTTTGACCAATAAGAGGTAATGGAGGAGGGGTTGCTTTAGTTGTGTTATAATCGAGGTTGGGTTATAATACAACTCTGTGATATATTGAAACACTCTCTGCATAACTGCGGGTTATTGTATGTATATTCATGTGGTTTGAATAATTATGGTCACTGGGGATGTGGAGGAAATTTCGATTAGTACTTGCCGATTAAGGGTGTGGTTCCAATTAAACCACTTGTGAAATTTGAGGTTGAAATTGGTTTGTAAAATTGGATCTTAAGCATGTAAATCTCAGGTGATATATATTGGAGTAATGAGACATTGGCTTTGTAATTACGTAACTTGGAATCGCTATAGATATTGGGAGATATTGATACCAAACTTTTGAGATAATTGATGGTTGGGAGTTGGCAATTGTGATGACGTTGATCTCGTTGGAAATGTTGGAGTTACAAATTGTACAGGAAGGAAGAAAAGAAAAAAAGGGAGTGAGAAAATTTTACATTGGAGGATATTATACAAAAAGGGGACTATTATACAAGGGATATTTGAACAAACCTTAAAGCTAACAAGCGGGGATATTACAATGGTAGATTGAGGGAACGAGTACGGTTAACACAATTGTACATGGACAGTGGAAATAGTATAGATTAAGACGGGGACATACTAGTAGGTATGTTATTGGTACTACCTAGCAGTGGTCGAACCATCCAGCCCATTCCTCCGTGCTATATGGCTCGGTGCGAGGGAGCGACCCAAGGAGGTAATCTGAGCCAGTGTGGTATAGGTCAGCAGAGTCGTTGTTTAGGCTGGGTGGGGCCAAGATAGCATCCTGACTATTCTCTGGTGGCGTTGTTAACCGGATTAGGGAGTCGAGTTTGAATATGATTTGATCATATAACCTCTGAACGGTTTGGAGTTGTCTTTGTATTTCTTCTAGCTTGTGGAGCATGTGAGAAGAGTTATCATGGGAGTGAGGCTCCATTAGAGTAGAGGGGAAACCAGAGTAGTAGATCCTTTGGAAATGAGTTGAGCCTCTCTAGAATGAGGTTTAAATAGAGTGGAAGTTCAAACGGATAAAGATGGAATTGTTTATTCAGGAAATCACTTAAAATGATGTAAAGGACTGCTTGGTTTCTATGATGATGTGCGGTCGAGAAATTGCGGAAATGGCTACAAGTGTGTATATATATATTTGTGGGTTTGTATGTGTGTGCGCATTTATATATTGTTGTAAAATTTTGGGTTGGTGTGAGATTGATGAAAGACATACGCGTGGGAACACGGGAGGTGCGGTTATATTGGATTTGTGAAGGGGCCACTGACAGGTCGTCACCAAACCGTTGAGTTGGGACGGAGTATGTGATGTGATGACGCACACATGAGATGATTATGATCTTTCTTTGACATGGTAGCGCGGCTACCGCAATATGTTGACATACAAGCATTCGAGTATGCTTGTAAATGAATGATTGTGGCCTAGATGGGGGTCAAGGTAGTGAATCCCTTGACATAATAATCGAGACCATAAGTTGTTCTGGTAATTTATAATTCTGTCCTACTATGTGGCCATGATAAAAATAGAAGCTCGATGTATTTTATAATATATTAACTGGTGGATAGTCTATGCGGAAGTTTCAGCAGTTCTAGTTGTGTGATACTAAGCTATAGAGACAAGCTTGCTACAGAGATAAGACTGTCGAGATTTTTGGATTGTGAGTGATACCAGTTGTGAGTGATAGCTCATAGGCTAGTTCCATTAACCTCATAATGGAGCTAGGAAAAAAAAACACTTAACCTGTGGGTGTTGGATACGTTGAATCTACATCTTCTTGTGCTAACGGCTGTGTTTGAATGACATTAGTTGAGATTTCGACCTGTTCGTGGGTCGAAGTTGTGGATTTGCATTTATTATGAATTAAGTACAAACTCAGTTGGGTAAAGAGGCACTGAGCAAGAGGGGTTGCTCACGTGGAGCTAGCTAAGGACAGGAGAGTGGTCGTGCCTACGACCTTGCATTAATATGAAATTTGGCAAAGGTTAAGCATGTGCAATACTCTATTGTTTGGACAAATGACTTGAGATTCTGGATTGGCCTAGGATAGTCGGAGGGGAAACTAGACGAGAACCAGGGATGTGTAAACGGGATGAGTTTGAGATAGGGCTACTGATAGGCCGACCCCATGAGGGTGATTCTTATCGAGATGCCACGGGATGGACAAGTAAGGTGTGTGGAAATTGGGATGTTTACGATGCTCATAACCTCACGAAATATGATCTAGGTTTAATTTCGACAACTGTGGGATGGTTTGCCGTGAATTTCGTGTGGAATTGAGAGAATTGGCGAATAAAATGCATGGGCTGTACTTGGTGACGAATGAGTGATAATTGAGTGGTTATCTGTGTGAAAGCAATGCTTTAAAAACAAAAAGAAATGATGAATCTCTATACCATACGTGGTGAGGTATGATTTGCTAGTGAATATGCCTTTATATATATGACTCCTGCTGTGGACGTGTACTTTGGATTTGAGTGAAACTAGCTGCTAGATTCGTTGGTTGCTAACGCGGGATTGATGATAATAAACATAATTCATGCTAAATGCTTCCTGAGGTAAAGGGGGAGGTTAATTTGTGATGTGGTGTGGGGGCAAGAAAGTGAAGAAACAATGTGTTCCGCTATACACTTTACGTGTGAGTTTAAATTTCGAGGACGAAATTATTTTAAGGAGGGAAGGATGTGATATCCTGACCCGAAAATAAATGAATATTGAATAGGAGAGTGATACGTGTACAATGGTACCCGGGGGGGAGTCCGAAAATTAAATGCGGATTAAAGGAATTTATTCCAAAAATATATAGACATATATATATATGAGATATATATATATACATAGATATATGTATATAGAGACATATATGTATATAGATATAAATTTAAAAAAAAAAAGAAGAAAAGACAATGTCAGAAGATTCTAGAGAGGCGGAGAAACAGAAGATAAGTAGTAAAAAAATGGGAAAAGTAACGGGAAAAAAAGAGAGAAAGAAAAAACGAAACAGAGAAGAAAAAAAAAAGGAAAAAATGGCATTTTCGCGTCTGAAACTTCGCCGGCGCCGATCTCCGCCGTCCGGCCATCTCAAGTGACGAGACCGGTACCAATCTCTTCGTCTTCTCGAGACGTATGAAATTGCTTCAAGAATCACCTTGATCGGAGCTGTATAGCACCGGGAAAAGCCGTCGGAAGTTTCGGCCACCGCGAGCTTTGACAGTCGATTTCTCCCTCCTCCGATCTCCGATTGATGCAAGGCCACCACCGTTGAGTTCGTCTCGAAGAGTACTACAAAGCCCACTTGGTGATTTCCGGCGAAAGTCGCCGGATCTCCGGTGACCCGAATAGGGGTATTTCGGAATTGTATGTGAGGCTTAATGATGCACGTCGAAAAATGATACGGGGAAGCATTGACTCGAGTGGAATGTGAGGCACGCTTCACGAGGTAGGGAATACTGTAACTTTGCATTATTTTGGGAATTTCCGTAATTATGTTTGAGCGATGATTCTTGCGTTATTTAAATGGATTTGTGATTTCCAGATATAAATGTTTGATGGATTAATGTGAAATGAATGCTCGGGCCAAAGTGCCTACTACTGACTGTGGATTGTGTGTGCATGTGTGAGAGTAAGTGTTGTCTTTATACTGAATGCATGTGATTGAACATTTGTTTATATTTGGGGATTATGGAAATTGTGGGGGATTGTGATGTGGAGATTGCAGAGATGTGGAAGAGGCCCTGTACGTACAGCGGGTGGAAATCCGAGTAAGGATTCACTATGCGGCCACATAGTGAAGGGGTGGCAAGTCCTGGGTAGAAGAAGGTGCCTACCTTCCTTACTCGTAGATTGCTTCCGGCGAGGAGGTCGGCAAGCGGAGAAAATAGCTTCCGGCGAGGAGGTCGGTAAGCGGAGAAGCATGGTTCCGGCGATGAGGTCGAGACGCGAAGGAATATGGTTTCCGACGAGGAGGTCGGAAAGAGAAACGAGTGGGTTACGGAGGGAGTTGGGGAATTGGAGTGCTGTTATGTTGATATGTTACTGTTGAGCTTTCACTGTGATTATGTGTGTATGTATGCGGTATTCCCTACTGAGCTTCGGCTCACCCCTTTCCCCTTATTGTGTTTTGAACAGATGGTGCGGTGATGACCAGTTGGCCATGGAAGCAAACGAGGCAGAGAAGTTGGTGTACATACCAGAGTCGCGGCGTAAGGGTTGAGTGGACCCAACGGGTTAGGATTGTTGAGCTGGAGTCTCAGCCGGGTAGATAAAGCTACTTATGTATTTATATTGCTTTTATCTAAAATATAAGTATCTAGATCATTATTTTATTAAAATGTTGTTGAGTTTTGAAAAATAGAATGGGCGGGAGTACATGTCGTCACACGTCACGTGCCCGGCGGGTCGGGGCGTGACAAGACTTGATAAGAAGTTTGAAGGTAGGGCCGGGTAAAAGAATTCTAAAGAAGATGGAGGAGATAAATGCAGACATTCAAGACCTTGTTAGAGGTAGAGTCAATGATGATGTTGTTCAGGAGAAAGTGGAGGAGAAGGAGAAGAAGGTGTGGAAAAAAAATGCTGGTGGAGAATAAGGGAGTACAGAAAATGAAGGGGAAGCAACAACCTATTCCAAAGTCTTCAAAGAAGACAAGGACAATTCCCGCTATGGAGATGTTTCATAGAAGGAAGTCACCAAGGTCCACACACCAAGAGAGTGCGAAACCAACTATTGGAGAGATACTTGAAAGTCTTAGATCAAAGAAAAGGGCAAAGGTGGCCATGAAAGAAACCGATGAAAGTAGTGATACCAAGAAGAAGGACAAGAGGAAGAAAGAAAGTGATGATATAGTGCAACAGATTATGATGGATGTCCAAATGGAGGCTGTTGCTGGGGAGGGAGCAGGTACTATGGGTGGAAAAGTTGGGGAAGGGGTGGATGACAATGAGGAGGATACAAATGTGGAGGGATTAGCTACTATGTAATATCCCGAACCCAATTTAAAAAAAAAAAAATTCAAATTTAATATTTTTAATAAATACTACATAGTTTTAGAAAAATATTGGCGCAAGAATCACCCGAATCAGAGTGGAATTGGTGTTGTTATGCATTTTGGAAGTTTAAGTAATTATAAGAAAAACGAGGGGTAAAATGGTAATTGCATAGAAAATCTGGCATAAGCCAGAATTTTCTGGCATTTTTCCGGCAATACGAGAGAGTGAGAGAGAGAGAGAGATCAGAGGTGGTTGAAAGACTTTTTCGTCGTTTGTGGTTCGATTGAGGCATGTGAGGTGTCAAAACAAAGCTCGTAGAGAGGAGCAAAACCCAACTGGAATCATCGTCATCGCAGCACCACAGGCGGCGGAATCAGGCGGCAAAGGTTCAATTTCCGGCGACTTTGAGACTCGATCCCAATCGATTCCAGTGGAGTTTTGGAACGAGACAGGTACCATTGGATTGCTTGTTTTCAGAGCTTTAATTTGATGTATGGTTCGCCGAAAAACGTCGCTGGAATCGCCGGCTTTGGCGACGGGAGTGGTGGTGCCACTGTTGATCGGGTTGACCCGGTTTGATCCGAGTTGACTTTTGATCAGGTTTGATATTTTACCCGAGTTGACTGGGTTTGACTCGAGTTGACTTTTGACCTGGTTTGACTTTTTAGGTTGACTTTCTGTATTTTGACTGTCGTGTATACGTATTCATATTTCGATGTAGGAGACTGATTTGAGTATTTTGGATTGAGATTTCGGTGAGTCAGGGACGTACTACGGATTAGCGTTAGTCGACATTACAGGTAGGTATTCTGCCCTATTTCTTATTTGGGCTTCCGGAGTTCCGTATTCGATGGACTCCTACTTGTCTATTTGTATGAAATTCCCAGAGGTTGGGAATTTCTCTGTTTGCACTCTTATTCGATTTATTTCCACAATTGTAAATGTATTATTATTTTATGTTATTATGAACTGTTTATACGACTGGTTGCATCCTTATGCGCCATGTCTCCTGTGGGGCCCACACTCATTGGTGGGGCCCACTCCTGGTTTGTGTAGTTTTTTATTAAGAGTCCGGATAGGACTGTACTCTAGTGATTTTTTGTGATGATGTTACGAGATTATTGATGGATGGTTTGTGGTGTGTGGGACCCACATCAGGCAACGCAGCCTACTGAATGATTTGTTAATGGTTCTGATCGGGTAAGTACCTGGAGACCAGATTGAGCTGGGGTACATCCTAGGGGACGCTCTTCGATGTAGGCGATGCTATCGAGTACCTATATAGGCTCGATCCTCATCCAATCTAGGGTGTACCTGGACTGGGAGACACCTTGCGGGGATCAAGGTGGGTCTAGGGGAGGATTTACTGATGTTATATGGATTTGAGATGGATTATGGTTAAGCACTTATTTAAGAGTTGTACTTGAGGATGGTAGTAGTGGAGCCTATTCGGTGTCTACCCTACAGATTGATTGATCTGTTGATATTTATGATAGGTTCGGAGATTTTATATCATATCGGTATATCACTTTATGATTTCCTTATATTTTCTGTATCTTACTGGTTTTCTTACGTTATCTCTGATTTTCTTGAGTTCGGTGGTACTAGAGTGTATCACTATTTGAGTTCCTGTTCATTTCGCATACATCTTGAGTTTTACTTTCCGTTTATTCTGATGATCGATATTTCTCCATATCCCTACTGAGCTTTGTGGCTCATCCCTTTCATTCACATGTTTTTCAGGTGAGATAGCCGGAGTGGATGATGGGTAGCTGTTGTGGGGATGTTTGTATGTTTAGTATCTACTTTTCGTTTTACGATATCTTGTATTTTCCGCTGTATACTCTAGTTTGTATGTCACAGTATGTCGGGATTTTTGTTGGGATTTATATATATATATATGTATGTATATGTGTGTGTGTGGATTTATTTGGAGTAATTTGATGATTCATAGTGGCTTGGGTAGCTATTTGGTTTAAATCCGGTTCGGGGAATGAGGGTTCCCTGCCGGTCACGCCTCTGGAATTCATGGGTGCTCATTCGCGCCTATTTGGGAGAGGGGCGTGACATACTGTGGGTCCAAAAGTTGGGGATGTGCTGGATGATAATAAGGGGGATGCAGATGAAGAGGGAGCAGCTAAGGTGGGTGGAAAAGTTGGGGAAGGGGAGGATGACAATGAGGGGGATGCAGATGTGGAGGGATCAGCTACTATGGGTCCAAAAGTTGGGGATGTGGTGGATGATAATAAGGGGGATGCAAATGAGGAGGGAGCAGCTAGGGTGGGTGGAAAAGTTGGGGAAGAGGGAGATGACAATGAGGGGGATGCAGATGTGGAGGGATTAGCTACTGTGCGTCCAAAGGTTGGAGATGGGGGGATGATAATATGAGGGATGCAGAGGCGACTGCTAGCACTGATGTTATTGTGTATAACAGTCCACTGCCATTGTCCGTGGGTACATCGCTTGTCATAGCAAGTCCGGAGTTGTCAGAATTTTTGAGAAATGCTAAGATACATGAACATCCTGCAAAGAGGGCTGTACGGACAAGCAAATACCATATGTCTCCATACACTGACCCGACTACGGGCAGACCCAAGGTGTCTATTGTCATCCCAAAACAATTCAATTCGCTAAGAGAATTGGATGCAGAGTTGGAGCAACAATTTTCATCTTTCTATAATCACATGACAGAGCAGCAGTAGTTTCAGTTACCAACATCCTCAGATGGTAAGAAATGGTTCACTGACCTGCTGAGTGAGGAGAGCTGGCTTATAGATACAGTATGAAATAGTGATTAATCTTCGATGTTCAATTACTATTACATTAACTCATTTAATATGCGCATATTGATTAAACAAGTTGTAATGTTTTGCAGCATTTGTATACGGCCATCTACTATATGCTAGCCAGGAAAGAAAAATATCCCACTCTTTTCCCACAAAAATGCCATATAGTCGATACCACATTTGCAGTAAGTTTTACTATTTTGAGTTAGAATGTTGTATTTAGAATATAGACGATTAAGTTTAGAACAATGATGACATATTATTATAGAACAGAATAAATCGAAACAAATAATATAGTGTGAGCACCCATGATTTAGATTGGAACATTTATGCTTTCGTATAGAATAAGTTTGTTTCAGTTTAAAATAGTTTCAATGTCGAGTGTCATTATTTGGAAAAAGTAATAATTTGTTGAAATTTCTCTTCTATCCAAGCATACTTGACAATCATGTGGAGGTTGTACCAAAAGAACCCCGATCCAAATCACTGGGACGAAGACAACAGGCTTTACAACTTTGTTTCTGGTAGTGGGAAGCATGTGTCATGGACCGGATTGGACATAGTTTACATTCCATTCAATATAAAAGGAGATCATTGGATAACCCTTATGGTTGACTTAAATGGAAGAAAAATATTTGCATTTGATTCTCTTAAAAGTCATACCAGGGCAACGAAATTCAATTATGAACTAGAGCCATTTAGATCACTTCTCCCGAGGGTTTTGAAGCTTGCTGGAATTATATCAGGAGACATTGACCACCCATGGGGAGTTGAGAGGGCATCTGATGTACTACAACAACTGAATGGGTGTGTATTAATTGTATGCATCTAGCTTTATCGTACCTTTTTCTTATGATTGTTGTTGTGTATCATTTTTGTTGTTTATCATTTCTTTCCCAGGGTGGACAGCGGGGTATTTTGCATAAGATGCATAGAGTTACTCTCCTCAGACATTCCTTTATCCGTATTGAAACCAAGTGAGATGAAAGAATACATGACACTCATTATTGTTGAGAATTGGATTGGCCAATGGGGCTGCTGAACTGGGTGGGTCGGTTGGATTATAAATGTGATTTGCTTTACAAGAATTGTGATTTTCTTTAGAGTCGTTCATTAATTTAGTTTAGAACAATTATAGTCTGGTTTAGAATACATATTATCCAGTTTAGAACACATAATTTGCCTAATTTTTTTACTTGGTTGAGCTCAACTTTGTTTCGTTTAGAATACTTAATGTGGTTGGTTTAGAATAGTGATTATTCCATCGGGAGTAGATCATTTAGATCATTGATGGTTACTTTCAAATTCTAAAGCCTATATATTGTTTGCAATTCTAAAAACTACTTACAGCAAGCAGATATGAGAGATAGTATGTAGTACACTCATGTCATAGCATATGGACAGCTATTAGGGGAACATTGAGCATGAGGACATCCCGGGCAATGTGATTTCACAATACGTGGTTTGTGACCATCATCATCATCCCTCAGAGATGTCGTATTTTCGATAACATACATATGAACTAGTCCATGTGCTGCTCCATGAATCGCCATGTCATAGTAGTCGACGTCCTCCTTCAGGTCAACAAGACCGCAACACAATGACCATCCATGCCGCTGGTAGAACAATGAACAACCATCGCGCACCACAGAAAGATTAAAACACGAATGGAGAAGATATAGAACAGAGGCTCTATCCCAGCACTCTACTCGCACACCATAGAAGGTAGTCTCACCCTCAACTATGCTATAAAAATGCCAGCTATTGTTTCTCAAGTAGCTCGAGTAGTGAACTACTGAAAATGGGATGCTCATATTGTAGATTACGAAATAAAGGAATTGGAGTTGAGGAAAGAAAGGGCTAGGTGTTGGGTACTTATAGTGGGTCATACCTTATCCATATGATATCCAACCGTGTGTTCACATCCATTCATTGGATTGCTTTATCCACATAACGACATTGTCTTACACATGCATAAAAATTGATTCCCAATAACACACAGCACTTGTTGGGTACGAAAAAAACAATGTCTTACTAAATAAATTAAATTAAGTGTTATGAAGTTCTACTCCCCTGACACCTTGCCTCATCCTTATTTGTATTCCTTCATTACTTATTGGTTGAATGCAATGGCGTGGCCTCTTTACATGTCTTCCGGTTGTGACCATTTTGCTTGCACCTGCTGCAACGTCTAGACGTTTGTGTCTCCCTTGTGCATTGGGCAACAATTCGAAATTAAATGAATCTGTTCTAACAATAATGAAACCTGTTCAAAACCAAGTGAAAGCTAGTCTAAACAGAATAAAAACAAAACCAAATTGAATATCTTTCAAGTCCAGCTATAATGGAAATTTTTTGAGACATAATGAAACCTGGTCAAAAACAAGTGAAAGCTAGTCTAAACAGAATGAAAACAAAAACTAATTGAATGTCTTTCAAGTCCAGCTATAATAGGAACAGTCCCACACATAATAAAACCCGTTCAAAACCAAGCGAAAGCTAGTCTAAACGGAATAAAAACAAAACCAAATTGAATGTCTTTCAAGTCCAGCTATAATGGAAAATTTTCAAGACATAATGAAACCTGGTCAAAAACAAGTGAAAGCTAGTCTAAATGGAATGAAAAAAAACTAAATTGAATGTCTTTCAAGTCCAGCTATACTAGGAACAGTTCCAAACATAATAAAATCTGTTCAAAACCAAGTGAAAGCTAGTCTAAACGGAATAAAAACAAAACAAAATTGAATGTCTTTCAAGTCCAGATATAATGGGAACAGTTCCAAACATAATTAACATTATTATAAACAGACATACACTTACCTCTTGATGGTATTCTACTAATTTTCCGTCTTCCAACTCGAACGACGCGTTGTGGATGTAAGGGGCAAACAATATCCTCCCCAATCACAGTCTCATCAGTGCTGACTACAAGATAGATGGGCTCTACATAGGCCAGTACAAACATATCTGTCGTATAGTACTTTGAGCACAAAGGCATCGTTGACAAATTCCTAGCTGAAATTGCAGCACAAGCATGGGTGCAAGGAACATGATCAGTGTCAAATACCCTACATGAGCAACTTCTCCGTTGTAAATCCACTTGACCCCCAACATCATCATCCCTTACATGGTACTCGTGGACACTGATGGGTTCAATTGTCATTCGACTAGCTTGTACTCGCCGAGCTTTCAAGATATTTTCATGGAAGTCTGTGAGAACATTTTTCATGGCAAGTGCTTTATCTCGACGCTCGTGAAACCATCTTTGTAGCATTTCAACTAGATACTTCATCAGCTTCGTTATTGGTAACAAACGAGCCTCTTTGAGAACCTCATTCACACTCTCCGCAATGCTAGTCGTCATGATGATATAATGATCCACAAGGCAATATGCCCTGACCCATCTCTCAAAGCCTGCATCTTGCAAATACTTATAGACCTTTGCGTCTTCAAATTGCCTCAGCTGGCTCATTACATGTTCGAACTCTGATACAAGATAACACTTAGCAACTTTATAGAAAATATTAATAGCATATTCAGGGTACTTTTTGGCCTTCATATTTTGTCCAATGTGAAAGATACAAGCCCCATGGAATGTTTTAAGGAAAACACGCTTTATGCCATTCTCTATGCTTTTATTTCGATCAGATATAATCGCCAGATTAGGTATAGTACCAATTGCACCCCGTAATTTCTCGAAGAACCAGCACATGAAGCATCATTTTCTGAATTCCCAATATCGAAGGCCAATGGGTAAATCTAGTTATTGCCATCAAGAGCATTCGCAAGTAAAAGTACCCCCTTAAATTTGCTCTTCAGATGGGTTCCATCGATACATAGTACATGCCGCATGCACGTAATAAACCCTCTTACACAAGGACCGAGTGCCAAAAAGAAAAATTTAAATCGATTTTGGGCGTCATATTCAATGTGAGTTATCATACCTAGTACACATGAAAATGACACATATCACAACAGTAACATCAGTTTCTAGCACAATAGTAAATATTCTAAACAAAAATCACTTCATTCTACACAGTTTTCACACTAGTACATTCAAAAACTATATAGTTCTAAACAGAATGCATACTATTATAATCAGAATGACAATTATTGTAAACATAATTTGAAATTGGAGTTGTGTTTTTCGTACCAGGATTTTTTGACTCGATTATCTTACACAAATGTGGCAGCTGAGCATATCCTTCTTCTGCAGTACCATATATAGAATTAAGGGCACATTCCCTAGCCTTCCAACCCTCCCAGTAGCTACACTTGATGCCATTTTCCTTTTGAAAATCTTGAATCACGTCATTGGGCCTATAAATTCGATCAACTTTCTCGTATTTAGACTTAATGCAGTCACCAATCAACGAGCTTGTTGCTTGACGATTCTCAGTAAAAGTGAGACAATTAGACGAGACATGAACATCACGAAACTTCTTAATCTGAAATAAAGAAACATCTTTCATTGCAGTGGCTCGCATCCACCAATTACATTCATCAACACAGCACCGAACCACAAATAGTGTTTTCATAGACTTGACAACTTTGAATTGAAAGTGTTTATTCACCGCATACTTGCAGAGCCTTTTATGCAACATTTTCTTCTCCGTAAAAATTTCACCAACTCTCATAACCTCGGCACTTCCATCGGACTGAACATTGGACTCCACTGCACAATTCACCGAATGATTGCTAGAGCAAGAGTGGGATGTATTTGTTGCCCGATTATTCTGACCATTATTATGATCTTCAACTGCATAATCAACTGCCTCAAGGAATGCATCACCGACTATGTCATTAGATATATCATAGGCTACCTCATGAGTTGAATCATCAAAATCATCATCATACAGATGAACAATATGTTCATTGTTATGTGGTTCTATTCCATCAATGTCCGGCATTGTGTCATTGTTTCTACTGAATCCAAGACCAGGAAATTCTTCTATTCCTTCTACATAATTAATCACGTCATCCCTATGTTGTTTATTTGTTAGATTATCCCCGAAATCATCATTTCTGCCTGCGATTTTAGAAGATATGCACAAAGACGTAGCCAGAATACTTATGTCCATATTACACCAAATGAAACAACGAACATCATCATCTCCTTCAATCTCAATCGGCTCTGTAGGAGAACGCACATTGTAAAGGTACTTCATTTGAATATCATGATGCTGCAGCTTTGTAATACCAAGGACTTTATCGACTAATTCACCATAAGAAATAAACTCTGAGACTATGATAGCTTTGCTTTTCCCACCTTTATATTTGTAGTTCGTGTCATTTTTTTCCCACTTTCCGAAATATTGAATCAAAATGCTCAGCTCTTTCATTCCTTCAATAAATATATAACACGTTCTCAATAAAATAAATTACGTACAAGACCAGCAAATCTACAAAATTTCTAAGCATAATTACACTATGCTAAACAGAATTTTGACTATTCTAAACATAATACAGCTCTTTACTAAACCAAAACTAAACATAAAACTTATCTATTCTAAACCGAAAATAACAAAAACTCACTAATAACCCAGAAAACTATCCTGCATTCCGTCACAATTTTCCAATATGCAGCAAACAACTAGGCGGTTTCCATGACCCAAACAAAATGAAGACCTACATAATATACTTAGCAAGTAATAATGCATTACATAGATTACGGTTCAAGATCTGACCTGCGGTACAAACGAGTTTCAAAATCAAAACTAGACCTTGAAATCCGAAATCCAAGAATAACGTCGACTTAAGAACTGCAAATTTAAACGTGTTTCGAGCTTCAAGTCGACGAATGAGGTTGCAGCACCAGAGGTGAAGCTGTCCGAAATGAGAACTCGAGCTTGCTATCCGAAATCATGGTCGGAAATTGATCATAGCGCTAGATCTGTGCAGCCAAAAGTATCGGGAAGAAGGGAGCTGCTCATTTACTGTTTGCGTTCTTAAATTTTAAATTAATAAATGTATTGAGGAGGGCATTTATGATGTTTTCTTAGCTGAAAAGGTCAGAATATTAAGGGGTTAGATTGCAAAATATGTTTATATTTTGGGTCATTTTACCAAATTTCCCTAAATATAGATATACTTGCAATTATCCTGCATAGATTTTGATTAATTAGGGCACTAAAATACAGATAAGGGGAAAAAATGAAGATCAAGACTTACCTCCGCCATACACTCGAAGTAGATAGTAGACGATCGCAACAGAGACCCCCAAAATCAAAAAGATACCTTTTGTGGTGGATTTGGCTAACTCGCGAAGCCATTGCGACGACCTCATCTACGCAAAATAGGGTATTACTAGAATCCCGTGGACTTAAAAAAATGGTACCAATATCGTTCAGTCTATATTTTGACATGTGTCAATTCACACATGTCTCTATTATTTTATTTTATTTTATTTTATAAATTCCAATTTTTATGAATGACTATTATGAATATTTGATAAAGAGTACATTAACACTGTTTAATATTTAAATGACTATTACACTCCTCTGATTTTGATTAAATTATAAAACTACTTTTAAAAATTACCGTACTATTTCCATTGCCAGATACTCCAAATTATTTCAGAAGTAGTTAAAAGGTGTTCCAAAATGATATAAACCCAAAGACAAAGACACAGCTGCAACATCTTCATCTTAACGTCTGATCGTATGTCTCTCTAGTTGGTGACTTGTCCCGACTTGAATGAAGTGGAAATCCGAGGATCACCTAATTAGTGCTATAATTCATAAGTGTCATAGGTACTTTAGCGAAAACACGAGGAGCACCTTAGTGGACCTTAGTCTCTTTTAGGTACTTTAGCGTATTTGGTGTCTCAGCAGAATCAATATAGTTGGTGTCATTCCATTCCAAACTAAACCGAACAGTGTAGACTAAAAGAAGAATGGATGGATTGAGAAATTTCATACAACCATTGGAAGCACCCCAGGACGCTATTGTGTATTAATAAGCAATTGTGTACCTAATTTCTTTTATTTGTTAGAGGTTTAGGGGGAAAGAAATTTCTCATTCCCTATTGTCGGATAAAAGTTTTACTTAAGTCTGTGAAATTTTGATATTGAGATGCTATATTTAGTAATATTAGCTTGATTCCAGCATCATGTTTTATTGATCGTAGATGTCTAAGCGGTTCAACCAGGAGCTTTCTATTTCTGGAAAAATCCCATCAGTTGAAGAAGAAAACAAACTCAGCTAAATAAGCAAGTCTCTTCCCATTAACCGACGAAACGAAAACACAAAGAAGAAACGGAAATGAAAACGAAAAATTCGTCAAATTATTAGCCGGGGGCAATGTGAATATTTGGATTATAATGGCATGTGTGATGTGATTTTATTTTGTTTATAATTTATTAATTTTTTGAATAGTGGAGATTATAATATTTAATCTAATGGTAAGAAAGTAGACTGGTTTTATACAGTTATTTGCCTAGACTGTTTTGTAGGAAAGAAAAAATGAAGATTAAGAAGGAGTGAGAAGCAGTGAGAAGCAGAAGGAGTGAGAAGCAGAAGGAGGACAGTAGACAAAAAATAACCAAAAACGTTCTCCAACTAAATCCATAAATTTCTACCGAAATTTCGGCAGCATCTCCCCGTATATTGGAGAATGCCCACCTGAAATACACAGCACATATTCAGCAATATATAAGGCCTCCGGCCATCACATCACAAGCAATCACAATCCTAGGCAGGGCCTCAGGCCATCTACAGCATGCATCCGCAATATATAATAAGTCACAATCATCATACATGTATCAACATGCAATATATCAATAAGGTTCACACCCAGGTACAGGAGTCCTATCACAAGGCACCCTCCTATCCGTACCATCCACACACCGTCAAGGTGTTCATAAACATAGTCAACATACACAATCTTCAATTCGTACATAAAATATCAAACATAATAAAGAAAATTAATTCTTTATTCTAACCCATCCTAGTGTCTCCAGGTGGCACCATGACCAAGTGGCACTATGACATCCCACCTCCTACAGATCCGCAGTGCTAGTATCCGTACCAGTCTCGCCTATGTGGAAAGGAAAAAAGAGTAAAAGGTGAGCAATGGCTCAGTAGGGGCAAAGAGTATAATAAAATATAATAGCTGAATCAAAAGGTAAGTCGATGCAGCAACATGCCAAAGACTATGAACCACCATAACAAATACTCATCAAACCGTGGTCTCGTTTCCTACCGTGAGTCCCAATGGGACGACGCCTCAACATCCATCCCCACACATCGATATCGGTGAACACTGCCACCATATGACTCAATAAGGAAAACATGACCAATTACAAGACACCAGTCTTGTCCATACTGACTCGGGTTCCCTGAACCGATTCCTCAGAATCTCAGTATGTTGCCTCATATAGGAGTCATTCGGTTGCAACCAAGCAGAGGTTCCACAACCCTCCTCTCATATGATGTTCACACAACCTACGGAAGTCACGAATCCATATTCGCACTTCCATGTGGCTCTAATGCAACAATGTCATGCCATGAATTTAATATAGCAATAAAAAAATCCTAGTTATATATTTAACTAGCCATGATGCATGAATAAGAACCAAACATGTTTGATATAAGACCAAGCAATCAACCGGGAATGCAAACTAATATTTAGGAAAATTCGAGAATAACCCTAGGTTTGTTTTTCCCTAGGGAGCAAATAGGGAAAAACACAAACATGAATAATAATGAAGATTAAAAAAAATACATTTTTAGATAATAAGAAAGAATCGAAAGATTGGGCTAGAATCCCCTTTCTCGATTCCAAGCAATTGCACTTATTGAAATTTTTCCCAAAACCTAGGGTTTTGGTTCCAATCCTAATATTTGGCGAAAATTGAAACTCACGTCATAACAACGCATTATTAACATAACATTTCTCATGAAAATAACAATTATCTCACAAATCACAAGGATTTACCTTCTCTCTCTAGAAATTTCCTCCAAAAGCTTGAATATCCACCCAATCCAGTTTTCACTCCAAATCAACAATAGAACCTAGTTATACAACCACAATTATGTATAAAATCAACTTCTAAAGCCTCCAAACCAATTAATCAAAAAATCCAACAATTCTAAACAAAAACCTAACTTTTGACAAAATTTGAAAAACTTATCAAAACAAGAAAAAATCTTACCTTAACTCTACAAATCTTCTTGCAATTTGTTAGACACTCTTAATCTTACAAAATCCAACTTGTATCTTCCCAAAAAACAAGTTTCTTCCCCCTTCTCTCCTTCTTCCCCTTTCCTCTCGGCTTCTCTGGTCTCTCGGCCAAAATTGTCTTTCTTTTTTTTTTCTTTGAAATAATGGTGCTGGCCGGTCCAGCACCATTCAATTGAATTATATATATATATATATATATATTTTTATATATATACTACAATGGCCAGTGGCCACTTTACAACAAAATGGCCACTTTCGGTGGCCATACATGGGCCACCGAAAGTGGTCCTATTTATATATATAAATTTTTTTATTTGTTTAAATAGTTTTATTTATAATAAAACTTATTCAATTCCACATCTATTTAATCCTTTTTTTCTATTAATTTTTTGGTATTTTTTTGGGTCGGGGTATTACACTGATGGTCGTCTCTACGGTTACTATTTCATTTGGAATTGCATGTTCCTTCCATAACGTGGCCACATTAAATATTCCATTGGTATTGATTGTGGATCTGTTGTTTGGATTTAAGATCCCAATTTGGCCAACGCATCAACGTGAGTTGCATAACCTTTGGATTGCCTTCATCGTGTAAGCTTTAAATCTACCTTGAAAATCTTTTACCAACTTCAGATATTCAACCATTTTAACATCTTTTGCCTAGTACAATGCCTACAATTAGTTGGTGATCATCTGTGAATCTTACTCATTGTTAATTCCTTAACCCCTTAGTTAAGCGCAAGATGTAGGTCGAGGATTAGAGATTCGTACTTTGCTTCATTATTGGTCCCTTGAAAACCACATCTTACTGATCTATGCACGATGATCCCTTTTGGAGAGATCAAGAGTATCCCCAGGCCACTACCTTTGACGTTGATCCCCCATCAACATATAGTGTCCACAGATTGTTGTTCTGAATTGCCAAACATGCCAATTCGTTCTATGCTTTTTCTTGGACACCGAGGGGTGAAGTCAACAATGAAATCCTCTAAGACTTGAGACTTGATTGTCGTTTCGTGCTCGCTCACTTCAATAGCCCATTTTGTGAATCACCTAGAAAACTCTGGCTTGTGTAATACGCTTCGTAGTGGAGAAGTTGTGACCACCATGATGTTGTGACTTTGGAAGTAGGATATTAATTTTCTTGCCGCAGTGGTTAGGGTGAGGGCCAACTTCTCCATCATGTTGTAGTGGGTTTCCATGTCAAGCATGCTCTTGTTGACATAGTAAACTGACAATTGCTTGGAATCTTCTTCCTTTATTAGTACTGTGCCTACTGTTGTCTCATAAATGGTCAGGTAGAGATAAACTGATTCGTCAGCTTTCAGGTTAGATAATAATGGTGTAGAGGTGAGATATACTTTCAACTGTTGATGGGTTGTTTCGCACTCATTAGTCTACTTGAAGTCGATTGCCTTTCTAAAAGTGGCGAATAGGTTGTGACACTCGTTAGACAACCTAGATATGAAGCAGCTAAGGATGGCAAGTCCGCCCGTAAATCGGTGGATCTCTTTATGCAAGTTGGTGGTGAGATATTCGAGACTGATTGGACCAGCTCTGGATTTTCTTTGATCCCCCGCCAAGGTCATCATGTATCCTTAGAATTTCCCAGATGTTACGCCAAATGAACACTTGACGGGGTTCTTTAACCCGAGGGGCATCATCATTTTATACCAAAAGATTCCCCTTTCTCTAATGAATGTCGTTTTCTCATGGTCATCAAGGTGCATCAGGATCTTATTGTACCCTGAAAAAGCGTCCATGAAGCTTAGCATCTCATGTTCGGCAATGCCTACTACCATCATATCTATGAGGTTGTGAAAAAGAATCCTTTGGGCAGGCTTTTTTTCAGATCTGTGAAGTACGTACATGTTCGCCATTTCCCATTCTTCTTTTTCACTACCACTACATTGACGAGCCATTCGGGGTAGCTTACTTCCCTAAAAAACCCATTATCAATCAACTGTTGAACTTCTTCATTGATTACCTAATTGAGCTTTGGGGTGAACCTTTTTTTTCTCTGTTTAACTGACGAGTGATTACGGTCCATTTAAAGCACCCACAATAATGGGTATTTGCTGGGCCAATAAATAGTGTGCAAATTTTTGTTTTCGATGATGTAGCATTTTGTCATGTCAATATATGATCAAGAGTATCCCCAGGCCACTACCTTTGACGTTGATCCCCCATCAACATATAGTGTCCACAGATTGTTGTTCTGAATTGCCAAACATGCCAATTCGTTCTATGCTTTTTCTTGGACACCGAGGGGTGAAGTCAACAATGAAATCCTCTAAGACTTGAGACTTGATTGTCGTTTCGTGCTCGCTCACTTCAATAGCCCATTTTGTGAATCACCTAGAAAACTCTGGCTTGTGTAATACGCTTCGTAGTGGAGAAGTTGTGACCACCATGATGTTGTGACTTTGGAAGTAGGATATTAATTTTCTTGCCGCAGTGGTTAGGGTGAGGGCCAACTTCTCCATCATGTTGTAGTGGGTTTCCATGTCAAGCATGCTCTTGTTCACATAGTAAACTGACAATTGCTTGGAATCTTCTTCCTTTATTAGTACTGTGCCTACTGTTGTCTCATAAATGGTCAGGTAGAGATAAACTGATTCGTCAGCTTTCAGGTTAGATAATAATGGTGTAGAGGTGAGATATACTTTCAACTGTTGATGGGTTGTTTCGCACTCATTAGTCTACTTGAAGTCGATTGCCTTTCTAAAAGTGGCGAATAGGTTGTGACACTCGTTAGACAACCTAGATATGAAGCAGCTAAGGATGGCAAGTGAAAAGCAGTTAAGTGCATTCCACCATCATAATTAAATGACCCGCTGCAATAGTGATCCTTAATCCTATATAAAGCTCAACAAGTCAGGTATTAAGGGGACCAACTAATCACGATTTGAATTTGGCTAACTGAGAGCTCTTCCAAGGAGCTCGCCTGATTTTGTGATAAGAAATGACTTGAACGTCGGAGCGCCAACGCCAGAGGACTACCTCTGGTGCGGCCTCTAGCTCACCTTTGTTCATTGTGCTCAGCTTCAGGACTGCCTGGCTGATCAACTTCTGAGAAGGACCTGCCTGCCTAGAAGACTGCCTGGTAGGTAAGCTCCTGGCTGTCTGGACTGACATATTGCCTGGCTGGATAGCTACTTGGCTGCCCGGCTGTTTGAATTCCTGGAAGGATCTTCATCCCTGGTATCCGTGCACGACTGCAGGTCTGACCAACTGATCGTCTTCTCGGTAGTGACACCTTTTTGACGTCATCAGTTTGGCGCTGTCTGTGGGAAAAGCTAAGTTCCCTTACTCACAATTGTTAGACCTCGAAGAACCAATGTGAACAATCCTGAGACATCTCATGCCCATCATCTGACATATGAGATTGGGCAACAACGCCAAGATCATGAGAATGTTGCAAGGCACGAGGTACCCTTGGAGGCACCCCATGTCCAAGAAGGAGGAAACATCTAGGCACCACCACAGGAAGCAGCCGGTTCGCCCATCAGTGTTGCACGGTTTAATCAGCTTTGTCAACAAGTGCAACTCCTTACCGAGATGATGATGGCTAACCAGCAAGTCCCGCCTTGGTCTATTGAGAGGAATGGGAATGATAGAAACTCTAGCTCTCTGGAGCCTAGAAGCAGGAGAAGGGATGACAACCGAGAAGGAAACTCCAGCACCAACAGAAACACTTATTACTCCCATATCAATGATGATGTTAATAAGCACCTTCAAGAGGTAGATCGCAAGCTAGTAGCCCTGCAAGGACGCAATATCATTGATGAGATGTGGGACAGTTCTATGACCCCCTTGTCTAGGGATATTCTCGAGACAGATATACCTCGTGACTTCAGGCTCCCCAGCCTTGAGCAGTATGATAGGAAGAAAGATCCCTATGATCATGTCATGGGATACAAGTCTATGATGGAGTGCAGAGGAGCCTCAGATGCGGTATTGTGCAAGGCCTTTCTCTCTACACTTATTGGGTCAGCTCGGACTTGGTTTATCAACCTTCCCAGACATAGCATTTGCAGCTTCCAGGATCTCTCTCGGAAGTTCAGCCTTTGATTTGCAAGTGCTAGGAATCCCAAAACCACCAATCAAGATTTGATGGTGATCGAGCATGAGAAAGAAGAATCATTTCGTGACTTTATTGGAAGATTCAACCAGATGTGTGTTATGTCGTTAGTAACAATTTAAAATATACTTACAAATGTACAATTAATATATAGTGAACAAGTAAGAGTCGATCCCACAAGGAGTGATGCTAATAGATATATAATCTAACACTTGAATATAATTGATACAATTATAAAAGGGGAAAAGGGGGGGTTAAATCTTGTAATAGATAAAAATTAAGACAAAGAAATTGACGTTGAGAACAAGAATGAGAATTGATATTAATGAAAAAAATAGCTAAGACTCACTATCCACCACAAAACATTCAAACAATTTATAAGAAATAATAGACTAACAATTTAAACAAGCATATGATGACAACATTCACAACAAGGTCATGGCCAAACTCAAGTTGTATGATTCTCTCTTAATTGCATGTAAAGTGTATGGCGTCTACCTCATTACGTGTATTCTTAATCGAAATCTAGCATGGCTTCTGCATCAATCAACAATCAAGAATCCAATAAGAGCAAACAGAATATGAATGTCACAAAAATCCTAATACATGGTATTTGTACTTAAGGTATTCAAGAATTGATTTTTCATAATTCATTTTCAACTGAATTATATGTTGCAAGAAAGAACATATTCAACAAGGCAATTGACCATGTTCTATAACAATTAAATCTAATACATGCTTCAAAGTTAGCTAATCAAAGAAACACAATACTAGAACTCACATAACATGGAAAAATCAAAATCATCATGCTTGTAGAAATTGAAATTCACAAAACTTATAAAATTGAAAGCATGCTTGGGGCTTCAATACAAGCCCTAACTAACAAGAGTTTAGTTATACATAACCAAATAAAACATGAAACATAAAAACATAATTACAAACACAAGCCTTGTTTTCTTCTTTTCCTTCTCCTCTTTTTGCTTCCACTCCTTCTCCTAGCTCTCTCTTCTACTCCTTCTCCTCTCTATTTATAGAGAAAATGAGCGCATAGTGGAGGTGTTAGTGCCATATTTTTGTGGTGGATTGTCCATCAAATTCGTGTGGTGGATTGTCCACTCTTTGAATGGAAATGGTATCATCAATGACATCAACTTTCAATTACACACTAATCTTGTAACTGCATTATGGGCCTAAACGAAGCTTATTATGAACTCAAACCCTTCCTAAATATTGTAGATACAAATGTGTAGATAATTATGGGATTTTGAATCACTCCATTTGGACATCAGACACTCAAGTTATGGGCTTCTAAAGGTCTTGTCTGCAAACAGAAATTCTGCTTCGGATATAACTTCCAAACTTGACTTTGAGGCAACCTTTAGAGGACAAACGAACTCTGATTTTTGTGAACCAGCACTTCCTGCAAAGCTTGAAGTGTCCTCTAAAAATTTTCTGAAGATCAAATCTCATTCCGACAGCTCTTACTACCTCTTAACCTACAAAACATCCAAGAACATCTTAAGTACAATAATCTTGAAAATTCAGCTTTTAAGCACAATTTCTTGGCATTGCTTTGGTAGTATTTTATCACTTTAAAAACGTATATTCTGGCACTTATCAATGTGCCTGGAGATCCCAGATGTACAAATTGCTGTAGCAAATGCTGCTCTGATGAGGACAGTTCGTCATGAGCAGTTCTGCAATTCCTTGTGCACCGATGCACCCCAGTCCATGGACGAATTCCTGGAAAGGACTGAGAAATATATCAAGGCAACTGATTCACTGAAGTCTTCTCGGTTTGCAGTACGAACCTCTCCTGATAAGGCGAGAGGCTCTGGTGAGAGGGGCCGCCTAGGAGGGATGGGCCGCCTAGGAGGGATGGGAGGTAGCCGACCAGGCAGTGACAAGAGATCGGGAAGAGAAGACAACAAGCGAAGAGACCAGTCGTCCAGGAAGTCTCAAACTGGTCTGCCACCTGGTCGTTTTATTAATTATACTCCGCTAAATGCTTCCCCAAGAAAAGTGTTGAATGAAATAGTGGGCCAGAACTTGGTCAAATGGCCAAGGGAGATTAAGACTCCTCTAGAGAGGAGGAGGTTTTCAGACAAGTATTGTAGGTTCCATAAGGACTATGGACATGATACTGATGATTGCAGGCAGTTGAAAGATGAAATTGAGGACTTGATAAAAAGAGGACACCTCAAGAAGTACACTGCAAATAGAGAAGAGAAGCGAATGAGAGATAATAAAGAAGATGATGACCGTAGAAGGCCACGAAGAAAGGAAGAGTCTCCTCCACATGAGAGGGGCACGACAGGAACAATTGACTTCTGTGGTGTCATTATTGGAGGGTTGGCAGCAGGTGGAGAAAGCACATCATCTAGGAGAGCATATGCTCGCCTTGCTGAGCACCCAACCAAGGAAAAAAGGATCAAAAGGGATGAGGAGGTTATCACATTCTCAGAGAAAGATGAGGAAGGTGTTCAAGTCCCTCACGATGACGCCTTGGTAGTTGATGCAGTCATTGCCAACTTCAACGTCTTAAAAATCTTGGTAGATAACGGGAGTGCGGAAGACATCCTGTTCTACCACATCTTAAGGCTATGAAGCTTTTGGAGGATAGGCTAAAGCCAACGTCAGTACCCTTGTATGGGTTCACAGGAGAGTCAGTCATACCAAAAGGAATGATAACCCTCCCAGTCACATTGGGAACACATCCCAGGACAGTGATGCACATGGTGGACATGTTGGTAGTTGATGTGAAGGCTTCACACAATGCCATCATAGGAAGACCACTACTTCACAAGATGAGAGCTGTTGTCTCAACCTATTGTTTAAAGATGAAATTCCCCACTTTGAAGGGAGTTGGTGAAGTAAAGGGAAATCAGAAGGCTTCCCGGAGTACCTACTTCACTGAACTCAAATAGAGGAAGAAAGAAAAGGTCTCAGTAGGCAGCCTAGATATGAGGGCGGAAGAGCAGGTGTTCAAACCCACTCTAGTAGAGGAACTCAAGAAAGTTGAGGTTATGGCTGGCTCAGGAAGGAACTTCCTTGTTGGATCTCAACTTGGAGAAAGAATGACCAAGGAGATCACTGAACTACTCCTAGCAAGTGTAGGTACTTTTGTATGAAGTGCTGATGAGATGCCCGGCATAAGTGCTGATGTGATAACACATCGACTGAGCATTATACCTGGTGCCAAATCGGTTAAGCAGAAGAGAAGAAACTTTGCTTCTGATCGCCAAGAAGCCATAAAGGAAGAAGTGAGGAAGCTGATGGATGCCAATTTCATCAGAGAATTCCAATACCCTAAATGGCTAGCCAATGTTGTCATGGTGAGGAAAGCCAATGGGAAATGGAGGATGTGTGTTGATTTCACCGATCTGAATAAATCTTGTCCTAAGGATAGCTATCCACTATCAAAGATTGATCAACTGGTAGACGCCACCTCAGAACACCAGCTCCTCAGCTTCTTGGACGCCTATTCAGAGTACCATCGGATAAAAATGCATCCCGAAGACCAAGAAGAAACCTCGTTCATCACCCCTGAGGGGACATATTGCTACAAGGTGATGCCATTCGGATTAAAGAATGCTGGAGCCACCTACCAAAGGTTGGTGAACCATATTTTCAAAGATCAGATAGGAAAGTCTTTGGAGGCTTATGTGGATGATATGGTGGTAAAGAGCAAGAAAGCCGAGGACCACCCTGCAAACCTACACAAGGTCTTTCATACACTTAATCAGTTTGGAATGAAACTTAACCCGGAAAAGTGTGCCTTTGGAGTAGCATCTGGGAAGTTTCTTGGCTTCCTGGTAACCAGCAAGGGTATTGAGATGAATCCCGAAAAGGTAAAAGCAATCCTACAGATGGAGCCACCCACAAATGCCAAGGAAGTACAAAAGCTTAATCGGCCGAGCAGCATCACTAGGGAGGTTCCTTGCCCGATCCGGAGACAAGTGCAGACCATTTTTCCAGGCATTAAGAAAGGCCAAGGAATTCGCATGGACACTTGAGTGTCAAGTTGCCTTCGAAAATCTTAAAGATTATCTAGGCCAGCCTCCCCTCCTGACTTGTCCAAAGGAGGATGAAGTCTTATATCTCTACCTAGCAGTATCACAACATGCGGTAAGCGCAGTGCTGGTAAGTGAGGTAGACAAAGTGCAAAGATCGGTATATTACATAAGCAGGGTGA
Organism: Euonymus europaeus; assembly: GCA_963580455.1. Lineage (NCBI taxonomy): Eukaryota > Viridiplantae > Streptophyta > Magnoliopsida > Celastrales > Celastraceae > Euonymus > Euonymus europaeus. The sequence goes on along the minus strand of OY756968.1, from coordinate 17,395,495 downwards.
TGATCAGTGCAGAGAAAAAGTACTCCCATGCTGAGAAGCTAGCCCTGTCGCTGATAGTGGCAGCAAGGAAGCTAAGCTCTTACTTCCAAGCACACACAATAATTGTCTTGACTGACCAGCCACTAAAACAAGTCCTCCAAAATCCAGACACTTCAGGAAGATTAGTGAAGTGGGCTATTGAATTGGGAGAGTTTGACATCAAGTACCAGCCAAGGAAGGCTATTAAGGCGCAAGCCCTGGCTGATTTTATAATTGAATGCTACAGAGTGGCCAACCAGGACAATGTCGACACTACACCTGAACAATGGCAATTGTTCGTGGATGGATCGTCCAACTGGGAAGGCAGTGGTGCTGGCATTCTCCTGCTCGGCCCGGGGGGCATGACCATAGCACATTCCTTGCGATTCAATTTCAAAGCCTCAAACAATGAGGCAGAATATAAGGCTGTATTGGCAGGACTACGCCTTGCTGAGCAGCTGAAAGTTAAAAATTTGATTGTTCATAGTGACTCACAGTTGGTCATCGAGCAGATCAAAGGAGAATATGAAGCAAAAGGACCAAGTATGGTTAAGTACTTGGCAAAAGTACAGGAACTGATGGAGAGGATACCAAAGGTGGAGGTCAGACAGATACCTAGAGGGGAAAACTCAAGGGCCGACGTGCTAGCACGGTTGGCATCTGCCTCCTCAGTACAGGTACCCACTTCAGTTCAAGTGGAGATACTCCCACAAAAGAGCATTGAAGTGCAAACTTTGATGGCGGATATTGATGTTGATCATGAGCCGAGTTGGAAGGATCTAATCAGGAAATACTTGGAGGATGGAAGTTTGCCCGAAGATCGCAACCAAGCAAAAAGCCTCCTAAAAAGAGCAGCTCGATATACCCTGATCCAGAGAGAGTTGTATCGAAGATCATTCACTCTTCCATATCTGAAATGTCTAGCACCTAGAGATACCAACTATGCACTTCGAGAAATGCATGAGGGGATATGTGGAAGCCACATAGGATCCAGGACTTTAAGTCATAATGTGCTGAGATGCGGGTACTAGTGGCCTACTATGATGAAGGATGCCAAGAAGCTCGTGCAGAAGTGTGATAAGTGTCAGAGGCACTCAAACGTACCAAGGGTACCTTCCTCTGACATTATTCCCATACAAAACCCCTGCCCGTTTTCACAATGGGGCATGGATCTCCTTGGACCATTCGTCCAGACAATAGGGCAAAGGAGAAACCTTATTGTGGCTGTTGATTATTTCACTAAATGGATAGAGGTAGAGCCATTGGCGACTATCTCAGAATAGAAGGTGATGGACTTCATATGGAGAACTATTGTCTGCAGGTATGGCTTGCCACAAGCCCTGGTGGTGGACAATGGAAGACAATTTGTTAGCAGAAAGATGCACAAGTTCTGTGAAGACCTTAGCATTGACCTAAGGATTACCTCTGTAGCACATCCCCAAGCTAATGGACAGGCAGAGGTGACAAACCGGACTATCCTTGAAGGACTGAAGACAAGGCTGGATGGAGCAAAGGGGAGATGGGTTGAAGAACTACATAGTGTGTTGTGGTCATACCGCACTACACCCCGGACATCAACAGGTGAAACTCCATTCTCCCTCTCATTTGGGACCAAGGCAGTTATCCCTATCGAGATTGGAGTCCCTTCACTGAGGACCACCAACTTCGAAGAAACAATGAATGATGAGATACTACTAAACAACCTTGATCTCCTAGAAGAAACAAGGGAGAATGCAAGGATCCGGACTGCTACATATAAACATAGAACAGCTCAATACCACAACAGGCGAGTAAAGAGGAGAAAGTTCTATGTTGGTCTTGAAAGAAGGCACGTACAAAATCGAAGATCCAAAGAGACCCGAGGATATGAGACCCTGGAATGTGGATAATCTTCAGAGATACTATGTGTAATGCTTTATTGTAACACATGATGTTTCTATTTTATGTATTTGCTCTTCTGTTTGGAACATGCAGGAATGAATAAAAGCTCAGGTCTCTTTCCAAAATAAAGCATCACAATGCAGGAGAAGGCTTCACCTGTATAACATGCAAACTTAGCCAAAAAATTGGCTAAGTATCAATGCCATACCAACCAGCGTCACAAGATGACAAGACTTACACAAATTTCCCAAAGAGAGGAAATGAAGATACTACAAGCCTGGTCGGCCTACCGACCAGGATAGTATCTACACAACACTGAAGACTTGAGCACACCAACCAGGTAATCAAAACATAGAGATTTTGATCCTGAAAGAAAGAAGATACTGAGACCCTGGTAAGCCTACCGAGCAGGGTAGTATCTGCACCCTCTGAGAAACTTGAGAAAATTTGGGACTTAAAAATCCTAAAAATACAAGAAGATTGGTCGGCTTACCGACCAGAAAGGCATGATGACCTTCAAAGATAAAAAGATAAATACACAAGTATATAAATGAGAATTACCGAGCAGTCAACAATGCTTATTTTATTAAAGTTCTAACAGGTTCACTACAAGTAAAGAGCAGAACAAAAAGGGGCTAAAGCCCATACAGAGGAAGACCTAAGCATCTAAGGCAGGAACTTCTGAGATCGGCTCCTCGGCAGGAAGTGCATCTCCAGGAGCGGACAAGGGGAGCCTCCTCGGTAGTCAGGACTGGTAGATGATGAGCCTGGTCTGGCAATGACCCCTAATCAGCAACTACCATCTCTTCCTCTTCCACCACCTCGACTTCCTCATCAGAAGCCTCCTCCTCGGAGAAGTCAGTCTCTGCAAGGCCCCTCTTCTTCCTCTGCTCAGCCTTCCTAAAGGCCTCAAGGATCTCCTCCTTGGACTTCTCAAACTGGTCCCTTCCCATGAGAGAAGGACACAAGGGTGTCAGGATTGAAGAGTCCAGGCCAGCCTTAACAAGTAGCTTCCTAGACTTTTTGACCCCTCCACGGAAGCCATAGAAGCCTTCCTCCCTCAGAGCATCCTTGAACTCCTCAGAGTCCCTGAATTTCTGGATGGTCTGCTGCTTGGCATCACCGAGGAGTCGCTGATACGTCTCCTCGGCATTCTTCAACTTGCGCTCCAAGAAGATAGTCCTCTCCTTCAGCTCTTTTCTCTACCGAGCAGCCTTCTCCATATGAGCAGAGTAAGACTGCTGCATCTCTTCCATCTCTGCCTTCATCAGATTGAGCTCATTCTTGGCTCTGGTAGCCCGCTCCTCGGCAGCATCAGCTCTCTCCCTCTGAACGGTTTCCTCATAAGCAAACCGAGCAATGCTGGAAGGAAGGGCAGAAAGGTGGACAGCAGTCTGAAAATAAAAAAGAGTTAGTAAAAATTTAAACCAAAAAAGGAAGAAACCAAGCTCTTAAAACCAACCAGTACCTGCATGAAGAGGGAGTTCATCTGAGTCAGATGCTCCATGGCTGTCAGACTAGACACCTTGTCATAGTCTGCAGGGGTGGGCAAGTGCTTCAGCATCTCGGTAGCCACTCTTGGGGTGATCACTCTGTCAGTTTGACTGACATCCCACTAGGGAGTATGCCGAGCAAAATACTCCTCAGTAATTGGTCCCAAAGGGGGATCATTAACCTGGCGAGGGATTTGAGAAACCCCAGGCTGAGGAGTTCCAAGCCGAGGAGACGGAGCACTCCGGATCACAGTTGTGACCGAAGTGGTGGCACTAGTGAGGGCTGTCTCAGAAGCCCTGGTCTCCCCCATGGCGCCCACACGAGGCCTCTTGGACTCCTTGTCCTTGCTTGTTTTATTCCTCTTCTGTTGCCGAGGAACGAGAGCAGTATTCATCGCCATGTACTCGGACAAGTCAGCCATATCTGCAAAGCATCACCACAAGTCAAATGAATACCGATCAGTGATGATGAATAAAAAAGTTGAAAAATAAAAAATATGCAAACCTTGCCGAGATCCGTAACAAAAATTAGACACCGAGAAGTCCTATAGACTGAACTTCATGTCGATATCAGCCCCAAAAACAAAGAGTTCCTTCCAGGCTTCGAATAATTTTAGTTCCTCGACCTTCAAAGGATGAGGACGGTTGAATTGATCGGTAAATGGTACCGACCAGGTGGTACGGAAAGGAAGTTCCTCTCCCTAAAGGAGAGGAACTTGTACAAAAATAAATGAGCCCTGGCTTGAGTTTCAAATAAAAGAGGCTGGGAGAGTTTGGAAGATGGCACAAGAGAAGAAGGTGTTGAATGACCGAGGAGGAGATACCGAGATGATATTTATGGGAGAGACAAAGTACGTTGGCCAGAAAGTGCCAAGAGTTGGGTCCCAGAATGGCTGGAGAGAGATTGAACCGACGAAGATGATTGGTTATGGCTGGTGGAAAAGGGATCCTAGCACCGGCTTGGAGTGACCTAAGGGAGATAGCAAATTCACCTCGCCTAAGGTGAAAAGGAGACTCACCCTTACCACACTTGGCCACCACTTCGTCAATGTAAAACTATTGGACTGGTCACAAGTGAGGTAGGTCGGTTCAGGGATGCTGGCATCGGTACCTCCACCCCTCTCATTTGGAGGGGGTAGGTCATGGGGGGCATACTCTACAGGGTACTCTACCGAGGAAGACTCTACAAAATTTCATTTTATTAAAGGAGGATTGATTTGGGTGATAACTACCTCATCGGTAGAGGTAGTTGCTCGGTCACTATCTGAAGTAGAAGTTGAAAGCCCGGATATAGAATAAGTGCTAGAACTAGAGGAAGACATGTCTTACCTAGAAGGGTGCTCGGTAAATCAAAAGTTTTGAGGATGTTATCTCGGTCGGTATGCACAACTGCTCGGTAAGCGCTCTCAAATCTTAGGAAATGTGTGGAATGACCAGGCCCTTAGGCCCCTTTTATAGCAGAAGACTAACCTCAGATCAACGGCCAGAAACAGATGGCCAATGAGCAGCGCAGACATGGACCGTTGATCCAAGGGTCTGGGCTGTCATCTCCTCATTAATGGAATGGCATAATTACTCCTCTCATCGATCTGCGCAGAACGTCGCCTCGATAAGGGAGTTGGAGGGCAATTGATATTACAAAAATACCCCTACCAATAATGTTTTGCCACATGTCAGGTGGCGCTCCAAAAACGTCTTCTTAGCCCTACCGAACAGTCATCTTGGTGAGTAGGCCAGGGAAGAAGCTGACCAGCTGGATCCACTAAGATGAAAAACAGTTAAGTGTGGTCCACCATCATAATTAAATGACCCGCTGCAATAGTGATCCTTAATCCTATATAAAGCTCAACAAGTCAGGTATTAAGGGGAACAACCAATCACGATTTGAATTTGGGCTAACTGAGAGCTCTTCCAAGGAGCTCGCCTGATTTTGTGATAAGAACTGACTTGAGCGTCGAAGCACCAACGCCACAGGACTACCTCTGGTGCGGCCTCTAGCTCACCTTTGTTCATTGTGCTCAGCTGCAGGACTGTCTAGCTGATCAACTTCTGAGAAGGACCTGCCTGCCTAGAAGACTGCCTGGTAGGTAAGCTCCTGGCTGCCTGGACTGACACATTGCCTGGCTGGACAGCTACTTGACTGCCTGGCTGTTCGGCTTCTTGGAAGGATCTTCATCCCTGGTATCCGTGCACGACTGCAGGTCTAACCAACTGATCGTCTTCTCGGTAGTGACACATTTTTGACGTCATCATATTGAAACATTGTTACTAGAATATCATAATGATAAAAAAAAAAAAAAAACCTCTGGATAGGTAGGAAAAAAAAATAGGTACGATTTTGAGCGTTTTGCTTAATGGCTCCAGGAGACTCAGCTGAAACACCAAAAAGGGTGGCTACACATGATATAAAATGATGATATGCATGGTGCTATATTGCTTGAAATTGTAGCCTTGGAAACGGAAGTAGACCGAATAGAAAGGGAGCAAGAGATTTACTAGTAGAGAGTTAGAATTTATTTTTTGTCTGATGGGATAAGGTTTCCTCTACATCAAAACGAAGAGACCGTACACGGTGAAAAGTGCTTATACAATTGCTTTTAATAAGTGTAGTATGCATACGATCGAGATCGACATCTACGGTTATGGCGAATTGGTGGAGGACTCCAAGGAGGTTACAAGTCCCGCCAAATTTAAATGTTTTTACTTGGAAAGCATGCCTTGACATTATTCCTACTGGTGTCAATTTGCAGCGCCACCATGTTCCTATTCTTTCTTTTTGTCAATTTGTGTTGAAGACCCTCAAACTATAGGAAATGCGCTACTTTCATGTGGGTTCTTAGGTGAAGTATGGGATTGGTGGATGACTCTGGCAAGGCTAGATAGGTGACAACATTACACTTTTATGGACTATCAGGTTAGATGGTTCAAAAGAATTGCTAGAATATTTCGTGGTGATGGCATGGAAGTGTAGACTAAAAGGAATGGATGGGTGCATAGCGAAACTGATTGTGATAAGAATATTATTAAGAATGTGGATAATGCTTATTTGTAGGAGTATGTGCCAGCAAGATCTAAAAAAGTCATTGAGAAGCCGGAGAAGCTAATTTTATGCAATGCAGGGGTGCCAACTATTATAGTTGATGCTGCTAAGCATGGGGATAAGAACCATTATGGAATAGGAGTTTTTATACGGGATGAGAAGTGCATGATGGTTGAAGCCTTTGCACGACCAATTGGAATGGCATCAGATATGTTGATGGTGGAGCTGGAGGTGATTCGTAATGATCTGGTGGAGGCTCAACGGAGAAGGTTCTCAACAATCATGTTTTGAGTGACTCACAAAAAGCAATTGGTAGAATAAAAATGGTAGACATTGGGAGTGATGGTGGTATCGTCGTCTATAATATTAATTGCTTGAGTGGGTTGCTGCAAAAAGTGGAGTTATTTAATGTGCAACGTGCACTTAACAATGAACCGCACAAGGTTGCTCGATTTTCATTATCACGTTCTTCTCCTACTTTGTGGAGTGACTCTAATATGCCTCACTGGCTATCCAAATCTCTATAATTGTAGATTTTCCTACACTCTTATTAATTTAATTCTATAAGTATTCCTATCAAAAAGTAAAGTTTTTTACTTTGCTTCCATTTTGGCAGGACTTTATTTACTCTTAAATAAATACTCCATTAGTCTCCTTTCTTGGTGCAAACAGATGCCTAAGGCTCCTCTTGAATGTCACTTGGACAAATGCTACGAATGTCTTCTTTTCACACACTCTAATTTGGTTTCATACAAAATAAGAACTATCTTGATATTATTTATCTCATTTGCCTATTTTGACTTGCACTGAATATGTAGTTTATTGTCTTGATATTATTCTCCATGATTCATGTCTTCATATAAGGTAAGTAGTCCCTTCATTTGAGTGATGGCTCCATAATTCTTCATTAATAAAGCACTAATAGCCACGATAAAAATCTACACAAAATAGGAAATTGAGTCTTCCACTTTTAACCTTGTATGCTCAACTAAAAATTATTCAATATCAACTTCTTTTAATTAAATGAAAATATCTTGATAAATATAGAAACTTGCCTTTTATCCTCCATTTAGCATGATTTTACTCCTCTTGGCTCTTAATATAGAAGACAACTCCTTGATTTTGGACCATCAATATAGTAAGATATCATTCTTCTTGAATCTCCATTATATATGATAGAATCTCCTCTGTCTACTTCGTATGCCTCCTGATTGAAGTCCAACACTACAACCATTGTGCAACCATGCCCTAGTTTGTAGCTCTTCATCTTGAAGACATCAAATATTGGGTTTTGTTTTATGTGTTTGGGGCCTTTATCTTTTAGTTCATTTTCATTTTATTGGGCCATTTCTATTAAATATCTTTGGGCTTGTTACTTTAAACCCAATTGGGTTATTTCAAATTTTTCATAAGTGGTGTCATGTCTCCAACTGTCTTTACCCTTCTATTATATAGGCTTCTAGTCGTTAGTAGGGGTGTCCGTTCGGTTTTCGGTTCGGTTTTTAATCGAAACCGAAATGTCCGAAGTGTTTCGGTTATGATATTTTACGATCCATAACCGAAAAATATAATTCGGATACCCAAACCAAAAAAACCGAATTTTTTCGGTTCAGATCGGATCGGTTTTCGGATAACCATACAAAAAGGCAAAAACATGTTTTAACATTTTAAAAATATAGAAATACAAGTGTTTTGATATCTTAATTTTATAATTAAGAAGCATTTCATCAATCTAATAAGAAAAATAAAAAAATCTTGAAGGATGAAGTCTCTTTTGTATTGATTTCTTCTATTTCATTGCACAACATATGTCTTAAAATATTGTGGATCGACATTGAAATAACGAAGTTGATGGACGAGTGAGAGAGCAAAATGAGTAGAGATATTATTTCAATCCTTAATGAAGAAATTGAAAATATTTGGGGCTAAATCTTAGATTTTTTGGTTTTAATTGCTTGAATAAATAATTATATAAAACATAAAAGTTATTTGATTTTTTTCGGTTAAATCCGAAACCGAATCCGAAAAAACCGAATCCGAAAAAATATCCGAAAAATCTATAAATTCATAACCGAATCTGGAACCGTTAACCAAAAAACCGAAACCGAAAAGTGAATAACCACGGTTTCGGATCGGTTCCTCGGTTGCGGATCGGATTTGGACACCCCTAGTCGTTAGTCTCTATGCAATGAGTTCGAAATAATAATTATGTAGTTCTTCTTCTTCTTTGATTCTATCTTCTCAAGCTTTATGTGTAACGCCTCGTCCCACGAAACCCTAATTTAGGGATTTGTAGACCAGAACGCTACTTCTAATATTCCACCTGCCCTCACACTGAGCCAGAGTATTAGATATGAAGACAACTTCTAACAATTCATACATAGATATAATTATTTATAATGGGCAATCGTAAGAACCAATTAATCAATGTCAACTAATTATCTATTATTAATTATACTAAATAACTCATAATCTTACACCTCCACAACCCTGCAATCACAACTGAAATAAAGCCTACAATAAATGTCTCTTGACCTAATTTTGTGGATAATTGCTTATCTAAAGAACTTTGAAGCTTCTATATACCACACATAACACTAAATAGATAACCATTTATTCAAGTCATAGAATTACTGTTTCTGTTACATGAGCATCTTCACTGTGGATCCACGACATCGCCATCAACAACCAAGTTAGCCATTTCATCAGCAACATCATTACCTACATCACGGAACATAGTGAGCCAAGGCCCAGCAAGTAATACTTATGCATGAATGCACATGAACATACATATGAACATCATCAATAGAAAACTGTCAGCCATTTAAATCATTTTTTCAGTACTCGGACCCTTAACCTAGGTAGACAGCTACAGAGCAACCGGTCGGGATTTTCATCTAGTGCCCTGCCACAGAGCACATCCAGTCAACATATATATATATATATATATATATGTTATTCATTTCCTTTTCTTTTTCTTTTCATTTAATAGCACCTCATAAACCTTTCTCTTTCCAATACACCCTCCATGTAGCAGTAATACCTGGTTCGTAAAAAACATTTTCCCTTAATACATATGCCATGTATGCCATGATATGTTATGCCTCATGCAGTGCAACCATTAAATGTTACCTTTCCGTATCATCACATGATAGTTCAACATTTCACAAATAACTCATCATCACCAGTTCAGTCACATATAACAACACAAAGCACACATACATATTATTATATAGACAACACCTCCTCATAAATTCATCCTCATATATATTTTTATGTATATAACGCAATATCATAGAAACTCAGTATCATAGAAATAATACATTCAATACAGAAAATATTGTACCGACAATATCCCCTCAAATCAAGTTCAATCCCATGACAGTACAACCATTAAATATTACCTCTATATTTATCATCACATCACAGTTCACAATTCACTGATACTCAAGTCGTCACAATCAATTCAATCTCGTATAAATGACATGCCCAGTATAGATATTATTATAACAATGTCAATCTCAGCATCATAATTCAATCATCCTAACATATATCTATGTACACACAAACACACCCACACACCTATATATATATGTATGTGTTGTACCCCAATTTTGGCCCAAGCTCCAAAAACCCAAGAACATAAAGGCCCAAATGAGTTATCTAATTCACAAGGAGGTTTGGTTCAACTAATCAGGTTTTAGTCCAAATAAACTCACTTGACTATAGCCCGGTCCAATAAGTCACTTAAGCCCCAAAGAATTGACCCAATATGCCAACCTAAGCCCAAAGGATTGAATAAAAGAAGAAACGCAAAGAGTGATAGAGAAGAGTGCCGCCAGAGGAGAGAAAAAGGAAAGAGGGAAGGAGAAAGGCCGGAAAAGGAAGGAGGTGGAGAGATGTCGGAAAATAAGGGAAGAAAGAGAGAGATACGCCAGAAAAGAAGGAGAGAGTGAGATGCGTCGAAAAAGGAAGGAGAAGGAAGAGAATAGGCGAAATTTTTAGATTTTTCTCGTAAATGATTTTCAACCTAGGTTTCAGCGATTTTTGTGGAAACAGATCGGGTCTAGGTATTGTTTAGGAAGAAAATAAATTTTGGAGTGATTTGAGGGATTGTTGAGTGATTGAGGAAGAGTGGATTAAGAAATAAGGAAGGAAATAGAATTATGAGCGATCGGGTCTGGGTTATATATAGAAGAGCAGAGTAATGGACTGGGTGGACTTTTCTGGGCTTCTGGATTTTTGGTTTTTAAGGGGGTAATTTCTTTGTTTCTTTCTTCTTGGCTTCCATTCCTTCTTCTGGGTTTAGGTTACAAAAAATTCTGGGATTTTCTTTCTTCTTTATGTCAAAATTTTTTGGAGGATTCTCTTCGGGCTTTCTTCTTCCTTTCGAATCTTCTGGCATTTTTTCTTCCTTGCATATGTTTCTTCTTTCGATTGGTTTTTCTGGGGTCGGAGGTAGTCTTTTGTTTTGAATCTCTATGCTTTTGGGGTTTCAGGGGTACAATCATTCATTTTTTCCTTCATTAATTCATCCAAGCATATCACCTCCACATGAATTTCATTTTCTGGGTGCCACCTGTGCCATCTTAGATACTATAAGTTTGCAAAGAATCATCCTTTGTTTCGGCTTTGAGATACAAAATCAGAATCTCTTTATTTTCCTTCTCCCAGCTTAGATTTCTTTCAACCTATGGTTCATCTGGTGCCTTAAATCCTTTTGATTTCTTTCTTTACATATTTTCAATTTCAGGTGTAGGTATATGTTTGTTTCAATATAGTATAAGTTAATGTGATAATCTGTAATGTTATCATTTTGGAATTCTTGGATGGATTATTGACAGTTTGGGCTTACTATGAATGGTAGTTGACGTTATTTGGATACTTGAGTCTATTCTGGATAAAATATTATGTAACTTGTTTGAATTATAGACTTGCTATGCAATCTCAATGCTTTGAATTCTTGGATGCGTCATGGTTGGTGCTTATTGTCAACAGTGGTTCTGTTGTTTGGATATTTGAATCAAGTCTTTAAGGGTATAATTTGTTTGGATTTAAAATAGGAGAATGTTTAAATGATAATGAGCTGGGCCTCGAAATTAAAAAGTGGATTAAAATGTTAAATGAAATGGGCTGTTGTTTGAGTTGAGTTTTCTTTTCTTTAATTAAACTGTTGGGTTTTGTTCATGGTAGGCATGATTTAATTTTTTGGGTCATGTATTGTGCATTTGGGCTTATCTATGTGTGTAAATTTGGCAATCATTGCGCTATATGAATGAATTATCTGAAGCATTTGGGCTTTGAGTTTTATATGCATTTGGATTTGAAAAATTGCATGAAAACAAAACTTTTCATGGATATTTTATATGCTTATTTCATAAGGCAACTAATTATAAACTTTCAATCATACTAATTTAATAGTATGATTGAAGTAGTCGATTGCCAATAAAAAAAAGGGAACTGAGATTCCATTTCATTCATCGTTTTTCAACATTGTTAATATGCTATTTGAAACGTGTTTATATGTGAATGTTATTTGAAATGTGTTTATATGTGAATTATATGATTGATTTGATGGTGTTTTATTTATGTGTTAATTATGTGATTTAATATTTTAATATGTTTGATTGGGGATTTGCGATAATGCAATATCGTATAGTCCACACAAAAAACTCGGTTCCCAACATTTTATTTTTACTTTTATTTTATTCTTGTTTTATTTTTTAATTATCTATATCACATTTTATTTTTTTTATTCCTATTTCATTTTATTTTCATTTTATTTTTATTTTTATTTATCTATGTCTTATTTTATTTTCGTTTTATTTTTTTATTTTTTATTTATATCTTATTGTATTTTTATTTTATTTTCGTTTTTATATTTATTTCTATTTTTACTTATCTATATCTTTTTGTTTATTATCTTTATGTTTTTTGTTTTATTTTTCATATATGTATATATATATATAGATATATTTTATTATTATTATTATTATTATATTATCTTATTTTTGTAACTTTATTCATTATTATCTTTTTGTATTATTTTATGTCATTTTGTATTTTGTTTTCATTTTATCTTTATCTCTATTTTTATTTTTATTTTATCTTATTTTTATTTTTATTTTTATTTATCTATATCTTATTTTATTTTTATTATATATATAGATATATTTTTACTCTATTTTCATATTATTATTATTATCATCTTATTTTATTTTATTAACTTTATCCAGTATTATCTCTCTGTATTTTATATTATTTTATGTTATTTTTATTTTTATTTTTATCTCTATTTCTATTTTTATTTTACTTTATTTTTATTTTTTATTTATATTTTATTTTACTTTATTTTAAACTTATGTATTATATAAAAATTATATTAGAAGTCTTAACCTACGATGAAATTAATATGGGGAATGGATTGGATGCATCCTCGGAAAGATTCTTGAGGTGAGAGTGTTTCTTGGAAAATTTGACCATTGGATGGAAAAACCCCATAAACCTCAATATTAGACTTTTAATATAGTTTTTATATATATTTATAAAATTATTTTATCCTATTTGAATATAGTTTACATATATATTTTATAAATTCATTTTATTTTAATAGAGCTTTATATTTGCTTAAATTATTTTATCCTATATAATTTTTCTTGTATAATGTATAATTATTTTACCTTATATACGTATTTTGTTACGATTAACGTTTTCTTAAAAAAAAATCATTTAATAGGATAATAAAAGTTAAATTTGCAACTGTTTTTAAAACAGACGTGGGGTGCCTTACACATTCCTCATACGTAATAAACTCGCTTACCCGTTTTCTGGATTTTCGCAGACCAAACTATTTTGTGGTGACCAATTACACCTATTACAATTGGTGGCGACTCTTATAAAAATTTCTTTCGCAAAATCGGTTGCGACAGTATGTATAGATATCCACACATACACAAACATAGACACATGAATTGTAAGATTAACAATCATTGCGCAATCGATTCCGTGATACAGGTGTGTATTACTTACCTTAGCGCATTTCCTAACTCTTGATATTTCAATTAAGCGAGCATGTTCCTGAGATCCATAATAACATACTACTCAATTAATTTCTAAGTAATTATAAAATTATTACTTATTAATTTGGTGTCACCCTAGATGATATAGGTCAATTGGGCCATTATTGGTTCTGCCCTAAAACTATTGGGCCTTGCGATCGGCCCAGGAAAATCTATCGAATGGGTAGTCTTCTTCTTCCCATAAAACGGGTCAGTATACCTGCCGGATTCCGGCATTGGGTCACCGCCTTGGAGGGTGTTGTGACACCCACGGCCGGCCTAGGTTTGAAGAGTGAGATGCGGGGAGTTCACCGCCGCAAACCTTTACTTTAACGATGACCAGAGTAGGGAGGAATAAGGCTCCAACGTCGTATGCCCCGAAGTCTTTCTCTACCGTCGTTGAGAGCTCAAACCGTCTCCATTCTTTCCAAAAATGACAGATCCCAACTCCCCTCGCCGTGAACTTTCCGATGACACTGATTTCGTCAAAAAAACATTACCGGAATCACCCCGTCCATCTTCCGTCGCAGCTGCCTCTTCCGGCCGTGTTTTCCATGGTTCCTAGGGTTTCGTGCCATATTTTATATTTATTTTAATTCTTATTTCATTCTGGTTTTACACTCTTGCCCCTGTTCTCACCACATAATTACACCAAATACCTAGCTATATTTATAGTTTCACCATTATCCTATTTACTAATATTTTTTTTTTGTATTTAACTTTCGGGATTCATAAAAATTCATTTAAACTCCGATTCGAGAGATTCTTGCGCTCTTCCATTTTATTTTCCTTGTAGAAATTATTGAAAATACTTTAACCCTCTTTAAGTTTCCCTCTAAATCGGTTATAATTTTTTTCCTAATTTCCTTGTAAAATGTGTCAATATAAATCCCTTGAAATTTCCATTGTGATTTAGGTCGGGGTGTTACATTATGATATGCAAATAATAACTTACCTTCAAATTATAAGAATATACTTTCAAATGTAAAATCTTCATATGGAAACTAATCTTCTTCTTAAACTCAGATCACCCACTTCATTTAGTAAAACTCAACTTCATCTCTTGCCAACTTGGCAAGTTCCATATTTTATTCAATAATACTAGTGCTCTTGAGAACTTGACTAGCCCTAGTCCATTCAACGGACATCCATAAGCCATTGATTATTTATGAAAACTTTGACATCCCTTTGATTAACCTGAAAAATGCTTGTAAGCTCAGCTTCATACTAGAAATACAAGTTAGTTGAGTTCAAATGATCAATTCTCATGCATAGAATATCATATCATATATATATATGATATGTATGATATGATATGTTGTGATCGGAAATTGAAGCCTTTATCTTATGTCGTTGTCATAAGATCCTGTATCATTTTTTATACTGATATTATGGTTTATTATCTATGATAGAATATGATGCATATTCAATGAAAAGAATATGAATACCCATTATCTGATTTACTGGCACTCTTGCATCTCCACTTATAAGAAAGGTGATACATTTCTGATCCATAATTTGTGATTGTCATTTGATGCACTTAGGGTATGACGTTGTCATATGAAGAAAAATCCATATGAACACGTTCAAAGTGTTGATAGCTTTCAACAAAGGAACTGAATCATTCCCAATAGGAGGACAGTGCAGAAAGTTCGAATACAAAAATTTCAAGAACATCTTCCGAATAGAGGACGGGAAAAAGGCAATTGACATAACACCACAGAAAAGGGGAGCGTCAAGCCTCTTCATTGAGAGGAGATTTAAATTTATTCCTAGGCTGATGAAAACAATTATAGCAACCCAAGTTAAGGAAGCGACTGCAGGACATAAAGCAAACCCTGAAGATCCCTTGTGTTGACTCATGGTGTTTTATCTTCTTGCATCACTGTTTGTCCTTAACAAATCAACGACACTCAGTTGAGGATACATTGACTATGTCGAAGACCTGAACTAGATAAACAAGTATAATTAGTCATGGCACACGTACCAGTACTTGCATACATCAATATGCAAGTCTACCCCACAAGATGTAACCGCGTGTTTGGTTGCTCTCCCGGTAAGGTTTTAGTTTGTTAGAATACATATATGATACCTTTCCGATATATTTGGAATTATTACATTTACAAACTTATTGATCTCATGTGAAACAGTATTGGATGATGGAATCTTCAAACATTTGTGAACCTAACAACACAAAATCAAAGTTGCTTCATGCAAAATGGGACGTTAGGGAGCTAACCAGCATTCTAAAGAACACAACATTTGATAAATTACATGAGGTTGCCGCTGGATTTTCTTCAAAAGAGGATGATGAAGACGAGAGTGAGGATGAAGAAGAGTCTGAGTCTCATACAGATAGTGATTCCATGGACAATGATGAAAAAGAAATTGTCACACCAAATACAGGTAGAAAAGCACAATTATTCAATCAAACTTTCAATGAAGATAGTCTTGATAACACACCACTGATAAAGCTCGTAGAGTATGTTATCATAACATCAGAGAAATAAGAAACTTCAAAAGGGACTCCCCAATCAAAGATTTGAGGGAGTAAACAATCAATGAAAGTGTCATATGAAGAACTTCTCAAAGACTTGGAAGCAGCAAAAGTGAAGGAAGTTTTCATGAGCTAATAAATTGATGAAAAAAATGCCTACATAGAGGACGTGGAGAAGAAGGTTGCTGATTTGACAAAAGAATTGGATCAAATGAAGGACAAGCTTATTGATGTCAACAAATTGAAATAATCCATAGCTTCTACACTACAATAGAACATATTTCGTAACATACCCATATGCCAGGGAGAACATATTTCGTAAATTCATATAAAATACCATGGCGATTACTTTGTGATACAATAATGATACAACCTTATTTTCCTTTTAGGTTCAACTGAGTAACGAAATTGAACAACATGTGAAAACTACTGCATGTGCATGTGCTATGACTACATTAGTTTCTTTCGCAAATATTACAAACTATTTCAGTCACAATCGCTGTTCGAATCCCCAATTAAAATGAATGATGAGGAGCAAAAAGATCAAAAATTAGTTATATTACTAGACACACTAGAAAAGATCGGGGAAAAATACATTACCTCATGGATGTATTAAGATACCTCTAGGATACACATGTGATTAATATATGATTTTGGTGATTTCATCTGCACATACATGAATACTTATTTGTTTTCCTTAATACAGGGCACATTTGCTGGGAAAATTGATTATCCACTCTATGAACTGGATACAGTTGTGATGAAAGGCACTGAGGTATGATCAATTGGTGATCAATTTTTCATCTCTTCAAATACTAATTTGTTTTCAAAATACACGAGACTGTTGAACCTAAAGTTGATAACCCACATTCTAAACCAGATACAGATGTGATGACATACATTGAGGTATCAAGATACCTGCACAATACATATCGCATGAATATATGATTTTGTGATCACTTTTACAATTGAATGTATGCTAATTTGTTTTCAAAATGCAGGAGAAGGTTGAACAAAAAGTTGATAACACACTTGGTGAACCAGAAACAGATGTGATGAGAGGCATTGAGGTAACAAGATACCTACATGATACACATATGATGAATATATGAATCCCTGATGACTTTTTACACTTGGTCGAATGCTGATTTGTTTTCAAAATACACAAGAATGTTGAACCAAAAGTTGATAACCCACATGCTGAACAAGCGATACATTCGACGAAAGACACTGAGGTATTATTATACATGCATGATACACATGTATCTGATATATTATTTGCTGATTACTTTACAAGATACATATAAGAGAATATTGAATCGAAATTTGATAATCCAAAAGCTTAACAGGAGACAGAAGGCAAAGTAAATATTGATTCACCATTACATTTATAAAATATTTCTACTTTTATTTACCAAAAATATTAAATCTATCTTTGACAATGTAGAAATCAGACCTTGATCCCTCCTCCATGATGAAAAGAATTAAGAAAAACAATGAAAGAAAGTAAAAAAGCAATGATGATTATGCTTATTCTTTCGGTCTAAAGGCAAGAAAACTAAGAGCTAATAGGAGAAAAAATTGCAAGGCCAACAGAAGGAAAAACAGGGAAAGCCGAAGGAAAAGAAGAGAGTGAAGAAGAAAAAGAGAAGAATGCCGAAGAAACAAACGAGAACAAACAACAAAAGGAAGCCGCAGTAGAAGATCCAGGAGTTGTTGATCTCACTAATTTACCTTCACACAGAGCCAAAAAAGGGAAAAAACCGATAAGGAAGATCCCAAAGTCTTGGTCAATACCAAAATGCCTGGTTAAAAATACCCTTAGGAAGATAAATGAAGCACTTGCAAAGCATGGAGAAACGTAAGTTATTTGCTCCAACCAAAACTCAAAGCAGGCACGTTACATATATAATATCCCTGTGATACAACGGTAATACATGAAAGATTTAGAGTGTGTTTGAAACATGTTTCTAAAACTGTTTTTTATTTTTCAAAATAGAAAACTGGATGAAAATTCATTTGGGTGTTACAGTTTTTGAAAACAGTTTTTCAGAATTGTGTTTTTGAAAACAGAAAATCGAAAACAACTAAATCATGTTTTGGAGAATTTTGAAAATGGATTGGTGGCATTTTTGTGAATAAATTGAAATTCATTTTTTCCCTCTTGCTCTACTTCTTCATCCCTTTCTCATTAGTTGTTATGCTCTCTTCTCTCTCATTTCTTCTCTCTCCAACTATTCTCTCCCTTGTCTCTTCTCCATTATCTCTCCAAATTTATCTGATTTACTTTCCGTCATTGTTCATTACTCTTCTTGTTATATTATATAACTAATCTTATTTTGTATCTAAACTGTATATTTTTTATTTAGAAAACAGTTTACAAATAACATAAGCCAAATCAATTTTTAACACTTCATTCATTTTAAAAACTATTTTTGAAAATTATACTCAAAATCGTTTTTAATTATTAAAAACAAAAACAATATCCAAACATACTCTTACTCTTCTATTTTAATCATTCAGAATTCATATATGTGGGTCGACATCCACATCTAATCATGTGAGTATAAAAGATTTGCTTGACATACTATCTGACAAAGGCATAACAAACAATGTGAGTAAATAAAACCCTGACATTTCTCATAAGTATTTCTAATAATTATTGTGATGTACAGAAACTCTACTACTATTGACGAAATAAAATCCAAAACTGTGTGTCCAGGTTATTAATGCACATGGAAAAATACTTTCCGACCTCGCCGGAAGCCATTTTCTCCGCTTTCCAACCTCCTCACCGGAAGCAATCTACGAGTAAGGAAGGTAGACACTTTCTTCTACTAGAGACTCGCCACCCCTTCACTATGTGGCCGCATAGCGAATCCTTACTCGAATTTCCACCCACTGTACGTACAGGGCCTTTTCCACATCACTCCAATCTCCACATCACTGCAATTTCCACATATTTAACCCTTGTAATTTTCATAAATCCTAAGTATAAACAAATTTTCATTCACATGCATTCAGTATAAATACAACATTTTCTCAACAAAATGCAGGGGTTACCTGTCAACCAAGTTGTTCACTGCAACTCCACATTATACCACGACATTTACATTCAATAGTCACACAAAATTCACATTTAACAACAAGAACTTATGCCTGAGCAATCATTACCCAATTTAATATATCGCAAGGATCATCGAGTATTTAAAATACAGAAAACCCAAAATAGCACAGGATTAAGTATTCCCTACCTCGTGGAGCACGCCTCACATCTCACTCGATCCAATACTTCCCTGTATAATTTTCCGACATACATCACTAGGCCTCAAATACAAGTTCTACACCAAAATGCACATATACCACCACAAATACGTTCAAATACCGCGTAAATACAAAAAACATATGATTTAATCAAAAGGGTAAACTTTATCCGAAAAAAGTCAACCCCAATCAAACGGGTCAAATAGTACCCAAATTGCCCACATTCGGGTCACCGAAGATCCGGCGACTTTCACCTGAAATCATCAACTGGGCTTTGTAGTACTCATCGAGACGAACTTAACGGAGGTGGTCTCGCATCAAATGGAGATCGGAGGAGGGAGAAATCGACTGTCAAAGCTTGCGGTGGCTGAAACTTTCAACAGCTTTTTTCGGAGATATACAGCTCTGTTTTGGACGATTCTTGAACCGATGTCATACGTCTCAAAGAGACGAAGAGATTGGTACCTGTCTTGTCGCCTGAGGTGGCCAGACGAAGATGATTGGCGCTGCGGAACTCTGATGCGCGTAAATGACTTTTGTTTTCTTCTTTCGACTTCTGTAACTTTCTTTTCTTTTCTTGTTTTCGTTTTTTTCTTTTTCCATTTTCTTCACTTATTTTAAAAATTTATGTGCCCATTTATCCCCCTTTTTTATAAATTTTTTTCACTTATTTAATAAAAATTGGATACTCATTAAATTCTCCACTTCCTTAATTATCATAAATATTACTCTCCAATTTACGTTTCCACCATTTTCTTGATGATTCTTTTTTTATTTAATTAACTAAATATCTATTATATAATTAACTTCCTCCAATTTCACAGCAACTCTCATTTCTTAATTATTTATAACAATACCCTCCAACCAAAGTGTATTTCGCCACCATCTAGATAATTTCCTTATTTTATTTACATTATTTTTTCTACACTTATTCACACCTTAATTATCGGATCCACTATCGTATCATTATGCACGTGTCACTCTCTTTTTCATTAATTATATTATTCTCAGGTCAAGATATCACAGACGCCTATTATTGTGATGCGAAAATACTGGTAAATATTTTTGTTGATATACATATGATACCTATATGCTACCTCTATAACAAACTCTTCAATAGGTAGAATACGTAACCAGCAAACAAAAAGAAACCTTCATGTTGAATAATGAAAATAAAGGACTTGAAAAGGAAGACGTTGACAAAATGTTCAACATTCCCCTCCAATCTGCTGTCCAGTGCCCACAACAATACTTTGAAACGTGAGTAAATTCAATATACATTAAATTAATTCCCTTATATCAAAAACTTGAAGTATAACTTGGGAATAATTTTTCATAAAACAGGGTTGACTGCGGCATACACATCTGCCATATTATGGAAAACATAGTCAAGAATGAGCCTGTAGAGGAAGAACTCACACTGGAAGAGGTCTTGAAATACAAATTTCATATAGTTGATATGTTCTTGAAAGATTTCATCATTCCATGAAGTGGCCATTGGTGTTAGCCAAATATATTCGATATGTGTTTTATTTTAGGTACTTTAAGTTAACTACTGTTCAGATATCTTACATTCCACCTGCCTAATTAAATCATTATGGATATTCTAGATTACTCACGAATTAAATGCAATACCATAACATAATATCATGTTCATACAATGTTGATACCTCTATGATAACAAATGACTAAACAATTATTAAAAACATAAAACAACAATTCATTTATGCCAATGATTCCTTGTACGTCTTCTTGTTATGGTTGCCCATCTTTCCACACCTGCCACAACGGATTCTTGAACCACCTCACCCTTTGACCCTATACGATGTTTCTTAGGCCTGCTTGGAGGCCTTCTCGTAATAGGGGAGAATGCCATCATTATCATCAGGACTGTAATCAACCAAAGGAGATGACGAAATGGGCTTGGTTGGTTCCTCGTACGATTTTCAATATGCAGCAACATGGAAGTAATAGAGCGCAAAGTCCTCAATTTGCTTCCCAGACCTATTGATTGTTTTAACAGAATGAAAAACGATTCAGCTGCCACATAGCACACGAACACTTAAATATCGAAATTTCCACTACATGTTGTGGGTCGGAAAAAAACCTCAAATGTGCTCTCAAATGACCTATGCACATACCAAGACTAACCATCAACGCCATACTCATGCAGCTTTTGGGTCATCTTAGGGCACAAAATTCCTTCCCATCAATCTGGTAATACCAATCATAAGAAAAAAAATGATTAAATGCATTACACAAGTATCATCCACGTATCAAAAAAGTATTACAGAAATTTGCACAAGTATTACTTCCCTCGATTTTCCTTTCATAAAACCACCCCATTAGCTTCAATCTGATCTTATCAACAATTTGAGTTATAGGTAAACTTCTACAATCAAGTATCCAAGAGTTGAATGACTCAGCTGCATTCGAATGCATCTCTCCATAACGACATCCAACACCATACACATTCGTCCAATGCTTCAATGGTAAATCCTCCAAGAAACTATAACCAATAACACCTCCCTTTTCTTTTAAAACAACCAATTTCTCATTAGAAATTTCGACAGTAGGAGCAACAACACATTCACGTAACAACCAAACAATGCACTCCCTTTGGCGATTGGTAAAAGCCCCACAACTGAATCTATCCCTCAAATTTTGTTTCAAATGTTGAAGACAAAAAAAAATGATTTGCAGTAAAAAAACACCCTAGGCAAGGCTTCAACCGAACCAACATTTCGATCAGATACAAATGTAATCGACCGAACCTCATTGACTATAGTCTGCAAATGCTCAAAGAACCGCTTCCAATTGTCATGATTTTCATAATCGACAACTGTAAAAGCTAGTGGAAACAATCCTGAAAAAAGTAAATAATATCAAATACATATCAAAAATAAATAATGAACAGCTACTCAAAAAAGGTATCACGAAAATTTCATAATTGTATCAATAATTTACCAAATCACCTTGGTTTCCATTCTTCCTTGTTGCTGACAAGAAAGTGCCGTCAATAAACAACATTGGGCGACAATGTTGAAACCCAATGATACATCCATGAAAAGCAACAAGCAATCATCTAAACCTTTTTGAAGTGGAGTCAACATCCAAAACAACATGGCTTTTGAAACCTTTTCCAATAGAATACTTGTTTAATGCAAGCCTGAATTCAGACACACCTCCATCAAATTTCTGGCCAACGTCTGTAATAAGACAACCCAAGTAGTTGAAAGTAAATAGGTACAATTAGACGAAGAACAAAATATCGGATTATTTACTTCAACATTTTCATTAACATCTTCAGCATCAGAAAAAAGAAATTAACATTACAATTATTGTTGTTCAAAACATATACGCTAGCAACACTACGAAGACTGTGATTTACATCTCCCATAACTACTTCGACAAGATGCAACCCGAGAATATTAATCAACGAAACCATAGTACTAAAATCCTCTTCATTTCTAAGTGAACAACCATTATAACAAGGTATTGAATAAGACAAATGAAAGTTACCAGCTTCAAGGCAACTCCATTTCTCACCAATTCTGCGAACTAAAGAATGAAAAATCAACATCACACCCAACATAACAAAAAATACTTCTAAAGAATTCTTAATGATGAGAAAAATACTGTCCTCTATCACCACAAACAGGAGACAATATGAACAAAATCACCAGGTATCATACGAGTATCACACGAAAATAAAAACTAAAATGTCTTCCCTGCAACGAAACAACAAACAATCAACAAAAAAACTTATAAAAAAAAATACAGTGTACAAAACTAAAAGCAAATAGATCTTCATTACAGTGACAATGTGCCTTCAAAATCACCTTAAATAACATCAATCACTGACCACAAAAAAACGAAGACCCAGTTGATACCTACCCCAAGACCAACCGCCGACGAAGATATCAAGTTAGATAGAGCCCTCGCGTCGTCGATCGACACTCCTTCTCTCATGACAATGCATAGAATTCACACCAAAAACCATACCAACACTAAAACCACAAAAAATAAAATGAGGGTAGCTTTGTCATTAATGAAAAATATTTACACTTTCAATTAAAAAGTTACCCTTTTTTTGACCTCACAACAAATAAAAAATCTTATCTGACTTTTTTACAAATATGTATGTAAAAGTAGACTTAATGGCAATTTTCCCTTTTCTTTCCCTTCAAAACTAGAAGGAAACTGGGTGAAAAGCAGCTACAGCAGTAGGTCGCGCCAATTAAATTACAATTTTGTCCTTGTCCCAAATTGGTAGGTAAGTTAATAATTGGGTCACTGATTTTACAATTTTGTCCCTATCCAATGGGTCCCACGTTGTATATATAATATAATACATATACTTATATATATATACACACACACACACACCAGTTTCTCTCCTGCGGTCCTATTTTAAGGTCATAAAATACAGACTTTGTTATTGTCCGTTAGATCAATCTAATGGAGGTACGTGTATCTTCCTTGTTTACTCTACTCTAGTTCTTATCTTCTCCTCAAGGCGACCCGACTTGTCCTCCACTCCTCTGTTCTGGTCCTTCTTCTTCCTCTTGCAACACTCTTTGTCATGATTCTTCATCCTCCCGCGACCCATCTGATAACTCCTTCATCCTCATGCATACCTGAACCATCTCCGAATCCATCTTTGCCCACCTCTGTTAAACCCATCTCTGCCTACCTCTGCGTATAACCACATCATCTCTGCCCTCTTTTGCCCTCTACCCTCTTTTGATCAATTTGTGGACTCATGAATTCAGATCCTAGATAGATTGCAAAACCAACGACCATAATGGGTTTTTTGTGGCAGAATTGATCGCGCGAGGATGTCGATTATTAGAGTTGTTGTTGCGACATGAATGGCAATGGATAAAATGAGAGGAGAAATGGGTTTCGTCACAAAAACTCAAAGGATTGTGAACAAGAGAGAGAGGGAAAATGTGAGACACTAGAGACTTTGGGAGAATTGATTCTTAATATCTACTGTCCAATCGATTGTATAGTTCCCACACAAGTCCGTAAAATAAGACAGCATGAGAGCATTTTTGTATATGTATAAATATATATATAAATTATTAAATATATAATAATATTTATATAAATTTGTATCAAGAGTAACATGTAAAATTTATATCAATCTTACGAATCATAAAAACACACTTTTTCACTTTTCCTTCCACTATTTTTTTACTTTCCAAACAAAAGGAGGTAAAATTAACTTCTCCTACCCTCCCCTCTCCTCCATTTTCCATTCCTCTCAAAAAAAATTCCCTCCCCTCTCTTCCCCTATCAAAACATAGTGTAAGTGCAAGTGTCTTGTTGTGTAGCATGAGAAAGGATTTTATTTGAACTAGAAAGTATCTTTATTCTAGAAGATGTCTTGGTGTCTCTTGGAATCGAAGGAAAAGAGGGGTAATGTTTGAAATTAAAGTTGGAAGAAAAGCAAAATACTAGGTTAAGAGAGTGTCAACACATTTGTGTACTTGCACAGTACTGTTCACGTCAGGGCCATGTTTGGCTTTGTTTTAGAGCTATTGAGCTTATTCAAGAGGAGGCTTTTGAGAATCCAAACAAGCCTTTTTAATAAAGATATTTTTGTAGAGAAGAGCTTCTAATAGTACACTTTTCTATCACTAAGATTAACTCAAGCTTTTCAACAAGTAGACAGAATTTAACGAGACGATTAAAGGCCAATATTGAAGACCAAGTTTTCATCCAATGCTCAATATTTTGCTCAGAATGGAATGAAGAGATGCTTATTGCTCCCATTCTCACTTGGAAGAACAAATTGAAAAATTCTCTTGCAAGCTTTGAAACTCTTTTAAGTATTTTTCAACCTTCAAGGCTTTCTTCCCAATATCTCTTGTGCTTATTTTGTTGTTGCAAATAAAGCATTCATCATCATCCTTGTGAGATTAGAAATTTAGATTGAGAGCTCCATCACTTATACCCTTGAGCTTTGTCTTGAGTGTTTTTCAACAAAACTTCACCCATAAAAACTGATATCTTTTAAACTTTTAAAAGAGTGATTGCTACATATTATGCCTAAAATCTTATCCTACCCATGAGCATCACCTTGTTCTTGAGAGTTCCTCTTCTTTGCTTGTTATTGCAAGCCCTTGAGTGAACTGCATATCAAAATACTTGCAAAAACCTTGCAAAAAGTTTCCTTTGTGCAATTGAATTATTTCTACTCAGTTCCTCAATACATAAAACACATAAAAAAGGAGAAAGTGGGTCCCCTTATCTAATGCCCTTCCATGGTATGATTTCCTCTGTTTGAGAGTCATTCACAAGAATAGAATATCTAAAGTGAAAACACACTGCATGATACAACCCACAAATTGATATGAGAAACCCATTTTCATCATGACTGCCTTGAGAAAGTACCACTCCACCCTATCATACGTCTTGCTCATGTCTAGCTTTATAACCATATAATTAGTTATGCTCATAGCAAGTGTACTCATAGAATGTAGAACCACATGTGCGATGTTGACATTTTTTTTTGTACAACATTCCAAAGTTCTTCTTTGGACACTAGAGCGCATAATACTGTGTCCATAAGGTAATCAACCACTAACAAAACTGAATCAAGGAAATGGGAAGTCAAAATATCAAAATATCAAAAGTATCCGAAGTAAACAAGGATTGAAAATATCTCCTGAAAGTCTCACTAACATACACATTACTACTGCACACAGTAGCATCCTCCAATTGCACCTTTGTGATAAGCATAGCACTTTTATGCTACTTCAAACTGTAATGAAAATACCGTGTATTTTGATCTCGAACCTCCAACCGGTGCTGCTTGCACAATAATCTTAATCTATTTTTTTTCAACCTCTTGAATGCAATCAATATCTTGTCCTATTTCCTCAAGCCTATCATGATTTGAATGACATTCAAAAGCAACCAATGTCGAAGTACTTGACTGCTACATTTTTTTCTTTCCTTGAGTATGTATCATAACGTATATTTTTATAAGTATGATCTAAGGGGAATGTGTGCAAACATGTGAGAAAATATCTAAAATTTGAATTAGACATGTCTTGGTCTAATCAGCTTCAATATAGAGATGATTGAAAAATGGTGTATGTTATAACGAGTTTAAGGTACATGACTTTTTTTTTTCATAAATGGTCATAACCCCTTGATCTACTTCCTTTTTTACTGATCACTACAAGAAAATCGACAATTGTTGACAGAATTTACAGATGGACAAGTTCTGTCGATAACTATTGACAGATTATCGATGAACTTTCCATTTTAGTAATTACCAATGGAATATCGACATATTACTAAGCTCCTGTTGGTCTGTATGGATGCATTGGCTCCAATACCATATAATAAAGTTATATTTTGTAGTTATTTCAAGATTGATGATCAAATTTGCTGAGATATAAGAGAGGAAGAAAAAAAAAAGAACAAAGAGAAAGAAAAGATATTGAAGTAAATGATAACAATTCTATTCATTAATTTCTTTGATTTAAAAAGAACAATAGAAGGAGAATACATCTCCAAAGCATGCAATTATCAAATGATTTGACAGGGTAGAAAAATAATAAAAGACAAATGCTAGACGTTTAAAATAAGACTAAAGAAGATGAGCTTCTAAAGACAAATTGGACTTAAACAAATAGGCCCAATAAATAAAGGAGCCCATAAGACATAACCTCTAGGAATACAAAAAAGCTAATAACAAATAGGGACTCCCTCCTTTTAATAAATTTACTCCCTTAAATTTTTTATTCATTTTTTACATCAATTTCAGTGTCAGTTAATATTTTATTCTCAAAATTGAAACAACATCTCACATGCACGTTTTCTAATACATAAAAAGATTTTATTCCTCAAATACCCTCCCATCAAATTTAATAATTTTACCCCTTATTTTAATAAATTTACTCTCCTTATTTTTATTTTGTATTTTTGTATTTTCAACTTCACTATCATTGTTTCTATTTGGTCAACACTACTATAATTGTTTATAATTTTGTTTTTTGCACTTATTTCCGTATATGTTTTGTTTTAGTCTATGACTTGTTCTTTCTAGATAATTATGTAGTATAAAACAATAAAATTTTAGTCAACATTGTTATCTTCACTGCAACTACAATTTTTTTTTTTCAATTATTGTTCGTATACTTTGTTTTTATATTTATTTTTGTCAATGCCACTATTATTATGTCGTGTAATTTTTGGTTTTATAATTTATGAATTTTTATTTTTATCTTTATAAAAGAACACAAAGACATATGTAGTTAATTTCATATTCACCTATTCTTTCATTCACTGTCTTCCCTATACACATTTACGTTGAAATGGACAACCTCAAGCATTGGGCAGAAGATTTGAGATTATCAAATGGTTCTAGTGAGGTATATTTTACATTTTATTACATTTATCTTTATAGCAAACTCCTAATCTTTATTTTGAACTTTACTGCCAGGGAATTCCCCTTTCATTTCCAAGTCAATTGTCTTGCTTTATTTTCTTCATAATCTTTATACAGTATGGAACAATAAAACATGAAGTAGGAGATGAAAGAGTCAACATCTTAGCAAATGACGAGTTAAACACATATGGCCCAGAAGAAGAAGTTAACATTGATGTAACCAATGATTTTTCAACTGATATAATATTATTTATATTACTTAATTAATGTTTACAATATTATATTGTAAAATTTATCATTATTTTTTTGTTAATATAATATTTGTAACAATATTAAATTTTTTGCAAGTATTCAACTGCAAAGAAGCCTTAATAGAATGGGTTCGAAATACTGGCCGTGATCTTGGATTTGTAATCATCATTCGAAGGTCAGAAATAGGTGGATTTGGGAAGCGACAAAAATTACTTATGCAATGCGAGCGCGGTGGACACTATAGACACAAGAACGCATCCACAAAGATTACTGGAACAAAGCGTTGTGATTGTCCATTTAAATTGAAAGGGATCAAATTGAAAACAGATGATGATTGGATGGCGAGAGTAGTATGTGGAATTCACAACCATCCCGCTGCAGTATATTTGGAGGGACATTCTTATGCTGGTAGACTTTCAACGACTGAAACTGATATACTGATAGATATGTCCAAAAATTTGGTGAAGCCATGTAGCATTTTATCTACCTTAAATAACAGAGATCCAAGTATCGTGTCCACCATTCAAACTATATACAATACCCGTAGGAAATTTCAGACAATGGAGAAAGCAGGTAAATCTCAGATGTAACAACTTATGTCATGTTTAAACGAGCACGGGTATATTTTCCACTATCACAGTGACGTTGTTTCTAATGAGCTCCATGATTTATTCTTCACTCATCCACAATCATTAGCATTGTTGCGTGCATTCCCGCATGTCATTATTATGGATTTGACTTATAAAACCAACAGGTTTAATATGCCTCTCTTTGAGATTGTTGGTGTAACATCTACAAACATGAAATTTTCTATAGCATTTGTATATGGAAGCAGAGAAAGAAGAAAATTATACTTGGGCTTTGGGTTGTTTGCGTTCTGCAATAGATGAAAGTACAGGGCCAAGAGTTATTGTCACGGACAGAGATTTAGCATTGATGAAATCAGCAGTCAAAGTCTTTCCAGATTCCATGATCTTGCTCTGCAAATGGCACATCGGGGAAAATGTGTTAGCAAATTGCAAGAAACAATTCCACGACAAAACAACGTGGGATGCATTTTACTCTTTGTGGCACACTTTGGTCGATTCAGAGACAGAGACAGAGTATGTTTACAACTTCACCATTATTCAAACCACTTTGTACTCTTATCTGGCTGTCATTAATTATATAAATGAAGTTTGGTTGATGTCATATAAGGAGATGTTTGTATCAGCATGGACCGATAATCATATGCATTTTGGCAATATAACAAGTAATAAAGCAGAGAGTCAGCATGCAAAGTTAAAACGATATATGGGCACTTCACAGTTGGATATAGCATCAACATGGGCATGTATTCATCAATTGCTACAAGATCAGTTTACTGCAATAAAGGCAAGTTTAGAGAAGAGTAAGAATGTTGTCCAACACCGGTTCAAACCATTATACTTTCGAGAGCTACGAGGTTTCGTATCAGTTGATGCCTTGACTCATATTTTACAAGAACTTGAGCGTTCTAAAATTGTGGGGGTAGACTCTATCTCTCGTAGATGTAGACTTCGGTTGACTCATGGTTTATCGTGTGCCCACGAGCTTGCAATGTACGTACAATAGTGTCATCCAATTCCACTATCTTGCATTGACAAATTTTAGATGAAACTTGATTTGTTGCCATGTACTTCACTTGAAGAGGAAGATATTGTCTGCAATGTTGAGCCACAAATGTTCACTCAAAAATTTGATCAAAAGCCAAGGATTGGTAAAATCTCTCAACTTAGGAAGTTGAGAGAGATAATTAATCCATTAATCAGTGCACTTGCTGAACCATCTGTTAAGACAAATACTCGAGAAAAACCATCATCAAAGAAGAAGGTTGCAACATCTACCTGTCGTAATCCATCTACATTTGAATATGTCGACAATGAGTTTCTAAATCCCCAACAATCGGGTAGACACAGTTGTTCATCTGCGTACTTCCCAACTTCAATTCCTAAACAAATGAGTTCAAGACAAACTAAAATGAACCAACAAACTCCATACATTAGTCAGTTCCCAGAAGTAATGCAGCCTTATATTATGTCTGTAACTGACATCAAGGCAGATGGAAATTGTGGCTTTAGTGCTATTGCTGGGTTACTTGGATTTGGCGAGGATGCATGGCCTACAGTGCGACATGATTTGATTAATGAGCTGACGATGTTTTGGAACGAGTATGTTGATCTTTTTGGTGGTTATGATCGGGCATTGTCGATTTACAATTCATTGGATTTTTTTCAAACAGACATACCAGCACCGCTTCAGAAATGGTTGACGCTCCTAGATGTTGGTCACTTGATTGCTTGTAAGTACAATGTCATATTACACTTGCTTAGCTCTGGTCAATGCTTGACATTTTTGCCTCTACGATCAATACCTCCACCTCTATATGAACAAGTTATTATGACAATAGCATTTGTTAATGGCAATCACTTCGTGGAGCTATACTTGGCAGATAGTTATATGATGCCTCCTATTATGATTCAATGGTTTAGATACAAATATCAATGTGCATCTGAATGGATCACGTCTTACACTAACCAACTTGCAGTATTTTTTCAATTAACTCGTTCAACAAAGCCATATGAGTACACTGATTTGTAAGGGGTGTTGTAATTATTGAATGAAATAAACTGAAAAGTCAGTTCTTTTATTTTAAAAAAAAATTATTGCTATTACATTTCATAAATGTCTAACAACAACTATCTCTGCGACCCTACTTTCTTTTCCTAGGGTTCAAATTCCTTCATATTCTTGTGTACGTATGACCTGCACAAGAATATGCAAATGCATGCATTAATATTTAGATTATGACTTCAGGTGTAAAACTACAAAAATATAATATAAAAATAAGGCGAGTAAAATTATTAAAAGAAGGGGTGGTAAATTTATTAAATTTGATAGGACGGTATTTGAGGAATACAATATTTTTTATGTATTAGAAAACGTGCATGTGAGATGTTGTTTCAATTTTGAGAATAAAATATTAATTGACACTAAAATTGATGTAAAAAATGAATAAAAAATTTAAGGGGATAAATTTATTAAAAAGAGGGAGTGCATTTACAGGCTCCCTAACAAATAAAGCCCAAAGAGAATAAGGCAAGTGTTGTCTTGATTACACGAACCCCACACGAAGTAGCGTAGAAACAAAGGACACCACCTCAACCTTTAATTCAACTGTCAGAAGCAAATCCATGAGAGAAAAGTGGACCTAGTTTTGTAGATGTAGCTTGAAAGGATTTGAATTCGAGCTAACTTTTTTAGTTGCAATTGCAAAGGGGAACATAAGATTTGCAAATGGTTTCTTTATAGATCCAGTCGTAGCATCTACAATTATGAAATGCATTATTGTTGACCCGAGCTCGACAAATGCATAAAGCACGGGGAATTGAACCCAAGACTAGTTCTAAAGCCTAGTAGAAGAAACTAATTTTCCTAGTTTTGTAGGCTCCACCCTAAAATAAAAATCTAGGGGCTAATCACTAAATGATACAGGGAAGGAAAACTCAAGAAGTTGTTCTTGACTCTCACGAATAAATTAGGCGGACCCCTATAACACTTGGGTTTGGGTCTCCATTCCATGTGGGCTATAGGCATGTGTCAGTTGTGTGTCATTGTGAGCGGTGTATAGACGTATACCTACTTTCTATAAGACGTGAGTCATGTGGTTAGGTCGAGTGTGCACGAGCACGTGCACTTTCGAGAGGAAATGATGCAGGAATCTCACATTGGTTAAATATGAGCTTAGAAGATGGATAAACATAAGGGCACGATCCTCCTATTGTGAAGTTGAATTTTCACCGGTGAGTTATGGGAACTCTTCTAATGCTTGAGCTTAGGTTCCCCTTCCAAATGAGCTTGGGTTTGTGGCTAATGACTTAACACTAGTGAGCGTTAGGCGTGTTGGCTATGTACTGTTATGAGTCATGTCTACCTGTATGCTTTTTGTCTTAATGTGAGTCCTATGGGAGGAAATGATATGGGAATCTTGCATCGATTAAATGTGGGATTACAAGATGTTTTATAAGGACAACACAATCCTCCTCTTGTACAAGAGTTGTCTATTCAAGAGTGTTTTGATACCATAAGCAGCTCAATATAAAGCTAAAATTATTATGTTTCAGACACAAGATTGTAGAAAAGAAAAAGATAATAGAACGGACTATTATATAGTCGTCTTTTCATCAAGGATGACCCACAAATTTAACCTTGGGTTGTTGAAAATTGATGGATGAAAACTTATTTAATCAATTCTACATCTATTTATTAACATAAGAAGAATGGAAGTTGATAGAGTACTTTTTGAACTATCTTCAATTCTCTATACTTTTCTTTCTGCTTTCCTTCTTTGATTATTATCTCTTTTCTCTTTTCTTTTGCTTAATTGATTGCTTTATAATCACTTATTTTTAACACGTTATTAGCACGAGTCTTCGCTGTTGTTCTAAAAGTAAGCATTTCAGGTTGTAATTAGGCAGTTTTCATATTTATATTTCTAAGATTATTCTAATATTTCAATTATGTCAACTTTAAAAAGCTTGGATTTCACGACTCTTGATATTTCTGGAAGAAATGATTTATCTTAGGTTGTTGATGCTGAGACTCACCTGGAAGTTGTGGGTCTTGAAGAAACCATTAAAGAAGATAACACCAAATCCCCGCAGGATTTTGCTAAAATGATCATTTTGCTTTGCCGTCACCTTCATGAGGAACTAAAAACTGAATATCTCATGGAAAAACATCCTCTTGCATTATGAAATGATTTAAAGGAAAGGTATGAACACTAGAAGAATGTCGTACTTCCAAAAGCTCGTTATGATTGGATGCACCTGAGGTTGCAAGATTACAAATCAGTTCATGAGTATAATTCTGCTATGTACAAAATAACCTCATAACTTGATTTTTGTGGTGAGAAGATTACTGACTCAGACAAGTTGGAAAAAATATTTTCCACATTTCATACTTCTAATATGATATTGCAGCAGCAATATCGTTAGAAAGGATATAAGAAGCATTCTGATCTAATAGGTGTTCTATTTGTGGGTGAGCAGAATATCGAGCTTTTGTTAAAATATCATCAGTCTCGTCCTACTAGCAGTACATCGTTCCCTAAAGCGAACGTTGTTGTACATAATAATCGAGGACATGGATGTGGTGGAAGAAGAGGTCGAGGCCGTGGTTATGGTCTTCGAAACCATGAAAGTAATTTTTGTTCTCGTCCATATCACTAGAATAGGTATGAGAGGGAAACAAGTAAGACATAAAAAAGGGTAATGATGATTATTGTTTTAGGTGTCGTTCTTAGGGGCATTGATCACGTACCTGTCATACGCCGAGACATCTAGTGGATTTATACCAAGCCTCCATCAAAGGAAAAGACAAAGTGGTGGAAACAATTTGGTTAAGTTTGGTGATGATGGTGGTTCTGATAATTTTGATGATCTTGAAGCTCTTGAAGATTTAACGCATTTGGATGTTTCGGATTTCTTAGAAAATCCAGATATTTGTAAAAATTAAGTTACTTGCTTACTTCTATAATAATATTAAACTATAAGTGTGTTAATGTCAAATAAGTTTGTTTGTTTTACATAAGTTTATTTTATTTATTCAGTATTTTCATTAAAAACAAAAAATAAAAGTTTGAAACTATTGACGGTGGGTTTCGATCCTAGGACCTTCTTTCTATTCAATATTTTATTGAATCTCACCACCACTCGGCCACTAGTCTTGGACTTGTCAAGTTTATACATTTGATATATTTATACACAATCTAATATTTATCTATATAATAATTTTGGCTTAATATGTGAAATAAGTTATTTTATTTCTTTTAGAAACATGGTAGACGAAGATACATGTTTGATTGATAGTGCAACGACCCACACTATCCTTAAACATAAGAAATATTTCCTACAGTTGATATTGCTTGAAGCAAATGTTGATACCATCTCAAGCAAATCCAAAATAGTTGAAGGTTTGGAAGAGCTAATATCATCTTACCGAAAGGAACAAAAATATATATTGAGTAGGCATTGTGTTCAAAGATATTCGTCAAAATGAATATCATTTTGAGTTTGGTATAGAAGTTAATAAAGATTACCTATATATTACTTCTATTATTTCAAGCTAGAAGCTTGTGCTAGAAAAATTTGTGGCTTTCTCTTCGAGTTTGTACCGTGCAAATATAAAAATGGATTGGAACACATGTTGTGATGCACTAGAAGTGTTATAATTCCAAGGAATCTATACTTTGGCATGATCGCCTTGGTCACCCAGGTTCTACCATGATGCGTAGAATAATTGAAAATACAAATGGGCATCCATTGAAAAACCAAAAGTTTATTTTACCTAAAGATCATATGTGTGTTGCGTGTTCACAAGGAAAGTTAATTGTGAGACCATCAACCCTGAAGATAGGTGTAGAATCTCCTAACTTTCTGCAACGAATTCATGGAAATATATGTGGACCTATTCATCATCATGTGTACTATTTCATTATTTTATGGTTCTAAATGGTCACAAGTGTGTTTATTATCTACTTGTAATGTTGCATTTCCTAGGTTCTTAGCTCAAATTATTCGTTTAAGTGCACAGTTTTCAGATTATCCCATTAAGTTTGTTCGACTAGACAATGCTGGTGAGCTTATTTTATGAGTATTCAATGATTATTGCATGGCACTAGGTATAGATGTTGAATATTCTGTTGCACATACTCATATTCAAAATGGTTTAGCAGAGTCCCTAATAAAACATCTCCAGTTGATTGCTAGACCTATGTTTTTGAAAAGTAAATTATTTTTTTATGCTTGGGGACATGCCATATTACATTTTGCATCATTAATTCGAGTCCGACCATTTTCTCATCATTCATATTCACCTTTACAACTAGTGTTAGATTCTCAACCTAATATTTCACGTCTTCGTATTTTTGGTTGTGATGTTTATGTTCCTGTTTTACCTCCATAACGCAGTAAAATGGGACCACAACATTAACTTGGTATTAATGTTGTTTTTGATTCCCCTTCTATTATTCGGTATCTTGAACCACAAATTGATAATATTTTCAAAACTAGATTTGCAAATTGTCACTTTGATGAAACTGTTTTTCCTCCTTTAGGAAGCACAATTTCTCAACATCATAAGCATGATAATATTTCTTGGAATATAGTGACTCAATCTCATTTTGATCCATGAACATATCAATGTAAACTTGAAGTTCAGAAAATTGTTCATTTACAAGGTATGACTAATCAACTACTTGTGCATTTACTGATACTTCAAGAGT
The DNA here is from genome assembly GCA_963580455.1 of Euonymus europaeus. Classification (NCBI taxonomy): domain Eukaryota; kingdom Viridiplantae; phylum Streptophyta; class Magnoliopsida; order Celastrales; family Celastraceae; genus Euonymus; species Euonymus europaeus. The sequence goes on along the minus strand of OY756968.1, from coordinate 17,360,276 downwards.
TTTACAATCACATATTCCTGCTAGAAATTCTATTCCACGTATCAATGTCCCTGAAGGGAAAATAACAAGTGATGGAGTAAAAACACGTCAGAAATGTGGTAGACCATTGGGAGTGAAAGATAGATTTTCTCGAAAGAGAAATGTTCAAATTCCAACCGAAGCTCTAGAAGAGCCTACTCTAGAAAAACATATTTCTCCTGTCAAGAATACTCCTATAGAGATTGCTCCTGAAGAGAATAAACTTACTGAATCTCAATCTTTTGAAAAAATATCTCTTGAAGAGATACAAGTACCTGATGATGAAAATAATGAGCGCTCAATAACTCATAAAGAAAGTTGGGATAAAAGTAAGATTATTGTTGACAATATATTTGCATATGCGGTTGCTATAGACATTACTAGAGGTAATGAGGATCCTGAGCCTAAATCTATTGATGAATGTCAACATAGAAGTGATTGGCCTAAATGAAAAGAAGTTATGAAAATAGAATTAAATTCTCTATCAAAAAGAGAAGTTTTTGGACCAGTAGTCTAGATACCAGAAAGTGTTCAACTGGTGGGATTCAAATGGGTATTTGTGAGCAAGCGCAATGAGAATAATGAGATTACTCATTATAAAGTGAGACTTGTAGCACAAGGTTTCTCGCAGAGACCTAGAATTGATTATGATGAAACATATTCTCCTGTTATGGATGGAATCACTTTTAGATTCTTAATTGGCTTAACACGCGTTGAACAACTAACGATGCATCTTATGGACATGGTAACAACTTATTTATATGGATCGCTGGATAGTGAAATTTATATGAAAATTCCTGAAGGATTTCAGTTGCCTGTAGCAAAACCTCGAGGATTGTGTTCAATTAAACTCCAGCGTTCACTGTATGGATTAAAACAATCTGGACGCATGTGGTACAATCGATTAAGTGAATATCTCATTAAAGAAGGATTTATAAATGATCTGATTTGTCCATGCGTATTTATTAAAAAGTCAGAATCCAGATTTGTTATAATTGCTATTTATATTGATGATATAAATTTAGTTGGAACTCCTGAATAGCTCACTAAAACTGTTGATTATTTAAAGGCAGAATTTGAAATGAAAGATCTGGGAACGACAAAATATTGTCTCGGTCTTCAGATTGAACATTTGAATCATGGTATCTTTCTTCATCAATCTACCTATACTGAAAAAGTACTAAAGCAATTCTACATGGATAAAGTGCATCCTTTGAGTTCTCCAATGGTAGTTCGATCCCTTGATGTTAAGAAAAATTCATTTCGATCTCAAGATGAGAGGGAGACATTACTTGGTCTAGAAGTACCGTATTTAAGTGCAATTGGATGTTTGATGTATTTAGCCAATTGTTCTAAGCCAAATATTGCATTTGCTGTAAATTTATTAGCAAGGTATAGTTATGCTCCTACTCGATGACATTGAAATGAAGTTAACATATTCTGTGGTATCTGCGAGGTACAACTGACTTGGGACTATTCTACTCATATGAATCCAAATCTAAGTTGGTTGGATATGTATGCTGGTTATCTATCCGATCCTCACAATGCAAAGTCTCAAACCGGCTACGTATTTCTTTTTGGAAATATTGCTATTTCTTGGAAATCAGTAAAGAAAACACCTATAGCAACTTCCGCTAATCATTATGAGATAGTAGCAATTTATGAAGCTAGTCGGGAATGTGAATGGCTGAGAGGAATGATTTCTCATATTCAAGAGAAATGTAGATTACAATCTGTTAAAAGTATTCCCACTATATTATATGAAGACAATGTTGCATGTATAACTCAACTTAGAGAAGGGATACATAAAAGGAGACAGGACTAAACACATCTCTCCGAAAATTTTCAATACACATGAACACCAGAAGAGTGGTGATACAGATGTTCAACAGATTCGCTCTTGCGATAATCTGACAGATTTGTTGACTAAGGCGTTACCATCGGCAACATTCAAGAAGTTGATCTATGACAATGGTATGTGGCAACTTAATTGTCTTCTTGACTCAGGGAGAGTAAGAATGTGAAGACAGTGGTATGGATTATACTTTTTTTCCTTCAACCAAAGGTTTTTCCTTGGCAAGGTTTTAATGAGACAATTTTCACAATGTCCTCTCTCAATTGTTATACAAGAATTATGTACTTTTTTTATTTACTATGATTTTTATCCCACTGAATTTTTTCTTAGTATGATTTTAACAAGATACATTCTTTATATATGTGGTCATCCAAGGAGGAGTGTTATATATCCATATTTTGATCGTGGATGACCCACATATTTAACTTTGAGTTGTTAAAAGTGGATGGCTGAAAACTTATGTAATAAATTCTACATCTATATATTAACATTAAAAGAACGGAAGTTGATAGAGTTCTTTTGGAACTATCTTCAATTCCCTCTACTTTTCTTTCCGCTTTCTTTCTTTGATTTTTTTCTCTTTTCTTTTGCTTAATTAAGTGCTTTATAATCACTTATTTCCAACACGGACAGATTTCTCATGGATTCCTTTTAGTTAAAACCCAAAAGAGACGAGAAAGAAAGCAAGATAATATAATAATATGCTGTTGCCACACTAAGATAATGTAGTAATATATTGTTCCCACACAACGGTAGCCTTTTCCATAATGGCTATTACTTATCGTAAAATATAGAAATGCAAAACATCATTTTTGAAATAACAACCAAGTGTTATCAACGCAACTCTAATAGTAGTAAATGTTTTACATCCACATGAATTGGAAGCCCGTGATTTAGCCGTGCATTGCTCTTTTAGGTGCATCATTCCATAACCATATTTCCTGCAAAACATCCTACACAACAGTTACACGATCCACAATGATAACATTATCAAAGGGTTTTGTGAGCTCATAAAGAAGAATAAGAAAGCAAGGGTTGCAACGAACAGAGAGACCACTCCAGCAATGAGACGATCTTCAACAAAAGTAGTATCAAATTAAAATCCAAATTACCATCAAAATGCTAACCAGACATATCTTTCATGCTCGCTCTTGGACCACCGTAGGATTCAAATCTTGCTTTAGAAAACTAACCTAAACTGATTGGTCAGTTTTACTAATATCAAATTTATCATTGGTTGGTTTTCCATTATGATTTGTGCAAAAACCGAATGTGTTGGTTTCATACTTAATAGCCTTAAGAACCGACCATGAACGCCCCTATTTTATACGTCTGTTCTTTCAATTTCCATTTTCTCATTCAATGGATGCTTAGATTTACCAACTTCTAGGCCACGTAAGAAGATTTTAAAGTTGTCTTCAAATTGGGCATGGGACTAACTGATTTCATTTGGACAGGGCCTAACTAGTAGAACTTAACAAGAAATGTCATATGTTCTCAAGAGAAGGTTCCAACTTCCAAGCATATGTTAATACAAGCAAAGATAGGGACCTATGATGATAATATGGGCAGGCCTCATATTCAAGACTTGCGTTACAAAACTCAAAAGCAGGCATCAATACAACAAATAAGACAATTACAAAAACCATTCCAAAAAAAAAAAAGACTAAGTCACTTGTAAAACAAATGATAGAACAGAGTACCTATATCATTCTTAGGTCAAGGCTATGCTAAAACATGTCAACGTTGATTCAGCATTCTTAGGCTTTGTGGCAAATGCAGTTTATGAGCTACCCAAAAGCATAAAATAAACCATCTATTATTTGAACTTCCTTGTTATCAGAAAGAGAGAACTTTAGAGTGGGCTTAATGGTTTTGCCTTTGAGAAAAAACACATTTTATTTCCCCATGTAAACTTGAGTGTGCACTTGCAGCAAGAGCAGTTCACTCAGGAAAAAAAAAACCAACCTCAATCAGTCCATTGACTTGCGAAAAATTCATCATGATTGGTGTTCCAGAATGGTCGATACAACATCTGAGATCGATTGGAATTTCCGCCTCTCCTTGAGAAGTTTCTTTGCTACTTCAAGAGCCCTTCGCTCACATTCTGCCCGTTTGCTAGGATCAGAGATCGACTCAAAATCTTCAACGTGAGCCACACCAACAATTCTCCTGTTGACAAGAACATTATTAGGGCAAACCCAATAATATAATAAAGAAATAGAATTCCAATAATGTTCTCAAAGGAAAAAGAAATTTGATCTAGTTATGGACATGCAGCATTTGTTTCTCCAATAGCTTAGCTTTCATTCAGCAGCCTCCCACAAAAGATTATGGTTGGCCAAGTTCCACATCAAATTACATAAAATCTTATCACTGCATCACCATCAGAAACTAAGAGAGGGTGGGTGGGTGGGTTTTCGTGAAAACACAGAAAAATTAAAACAGAGCTAAGAAATATGCTTGGCCATATTTTGTCAAACTACACTTTAAAACTAATCCCACAAACTGCGAAGAAAGTGTGAACCTATAAAATTAAGTATCCCGTATTCTGGAGACAATACCAAGTATATATTATGTATCCATAGTATTCCAAGCACTATTAAAACTTAAATCAATGTCTACAGTACCATGACTATCTTCTTCTTCTTCTTCTGAATAGAAAAGAATGTATTAAAGGCACCAACGGGGTGCAACCCGAAACAACCAGAATTAGAAAGAGCAATTTAGGCAACCAAAGATATTTGAACAATTTGCACTTGGCCAAAGCTTAAGCACAATAAGCCAACCATCAAGAAAACGTCAGTTGAGCATTCCTTATCTTGAAAAATCTGGGAGTTGCGCTCTATTTCCAAATTAACCAACAAGTAACCTGAAGAATCAAGAGCATAACACCTGCCTGAATTTGTCACGGCCTAGGTATTGCCAAACCTCAACTTCAGAGATCAAGTTCCTACAAGGAACCAAGTTGATTCCCATCAAGTTCCAAATGGAACTCGAAACCTTCGTCCTTCGCCACCCATGAACAATGAAAGAACAGGTGAGAGACCATTTCTTCCTCGCATTTACAGAGGACACATAAGGCAGTAAGAAACCCCTTCTCTTTAGGTTGTCAATGGTAAGGATTCCGCCCCAATGCGCCTCCCAAAAGAAAAATGAGACTTTAGCCGGGCAAGGAGTTCTCAAAACCCTATTTAATTCATTCGTGGAGAATCTACCCTTCGATTGGCCAATAGGAAGTAGGAATAGAAAGACTTAACTGAGAAAGTTGAGTCAGAGGCAAGTACCCAACACATCTTATGTTCCTCAAGTAATCAGCAGAGCAAGTTATTGATATGATTCAGTTAGTGTGGAGCCACTTGTAGTGAATCATATCAAGTGTTTTGTTATCTGAGCTGTTATAGTTCTGTTAAATAGTAGTTACTGTCAATTAACAGAGTTTACGTGGTTGTTATTCTGTTAATATGACTCAGCTTGTTATATAAGCTGTACTTGTAATAGATTTACGTAGACTTGATATGGCGAATATAATTGAGAGTCTCTTCTTCCCTGAGTTCTTTGTTGTTATTTCTGTAGCAATCTTCTTCCATAATTAGGGTTAAGGTGCTGGTTGTTATCAATTGGTATCAGAGGCCATTGATTCTGCCTTTCCCTTCCTTATATGCCCCACATCACACGAGCTGCTGCCGCCATGGATACACGAGTTTCCAATTTGGAGGTCAATTTCGACCAGATGACGCTTGCTTTTGAGAAGTTACTAGGTTCGGTGAATCACGATATTACGAATTTCAACTTGAGCATTCCTGCTCAATTTGAGAAGCTCCGACGTGATTTACGACCTGAACCAACCGCCACAGACGGTGATGATCGGTCCGATTTTGGGATCAACCGACCTCCGAATCGGGTGGAGGGACAAGATACGAGGGGTTATTTTCAGTGACCAGGATGGCAAAAGGTGGATTTCCCTCGTTTCCAGGATACTGATGATCCTTTGGCTTGGATCCATAGGGCTGAGCAATACTTTGCTTACCATGGAACCCATGACCACAAGAAGGTCATGATCGTTTCTTTTAACCTGGAGGGAGCAGCCCTCCAATGGTTTAGATGGATGGATTGTCTCCAATCCACTCCTAAGTGGGAAGAATTTACCAAATCTTTTCTTCGAGAATTTGGTCCCAATGAGTATGAGGATTTCACAGAGTTGTTATTCAAGTTATAGCAAGAAGGAAGTCTCAAAGATTACATACGTGAATTCAGGAGGTTGGCTACTAGACCCTGTGGAGTCAGTCAAGAACTCTTGAAAAGTTGTTTCTTGGGTGGATTGAAGCCCAAGCTGAGGTATGATGTTAAGATTCAGAAGCCTGACACAGTCCATTCTGCTATTGATATTGCTATACAAATTGATGCAAAATTGAGGGCTTTACAACCTGTTGCACCAAAACCTTTTGGTACTAGACCTTGCAATAACCAACAAGAGAATAGTTCCGGAAATAAAGTCTCAGACCCGCCATTTAAGAGGCCGAACAATTCCGACCTGCCATTTAAGAAAATAACCCCTGAAGAGGTGCAGGAGAAAAAGAGAAAAGGCCTTTGTTTTTATTGCAATGAAAAATATGTTAGGGGTCATACTTGTTCCAGGAAGCATCTTTTACTACTGGAAGTAGACTTTGAAAGCTTGGAGGAAACTCAAACTGAATCTGTGTTAGAGGAAATACAAGACTTTGAGTTACAAAATGTGGAGCTCAGTAGTTGTGCTTTTTATGGTATTACAGATGGTCAACGCATTAAGGCGATGAAGATAAGCGGTTTACTTAAAAACCATCCTGTCATGGTTCTGCTAGATTCAGGCAGCACTCATAATTTTGTGGATACTAGATTGTTAAAACACATGGGTTGGCATTGTGAAAAAACATAAGAGTTTGAGGTGATGATAGCTGATGGGGGAAAGGTTACAAGCATGGGATATTGTAGAAACATGCATCTGAAGTTGGGAAGTTATACTTGTCAGCCTGGTTTGTCTGTTTTACCACTTGGTGGGTGTGATATAGTATTGGGGGTTCAGTGGTTGTCAAAGGTAAGTCCTATCTTGTGGGATTTCCAGAATCTATCCATGAAGTTTACAGTAGGAAAAATCACTTATTCTCTTAAGAGTGACATTTCCAACGAATCTATGTTGCAAGAAGCCTCTTTACAGCAAATTGAAAAACACTTGCAGGGTAATAGCTTTGGTTTGCTATTATATTCTCAGGAGTTAATTTGTCCAGTAGCTGCAGATGGTTTATCTGATACACAGACTGCAGAATTACAAACCCTTTTGAATTCTTATGAGGCAGTCTTTCAGGCTCCCAAAACCTTACCTCCTGCAAGGTCTCATGACCACAGGATACCCTTGATTGAAGGAGCTCAACCACCTAGTAAGAGGCCATACCAGTATGGGCCTCTTCAAAAGACAGAAATTGAAAAGGCTGTGAAGGAATTGTTACAGGCAGGCTTCATTAGGGATAGTCATAGCCCTTTTTCTAGTCATGTGCTGCTGGTAAAAAAGAAGGAAGGATCCTGGAGGATGTGTATGGATTATAGACAACTTAATCAGCTAACCATCAAGGATAAGTATCCAATTCCACTCATCGATGACCTCTTACATGAATTACATGGCTCAAAATATTTTTCTAAACTAGATTTGTGGTCGGGCTACCATCAAATTCGGATGCACAATGACGATATTCAAAAAACAGCTTTTAGGACACATCAAGGGCGTTATGAATTTCTAGTGATGCCTTTCGGCCTCACTAATGCTCCAGCTACCTTCCAGAATTTGATGAATGATATCTTCAAGGAATTCCTAACAAAATCTATCCTAGTTTTTTTCGATGATATCCTAATATACAGTCCTACATGGGAGGCTCATTTACATGATTTAAAAACTGCATTTACTGTGTTGCAGACTCATCTGTTGCTAGTTAAACGACAAAAATGTGCCTTTGGGCAAACCAAGATTGAATATCAGGGACATACAGTGTCTCGAGAAGGGGTGTCTGCTGATCCATCCAAATTACAAGCCATTAAAGATTGGCCAGTACCACAAAATGTCAAGGAATTGCGAGGAATTTTGGGGCTTACTGGTTATTATAGGAAATTTGTGCCCAATTATGGAAGGATTTGTCATCATTTGTACCATCTTACCAAGAAAGACAACTTTTTCTGGACTAGTGCTGCTACTGAGGCATTTCACCAACTTAAAGAGCTGATGACATCTTCCCAAGTTCTCGCATTACCTTATTTTTTAGCAACTTTTGAGATCGAATGTGATGCATCTGGCTTGGGCATTGGTGCTGTTTTGCAACAACATGGCAGACCAATAGCATTGAGTAGTCAGGCTTTTGGTCCTAGGAACCAGGCCCTATCTACTTATGAAAAAGAACTCATTGCCATAGTGACAGCAGTGAAAAAATGGCAACATTAGATCCAGGGCAGGCACTTTGTCATCCGAACTGACCATCAAAGTTTGAAGTATTTCTTGAGTCAGAAAGCAAGTTCTCCATTCCAGCAAAAGTGGGTAGCGAAGCTGTTGGGTTATGACTATGAGATACAATACAAGAAAGGTTGTGATAATATTGTGGCGGATGCTCTCTCTAGAGTATCTGGGTCTCCTTTTCTGCATGAGAATTCAGCTGAGGCAACTTCATGTGAATTGGGAAATTGTTCTGCTATATCTTATCCCTACCAGATTTGGATTGATGATATGAGAAGGGATTTAGAACAGGACAGTTGGATAACTGGAAAAATAGCAGAGATTAAAAATGATGCTACTGCATTTCCTGGTTTCACAATGGATAATGGATTCCTTAAGTATAAGGCCAGAATTGTACTTAGTCCTACTTCATTGTGGAAAACACGTGTTGGAAGAATTCCATTTCTCGCCTTCTGCTGTACATCCAAGTGTCTTGAGGACTTATCACAGAATTAATCGTGGCTTCTATTGGCAGGGTATGAAAAAAGAAATTACGATGGTGGCTGAATGTACTATATGCCAACAGAGTAAGCATGAGACAGTTGCCCCACCAGGCCTATTACAACCTTTGCCAATTCCACAGAGAATTTGGGCAGAATAAGTATGGATTTCATAACTTGTTTGCCAAATTGTAGAGGAAGGTCAGTAATCATGGTCATTGTGGACCGTTTGTCCAAATATGGACATTATATTCCTCTCTCTCATCCATTTACTGCTGTCATGGTGGCTCAACAATTTATTGAGCATGTATTTAAGTTGCATGGTATGCCATCAAGCATTGTTAGTGACCGGGACCCTATTTTCCTTAGCAATTTTTGGAAGGAATTTTTCAGGTTGCTCGGGTCCAAACTCTGTATGAGTAGTGGTAATCATCCTCAAAGTGAGGGCCAGACTGAAGTTTTGAATAGGTGTGTGGAGACCTATCTTAGGTGTTTTATAGGAGTGCATCCCAAGCAATGGGTGCAGTGGTTACCTTGGGCTGAGTGGAGCTACAACACCTCCTATCATACTTCAGCCAAGACCACCCCTTTTGAATTGGTCTATGGCTATGCCCCACCTCTGTTATGTCATATGAGATTGGTTCTGCTAAACTGGATATAGTTGAGAGGACTCTGATGGAGAGGGATCACATGCTGAATATGTTAAGACATAATTTACAGGTGGCTCAAGAGAGGATGAGGACCCAAGCTAATAAACATAGGTCTGAAAGTGAATTTCAGGTTGGAGATTTGGTTTACTTGAAGTTAATTCCTTATCAACTGCCAGCCTTGAAGTCACATCCATTCCATAAGCTTCATCCAAAGTTATATGGTCCATATCCTGTGTTGGAAAAGATTGGTTCAGTGGCTTATAAACTCTCATTACCTACTGATTGTAGGATTCATCCTGTGTTACATGTAAGCAACTTGAAGAAGCATTTAGGACCATCTGTAGTTCCCAGTTCTCCACTTCCTTTTGTAATAGATGCAGGTCTGGTGTTGAAGCCTGTTCCAGAAGCTGTTCTTCAACGCAGAATGTACAAAAAGGGTCAAGTAGCGGGTACCCAAATACTGGTTCAATGGCAGGGGCATACTAGAGACGAAGCCACATGGGAAGATTATCATGATTTTGTTACAAAATATCCTGCATTTCAGTTTTGACTTGTTGTTGAAAAGCAAGGTTCTTGTTAAGGAGAGGGTAGTTGATATGATTCAGTTACTGTGGAGCCACTTGTAGTGAATCATATCAAGTGTTTTGTTATCTGAGCTGTTACAGTTCTGTTAAATAGTAGTTACTGCCAATTAACAGAGTTACGTGGTTGTTATTCTGTTAATATGACTCAGCTTGTTATATAAGCTGTACTTGTAAAAGATTTACGCAGACTTGATATGGCGAATATAATTGAGAGTCTCTTCTTCTCTGAGTTCTTTGTTGTTATTTCTGTAGCAATATTCTTCCATAATTAAGGTTAAGTTGCTGGTTGTTATCAGTTATCATAGAGAATCTTCCAAAAATTATTTCAGATTAATTTTTTGTGCATTCACATGCACATAACGTTCCGTCGTTGTTTTGACTGTCAACTATCTTCTAGGAAAGATATTGATAACAACAGAATCACAGGTCATAAATTTTCAGAAGCAGACAGATCAGGCGAAAAACTACTGTAAACAACAAGAACATATAAAATATAATCTAATAAGATTTTTCCTCTCACCGTATCATTTTTGCAGCGCCAAATCCAAGGGTATCATGGAGCAGATCGTTCATGTACCTTCTTTGTACTAGCTGTTGAAGCTCAAGGTTGTTATAAATTTCTGGAAGATAAGCCTCTCCAGGACCATTTTTATGCTTATTCCAGAGTAAAATGAATTTACTGTTAAAAAGATTCCAGGTCTCTTCAATTGTCTTCAAAATCCATTTCTGGTATATCTACATGACAACATGAACTCCATATGTAAACCTTAATAAGATCAGGTATAGGAATAGCGGAAAAAACAAAAACAAAAAGGCCAATGGAAAAAAAATCCTCAAGCTTCAATACTATTGCCTCAAATACACGTACATTATATATGTGAAGAAGCAAAGTTAATGTAAATCCTGTACCTGTACGCACCCACAAATACACATTCACAGACATATTCAGGTATAATCAAAGAGCATGGCATCACTGCTGTCCATATTATTGAATTTCACGATAATCAGCTTTATTCTTTTATCAATCGGCAGAGGAGTCAATCCATTTTCTGCCGATTGTTAAGGTCGAGAACTGTATCTGCAATTGTCAATGCATCAGTAAATGCTCTGAGCTAACGACTTCTTATAACTCACATGCAGACATGGGTAATAGACAAAAACACCAAGCAGGTCATAGCTACAGGTATATAAGGTTAGCCTAACAATTAATGAGAAAATAAAGAAATTCAACGCAGAAGTCCAATTGTTCGTCTGTTGGATCATTAACAAAAAAAGAGATTTCGTCACATACAAGGAAATGCAATGAGTAAATGAACAAGGATAATTCAACAGTAAATAACACAATAATATGACCAAGATCAAAGAATCTGAAAAGCTTCATTAACCTAATCCCTAAGGTGACATTTCTGACTACTTCGATAGAGAGAGAACAGGCATTTTAGAGGGGTAGAATTTTCTCTGTAACATTAACAACTTATGGTTCCACACTTTGCCTTTTGGTTTACAGAAGAGGTAAAGAGAGATGATTTTGAATTTCATTTAAATTTGTTTTCTTCCTGGCACCTTCTTGGTGCTTTTTCCATCTTAATAATGCTACATTTTCCATTAAAAAACATATAACATCACCTCTACCAACATTTTAATAAATCATATACAAACTGCAATAAGGAAAGAACCAGATAACAAAAAATGAAATGTAAGCAAAGCAAAGAGAGCAAAAGAGGACATACTTGTCGGTCATTCTGTTCATTTGCATGTCCATTTTGGGCAAAGAAAGCCAAAATCAAGTTCCCAATAAAAGCTCCAACATCAAAACCCATAGGTCCATAAAATGCGAATTCTGGATCAATAACCTGAGTTGACTCCAATGTAACCATGATGGAGCCAGTGTGCAGATCTCCATGTATTAGTGCTTGAGATCTTTCACAAAACCTGAGAGAGAAGCAAACTCCAACGAATCATGAAACACACTATTAAAAAAAAAAGGAATCTCCACATTAAATTTTTAACGAGTGACAAGATAAGACCAATACATAGATTTCAGCCCCGCAACTTCAAGCTTCAAAGTATTATCCTCTCGAACAGCCTTGGCATCATGATCAAGATAAGGAGAAGTCCAACGGTTAAACTCAGATACCTTGTAAGGATCAGAGAAAACAACCTGCTCAGTTAGCCTACATAGTTCAACATTCCCACAAAATTCAGCAACTGCATACAGCAACAAAAATCAGCGTGTTAGATACTTTACTTCAAAAACATTGATGTAACTAGAGTAAGGGGGTACGAGTCTCCATTAATTTTAACCTAGCAATTAATGAGAAAAGGGGTACTTTACTTCAGAAAGTGTATTTACCTAAGCCTTTGTGCTCCAAGGTGGTATGATAAAGCAGGGATGTATAAAAAAGTGTCTTTGACATATAATCTGACATGTGCTCTGCCAACATTGGATATTCAATTCCAGAAATTAACCCTTTCCTGAGGATTATATGCGGAGGCTCCAAATATCGCATGCCAATCAAAGACATTGTTCGGTCAAAATGATAAACTTGTGGAACGTGTTCAGGACACAATCGACCATGCTCTTTCAGTGCCAAGGTCTCAAAATAAGCCCTTTCCTTTGTCATTGGCCACGTCTCAATACAACGTAAGTATGGAAGCGCCTGCAGTCATACCAGCTAAAATAACTGAATAATGAGTGTGTTTAGATCAATATCCATTTTACCCCAGATATCCACAAAAGTGAAGTACAATTGTACAAATAAACAGGTACAAATCTTTGCTGAATACCTAAGAGCTCGAAGATAGGAATAATCAATAGGTTCATAGGTTGATATGATACAAAGATCAATCGAAAATTATAGATAAATACGAGTACAATCACAATTCAAGAATCAATTAATAGCTAAATACAGGTACGAAATAGCAGGAAAGTCTAAATATAAGGAAACCCAAGTTCAAAAGCAGAAGTTCAGCATACATAGCAGATCAATCTCCAATACAAAAAAAACCCTTTAATTCCTCAGAAAAAACATTTCCGCCTAGTTTTTCGCCGTTGAAATGATAAAAGATTCATAGCTTCAAATTTTCATTCCTATTTCACACTTAAAAGAAAATTAGTCGAGCCAAGCACAGCAATAACCTGCTTGATGACAAAGGACCCAGATGAGCCAACAACAATGTAGACGAAATTTAGATTGCCATCCCCCACTTCTTTGATCGTCAAGTCAGCAAAATTGTTTCCAACGACAGATGAGAGAGAAGGCGTAGCCTTTATGTAATCCACCAGTGACTTGTCGTCCAGTGGACGAAACTCCGAGAACTCCATTCCCAGCAGAGGCTTCCCGCTAGTATTGGAGGATGAGGGTTCAGGGGAAATGGGGGTTTTCAGAGGCAGATTGTGATTGGACTGTAGCGTTCCGAGCGTAATGAGTAAAAGTTTTTTCAAAACAGTGACGTTCAATGAACCTGGTCGTTTTTTATTGTCTTTATTCTTTAATCAACCACAGCAATGAAAATTATTTCAGCACTCTTGCCCAAAATATCAAATCACATAAAGCAACCAAATACGGCACCCCATATATTCACACCAATAAAGTGCAAATTCCAATAAATTCCTTTTATTTTCTCAATTTTAAACAAAGTGCAAGTACCTATTTTTTCATAAAAAAAGTGTAAGGGATCGTTTGGTTTTTAGAATGATTTGAGAGGGAATGAGAATGAGAATGGAATGGGAATGAGAATGGGAATGGGAGTGGGAATGATATTTTGATTCTCACGTTTGGTATGTATAAAAACTGGAAATGAGAATGGGAATGAAGTTGTGTTTTGTCCATTATGTCCATTTTTTTTTATTTTCTCAATTTTAGTCAAATCAACAATTTTTCTATTATTTTCATTAAATTTATACCAAAATCAATATCGAATCCCATTTTTATCATAAAAAGTCAAAATATATACTCATTTATGTCAACAAAACATATATTTTAATACACTATTGTTGGCCGATCAAAATTCTATAATTATAATTGCTGCCCTTAAAAAGGATAACATTGATAGTACATGAGATTGGGAAAGATGGCTCATGTTTTTGTTCAAAGTTTAAACATTTCAAGTTAATTTCTCAAACTCCGATTTTGGTCAATCTCATTAGTTTCGTAGAATTTTTCAAATTTAGAAAGCGAAAATGTAGAGGTGGCACTTTTGCCATCCACTCAATTTTCACATAGAAAATAAAATTAACAAAACTTTATTCTTTTAAAAATTTAAATGTGGATTAATCAGTGTATGACACATGTACTCTCCAAAATTGAAATTACAACAAAACTCTAACCCTAACATATCACCAACGGTATGTGTTTGTACAGATTCAATATTGGAGAGTTCAAATTCGACTCGATAGAAAAATAATGTTGTCAGAGTGATGAGCTCAAATATTCCCTTGTGTTTGTCCCACTACCATAAGCTCAATTTTTTTCTTGAGACCATTAAACAAATTTGTATTCAAGATTTTCATTGTATTCAACTGAGATGAACAATCAAAACATATACAAAAACAGAAGCAAACCTAGATCTAATGGATACAACATGAGATTCTAACACATGTAAAGAGAAATCTTAATTACAAAAAGAGTCATTGAACTAGCTGTTGTTACTGGGCTTAATGGGCTTAATGTTGGGTTGATTTGACTTGAGCCTGTCTTGAGTAAGAGAACTAGTGTACTCTCTTTTACACCCCCGCAAGATGTGGCTTCTATCAAGAAGCCCAATCTTGGATCGAGGATTAAAGAAATGGGAACGAGGAAGCGATTTGGTGAGGATGTCGGCCAACTCATGGTGAGTAGCAATGTGATGAATAGACAGAAAACCTTTGTTGATCGAATCATGAAGAAAATGCAAATCAATGGCAATATGTTTCATGCGAGAATGCATGACCGGATTAACACTGAGATGAGTAGCACCAAGGTTATCATAGTGCAAAATTGGAAGAGTAGAGAGAGGAATGTGTAGTTCTTTGAGGAGATTAGTAATCCAGATAACCTCGGAGGCTGTGGAAGCCAAGGAGCGATACTCAACTTCGATTGAAGAACGAGCTATTGCTCTTTGTTTGGGAGACCGCCTAGAAATGGGGCAATTACCAATGAAGATGATATGAGAAGAAACGAACGAGCGATCATCAGGATTTCCTGCCCAGTTAGAGTCAGAAAAGGCACAGAGAAACAAGGAGCCTTGCGTGGGAAAGAAAATCCCATGGGCCAAAGTACCTTTCAGGTAACAAAGAATACGTTTGAGGATGAGCTAGTGGGCAGTAGTAGACCTGGACAGGTATTGAGCAAGGAAATTAATGGAGAAACATATATCAGGATGAGTCAGCGACAGATACTAGAGACCACATACAATCAGTGGTAAAGAAGTTCATCAGATAATGTAGTCCCAAATGTTTGCATGAGTGAAATTTGCCGAAAGAGGGTTGTTAACAAGCTTAGCATCTAACATGTTAGCACGAGCAAGCAAGTCATGAGTATATTTATGTTGACATATGAAAAGTCCAGAATCAGTTCTAATAGTTTCAATGCCTAAGAAATAAGAAAGATTACCAAGTTCCCTAAGAAAAAACTTCTTTGCAAGGGCAATAGTAATGCGAGTAACAAGAGAAAGATCAAAACCTGTCAATATAATATCATCAACATACATAAGAAGGCGAACAACAAAAGCATAATGTAAAATAAAAAGAGAACAGTAAGCTTGAGAATTAGTAAAACCAAGCTCCAGCAAAGTAGTGCACAAAGTAGTGTATCAGACGCGAGGAGCCTGTTTAAGGCCATAAATGGACTTGTGAAGCAAGCAAACATGTTTCGGAAAACAAGAATCACAAAAACTTGGGGGTTGTTTCATAACCACAGTTTCAGTTAATATGCCATTTAGGAAAGCATTATTGATATCAATTTGATGGATATGTCAGTGATAAAGGGTTGTTACAGATAAAAGAAGACGAATAGTTGTAGGCTTTACAACAGGCCTAAAATTTTGAGAATAGTCAAGCCTAGTGCATTGAAGGAACCCCTGGGCAACGAGGCATGTTGTATAACGATTAATACTTCCATCAACATTACGTTTAAGCCTAAAAACCCATTTAGAACCAATTTGTTTGTGGGAAGGATGAAGAGTCCATGTTTTATGCCTAGTGAAGAGCTTGAAGTTATTCCTACATAGCAGTGGTCCACGCAGGGGAAGAAAAAGCTTCATAAATAGTGCAAGGTTCAGAGGAGGTAATAGCTGGATGCAACGTGGAAGAATTGAGAATTTTGGGTTTATAAATATTATTCATAGAATGAGTCCTCATTGAATGTAAGCGATGGGGAGGGTACGGAGAAGTGTAAATAGATGGGATGGTGGAAGAATCAGGGGAGGTCCCTAAAGGAGTTTCAAAAGATGAAGGTGGAGAGGGAGAAGGATTGGCTGGAACTAGAGAAGAAAAAGAACAAGTAGCATGAGGTAAGCTAAGAGAAGAATCAAGGGAGGTCCCTAAAGATTATAAAAGATAGGGAGGTTGAGAGGTAAAAGGATGAGGAGACACTAAATTATGATCTGATAAAGGACCACAGTCAAATGAACCAGTAATGGTGATTTGAGAGGGTGAAGAAGTGAAACCGAGAAAAATATTTTCTTTAAAAACAACATGACAAGACAGATAGATTTTGTGGGAGATGGGTTCAAAACATTTGAAAGAGCTTTGTGATAGAGAATAACCAACAAAGATGCAACGGGAAGATCGCGGTTCCAATTTTCTAGAGGTGTAAGGCCTAAGCCAGGGATAGCATAAACACCCAAAAATGCGTAACTTAAAATAATTTGGAATCTTATGCAACAAAATTTGATAAGGAGATTGATTTTTGAGAGGTAAAAGTGGAATTCTATTAATGAGGTACACGACAGTTTCAAATGCCAAGGACCAAAATGAAGGAGGAAGGTTAGCTGCATATAGTAGAGCGTTACTAGTTTCCACTATATGTCCATGTTTATGTTCTACAACCCTTACATGTTGAGGAGAATATGGTGGTGATTGCATCTAGGAGATGCCAAATGGTATGGGAACCATGGGATTATTTTTTAGTTTCGAAGAGAATACTCGAAGTTCTTGATATTTTATGTGACATGAGCATGATTGGTGGCATATTGTTACCCTACTGAGCTTCTAGCTCACTCATTTACTTTCTTTCCTCCCTACAGATGAGACTGGTGAGTACCGATGATGCTGATTGATAGAGATGTTGTGGCATGGATGGCACCTGGAGGGTTAGGTCGGGTTGTGAGTTGGGACTGTTGTCTAGCATGCTTGTTTGTATTTGTTATACTTATGTTTTGTTAACTGTTCGACACCGATTCCTGTGGATGATGGACAATTATAAGGAAATCAAGGGGATTGGATCTTCTAAATCGGGATATGGACCTTGGGTCTTGATATCGTATATGATATGGATTGTTTATGATATTATTAATGTGGAAAGTTTGTGCATGCTGTTAGATGGTCTGAGCCCTTCTAGGTTGTGATTGCATGCTGATAGAGGCCAAAGGCCCTTGGTGGGTTGAGATGTGGTTGTGTGATATTTGCTGCATTTGTTTGAAGTGGACATTCCCCGATATACGGGGAGATACTTCCATATTTTCATTAGAACCAATGGTTGGATGACGTGCTAGAATGTCCTTATTGACGAGCTTATATGTCACCAGTAGCGCACCCGGCTCGGGTGGAATTTTCTAGTCGGGGCGTTGCAAGGATGACTGAGTCGTTGGTGCTAAAGAGTAAAGCTGAGCTTGGAAGCAAAATGAGCAAAATATTGTTGAGAGGTATAGAACTAATAGATCACATTGAAGTAGCTACCTCAAACCCGAGTTGCTCTTGAAATATGAGACTTAACGACGAAAAATTTAGGATAAAATTCAAGATAAACATTGTTTGCTTTAGTAAATTGATGGAGAGATGCTAAATTCTTCTATAAGGAAGGAACATAAAGAGTATTTTCGAGATTGAATTTGTGGTGAGTAGTGTGGAGTGTACAAGATCCTTGATGGGTTACAGCCAAACCTGAATCGTCCCCAATTTTGACCTCATCTAGTCCATCATATTCTAAGTGGATTGAAAGATTTCCTAGGTTAGCGGTCATGTTATGACTGGCACTTGAATCTACAAGCCATGGTTGAACGTTGGAAGGTGCAGAGCTAGCAAAACTAGTAGTATAATTTGCATTTGGAGCATAGTCAGAGACAAATGTTTTTCGTTTCCTACAGACCTTGACTGAATGGCCATGTTTCTCACAAATTTGACAGAAAATGTGTGGTCGAGAGCGATAACCAATTTATTGTTGTGGTTATTAAAACCAGAATTGTTGTGAAGGAGGATTGAGAGCGATTATTACCACCTCCACCATGAATCAAGGACTGAGATCGAGGAGGAAAATTCCTTCCACCAGAGTGTTGATTTTAGTTACTATTGAACCTTTGTTTGTTAGAATAATAAGTAGTAGAGACTCTGTTAACTTGGTCCTTTTCAAGCTTTTGTAAGTAGGCTTATTGACTTAGTAACTTGTCATAAAGATCATCAAAAGAGATAGGAGTCTCTCGTCCTCAGATAGATTCAACAAGACATTTATAATTAGACCCTAAGCCATCTAAGATATACAAAACCAAATCATCTTCATCAACTTAGCTTGGAGAAGAGCTAATTCATCATAAATTTCTCGAACATAAGTAATATACTCTTCAATAGTGTGATTTTCTCGTTGGAGGTTATGTAATTGTTGACGGAGTTGGGTCTTTCTACAACAAGATTTGTTGGCATACAATTGATAAAGTCGTGTCCAAGCTTTAGCTAAAGTGGAGACATCATCAAGCAATGAAGTTACTAATTCATGTAAAGAGGAGATAATAGCTTTCAAAAGCAAGCTATCTTGACGATCCCAGTAGTCAAACTCAACTATAAACCTCCATCCACAAAACCCATCAAGCGATACCCATGAAGAACGATAACTAACTACATTCGTCACAACGTGAAGTTGGAAGACTTCAACTTTCAGGTTAATTGGGAATTAACATTAACAGCAATAATGGGTTTCCCATTAGCAGCAAGAAGTTCAAAACCATCTCCATGGGAATTAACTTCATTAGCAGCCATGGAGGAAGAAGGTGATTGTAACAAGGAACTATCCTTCTCCAATACCATAAACAAACTTGTATTCAAGATTTTCAATGTATTAAACTGAGATGAACAATCAAAACATATACGAGAACATAAGCAAACCTAGATCTAACGGATACAACATGATATTCTAACACGTGTAAAAAGAAATCAAAATTACAAAAAGTGTCATTGAACTAGCCATTGTTACTGACTTAATACGCTTAATGTTGGGCTGATTTGGCTTGAGCTTGTCTTGAGTAAGAGAATTGATGTTCTCTCCTTTAACCATAAGCTCAATATTAGAGAGCTAAAAATCGTAATATTCGCATTGTGTTTGTCCCCCATCAGAAGCGCTCTCTCTCTTCATTACTAATTGGAGTCATAAAGAAACCAAAATATGAATGTAAGATATACCCTTATTAAAGTGGCTCATGTGTGTATATATATATGGTTTAATAAATAATAAATCATGATAGTTAAAATTATGGGATAGGACAATGTGAACTTATTTCGAATCAACACAATCAAATGATGCATTGTCCTTGTTTTCAATCACTTGGATGGTGTTAATTGAAAACAAGGACACATTTTATAAATTATATTGCAGTCCTCATCCCTAAAATTCTATTGGTCAAGTGCAGAGAGGTAGTTTTCGTATAGGTAAGTTCTACTTAATAGTAGTAGGGCAATAACTGTACAACATAATTGGTACTTTCTCTATCCGATAAAAGTTTAGAATACGTTTTCCATTGTTAATTTACTTTCTAAAAATTCAAGAGGGTCAAAAAGACAGAAACTCAGTTTTTTGGACCAATGAAATAAAGCTTATTGATTCCACTCCCTACAAATATCACTAATGGATTCAAGTACTTCTCCTATGCATTATTGTTTAATTGTATTGAGTGTGAAGATCAAGACGCATTGTATACAATTATATTGCAGCCCCCCACCACTAAAATTCTGCTGGTCAAGTGTGGAGAGGTAGTTCTCCTATAGATAACTCCTATTTAATGGAAGTAGGGCAATAATTTTAAAACATAATTGGTCCCCTCTCTACCCTATAAAAGTTTAGAATGCGCTTTCCATTGTTAACATACTTTCAAAAAGTTCAAGAGGGTCAAGAAAAGCAAGACTCTAGTTTTCTGGATTAATGAAATAAAGTCTATTGATTCCACTTCCTACAAAGATCACTAATGGATTCAGGTACGTTTCCTATGCATTATTATTTTAATTGTATTGATTGTGAAGATCATCAAATTCCACGATCTATGTATATACGTGATTATGTGATTGTTTATTGTCTACAATCTTATGATGAATTTTAGATGTGGTATCAGAGGTAGGTTTAGGAACTCATGATCTTCCATCAAATTATTGTTGATCTAGATTTCCTATGAACCCTAGTTTTGAATATGAGAATGTTCATTGTTCTGCTGCACCTAGTGTCATATTATTTCTTCAATTGCATATTATGTAATTGATGCATCCATGTTAATTTAATAAGTATGGATATATAAAGTTTAGAGAGATGAGGACTATGGGTCCAGATGTTAGACTATAATTTATTGTTGATGATGTTTATATGATACTTTGCATATGAATTGCATGTAATTAGGAGGACAGAAGCCCTACTAAGAGTGTGAATTTGGATAGATGGCCAGAGGCCCTGCTAGGTTGCAAAATTGTGATGTATGATTGTTGATTGAATCTTTACGATGATGTATTTATTGACTCCAGGTTGGCACTCTCTAATATACGGGGAGGTGCTGCCGAATTTTTGTTAGAATATGAGATTAGGATGAAACATATTTATGTCTTTAATGACAAGTGTGACGTCATCGGTAGCGCACCCGACTTGGAGGGTATTTTTTGGGTCGAGGCGTTACATAGACTCAAAGCCTAAAAGTTGATCGATATAAATTTTCTCATCTAGTTCTCTATTGAGAAATGCAGTTTTCACATCCATTTGGCATAATCCCATGTTGATATTGAAAGACCTAGGCTAACACGAGAAGGGGGGTGTGAATTGTGTCGCTAAATTCTAATAAAAATCACCTAGTACCAAATTTAACAATTTAAGCACTTAGAACACCAAAAACACCAATCAATCAATATGAGGCTCTAAGTCACTTTAGACCTAATTGGTTTCAAGCAATATGAATGTATTATATGTCTAGAGGCTTGAATCCCTAATATGATGAGATAATGATCAATCAAGCAAGCAATCAAGATTGCATGACAATGTCAGAATTAGTAGGCTCATGGGTACAAATTAGAATTACTATCCAAATACAATCTTTTGATTCCTAACCTCATGCAATCCCAATAAGCAATTTCAGATTTGCAACAAATTGAACAAGTATGACAAGTTTCACATAAACAATTTGTTCAAGCAAATAATCAAGTGTATGAGCAAGGCAAATATGAAATCAAACAAGTAAAGAGTAGGGATAGAGAATGACATAAGGATATTTAGTGGTTCGGAGCTTACTCTTCTACATCCACTACCTAAGCTTCTCAAGCTTAGGATTTCCAAATCCACTAGTGGGTGGTTTGGCAAGTTCACCACAAACTTAGAGATTCCAAGCTCCCCACACTTGTACAAGAAGGTTTTCCCAAGTTCACCTTCAAACTTTTACAAGAAGGTTTCCAAGCTAACCCTCAAACTTTTACAATGTAAGTTTCAAGCTCACTTACGACTAAGGGTTTGCAAGCTCCGTCAAACTTCAAAACATTCTCAAAAAGTGGTTGCCCTAACAAGGGAATTTTTCAAGTGGTGAAGTGTTGGTTCACTCAAGGTTTAGCAAAAGCTATTTGGTTTGAGGAACTCTCAATCTCTCAATATAAAGCTCACGGATAGGATATAAATTTGGCTCAAATTCATGGCTTTCACTCAACCAAAGGTTCACACAAAGTCTCACAAGGATGAAAATAAGTTTAGGAGAAGCTTTGTGTAAAGTAGCTCAAGAACACTCAAAGAAATACCTTAACGATTTTGGCTTGAGAGTGTGTCTTAGCTTGAGGTTGATGAGGGGAAGATGATGAAAATAATCTCAGTAAATGATGATCAAAATATCAAGGGAAGATCACTAAAAAGATTGTAGATTCAAGAACAAAAGCTCTCTAGGAAGTTTTGCACATTAGTCTTCCAAGTGTAGAATGAAGCATGACTTTCCTCTTCATTTGTCTCCATTGAATCTTGGCCATTAGATCTTCTTAATATTCAATCTCAACCCTTCATCTACTTCTAATCTCAACCCTTCATCTACTGCTAATATATGCCCTTCACGATCAAGAACGAAATCAATCCACACCATTAACCAAACTAGCCGTTATTGACTTTGGTCAACATTTGCTTCAAATAACAATTTTTAACTCCAAGGATTGTTTGGACCTTTTTTCATTCTTATTAAACTCCTATTCATGCTTGAAATGTCTTCAAAAATCATCCAAACACTTCTTGCAAGGCTTACACGAAATTCCCCCAAAATGCACAAAGTCAAGAGCATGAAAGTACATGGTGATGTGGACAATTCTCCATCAAGCATTTTGGCTCCAGTATTTTTCATTTGATTTCAAATGAATCCAAGGCTTCTCAAACTCTCTCAAAAGGCTCCTAAGGCTTTCTAGAAGGATTATGGCCGAACCCCTACTCCAAATAAATCATCCAACATTAATTCAACTTAGTCTAACCCATGGAAGGTCAATTAGGTGAATTTAGACTATTTTTGGTAAGAAATGGGTTGCACCAATTTATGTCCTCTTGACTCCAAATTTGGTCAAATTTATCAATACAAATTTCTTAGACCCTTTCCTAAATAACTTCTTCAATGTAGCTCAAAACCTTGATCAAGTTCATCTCATCTAGCTCTCACAAGCTCAATTGCTCCCAAATAGGGTTTCCTAGGGGATTTCGGGTTCTAGGGCACTTTAAGCCTAAAAAATGAAATCCCAATGCCCCATGACCATTTCATATCTTCAATTAATATCCCAAATAAGTGTATTATTTGTACCTACAAAGAAATGAGGGATAGAACAATCCAATTTTGCTTGTAAGCTCAAAGAGCTTCAATGCTAAGAATGGTAAGTTAAAATCATATCAAATCAACCCAGAAAATTCAGATGAATAAATGATAAATAATTATATAATTTTCTAAGCATACACACCAAATTTGAAGTCAATCCAAGCCCCATAGCATCTAGGTCACTAAATTGCACATTTTGAATTTTGCAAGTGTCAGCCTACTGCTCCTTGGACAACCGCTCATCTCTCATACAAAATTCCTCTTCAAGGATTATGACATCACGAGACTCAATTCATGTCAGCTTAGAGAGAGAGAGTGAGAGGATCTTGGCAAGATTTTTTTGCTAGTTTTTGAGGAATCAAGATTGCTCAAGCAAGATTTAGTAGGACTTAACCAACATCTCAAGATCTAAGAAAAGATTTTGGATTTCTTAGGTTGGGGTTTGATGAATTTTGTAGGTATGTGTAAAAATCTTGGATTTTGATAAAATTAGTGACTAAATGGGTTGAATTAAACTTATTTTTGATGGTATTCTCTAGATTCTATTATGGATTGGAGTGGTAAGCTATAATTGGCATAGTTCTAGAACTTCGAAAATCGTGGTTGGAGGAAGATGAGATACTTTCTTGATTTGTTTGAAGATGTTAAATTGAAGTTATGAGCGTGTTAGTTTGAGATTGGGATTGTCAAATAATAGGTTGGTTGAAGTTTGATTACACAAGGTTAATCCAAATATGCCTGAAACTTCATAAAAAAGTTTGTCCTACAAGCTTACTCCTACTCCCATGAGTCTGACTATGAAGATGAGTCTCTAGAAAATTCATTGACCAAACTTGCTATAGGAGTATAATTGACAGTCTACTTAACTACAAGTAGACCTGATATTGCCTTTAGTGTTTGTGTTTTTGCTAGATATCAAGATAATTACAAAGAATCACACTTGACTGCAGTGAAAGAATTTTGAAATATGTGAATGAAACTCTTGATTTTGGAATCTTTTATTCAAAAGATACTAACACATCTCTTGTAGGTTATACTGATGCATATTGGGCAGGATGTAGTGATGATAGGAAGAGAACATAAGGAGAGTTTCTTCATTGGAAACAACCTTGTTGCTTGGCATTGCAAGAAGAAGAATTCAATTTCTTTCTCTACTGCTGAAGTTGAGTATATAGCGTTGGAAGTTATTGAACTAATTTTTTTTTGGATGAAACAAATGCTTTAGGACTACTAATTAAGACATGAAAGTATTTATCTTTTGTGACAATATGAGCTCTATTAATATCTCAAAAAAAAATCATGTTCAACACTCTAGGACTAAGCATATCGACATTCTTCGTCATTTCATCCATGAGTTTGTTGAACATAAAACTATCTCCCTTGAATTTATCTCTTAGATAATTTTGTTTGAGTTCTTGAGAAAAACACTAGGGGTTTATGAAAGTCAATTAGATCTCCAGTATTTCTCTTAAAGATAAGAGTGTGGGATGCATGATTGTTTTTCATTGTTCTACTGTGAAACCCCAACCCAACCCAAAACATATATATATATATGTATATATATTAAGTCCCGATTAAATTTTGGGTAAGAAATTATTGAAAGTGAATTCGGGGAGGTTGCGGACACCCACGTTGTAAAGGATCACTAAAAATTATTTTTGAACAAGGTTCACTAAATGGGCCATAACGTTTAGCACACATGTTTGTTTTGGAGCAATCATCATATGCAAATAGCAGGCTACAACTATGGGGAAAGCAACAACCCTGCGATCCAACAACAGGAGACTCAAAGACTCTGACATGAAGTGGTACGTCTTAAGGAGGAGAACAGGGAATTGCGATATGAGAATGGAGTCTTGGCGAACTCGAGAATCCGAGAGGCTTGAGGAAGATCCTGAAGAAGAATCTGAGGAAGAACCAGTGTTCGAGGAAAAATATTGTATAACATGAAGATAGTTGCATGTGGTCTAGAAAGCTCACAGAGTCGATGTTAGTGTGGGGGGTATGGAACATGGATCTTAGGAGTAAAAACCCTTGATATTTGAGTTTGACCTTGTAGTGGGGAAATGTATTGAGCTGGTGTATAAAATTATATAAATATGATGATGATGGTGTTTGAAAATTGAAGTGTGCTTTACAATTCCAAGGATGCTAGTAAAGCTGAAGGCAAATCCAAAAAGGATTCTAAACAGTCTGATAATGATGATGATAGTAGAAAAAGCACAATCGAGTAGAATTACATAATTAATAGGGAAACCTATATTGATGTGGAGAATGGGGTTGAACGATCTCTTGAAGAGGATGAGTTCCATGTGAATTGCAAGATTGAGGATGAGTTAACACGCATATCCAATGCGTTGTTTAAACTCGAGATGTAGGTAAGTTTGTTAAATTTCGGGGATGATGAAATTTTTTTGAGGGGCGAAGGATGTGAAACCCCAACCCAAACATATATATATATATATATATTAAGTCCCTATTAAATTTTGGGTAAGAAATTATTGGAAGTGAATTTGGGGAGGTTAAAATTGTTTTTGAACAAGGTTCACTAAATGGGGCATAACGTTTAGTGCATATGTCCGTTTTGGTCCCATAATTTACCAAATCGAAGCTTACACCAAGCCGGATATGGAATTTTTGGAAAATGAGAATAAAAATAAGTATAAACCTCCCAGGAGCTAAAAGTTTCCTGACACTTTTGGGAAGTGTTGGGACACTTCATGCAGATTTGGGGTAGGGGAAGTTCTAGGGAGTGAAAGTGTTCGGACACCCCTGAAAAGTGTCCGGACACTTCTTGCAGAAAATAGGAGCTGAAGTTCCAGTAACCAAAAGTGTCCAGGCACCCACTTATGGTGTCCGGACACCGGTCGAGATTTTTGAATATTAAGAGTAGTTCCAGACATTTTCATTACAGAAAAACATAAGAAACACGAGATAAGAGAGAGAAACTTAGAGAGAGAGGGAGATTTCTTGAGAGTTTGGATAGGAATCTTAGTAGATGGAGAAGCATAACTAGATTCAAGGTTGATTCAAGGAAGATTTGAAGGTTTGAGGTAAGATTTCCTAGTTTGGACTTCTAGGGTTTTTCATAGATTTACTTTGATGCCTTAAGAGTTTGATTGTAGGGTTTGGATATGTTGTTTCTAGGGTTATTTATGATTGTTTTACTAGTTTAAATCATTGGTTTAGGCTAGGTTTCAAATTTGGAGAAGTTTGAGGATTTTGAGGAAAATCCTCAAGAGAGAAGGTAAGTTCTCTTGGTTAATGTTTTGATTTCGTATTATTGTTGTTAATTAGTGTTGTTAATATGATATTATGGATTCGGAATGTTTAAATCAATAGGTGGGTCAAAGATGGTCGAAACCCTAACTTTGGGAATTGGTATAGTAAGTGGTGCTTAATTGAGACAGGGGATTTTTGGACCAGATTATCTTTCGTATCGTTCATTTTCTCTATAAATGTGGTTTAATTCTTCATTGACCATCGTATTTTGTGTTCTTGCCTTTATGTTTCTAAGGAAGAACGAACTTCGAGTTTATTTGTCTTTTCTTGAAATATAGCTTGCATTCACCCATGCATATGTTCAATCACATATTGAGTATGATTGATCGTTCATGCATCACGGGTAGCTATATATATATATATAGGTTGAGTAAATATATATATTAATTGATGGCATGAAGCTTAAATGCATTAGAGATTGCATGGGATGCTCGAGTATGGACTCGAGTATTCCCTAGCAATTACTTGAACATGACATGGGAGGATGCTTGTGTGTCGGGGCATGGCTTCAACCATATGATTTCATGTGAGGCAACACACTTGAAGTGTGGGTGTGGTGTGACTCACACAACCGGGTGACCTTCAGGGGGATTTGATTGGAATGGTATGGTCAATCCATTAATGGTTGGGAGAACCTGGATTGAACGGGGGAATTTGATGAGCCCACGCACATCCATTAATGGTTGGGAGAGCCAGGATGTGTGTTCGATGTTGTATTGTGATTGGGATGATCATGATTATTGATTGTTGATTGTTGATTCATAGTCGATACTTGAGAATGATGAATGTTGCCCTTAATAGGTCACTCAGGTATTATTGTTGTGTTATGTGACATGAGCATATGAGATATCATATTGATGCATTGCCTTTTCATTTGGATTCGGCCTATAACTATTGTTTACTCTATTTACCCATACTGAGCTTTTAACTCACCCTTTTCATTTTCTTCCTCCCTATAGGTGAGACTGGGACTGGTATGAGTACCAATGTTGCGGATCAGTAGAGACAGAGCTATGGTATGGATGACACTTGGAGGAGGTTTAGGATTGGGGAAATGTGTGGGTTGTGTAACAACCCGAATCTTTGGATAACTAGGTGTGGTAAATGTGATAAGATAAGTGATGTCATGTGCGACGTAGGCGATGTCATGTGCGAATTAAATTGGATCAGAATATTCTACATGAATTATATAAGGGAAATAAAAATTATGTGTGCAAGAATCACTATAATTGGAGTTAAAATTAAAATACCATGAATTTCCACATAAAGTATTAGAATAGAAAATTATGATATATTATTCAGTGGCAAACTCGTAATTTCGGCTGGGTATTATGCGCAATTAAACATAAAAGGGAAGGGCAAAAGGGTAAATAGGGGTTGAAAATAAAATAACATAAATTTAAGACATGCACCCCGAGGATGCCCTAAACCGGGATGAACGGTGAAGGTTTAGGCCGCCAATCAAGGAGGAGAAGCTGGCGACAACTGTGAACTTCAAAGCCAGATTTCGGCAATATTCGGCCATCTCTCAGGTAGAAACACCGACGTTGTGCTCATGGCACCGTCATCTACCGTTTGATGCCAACGGCGGTGACCCGGAAGTGAGACCTTATGAGTCTGCATGACCCGCAAGAGGTAGAACTCGGTCAACCTAATCCGGTTGTGTGAGACAGATCTGATCCGGGTCCTGTTGACCTGTTGACCCAAATTCGATACAGGATACGACCTAGATTAATTAGGAAAGTTAGTCTCTTTGTAACGAAACAATCTAAGAAGGTATACTATTGAATTTGGAGATAAAACAACAATAAAAAGTGTACACCTCTCAACTTGGATGGTGAGAGGTAGAACTCGGTCAACCTAATCCAGTTGTGTGAGACAGATCTGATCCGGGTCCTGTTGACCTGTTGACCCAAATTCGATACCGGATACGACCTAGATTAATTAGGAATAAATTAATAAATAAAAATATTAATGCTTAGTATATTATTGTGGATTTTAGGAAGGAATACTAGTTATCGAAATTTAATCGGATTAATGAGGAACACACAGGTAAGTAATATTCACCTGTGTCACAAAATTGAATGTTCAATGATTTGTTAATTTTATAATTCATTTATTGGTGTGTGAGTAAATATGTATAGACATGTTAGTGTGATTGAGGAATTTTGAAGAGACTATTATTGTTATAATATTATATGTATTGGACATGTTGGTTATTTGAGATTGAATTGATTGTAATGTCTTGGGTGTCGGTTCATTGTGAACCGCCATGTTATACAGGTAACATGTAGTGGTTGGATGATCATGAAATTGAATTTAATTTGGGGATATGTTATCGGTATGATATTGTCTGTACTGTATGCGTTATTTATATGATACTAAGTTTATGGGGACGTGCTATTTTTTTTATAATAAATTATGTATTGCTTTCGTTGTATATACATGAGGCTGAAATTATGAGAATGTGTTATATATGTAATAATTTATAGGTCTTGATTGTTTTGTTATATGTGACTGAACTGGTGATGTTGAGTTATTTGTGAATGTTGAAATGTCATGAGTTGATATCGAAAGGTAACATTTAACGGTTGCACTGCACGAGGCATAACATATCATGGCATACATGACATACGCATTAAGGAAAAATGTTTTTACAAACCAGGTACTACTGCTACAAGGAGGGTGTACTGGAAAGAGAGAGGTTTATGAGGTACTGTTAAATGAAAAGAAAAGAAGGAAACTGAATAAAGGATATAAATGTTGACTAAATGTGCTTTATGGTAGGACATAACGAGTTCTAAACGCTGTTTTCTGGATATCCTCATCATTAATCCTCAACTGATTATAACCCGACCTCAAGTCAATCTTAGAGAAATGCCTAGCACCTCTCAATTGATCAAACAAATCATTGATCCTAGGCAATGGATACTTATTTCTCACTGTAACCTTATTCAACTGCCTATAATCAATACACATCCTCAAACTTCTGTCTTTCTTCTTGACGAACAACACCGGTGCTCCCCACGGGGACACACTCGGTCTAATGAACCCCAGTCTAGCAACTCCTCTAATTGAGAACTCAACTCCTTCAACTCTGTTGGAGCCATCCGATACGGCGGAATCGAAATCGGCTTGACATTCGGATGCAACTCAATAGCAAAGTCAATCTCCCTCTTCGGAGGTAATCCCGACAACTCTTCCGGAAATACATCCATAAATTCTTCCACTACCCCAACCATAGTAGCTACATCTCCCTTAGGAGCCGAAGTCACCAAACTTGATAAGAAGGGTTATCCATGAAATGAGGGCATGGTATCCCCTTCGATCCCTGTAAATGAATCACCCCACCCTCTGATACTCTAAGAGTGATCCTCCTTTGCCAAAAGTCAAGCACTCCTTGGTGCTTTGTCAACCAATCAACCCCGAGTATCACATCGAAGTCCTTGAAATTTAACACGTACAAATCGGCTTGTAGAGATATTTCTCCAAACCGACACTCACATCCGAACACTACCCCCTCCAACGTGGTAAAGTGCCCGAATGGTGAGGACACCGTAAACATTCTTCTAATCAGCGAAATCTCCACCGCTAGTGTGTTCTCTAACGAACTAGTAATAAATGATGAGGTAGCTTCAGAATCAAACAAGACTCTATTCCAACAATTCGAAATCAAAAATGTACCTCCAATGAAATTGGGATGCTCCTGTGCCTCCTGATGTCCCATAGCAAAGACACGACCATCCGTTAGTGCATACTGCTGCTGCTGAGACTGTCTGCCTCCACCTCGCCCCCTCCCTCCCGATGGAACTGTGGAAGGAAGAGTTGGAGGTGGTACCCCCGGTATCTGAGGCTGATGCTAACCTCCCTGGTTACCCTGTGGACACTCACTCTTTTTGTGGCCCAACTTGCCACAACCAAAACATCTAAATCCAGAAGATCTGCACTCATTTCTCATGTGCACCTCCTTCCCACACTTGTAACACGTCACCTTGCCCCCTTGACGCCTTGGACCCTTGCTTCGGTCCCCTTTCTGATGACGAAAATCAGTCTTCTGCTTCTTGTGGCTGCCACCACCACCACCACCACTACTACCTTCAGTCACTAGACACTTCCTCTGAGCCTCATTCCGCTCACTCAATTCAAAGTCCAACGCCATCTCAACTGTTTCATCATACGATACCACCCTAGTGGCCATCACCATCCTCCCAAGACTGGGTAGCAACCCATCTCGGTACCTTGCCACCTTCTTTGCATTGGTAGGAGCAAACTCTCTCCCAAACCGATACAACTCCTCAAACTGCTTGGTGTACTGAGACATTGTCATCTCTGATGTCTGCAACAAATCCAGAAACTGCTTGGCCTTCTCAGTCTGCAAAGGTCTTGGTACAAACTTCTGCATAAACAACTGCTTAAAAGAGGTCCAAGTCAACTCATTCCTCCTCTGACCCATGGACATCCACCATTCATAGGCCACTCCACTCATATAATAGGAGACAAACTTCACCCGTCGCTCATCGGGTATCTCTAGCGTATCCATCCTCATGCTCAACTGATTGAACCACTCCTCCGCCCCCACACCCGTTCCATCTCCAGAAAAGGTTGGAGGAGAAGTCCTCCTCAGTTGATCCATCTCATACATACCCCTTCCAGCTCTCGTTGCTGTAGCCATCTCAGTAGTAGCCTCTGGTACCACTCCCTCAGTACGAGTGCCAGTTGCACCTATCGCCTGAGCCACTGCTTGTGCTATCGTCTGTGCCTGTGTCTGCACCATACTCATCATAAAACTAGCAAGCCCCTCCATCGTCACCGGTTGCCCCCTCTGTAGTAACAGGAGCAACATGTCCTATAGGGTGTGCCTGTTGATCATCACTCTCAGTCGGTAGTCCCTCATGAACTATCTCCTCATCTCTCAACTCCGGATCCACATTCGGAACCGAATCCTCAGTGCTAGGAGTGCCTCTAGTGACACGCCCCACCCCAACACTACGACCTCTACCTCGGCCCCTACCAACTCCCCGTCGGCCTCTGCCATGAGGTACCTCCGTCTCACTCTCGGATCTGGTAGTTCTACGTGTATTCATATGCTTGGCAAATAGACAATACCATTTGACACACAACTCAACAGAGGATTTACTAGGGATAAGAAAACATACCGGATCAGCAGCGGTTGTGACATGGCCTGGATTACACTATCATACATCTAGGACCCGTCCCCGATCCTACATACATAAATCAAACCAACCTCCTATATATATAAATCAAACCAACCTCCCTCTGATACCAAATTGTGACACCCCGATCCGGGCACGCCACGGGTGCCCTCCGGCACCGTCCTAGGCCACTAGTGCGATCATCCGGCAGACCGAAAATCCGGCGGCATCTCCCCGTATATCGGAGAGTCCCCGCCTCCACCAGAAACACGCAGCAAAAGTTCAATCCATCACACTAGCAACCTAGCTAGGCCTCAGGCCTCAATCACATGCAATCCTGATCCTAGGGCCTCAGGCCATCCACTACCAGCATGCACAAACTGATAGTATAAGCACATCATCAAAGTTCATCATATTATATAACCATAAAATCAATAATCAGCATACATCATGCATACACCCTCTAGTGCCAATGGTTCTAACAATATCATGACAAACAATCATACATCATATACAAAATATGTTCTTAGAGTATCTGTCTCGCACCCTCATCCTACCCAGGGCCATCCATGTCACATCCCGCTCTCACTGATCCGCTCCACTGGTACCTGTACCTGTACCAGTATCACCTGTGGGTAGGAAAGAAAGTAGAGAGTGAGCAAGAATCTCAGTAGGGTAAAGAGTATAAGAGAACAAAGGCAGAATTCGAACAATAAGTTTTGCAGCAATATGAAAACTACTACATGCATGTATACTCAACAATCACATAAAACATCAATCCAAGCAATCCCCTCAATGAGCAAATCTCATCGATACCATGGCTCGTTCCATGTAATATCGAACATGAGCAAGCTCACCACATCAACTCATCAATATCATAGTCGCTATCCATGCCATATTGAATAGGAGCAAGCTTCCCAACATGAAACGCTCTTGGATTACCCGGTTGCGTGAACCTATCACGCCCGCACCACTCCAGGCAAGGTTCCTCATCAACCGTACCTCTAGTGCGTTATCCTACTTGGAGATCACATGACTCGGTGGTAACTCTCATCACCTCGTCATCCTTCCAAGTAGCTTTCAAGAATCCTAAGGAGTCCCGAGTCCGTACCCGGTTCCCAATGCAACTCTAATACATTTATGTCATGACGTGCCGAAAAGATATATATATATATATATATATATATATATATATATATATATATATGAACATCCTATATATATATACATAACTATCATGATGCATGAACGGAAATCACAACGTGACCATAGGTGATGGAATACACACAGTCGGGTCATGCAACATCAAGAATTAACAATAATCCACAATTAGGGTTCGTTTCCCCTTAGAAGCAATTAAGGCGGAAACACAAACAAAATGACCAATGAGGAATCGAAACGCTCTTTAAAATATCGAGAAAAAACGATAGAAAGAATGGTTGGAAATCCCCTACCTCGCGTCGAGCAATTCACAAATCTCACAATTAGGGTTTTAACCCCCGTTTCACCAACCTAACAATTTCACACAATGTCATACTCATTTAATCACCCAAACATCTCAATATATCATATCAATCATGAATTAAACAACTAAATTGAGAAAACTTACTTTCTCTCTCTAGGGTTCCTCTAAAACCCTCAAATCTCAACCTTATGGAACTCAACTCCAAAACAAGAATCAAACCTACATATACAACCACATACAACCTAAAATCAACATATCTAAACCATAGGAATCAACTCTAAACAAAACTAACAAGATCTACTCAAAAACCCTAGAAATGGAAAATCAAGAAATATTACCTCCAAAGCTTGAATCTTCCCTGAATCCTCTCTAAATCTCCAAAACCAAGCTTCAATCTCCAAGAATCACCTCAAATGCCCTTCCCTCTCTAGAATCTTCTCTCTCTCTCTCTCTAAATGAATAAAACCAGAAATTTCCTCTAATCAAGCTCGCTGGAACCATTTGAAGAAAACTCGGGTTGGCCTAGGCGCTCTGGCCTACCCAACTTACCCTGAAGCGCTACTCTGGGCGCCATCCTAGGTGTGCAGGGTTTTCACGCCCAAGCGAGGTGTGCCTAGGCGCCTCTACGCCTACTCCATTTCCTCTCTCCCACTAGACTGGGCGTAGCGCCTAGGTGCCCTGAAGTGCGCCCGGTCCAGTTTCAAATCTCATCATTTGCGACCCATCTGGCGCTCACTGGACTAGGCGCCCTGAGGTGCGCCCAGTCCAGTCCTTCTTCTTCTGGTATTCTTCCTCACTTGCCTCTCACTGGATTAGGCGCAGTGCCTAGGCGCCCCATTGTGTGCCTAGTCCAATTTTCGCCTTTTGTTCAGAACTAAAAAATTCACAACATTTTTGGGTCGGGGTTTCACACTGCTAGATGGCCTGAGGCCCTGCTAGGTTTGTATTTGTATACTGATAGATGGCAGGAGGCCCTACTAGGTCATGGTGTGATTTGTTGTCATATTGCTGCGTTGTTCCAAGTGGGCATTCCCTGATTTATAGGGAGATGGTACCAGATTTTCGATTGGGGTTGCGCTAGTTGAGTGAACTAGGGTTAAAATCTAAGGATGTGGATCACATTGGTGACCTAGGAAGGTGCTAGTAGCACCATGTGACGTTTCGGAAACGAGGTGTTACATCTACGATCTTCATTGATATATGCTCTCATTCTATCATGTATTCGTTGTTCTTGAATATATCCTCTTATCTTCGAGTCTTACTCAGTGAAAAGAATATGTTATATCACATTTGTATTTCACATATCTCGATTTTTGAACTTGATTTTATAGAATACTTTAAAATCTGTCATTTTTGTATTTAACAGTTCTCTCAAGTCTTATTTAAAGAAAAAGGAAAAAGCTACGCAAAAGAAGGAATCAAAGAATTCCCAAAATCAAGATTAAGAAAACTTGTATTCTGCACATAATTTTAGGGTAAATGGTCTCACAATTAACTTTCCTTGTGAACAAACAATACACAAGTAATTTTTAGGTAAAAGAAACTTCTGGTTTATTAATAAATGTCCATTTATATTTTCAATTATTCTACGCATTATGATAGAACTTGAGTGACTAAGACGATCATGCCAAAATATAGATTTCGTCAAATTAGAGCACTTCTGGTGCATCAGAATATGTGTTTCAATCCAATTTATACATGCATGGTATAAACTCGAAGAAAAAGCCACAAACTTTTGTTGTATAAGGTTTTGGCTCAAAATGATAGAAGTAATGTATAGGTAATCTCTATTACCTTCTCTTCCAAACTCAGAATGATATCCATTTTGACGAATATCTTTGAAACTCAATAAGTTTCTTTTTTTATTTGGGAGAGTACAATGTCTCCTCAATACATATTTTTGTCCCTCTAGGTAATAGATGGTATCAACATTTGATTCAAGCAATGTCAAGTGTGGAAAATAGTTATTATGTTTAAGGATAGTGTGTGTTGTTGCACTATCAATTAAATATGTATTTTCTTGACCATATTTCTAAAGAAAAACAAAATAATTTGCATCATATATTAACCCAAGAGTATCATATAAATAAATATTAGATTGTATATAAAAATAACAAAGTATAAACTGTTAAGTTCGGGATTAGTGGTCAGTGGTGGTGATCCAATAAAATATAGAATATGGTTCGAGGATTGAAACCCACAGTCTCTGGTTTCGAGCTTTTTATTTACATTTATTTATATTTTCAAAAAACTTATAAATGAATATTTATAAAATATTTAATTTTCTTGGTTGTAATTAAATACTTTCATAATCAAAACATAATACAACAATTAAATTAAAAGTACAACAAGTAAATAAACTTATTTTCAAATATCATGATTTTATAAGAAATCTGAAACATCCAAATGTGTTTAATCATCTAGATCCTCAAGATCATCAAAAATCATCATTATCATCAAACTTGGCAAAGTTTGTTTCCACCACTTTGCTCTTTTTTTTTTGAGGCTTGGTATAAATCTACCAGATGTATAGGCATACGATAGGTAGGTGACCAATGCCCCTGGGCACCACACCTGAAACAAGTTTCATTATTACCCTTCTAGGGTTTATTTGGAAAAATTTTATTTGCCTAACTTGTTTCACCTTCATACCTCTCTACTCAGCTACAAGTAAAGCACCTATTAGGTGAGAATGCTTCGCATATCCTTTCTGACGATATTGCTCCTACAATATCAAATTTGAAGCATGGAATGTAGAAAATGTTTTTTCCAACTTATCTAACTCAATAATTTTCTCACCACAAAAATCAAGTTGTGAGGTGATTTTATACATAGCAGAATTATGTTATGAGACTGATTTGTAATCTTATAATAGCAGGTGCATCCAGTCATAATAAGCTTTTGGGAAGATGACATTCTTCTGATGTTTATACCCCTCCCTTAAATCATTCCACAATTGAAGAGGATTTTTTCCATGAGGTATTTAGTTTTTAGTTCCTCATAAAGGTAGTGGCGAAGAAAAATTATTGCTTAAGCCCAATTCTACGAGGACTCAGTAATTCCATATGTAATGGTTTTCTCAAGACCCACAGCTTCCAGGCGAGTTTCGGCATCAATAATCCATGATAAATAATTGTTGCCAGAAATATCAAGTACCGTAAAATCTAAGCTTTTGATTTTGACATAATTAAGATATTATAATAAACTTAAGAAAATATAGATATGAGGGATTGCTTACTTACAACCTGAAAAGCTTGCTTCAGTACAACGGCGGAGACTCGTACTTATAACGTGATGTAAACAAGGAATCAAAGAATTCTCAAAATCAATATTAAGAAAACATGTAATATAAGAATAATATTTAGAATAATTTTTGGAGAGAAAAGAGAAATCTTTCTTGTATTTTCTCGTATAGAATGTAAAGTTTAAGCACCTATTTATAGTACAAAAACACACTTAAAACTAATACAATAAATGCTAATTGTATTTTCTCCACTAATTGTAATATCTCCATCCACCACTATTAATCCATGTCTATTAGGTTTGCAACATGATTAATACATTTCGTTAATTAGTGGTTGAACGTACCATCCATATTAAGCCCTTGTTTGGATAAGCATTTTAGGTAGCCTAAAATGCTACATGCTACTTAAGATAATACCCATATCCAAACAGCAATTTTCAAAAGTATTTCAAAGTGCATTTTGACAGCATTTTGGACACCTTTTTGAAATGCTAATTTTTGAAGCATTTTTATTTAAAAAGACTAAACTATCCATGTATTTTGAAAATTACAAAATTATCCAACTTATTTCATAGTCTCTCACCTCTTTCGTTTTTTATTCTTAATTAATATCATTGTATGTAATTTGTCACAGCATTTAAAGCAGCATAATGTTACCAACAAAAAATAAACCAAAAACTTACCAGCATTTAAAATAACATGTATACCAACATTTAAAACAGCACACATGCTATAAACTAAATCTCAAATGCTAAACCCTAAAGTAAATGTTTTAACATTTACAACAATATATATATATATATATATATATATATATATATATATTTGAAATAAAAAGAGATATCCAAATGTTCTAGACTATGAAAGCTACCATTTATATATCCATTAGGAGAATTAGATTTGATCATAAATGAGGTACATGAATTTTAAGGATTCACACTACTCATGGTTTACATAATATAATTCATATTTCTTGATAAATTATAAAAAAAACTGCGTTCAATTCTTTGAATAGGATTTTTATGATGTCCTTTTATCTTTATTTGATCAAATATTTATTGATGATTTTTAATCTTCAAGTTCCATCTTTGTTTAATAGTAATACTGCATGTCTAACATGTCTTGTACCTCTTGAAACTCTTCATGCATATCTTTGTGTCGTGTACGCTATCCATTTGGCTAAGAAATCATTTATCTTTGTGCTGTAAATTGAAAAAAAAAACATGTACAATAAATGAGAGGACAATCTTCAATGTGGGGGGGGGGGGGGGGAATTTTGTAAAATAAGTCTCATGAGTCATGATGAATGGCAGTATTAAATGTCATGTCATACGTTAAAGGTTGTCTTTACTATTCTCTACTCAAGAGACACCTAGGAACCAGGACTTCTTGAATAACTGTGCAACCAAAGCAACTTTTCAGTAATATCTTTTCGACACTTTATGCTCGCACTCCTCTCTCACTGATGACATGCATCCCTTCTATATTCTAGGGCTTTCCACTGTCTTTCTCATGGGTTAGTACTATTCTTTCCATGATCTTGCAAGATCTTGCTCATGGCACAAGCACGAAAAAACAAAGACACGCCTTTAGTCTCTTCTTCATCAACTCTTGCATCTAAATGAGCCAAGGCTATAACTCTGTTTGTGGGCAAATATGATTGTAATGTGTTGGATGAATTTCTTCAAGATTGAGCCTTAAATATTGAGAGAGCCTTTCACAATCAACCGTTGTACGAAGTTAACATTACCCATCTCTTTCAATCACGATCATGGTCATCGTATGTAGAAAGCTCGGAACAAGTCTATCTTGATTTGGTAAGAGAATTCTATGCTAATCTCTTTGATTTTGAGGATGCATAATCTGAAAAGTGTATATTGCTTTGTGAGGGGTACTACCTTTTTATTCTCTGTTGAATTAATGTCCATTGTTCATGGTGTCCTACAGGAATTGACCTAGATTTTGACCCTTTTCTAGATGTGGTAGTAAAAGTCAACGGTTCATAAGAAATGAGGCAATTATGGCATGTGGCATGTGTACGGCGGAGATGAGCCCAAGGAAATGATGAGGATCCACCCAGATATGAGGATAATCAGGCCAATCCCAAGAATCAAGGAGGGGATCGGTCGAACCTCTATGAAGGATGGAAACTCGCATGAATGTAGGAATCAAATCCCGAATTATTAGGAGATAGATACTAGTCTCACCCCTATAAATACAAAGGAAAGGGTCATTGAAAAGTGGGGATGAAATACTGAGAGAGAGAGAAAGTTGAAGAAGTTTGTAGTTGACTCTCAAAGTCTTGAGAATATCAATAAAGGAGGATATTATTTGATCAAATATTCGAGCTGAACCACTTATTGTTCTTGAACATAGTGATCGGTCAACCTTGGTGATTTTTTAATACTACATTTGGCGACCACAGAGGTAGAGGACAACACTTCCATGTTACGAAGAACGAATAGCACGATACGGTCAGTAGTGGTTGGGCGGAATGATCTCCAAAACCTTCTTGAAGATGATGAGATCCATCTCGAGAATTTTATGAGGAATGAAGTGGAAGAATTGGAGGGAAATGAAAACTTCCCGTCCACCGAAGAATTAGATAATGAGATTGAGAGGACAACCCGCTACTTGAAAACCTTAAAGCGAGATTTGGCAAATGCCAAATTCAAGGGGAAACGACTGGTTGAGAGTCCTCCAAGAAAGCATGTTGAAGTAGAGAGAGTGGCTTTCTATACGGAAAAGTGTCATTCCTCCGACCGCTAGAGAAATGACTTCATCCCCTTTCACCAGAGAAATAAGAAAGAGTGAGGTTCCTAGGAGATTAGTGGTACCGGCCTTTGAGCACTTTAATGGCTGAATAAATTCGGTTGTTCACCTTGACCAATACATGAGGAAGATGATCTTGTGGGCCGAAAAGGAGGCGATTTTTTGCAAGGTTCTTCCGTCATCCTTGGGATTGATGACTTCACGTTGGTTTCATCAATTGAGGCCAAATTTGATATCGAGTGGAGGGATTTGGCCAAGCAGTTCATCAATCGATTTATTGCTAGTAGTCATGAGCCCAAGTTATTTAGTAACTATTCACCTTGAAGCCAAATAGTGGAAAAACTATGACCAATTATTTGTCGAGGTACTTGGAGCTGTTGAGTTCCCAATCCCCGAGAAGAGATGAGTACAAGACACAACAATGAAAAATGAATGACGATGGTGGACCATCCTCTGGTCGATCAGATAAGTAAAGGACATGTCGAGGGCAGGTCAGTTTCGTTGAGTTCAATACCCCTATTTAGTGGATCTTTGCCCAAATCAAGGATGAACAATACATTGTTTGACCACCAAAAATTTTTGGGGACCCAAAGTTTAGGGATTCTAAGAAGTTTTGCGCGTTCCACTAGGATCATGGCCACAGGACTAGAGACTGCCAAAACCTCAGAGCCATCTGGAAGAGTTGGTAAAGGGAAGTTGTCATAGTTATGTGAAGAAAAGTGGGGCAGAAAAACCTCTCCTAACAGGGGATGGATTGGCTTTGGTTGAACAAATTTATGATGATCTTATTGAGATAACAGAGGTAATTAACCTCGTTAGGCAAGGACCAAACGCATCAGTAAATAGCGCAGTAGCCCGACAGAAACCAAGTTCATCTGAAGGACCATTGACTAAGAAGGCACGAAGGACTAGAGTCGACATTACATTTCGAGACAAGGATCTGACGGGAATAGATCCAAACCATAATGATGCTCTATGTGTGACGATAAGAGTCTATGGATGCAATGTGAAGAGTGTACTAGTGGATCAGGGAAGTGTAGTAAATGTGTTATACTACCCGGTGTTCGAAAAGTTAGGCCTCACCTAAGCTGATCTCGTGCTGGAATTAGATTGTTCGATCGGGTTCAATGGGAACCAGGTGTACTCAATAGGGAAGGTGAAGAC
Organism: Euonymus europaeus; assembly: GCA_963580455.1. Lineage (NCBI taxonomy): Eukaryota > Viridiplantae > Streptophyta > Magnoliopsida > Celastrales > Celastraceae > Euonymus > Euonymus europaeus. Next base: position 17,319,938 of record OY756968.1, on the reverse strand, counting down.
AGATGACAGGGTTGACCCAAAGATCATTTCAACAAAATTCTAGATGGTTAAAGGCAGAACGACTAGTAATGCTATTTTGGGAATACTGTGGTTACATGCAATGGAAGCTGTTCCTTCAACCTATCATTAAGTGATTCATTTTCCACAATATGTTAGGCCTCACCTAAGCTGATCTCATGCTGGAATTAGATTGTTTAATTAGGTTCAATGGGAACCAGGAGTACCCAATAGGGAAGGTGAAGACGGATGTCAGGATTGGCCCAAAGATCATTCCAACAAAATTCTAGATGGTTCAGGGCAGAACGGCTAGTAATGCTATTTTGGGAATACCATGGTTACATGCGATGGAAGCTATTCCTTCAACATATTATCAAGTGATTCATTTTTCACAATATGTTAGGCCTCACCTAAGCTGATCTCATGCTGGAATTAGATTGTTCAATCGAGTTCAATGGGAACAAGGTGTACCCAATATGGAAGGTGAAGATGGATGTCAGGGTTGGCCCAAAGATCATTTCAACAAAATTCTAGATGGTTCAGGGTAGAACGACTAGTAATGCTATTTTGGGAATACTGCGGTTACATGTGATGAAAGCTGTTCCTTCAACCATCATCAAGTGATTCATTTTTCACAATATGGGAGGTCGTATGAAGTTCAAGGGGACCAACTTGTTCCTGAGAAAGAGGTCACAAATGCGGCGAGGGAAACCCATCGGGTCAGTACAATGATTGGAGAGTTCGAGGTAGAGGCCGAGCCAGGAGTTGATCTAGAGAAGAAATCTATTGAGAAGTTGGAAAAGCTTCAGATTGATGAATTTCATAAAGAGAGGTAGTTCATGATAGGAATGGCCCTTCCCACTAATGAGAGAGAATCCCTGTTGGGTTTATGAAAAAGAAACTTAGGGGTGTTTGGTTGGACGCCTCAGGAGATGCCTGAGATTGATTACTCATTGGCCAGTCATTGTTTAAATGTATGATCACAATTAAAGCTTGTCATCCAAAATTCTAGGAGATCGGCCTTGGTGCACGCAGAGCTAGTGGTGAATGAGGTATAGAAGATTACTGAGGCGGACGCCATTCGGGAGGTGGAGTACCTAGAATGACTGTCAAATGCAGTGGTCATAAAGAAGAAGAATGGAACTTGGAGAGTATATGTAGACTTCACCGACTTGAATAGGGATTGCCTAAAGGACCTATTCCCCTCCCAAAAATTGACCAATTGGTAGATTCTACGTTAGTGAGAAAGAGAATGAACTTTCTTGGCGCATACAGAGGATACCACCAGATACCGATAAGGATTGAGGATCAGGAGAAAACCTCATTCATAACTCGAAAGGGAACATACTGCTACAAGGTCATGCGTTTTGGATTGAAAAATGCAAGGGCAACTTTCTAGCGACTCATCTCAAAGATGTTTAAAGAGATGATCGGCTAGACGGTTGAGGTGTATATCGATGACATGGTAGTGAAATCACGCAGGAATGAGGATCATCTTTCTAACCTTCAGGCAATTTTTGATATGTTGAGGGCTTAGAGGCTGACGCTCAATGCATCGAATTGTGCCTTTGGTGTTAGCTCCAGAAAGTTCCTAGGCCAATTGGTCACACTGAGAGGAATAGAGGCAGACCCAGAACATATTACTGTCATAGAAAACTTAACGAGGCCAAAATCTATTATTAGTGTCACCCTTTTTTTAGGCTCTTCTAGGGTACTAATTGATTTTAATGGGATGAGAAGTGTGACAAGGTGCTCGATGATTTAAAGCGTTATCTACAATCATCTCCTCTATTAGCAACACCAAGAGAGGGAGAGAAGTTGAGGATGTATCTCAAAGTTTTAGAGATAGCTGTGAGCGCAATCCTCTTAAAAGGGAAGGAAAGAAAGAGCAGCCGATTTACTACATAAGTAAGAGATTGCTTGAGGGGCAGACGAGGTATACACCCCTTGAGAAGTTATTGTATGGTTTAGTGATAGCTTCAAGGAAGTTGAATCATTAGTTTCAAAGCCATTCAGTAGAAGTGGTTACCGCACACCCACTAAGGAGTATTCTTTCCATAACAGACATAACATGGTGGATAGCATAATGGTCTTTGGAGTTGAGACAATACGACTTACATTTTCCCCCAGAACAGTCATCAAGGGGCAGATCATGGAACTTCATTGCCGAATTTACTACTTCACCTCTAGAGGAACCTGAGGTTCTCTGGATCTTGGAAGTCCTTTTGGCCAACACGTGGGAACTCATGGTGGATGGATCTTCCAATAGGAGAGGGTCTAGTGCATGAGTAGTACTAACCTCTTCAATTGGGATCACCATAGATCAGGCGATCAGGATGGGATTAAAGACTAAAAATAATGAAGCACTTTTGTGTGGGCTACGAAGTCTATAATTGCGTATTTGGCTGAAGCAAAGAGGATGTTGGAGAAGTTTGATGGCTTTGAGATCATCCAGATCCCAAAGGGGTAGAATAGTCATGCAAATGCCCTAGCTACTCTAGCATCGGTCAAACAAGAGGCAGCGAGGTGAACCATCACTATTGACATACTTGAAGAATCGAGCATACTGGCCGAAGGACTAAAGATATGCCAAACGGAGCTGGGGTTGAGCTGGAAGGATCCATTGGTTCAGTACCTTGCAAAGCGGGTACTATCGAATGATTGGAAGAAGGCATGAAAGATTACAATAAAATCTGCAAGATTTTGGCTATCCTCATTAGGGAAATTGTATAGAATGTCATTTTTCGGACCCTACCTACTATGTGTCCACCCAGAGAAGAAGGATGAGTTTCTTTATGAGATTCACGTAGGGAGTTGCGGAGCTCATATGGGCGAAAGATCAATGGCTCACCTCGCCATCACATAGGGATACTGATGGCCATGCGTTCAAAAAGATTCGAGGGCTTATGCAAGGAATTGTGAGCAGTGCCATAAATTTTCAAACATCCCATGAATGCTAGCTATGGATCTGAGTCTTTTGACAAGTCCATGGCCCTTTGCGTAGTGGGGGATAGACTTGGTAGGTCCATTGCCAAGAGCGACCGGAGATAGGAGGTACCTAATAACGGTAACAAACTATTTTACAAAATGGGTTGAGGCAAAGCCACTAGCTAGAATCACCGATTCAGAGACGAAACATTTGTGTGGGAGTATATAATTACTAGATACAACATTTCGTATGCTTTGACATCGGATAACGGAACCTAGTTTGATAGTAGAGCATTTCGGGATTTATGCTCGGGTTATGAAATAAAGAACAAGTATTCAACACCAGCTTGCTAACAAGGTAACAACCAAGCAGAAGCTTCGAGGAAGATTATCCTCGATGGACTGAAGAAGCGTCAGGAGCAAGCGAAGGGAAAATGGGTTGAAGAACTTCCAAGTGTAATTTGGACCTGGATAACCACTCCGAAGAGATCCACCAGGCAAAATCCTTTCTCTCTCACTTATGGTATGAAAATCGTCATTTCATTAAAGGTTTACCTTCCCATGATTCGTACCACAACTTTTGAGAGAGGAGAGAACGATGAAGTTTTAGCGTTGCACCTGGACCTTAGTGAGGAGAAGAGAGAACTAGCTGTGCTAAAGTTGTCAGCCTACCAGCATAAGCTTGGGAATATACATGGAAAACATGCTAGACTAAGGAGTTTCCAACTAGGAGATTTGGTGCTTAGGAAAATCTTTTCCAACACCAAGAATCCCAATAAGGGAAGCCAGGGAAAATTGGGAGGGCCCATACAAAATCAGTGCTGTCGTCGGTCACAGAGCATACAAGATTGAGGACATGACTAGAAAAATAGTCCAAAGGCCTTAGAATGCAACCAACTTAAAAATGTTCTTTGTTTAAAATGACTCATCCTATAATGAATTAGGGAAGCCTATATTAACTCTCTCCATCTCAATATGGGAAAGGAAAAAAGTGAGTCAGTGAATTCTCCTGATTACAGATTTTATTCGTATTTCAACAATAATAGAAAAAAAAATTAAGAGTTCCCCTCAAAAGAGGTTTGGTTTGCCTCATTGGCCAAAAGATCATGGACCTAAAAAAGTCCTATTGGCTTATCCCTACAAGGGTTTCCTAAAAAAAACCCATAAGTGTTTCCCTCAAAAGAGGTTTGGGTTACCTAATTGACCAAAAGGTTGCGGACCTAAAAAAGTCCTAGTGACTTATCCCAAAAAGGATTTCCTAAAAAAAAACCGTAAATGTTTCCCTTAAAAGAGGTTTGGGTTGCCTGATTGACCAAAAGGTCGCGGACCTAAAAAGTCCTAGCGACTTATCCCAAAAAGGGTTTCCTAATAAAATAAAATAAAATATGCCTAATCAACCAAAAGGACCTAAATGTTTTCCCGTTGGAAGTAAATGTGAAGTTATTGTTGAAGCAACTTGCAAACTAGGAAGATAAAACGAGACAAAGTAAAGCATAAACCAATAAAAGTTAAAGTACATATGTGCAGTATTTAAAAAAGAAGGATTATAACATCATTACAAGATAAATTAAATAGATTTAGCTAAGATGGAAGAGGAAGGCACACAAAGAATGATGGATCTCCTTTTTGTTCGGCCCCTTCTCCCCCTTATTATGTCCCTTCCTTATCAGCGTTTTCAGCCTCATCATGAAAAGTAGTCTGATCATCTTCCACCACAATAATTGGGAGATTGGCCACAACAATAGTCAGGTTTTAGAGGGATCAGAGGATGGCTCAACAATATTATGTCATTATCAGCCTTAGAGCACTCAAGCTTGAAGTGTTTGGCAGAAACTTTTGCCTGAGAGTTCCTAAGATCAGCCTTAATATTTGCAAACTGAGATTTTTGCTTATTATGGTTCTAGACAAGCCCGAGATGATTATCCCTATCATGGTCGGCCCTCTCGTCTAGTTTGTTCTGAACTTGACAAGCCTACAAGGAAAAGATGAAGTGAAATAAATAATAATGATGATAATAATAGTACATTTGTCAATAAAGTACTTTTAAAATAGTTAACCTGCATCATAAAGTGGCCAAGGTAGTCACGAAGTTCGGCATCAAGGATATCCCTCCACTTCCCTACATCAGCTGGCACAGACGCCACTGACCGAAGTGAAAGACTGACACCTTGATCTATAATGAAAAAAGGCGTGTGACAAAGGTTGACTGTCAAGTGAAGGAGAAAAAGTTGAGGTCCCTTCCTCAGACCAATAGTTGGGAGAGGCCGAACTCTTCAAACTCTGTTTTACCTTACTCCTCTTACTAGGCTGAGCGTCCTCTTGATCTAAAAGCAGTCTCCTCCCATAGCGAGGCGGAGGTGCTAGAAGATGCTGGTATTGTGTTGCTACTGAGCTTTCTGGCCTCTGCCGAGAAGATGAGACATCAATAATCTGAGTGGGGGCACCAAATAAGGGGATGTTTGGCCATAGCCTCAACAGTTTTAGAATAAGAATCTGTATCACAATAGGAAAAAGGGAATAATCACTAGGCCACAATTCAATAATCTGTAATAAGGAGAACATGAGTGCGTAACGACAGTAATGATGATGGAAAAATAAAATTAGCCATGGGTTGTTAGCTAAGCGTCAAATAGACATACAAGATTGGTGGAGGAGTTCCAGATCAAATTCTAATAGCATTTCAGTAGAAACGTCTATTCACTCCATCCAACTTGTAGAGATTGGTGACGATGGAGGATTCCCTAGGGAGTTGGCAAAACTATTAGAAGAGAGATTGAGATCAGAGGAGGGACCGACAAGAGGGATTTGGTTAATTAGACCATCCCTTAGGTTGAATCTACTAAAGAAAGTCCCAACTTGTTCCATTGAATTATTAGGAGGAACATGGGTATTAGGAGATGCAATGGGGGAATACCCCAGAACGTAAGGAGTAGCTCAACCAAATGGGAAAATTCTTGGAGGTTCGAGGTGATCAATGAGGCGATTGAGGGCCTAACACTCGCCCTGCTCTTTGATTTCCTTGTTTGAAGGGAATAGAGCTAGAATATTGGAGCTTCGCCTATTAGAGTGTCGTTGCGCACTCATTCAAATGCCGAACTCCCAACTTGGTCCTCCAATTGGAAAAATTCTCCTTCGTTGCTTGGAGGAGGAATGCAGACAATGGATTAAAGATTTGCTACCATCCCGGGGAAACAATGGTGCTTGTTCTACTGGCCACACTTTTCAGGAAAGAAGCAGCATTCTAGATCCCTAGGCTTGATGCCAAACCTATAAAACTTATTCAAAATATCTACACCATTAATGATCCGGTAAAAATTGGAGTTTAGCTGGTGTGGAGAAAGGCCGAATATCTCCAAACATTCCTTAAAGAACTCAGACAAGGGGAATCTAAGACCTCCATTGATCACGGCAACCATTGGGAATTTGGCTCAGCCTACTGTGCATTCGGCTTCAGATGCAACGCTCAGCTCACACTCTAGGGGAAAGACAAATTTTCTTCCCCATTTGCGAAGTTCGCCATAGTCACGAGAAATCTTCTTATACTTCTCCCACTACAAGAAAACAACTTATTATCGATGGATTTTGCCGACAGAAATATTTCCGTTGGTAAATACCGACAAAAAAGAAAATTTCAGATTTTTCGATAGGTTTCCGATGGAATACCGACGGAATTTTTACCTACGGCTATTTTGGTCGGAAAATTAAGGCGCGAAGTCTACTGCAAAATGTGGATACGAATTATCGACGGATATGTCGTCGGTAATTGCCGACGGAAGTAATTTTTGTCGATGACTATGTCAGTTTTTATTTTTGATTTTTTTGTGTGCTTAGTATATTAATTTTGCCGACGAAAATATTTCCATCAGTAATGATTTTTAAATTAATTTTAATTATTTTTCTGAAATATAATATTTAAATTAGTTTAAAATATATATTTTATTATTTTCACTTTGCCGACTGATATGTCCGTCGGAAAAATTTCCTAATTACTAAAAAAAAGAACCCTAACATCACCATACCGCACAACCAGCGCTACTGCCTCTTTCCACCCTCTCCAATTCTCATCGTTGTCACTATCGCGGACGAGTCACTGCACAAATCACGTTGGAGAATCTTCACAGCACAATCATTGGTTCGTACATTTCAGGTAAAGTATGCTTATGCTTTGTCTCTTGTCTATTTTATGTTAATTTGTTCTGCCATTTGTGGTTTTGTCTTATGCTTTGGTTCGTTAGTCGCGCGGAGAGGGAAAGGTAGAGAGAGATTATGAGATCAGAGAGTTGGTTAGGGTTTTTGATTCATGCGATTTTGATTGCTATTATTTCTTAGTTCCTTCTGTTTCGGTTGTCAGGAAGCCAGTGGGTTAGGCACTTTCATTGTTGCAACCTTACTAATAAATGGGCTCTTTTACTTAGACTAGTTTTTTTGAACTCTTAAAGCACTCTCCTTAGCCTTCACTTTCAGCCAGATCTTAATTTCTTCAATGTTTGAAAGAATGACAAATACCTATAAGGTCCAAACTAAGAGGTCTAAAACTAGGGGGTCTATTTTGTTTTGTATTTGGCAACTCCATTTATTTTTCACGCCTAGTTGATTCTCTTTTTCTTCTGTTCATTTTGCTATTCTAACATTCTGCATTTGGGTTAAGGGTCAAGGGCCTCTTTGCATATACAGATGCAATACATATATCGGTATGTACATAATACAGTATGTAGCTTCATTTTTAGGTTAAGCAATATGGGTTTATATGTTTTTCTTAATTTTAATTATGTTCTCTTCGTCGTTTCTAGTCAATTTCTTCTGATTGAATTTTAATCGGTTTGGCTTATTTCCTTGTCTTTTCTGGTTGCATAGTTTCTGTGACTTGTGAAACTAATGGTCATAATGGTCTCTGTGTTACAAGCATTTCACTCTTAACGAGTGCCTGTTATATGATACTCTTTGATAATGAACTCATGATCACGTTCATTCTCTTTCAATGGGTTTGAATTAGTTGTTAACATTTCTTTCATTGATTGTTCGTCTTCATTTTTAGGGCACTTCCACCGCCACCTTTTACTGCTGCTCTAGTCTGATCAGGTTAGACATCCAATTATGTGGCTATTTTTTTTATTTATTGATTTATTTTTTGTTACTTTCTCCTGTATTGGAAACTTCCCTGAATTCGTGTGACTTTTTAATCTTACATATTGTGTTGTATTCAAATTTTCAATTTTGTATTAGTTGGACAAGCTTGACACATCATGTTATGACTAATCTGCAAGCTCCATCTTGAAACCATGTTGTTCTATTTTATTTTATTATTATTGTTATAATATGTTGCAATCTGAGTCTAAGGGCAGTGTTGTAATATTGCATGTGTATGTATTGTGTAACATAAATAATAATGAAACTCTCCAAGTGAGGGTAATGTTCTGTTCTGTCTAAACCTAGTTACATGGTATCGGAGGTCCGAAACCTGTGTTCTGCGCTGCTCTACTCCTGATTCCTTGCTACTCGAAACTGCTGCCTTACTTCCTTCCTGTTTCTTTCTTCCAGTAACTCATGAGAGTCGATTGAAGTTGCTACTGATTGAATCGGTCCCCATTTCTAGTTTCAGTCCTCAAGCGATCCCCTCCTTCTGCCGTCCCTTTCGTCTGGTTTCTAGTTTCATCTTCGGCGACTGCAAGACTGCGCGGCTGCTGGGCGCGTGCATGACTGGAGCGAGCTCTCGATAACTTTCGGTGGTCTATGGCTTTTGGTGACTTGCTACAGTGGCCTTCGGTGATCACTTAACCGAAGATCCACCCGAGTCTACCACAGACTCTACTGTTAAGAAGTTTTGGTTACGTGATGATGCTCGTTTGTACAAACAAATGGTGAATTCTATGGATAGCTCAGTTGCTGATATGGTTTCTCATTGTGATACAGTGAAACAACTTTGGGATTATTTGCCCCTCCTTTACTCTGGAAAGGATGATATTCACAGAATTTATGATGTGTCTCAAGCATTCTTTCGTCCTGAACAAAAAGATCAAAGTTTGGCAGAATACTTTGCTCATTACAAACGGGTATTTGCAGACATGAATACTCTATTGCCCATTAGTGCTGATGTGGCGCAAATGACGAAACAACGAGAACAATTGGCTATTTTTGTGTTCTTGAGTGGTATGAGACCCGAGTTTGAGACTGTGCGGGCCCAAATTCTCTCTAGCAACGAGACATCACTCACTGAGGCATATGCCAAAGCCAATCGTTCTACTGGTCCTATTCTGCTTACTAGTTCTGCTTCTGAGAACTCTGCTCTGGTTGTTTTTGGGAACCGTGGTGGTGGTGGACGTAGTCGTGGTCAAGGGGGCGGTCGCGGTGGTGGTGGCGGCCGCTATAGTCGCACTGCTGATGGTCGTCTTATTTGTTTTCACTGTAATGGTATTGGTCACACTCAAAATCGATGTTGGAAATTACATGGTAAGCCATCTGATAGTGGCTCAGCTCATACTGTCACTACTGTCGACTCTCCTGTTAGTCCTGTGACTCTTTCCGCTGAAGAATATTCCCGACTACTTGCGAATCAAACACCATCTGCTACTCCTTCATCTGCTACTTTCGAGCCATCAGCCTATTTGAGTACTTTTCTCCGCAAATCTTGGATTGTTGATTCTGGTGCAACGAACCATATGACTGGTGATACTGGTATGCTCCGTAATTATTCTTCTCTTGTTAACTACCCACTAGTGAAGGTAGCTAATGGTAATCTTGTTCCTGTTTGTGGTAGGCACTGCTTCTCCTACATCATCTTTTGACCTATCTTCTGTACTATATTTACCTGGTTTACCATGTAATCTGCTATCGATCGTGGTCTTACGAAACAATTGAATTGTCGAGTAACTTTCTATTCTTCCCATTGTACTTTTCAGGATCTTTTGACGAAGAAGATGATTGGTAGAGGGCGGTGTACTCCAGAAGGACTTTATGTACTGGATGCGGATTGTTCTATGTCATATGCATTGTTGTCTAGTTCTCCATTAGATCTTCACTGCTGGTTTGGTCATCCTAATTTATCTAATTTAAAACGTCTTTGTCAGTCTATTGAGTTTGTTTCTGAGTTGATTTGTGAGTCCTGTCAGTTTGCTAAACATCATCGTGTGTCGTACTTACCACGTATTAATAAAAGAGCCACTACTCCATTTCATATTATTCATTCTGATGTTTGGGGGCCTTGCCCGGTTATTTCTAAAACTGGTGCTCGTTATTTTGTTACATTTGTGGATGATTATAGTCGAGTTACTTGGCCTTTTCTTATGCGAGATCGCTCTGAGGTTTATAAATTTTTTTGTGACTTTTTTGCTGAAATTCAAACTCAATATTCTGTTCCAATTCGTATTTTACGCAGTGATAATGGCCGCGAATATTTTTCTTCTCACTTTCAGTCGTTCTTCTCTACTCATGGAATCATACATCAGTCTTCGTGTCCAGATACGCCCCAACAAAATGGTGTTGCTGAACGCAAGAATCGGCATCTCATGAAGGTGGCCCGCTCTCTTATGTTTCATATGAAGGTGTCTAAAGTTTTCTGGGGGGATGCTGTCTTGACTGCCACTTATTTGATTAATCGCATGCCCTCCTCAGTTCTTAACGGTGACATTCCTATTCCTACTCTTGCACCCGGAACGATCCTACACTCTCTTCCCTTGCGGATTTTTGGGTGTACTTGCTATGTACGTAATATTCGTCCTCATTTGACAAAATTGGACCCGAAAAGTCTTTGCTGCATTTTCTTGGGCTACTCCCGCACCCAACGGGGGTACCGCTGTTATTCCCCTGACTTGCTGCGCTATCCGGTATCGGCTGATGTATCATTCCATGAGTCTTCTGTTTTTTCTTCACGTGCTCCTCTGGATGTTGACTCTCTTCCTCTTGATTCTCTGTTCCGATATGATCTGATTCGTGTTACCACCACTACTCCTTTTCCACTTCAGGTATATTCTCGTGGACCGTATTCCGTATATAAATTTCCTGATGTGGCACTTGCCCCTACTGTATCAGCTCCTTCGCCAAATGATCTCTCTGGTGATCTGCCTATTGCCCTACGAAAGGGTCACCGAACTTGTGGTAAATATCCTCTTTCTGCCCATATTGCCTATACTGGTGTCTCTGCTCCTTTGTAGGCCTTTATTTGCACCTTGGATTCTGTTTTTGTACCGAAGTCTGTTCCTGAGGCTCTCTCCTCCCTGGAATGGTTACAAGCAATGCACGAGGAACTGTCTGCTCTTTACCAGAATCGAACTTGGGATCTCGTTTCCTTACCTCCGGGCAAGAAAGCGATTGGTTGTAAATGGGTGTATGTGGTGAAGATGAATCCTGATGGCTCTGTTGCCCGTCTGAAGGCTCGTTTGGTCGCCAAAGGCTATGCTCAGGTCTATGGTGTTGATTATACTGACGCTTTTTCTCCGGTTGCTAAATTTAGTTCCGTTCGCGTTCTTATCTCTCTTGTAGCTTCTAATGGCTGGCAGTTACATCAACTTCATGTTAAGAATGCTTTCTTGCATGGCGAGTTACAAGAAGAGGTTTATGTTGAGCAACCTCCTGGGTTTATTGCTCAGGGGGAGTCTGGTAAAGTATGTCGTCTACGTAAGTCTTTGTATGGGTTGAAGCAGTCTCCACGAGCATGGTTTGGGAGATTCAGTTCTGTGGTGGTTCAGTTTGGACTCCAGCAATCTGAGAAAGATCACTCGGTATTTTACAGAATTTCTACTGCTGGAAACATATTCTTAGTGGTATATGTGGATGATATTGTTCTTACTGGTAGTGATAGTACTGGGATTACTTCTCTTAAAACTTTTCTTCAAGCCCAATTTAATACCAAGGATCTGGGGTGTCTACGTTATTTTTTGGGCGTTGAGGTGACTAGAAGTAAGAGGGGAATATTTCTATCTCAGCGTAAGTATGTTCTCGACTTGTTGAGAGATACTGGTATGAATGGTGTAAAGCCCACTGATACTCCTATGGTGCCTGGTGCGAAGTTATCTCGCGAAGATGGTGACATGTATTCTGAACCGGAACGGTACCGGAGATTGGTAGGAAAGCTGAACTACTTGGTTGTTACTAGACCGGACATCGCCTTTCCTGTGAGCGTGGTGAGCCAATTCTTATCTGAGCCAAGAGTTCCTCATTGGCATGCTATAACACATATTTTGCGATATCTGAAGTCTCATCCTGGCAAAGGATTACTGTATAAAAATCATGGACATGTACGTATTGAAGGATTTTCTGATGCAGATTGGGCTGGTTGTCCTGATGATAGAAGATCCACTTCTGGATTTTGTGTGTTTGTTGGAGGAAATCTTGTGTCTTGGAAGAGTAAGAAGCAGAGTGTCGTAGCTCATTCGAGTGCCGAATCTGAGTATCGGGCACTAGCTAATGTTACTAGTGAAGTAACATATCTGAGGCATCTTCTTGAAGAGTTGGCCTGTCCGATTTCCAAGTCATCTCAATTATGGTGTGATAATCGATCTGCTATTCATATTGCAACTAATCCCGTATTTCACGAGCACACCAAACACATTGAAGTTGATTGTCATTTTATTCGACGGAAAATACCCACTGGAGAAATAGTCTTGAATCATGTGAAGACTGGAGAACAATTGGGAGATATTCTAACTAAACCATTGTACGGGAGTCGCGTTGCGTATCTTTGTAACAAGCTGGGCATGATTGATATATATGCTCCAGCTTGAGGGGGAGTGTTATAATATGTTCCAATATGAGTCTAAGGGCAGTGTTGTAATATTGCATGTGTATGTATTGTGTAACATAAATAATAATGAAACTCTCCAAGTGAGGGTAATGTTCTGTTCTGTCTAAACCTAGTTACAATTATTTTATATCCTTTTGGGTTCTGTTTTCATTGCCTTTCTTAAATTTTATGTACTTTATCACATTAGTCGTCTTGGGATGGAAAGTATTACTGGAAAAAAAATATAGCTGCAATTTGGCATGGATTTTCTCATTTCTTTTTGCATCTCTGGGTGATAGGTTCTCAAGTACTACTACCTTGATTGCGTTTGGAGAAATTAATGCATTTAGGTATAGCAAACTTCCACCCACCTTAGACATTAGGGTTGTGAAGAGTTGGTAGTGGGAATTAAGCTATAGCAACAACTTTGCACAGTTAGAAGGCAGTGATATAGTAAATATATATATATATATGTATGTATGTATGTATGTATGTATGTATATCTTGAATGACCATTAATGTATACCTCTATAAATATATACTTAGCCAAGAAAAAGAAAGGGAATTGAATTCAATGAATACTGAAATATCACTGGTCAAGAAGTTCTCAAAAAAATAATGTGAAGAAGACATAACTTACTTGTTTATGTCCTCTGTGTGAAGTTTCTGTAGTTTTTTAAATTCTACAACTTGAGGGGCTAATTGGCAGCAGTTTGGATTGATGTTTTATAGAGTTAAAGAGATTTTTTTTCAATCATATGATGACTATTGAGATAGAGTTTAATACTGTAAATTACAAAACTTGCTTATGTCATTTTTGTGTGAAGTCTCTTTAATATTTTTGAATTGTTTAACTTGAGGGCCAAATTGGCAGCAGTTTGGATTGACGTTTTAGAGAGTTAAAGAGATTTTTTTTTCAAATCATATGATGACTACTGAGATAGATTTTAATACTATAAATTTCAGTCCTTTGTTTTTATCTTTAATCTTGTTTAATCATTACTTTTTTTTTTGTTCCACAGTAGGTTATAGTTTTCCATTCATGTCCTAACTATAATATATATGTATGGCCTCTTTAATTTCCTCTCTTGGTTAGATAACAGCTTTAGCTAGAAATTATGATAAGTGTGGTGGTTAACAACATTTTTCCTCACTTTTTAACTTATTTGGAAACACCAATGGTGACATAAGGCCTAAAAGCAATTGCTTTGATGAGGGTTTTTTCTCCACTTAATAGGTAATGCAGTAAAAATATATAAGAGTTGGAGTTTAAGAGTGGGCTTTTTTGTTTTTAACTTTGTCAATTTCAATTTTAGTTTGTTAAGACTTAGTTCTTTGGATTGTTTGTCTATTTGCAGTTTAATTTTATTATATCAAGTTCTCTAGCATACATGTTAATGTTTATGTGCTTAGTTCCTTTTCAGTTTTGCAAAATTGACAAATGTCAAGTGCAAATAGGTCGTGGATGTATGTTAGGCCACCTGGTGAGTTTCATTCGATTTATGGGGAAACTCTGTCCGTTTTTCCACAGATATATCGGGCGCATTTTTGTTGATAGAGTTTTATATGTATGAATTTCTTAGTTATATCAACATTTTTTTTGGTACTTATAAATATTTTTTGATTGTTTGCAGGAGACATATGAGACTCTACAACAGTCACAATCTCAGCCCGAGCCAATGTCCTCTATAGCTCGACCCGTCGACGAGATGGCTCTCTATTATGAGGTAGTAGGCATGGCCAAGAAGAACTTGGTCTACGGTATGGGGTCTCAAGCCTTTGCATTCTATCCATCAACAAATGCCTCGTCCTCCTCTCGGACTCCAACATCTGACTTGCACTATCGACAGTTGCTTGATGAGTAGACAGGGCAGCTGTGAGTGGAGATAAAGCAACAGATGGAGGAGCGGATGGAGCAACGGATAGAGCAAATGCAGAGGCAACAGGCTCAGGAGCAGGAGCAGGCCCAGGCGCAGATGAGAGCACAGATAGAGGCACAGAGCTGAGATGCAGGCGCAGATTAGGGCAATACCTGGTCAGACTCCCCCTCCACCGCCGCCAGAGGATCCTTCGATTGATTAGTACACTTTTTTTATGGAACAATTGTGTTTGTATACTTTAGTATAAATTAATTTTGATAAATTTGATTATTTAGAATTAATGAGATTTTTCAGATAATTTTGTGGTTTTTATTACATTTTTATGCAATTTACAGGGACTTTTCTTCTTATAATTTTTAATAATTTTTTATTATATTATTAATTACTGACGGCATAATTAATTTTTTTAATTTTTTTTAATTTTTTTAATTAATTATTGACAGAATAAATTAATATAATTTTTTGATTTAAATAATTACCGACGGACTAAATTATTTTAAATTTTTGTTTTAGTTATTTATCGACGGATTGTCGACGGTTTTATATATTTTAAATTTTTGGTTTAATTAATTACCTAAGGAAATTTACTTTTTGTTTTAGATTTTATTGATTATCGACGAAAACAAACTTATTACCGACGACATTAGTGATCGGTAATTACCGTGAAAATAATGTTCGTCCCTAAATTCATCGGTAATTTATAGACAACGTGAATTTCCTCGGTAATTTCGTTACCAACGAGCCTTCCTTCGACGGATTTTATTCGGTTGGAAATCCATCGGTAATCAAATTACGGACAGAAAAATCTAGATTACTGACGAAATATTCCGTCAACAATCAACGGTTTTCTTGTAGTGTCCATTATGAGGTTTGAAGGATACTACAATTGAAAAAAGTTGACCGATGATGATAATGGACACAAATTAATGGGTTTGTCCTTGGAAACTCACCACACAAGTAGATCAACGACAAACATGGGCTGAATATGCTGATTGGCTAATATCTTCAATGTAGATGGAAGAGTACCTGAAGAAAAACAAGGTAAGTACAAAACTAGAGAAGTAATTTACAGGAGAAGGGTGAAGCCTCTCTCCACATTAAATGGATCAGACACACGCCGTCATTAACACTGAAACCAATGATTGCACATCATTATAGTAAAACTGGACAATGGAAGTTGCGACTGTACTAGTCCAATCCCAACCTGGGGACAACTATGGCGGTAAAAGTCAATAGTTCATTAGAAAGAAGGCAATTATGGCAAGTGGCCACGTGTATGGCGGAGATGAGCCCAAGGAAACAACGAGGATCCATCCAGATATGAGGATAATCAGGCCAATCCCTAGAATCAAGAAGGGGATTGCCGAAACCTCTACCAAGGATGGAAACTAGCATGAATGTAAGAATCAAATCCCGAATTATTAGGTGATAGATCCTAGTCTCATGCCCTATAAATATAAAGGGAAGGGTCATTGAAAAATGTGAATGGAATATTGAGAGAGAGAGAGAGAGAGAGTTGAACAAGTTTGTATTTGACTCTCAAAGTCTTATATCAATAAAGGAGGATATTATTTGATCTAATATTTGGGTTGAACCACTTATTGTTCTTGAACATAGTGATCGGTCCAACTTGGTGATTTTTTTATACTACTCTAGAGTATGATGACACCCTTTTGGTTGTCATTCAATCCTATATGTGTGAGGATGGCAGAGCTTATACAGGGGAGAAATTGTCTTATCAGCTATTGACGGTAAACCATCGTCTTCTGAAAACATGTTTGTGTGTGCTAGTATCTTGCCAACTGAACATCATAATGAGTTGATTGTGCGCCACTGCCGTATATTAAAAGCTCTTTTAATTGGCAAAACTATGTGTCTCCCACGATTATCTATTGCCACATTATTTATCTTTGACAAAATCTTAACTAAACGAGTTTTTGGAGTCACTTTGATGAAACTGATTTGTCACCATAATGTCCTACTAAGTGATGAAATAGTTCAAGTTTGACCACCCATGACTGCTTACCTAGGAAAATGTAGTTCATAGCAGTGCCCTGGTCTTTTTACACTTGACTCTCCTAGAGTGGGCATGTAACACCCAAGTTCGTAAATAGTTTATGAGATGGGGTAAAGTGACATATGTGGTAGTTATATGATTTTCTGTTGTACCCGTGAATGCGAGAAGGAATGACAACTTGGTTGACCTGACCCAGTTGGAATTGCACTGACCCATTTGACCAGGGTTGACCCTAAATTAATTTAAAAATAATTTGTTATAAATATCAATGAATATGGGTATTGCCATGGATTATAGGGAAAAATTCTTGTAGTTAAATTTATCGAGATTTACGGAAGTGTGCTATAGCAAGTAATATTCATCTAAAATAGGGAATTAAATATAGATAAAATGTTGGTTAGATACTTATATGTACTTGATCTGGATATTGTGATGAGACCAATATGATGATTGTTTCAATGTTTCTTAAAAGTTATTCGTTATGATATGATTTGTTGATGTATTAGATACTATTCATAAATGTAATGCATTGCACTTCGTTAAATGAGTAATTTATGTTTAACGAAAATATGTTTTTATGAACTTGGTATAACTACTATAGGGAGGATGTAGTGGAAAGTGATTGTTGAGGATTATTGAAAATGAAAAGGTATTTTGACTAGAAAGTGTCCTTTGGTAGGACATTGAATTAAAAAAAAATTCTCACTGGTTGCCCTTTAACAATTTACCAAGATTAAGGGCCCCAATACTGGATAAAGGTTTTAAATGGTTGTTTTCTTCCAAAAACTGATGTTCATGCGCATTCACGTATAAATATTACTTATTTGACTTTGGCTCACTACATTCCGTGATATATGTAATAATTTGTTCGCTGATTATGCTGATCTAGCAGTTGATGATGTGTTTGCGGATCCGTTATGCAGATTATAGCTAGTAGTTATGGATTTCCTTAAATAAGCGAAGGTTCGCAAATCGAGGACAAGAGATATTTATTGCACGTCATTGTTTAATTATGATTGTAGAGTTATGGATTTGGAATGATTATTTGATATTTGAATTAAGTTTAAATTATATTATTTAAGGGGGATTGTTTAATGGATGAATAATTTATGTTTGTTTAGTTTATTTTAAAACTGATAGAAGTTTGCGCTTAAGTGCTTTTCCAAATTGTAGAGTTGAATTGGGATGTAACAGGAGTAGAGTTCTGGACTATAAGTCTATGTGTTAGATTTTTGTAGGATGGGGCATTACATGGCACCTCCTCTATTCCATCTGCTACTTTGACTGCCCAAGTAACCACTTTATTGCATAGGTAACCTCCATGTAGGCTACCCTGTTTGGGCAAAAAACCGTCTTTTACTCCGTACGACGTATAAGGCTTGTGAGCCCATGTCAGGCATGAGTGCCCGTACGACATATAAGGCTTGTGAGCCCATGTCAGGCATGAGTGCCCGTACGACATATAAGGCTTGTGAGCCCATGTCAGGCATGAGTTCCCGTACGACGTATAAGGCTTGTGAGCCCATGTCAGGCATGAGTGCCCGTACGACCTATAAGGCTTGTGAGCCCATGTCAGGCATGAGTGCCCGTACGACCTATAAGGCTTGTGAGCCCATGTCAGGCATGAGTGCCCGTACGACCTATAAGGCTTGTGAGCCCATGTCAGGCATGAGTGCCCGTACGACGTATAAGGCTTGAGAGCCCATGTCAGGCATGAGTGCCCGTACGACGTATATGGCTTGTGAGCCCATGTCACGAGGCCCATTGACTTTCGTTATTAACAGGTCCACCTGCTTGATAAACAGGAAAGCCCACCGCGGTGGCCTTAAGCCCATAAGTTAGACCATGAGTATAAACTCATCCAATGTATATATGGCAGAGGCCCAAAGGGCGCCCAATAATAACTAAGGGCTTGACAGCTCACATGAGTCACGTGCCACGCACGTGACCCGAAATCCTATAAATATGAGTAGTCCAAGCCTCATAAAGCTCTCGATCATTTTCTCTCTTGCTCTCTTTCTCTCTCTAAAAACCTCCGCTTCTCTCACTATAAACTTTCTACCGTACGACAGTGTGCAACTGGTCGGATTGTCGAAGGCCTCAATCGACATTTCAATGATTGTAGATTTTTGGGTCTACAATTTGGCGCCGACCGTGGGGCCTCGGCAATCAATTCGCAAGCCAACTTGCACTTTGACGAGCTAAACAATGACTTCTGAAGGTTCGAATGACTTCATCACCCAACTCGCAGCCCTGAAAGAGCAAATGGATCAGCAATCAGCCCGATCTGCAGTACTTGCTGATGAAAATGCTGCAGTCCGTGCGGAGAACCTCTCACTTCACGAGAAAATCGATCAGCTACTTACCCAAACAGCCAGCCAACCCCAAACATCCCATGTACGTTCTGATGCATCAATCAGACCCTTTCCCAATCTCAGTGAAACAACACCTGGTGAGAACTCAAGTCGTTCGACACTATTAACTTCCACCTTTCCAGTGTTATCTACACCGCCACCTCAACCATTACCTCACCATATGACCACCCCAAATGTCGAACCATCGTTCCAGTCCATCGACTCCCAAAGATTGGCAAATGTGGAGGCGTTTCTCCGACGGCTCCCAGGAGTTCCGACCCCGATTAAGAAAAGTCACCCCGAGAGTTATGCTGATACACCCTTTGCCGAGCAGATATCTTCAGTGGAAATGCCCAAGAAGTTCAGCTTCCCGAACATGACATTCTTCACTGGTACTACTGATCCGGATGATCACGTCGCACATTACCGCCAGAGGATGCTTACTATTTCCGTCCCAAGAGATGCAAGGGAAGCATGCATGTGCAAGGGGTTCGGTTGTTGCTTGACTGGACCAGCTTTGCAATGGTTCATCAATTTGCCGAACGGTAGCATCACGTCTTTTTCTCAGTTGTCTAACATGTTTGTTGAGCAATTTGCCAGTAGTCGAAGGGTGAAGAAATCCTCGGATGACTTGTATAAAATCAAACATACTGCTGGTCAGACACTACGAACGCACTTGGGACGGTTCAATGCTGAGAAGATTCTCATCCCAAATTGCAATGAAGAAACTGCAGTTTCGGCTTTTCGAAAATCGATGATTCCAGGCAGTGAAATCTACAAAGAGTTGACCAAATTTCCATGCGCAAATATGGAGGACGCGCTAGCACGAGCATGGTCTCAAGTTAAATGGGAGGAAGATGATGGGAACCAAATGCCACCTGCCAGACAAAATGTCATGCCAGACCGTCGTCCGGATGAATATCAACGAAGGAGGGGTCGTCCCTTTGAGAATAACCGGCCGATTGAAAGATCCGGAATCGCTGGTCGTAGCCCCCAAAAACCTGAGTACATGTTCAATGTTGAACCCGCGGAGTTAATTTCTATGATGAAAGAACTAGGTAACAAAGTGCAGTGGCCCAGGCCTATGAGATCTCCGTACGACAGGAGAGATACCTCAAAATGGTGCGACTTTCACAAAGACCACGGCCATTTGACTAAGGATTATCATGGTTTGCGGGACGAAGTGGTTGAATTGCTAAACCGTGGAGATTTGAAGTACTTGTTGTCCGACAAGGGGAAAACAACTATGGCCAAACGAAAAGAGTTAACCCCGCCTCAGCCACCGTTGGCAAGGAAGGATATCGGCGTCATTATAGGAGGTTCAGAGGTCAGTGGTGTATCCCATACAGCTGCCCGGAGGAATGAAAGAAGTGCCAAAAATCCAAGACTTCGTTCGACTGGTGTTCCTAACACTTTCGGTCAGGTCATCAGCTTCATAGATGACGAAGCTACTCAACTGATCAATCCGCACCACGATGCTTTGGTGATCAATATCTTTATAGCCAATTGTAACATTAGGCGTGTGTTGGTCGACAATGGCAGCTCGGCGAACGTTCTATTTTTAAAATGTTTGAAGGAAATGGAGATCAATGAGTCGCACATTTGCGGTCGACCAACAGTATTAATCGGCTTCGCAGGGGAACAATCTTATACTTTAGGAGAAATAGTTCTTCAAGTATATAGCGAAGGCATGAACCTAAATACTACATTCGTGGTCCTAGATAGTCCGTCCCCTTACAATGTCATCCTCGGACGACCTTGGATCCACGAGTTGAAAGCCGTTCCCTCCACATATCGTCAAATTATACGCTTCCCTACGAAATGGGGAATAAAGGAGATCAAAGGGGAACAGTCGGCATCCCGAAATTGTTACAGTACAGCTTTGAAAGGCAAAACAAAAGACTTATAGCAATTACAGCACTCTGAGCTGCCGGTCAGCATGTCTTCTAATGACGATCAGAATAATGCACAAATGGAAGATCTTGATGATGTGCAAGTTCACCCCGACCATCCAGACTGGATCGTTCATATTGGCGCACAGCTCGACGGTACCATAAAAAGGTTACTTATTGATTTTTTAACAAAAAATCATGATTGCTTTGCTTGGTCGCAGGAAGACATGACAGGGATCGACCCCGAAGTGGTTGTCCACAAACTTCAGGTTGATCCAAGTTTTCGACCAGTCCAGCAAAAGAGAAGAAGGTTTGCCTCTGAGAGAAATCAGGTTATAAATGAAGAAATTCAAAAACTGATCGATGTTGGGTCTGTACGAGAGGTGCAATATCCGGAGTGGCTAGCCAATGTGGTCGTTGTGAAAAAGAAGAACGGAAAATGGAGAGTCTGTATAGATTTCACTGATCTCAACAAAGCATGTCCAAAAGATCCTTTTCCTCTACCACATATCGACATGTTGGTCGACGCTACGGCAGGTTATGAATTGATGAGCTTCATGGACGCATTCTCAGGATATAACCAAATTCTAATGCACCCTAGTGATCAGGAGAAAACCTCTTTCATCACCGAGCGGGGTATTTTCTGTTACAAGGTAATGCCGTTCGGGTTAAAGAATGCGGGTTCCACCTATCAAAGACTGGTCAACAAGATGTTCTCCGATATGCTGGGTATAACAATGGAGGTGTATATCGATGACATGCTTGTGAAATCTTTGTTTGCTGAACAGCACTTGGACCATTTGCAACAGGCGTTCGACATACTCAGAAAATACAACATGAAGTTAAATCCGGCTAAGTGTTCATTTGGGGTGTCTGCAGGCAAGTTCCTAGGATATATGGTAACACAAAGGGGAATAGAAGCGAATCCAGACCAGATTCGTGCGGTCCTGAACATCCCCTCACCAAAAAACAGAAAAGACGTTCAACGATTGACAGGTCGAGTGGCGGCATTAACCAGGTTCATTTCCAGGTCGTCCGACAAGTGCCATCGATTTTATGATATCTTGAGGAAGTCTAAGGACTTTGAGTGGACGGAAGAGACAGAGTTGGCACTGCAACAATTGAAGCAGTATTTGGTGTCCGCACCTTTGCTATCAAAACCAAAAGATAATGAGCCACTGCTGATATACTTGGCTGTATCAGAGACAGCAGTAAGCGCAGTACTTGCAAGGGATGAAGGCGTACGACAGCTTCCGGTCTACTACGTGAGCAAAAGCCTTCTCGATGCTGAGACACGATATTCTCACCTAGAAAAGCTCTCTCTAGCTTTGGTCACCGCTGCTCGAAAGTTGCGGCCTTACTTTCAATGTCACCCAATCACCGTGATTACTTCTTTTCCCCTCCGGACAGTTCTCCATAAAGCAGATGTTTCTGGACGACTAACTAAGTGGGTAGTCGAATTGAGTGAGCATGATATCAGTTACAAACCTCGTACGGTAATGAAATCTCAAGTGTTGGCCGACTTCATTGCGGAATTTCCACTTGTTGTAGAACACCAACTGACAGAGATGCTCCTAATTTCCGAACCGACAAAGAACATATGGACCTTGTGGGTAGATGGATCCAGAAATATACATGGGAGTGGCCTCGGCTTAGTTCTTTCTTCGCCCGACGGTATTGTCGTACAGCAATCAATACATTGCGGCTTTAAGGCCACCAACAATGAGGCAGAGTACGAAGCATTGATAGCCGGTCTGAAATTTGCTTTACAGTTAAAGATTGGTAGAATTGTTGTCCGGTCGGACTCGCAGCTGGTTGTCAATCAGTTTCTAGGAACTTACCAGGCTAGAGGACCAAGAATGGTTGAGTACCTAAAAATCGCCAAGCAACTGGGGAGCTCTTTTGAGGAATTTAAAATAGTACAAATTCCGAGGAATGAAAATTCGCACGCAGACGCACTTGCAAACCTAGGATCGTCAATCCAATCAACCGAACCGCAAACCATACCAGTGGTCCACCTTGAGTCTCCAGCAGTTTGGGACGACGGGGATCATGTGTTGACAATCGACGAAAATCCTAATTGGATGATTGGACTTGAGGACTATATCTCCATGGGCACACTGCCAGACGATAGAAATGCTGCTAGAAGACTAATAGCAGCCGCTTCACGTTTCACAATCTTTGAGGGAAAGTTGTATCGCAAGTCCTATGCTGGACCACTTCTACGGTGCGTCACAACCGCTGAAGGTGGTCAAGTTCTTTCCGATATGCATGAGGGAGAATGTGGCAATCATTCTGGGGGAAGGAGTTTAGCGAACAGAGCTCTCACAGCAGGCTATTTCTGGCCTACAATGCGGTACGACTCTACTAATTACGTGAGGCTGTGCGACAAATGCCAACGATTTGCTAAAGTCTCTCATCTTCCACCTGAAAGATTGCATTCAACCCTTGCTCCGTGGCCCTTTATGCGATGGGGGATGGATATAGTAGGAAAGTTACCTGCAGCTACTGGCCAACGTCAATATGTTTTGGTTCTTACAGACTACTTTACTAAATGGGTCGAAGCAGAGGCCTTCAAGTTAATCAAAGACCAGCAAGTGAAAACTTTCGTGTGGAAAAACATTATTTGTCGGTTCGGTGTACCAAAAGAAATAGTGACAGACAATGGTTCCCAGTTCATCAGTCGAGACTTTCAGAATTTTTGCAACAAGTATGGAATCAAACTTCTATTTTCGACTCCACGGAATCCCCAGTCGAACGGACAGGCAGAATCTTCTAACAAAACGATTATGAATATACTGAAAAAACGCTTAGAAGGGGCTAAAGGCCGTTGAGCGGATGAATTAGCGGGTGTTTTATGGTCATACCGAACGACAGCCAAATCAGCTACAGGAGAGACTCCATTTTCACTCGTATTTGGTGCGGAGGCCGTTATTCCCATTGAGTTTGATTTACCATCGGCACGGTGCGCTTTGGTGAATCCATTGTTGAACGACAACTTGCTTAGCCATGAATTGGACACGCTGGAAGAAAAACGAGAAGCCGCACGTGTAAGAGTCGCCGTTTATCAACAGAAACTAGCACGATATTACAACAAGAACGTTAGAGCTCGAGTATTTCGCATTGGCGATTGGGTACTCAGACGTGTTTTTGAAAACACAAAGGAAGTAGGATTGGGGAAGTTTGGTTCGACATGGGAAGGTCCGTACTACATCAGGGCAACGGTTGGAAATGGAGCTTACAAGTTGACCACGAAAGATGGACGTGAACTGAACAACAGTTGGAATGCTAGACACCTTAAGCTTTACCACTTTTAGTTCTCCGTTTTTAATAAAATCTCTTCCGTTCGACTAAATTAAATTTTAAAGTGTCCATTTATGCCGTGCGACATACGATTACGAACTTCATGAACTATGTGTTAACTCTATGGCACAATGGCGCGTCAATCATAAACTATGCCAGTACGTTCGTAACATAGCAACACATGGGTCGTTCGGCAAAATACAAAATAAAACGGAAATCCGAACGACAAAGATCGAACGGAGACATTCAAAAGTGCTTACACAGTAGAAAATAGTAATAAGCCCATTAGGAAAAAGCTACAAATCATTATTAACAGGCGGATCAGCAGCTACAGCGCCAGCTTCTTCTTCTTCTTCTCGGAGCATAGCAAGATATTCTTCCCACTCAGCAATGCGCTTATCGACCTCCCAGGATTCATGCTTGCCCTCTTTGAACTCCTTCATTAATTTTCCGGAGGTACATATGATGGCATCATCTGCAACCTCCTGAACTTTGTTTTCAAGCAACGCATTCTTCTGGTCGGCTGCGACTTTAGCGGCACGGAGCTCCTCAAGCTCTTTCTTGAACTTCTCGTTCTCCGCTTTCATGGTGGCATGCTCAGCCTTGAGAAGGTTGGCAGCGCTTAAGGCTTGCTGCTCGGACCTTTTTGCGATGTCCAATTCCTCCTGGAGATCTATGTGATCACTGTGGAGTTTGTTATTCTTTTCCTTCAAGCTGCGGTACGACTCCTTAAAGGAAAGGACGGCCTCAAAAGCCTTAAGAAAAATATAAATATTTGTCAATAGCCTAAACAACTATAAAACATGTATTGAGCCGCACGGACATACCTGATAAAGGTTCTGGGCGGCAAAATTCCCAACGCTCTCAGGAGTGGCTTTCTCGAATCTATGTTTGTCTCGAGGAAATATCATGTCGCTCGACACGGAGGCGAACTCGTCTATGTCTCCGAAGGCAGATGTCCATTCTGGGAAGGAAAACTCGAAACCTTCCTTCCTAATATGGCCCCGCTTCTTCGACTTTCTTGGCTCGGCAACTTCCAACTGCAGCTCGACATTATCATCTCTAGCATGTAGCTCGACATCCTCTGATACAGCCGCTCGGTTGTCAGTGGCCTCGGGCATCTTAGCTTTTGCCAGTCGAGCTTTCCTCCTTCGAGCAATGGCAGCGGTGGGATCATCCATTACTAAGGGGTTCGACATAGAATCGTCTGCCAATCCTCGCTCTTCTATTGACAAAGGTTTGATTAACAATAATCTGTAATTTAAAATTTCGAACGACCTAGTGGTTGTTAATGCAACATGTAGGTCTTGTAATTTCGGAATAGGAATACCTTCTCGTATGCCTTTGGCGTACGACCACAGGGTACTTTCTCTCAGAGTCTTTTCGCTCAAAAGAAACTCCCAACTCCTATACTCAGGCCTCGCTTCTAGGAACTTGGAGACCGTACGTCGCAAGTTGGCGGTAATTGGGGGTTTCCCACCTAGTCGACCTGCAAGAAGCAAACAAATGAGTCTCAGTACATTTTGAATTGAAGTCACTCATAGGAAATATACTCACTCGCGGTTCGCCAACAAAGTGGAACCTCCATCACTCCGCCTTCACCGAACACCAGATCGCCTCTCACAAAAATGTATTTGTCCTTCCAACTACGGTCGTTCGACCTTAAGTTCAGGATGAGGTTTTCTTTTTCTGTCGTACGGAGATAGAAACTGTATCGACCTTTTTCAAAAGAATGTTCCCGTAGAAAATACACATTAAGGAATTCCCTCAAACCTAGTGGTTGACCGATTCGCTCCCCATGAACTAAAATAGCCAGCAGTAAATGCCAGCTGTTCGGCATTAGTTGGCTCGGAGCTATGGTATAGTAGGCCAAGACCTCCTTAACAAACCTTGGAATGGGGAAGCGGAAGCCATTCTTAAAAGGCTGCTCGTACATTCCAATCCAACCAGGGATATCCCAGTCAATCCTCTCATGTTCCCTTGGGGCACGAACCTCAATGACGTCCGGAATTTTGTATAAATATTTCAAACTTATAATCGCGTTACCTTTAATGTTGGATTGAGGGTTCCGCACTAACAAATTCGTTGGTTTGCCTTCTACGTCGTACGACTCGGGCATATTCTCTCGCCATGGAAGTGCGCTGCCACTACTCGCACAAGGCTGCTCGACGAGCTGGGACAATCTAACACCAGAGGAGGTGTGGGTCGGCCTTCTACGAGAAACAATTTTCAATGGCGCCAACGAAGTCAATTGTTCCTCTTCTTCGCTCGATAATTCGCCTGCCCCAACAGGAGTTACACTTGGATGGGAAAGAGGTTGTTCGGCATCCTCAGAGTAATATTGATCGCTCACTTCGTCTAAATCCTCTTCCCTCAACCACTCTAACCCTTCCATATTTTAAGAATAAAAATGGAATTTCCTGGTTTGCGTGAAACCAGAATAAGAAAAGGGAAAGAGAAGCAGCTGTAACACCTCAAGAATATAAAAAAAAAGGCACACGAACACAAACTACAGCAAAGGGAAAAACCAGAAAGAAGAAGAACACTCCTTATTTCACGAAATCGAAATGGAAGCAGGAGGCGATTACGACAGAGGTAAATAAGTACAAAAAGGAGAAGGAAGCACCTGCGAAATCTGAAGGAGTCTCTGGAACTTGAAAGGAGAAAAGACAGAGGACAGCACGAAAACGATGGAGAAGAGAATACGAAGGTCAAAACCTGTGTCAGATTTTAAAGAAATCCTATGGGCGGGTAACCAAAGGTTTAACCCAGGGTTTACTTGGGCACTGGAACCCTAATGACGGTCGGTTATAATTGCGAGAGATATCGTGCACATAGACGCCTATTACCAAGAATGTCTCAATAAATTCTACCAATACTGCTATGCCAGGTGTCTCAAACCAGGCAGAAGCGCCGCCCGCACGCGTCCTGAACCGCCCTCGAAAACGTGATGCCTCATTAATTGCCTTAAACATAGGGTCGCATCGTACAAGATCCTAACTGCACGATTTGATCTAAAGATGTCGTGCGATGGTCTTACATCATGACCAACGCCTATTACTCGAATGTAGATCTGCTTTCGAAAGTGATAATTAGTCGCTCGACAGTTATGTTGCACTAATTTAAGTGACTAAACTCTTCAAGCCAAGTTACTTGACTTCAAGAGTGAGGGACAAACTGTTTGGGCAAAAAACCGTCTTTTACTCCGTACGACGTATAAGGCTTGTGAGCCCATGTCAGGCATGAGTGCCTGTACGACATATAAGGCTTGTGAGCCCATGTCAGGCATGAGTGCCCGTACGACATATAAGGCTTGTGAGCCCATGTCAGGCATGAGTGCCCGTACGACGTATAAGGCTTGTGAGCCCATGTCAGGCATGAGTGCCCGTACGACCTATAAGGCTTGTGAGCCCATGTCAGGCATGAGTGCCCGTACGACCTATAAGGCTTGTGAGCCCATGTCAGGCATGAGTGCCCGTACGACGTATAAGGCTTGTGAGCCCATGTCAGGCATGAGTGCCCGTACGACGTATAAGGCTTGAGAGCCCATGTCAGGCATGAGTGCCCGTACGACGTATATGGCTTGTGAGCCCATGTCACGAGGCCCATTGACTTTCGTTATTAACAGGTCCACCTGCTTGATAAACAGGAAAGCCCACCGCGGTGGCCTTAAGCCCATAAGTTAGACCATGAGTATAAACTCATCCAATGTATATATGGCAGAGGCCCAAAGGGCGCCCAATAATAACTAAGAGCTTGACAGCTCACATGAGTCACGTGCAACGCACGTGACCCGAAATCCTATAAATATGAGTAGTCCAAGCCTCATAAAGCTCTCGATCATTTTCTCTCTTGCTCTCTTTCTCTCTCTAAAAACCTCCGCTTCTCTCACTATAAACTTTCTACCGTACGACAGTGTGCAACTGGTCGGATTGTCGAAGGCCTCAATCGACATTTCATTGATTGTAGATTTTTGGGTCTACATACCCTAGCTTCCATTTAGAACGGTTTGGGCATCAAGTTTGCAGATATGGAGAAGGGTTTAACTACTCTTTCCTGGCAGAACATTCAACATGGCGATCTCAAAACCATATTGATCTTCATCCAACCTACTCAAGAAGAGGATGATAAAATCTTGCAAGGCTTGATGCATCAAAATAGGGAGAGATTTGGTGGTTTGTGATTTTCTGTGGAGCTATGTTGCTCATGTGGATAATTTACTTTTATGTTAGTTTTTTTTTCATTTTTTTTAAATTTTGTTTGTTTCATTGGCATGTAACCAAAAACTATCTTCTAGTTAGTTACTTTGTGGTTATTCTGAAGGATTTAGGGGGAGCTTTTACGTATGTGTTTGATTTTCTATATTTGTCCCTAACATTTGTTTTGTAGGAAAATCACATATTGGTTTTTGATTCCTCAACTGTCAAGGTGGAGACTGTTGGCTTTTTAACCCAATGTGTGAATGACAGTTGATGTGTTTTTCAATGTATGTCCTTAATGACTAGGGCATTATATCAATAAGTCTCTCATTATAAACTTATACACCACTAAATCCATGACCCAATCAAATAGATCAATAGATCCACATAATTTACTTAGACTATCTAAAATACCATTCATCAATTTTAAAAAAAATAAAATACCAAAAAATTCCTCTCTCGCTTCTCCCCGTCCCCTCTCATCCCTAAATAATATTTTTTTTATTTGTGATGGTTATATGGTATTTTTAAAAAAAATTCTTCTAATTTGGCAACATATGCATAATAACAAAATATTGTACTGGAAGCATGCTATTTTGTTGCATGCCAATCTTTTTGGCTTGGTTCATTGACATTTTTGTTTTGTTTTTACTAATGCAAAAAAATCAGGATAAGTGAGAGAGTTTTTGAAATTTTAAAAATTGCGTTAATAACAAATGCAATGTTTTCATTATATTTTCCCCTTTAATCATAATAGATGCAATATATATAAACAATTTTAGCCATTGATTTTTAAGTTTATCTTCGAAATAAAAAAAATTAGCAAGATCTACAGTCTAACTCACTTTTATCTTAAGGTTCATATTTGTTATGAATTTTTTAAAAATAATTTAGCTATTTTCCAAAAATGCCATGATAAATACATATTTTCCATTAATTTTCAAAAAAAAGTTATAAGTATTTGATGCATAAAAAATGAAACATTAGTCCCCAATCCAGAAATTTGACATTTAAAAATAGTGTTTTTCATCAAAAAAAGAAACAAAACAACACTAATGGTGAAAATTTATTAACAATGTCTAAATCATAATATCTAAACATTATTTTCCCCAGTTTTGGGAATAAAATATAAAAAATAGTTAAAATATAGGATTTGCATCGTATTACTTAGAGTGTTTTCTATCTTAAATAAAAATTATAGTCGTTCCATACATTTAGTAAATAAACTAACTTTGAGATGAATTTACTATTTGATTTGTTATATTTGTTTAATAGAAACAAATCCAGACACTAGTTCAATAGAATCAAGTTCAAATACAAGTTCTTTTAATGTGATCTCATTTACTAACATTAATTCCTTGGGCATTAATCTCATTTATATACTTAAATTATATTTTATTTTTTTAGTATATTTTGAGAATTATACTGTGATTTTAGAATTTTTCTAAAAAAAATTAGTATATTTTGAGAATTATACAATAATTTTTAGTATATTTTAAGAATTATACAATAATTTTAAGAGTATACTCAAAATTTTAAATATATTTTATGTATTTATAACAAGTTGTTTTGATTATTAATCACATTCTCTGATTATCGGAAAATGTTAAGTCAAATTCAAGTATAATCATAACAAAATACAAGTCCAAATATTTAGATTGATAATTCGACCTCGACCTTAAATAATTTTTTTACTTGAAATAGTGACTTGACTTGTTAATTATTTTGATAAAGCCTCTGCACACAAAAAAAAAATATACGGATTAGATTTTTTGGATAAAATCAAACTAGGATACAAATCTACCTTTCAATGACTCATAATTTCTGAACAAATGTGTATCTAGTTTTCTACTATTCGGTATCACTATATTACTTGTGATGGTGTCGAAAATTAATAATATTAAAGCTTGAAAAGTTATCTCTCCTATATATTTTAGTTTTGAAGCAATGCTAATACAATAGTGTTAATGTCATTATTCGTGAGACTGCGAGCCTATCAACATGAACCTCAACCTCCTTTATCTGATGTCGTTCCGCTGTGATCAAATCTCGTCTATCATTTTTTATTGTTCTATTATAAAATGAATTCCATCAACAAAATATGAACAAGAAATTGAGGTTTCGATTTACATTCTTTCCAAATTTTTGGTAAACGGTTTCATTTTTTTCTTCACCACCTTAAGCTTTGGACTGACAATTACATGCTTTCTAAGACTTGCTATTTTGGAACAATTATTTAGGGTTAATTATTTCAATCAAATTAATTTAATTGTTTTGTATTTTGGATATTGTGACGGCTGTATTAATTGTTGAAAAATATTTTAGATCAGCTTGGTCTTAAGCTGTTCTTTTCATCTTCTAATAAATTATTAGAATTCTAAGTCTCCATTGTATTAATATAATTATACAAGTGATATTATTTTATATTAATTTTGACATATTTTTTTGTCAAGATAGACATCTTACAGCCTTTGGGTGGAGAATAATATTATGTAATATGACAATTTATTACATTCAACTTTTAATGAAAAAATGTTTCCAATGTTAAAAAAAGAAAAAAAATCATTCCCGTTGAAATAAATGCAAGTAATGTTAATTTTTTGCCTTTAAAAAATATAATTAATTAATTTTGGACTTAATTGAATAAATTTTATGAATCCATGCATCTATTGGGTTTTGAGATTAATGAGTGTCCTTAATGGGTCACAAGATTATTTTCAAGGACCTATCAAACATTAAGCCTAATGACTAACTATTATTTTTATAGTGAAGTATGCTCAAGTAGCTTGTTCCAGACAATGCAATTAAGTAAGTTGATATAGGTTAACTTAGGGTGTGATTTCGTGTAAATCGAAACATGCCCCATCGTATTTTAATTAAATAGATGATAAGGATAAGACATCTTTTATCCTAGTGTTGTGATAGGGTTGAACCATGAGTTGTCCCTAGGAAGATAAACTCTATCTTATTTGAGATAGGACACAACACTAGGGTAATTAGTTTTGTGATAATCACTAGGAAGATAAATTCCTCAAGATAGACCTTTTTTTAAAATCTCGAATAGAATATCTGATATTACAAAAATGACCACACCAATAAAGTTTCGCCACGTGTCATTTAGGTCTGAGAAGGGCTACCTTGCCTACCAGGAAGGCTTCTCAGTAAGAAGAGAAGTCAAGCAGCTGGGCAGCAATGCCCTTTTGAGGTTGCCTCGGTATAATGAAGCACCTGGGCCTACCAAGGTGTAAAGCATTTAAGTGCAACCCTCAACCATAATTAGAGGACCCCAGTCTAATAATGACTCTGAATCATATATAATGCTCTCAAAGTCAGGTATTATTTTCAAATCACAATTTGAACTTTGGCTAAAGAGAGAGCTCTAGTCCAAGGAGCTCACCTGATTTTATAATTCACACTGACTTGAGCGTCGGAGCGCCAACGTCAGAGGACTACCTCTGTTGCGGCCTTTAGCTCATCTTTGTTCATTGTGCAAGACTGCAGGTCTGATCGACTGATCGTCTTCTCGGTACTAGCACCTTTTTGACGTCATCAGTTTGGCGCCGTCTGTGGGAAATTGAAGTTCCCTTACTTACAATGGTTAGACCTAGAAGAACCAATGTGAATGATCCTGAGACATCTCATGCTCGACACTTGGAAGATGATGCTGAGCAACAACCCCAAGAGCATGAAAATGTTGCAAGGCACGAGGTACCCTTGGGTGCACCCCAGGCCCAAGAAGGAGGAAACGTCCAGGTACCACCACATGAGGCAGTTGGTCCTCCCATAAGTGTTGTACGATTTAATCAGCTCTGCCAACAAGTGCAGCTGCTCACTGAAATGATGATGGCTAACTAACAAGCCCCACCTTGGTCTACTGAGAGGAACGAGGATGATATAAACTCTGGCTCTCTGGAGTCTAGGAGTAAGAGAAGGGATGAGAATCGAGAAGGAAATTCCAATACCAACAAGAACACTTATTACTCCAACATCAACGATGATGTCAATAAGCACCTTCAAGAGGTAGACCGCAAGCTAGCAGCCCTGCAGGGACGCAATATCATCGACGAGATGTGGGATAGTTCCATGACTCCCCTGTCTAGGGACATTCTTGAAATTGATATACCTCGTGACTTTAGGCTCCCCAACCTTGAGCAGTATGATGGGAAGAAGGATTCCTATGACCAAGTCATCGGATACAAGTCTATGATGGAGTGCCGAGGAGCCACAGATGCAGTTTTGTGCAAGGCCTTCGCCTCTACACTTATTGGACCAGCTCGGACTTGGTTCATCAACCTTCCCAGGCACAGCATTTACAGCTTTCAGGACCTGTCAAAGAAGTTCAGCCTCCAATTTACAAGTGCTAGGAAGCCCAAAACTACCAATCAAGACCTGATGGTGATTGAACACGAGAAAGGAGAATCATTTCGTGATTTTATAGGGAGATTCAACCAGATGTGCCTGGAGATCCCAGATGTACAGATTGTTGTGGCAAATGCTGCTCTGATCAGGACAGTTCTGTTGGACCATAGGTCCTATATTTGTGTTTTGATGCAAAAATACATTTTGGACTATTTGATTGTGCTTAACTTTGGATGAATTTGGATAAATCATGAAATGAATTATATCTACTGATTTAAGCTTCATTATATATCTTTGGAATCATGTTTGATCATGTTTGATATAAATTGGATGAATCTGGACTGACTTATTTTTTGATGCTAAAATCTGTCACAACATCACACTGCGCACACGTTGGTTGAACAGTCATAACTTATTCATATGAGCTCTGATTGACTTGATTCTTGTTCTGAAAATTATTTAAGACACTCTGAAATTTTTCATTGTCAAATAGTGTCAGGTCAATTTTAAGCTTATCAGGTTCAATTTGTCTGTTGAAATTAATTCACCTGTGCAGTCATTAAACTGGGCTAGTTGAGATTTGCATGATCAAATTGAATGACCAAATGACCTCAGTTATAAGTGAAATTTTGTATGCACATTCAATTATATATGTTATCATGTGCTTACTTGAGTTTTATTAAGCTTATAACATGTTGATTAACCTAAGTGCTAGCATTGAAGCTCTTTGAGCTTACAAGCAAAAATGGGATGTTTTGTCATCTATTCTTTTTGTAGGCTTAATCAACTGATAATCATGAGCCTATTTGAAGTATCATGAAGCTGATTCTATTGATAAAATTTGTGCATCATGATTTGAAGCTCATTTAGACAAGTTTGGACATGGTCAACCCTATTTGGTTCAAGTTTGACACTTTGTGTGCAAGAAATGGTTCCAGCCGTGTGCCTTGTGTTATTATTTCTGGAGAATTAACTCAAGAACTTCTAGAAGCTTTATTATTTGTTTTGGAGTCAACAAAGAAGAGGGAATACAAGTTTGAAATACTTGGTTGGTAGTGTGCCTAACACTTGCACTATGGAGACAAGGGAGAGACAAGATGACATAAAGTTATAATATTTTCCAGAATTTAAGATGGACTTGTTTGACATTCCTTGAGAGAGAGTTGCTTCATGAAGAAGACTCATTTGATTGATCCAAACAAGGTGCAACTCAAAATGACAACTCTTGAGAAAATGATGCCAACGACACTATTTTTGAAGGATGGGATTAGAGTGGTTGAATTAAAGAAGGGTCCAGATTTTACAGAAAATGAAAGGCCAATATTTGAAGAGGTGTTGATCCAATGGCTAAGTTTGTGTTTTGTTTGGAATGAACAATAGGGGGCAGCAACGTCTAGGTTGGGCAAGAAGCATTTTGCAAAATTTTTACTAAGGGTTCAAGCTTACTTGCTCTCAATTTCATCTTCTTGATTCAAGCTTCTTCCTTGCGATCTCTTGCTACCACTTTGATTACATTCAAGCCATCATCTTCCTATTTGAAAGAGAGATCCAAAAACTCCTTGAACCACCCTAAAATCTTTCTACCCGTGGGTACTCTTGGTGTGTTCTTGAGAGTTCTTCAACAAAGCTTCACCTAAACCTATTCTTGATCTAGTGTGAGCTTTGTGTGAGATTACAAGAGTGTTTGCTACACATTTGAATCCAAACCCATTTGAGCAACATCTTGTGAATTTGAGTGTTCTCCAATCATATATAGCCTAGAGCTAATCTTGAGAGAACCAAAATCCAAATACTTGTAAAAGTCCCTTTTGAGGGCATTACCTTTGAGAGGTGTGTGAAAGTTTAAGGTTAGCTTCAAACCTTGTTGGTGTACAAGTTTGGGGTGTTCTTGGAAACTCTAAGTTTGTGGTGAACTTGCAAAACCACATATATCCTTTAGTGGATTGGTAAATCCTAAGCTTGAGGGCTTAGGTAGTGGATGTAGGTGTGAGCACCGAACCACTATATATCCTTGTGCACACCATTTTGATTTCCTTGCTTGTTTGTGTGTTAAACTTGCTACCTTGTAGTGACTTGTTTTTGATTATCATTCTATTGGTGTTATTGGTGATTTGTGTGCCTTATAAGTTGATATTAGGGTGTTGCTTGCTGCCATTGCTTGTTGGGATATTGCTTGTGGTTGAACAACTTGTGATTATTGAATTCTAGGTATACTTTTGATTGTTAATTTTTTAGAATACCAATCTGTCCGTGAATTTTTCATATAGCTAGACTTCGAAGTTTGAGCTGAATTTTTGATATAGTGTTCATTGAGGTGTTTTAATATTGCATATCAAATTTCGTTACATTCCGAGTTGAATTGCTAGGTCAAATTGCATTTACACGATTAGTGCGCAGATTTGCATTCTTGACATTGCCTTAATCATTTGTGAGAGTTTTTAGGTTGTGGTTTTGTACTTGGGGTTTATACTTTATTTTAAAACACAATTCACTCCCCCTCTTGTGTTAGCTTAGTGATTTCAAGTTCATCATGAGCAGTTCTGCAATTCATTGTGCACTGATGCACCACAGTCCATGGATGAACTCCTGACAAGAACTGAGAAATATATCAAGGCAACTGACTCATTGAAGTCTTCTCGTTTTGCAATATGAACCTCCCCTGACCGGGCTAGGGGCTCTGGTGATAAAGGTCGCCCAGGAGGTGGCCGACCAGGCAGTGATAAGAAATCAGGAAGGGATGATAGCAGGCGAGGAGAACAATCCTCTAGGAAATCCCTTAAGAAATGTGTTGAACGAGATTGTTGCCCATAATTTAGTCAGATGGCCAAACAAGATGAGGACTCCCCTAGAAAAGAGAAGGTCCTCAGATAAATATTGTAGGTTCCATAAGAACAACGGTCATGATACTGACAAATGCAGACAGTTGAAGGATGAAATTGAGGAATTGATAAGGAGAGGACACCTCAGGAAGTACACTGTTAATCAAGAGAAAAAGCGAAGGAGAGATGATAAAGAAGATGATGACCGTAGGAGGCCACGAAGAAGGAAAGACTCTCCTCCGCATGAAAGAGGCACTACAGGAACAATTGATTTATGTGGTGTCATTATTGGAGGGTTGCTAGTAAGTGGAGAAAGTACCTCAGCTGGGAGAGCATATGCCCGCCTTACCGAGCAGCCAACCAAAGAAAAAAGGGTCAAAAGGGATGAGGAGGTTATCACATTCTCAGAGAAGGATGAAGAGGGTATTCAAGTTCCCCAAGATGACGCTTTGGTAGTTGAGGCAGTGATCGCCAATTTCAATGTCTTAAAAATCTTGGTAGACAACGGGAGTGCAGCAAACATCCTATTTTACCACACCTTCAAAGCTATGAAGCTTTCGGAGGAGAGACTGAAGCCAACCTCAATACCCTTATATGGGTTCACAGGGGAGTCAGTCATACCAAAAGGAATTATAACCCTTCCAATCACACTGGGAACACACCCCAAGACAGTGATGCATATGGTGGATATGTTGGTAGTCGATGTGAAAGCTTCGCACAATGCCATCATAGGAAGACCACTACTTCACAGGGTGAGAGCTGTGGTCTCAACCTATTGTTTAGAGATGAAGTTCCCCACCTCTAAGGGAGTTGGTGAAGTTAAGGGGAATCAAAAGGCTTCCAGGAATACCTACTTCACTGAACTCAAAGAGAGGAAAAAAGAGAAGGTCTCAGTAGGTAGCTTGGATATGAGAGCAGAAGAGCAAGTGTTCAAACCGACTCCAGTAGGGGAACTGAATAAGGTCGAGATCCTGGCTGGCTTAGATAGGCAATTCTATGTTGGATCTCAACTGGGAGAGGATATGACCAAGGAGATAACCGAACTACTCCTAAGTAGTGTGGGTACTTTTGCATGGAGTGCTGATAAGATGCCTGGTATAAATGCTAATGTAATAACTCATCGCCTAAGCATTATACCCGGTGCTAGACCTGTTAAGCAAAAAAGAAGAAACTTTACTCCTGATCGCAAAGAAACGATCAAGGAAGAGGTAAGGAAGCTGATGGATGCTGATTTCATCCGGGAAGTTCAATACCCTGAGTGGCTGGCCAATGTGGTCATGATAAGGAAAACCAATGGGAAGTGGAAAATGTGTGTTGATTTCACTGATCTAAATAAATCATGTCCTAAGGACAGCTACCCATGACCAAAAATTGATCAGCTGGTAGACGCTATCTCAGGACATCAGCTGCTCAGCTTCTTGGATGTTTATTCGGGGTACCATCAGATAAAAATGCATCTTGAAGATCAGGAGGGGACCTCGTTCATCACTCTGAAATGGACGTATTGCTACAAGGTAATGCCTTTTGGATTAAAGAATATGGGAGCCGCTTACCAAAGGTTGGTGAACCACATCTTTAAAGATCAGATAAGGAATTCCGTGGAGGCTTATGCAGATGACATGGTGGTAAAGAGAAAAAGAGCTGAGGATCACCCTACTGACTTGCGTAAGGTCTTCGATACACTTGATCAGTTTGGAATGAAACTTAACTCGAAAAAGTGTGCTTTTGGGGTGGCATCCGGGAAGTTTCTTGGCTTCCTGGTAACCAGCAAGGGGATTGAGATGAATCCCGAAAAGGTGGAAACAATCCTTCAGATGGAGCCATCAAAGAATGCCAAAGAAGTTCAAAAGTTGACTAGCCGAGCAGCATCACTAGGGAGGTTTCTTGCACGATCCGGAGACAAGTGCATGCCATTCTTCCAGGCATTAAAAAATGCCAAGGAATTTGAGTGGACACCTAAGTGTCAAATTGTCTTTGAAATCCTTAAAGATTATCTAGGCCAACCTCCACTCTTGACCTGTACAAAGAAAGGTGAAGTTTTGTACCTCTACCTAGCAGTATCGCAACATGCGGTCAGCGCAGTGCTAGTGAGTGAGGTAGATAGAGTGCAAAGACTGGTGTATTACATCAGCAAGGTTATGATCGGTGTAGAGACAAGGTATTCCTATGCTGAGAAGCTAGCTCTTTCACTAATAGTGGCAGCAAGGAAACTAAGACCTTACTTCCAAGCACATAAAATAATTGTCTTGACTGACCAACCACTAAAGAATGTCCTTCAAAAGCCAGACACTTCAGGAAGATTAGTGAAGTGGGCTATTGAATTGGGAGAGTTTGACATCAAGCTTCAGCCAAGGAAAGCTATCAAGGCGCAAGCCTTAGCTAATTTTATTATTGAATGCTACAAAGAGACCAACCAGGACAATGCCGACTCTGTACCTGAGCAGTGACAATTGTTTGTAGATGGGTCATCCAACCAGGAAGGCAGTGGTGCTGGCATTCTCCTACCCAAGGGGCATGACCATGTCACATTCTTTACGATTCAACTTCAAGGCCTCAAACAATGAGGCAGAATATGAGGCTGTATTGGCAGGACTACGCCTTGCTAAGCAGCTGGAAGTTAAAAATTTGATCATTCATAGTGACTCAAATTTGGTCACCGAGCATATCAAAGACGAATATGAAGCAAAAGGACCTAGTATGATCAAGTACTTGGCGAAAGTACAGGAATTGATGAAGAGGATACCAAAGGTAGAGGTCAGGTAGATACCTAGAGGGGAAAACTCAAGGGTTGACGTGTTAGCACGATTGACATCTGCCTCCTCAGTACAGGTGCCCACTTCAGTTCAAGTGGAAATACTGCCACAAAAGAGCATTGAAGTGCAAACATTGATGGCGGATATTAATGTTGATCATGAGCCGAGTTGGATGGATCCAATTAGAAGATTCTTGGAGGATAGAAGTTTGCCTGAAGATCGCAACCAAGCAAAAAGCCTCTGAAAAAGAGCAGCTCGATATACCCTGATCCAGGGAGAGCTGTATCGAAGATCATTCACTCTCCCTTATTTGAAGTGCCTAGCATCTCGGGAGGCAGACTACGAACTCCGAGAGGTGCATGAGGGGATATGTGGAAGCCACATTGGTGCTAGGACCTTAAGTCATAAGGTGCTGAGATGCGGGTATTATTGGCCTACTATGATGAAGGATGCCAAAGGACTTGTGCAGAAGTGTGATAAGTGTCAAAGACACTCAAACATACCACGGGTGCCTTCCTCTGACATTATCCCAATGCAAAACCCCTGCCCATTTGCGCAATGGGGCATGAATCTCCTTGGACCATTTGTTCAGACAACCGGGCAGAGGAGAAACCTTATTGTGGTTGTTGATTACTTCACTAAATGGATAGAGGTAGAGCCATTGGCGGAAATCTCAGAACAGAAAGTGATAGACTTTATATGGAGAATTATTGTCTGCAGGTATGGCTTGCCACAGGCCCTGGTGGTGGACAATGGAAGACAGTTCGTTAGTAGAAAAATGCACAAGTGATTACTTCTGTGGCACATCCTCAATCTAATGGTCAGACAGAGGTTACGAACCGGACCATCCTTGAGAGTTCGAAGACAAGGCTAGATGGAGCAAAGGGGACATGGGTGGAAGAACTACCTAGTATGCTATGGTCATACTGCACTACACCCCGGATGTCGACAGGCGAAACTCCATTCTCCCTCTCATTTGGAACCGAGGCAGTTATCCCGGTCGAGATTGGGGTCCCTTCACTGAGGACTGCCAACTTTGAAGAATCAATGAATGATGAGCTACTGCTCAACAACCTTGATCTCCTAGAAGAGACAAGGGAGAATGCCAGGATCCGGACTGCTGAATACAAATAGAGGATAGCTTAGTACTACAACAGACGAGTACGAAAGAGAAAGTTCTCTATAGGAGACCTTGGACTGAGGAAGGTAGTTGCCACAGGAAAACACCCACGTAAGCTGGGTGAAACCTGGGAAGAGCCCTACCAAGTTGTGAAGATTTTGAAGAAGGCACATACAAGATCGAAGATCCAGAGAAGCCCGGGGATATGAGACCCTGGAATGTGGAGAATCTTCGAAGATACTATGTCTGAGATATCAATGCCTGCTTATTTTAATATATAATGTTTCTATTTAATGCATTTGCTTTTCAGATTGGATCCTCGGAGAACGAATAAAATCTCAGACATCTTTCCCAAAACAAAGCTTCCTATTGCTTGGGAAGATTCGACTCGGACATCATACAAACTTAGCCAGAAAATTGGCTAAGTGTAAATGCTTAACTGACCAGCTTCACAAGATCAAAAAGGTCACACTAGAGCATTTGTAACCTGGTCGGCCTACTGACCAGGATGGTATCCAAGATTTCTCAGACAAACACAAGATACCAAGACTTAAACAAAATTCCTCAAAGGAAAAGTGTTTAAGAACTTGGTCGGCAGACCGACCAAGATTAAAAAAAAAGACTCAAGTCTTCAAGGAAAAGAGATACTAGGAGCCTAGTTGGCCTATCGACCAGGAAAGTATCTCTATTATCTCAAAAACTTGTGAAAAATAGAGACTTATGAAAGTCTTGAAAAATAAAGAGGCTGGTCGGTGTACCGACTAAGAGTTCACAATAAAAATATAGAAAATAAATAAATACATAAGTTTTGATTGCCGAGAAACAGAAGGACATTTCATTGAAAAAAATTGATTACAAAGATGACAAAAATAAAAAGGGGCAAAGCTCATACAAATAAGAAGAGTTCAAGCATCTGATGGGGGAACTCCAGAGCCAGACTCCTCGGCAGGAAAAACATCTGTAGGAACGGCCAAGGAAGCCTCCTCGCTAGTCTCGACAGGTGGAAGAGGAGCAGGGTCTTGTAATGCTCCATGGTTAGCCTCAACCATCTCTTCTTCTTCCACTACCTCGACTTCCTCATCAGACTCTTTCTCCTCAGAGAAATCAGTCTCGGCAAGCCCCCTCTTCCTCCTCCGCTCGGCTTTCCTGAAGGCTTCAAGGATCTCCTCCTGGACTCTTTGACACCTCCACGGAAGCCATAGAAGCCTTCCTCCCTCAAGGCAGCCTTGAACTCCTCAGAGTTCTTGAATTTTTGGACAATCTGCTGCTCGCATCATCGAGGAGTCGTTGATAGGTCTCCTCGGCGTTTTTTAATTTTCGCTCTAAGAAGACCGTTCTCTCCTTTAACTTTCTTCGTTGCCGAGCAGCTTTCTCCATTT
The DNA here is from genome assembly GCA_963580455.1 of Euonymus europaeus. Lineage (NCBI taxonomy): Eukaryota > Viridiplantae > Streptophyta > Magnoliopsida > Celastrales > Celastraceae > Euonymus > Euonymus europaeus. Next base: position 17,279,223 of record OY756968.1, on the reverse strand, counting down.
GAGAAGAGTGAGCCTGCAGCATTTCCTCCATCTCTCCCTTCACCAAGTTTAGCTCATTCTTGTCCCTGGTGGCCCGCTCCTCGACAGCATCAGCTCTTTCAAGTTGCACGATCTCCTTATAGGCGAACCGAGCAATGCTGGAGGGAAGGGTAGAGAGGTGCACAGCAGTCTGCAATAAAAAAAAAGGTTAGAAAAATTCTAGTTAAAAATCAATATATCGAGCTCTAGAGCACAAAGTTATACCTGCATGAAGAGTGAGTTCATCTGAGTTAGATGCTCCATGGCAGTTAGACCAAACACCGTGTCATAGTCTGCAGGGGTAGGCAAGTGCTTCAGCATCTCGGTAGCCACTCTTGAATTGACCACCCTATCAGACTGACTGACATCCCATTGGGGAGTATGCCGAGCAAAGTCTTCCTCGGTAATTGGCCGCAGAGGGGGATCATTGACTTGGCGAGGATTTTGAGAAACCCTAGGCCGAGGAGTTTCGAGCCGAGGAGAAGGAGCACTTCGGGTCATAGTAGTGACCGAGGTGGTGGCACCAGTAAGGGCTATCTCAAAAGCCCTGGTCTCCCCCGTGGCTCCCACACGAGGTCTCTTGGGCTCTTTGCCTTTGTTTGTTTTCTTCCTCTTCTGTTGCCGAGGAAGGGGAGCTGCATTAATTGCCATATACTCGGAAAAGTCAGTCATATCTGCAAAGCATCACAACAAGTCAAATACATACCAATCAGTGATGATAATCAAAAATATTTGAAAAGAAAAAACAAGTAAACCTTGCCGAGATCCGTAACAAAAATTAGAAACAGAGAAGTCCTGCAAGCTGAATTTCATATCAGTATCAGCCCCGACAGCAAGGAGTTCCTTCCAGGCCTCATACAATTTTAGTTCCTCCCCTTTTAATTGACAAGAACTGTTAAACTGGTCGATAAAGGGTATCGACCAGGTTGTACAAAAATGAAGTTCCTTTCCTTGGGGAAGAGGAACTTGTACAAAGATGTAAGAATTCTTCCATCTCTTGATGGACTGGTTGTACAGGGGAGACTTTAACCCTGGCTTAAGCTTCAAGTAAAAGAGGCCAGGGGAGTTTGAAAGATGACAAAGTAAAGAAATGTGTTGAATGACCGAGGAAGAGATACTGAGGTGGTGTCTATGGGAAATACATAGAATGTTGGCCAGAAAGTGCCAAGAATTGGGTGCAAGAATAGCGGGAGAGAGATTGAACCAACAAATGAGACTGGTGATAGCTGGTGGGAAAGGAATCCTAGTAGCTGCTTGAAGTGACCAAATAGTGAGATAGCAAACTCACCTCGGTTAGGGTGAAATGGAGACTTACCCTTACCCACACGTTAGTAAGGGTAGGGGACACCACACCTAGTCACCACATCGTCAATGTAACTATTTGATTGGTCACAAGAAAGGTAGGTCGGTTCAGATGTGCTGGCATCAGCGTCTCCACCCCTTTGATTGGGAGGGGGTAGATCATGAAGGGCATACTCTACGGGGTAAGCTACCGACAAGGCCTCTACAAGTAATGGTTTTGTTGAAGGAGGATTGGTCTGAGTAATAACCACCTCATCGGTAGAGGTGGTTGCTCGGTCACTATCTGAAGAAGAGGTTGAAAGACCAAAAATAGAAGAAGTGCTGGAACTAGAGGAATACATGCCTTACCTCAATGAATGCTCAGTTAATGAAAGTTTTTGGGATGATTTTGTCGCTCGGTATGTACGACTGCTCGGTAGGTCTCTCAAATTATATAAGGTGTGTGAAATGAATAGGCCTTCAAGCCTTTTTATAGCAAAAGAGCACCATTATCGATCTGCGCAGACGACGCCTCGATAAGGGAGTGGGGGGAAACTGATATTACAAAAATGACCCCACCAATAAAGTTTCGCCACGTGTCATTTAGGTCTGAGAAGGGCTACCTTGCCTACCAGGAAGGCTTCTTGGTAAGAAGAGAAGTCAAGCAGCTGGGCAGCAATGCCCTATTGAGGTTGCCTCCTCGGTATAATGAAGCACCTGGGCCTGCCAAGGTGTAAAGCATTTAAGTGCAACCCTCAACCATAATTAGAGGACCCCAGTCTAATAATGACTCTGAATCCTATATAATGCTTTCAAAGTTGGGTATTATTTTTCGAATCACAATTTGAACTTTGGCTAAAGAGAGAGCTCTAGTCCAAGGAGCTCAAGAGATTTTATAATACACACTGACTTGAGCGTCGGAGCGCCAACGCCAGAGGACTACCTCTTGTGCGGCCTTTAGCTCATCTTTGTTCATTGTGCAAGACTGCAGGTCTGACCGACTGATCGTCTTCTCGGTACTGAGACCTTTTTGACGTCATCAATATCTATTTATGAGTGGTTTTTTGGCTGGATCCAAACACTGGTTAATATAATCGCGTTTCAAATCCAGCTCAGATATATATATATATCCTAGTAGATGGTTGAAGATACCAAAGCTACACTTGCAAAACGTTGATCAACATTCAGTTTCTTCATGGCTTCATGTTGTTTATGCACAATGACAAGTGCATTTATTTGAATTTACTCAAGGGAGAATAATTCATGCTTTTGTAAAGGTTCTACAAATTCTCATTGTAAGTCCTTGGTAACTATCAAAGCATCCATAGCCAAGGTGTACTCTTGGAATTGAAACATAAACTGAATAGTTGATGTACTAAGATTGTGATCTTTGTTATTTTTATTTGTGTAGTAGATTGTTTCAAGGTTAATCGCTTGATAGAGTTGAATTTTTTTTTCCCAGTAGGATTTTCTCGTTAAAAATCTCGTGTCTATATTAGTACATTTTATTTTGCACTTTTCCATATAAATTTGACTAACGATTGCTCGCAAAGAGGAACTCCCATTCTCATAAACCCAACACCAAAACAATCCTACACTATCAAAATACCTAATAATTCTAAATCAAGATCAGACAACATGAATAAAAATAATTATGATTGATTACAACCTCCATATCAGATCTTAAGATAGAGCTCTTTACTAAGCCAAACCAATTGAAGCAAGCTAGAATAATCCGAAGGGTAAAAATCTAAACAAGAACTTTGATGATGGTTCAAGTATATGCCAAGTAAATCAAGAGAAAGAATACTCTGATCATCCGAAGAAAATAATGGAAAAACCCCTATGTGGTTATGCTGCCAAGTCTATTATTCAAAATACCTCATTATTACTCATATGAGTATATTTATACTACTTTAGGGATGACTTAATAATCACAATCGTCACTAAGAATCTATTTGGTAGAGCGTCTACACCAGCTTATACTCTGTCAAACATTACTTTCTACACTATCTTTAATTACTCCATCAGACATATTCTTCACCAAACAAACTCTAATTGACTTGTGTACAGCTCTAGTTTGTCTTATGCTCCTCGTGTTGCCAAAGACTACCCTGGCTCTTGGCTAACCATAGACTACTTCGGCTCTCAGCTGGCTAAAGACAAATATGGATCTTGTCTAGCCTTCTTTTGCTTGCCTCTCTTTTTGTGCTTTTAACTCCTTCATTCTTTGGAATTCCTTTACTCATTACAATTCTTCTACTCTTTGAAGTTACTTTGCTCACCTGAGATCCTTAGACCAACATGACATTGAGACATTGTCCTATTGATCGATGCTCCCGTCAAGTAATGGTCATGTTGAGGCATGGTCTTCTAGAGTTATGCTCTAATTGAGCTAAGGCCATGTTGAGATATGTCCCACTGAGCTAAGACAAGGCCTTATCTTGCCTTGCCAATCAAGGTTCTTATCATTCCCCCTCTTTCAAGAATGCCCTTTGTTGACTACATGTTTTGGAATATTTTAAAATATATGTCCATCGATCTTTGATTTATTACATATGTTTGAATGATGCAATTATAGAACTAATATGCACTAGTAACCCTGAATCCTAATAAGGTTTACAAAACATTCTTTGAGTTTAATTCTATAGTAAATTTTATTTATGGAAATTTTCAATCATGAGCATGATGACATTGCAAGATGACATGGACAAGGTAACATGGCATAGGAGACCAAAAATTCTATTCATGGAAAGATGTATTTAAGAAAACTTTCTTTCAAGAAACAAATGACGTTGATAAGGTAACAGGGCATATGGGACCATCCATTGAGAAGTTCAAAGCTAAAATTTGAGAAGAAGGAGCCAAAATATGAAGTTGGAAGAGAAATCCACACATGGAAACAAGAAGAAATAAATGAATGACGATCAAACTCAATTTTGGAAGGCATGAAGAATCCATTGAAGGGAGAGTACATTAATAGAAGATCAAGACATCAACTATGAAAGCAAATATGATTTGAAGGGAGAGTTCATTAATGGACGATCAATAAATCAACTATGGATGTTCAGACAAAAACTACACACCGTATTTGCAGTACATATACAAGAACGTTCCAAAAGACAAGACCATTAAATATTCTTAGCCATAGGAGGTTTCCAGGAAGTTAAAAATGTAGAGAGCAGTTATCAACTTTGTTGAATCTCCCTCTAAAAAGAAAGGCTCAAGCTGATGAAGTTGATGACGTTCAAATTATTCATCCATATCCTGCTCCAGCCTCACTAAAGAAGAAAGCTAAGGTGGATTATGAAGACGAAGACGTAATGGTTCTTGAGGGGCCAATAGATAATACAACTAAAGAAGTGATTAAGGTAGAAGACGAAGAAGATGTAATGAGGGTTGTTGGATCCTTTCTGACAAGAAGCGTAGAGGAACAAGTGGAGGATTTGAAAAAAGAGCTTGATTTTATGGGAAGAGAATTCTAGAGTGTTCAAAACCGTTATTCGGGGCTTTTGAGCGCTCTGAAAACTCTGGAGCATTCGGTTACCCAAATCTGTAATACGGCATGGGTGGTTGCAATGGCTTAGGATCCATAGAGGCTCCGACTCTCCCTCATGGCCATCTCTTCTCGACGCAAGTCTATTATGGATAAGGTAAGGAAAACTTTAGCCATGTGGACCGTCTAAAATTTAACTTCTCACCTTTTTACCTTATGCCATATTTTCTTTATGTAATATGTTCCTAATGCAATATTAATGAAGTATTTAAGAAATATATGTCTTACTTAATATCTTAGCCGAAGAGGCTTAGTCACATGAAAAAGACGAAAGAGTATTGGCCGTGTAGGCTTAATCTCAAAGAAAATCACATAGCCAAAGAGGCTTATTAAAAGAAAACATATAGCCAAAGATGCATTATTCCAAGAAAAAGACTACAGCCAAAGAGGCTTTATTCCAAAACAAAATGACTAAGAGTCTTGGCCAAAGAAGGTCCTTATTCCTATAACTAGTAAAGAAAAACTAGTATCACATGCTAAAGAGGCAAAATAAATAAAAAATATAATATAATTTTTTCTATTGTTCATGAGGATCTATGGCGGACGTGTCTCTAGGAGCCTTGGTATTTGACCCAGCACACTCGTCATGAATGTGACTGATTTTCAGATGAGGATGGTCAGAAGTAGGCCATTGGAAGAAGTTATCTCTCCAAGCATCATGATTAGCAAGAATATCTAGTGCCATGGGGGGTGAAATCACGATGAAGATCGAAGTTTTGGTTGGACTCAATGGCAAGAGTCTTTGTATACTTGCTGCAACATTGAGTTATGTCGGCTTCGACCGCCTACACTTTCTCTGCCTCAGCTCTTGACAAATAGTTTTGAGTTTTTTCAGTCCCTTCTGTAAGTTTCTGTTCAAGCACATATTTTCTCTCCAGCAGTTCTCCACAGTTGGCCTTTGATTCCGCCAACTCCTTTTTTGTTTCAGCCAACTCATCCTTTGATTCAGTTAGTTCCTTTTGAGATTCATGCAGTTGGCGCTTCAAGCCTTTCATATAGTGGAAAAGCATTTGCACCCCTAAAGGAAAAAAAGGCAAATACAAATAAACGCAAAGGTATGCTAGTATTGAAATATTAAAATGCAATAGACAAAGAAACATACCTCTAGAACTATCTGCAGACCGAAGTCATGGCCCTCTGGAAGTGCGTTGAAGAACTCTTTATCCTCATGTAAGGTAGAAGAACCCAACAGATTAATGGAGGATGGCACATACTCAATAAATAGGCCTAAGGAAGGATTATTGAAGTAACCTTAAACATACTATTCTAGCTACACTGCGAAGGAATCATTTCATGTTCTTCGACAACATCTAGGGAGGGAGGATGAGTGTTGTCACCACCGGATGCGGAGGGTAATGGTATGATGCCGACATTATTGGAGTCAGGAGGATTAGGATGGGTTCTCGAGATAGAACAAGACAAGGTTGCCTTGGGTTAAGAGGGACAAGCCAACGAAGTTGAGGAGCCACCAACAGTTCGGGAGGATCCAAAAGCTCCAAAGGCTTTTTTAAAGTCAAATTTGGGTTTAGGAAGATTATGAATGGATAGGTTCCACAACGATATAGTGGACTTAAGCATAAAAAATACCTTTGCAAACATGAAAAATAACATGACAGCTATGTAAGCTTTGTCAACATGAACATACATTAAACATTAGGAGACGAACCTCGCACGGACTGCTCGCTAGAAGTGTTTTGAAAATCGCCATCCACATCTTCTTCAGTTTCGCCCTCCGACTCTATCTCAACTACTGCAGGTGTAGAAGATGTGGTAAGAGGAACAATAGTTAATGAATAATCACGCTTCCGCTTCATCAATAGTTTTGCAGAGAAAGAGAGGAGCAAGGACAAGATAAGATGGCTGGCAGCCAAAAAGCACTTTAGTAGATCTCTAAATCTTTCCACCAGATCTCGAGGAAGCATAAGAATCATCCAGAACCTTCTGCACGGTATCACTATGATCCTCCAAAAGCACTGGAAGATGACCTGAAGATAATTGCAAGTTAAAAAGTTAGTTAGTAAGCACACAAAAGAAAGACAACAAGAAGAAAAGGCAACATACCTAATGGCTCCCCTTTTTAGGAGGTGTAGCTGCTCTAGTACCCAGAGACGATCATATAATCCACATCCTTATTTGAAGACGGAAGACACTGAATCAATGCTTACTCACACTTTGGGGAGAGATAATATTTTCCATCCGAGCTTTTATTCTTCAAGATTGAGTAGCAACATAGAACATCAGTTGCTGCGAGTGCTTTCTTCAAGAAAGTGTTCATCTACAACACACCATCGAGGATTCGATAGGCATTTGTAGCCAACTCTGAAGGATGAATGTCCGTGAACATGAAGAATTCTTGGAGAAGAGGCAGGAATAGAATACTGATCTTGCATTCCGATAGTATGAACACTGGAACCTTAACACAATTGCATCCAAAGTCTCTATCATCGTTGAATGGAGCACCAATATCGTAAGAAAGCTCAATCTGATGCACAACTTTAAAGGCAACTATCTTCTCCGGAGAGAAATCAGATCTTTGAGCTTAACCATGTTAAATCCTGTAAGAATCATCAACAAAAGCTCAAGTAAATTGAAAAAATTTAAAAAATTTAGTCGAACCCCAAAGGGTTCGGCAGAACAAGGCCCCAAGGCAGCCTGGAGCAGCACCTACCGGGCCTAAGGGGGTCCTGCCAAAAGTGCCAAACCCCCTCGGGGTTTGGCCCAGCCAGGCTTAGGGGCCAAACATTGAAACCTAAGGGGCTCCGACCAATAGTGCCAAACCCTTGGGGTTCGGCCTAGCCAGATCCCTTAGGGACCTTGCAGCCAAACGCTGGACCCCAAGGGGGTCCGACCAGTAGTGTAAAACCCTCTCGGGGTTCAACCAAGACAAGCCTCTAAGGGGCCTGGCAATAAGACGCTGGACCCCAAGAGGGTCCGAAAAGAAGTGCCAAACCCCCTTGGGGTTTGGCCAAGCCAAGCCCCTAAGGAGGCTTGGCATAGGATAGTGTCGAACCCCCAAAGGGGGTTCGGTCAAGCCAGGCTCCCTCAGAGGCCTGGCGCTCTTTACAAAAAAAAAAAATAAATAAAAGAGAGAAGAAAAATTGGAGGAAAAAATTACCTCTTGAAAAGCAGAGGAGACATGATCTCTAAAGCATATGTGAAGAGCAAAAATGTTTTTTGCTACAAAGTGGAGCTATATGTAGAAGATGGGAAGAGTCCTAATCCTATTAGGAAACAACTAGTTGAAAAATAACTAAAAAGCCTTTATATTTATTCTAAAGTACTTTAGAACAAATAAAAAGAATGGGGGTATTTGTGGAGCGAATGATTCAAACAGATAAGGAGCTACACTCCGTATTTAAAGAAAAATTACACACTGTATCTGCAGTACTTATACAAGGACTTTCCAAAAGATGACAGTTAAAGGTTTTTAGCTAGAGGAGGTTGTTAGGAAGTTACAATTGCAGAGAGTAGTTATCATGGGAGTTACACCAAAGACGGTTAACTTGCAGGCCCATAAAACCCTACCGATCCCATATTTGTAACATTGATTGCTTGAGTACTTAATAAAAGATCATATCTCCCTGTTGACATAGGAAAGTTGTCGAACCACATATATTCATGTGTTTCTTCCTTAAAGAATTTTGTTTCCTTATGCAATTTCACTTCTTGAACCATTAAATTACATTCGGTGCAAATCTAGCATCGACATAATGTTTGAAGGATTCTTAGCAATATTGAAATCCTAAAATATCTACCATTTTCAACCTCCATTTACTCTTACCATATCAATTATCTTTTTGACTAAATGATACCCTATTCACTTCATTTCCATATTTATCAAGGTTGTGATTCATATCAATACGTATCATCAATCATTTTTCAAAAGAGAATGAAAATCGTAATTCCTTCTTTATGGATAAAATTCTCATTTCCATATTCAAGTCAAACATGATTTTCTCTCTAGCTATTAATTGGATGAAATCCTTTTAATTCTACTAGGTTATCAAGTCTTAATTCTTATGTCCTTATTTGCCTTGATTTACTTTCCATATATATGTATATATGATATTACAAAAATACCCCTACCAATTTTATGTGGACACATGTCATTTGAGTCTCAGCAGAGCCACCCTGGCTCACCAAGAAGTCATCTCGGTAAGAAGAGAAGCCAAGCAGTTGGGCAAGAATATCCTACCGAGGTTACTTCCTCGGTATAGTGAAACACCTGGACCTACCAAGGTGAAAAGCATTTAAGTGCAACCCCCAACAATAATTAGGGGACCCAGGTTAATAATGGCTCTAAATCCTATATAAAGCTCTCAAAGTCAGGTATTATCTTCCTAATCACAATTTGAACTTTGGCTAAGAGAGAGCTCTAGTCCAAGGAGCTTGCCTGATTTTGTAATACGAGCTGACTTTAGCGTCGGAGCGCCAACGCCAGAGGACTACCTCTGGTGCGGCCTTTAGCTCATCTTTGTTCATTGTGCTCAGCTGCAGGACTGCCTGGCTGGTCGGTTCCTTGGAAGGACCTACATGTTTAGAAATCTTGCCTGGCTGCCTAGCTGGTAAGCTGACAGACTGCCTGGCTAATCAACCAAGACTGCCTTGCCTGGCTGGTCAGATTCTTGGAAGGATCTTCATCCTTGGTATCTGTGCATGACTGCAGGTCTGACCAACTGATCGCCTTCTCGGTAGTGACACCTTTTTGGACGTCATCAGTTTGGCGCCGTCTATGGGAAAGCTAAGTTCCCTTACTTACAATGGTTAGACCTAGAAGAACCACCAATGTGAATGATCCTGAGACATCACATGCCCATCATCTGGCAGATGATATCCAGCAACAATACCAAGATTATGAAAATATTGCAAGGCATGAGGTACCCTTAGACGCACCTCAAGTCCAAGAAGGAGGAAACGTCCAGGTACCACCACAGGAGGCAGCTGGTCCCCCTATCAGTGTTGCACGGTTTAATCAGCTTTCTCAACAAGTGCAGCTCCTCACTGAAATGATGATGGCTAACCAACAAGCCCGACATTGGTCTACTAAGAGGGACGAGGATGATAGAAACTCTGGTTCTCTAGATTCCAGGAGCAAGAGAAGGGATGAGAATCGAGAAGGAAACTCCAATACCAACAGGAACACTTATTACTCCCACATCAATGATGATGTCAATAAGCACCTTCAAGAGGTAGACCGCAAGCTAGCAGCCCTGGAGGGACGCAATATCATTGATGAAGTATGGGACAGTTCCATGACTCCCCTGTCTAGGGATATTCTTGAAACAGACATAACTCGTGACTTCAAGCTCCCCAACATTGCGCAGTATGATTGGAAGAAGGACCCCTATGACCATGTCATGGGATACAAGTCCATGATGGAGTGCCGAGGAGCCTCAGATGCAGTTTTGTGCAAGGTTTTTCCCTCTACACTTATTGGACCTGCTCGGACTTGGTTCATCAACGTTCCTAGGCACAGCATTTACAGCTTCCAGGACCTATCCAGGAAGTTCAGCCTTCGATTTGCAAGTGCTAGGAAGCCCAAAACCACCAACTAAGACTTGATGGTGATTGAACACGAGAAAGGAGAATCATTTCGTGACTTTATAGGGAGATTCAACCAGATGTGCTTGGCAATCCCAGATGTACAAATTGCTGTGGAAAATGCTGCTCTGATCAGGACAGTGCGTCATGAGTAGTTCTGCAATTCATTATGCACTGATGCACCTCAGTCCATGGATGAACTCCTAGCAAAGACTGAGAAATATATCAAGGCAATGGATTCATTGAAGTATTCTCGTTTTGCAATACGAACCTCCCCTGACCGGGCTAGGGGCTTTGGTGATAAGGGCCGCCTAGGAGGGTCAGGAGGTGGCCGACCAGGTAATGATAAGAGATCAGGAAGGGAGGATAGCAGGTGAGGAGAACAATCTTCTAGAAAGTCTCAAACTGGCCCACTAGCTCACTTCAGTAACTATACCCCACTAAATGCTCCCTGAAGAAAGGTATTGAACAAAATTGTTGCCCAAAATCTAGTCAAATGGCCAAAGGAGATGAGGACTCCTCCAGAGAAGAGGAAGTTTACAGATAAGTACTGTAGGTTTCATAAGGACCAGGATCATGATACTGATGATTGCAGACAGTTAAAAGATGAAATTGAGGAGCTGATAAGAAGAGGACACCTCAAGAAGTACACTGCAAATCGAGAGGAAAAGTGAAGAATAGATAATAAAGAAGATGATGACCATAGAAGGCCACGAAGAAGGGAAGACTCTCCTCCGCATGAGAGAGGCACTGCAGGAATAATTGATTTCTGTGGTGTCATTATTGGAGGTTTTGCAGCAGGTGGAGAAAGTACATCGGCTGGGAGAGCATATGCTTACCTTACTGAGCAGCCAACCAAGGAAAAAAGGATCAAAAAGGATGAGGAGGTTATCATATTCTTAGAGAATGATGAAAAAGGTATTCAAGTCCCTCACGATGACGCCTTGGTAGTTGAGGGAGTGATCGCCAACTTCAACGTCTTTAAAATCTTGGTTGATAAGGAGAGCGCAGCAGACATCCTATTCTACCACACCTTCAAAGCTATGAAGCTTTCGGAGGAGAGGCTAAAGCCAACTTCAGTACCCTTGTATGGGTTCACAGGAGAGTCAGTCATACCAAAAGGAATGATAACCCTTCCAGTCACACTAGGAACACATCCTAAGACAGTGATGCATATGGTGGATATGTTGGTAGTTGATGTGAAAGCTTCACACAATGCCATCATAGGAAGACCACTACTTCAGAGGGTGAGAGCTGTGGTCTTAACCTATTGTTTAAATATGAAGTTCCCCATCTCGAAGGGAGTTGGTGAAGTTAAGGGGAATCAGAAGGCTTCCCGCAGTACCTACTTCACTGAACTCAAAGAGAGGAAAAAGAAGAAGGTCTCGGTAGGCAGCCTAGATATGAGGGCAGAAGAGAAGGTGTTTAAACCTACTCCAGTGGAGGAATTGAGGAAAGTCAAGATCATGGTTTGCTCAGAAAGGAAATTCTATATTGGATCTCAACTTGTAGAAGGATTGACCAAGGAGATCACTGAACTGCTCCTTAAGAGTGTAGGTACTTTTGCATGGAGTGCTGATGAGATGCCTGGTATAAGTCCTGATGTGATAACACATCGACTGAGCATTATACCTGGTGCTAGACCAGTTAAGTAGAAGAGAAGAAACTTTGCTTCTGATCACCAAGAAGCGATAAAGGAAGAGGTGAGGAAGCTGATAGATGTCGATTTCATCAGAGAAGTCCAATACCCTGAATGGCTGGCCAATGTTGTCATGGTGAGGAAAGCCAATGGGAAATGGAGGATGTGTGTTGATTTCATTGATCTAAACAAATCTTGTCCTAAAGATAGCTACCCATTACCAAAGATTGATCAGCTGGTAGAAGCTACCTAGGACATCAACTCCTCAGCTTCTTGGATGCCTATTCAGGGTACCATCAGATAAAGATGCATCTCGAAGACCAAGAAGGAACATCATTCATCACCCCTGAGGGGACATATTGCTATAAAGGTAATGTCATTCGGATTAAAGAATGCTGGAGCCACCTACCAAAGGTTGGTGAACCATATTTTTAAAGATCAAATAGGAAAGTCCTTGGAGGCTTATGTGGATGATATGGTGGTAAAGAGCAAAAAAGCTGAAGACCACCCTACTGATCTGCGCAAGGTCTTTGATACACTTGATCGGTTTGGAATAAAACTTAACCCATAAAAGTGTGCCTTTGGAGTGGCATCTGGGAAGTTTCTTGGCTTTCTGGTAACAAGCAGGGGGATTGAGATGAATCCCGAAAAGGTGCAAGAAATCCTTCAGATGGAACCACCAAAGAATGCCAAGGACGTTCAAAAGCTGACCGGCCGAGTAGCATCACTAGGGAGGTTTCTTGCTCGGTCGGGAGACAAATGCAGACCATTCTTCCAGGCGTTAAAAAAGGCCAAAGAATTTGAATGGACACCTGAATGTCAACTTGCCTTTGAAAAACTTGAAGACTATCTAGGCCAGCCTCCACTCTTAACTTGTCCAAAGGAAGGTTAAATTTTGTACCTCTACCTAGCAGTATCACAACATGCGGTCATCGTAGTGCTAGTGAGTGAGGTAGACAAAGTGCAAAGACCGGTGTATTACATTAGCAGGGTTATGATCAGTGTAGAGACAAGGTATTCCTATGCTGAGAAGCTAGCTCTGTCATTAATTGTGGCAGCAAGGAAGCTAAGACCTTACTTCCAAGCACATACAATAATTGTCTTGACTGACCAGCCACTAAAACATGTCCTCCAAAAGCCAGATGCTTCAGGAAGATTAGTGTAGTGGGCTATTGAATTGGGAGAGTTTGACATCAAGTTTCAGCCGAGGAAAGCTATTAAGGCACAAGCCTTGGCTAATTTTATCATTGAATGTTACAAAGAGACCAACCAGGACAATGCCGACACTATACCTGAATAATGGTAATTATTTGTGGACAGATCATCCAACTAGGAAGGCAGTAGTGCTGGAATTTTCCTACTTGGTCCGGGGGGCATGACCATGGCACATTCCTTGTGATCCAACTTCAAGGCCTCAAACAATAAGGCAGAATATGAGGGGGTATTGGCAGGACTACGCCTTGTTGAGCACCTGGAAGTTAAAAATTTGATCATTTGTAGTGACTCACAGTTGGTCACTGAGCAAATCAAAGAAGAATATGAAGCAAAAGGACCAAGTATGATCAAGTACTGGGCGAAAGTATAGGAACTGATGGAGAGGATACCAAAGGTAGAGGTTAGGCAGATACCCAGAGGGGAAAACTCAAGAGCTGACGTGTTAGCCCGATTGGCATCTGCCTCCTCAATACAAGTACCCACTTCAGTCCAAGTGGAGATACTACCATAAAAGAGCATTGAAGTGCAAGCACTGATGGAAAATGTTGATGATGATCATGAGCCAAGTTGGATAAATCCAATCAGAAAATTCTTAGAGGAAGGAAGTCTGCCTGAAGATCGCAACCAGGCCAAAAGCCTCCAAAAAAGAGCAGCTCGATCTACCCTGATTCAGGGAGAGTTGTACCGGAGATCATCACTCTCCTTTATTTGAAGTGCCTAGCACCCAGGGAGGCAGACTGCACTCCGTGAGGTGCATGAAGGGATATGTGGAAGCCACATAGGTGCCAGGACCTTAAGTCATAATGTGCTGAGATGCCGATACTATTGGCCTACTATGATGAAGGATGCCAAGAAACTCGTGCAAAAGTGTGATAAGTGTCAAAGACACTCAAACGTGCCACGAGTACCTTCCTCTGACATTTTCCCCATGCAAAACCCCTGCCCATTTGCACAATGGGGCATGGATCTCCTTGGACCATTCGTCTAAACAGCCGGATAGAGGAGAAACCTTATTGTGGCTGTTGATTACTTCACTAAATGGATAGAGGTAGAGCCATTGGTGTCAATCTCAGAACAGAAAGTGATGGACTTTATATGGAGAACTATTTTCTGTAGGTATGGCTTGCCACAGGCCCTGGTGGTAGACAATGGAAGACAGTTTGTTAGTAAAAAAATGCACAAGTTCTGTGAAGACCTTAGCATCGACCTAAGGATTACTTCTGTGGCACATCCTCAGGCTAATGGTTAGGCAGAGGTTACAAATCGGACCATGTTGGAGGGTTTGAAAACAAGGCTGGATGGAGCAAAAGGGAGATGGGTTGAAGAGTTACCTAGTGTGCTATGGTCATACCGTACTACACCCCGGACATCGACAGGTGAAACTCCATTCTCCCTCTCATTTGGAACCGAGTTAGTTATCCCGATCGAGATTGGGGTCCCTTCATTGAGTACCGCCAATTTTGAAGAATCAATGAATGATGAGCTACTGCTCAATTACCTTGATCTCCTAGAAGAGACAAGGGAAAATGTCAGGATCCGGACTGCTGCGTACAAATAGAGAACAACCCAATACTACAATAGACGAGTGAGGAAGAGAAAGTTCTCTGTAGGAGACCTTGTACTGAGAAAGGAAGCTGCTACAGGAAAACACCCAGGTAAGTTGGGTGAAACCTGGGAAGGGCCCTACCTAATATTGAAGATTTTGAAGGATGGCACATACAAGATCAAAGACCCAACGAGGCCCGGGGATATGAGACCCTGGAATGTGGACAATCTTCAAAGATACTATGTGTAGGGCTTTATTATAATAAATGATGTTTCTATTTAACGCATTTGTTTTTCAGCTTGGAACATGCGTTGAATGAATAAAAGCTAAGGTCTATTTCCCAAAATAAAGCATCTACATGCATGAGAATACTTGACAGGGACAGCATGCAAA
Organism: Euonymus europaeus; assembly: GCA_963580455.1. Lineage (NCBI taxonomy): Eukaryota > Viridiplantae > Streptophyta > Magnoliopsida > Celastrales > Celastraceae > Euonymus > Euonymus europaeus. Next base: position 17,264,034 of record OY756968.1, on the reverse strand, counting down.
CTTGGCCAAAAAATTGGCTAAGTATAAATGCCTTACCGACCAGCATCACAAGATGTCAAGACTTAAGCAAATTTTCCCAAAAAGAGGAAATGGAGATACTATAAGCCTGGTCGGCCTACCGACCAGGATAGTATCTAGGAAACTATTAATACTTGAGTCCTCAATATAAAGGGTCCCAGAACCCCAGTCGGACTACCGACCGGGATGGTACCTCAGTTGAAGAAAGCTATTTAATTTCTTTTTAAGACGCATGAAAGTCTTGAAACATAAACTGGATGATAGGTCTACCGACCAGGTGAATATACATGAATGAGTCTGAATTATCGAGTAACAAAAAGGCATGTTTCATTAATGATAAAAAAAGAGTTCATTACAAGCAAGGAGAAAAACAAGAAGGGAAAAACCTATACAAAAAGGAATTTAAACATCTGTAAGAGGGATGCCAGAGCCAAACTCCTCGGCAGAAGGCACATTTGCTGGCAAAGATGAAGGAGCCTTCTCGATTGTCTCAGCAATGGGGAAAGGAGCTTGGTTTTGTCCATCTAGGTCAGCCTCCAGGATCTCCTCTTCCACTACTTCCACCTCCTCATCAGATGCTTCCTCCTCAGAAAAATCCATCTCGACAAGCCCTCTCTTCCTTCTCTGCTCAGCCTTCCTAAAGGCATCAAGGATCTCCTCCTTAGACTCCTCAAGCTGATCCCTCCCCATGAGAGAAGGGCATAGAGGAGTCAAGATGGAAGAGTCTAGGCTAGCCTTGACGAGCAGCTTCCTGGAATCCTTGACCCCTCCACGGAAGCCATAAAAGCCTTCCTCTATCAGGGGAGCCTTGAACTCCTGAGAGTCCTTAAACTTCTGGATAGTTTGCTGCTCGGCATCACCGAGGAGTCGCTGATACGTCTTCTCAGCATTCTTCAGTTTGCGCTCTATGGAGACGGTCATCTCCTTTAGCTCTCTTCATTGCTGAGAAGCCTTCTCCATCTAATCAGAGTGAGACTTCTGCATCTCTTCCATCTTGGCCTTCATCGAATTGAGCTCGTTCTTGGCCTTGGTAGCCCTCTCCTCAGCAGCATCAGCTCTCTCCCGCTGAACTGACTCCTCGTAAGCAAACCAGAAATGTTGGAGGGAAGGGCAGAAAGGTGCACAACAGTCTGGAAAGAAAGGAAAAAGGAGCAAGTAAAAAATTTTACCCAAAGAAGTAAAGATACCGAGCTCAAGAGCAAAAACTCATACCTGCATGAAGAGGGAGTTTGTCTATGTTAGATGCTCCATGGCAGTTAGACTAGACACCCTGTCATAGTCTGCAGGGGTAGACAAATGCTTCAACATTTTGGTAGCCACTTTTGGATTGAGCACCCTGTCAGTCTCACAGACATCCCATTGGGGAGCATGCCGAGCAAAGTCCTCCTCGGTAATTGGTCCCAAAGGAGGATCATTTACCTGACGAGGGGTTTGAGGAACCCCAAGCCGAGGAGTACCCAGTCGAGGAGACGGGGTGCTCCAAGTCACGGTAGTGACCGAGGTAGTGGCTCCAGTAAGGGCTATTTCAGAAGCCCTAGTCTCCCCCGTGGGGCCCACACGAGGCCTCTTGGTCTCCTTGCCCTTGCTTGTTTTCTTTCTCTTTTGTTACCGAGGAAGAGGAGCTGCATTCATCGCCATGTACTCAGACAAGTCAGCCATATCTGCAAGGCATCACCACAAGTCAAATAAATACCTATCAGTGATGATAATCAAAAATCTTAAAAAACTAAAAATAAGCAAACCTTGCCGAGATCCATAACAAAAATTAGAAATCGAGAAGTCCTGCTGGGTGAACTTCATATCTGTATCAGCCCCAACAACAAGGAGTTCCTTCCAGGCTTCATATAATTTTAGTTCCTCCCCTTTTAATTGAGGAGGACGATTGAATTGGTCGGTAAGAGGAACCGACCAGGTGGTACAAAAAGGAAGTTCCTCTCCTTGAGGGAGAGGAACTCGCACAAAAATATAAGAACTTTTCCATCTCTTGATGGACTGGTCTTACAAAGGAGACTTCAACCCTGGCTTAAGTTTCAAGTAAAATAGGCCAGGAGAATTTGGAAGATTGCATAGCAGGCAAATATGTTGAATGACCGAGGAGGAGATACCGAGATGGTGTTTATGTGAGAGACATAGAATGTTGGCCAGAAAATGTCATGAGTTGGGTGCTAGAATGGCTGGAGAAAGATAAAATCAATGAAGAAAACTGGTAATGGCTGGTGGGAAAGGAATCCTAGCACCGGCTTGGAGTGACCTAAGTGAGATAGCAAACTCACCCCGATTAGGGTGAAATGGAGACTCACCCTTACCCACACGTCGGTAAGGGTAGGGAAGACCACACTTGGCCACTACTTCGTCAATATAACTATTTGACTGGTCACAAGTGAGGTAGGTCGGTTCAGTGGTGCTGGCATCAGTACCTCCACCCCTCTCATTGGGAGGGGGAAGATCATGATGGGCATACTCTACAAGGTAATCTATCGAGGAAGACTCTACAAAAATTGGTTTTACTGAAGGAGGAGCAGTTGCTCGGTCACTATCAGAAGAAGAGGTTGAGAGACCAAATATAGAAAATGTGCTAGAACTGGAGGAAGACATGTCTTACCTCAATGAATGCTCAGTAAATGAGGAATTTTGGAATGGTTTCTTGCTCGGTATATTTCTTGCTCGGTATGTACGACTGCTCGGTAAAAGCTCTCAACTTTTATAAGAAATGTGGAATGACCAGGCCTTCAGGCCTTTTTTAGCAGTAGACCATCCTCCGATCAACGGCCAGAAACAGATGGTCAATAAGCCGTGCAAATATGGACCGTTGATCAAAAGGTCTAGGCTGTCATCTCCCCATTAATGGCATGGCATAATTACTCCTCTCATCGATCTGCGCAGAACGGCGCCTCGATAAGGGAGTTGGGGGAAACTGATATTACAAAAATACGCCTACCAATTATATGTGGACATGTGTCATTTGAGTCTCAGCAGAGCCACTCTGCCTCACCAAGAAGTCATCTCGGTAAGAAGAGAAGCCAAGCAGGTTGGCAAGAATATCCTATCGAAGTTACTTCCTCGGTATAGTGAAACACCTGGACCTAGCAAGGTGAAAAGCATTTGAGTGCAACCCCCAACAATAATAATGGCTCTAAATCCTATATAAAGCTCTCAAAGTCAGGTATTATCTTCCTAATCACAATTTCAACTTTGGCTAAGAGAGAGCTCTAGTCCAAGGAGCTTGCCTAATTTTGCAATACGAGCTGACTTGAGCGTCGGAGCGCCAACGCCAGAGGACTACCTCTGGTGCGGCCTTTAGCTCATCTTTGTTCATTGTGCTCAGCTGCAGGACTGCCTAGCTGGTCGGTTCCTTGGAACGACCTAAATGTTTAGAAATCTTGCCTGGCTGGTAAGCTGCCTGGCTGCCTAGCTAGTAAGCTGACAGACTGTCTGGCTGGTCAACCAGGACTGCCTTGCCTGGCTAGTTGAATTCTTGGAAGGATCTTCATCCTTGGTATCTGTGCATGACTGCAGGTCTGATCAATTGATCGTCTTCTCGGTAGTGACACCTTTTTGACGTCATCAATATATATATATATATATATTAATCAAATAAAACAAATTCCTCTCTTTATCTATACATGGCCAAAATTTTCAAGAGAGTTCAAATTTCTAAATCACTTTCCTCTCTTACACTTGTTTGACGTTCTTGATTGATTCCATTACCTTATTTCATGCAATCAAATTGAGGAGACTTGAAATGAAATATTCTCTTACCCTATATGTCTCTCAAATGAATCATACTTCAAAGGATAAGATTTTTTCTTTTTAATCTAATGGTTCATATTGGTTAGAGAACTCTCTTGCACTCACTAGAAATTGAGCCCTAGTCTCTCTTGTGTATTAACTTGGCCAAATATATATATATATATATATATATATATATATATATTTCTTAAGCATTGTTCTTCCAAATTTTCAGCAATCTTATTTGTTCATTCATAATCTCATACTCATATTTCTTTGAGAGCTTTTAACACTTTTGCTAAGCCAAGTCTCTCTTGAGCATCCATACCTTTATATATATATATATGTGTGTGTGTGTGTGTGTGTATACATCTTAATCAAGAAATATTCATTTCATCTTCTACAATCTGGCTATTCTATGGTCTCTCTTTGTGTCTAAATACTTTTCTATTCTACAAAGAGCCTAAATCCTTGATCCAAAACAATTCCCTAGTAAGCTATTTGAGAGCTACTAGAAAGAGGGTTATTCTTATTGTAAGGGTTACTGGTTAGCCAATCACTTTTTGTAAGTGTTCTCGGCTAGCCTTAAACCGTGGATGTATGAGTGAGCTTGACTCCATTCAAACAAGAAAGTGAACTAGTTGAATCTACAGGGCTACCTTAGGGAGTGGATGTAGGATAGTTTGGGCTAAACCAAAATAGAATTTCTTGTCCCTATATGCTTACTTTCAACACTTTAATTCAGTATTTATTAACATATTACAATTGATTATTAAGGTGCTGTAATTATTTATTTAATTCCTTGCTATATATATATTTTTTAAGTTTAAATTTACTAGTATTCGCTTTGTAGATTTTATGTTGGCAAAATACCCACTTTCGTTCCCAAATGAACAAAACTTTTAAAAGCTCCTCCATGGAGAGAGTTGAGGAATTCTGAACCATTAAAGTTGATAGGTGTACACTTTTGATTGTTGCCTTATGTCCAAATTTATTAGTTTTCGCTTCGTAAATTGTTTTGTTGTCGAAAAATCAACTTTCATTCTCAATAGAACAAAACCGTTAAAAGATACTCTATAGGTAGGTTAGAGCAATTTTGAACTATCAAAGTTGGCAAGTGTACACTTTTTATTGTTATTTCATGTCAAATTTATGATTATGGGCTCCATTAATTGTTTTGTTGCTAAAAAACCAATTTTCGTTCTCAAATGGGCAAAACCGCTAAAAGCTCCTCCATGGAGATAATTCAACAATTCAAACAATCAAAGTTTATAGGTATACACTTTTTATTGTTACTTTATGTCCAACTTTTCTAGTATATGCTTCATAAATTGTTTCTTTTGCAAAAGACCAACGTTTGTTCTCAATTGGACAAAATCGTTAAAATCTCCTTTATGGCGAGAGTTGGGCAATTTTAAACTGTCAAGGTTGGTTGGTGTAAAATTTTTATTGTTATTTTATGACAAATTTTACAAGTATAGGCTTCTTAGATTGTTTCGTTGCCAACAGACCAACTTTTGTTCCCAAATGGGCAAAATCGCTAAAAGCTCCTCCATTGACAGAGTTGAGCAATTCCGAACTATAAAAATTGATAGGTGTAAAATTTTATTTTTGCTTTATGTCCAAATTTACTAGTATTCACTTTGTAGATTGTTTCGTTGCGAAAAGACTCACTTTCATTCCCAAAAGGACAAAACCGTTAAAATCTCCTTTATTGAGAGAGTTGGTCAATTCTAAACCGTCAAGGTTTTCGGCGTCCTCTTTTTATTCTTAATTTATTTCAAAATTTGAAATTATAGGCTCTGTAGATTGTTTTCTTGTCAGAAAACCAACTTTCATTCCCAAATGGGCAAAATCGCTAAAAGCTCCTCAATGAAAAGAGTTGAGTCATTCTAAACCATCAAAGTTGGTCGGTCTGCACTTTTTATTGTTATTGAATGTCAAATTTACAAATATAGGCTCGGTAGATTGTTTTGTTATGAAAATACCAACTTTCGTTCCCAAATGAACAAAATCGCTAAAAGCTCCTCAACAGAGACTTAAGACACTCTGAACCATCAAAGTTGATAGATAAACGCTTTTAATGTTGTTTTATGTCTAAATTTACTAGTATACGCTTGGTAAATTGTTTTGTTCCCAAATGGGCAAAACCATTAAAAGCTCCTGCATATAGAGAGTTAAGCAATTTCGAAACATCAAGGTTTCAAAGGTGTACATTTTTTATTGTTTCTTTATGTACAAATTGACTACTAGTATACATTTCGTAGATTGTTTCTTTTAGAAAATACTAAATTTCGTTCTCAATTGGACAAAATCGTTAAAAGCTCCTTTATGGAGATAGTTAGCCAATTTTGAACCATCAAGGTTGGTCGATGTCCTCATTTTATTGTTATTTTATGTTAAATTCTACAAGGATAGGCTCCCTAGATTGTTTCGTTACCAAAAGACCAACTTTTGTTCCCAAATGGGCAAAACCGCTAAAAGCTCATCCATAGAGAAAGTTGAGCAATTCCGAATCATCAAAGTTGATAGGTGTACACTTTTTATTGTTTCTTTAAGTTGAAATTTACTAGTATTTGCTTCATAGATTGTTTTGTTGCCAAAAGACCCACTTTCATTCCCAAATAGACAAAACCGTTAAAAAAAATCCTTCATGGAGAGAGTTGACCAAATCGAAACCATCAAATTTGATAGGTGTAAACTTTTGATTGTTGCCTTATGTCCAAATTTACTTGTATTCGCTTCATAGATTGTTTTATTGTCAAAAGAACAACTTTCGTTATCAATAGAACACAATCGTTAAAAGCTTATCTATCGAGAGATTTGAGCAATTTTCAACTATCAAAGTTGGTTGGTGTACACTTTTTATTGTTATTTCTTGTCAAATCTACGAATATGAGCTTCGTAGATTGTTTGTCGCCAAAAAATGAACTTTCGTTCCTAAATTGGCTAAACCGCTAAAAGCACCTTCATGAAGAGAATTGAGCAAATCCAAACCATCAAAGTTGATATGTATACACCTTTTATTGTTACTTTATGTCCAAATTTACTAGTATACACTTCGTAGATGGTTTCTTTTACAAAAGACCAACTTTCATTCTCAATTGGACAAAACCGTTAAAAGCTTTTTAATGGAGAGAGTTGGCCAATTCTGAACCATCAAGGTTGGTTGGTGTCCTCATTTTATTGTTATTTTTTGTTAAATTCTACAAGGATAGGCTCCCTAGATTGTTTCATTATCAAAAGACCAACTTTCATTCCCAAATATGCAAAACCGCTAAAAGCTCCTCCATAGAGAGAGTTGAGTAATTCTGAACCATCAAAGTTGATAGGTGTACACATTTTATTGTTTCTTTAAGTTTAAATTTACTAGTATTTGCTTTGTAGATTGTTTTGTTCCCAAAATACTCACTTTCGTTCCCAAATGGACAAAACCGTTAAAAGCTCCTCCATGGAAATAGTTGAGCAATTCAGAATCGTCTAAGTTGATAGGTGTACACTTTTGATTGTTGTCTTATGTCAAAATTTACTTATAGTTGCTTCGTAGATTGTTTCGATGTCAAAAGATAAACTTTTGTTCTCAATAGGACAAAACCGTTAAAAGCTTCTTTATCTAGAGATTTGAGCAATTTTGAACTATGACAGTTGGTCAGTGTATACTTTCTATTTTTATTTCTTGTCAAATCTGTGAATATGGGCTCTGTAGATTGTTTCGTTGCCAAAAAATGAACTTTCGTTCTCAAATGGGCAAAACTGCTAAAAGCACCTTCATGGAGAGAATTGAGCAATTTTGAACCATCAAATTTGATAAGTGTACACTTTTTATTGTTACTTTATGTCCAAATTTACTAGTGTACACTTCGTAGATTGTTTCTTTTGTACAAGAACAACTTTCGTTTCTCAATTGGACAAAACCGTTACAATATCCTTTATCGAGAGACTTGGGCAATTTTGAAACGTCAAGGTTGGTTGGTGTCCTATTTTTATTGTTATTTTATGTCAAATTTTATAAGTACAGACTCCATAGATTGTTTCGTTGCCAAAATACCAACTTTCGTTCCCAAATAGGCAAAACCGCTAAAAGCTCCTCGAAAGAGAGAGTTGAGCAATTATAAACCATCTAGGTTACTAGTATTCACTTCGTATATTATTTCGTTGCGAAAAAACCCACTTTTGTTCCCAAAAGGATAAAACCGTTAAAATCTCTTTTATTGATAGAGTTGGGCAATTATGAACCGTCAAGGTTGGTCGGTGTCCTCTTTTTATTGTTATTTTATGTCAAAGCTTGAGAGTATGGGCTCCGTGGATTGTTTTGTTGCCAAAAGACAACCTTTCGTTCCCAAATGGGCAAAATCGCTAAAAGCTCCTCAATGGAAAGAGTTGAGCCATTCCAAACCATCAAACTTTGTTGGTGCACACTTTTTATTGTTATGGGATGTCAAATTTACAAATATACTCTTCGTAGATTGTTTTGTTGCAAAAATACCAACTTTCGTTCTCAAATAGACAAAATCGTTAAAAGCTCCTCAACGGAGAGAGTTGAGACATTTTGAACCATCAAAGTTCATAGGTAAGCGCCTGAATGTGAGATGTCTGGCCGCCAGTCATGCCTTGGGCCTCTGAACTGGGGCAGGGTCGTCACACCAACTTTCATTCTCAATTGGACAAAACCGTTAAAAGCTCCTTTATGGAGAGAGTTGGCCAATCCTGAACCATCAAGGTTGGTCGGTGTCCTCCTTTTATTGTTATTTTATGTTAAATTTTACAAGTATAGACTCCGTAGATTGTTTCTTTGCCAAAAGCTCTAGTTTCGTTCCGAAATGGGTAAAACCGCTAAAAGCTCCTCCATAGAGAGTTGTGTAATTTCAAACCATCAAAGTTGATAGGTGTATACTTTTTACTGTTGTTTTAGGTCCAAATTTACTAGTATTCACTTCATAGATTATTTTGTTATCAAAAGACCCACTTTCGTTCCCAAATGGACAAAACCATTAAAATCTCCTCCATGGAGAGGGTTGAGGAATTCCGAACCATTTTGTGTCGCTGTCAAAAGACAAGCTTTCGTTCTCAATATGACAAAACCGTTAACAACTTCTCTATGGAGAGAGTTGGGCAATTTCGCACCTTCAAAGTTGGTCGGTGTACTAGTTTTATTATGATTTTATCTCAAATTTTATGAGTATAGCTCCGTAGATTGTTTCATTGCCAAAAGACCAACTTTCGTTCCCAAACGGGCAGAACTGCTAAAAGCTTCTCAATGAAAAGAGTTGAGCCATTACAAACCATCAAAGTTGGTCGGTGTACACTTTAAATTGTTATTTCATGTCAAATATACGAATATAGGCTCCGTAAATTATTTTGTTGTGAAAAGATCACGACTAATCCGGGAGTGGCTACAGTGATCCCGTGCACTATCTTTTCTGTAGAATTTGGACAAAAATTCGCTTATTATACCTTTATGCGTCATTTACTATGACAAGTCACAAAAAGGAGGCCAGCTATGGTACTTTATTTTTGTCTAGACCTAATTTTACTTTTTAATTGTAATTGAGTTTTAATTAAATAAAAGATGTGAAAAAAAAACAAAAACAAAAACAAAAAGGGAAAGTCCCAGGCCCATTAAAATAAATCCAAAGCTCGAAAGTCAAACTAAAACCCAAACACCCCATAAGCCTAATCAAAATTCTTACGGGAGTGAAATCCAAACTAAGCCCAAACTGTAAGCCTAATACCCCTCAACACATAAACCTAACACCTAACCCAGCCCATGTGACATTCCTCCCACATTTACTCTCCGTACATCACCGGTCCATCTCTCCATTCATCACTACTGCCTCACCTTAAACTCTCATTATCATCCCTACCCATAACAATTACTAGTACCCTTCTACTGTGACTGCCATAACTCATCAAAAAACGTACCTCTATAACCATCAAAAGGGCGGAACCACGGGAGGAGAGCACACACCAAAACACCAACAGCCACTAACGACTTCTCGAAACCTATCCTATCGAGAGTCTATCTCCACTCTACAAGATTCTTTTATCTCCATCATCACCTACACATGCTCTCTATGATCTCACGAACTGATACACCAAGCTACCCAATCTCACATCCACACCATCCTTAAAAGTCGAAGCCTTCCTCACCTCATGAAAACCGAATCAATCATCTTAATTCCTCACCTATAAACACTACCCTCATCCCAATTTCCCTCTTTCTCACCACCACCACCATCATTCCCAAATCTTCTCATCGCCATCAACAAAATTCCAAAAAATTTGCACTTTTTCAAGATATCAAAATGCACTCTTAGTGGGATTTTTCATCAATTCCAAGACATTTTTGGTCAAGCCGGGAATGACCTCAATGATCCTGAGCAATTTTTAAATATATTCAAAACCCACTCGAAGTGTGATTTTTCATCCAATTTTCCAAGCATTATTGACCTTGCCAGGAATGGCCCCAATGATCCCGTGTAATTTTTTAAATATATTCAAAACCCACTTGAAATGGGATTTTTTATCTAATATTCGGTACATTTTTTAGCCAAGCCAGGAATGGCTGTAGTGATCCTGTATACTTTTTTTAAATTATCACAACCCACTACAAAGTGGGATTTTTCATCCAATATTCAGTACATTTTTCAGCGAAGCCGAGATGGCTATACTGATCCCGTGCACCTTTTAAAATTATCAAAACCCACTTCAAGTGAGATTTTTTTTATCATCTCCAAGATATTTCAGCTAAGTCGAGAATGGTTGTAGTATTCCCTGTCACCCTTTTTATAAACTCAACACTCTTGATTTAAAATACCATCTCCATCTCTTTGAAAATAAAGTACCATAAGTTGGCATACCCAAATCCTTTTCAAATTCAATTCATTCATTCGAGTTTCATAAGTTGAAAAGCCAAACCCGACCCTATTTTAATTCCAAACCGATCATCAAATTTAAATACAACACCATAAGTAAGTGTTTTCAAAATCCAATTCTTTTTGGTGCTATAAGTTGGCACACTTTTTAAAACAACACCATAAGTAGGTGTTTTCAAAAAATCCAATCTTTTCCATGCCATAAGTTTGTATGATCAAAAAATCAAATTATTATTCCTTCAAAATGACTCAATCTTGCAAACAATGAGCTTTCAGAAGATAGCCAATTATTTAAAAGTGTAGTAAATGTTTTAAACAGGATTCGTGGGGTGCCTAATACTTTCCCCATGCTCAATGCACCCCCATACCCTTATGTCTGGTTCGCAAGTTTTTCAAGTGTCTAATTACACTTCAATTCGATTGGTGGCAACTTCCTCTCCTTTCCGGCCAATTGCTTAACTAACTTTTAAAAAATATAGGAAACTTACCTCAAATCCTCCGATCTTCTTTGCATCCTTCTTGAAACTTGCTATGCTCCACAAATCCACGAAAATCCAAACCAAGCTCTCAAGGTATCACTCTCTCTCGCAAACTTTCTCTATCACGAGGGTGTTTGGACACCCCTATTTTGGGGAGTGCATTGCCTCCTCAAATGAAGAAAGTGTTCGGACACCTCCATTTTTTTTTTCTTCCAGATGATTCAGCAAATTCACTTCAAACTCGGTCTAAGCTTCAATTTGATATATTATAGGTGCAAAACGAACATGTGTGGTAAATTTATTACCCATTTAGTGAACCTAGTTCAAAAACATCTTTGTGATCGCGTGCAGCATGGGAGATTCGTAACCTCTCCAAATTCTTTTCCAATAATTTAATACTCCAAAAATTTAACCAGAACCTAAGTATTTTGGGATGGGGTTTCATAAAATAAAGGAAAGGTTCATATAAAACATATAATAGTCATGAAAACATCAACAGAGTCCAAAAATAGGCATCCATCATAGGAGTAATTTTACTCCATCTTTACTTTTGCTGTAATGAACCGAACATACCCTTCTCAATCCTCAACATAATCACCCAAATTTCCACCTTTTTAAATCAAAGTTGGGTCAAGAAAGGTTCAAGAGAATCTTGTTTTTCTTCGGAAGAAGAAAAATTGCAAGAAGAAAGTTAATAGAGAGGAGCAGCGTTGTTGCTCTTATGCACAACCCTAATCTGATTTTTTCTTCTTCTTTTTTTGAATTATGTTCGTTGGCTACCAACTAAAAAAAGCCTCTCCAATATCTGACAAAACCTGAATTTTGCGGCTGTACTTAGGTTGCTCGCACTATTTTATTGCACCGAATTATTTTTCCACTTCGTAAATTAATCATCGCTTTTTGTGTGACCATAGGTTGCACTTTGGTCACATTTAGATTACACAACACCTAAAAAACTGCTTGCACATCTTTTCTCCCACTGTAGCTCTCAGTCCTTAAAATTCACCCCAAAAAAACTTCTAAAATTATCATAACATCCTCCAAACATCTCGAAACAAAGTGCCATGATGAAATTCTAAATTTACGACATTGATCATGCAAAACACATCAAAATGATAAGGAGGATTATCAAAAGAAGCAAGGTTTTAATTGAGAAGAGGGGGGTTCACAAGAATCATCCAAGGTAGGCCAATTTAAACAAAGGAGAAAATAGGGTTTGGACCTCGTACTTTCAAGAAAGTATCAATTTGCAACTTGTATTTTGAAACGTATCAAATTGCACCTCAAACTTTCATTTTTCATATACTGTTACACCTTTCGTCCAAATGCCGTCTATTTTTGCTTATTTGACACCTTTTTATTCACGTGTCATTTTATTTTTTATTTTTAAAAGCATAAATATAATTATTTGTGTCCCCAACCCCAAATCCCCATTTGACACCAACGAAACCCTAAATCTCTCCTCCATTCTTGTAGTTCACTCACTATGGTTCAATGTTGCCACTGGAAAATGATGTATGGTGCTTTTAGACACCAATGACTTCTACTGGTTTAATCAAATTTTGTAAGGGCTTGAAATTTATGAGAAATTATTAATTTTATGGTTTAAAGTTGTTGGAGAACTGCATGGAATGTCAAATTATCTTTTTTATTGTGATTTTGCTAGTTGAATTCTTGGTTAAAGTGTCTAGAATGTATCAGCCCTCAGAGGTTTACTGCCTTTCTTATTTGCATTTATCAAGGGTTGAATTGATCTATTTTTGCAAGTTCAGAGTTCGTTGTTATTTTTTTTTTATAAATTCAGGGTGCATTTTGATCCAAAGTTCAAGTTGCAAATTGACACTTTTCAAAATTTTAGTGGTCCATGTGGACCAAAATCCATGTAGGACATTACTAACGGCATAAAGGTGGCAAATCAGCAAAAATATATGGCATTTAGGTGGAAGGTGTAACGGTATACGAAAATGAAAGTTCGAGGTGCGATTTGATACATTTACAAATACAAGGTGGAAATTGAAACTTTCTTGAAAGTATAAAGTGCAAACCCTAACTTTCCCCTTTAAATAAAGAATGCCTTCATCACTTTCAGATAATAATAACACATTGCATAACTTAAGATGGTTTAATACAAATTCTAGCTATACATAATCATGAAATTCATTATACTTTTTTGAAGGCTTCTCACATGACTTTCCAGTGCATGAATAATGTGTAGACCAAGTAGACTTTCATAGAAAAGTCTTGATGGTAAATTTATCTTTAACCATCTGAATTTAAGTGTTATGTTTTGTTCTGTGAAAGTGATGAAGACATTCTTTATTCAATTTGGCCTACCTTGGCTGATTCGTGTGAACCCCATCTTCTAAATTTAAAACTTTCTTTTTTTGCTATACCTCCCCACCCTCGTGATGGGTTAGGCAGGATCAATGAGTCAAAAATTTAGAATTCCATCATAGGACTTTGTTTTGAGACGTTCGAAGGATGTTTTATGAAATTTAGAAGGTTTTTGAGGGTGAATTGTAAAGATCAAAGACTAAAGCGGGTAGACAGATGTGCAAGTGATTTTTTGGGTGAAGTGTGACCTATCTATGACCTGTGACCCAAACGTGAGTTATGCGCGACATAAGTTTGAGCCAAGTGCGGCCTCACAATTAAGATACTGTTAGATTTCGGAGAGACATTTTTAGTTTGCCTGTCAAGTGTGGCCTCACAAATTAGTGTTGCGCATAAGACCAGCTGAGTCATCCTTCTCTATTTCACTTTCTTATTGCAATTTTTCTTCCTTCAAAGAAAGCATGTTTTTCTTGAACCTTTCTTGACCCAACTTTGATTTAAAGAGGTGGGAATTTGGGTGAATTTGTTGAGGAATGAGAAGGGTATGGTCTATTCATTACACCTAAAGTATAGATGCATTAGGATTGGTCCTATGATTGATGCTTATTTTTTGGACTATTAGATATTTACATGGCGATCATATGTTTTTTATGACATTGCCTTTATTTAGCCTATGTTAATCTCTGCAGCTATTCCCCTTGACATTTTGAGTCCAACTGTGATTGGATGATGATAACTAAGTTTGAATCCAATTTAAGATGATTTTATGCACTACCTTTTTTAGTCTTCCCTAACCATGCTTTTGTGAACCCAATAAAGTTCTTATGATTCATGGATGATAATGCTTGCATGTATTAACATTGGTGGACATACAAACATATGGCTTCATATTATAAATTCATATGAGAGTAAACAAAACCCTTAAACACTTGTGTGAGAAATTTCTTTCACATATATTTTGTGTGTACCTTTGCCTTGGCACCGACCATCCTTCCATATGACTATCAAACAACCTAGAAGGGACACGAGCCCATACTCTTACCCCAATGCATCTCTAATGCATATCAACATGTTTATACAATAATACATATATCCAACCTATATATATATATATAATCTACTACATGATGCATCTCGAAGAGGAACTTATGTGCGATAGGTGATCACACATGACATACGGGTATGCATTCGCATCATTATTTACGAATTCACTCACAATGGGTCCATTCTTCTTTAGGATCTATAAGGGAAGAACAAAAATAATTTGACAATTGAAAGATATCAACCTCGCTTTAAAAAGAGAAATGACAACATGAAATAATGGGTAAAAATTTCCTACCTCGTTATCCAAGCAAGCAAAATAAAATCAAAGAAAATATATTTTGAGGTTTCGATTATCCAAACCTATTCATATGGCGAAATCAAACACATTCACTCATCAATATACAATCATTAACCCGTATAAACATGAGTTTAAGCAAAAAAGTATAGGAAAACTTACTTTCTCTCTCTAGGATTTTCACCCAAAACCTTTAATCTTTAGCCCAATCAATCCTTGACTCCAAAATCACAATCAAACTAAGATATACATCCATAATCATGTATACATTCAACTTCTATAAGCATTTAACCCAATAGGTCAAGATTTCTTATAAATCTAAACAAAACCTAACTTTTGGAAAACCTAGAAAAACTTACCAAAAATCACAAATCTTATTTGAATCATTCTCCAAACTTGTTTAGCATCACCAATCCACTCTAATCCTAACTTGAATCCTCCAAAATCACTCTCTATCTTTCTCTCCCCTCTCGGTCAAACTCTGTAAATGGGTCTATTTTTGGGCAAAAAATGTGTTTTAAAAGTGCAGAAATTGTGACTGCTGTTCATGGAGATTAATTCCCCAATATTGGAAATCGATCACCAAAAAATCTCCCCAATCTACATCATCATTCATTCCATTCTTTTTGGGCGATTGGTCCCCAAACATGGGCGTTTTATCGCCAAAAGTTTTGTCTCAGTGTCAGCTTTCAAATTCACATTCGATTCATATCCGACTCGGTCTAAGCCTCGATTTGATATATTATGGGCCTGAAACAGAAAAAAAATCTTTGGGATCCCGTGCAACATGGGTGATCTATCTCTTAACCAAAACTTAAATTTTTAGGTTAGGGTTTCACAAAAAGACTAACAAAAATAAGATGTTTGTGTTGGTTGTAGCCATATCAGCATTGGCAGTTTAGTGCCATCTACTTTTGTAAATTTGCATTGACCATTAAAGGAATAGAGACAAAATTACAACCATGCATGTTGAACCTCTTCATAATGTTAATAGTGTATCTGGCTTGAGAAATAAAAATTCCTTAACTCGACTGCTCAACCTCAATACCAAGGAAATACTTTATCAAACACTCATTTCATAATAATCCATCAAACAAGTTTTGAAGTTGGGAATAAGACTCTCTTCATTTTCTATCATGGTGAGATCATCCACATATATGGACACCATAAAGATAGACTTCTCCTGCTATACAGTGTCCAGGGTTCCCACATGTGTAGTCTTTTATAGTCCTTTATGGTTAAATAACTTGTCAATCTCTACATATTATGCACTTGGTGATTACTTTAAACCATAAAGAGCTTTCTAAGGATTGTAGACTTTGTGTTCTCCTCCTACAACCATAAAAACCTCAAGTTGAATAATATAAACTTCTTCTTCTAGAGTCCAATTTAAGAAAGCATATTTGAAGTGTAGTTGATGAACTTTCCACTGAACTTGAGAAGCAACAAAAAAGAAAATTCTAATTGTATCCAGTCTGGCTACTGAAGCATAGGTTTCATGAAAATCAACCCTTGGCTTCTAGGAAAATCCCTTAGCCACCAAACAAGCCTTGTATTTCTACACTATTCCATCTGGATTCTCCTTAACTTTGTAAACCCATTTAACACCCACCATCTCTCTATCAACTGGTTTGTCAACAAGCTTCCAAGTATAATTATTTTCTATCATGGTCATTTCATCATGCATAGCCTTCACCCACACATGATCATCTCTTGTTCTTCAAACTTGTTAGGTTATTTGACTGCAAGATTGAAATAGGAATATACATCTCTTAGATTTCTAGAGCTTCTTGGAGGACTCTCGTCATCCTCATCATCTTCAAATTCCTCTCCATGAGAATTTAACATCATCCAGTATAACTTCTCTCTCCTCAATTTATCAAACCTCTTGATATTTTCTTGTGACATCCTCATCTTTAATAACAACAGTTTCTTCACTCAATACTCCATCAGAGTCAAAGATACTGCATGACTAGACAACTTGTTCATTAAATATGACATCTCTACTCATCAATAGCTTTTCATTTTGCACATCATAAACTCTATATGCCTTTGACGTTGCACCGTAACCTAGAAAAATGCATTCAATGCTCTTCTTATCTAGCTTGATTCTCTTCTCAGCAAGAATATGCATAAATCAAATGCATCCAAACACTCTGATATGGTCTACTACTTGTTTAACACCACTCCATGTTTTTATAAAGAACCATGTAAGAAACTACATTTTTAGGACATAGATTTAGAATATACACAGCTATATTAACAACTTCAGCCCTTAAGTAATTTGATAATTTTTTTTCTTTGTCAACATGGTTCTAGTCATTTTAATTATTGTCCTATTCTTCCTCTAAGCAACTCCATTTTGATAAGGACTATATCCAACAATCATTTGTTTCCAAATACCCTCATCTACACAAGACTATTCAAACTCCTTTGAAGTATATTCTCATCCCTTATCATTTCTAGTTCTTTTGATACACTTGCCACTTTGATTTTCAATTGAGTCCTTGAATTGCTTAAACATAAAGAAATTTTGAGACTTCTCCTTTAGAACAAATACTCAGCACATCTTTGAAAAATCATCAATAAATGTCAAGAAGAGTCTACATTTGTTGAGAGATTTTGTTTGTATTAGACCACATAGATCAGTGTGAACCAATTCAAGAACTTCTTTAGCTCTCCAACTTTCTTATTGAGGAAAGGGCAATCTGTGCTATTTGCTAAATACACAAATTTCACATAGACTATTCTCCTAATTGACCTGAGGTAGATTCTTCACCATTTGCTTCTCTTTACGTCACTTCGGACTGTTGAAATTAAGATTACTCACCCTCCTATGCAACAATTTAGTATCTTTGCTTTAAACACCAATTGTCAATAAGGCCATTTCCTCTCCTATATGGAAATCAACCATAATTTTTTTTCTTCCTTTTATTTTGACCATCATGAGCTCCTTTGAACCATCCTCATTGTCCATAATCATGTGTCCACCATTCTCAAACAATAGTCTATGACCTTTTTCAACCATTTGTCCTACACTAAGTAGGTTATGGCAAAGAGCAGGAATACATAGAACAACACAGTCATACTCATGAAGAAAGTGAGTGATCAATAGCTAGAATGACTTTGCAATTTCCAATTCATACTTGTGAAGAAAGTGAGTGATCAATAATATCAAATGAGGATTTGTTCTCCGACATATGGTTGCTACAACCACAATCCAAGTACCAATCCACAAACTACTTTGATCGTCAGTTTGATTTATAAAAAATATCTTTTCCTCATGTTTTGGACTATGCTCCATAAAATTTGTTGAGTTTCTTTCTTTTATCTGCAAATCTTTTGGATGTGACAAAGGCATTTGCAATGATGGCATTAGGGTTTTCCCTTTAACCAAACCCAGTAGCTGAGTATGAGGACATAACTCTTTCTGTGTTCTTCAAATTTTGTTGTTTAGATTTCTCCCTTTATTCTCTAGCATTTAACTTTGTTTGGAATGCAGTTTCCAAGGACGAATTTTGCTCATCCTTTTTTAGCCTACGTTGTTCATGAGCCTCAAGAGACCTAACAAGATCTTTTGGCTTAAATAAAGTCAAATCCTTGGATTCCTCTTTAGTTGCTACAAGAACATCATTGCACATAGGTAGACTAATCAACATTTTTTTGAACAATTTTTTGGTTTGAGACTTCCTCCCCCAGATTACGCATTTGATTTGCTAAGTGGATGACTTTTGCATAAAAGTCTTTAATACATTCAGTCTCCTTCACCCTGAGATTCTCAAATTCTCTTCAATAATTTTGTAACTTGACAACCATTGTCTTCCATCCCCATCAAACTCTTTAGCAATAATGTCACAGACTTCCTTCATATATTCAACCCCAATAATCCTTTGAAAAATGTTGCTAGCCACCCCATTTTGGAGTCTTGATAAAGCATTCGCATTTACAACACAGTCGTTGTCTAGATCTTTCTTACCTGGCCTATCTAGGGTGGTTTCAATAATAGGCTCATTGTAGCCATGAATCACAATGTTCGAAAGGCCCTCGAACATCAAGAATGCACATTTTCACATTCCACAAAGTTTAGCTTAGCCATGAAAGATCGATAAGAAAGCTGAACCTTGCTCTAATACCACTGTAAGTAATAAAACTAGATTACACAAACAACATAAAGATCAACTAGAACCTGAAGCACAAGAGTTCATTTAGAGTTTTTCCTTCAAACATAATAGCTTGGCATGCACAGTACAAGAACTAGAAGATATTTTTAACGCCACAACAAGAACACAAAGATTAAACTACCCTCAAGGCAAACATTACATAAACCAACTAGTTAACACAAAATGCAGATCATCCAATAATTTCCTGCACTTTATGTTTTAAAAGAAGCGTGAATTGTTGTATAAAATTGATCCATCTAACCTGTTTAGGACTTAAAATTTTCTTAGTATTGATATATTTCAGGGAATCATGATTGGTTGAACAAAATAAATTATTTATGTAATATATATGGTCCCCAATGTCAAAGAGTTTAAACAGGAGCATAAATTTCAAGTTTATAAGTAGAATACTATTTTTGTGTGTCTAATAGTTTCTCAATGAAAAAGCCAACAAGATGTTCTTATTGGCTTAGAACCCCACCTACACAAACTTTAAAGGCATCACATGGGATCTCAAAAGTTTTGGTTAAGTCGAGCAAATGAAGTACAGGAGCAAAAATTGACTTGAACTTAATGAACTCAAAGGATTTTGTTGCAATTGAAATCCATCCAAAAGTTTTTCCCTTAAGATATTTTGTTATGTGGGCTCTGATAGCAAGAAAATTAAGAATGAAGCGTAGATAAAAAAATGTGAGGTCTTGAAATTTAGTGATGAGTTTTTGGAAAGGAGTTTTTCGAAAGGCTCTAAGGCGGGTGAGGAGATGAGCTCAAGACTGATTTTTGATGGCTTGAATAAAAGTAAGAACAACATTGGGACATCTTGCAGAATTTCAGAGATACAAGATTAGGTTAAGACTTCTGTGTTATCTGTGGAGGATAAGGTATATGTTGTAACCGACTAAGGATGATGCAATGGCCGTTGAAGTTAAAAGAGTAATGATGACGTCAAAAAGATGCCAGTACCGACAAGACGATCAGTTGGTCAGACCTGAAGTTATGCACAGATACCGAGGATGAATATCCTCCCAAGAATCCGACCAGCCAGGCAAGGCAGTCCTGGTAGACCAGCCAGGCAGTCTGTCAGCTTACCAGCCAAGCAGTCAGGCAGCTTACCAGCCAGGCAATATTTCTAAACATGTAGGTCCTTCCAAGGAACCGACCAGTCAGGCAGTCCTGCACAATGAACAAAAATGAGCTAAAGGCCGCACCAGAGGTAGTCCTCTGGCGTTGGCGCTTCGATGATCAAGTCAGTTCGTATTATGAAGTCAGGTGAGCTCCTCGGACTAGAGCTCTCTCTTCATTAGAGTTCAAAAATTATGATTTTTTTAAGAAAATACCTGACTTTGAGAGCTATATATAGGATTTAGAGCCATTATTAACCTGGGTCCCCTAATTATTGTTGGGGGTTGCACTTAAATGCTTTTCACCCTGGTAGGTCCAGGTGTTTCACTATATCGAGGAAGTAACCTCGGTAGGATATTCTTGCCAACTCCTTGGCTTCTCTTCTTACCGAGATGACTTCTTAGTCAGGCAGGGTGGCTCTGCTGAGACTCAAATGACATGTGTCTACAAGTAATTGTCAGGGGTATTTTTGTAATATCGGTTGCCCCCCAACTCCCTTATCGAGGCGCCGTTCTGCACAAATCGATGAGAGGAGTAATTATGTCACGCCATTAATGGGGAGATGACAGCCTAGACCCTTAGATCAACGGTCCATGTTTGCGCGACTTATTGGCCATCTGTTTCTGGCCGTTGATCTGAGGTCAGTCATCTGCTATATAAGGGCCTGAAGAACTGGTCATTCCACACATCTTATAAAAGCTGAGAGCCTATACCGAGCTGTCGTACATACCGAGCAAGAAAACATTCAAAAAATTCGAAGTTACTGAGCATTCATCGAGGTAAGACATGTCTTCCTCTAGTTCTAGCACATCTTCCATATCTGGTTTCTTAACCTCTTCTTCTGATAGTGACCGAGCAACCACCTCTACCGATGAGGTGGTTATAACTCAGACAAATCCTCCTTTAATAAAACCAACTTTTGTAGAGTCTTCCTCGGTAGATTACCCTGTAGAGTATGCCCCTCATGATCTCTCCCCTCCCAATGAGAGGGGTGGAGATACTGATGCCAGTACCACTGAACCGACCTACCTCACTTGTGACCAGTCAAAAAGTTATATTGACGAAGTGGTGGCCAAGTGTGGTCTTCCCTTCCCTTACCGAAGTATGAGTAAGGGTGAATCTCCATTTCACCCTAACCGAGGTGAGTTTGCTATCTCACTTAGGTCACTCCAAGCTGGTGCTAGGATTCCTTTCCCACTAGCCATTACCAGTTTTCTTCGTCGATTTAATCTTTCTCCAGCCATTCTAGCACCCAACTCATGGCATTTTTTGGCCAACATTCTATCTCTCTCACATAAACACCATCTTGGTATCTCCTCCTCGGTCATTCAACATCTTTGCCTGCTTGCAATCTTCCAAATTCTCCTGGCCTCTTTTACTTGAAACTTAAGTCAGGGCTGAAGTCTCCTTTGTACAACCAGTCCATCAAGAGATGAAAAAGTTCTTACATTTTTGTGCGGGTTCCTCTCCTTCAGGGAGAGGAACTTCCTTTTCGTACCAATTGGTCGGTTCCTCTTACGAACCAATTCAATCGTCCTCCTCAATTAGAAGGTGAGGAACTAAAATTATGCGAAGCCTGGAAGGAACTTCTTGTCGTTAGAGCTGATACAGATATGAAGTTCACCCTGCAGGACTTCTCAGTTTCTAATTTTTGTTACGGATCTCGGCAAGGTTTGCTTATTTTCAAATTTTCAAGATTTTTGATTATCATCACTGATCGGTATTTATTTGACTTGTGGTGATGCCTTGCAGATATGACTGACTTGTCTGAGTACATGGCGATGAATGCAGCTCCTCTTCCTCGGCAACAGAAGAGGAAGAAGTCCTCTAAGGGAAAGGAACCGAAGAGGCCTCGTGTAGGTGACACAGGGGAGACTAGGGCAGCTGAGATAGCCCTTACTGGTGCTACCACATCGGTCACTACTGTGACTCAGAGTGCCTCGTCTCCTCGGCTGGGAACTCCTCGGCCTGGGGTTTCTCAAATCCCTCACCAGGTAAATGATCCTCCTCTAGGACCAATTACCGGGGAGGACTTTGCTCGGCATGCTCCCCAATGGGATGTCAATCAAATTGACAGGGTGGTCAATCCAAGAGTGGCTACCGAGATGTTGAAACATTTGCCTACCCCTGTAGACTATGACAGGGTGTCTAGTCTAACTGTCATGGAGCATCTAACACAGATGAACTCCTTCATGCAGGTATGAGTTTTTACTCCTGAGCTCGGTATTTTTACTTCTTTGGTTAAAATAGTTTTTCTTACTCCTTTTTCCTTTCTTTCCAGACTGCTGTGCACCTTTCTGCCCTTCCCTCCAGCATTTCTCGGTTTGCTTATGAGGAAACAATTCAGCGGGAAAGAGTTGATGTTGCTGAGGAGAGGGCTACCAAGACCAAGAATGAGCTCAATTTGATGAAGGCCGAGATGAAAGAGATGGAGCAGTCTCACTCTGCTCAGATGGAGAAGGCTACTCAGCAAAGAAGAGAGCTAATGGAGAGGAACGTCTCCATAGAGCGCAAACTAAAGAATGCTGAGGAGATGTATCAGCGACTCCTCGGTGATGCCGAGCAGCAAACTATCCAGAAGTTCAAGGACTCTGAGGAGTTCAAGGCTGCCCTAAGGGAGGAAGGCTTTTATGGCTTCCGTGGAGGGGTCAAGGAGTCCAGGAAGCTGCTCGTCAAGGCTGACTGGACTCTTCCATCTTGACTCCTCTGTGCCCTTCTCTCATGGGGAGGGATCAACTTGAGGAGTCTAAGGAGGAGATCCTTGAAGCCTTTAGAAGGCTGACCAAAGAAGGAAGAGGGGGCTTGCCGAGACGGATTTTTCTGGGGAGGAAGCATCTGATGAGGAGGTAGCATCTGATGAGGAGGTGGAGGTAGTGGAAGAGGAGATCCTAGAGGCTGACCTGGATGGACAAAACCAAGCTCCTATCCCTACTACTGAGACAACCGAGGAGGCTCCTTCAGCTTTGCCAGCCAATGTGCCTTCTGCCGAGGTGTCTGGCTCTGGGATCCCTCCTACAGATGTTTAAATTCTTTTTTGTATGGGCTTTGCCCTTTTGTTTTTCTCCTTGCTTGTAATGAACTCATTTTTTTCTTTATCATTAATGAAATATGCCTCTTTGTTACTCGGCAATTCAGACTTTCTCATGTATTTTCACCTGGCCGGTAGACCGACCATCTAGTTTATGTTTTAAGACTTTCATGAGTCTTAAAAAGAAATTAAATAGCTTTCTTCAACTGAGGTACCATCCTGGTCGGTAGTCCGACTGCGGTTCTGGGACCCTTTATATTGAGGACCCAAGTCTTCATAGTTGCCTAGATACTATCCTGGTCGGTAGGTCGACTAGGCTTAAAGTATCTTCATTTCCTCTTTTTGGAAAATTTGCTCAAGTCTTCACATCTTGTGATGCTGGTCGGTAAGGCATTTATACTTAGCCCATTTTTTGGCCAAGTTTGCATGCTGTTCGTGTCAAGTCTTCTCATGCATGTAGATGCTTTATTTTGGGAAAGAGACCTTAGCTTTTATTCATTTAAGCATGTTCCAAGCTGAAAAACAAATGCGTTAAATAGAAACATCATTTATTATAATAAAGCCCTACACATAGTATCTTCAAAGATTGTCCACATTCCGGGGTCTCATATTCCCGGGCCTCGCTGGATCTTCGATCTTGTATGTGCCTTCCTTCAAAATCTTCACAACTTGGTAGGGCCTTTCCCAGGTTTCACCCAGCTTACCTGGATGTTTTCCTAAGGCAACTACCTTCCTCAATACAAGGTCTCCTACAGAGAACTTTCTCTTTCGTACTTGTCTATTGTAGTACTGAGCTGTCCTTTGTTTGTATGCAGTAGTCCGGATCCTGGCATTTTCCCTTGTCTCCTCTAGGAGATCAAGGTTATTGAGAAGTAGCTCATCATTCATTGATTCTTCAAAATTGGCTGTCCTCAATGAAGAGACCCCAATCTCGATCGAGATAACTGCCTCGGTTCCAAATGATAGGGAGAATGGAGTTTCACCTGTCGATGTCTGGGGTGTAGTACGGTATGACCACAGCACACTAGGTAACTTTTCAACCCATCTCCCTTTTGCTCCATCCAACCTTGTTTTCAACCCTTCAGGATGGTCCGGTTTGTAACCTCTGCTTGACCATTAGCTTGAGGATGTGCCACAGAAGTAATCCTTAGGTCGATGCTAAGGTCTTCATGAAACTTGTGCATTTTTTTACTAACAAACTGTCTTCCATTGTCTACTACCAGGGCTTGTGGCAAGCCATACCTACAGACAATAGTTCTCCATATAAAGTCCATCACCGTTTGTTTGAGATTGACGCCAATGGCTCTACCTCTATCCATTTAGTGAAGTAATCAACAGCCACAATAAGGTTTCTCCCCTGTCCGACTGTTTGGACAAATGGTCCAAGGAGATCCATGCCCCATTGTGCAAATGGGCAGGGGTTTTGCATGGGGATAATGTCTGACGAAGGTACCCGTGGTACGTTTGAGTGTCTTTGACACTTATCACACTTCTGCACAAGTTCTTTGACATCCTTCATCATAGTAGACCAATAATACCCGCATCTCACCACCTTATAACTTAAGGTCCTGGCACCAATGTGGCTTCCACATATCCCCTCATGCACCTCTCGAAGTGCGTAGTCGGCCTCCCGGGGTGCTAGGCATTTCAGATAAGGTAGAGTGAATGATCTCCTGTACAGCTCTCCCTGGATTAGGGTATACCGAGCTACTCTTTTTCGGAGGCTTTTTGCCTGGTTGCGATCTTCAGGCAAACTTTCATCCTCCAAGAATCTTCTGATTGGATCCATCCAACTCGGCTCATGATCAACATTAATATCTGCCATCAACATTTGCACTTCAATGCTCTTTTTTGGCAGTATTTTCACTAGAATTGAAGTGGGCACTTGTACTGAGGAGGCAGATGCCAATCGTGCTAACACGTTAGCCCTTGAGTTTTCCCCTCTAGGTATCTGTTTGACCTCTACCTTTGGTATCCTCTCCATCAGTTCCTGTACTTTCGCCAAGTACTTGATCATACTTGCTCCTTTTGCTTCATATTCTCCTTTGAGCTGCTCAGTGACCACCTGTGAGTCACTATGAACGATCAAATTTTTAACTTCCAGCTGCTCAGCAAGGCGTAGTCCTGCCAATACAGCCTTATAGTCTGCCTCATTGTTTGAGGCCTTGAAGTTTAATCTTAAAGAATGTGCCATGGTCATGCCCCTAGGGCCGAGCGGGAGAATGCCAGCACCACTGCCTTCCTGGTTGGATGACCCATCCACAAACAATTGCCACTGCTCCGGTATAGAGTCGGCATTGTCCTGGTCGGTCTCCTTGTAGCATTCAATAATAAAATCAGCCAAAGCTTGAGCCTTAATAGCTTTCCTTGGTTGAAACTTGATGTTAAACTCTCCCAATTCAATAACCCACTTCACTAACCTTCTTGAAGTGTCTGGCTTTTGGAGGACATTCTTGAGCGGCTGGTCAGTTAATACAATGATTGTATGTGCTTGGAAGTAAGACCTCAACTTCCATGCTACCACTATTAATGAAAGAGCTAGTTTCTCAACTTGGGTGTACCTTGTCTCTGCGCTGATCATAACCTTGTTGACATAGTATATGGGTCTTTGCACTTTATCTACCTTACTCACCAGCACTGCGCTGACTGCGTGTTGTGATACTGCTAGGTAGAGGTACAAAATCTCCCCCTCTTTTGGACAAGTCAAAAGTGGAGGCTGGCCTAGATAATCTTTAAGGTTTTCAAAGGAAATTTGACACTCAGGTGTCCACTCAAATTCCTTGGCCTTTTTTAATGCCTGGAAGAATGGTCCGCACTTCTCTCCAAACTGTTCAAGAAACCTCCCTAGTGATGCTGCTCAGCCAGTCAACTTTTGAACTTCTTTGGCATTCCTTGGCTCCATGTTAAGGATTGCTTCCGCCTTTTCGGGATTCATCTCAATCCCCCTGCTGGTTACCAAGAAGCCAAGAAACTTCCCGGATACTACTACAAAAGCACACTTTTCCGGGTTAAGCTTCATTCCAAACCGATCAAGTGTATCAAAGACCTTACGCAAGTCAGTAGGGTGATCCTCAGCTCTCTTGCTCTTTACCACCATATCATCCACATAAGCCTCCACAGACTTCCCAATTTGATCCTTAAAGATGTGGTTTACCAACCTTTGGTAGGTGGCTCCAGCATTCTTTAATCCGAATGGCATTACCTTGTAGCAATACGTCCCCTCCGGGGTGATAAATGAGGTCCCTTCCTGATCTTCAGGATGCATTTTTATCTGATGGTACCCCGAATAGGCATCTAACAAGCTGAGGAGCTGATGTCCTGAGGTAGCATTTACCAGTTGATCAATCTTTGGTAATGGGTAACTATCTTTGGGACAGGATTTGTTTAGATCAGTGAAATCAACACACATTCTCCATTTCCCATTAGCTTTCTTCACCATAACCACATTGGCCAACCACTCAGGGTATTGAACTTCTCTAATGAAATCAGCATCCATAAGCTTCCTTACCTCTTCCTTGATCGCTTCTTGGCGATCAGAAGCAAAGTTTCTTCTCTTTTGCTTAACAGGTCTGGCACCGGGTATAATGCTTAGGCGATGAGTTATTACATCAGCACTTATACCAGGCATTTCATGAGCACTCCATGCAAAAGTACCCACACTCCTTAGGAGTAGTTTGGTTATCTTCTTGGTCATGTCTTCTCTCAGTTGAGATCCGACGTAGAATTGCCTTTCTGAGCCAGCCATGATCTCGACCTTTTTCAGTTCCTCTACTGGAGTTGGTTTGAACACTTGCTTTTCTGCCCTCATATCCAGGCTGCCTACTGAGACCTTCTCCTTTTTCCTCTCTTTGAGTTCAGTGAAGTAGGTACTCCTGGAAGCCTTTTGATTCCCCTTAACTTCTCCAACTCCCTTGGAGGTGGGGAACTTCATCTTTAAACAATAGGTTGAGACCACAGCTCTCACCTTGTGAAGTAGTGGTCTTCCTATGATGGTATTGTGCGAAGCTTTCACATTGACAACCAACATATCCACCATATGCATCACCGTCCTGGGGTGTGTTCCCAGCGTGACTGGAAGGGTTATCATTCCCTTTGGTATTACTGACTCCCCTGTGAACCCATATAAGGGTACTGAGGTTGGCTTCAGTCTCTCCTCCGAAAGCTTCATAGCTTTGAAGGTGTGGTAGAACAGGATATCTGCTGCACTCCTATTATCTACCAAAATTTTTAAGACATTGAAATTGGCGATCACTGCCTCAACTACCAAGGCGTCATCATGGGGAACTTGAATACCTTCTTCGTCCTTTTCTGAGAATGTGATAACTTCCTCATCCCTTTTGACCTTTTTCCTTTAGTTGGCTGCTCAGTAAGGGGGGCATATGCTCTCCCAGTTGAGGTACTTTCTCCACCTTCTTTATCATCTCTCCTTCGCTTTTCCTCTTGATTAGCAGTGTACTTCCTGAGGTGTCCCCTCCTTATTAACTCTTCTATTTCATCCTTCAACTGTCTGCATTCGTCAGTATCATGACCGTGGTCCTTATGGAACCTACAATATTTATCTGAGAACCTTCTCTTCTCTGGGGGAGTCCTCATCTTATTTGGCCATCTGACTAAATTCTGGGACAATCTCATTGAACACCTTTCTTAAGGGAGCATTCAATGGGGTATAATTATTAAATCGAGCTAGTGGACCAGTTTGGGACTTCCTAGAGGATTGTTCTCCTCGCCTACTATCCTCCCTTCCTGATTTCTTGTCATTGCCTGGTCGGCCACCTCCTGGACGGCCTTTATCACTTGAGCCCCTAGCCCGATCAATGTAGGTTCGTACTGTAAAATGAGAAGACTTCAATGAATTAGTTGCCTTAATATATTTCTTAGTCCTTGCCAGGAGCTCATCCATGGACTGTGGTGCATCAGTGCACAATGAGTTGCAAAACTGCTCATGACGCAATGTCCTGATCAGAGCAGCATTTGCCACAACAATTTGTACATCTGGGATCTCCAAGCACATCTGGTAGAATCTCCCTATAAAGTCACGAAATGATTCTCCTTTCTCATGCTCAATCACCATCAAGTCTTGGTTGGTGGTTTTAGGCTTCTTAGCACTTGCAAATCGAAGGCTGAACTTCCTGGACAGGTCTTGGAAGCTGTAAATGTTGTGCCTAGGAAGGTTGATGAACCAAGTCCGAGCAGGTCCAATAAGCGTCGAGGGAAAAGCCTTGCACAAAACTGCATCTGAGGCTCCTCGACACTCCATCATGGACTTGTATCCCATGACATGGTCATAGGGGTCCTTCTTCCCATCATACTGCTCAAGGTTGGGGAGCCTGAAGTCACGAGGTATGTCTGTTTCAAGAATATCCCTAGATAGGGGAGTCATAGAACTGTCCCACATTTCATCTATGATATTGTGTCCCCGTAGGGCTGCTAGCCTGCAGTCTATCTCTTGAAGGTGCTTATTGACATCATCATTGATGTGGGAGTAATAGGTGTTCCTGTTGGTATTGGAGTTTCCTTCTCGGTTCTCATCCCTTCTCTTGGTCCTGGAATCCAGAGAACCAGAGTTTTTATCATCCTCGTCCCTCTCAGTAGACCAAGGTGGGACTTGTTGGTTAGCCATCATCATTTCAGTGAGGAGCTGCACTTGTTGACAAAGCTGATTAAACCGTGCAGCATTGATGGGAGGACCAGCTGCTTCATGTGGTGGTACCTGGACGTTTCCTTCTTCTTGGACCTGAGGTGCGTCCAAGGGTACCTCATGCCTTGCAATATTTTCATAATCTTGGTATTGTTGCTCGGTATCATCTGCCACATGATGGGCATGTGATCTCTCAAGATCATTCACATTGGTGGTTCTTCTAGGTCTAACCATTGTAAGTAAGGGAACTTAGAGTTCCCACAGATGGCGCCAAACCGAGAAGACGATCAGTTGGTCAGACTTGAAGTTATGCACAGATACCGAGGATGAATATCCTCCCAATAATCCGACCAGCCAGGCAAGGCAATCCTGGTAGACCAGCCAAGCAGTCTGTCAGCTTACCAGCTAGGCAGCCAGGCAACCAGGCAAGATTTCTAAACATGTAGGTCCTTCCAAGGAATTGACAAGCCAGGCAGTCCTGCACAATGAACAAAGATGAGCTAAAGGCCGCACCAGAGGTAGTCCTCTGGCGTTGGCGCTCCGACGCTCAAGTTAGTTCGTATTATGAAATCAAGCGAGCTCCTCGGACTAGAGCTCTCTCTTCATTATAGTTCAAAAATTGTGATTTCTTTAAGATAATACCTGACTTTGAGAGCTTTATATAGGATTTAGAGCCATTATTAACCTGGGTCCCCTAATTATCGTTGGGGGTTGCACTTAAATGCTTTTCACCTTGGTAGGTCCAGGTGTTTCACTATATCGAGGAAGTAACCTCGGTAGGATATTCTTGCCAACTGCTTGGCTTCTCTTCTTATCGAGATGACTTTTTAGTCAGGCAGGGTGGCTTTGCTGAGACTCAAATGACATGTGTCTACAAATAATTGGCAGGGGTATTTTTGTAACATCAAGTAAGAATTATGAAAACTCTCATATTTGGCCTTTATATCATATATAACCATGGGAAACCCAAAAGTAATTGACATGCTGACATTAGAACTGTCACACCAAGCCTCATTATCATAGTTGAGGCCCTGAGGAGAAACGAAAACAACTATGCAAATGGAAAGCTTCAAGCATCTCCTCCACGGTGATTAATGGCTTAATTTTAACGGTGGAATTATTTGCTAGAAAATTCGGCAAGGAGGAGTCACCTTTTTAAATCATACCCAATTTGTTGTTCTTGCTTGGGCATACGATGGCATAGTGACCTTTGTTGTCACACTTGAAATAATTTTCTGAGTTGCTGTCACTTACTCTCCAATAACTGTTCGTGCGGGCTATAATTTGCGGTGCTCTTGATGAGGAACCAGATCCTATAAAAGGAGATGAGTTGTTAGTGTAAAAAATATAATTGACACTGTTACCTTGGCCCTATGGTGTGGAGATCGACGACGAAAACAACCAATGATGCTTCTAGTGGGAAAGATATGCTTCCATTGGGAGCACGTCTTGGTAAGCGATATCCACTGATGGTAATGACATTAATAGAAGTTCATAGTATATTTTCTCACACAGGCCAACAATATAATGAATGATTTCCTGTCGTTCTGGTTCTATGATTTGATTGCAGAAGGTAAGCTCTTGCTAATGGGATGTATAGAGAGTGACGAAGGTGGTCCTATGTCTTAAACTCTAAAGCTGAAGCAGCATTGAATCCATATAATCAGTATGCATATACTTTTTTAGTGAAAATTTCATCTCGACCAAATTGGTGATTACAAGTCGCCCCAAGTCCATGCCATGCTCCTGTTAGGAAAATATACTACAAGGCATGCTATGATGTATTTGATAGTATTAATGAATAAAAGCTTTGCTTTTTAATGAGAATTCATTTTATAATGTGATGTGCATTTTTCCGAATATTCCATATAGTAAATGATCTAGTGTGTAGAGTTCGGCTTACAGGCGGAAGATTAGACCATTAGTTCTTATGGGATATAAGTATAAGTTCGCAACCTAAGATGGAATCCGGAAAGCCATCGGTATGGTTGTAACACATGATTAAATATGTTTATCTTAACTATGGGAATGGTATAGTTCCGACTTCATGTGTTAGTGCGCTCAGGTGTATCGAACTGGACCAAGACGAGAGAAGTGTTTTTATACTGACTATGTAAAACAAGCATCTCGTAATTATTATGAGTGCTTATACTCTTAATCCCGATGCAAATGATATGAACGATCCAACATTTGTTATTGTTTTGTGTCACAAACAGTAAGACTCTTTTATGAGTCGATACACTCGATGAGTTGGAAAATGACAGTGCATTGATCGGGAATATCTTTTGTTAAAGGAAACCATGTCCCGGTTTAGGGATTGAGGATACCCCTCGAGAAAGCATATAAGTTTTTAATGTGTCAAATCCTGCGGGTGGATTTAATTATCCGACACGTTAGATAAGTTAAGCGTAAGTCTTGAGGTTATGATTTATGAATTAAATTGTCAATAATTTAATTTATGAACCAGGTATCAGTTTTCTTAACATGGGGAGTTAATAAGCACTTAATAAATAGCCTGAAATATGTTTTGAGGTCATTACAATTCTTTAGTGGAGTGAATTGTAATTTATCAAAAGATGAAGGTTGATTGTGATAATCAAAACAATTTGCTCCTTCCTACAATCCAAGATGGAGGAATCATCCAAATTTTAGGTGGAGTAATAATCAACCAATGCAACAACCTTTTGGTCAATTTCCACAACATCGAGTTCTAGTGGAGCCTCCAAAATCATCACTTGAAGAAATGGTTACATCTATGACACAAAGCACTCAAGCATTTATGTAGAAAACCGATAACACCATTTCAAATCTAGAACAACAAATGGGATAGTTAGCCACTACTTTAAATCAAAGAGAACCTAGAAAGCTTTCGGGCCAAGTTGTTATCAACCCAAAGATTAATGAACATGATGAAGCAATAACTCTACGAGGCGAAAAAATAATTGGAAAAATGAGCGTGGTAGAAGAAGAGAAGACCCTTGAATATGAATATCTGATCAATCCAGATGTTCCAAATCCAATTTCTAGCAGTAGTGTTATTCCACTCCAAAAAAGCCCAAGTCTTCAGGTTAATTCTAACCCTCCAAAGTATATTTCCTCACATGCTCCTTTTCCTAGCAGATTAGAGAAATTCAAAAAAGAAAATCCAATGCGAGGAATCATGGATACTTTCAAAAAGGTGGAGATTAACATTCCTCTTTTAGATGCCATCAAACAAATGCCAAAATATGCAAAGTTCCTCAAGGACTTGTTCACAAATAAGAAGAAGTTCAAGGAGTTTGAAACAATCAAGGTTTCTGAGGAAGTTTCAGTTATTCTACAAAGTAAACTCCCTCCCAAACTAAAAAAATCTGGCCAGTTTTACTATCCCTTGTGTCATTGGGGGTCACAGGTTTGAGAATGCTCTTCCTGACTTAGGTGCATCCATCAATCTAATATCTTTCTCTGTTTATGAATCTTTGAATGTAGGTGAGCTAAAGGAACCCCTATGAGCATCCAATTGGCTAATAGATCAATCAAATATCTTAGGGGTATCCTTGAAGATGTCTTAGTCAAAGTTGATGGATTAATTTTGCCTGCTGATTTTTGAGTCTTGGAGATAGAGCCAGTCCCTATGACAGATGGACAATTGAATTTAATTCTTGGTCTTCCATTCGTGGCCATGGCAGGTACCAAGATTGATATTCAAAAGGGAACACTAACTATGAATGTGCAGAGACGAACCATTGAGTACAAGGTTTTTGGCACACTCCAATTGTCGAGTGACGAACATGACTGTTTTCACTTAGATATGTTGGATACAATTCGTCAACAAGTGTTCAATGATAGTTGTGGTCATGATATTGTGCTTTTGAGCATCTACCAATTTCTAACACAAAACTTGTACTATCTATTGTGCAGGCACCGAAATTGAAGTTGAAGAAACTACTATAGCATTTGAAGTATGCATGCATATGTGGGAGAAGAAAATACTTTGCCCCGTAATCAATGCATCTTATCTCAATATTGAAGAAGAAAAGAAATTTTTAAGGATACTGAAGAAGCATAAAATGTCAATAGGATGAAATATTGCTGATATTAGAGGAATTTTTCCCTCTAGATGTATGCATCGAATACTACTAGAGGAAGGCAAAAAACCAACAAGAGATGCTCAACACAAGTTTAACCCAATAATGAAGGAAGTGGTGCTAAAAGAAGTACTCAAATTACTAGATGTTGGCATCATTTACCCTATCTCTGATAGCAAATATGTTAGTCCGATACAAGTGGTTCCTAAAAAATCTAGAGTCACAGTAGTCCGTAATGAAGACAATGATTTGCTTCCCACACGTGTTCAAACAGGATGGTATGTTTGTATAGACTACAAAAAGCTTAATTCAGGCACTGGAAAAGATAATTTTCCATTACCTTTCATTGATCAAATGTTGGAACGTCTTGTAGGTCATAGCCATTATTCCTTTCTTGATGGATATTGGGCTACAATCAAATTGCAATAGCACCATAGGATCAGGAAAAGGCAACATTCACTTGTCCATACAGTACATTTGCCTACAGGTGCATGCCCTTTGGTTTTTGCAATGCTCCAGATACCTTTCAAAGGTGTATGATGAGGATATTTTCAGATATAGTGGAGCACATTATTGAGGTCCTTATGGATGATTTTAGTGTATTGGTTCATCTTTTGATAAATGCCTCCATAACCTCACATTGATTCTAGAAAGATGTCATGAATGCAATTTAGTTTTAAACTGGGAGAAATGCCATTTTATGGTTCAGGAAAGAATTGTTCTTGGTCACATCATCTCTAGCAAGGGAATAGAGGTTGACAAAGCAAAAATGGATCTCGTAAGTAACCTTCCACCTCCATCGATAGTTAAGGAAATAAGATCATTCCTTGGACATGCAGGATTCTACAGGACATTGATCAAGGACTTCTCCACGATAACTAGACCATTTTTCACTTTACTATCAAAAGATATGACATTTGAGTTTGGTGAGACATGTTTGGAGGCTTTTAACAAGCTTAAACTACTTTTCACATCAGCACCAATCATGATGCCTCCCAATTGAAGCCTTCCCTTTGAACTAATGTGTGATGCTTCTGATTATGCACTAAGAGCAATTTTGTGACAACGAGTGAATAAATTACCTAATGTCATCTACTATGCAAGTAGAACACTAAATGATGCCCAACTAAACTACTCCACTACCAAGAAGAAACTTCTATCTATTATTTTTGCCTTAAAAAAAATTCATGCTTATTTAATTGGAACTAAGGTAATTGATTCTAACATCCTGAATGAACCTGACAATCATTGGGCAAAAAGCTACCTTTGAGATCATTCTCTGTTGTTCTTAGTCAGACCAGATCTTGAAAAAGACTACCCGGTATGTCCAGATATAGTTAAATCCTTTTATCACACTCTTCTAGAGCTCACCCAATTTATCAGGTTGATGTTGATGGTATTCAGCTTAAATTCACACCAACAGATGTAAGCTCATGTTTTGGATTTCCGCCTACCCCTGATGTTGCTACAAGCTTTCAGCCACCAATCTCTATTTTCAAAGAGGAAATTATTGATGATGTGTTAAGGAAGGCATGATCGAGATGCTACTGCTACTTGCCGATCTTATTTACCACCGAAGTTGTTACTTGATGATGCTCTCCGGAGAACCAGTGCCCTATTGGCCATAGTCAACAACGAAGGGGAAGTATTCTTTCCATCGTATTTCACATGCATAGAAGTGCATGGTTTGATCTTGGAATGATTTACATGGAGAGTATTCTAAAGGCGAATTTCTTTATGGAGAAAAGATTAACCAAGGTTGGAAAATTATATTTTCCACAACTCATAACACGGTTGCTTTACAGTAAGAGCATCCATCCTCCTCGAAGTCCACTACATTCCTCGTATATAGTAGTTGTTCTGGAGAAATCTACTTGGCGTCAGAGTACTGGTCACATGACCACCATTGTTAGGAGACGACGAACACCATGACTTTCGATTACCTTACCACTAGACGCATCTCATTCTTCTACTGCTGAACCACCACAATCTCACCACATTCAGGAAATACTCGCCCACTTGCATCGGCTGGAGGATGGACAAAATAGACTAGAACACATGTTTACTATACTCATGGATATGGTGCAACACTAAGGACTTTCCAATACAACCATTGTCAGCATGCCACTCACCTCAAGTTGTATTTCTCTACCCTCTGCTTTCTTGCATTGCATTTCTATAATCCGTTCATTTAATTTTACATTGAGGACAATTTTTAGTTTAGTTTGGGGGTGGTGGCATATTCATGCACTTCAAAGATTTGATACAATCTGTTTGAGTCAATTTTTTTATATGAATTATTAGAAAACAACTTCTAAAACTCTTTTGTACACAAATACTAAGTCTTGTGGTATGATGGATGATAATGCATAATACCAATAAAATTTCTAGGATAAAGTACAAAGTGAATTATAAATGAGTGGAGAGAAATGAAAAAATAGCTTACGAACTTTCATTGATCCTTTGAAATGGATAATTGCTATAAATGAACATCATTACATGGTTTGTGGAATGGTGGTTGAATGCAGAGGGATGATAAAGATCAATTTTTTTTTTCAGAACAATGCTATAATTTACTGAGCCTTTGTTTAAGATGTATTGTATTGTGAAAGAAAAAACAGAAAAAAGAGAAAAAAAACGCAAAAGATTATAAATCTTCATCATCTTTGAGAAGACAAGTATTTTCTTATCTTTTTCTATAATACGACTCTAGTATTTTCTAAAAGTTGATCTTTAGAATTTCAAAGCAGGTTTGTGATAAGAATGGTGGAAGTTTTAAATGGCTAATATACTTATCTTTGATCAATGTTTGTTTATTTGTTTGTCCTAAAAATTGACTTTTCTTCTTAGTGCATATCTATTTTCTGACTCCATAAGAGATATTCACTGTAAATAAATCCTTCCTTAACATGTGAGAATATAGAGTTGAGGCTTTTACTTGGATAATGCTTCGAGAATTTATGCATGATGGTTTGCGGTAAGAAAATTTTGACTTGGTGCACACACAAACAAATGTTTGAAGTTGTGACTATAATAATTTGGATAGCAGTTGGGGGTTGTGATAAATGTCGGAATATACATTTGGATATTGATAAAATATGGGCACTTATGAATAATTAAGGTTTTAAGTCATATTTTTATACATTAAATTCCAGATATTATTTTGAATATCATTTTATTGTTTTAAATGCATTTTGCCTAAATACCATATTTATATCAGTCTCACCAAAGTTCAACACATCTCCAAATGTGAATCCTATGGTATATCATAAAAGTTAATGTCATCAATGACATCAACACCATTACCATTTGAAAGTCATCAACCACCATTTTCATTCTTGTCCATTATCTCCACTTATTTCAAAGAATATGCTCATAAATTCAATAAGTAGGTGGACAACCTTACCCACCTTTGAAGAAAATATGGTATTATCTCCTCCACTTGTTACCACCAATGTGCTCATTTCTCTCTATAAATAGAGAGCTTGGAGGAAGAGGAAAGCGAGCCAAAAAAAAAAAGAAAAGAAGGAAGAAAAAAGAAAAATTCAAGAGTTGTGTTCTCAATTATGATTGTAATTTGTTTTATGTTTGATTTCATTATGTGTAACTAAACTTTTGTTAGTTAGGGCTTAATCTTGAAGCCCTAAACATGATTTCAATTATATAAGTTGTGTGGATTTCATATTTTTACAAGCATGATGATTTTGGTTTCTCCATGATATTTGAATTTTAAAATTTTGTTTCTGAGTAGCTAACTTTGAAACATGTATTGGAATTAATTGTTGTAAAACATGATCAATTACCTTCTTGAATATGTTATTGCTTGCAACATATAATTTGGTTAAAAATGAATTACGGGAAATCAATTCTTGAATATCTAAGTACAAAGACTATGTATTAGGATTCTTGTAACATTCATATTCTATTTTCTCTTGTTGGGTTTTTGATTGTTAATTGATGTCAATGTCATGCTAGATTTCAATTAAGAATACACGTATTGAGGTAGACGTCATACACTTTACATGCACCTAAGAGAGAATCATACAACTTAAGTTTGACCATGACCTTATTGTGAATGTTGTCATCATATGCTTGTTGGAATTATCAATCTATCATTTCATATAAATTGTTTGATTGTTTTGTGGTGGATAGTGAGTTGTAGCTTGTATTTTCATTAATTGAAACTCATCAATTATCATTCTTGTTTTAACTTCAATTTCTATATCTTTATTATATTTTATAAGAATTAAACAACCCCCTCTAAATTTTGTTAATTATATTCAAGTGTTAAATTGTATATATATTAGTATTACTCCTCGTGGGATCGACTATTGCTTGTTCACTATCTATTATTGGTACACTTGTGAGGTTATTTTTAATTGTTACTAATGACATAACATTCATCAAAACTAGCATTTAATTCATCACAAGATAAATAGTTTGAGTCATTTAACAACTCATCCAGAGGATATGAAAAATCATGATCCTTTGCTATCAAGCATAGGTTGGCCTTGACTTTAATCTCCTTACTCGAAGAACTTTTGGATGTTGTGTCATCTCAACTAGATTTGAATGCCTTCTTTTTCACCTTGTATTTTCCCTTTTTATTCTTCTTTGAAGACTTGGGAAAATCCACCATGAAATGTTCTTCCTTGCGTAGGCTTTATTTCTTCTAGGAGAACATCCTATTCTTGAAGCCTTCTCTCTTGTTTTTTATGAAGAACTTCTTGTAGTTCTTTACCATTATGGCCACCTCAATGTCATGCTCATCACTCTCGAATGAAGAGTTTTTTTGCCCCTTGTGGCTCACAACTAGGACAATGGATTTATTCTTTGGAGCTTTATCACTATCAACTCTATTGATCACCTCAATCTCATGAGTCATCACGTTACCAATGAGTTCCTTTAGCTTCAAAGACTTGAGATCCTTTGATTTGATGATGGCCGTGACATTCTCACTCCAACTCCTTGGAAGACTCCTTACAATATTTTGAGCTCTATCTACATTAGAGTAAGGTTTGTCAAGGGATTCCAACTCATTGTAAATGTTAGTCAATCTAGCAATCATGTCACATGCACATTCACCATTTTACATTTTGAACATCTCAAATTTTTTACTAAGCATATTAATCTTGGAATCCTTAACTTGGCTAGTCCCCTCATGTTTAAGTTCAAGCATGTTCCATATTTCTTGAGCAATATACAAGAATTTAATGTCTCTATCATTCATGCTAACCTTTTTATAATCACTCTCACTAAACTCACTTTCCAATTTAAGAGTTTCCACTTCATTCACAATTTTGGTAGGAATGAAGGGTCCATTTTCAATCACTCCCCATAAAGCTAGGTCAATTAATCTAATGAAGATTCTTATCTAGTTTTCCAAAACCATAATCATTACCATCAAACTACGGTGGTCTAGTGGATGATAGTCCCTCGGCCTCTTGTGGTCTATGAACACTATTACTAGTGCTAGTTATTCTTAGCTAAGGTTTTTAAGCCTTCTTTTAGCTAACCTGGCTACAATACCAATTGAAATACCTAGTCTAACACAAGAGGGGGTGAATTGTGTCTCCGAATTCCAATGGGAATCCTCTAGTACCAAGTTTAACACTTAAAGCACAAAATCATCAAGAAATCATGTAAGGCTCGAAGTCACTTTAGACCTAATTGATTTCAAACAACATGAGTGTATAATTAATCAAAATTGTACAATAATGATCAATATAATCACAAGAAAATCAAACTCTAAGGCTAGTTTTACATACTTTCTTCTTTGCGGTAACCCTTTGGGTATCTTTCAAATTTTGTTGATCCGCTATTTGGTTGGAAAGAGTGTGAGAGAGTTGTCTGCTATTTTAAGTGAGATTTTGTGTAGCTCTTGGTATAGAGAGCTTTTCTCGTTGGAATTCTTTGTAATCTTCACTCATATTAATGAAACTTTCGTTGTTTTCGCCCGAGGAGTATGAAGTTTGCCAAAAGTTATTAAACTTGTGAGTTGTATGATTATTATTATTCTCTACTTTTGTTTCATATTATTTGTTTTTTTTTATAAAATAGGCTTAGCCTCAGCAAATATATAGATAGAGAAACCCTCACAAGGCGGAGGAAAACCGAACAAAAAGCTTAAGATGGCCTACAAGGAGAAAGCCAAAAAAAGCAAGGAAATATAAAATATAAGAATTACATGCAATAACAATAGAACCTACAGCTCTACTGCATCTTTGAGTCCCCATAATCAATACCAAATAATTTGGTCTTCTTGCAATTGTACTCTTTCCCTTGCTAAGCCATTAGCGACTTCATTTGTGACCCTTGATATAAGCTTAATATGCAAAGAACTGATGCTAAGCTTTGAATTACAAATTGA
Source organism: Euonymus europaeus (assembly GCA_963580455.1). Taxonomy (NCBI): domain Eukaryota; kingdom Viridiplantae; phylum Streptophyta; class Magnoliopsida; order Celastrales; family Celastraceae; genus Euonymus; species Euonymus europaeus. The sequence continues at coordinate 17,224,875 of OY756968.1, read as the reverse complement.
GTTATGAATGAAGTTTAATTTCCATGGAAGTTCACCCTCAGATTTTGCCCAACTACATGCAGAAGAAGAGTCGAATTCCAAAATGATTCGAGCCTGTCTAATATCTGGTGTAACAGTAGTCAACTCCAAAGCTTTCTGAATGGCCATAAATTCAGCTTGATTGGAGTCACATACCCCAGCATAACAACTGAAACTACAAAGAACCCTTCCCGTCACATCACGTAGAACTCCACCGATACCTGCCCTTCCTGGTTTACCAATGCTCGAACCGTCGACATTCCATTTTAGATATCCAACTTGTGGAGGAGCCCATTGTTGAGTTCTAGAATATCTGATAACAGAATTATTGGAGAGAGAAAGAATTGGGAAGGCTAATAATTCCAAGCTTGCATGATGAAAAGATAAAGATGGCATAAAAGAGTGGCCCCATTCCATGATTCTATGGAATATAAGTGAGATAACAGTCGGCCAAACCACTTGTTTGTTTCTAAATATCAAGTCATTTCTTGCCTTCCAAATAGACCAAACCACCACATAAAAAATTAATTTCCATGCCTTTATCTGCAAGTTGCCATTCTTCACCAATGCATACCATTGTTCAAAAAGGCTACATATGTCACCTGCTGAACACCAAACTATGCCCCACCATTGAGCCATTGAATACCAAATAGAAGAGGGTCCCGAGCAATGACAAAATAAGTGATCTACAGTTTCTTCCACTAGTCCACAAAAAGGACATATGTTATCCACTACAGCTAATATACCTCTTCGTGCAAGAATAGATCTTGTAGGAATCTTTTTGTTGAGAAGCATCCAAGAGAACACTTCAACCTTAGGAGGTGCTAAGCCCTGCCAGACCTTAGTGTAGAAGGAATGAATGATGGTAGGATTTCCATTTGAGGGATGTGATGAGGAATAAGAGGTCACAGACTTGACACTGAAAATTTCGGATGTAGTGTATCTCCAAATAATCTTGTCTTGTTTGTTGGGGTAAAGCACACATGAAGCTAATGTATTTTTAAGGTTTGAAAGGACCAGCTCTTCCCATGAGAATAATCTCCTTCTCCACAAGAACTTCCGCTCCCATTTTTGATTCACCCAATTTCCCATTTCTCCTACATTAACAGATTGTTGCATGGAAATACTGAAAAGTCTTTGAAAAGTCACACTTAGAGGCATGTCACAAATCCAAATATCCTTCCAAAAGCTTATTCTATCACCATTCCCAACCAGACTCCCAACACCTTCCCTAAAATATCTGCCAATCCCAGCTTCCTCATCATATAACACCTCATGTATGACTTTCCACATAGGAGACGCAGATCTAGAATAAGGAATTCTTCTGAAGCAATTGTTCTGCCGTGCATCATAATATTTTCCTTCAATGACCTTCCTCCATAGCCGCCCTTCTTCATTAAGATAACGCCATAACCATTTCATGAGCAAAGCTTTATTTTTTGATAAAATAGAACCAATCCCTAAACCACCCAAAGAATTTGGTTTAATCACTTGCTTCCACCCCACACAATGCAGCTTTCTTCTATCCCCTACCTCACCGCATAAAAAACCATTCTGGATCCGCTCCAACTTCTTAGCAACAGTAGTAGGCATTCTAAACAGTGACATGAAATAAACTGAAAGATTGGAGAGTGTTGATTTTATCAGAGTCAACCTCCCTCCAATAGACAGTTGTTTCCCCTTCCACCGAGCAAGCTTTTTCTCAAAAAGTTCCACAACAGGCCTCCAAGTTTTGATCCTTCCATAGTTAGCTCCTAAAGGAAACCCGAGATATTTTAAAGGCAAATTCTCCACAGAAAAGAAGTTTCTGGCAGCCACAGATTCAACCCACTCCTTCGACGTACCAATGCCAACAATCAAGCTTTTTGCAAAATTTACTTTTAACCCAGAGATTAGCTGAAAACACCTTAGTATTCTTTTGACATTTTGAACATTCGCCTCTCGTGCCTTGCAAAAAATTAAAGTGTCATCAGCATACTGTGTGTGTGAAATGATCATACCATTTGGTCGATACTTTTTTATCATAATAAATAGCGACTGGTTTTACCCAATCGCAAGTGTACGGTCGCAAGGCAGTACAATGAAAGGGATCGAATCTACAGGGACTGTTGTAAAAACCAATTGAAAGACAAACAATAGTGTAAACTAATTTGGATGCTTAAATTAATAATGGAAAAAAATTAACTAGTTCAAATAAAATAACTAATTCAACAATTGATGAAAATTAGCTTGGATTTGGCTAGTTCAACTACCTCCACCTGTGCACACAAATCAATCCGCAATTAAACAAATTAAGAATTTAACGACGTCAATTGAAAGACTTTGGTCCAGCTCTAACAATTAAATTTCCCTAAACAACGACCCTGACTTTGGTCCAGCTCAAGGTCTTTTCTTATCAAAGGAGTCTTGGTTTGGTCTCTCCTAAGAATTTCCTAAGATAAGCATCAGCACGTGGAAATCGACAATCGCATAACCTAAGGCAATGGTCTATCACCCAATCAATTATGTTTAATGTTCCCAAACCTGAATCGCAAAATAAGTTTTTGTCACTTCGTCAAACACTGGGTCATGGTCAGCCGAATATGTTCAACTAACAATTCCTAAATATTATGATGATGGCCAGACATGCATAACAATAGGAAATCAACAATAAATTCAGAGAACAATGAATTAAATCCAGTCTAATCAACAATCAATCTGTGCACAAAGTTTCAGTAGAAGAAAATACCAAATCCTAGCTAAAAAGTACTTAGCTACGCATACTCATACTAAAAACCATAAAAATACTCAAGACAATTGTTCGAATCGATGGGAAAGATGAAGGAATTGCCACGCTTGGAATGCCTCTTCTCTGCCCTCTGTATTCTGGAAAATCTCCCCCCGTATCTGGCGGCTAGGGTTTAGTCTTTAACCATAAAAAGTTATTGTCCCCACTGCCACGTCAGCTGGGCCCGTTTCTGCAAATCCCGCAACTCGCGGCCGCGCGTAGGTCGCGTCTGGCTCACTTTTACCCAGAGTTCAACATTTTCAACTAAATAGCATCCAGTTGTACCTGTCATTAAATCACACAATTGGATAGTATTTTGTGCTAGAAACCTCATAACGATTGGGTACTTAACATCATAAACATGAGTACATTTTGTACTCACCAAAATCCCCCAAACTTAAACATTGCTTGTCCTCAGGCAAAAACTCAAGAAAATAATTTCAAAGCGTTGCATGTCTCTTTCGAAAAAGAACATCATAACTTGGCAAGCCATATACTTTCTCATTAAATCAATGCAATGATTCATCAAGTGTAATCTACACAATTATATATTTGCTCACTACTGCCATAGCATATATAACATCTTCACACCAACTCACTAAGATTCACACAATATTTAGAAATTTGAAGTGTTCACTCAAGTGTTTAGAGGGTGGTGTTTACTCTCATTTGAATTCACAACATGTAGCCATAGGCTTGCATGTCCACCAAATTAACTTATGCTAGAATGTTCATTCCATGAATCAAAAGGTCTTTGAAAGGATTAATTTGGTTTTTTTTTGGGTAGGCTCAAAACAAACAGGCATAGAAGTAAAGGCATCAAATGGCAGAAGTTAGGTTGAGAAGAAAATTAATCAAGAACGAGATTGTCAAGGTGCATAAATCTTCTACCAATGGTTATGCCGCGCACCAAATAGTCCCAAAATTAGGCAACCAACACAAAGCCAACTACATCTAATACTAGTCAATAACACATAGCAAAATAAATCCCAACAAAGTGAGTCCAAACACGATCAATCCTCAAGCATCATTGCACAGTACAATCTTTAATTGATCAATCATCTCTTGTTGTTGCTTAAGGAAATGCCCTTGGAAATATTTCATCTGATGTAGCTGGATTTATGTCTCTTATGCACTGCATTTTAAATAAGTAGAATTTGCGACCGCGCTTAGCTCGCAGAAGGCTTACAATTTACTTTTTTTTTCTTCTGCTCAGTCAACTAGTGACGTTGACCAGACAGTACAAACGATTTTTTTTTTTTTAGAATTCCCGACTTTTGCGGCCGCGCTTAGGTCGCACATCTTTGGTACTGTTCATCTACGGAAATAATCACCGCTTTTTGTGCGGCCGCGCTTAGGTCGCACATCTCTGGTACTCTTCATCTAAGGAAATAATCCACGCTTTTTGCGCGGCCGCAGGTGGTTCACACTTTTCCCAGTATTGTAGACTTGTTTTCTTACCCCAAAATTCTCTAAGGCATCATCACCACCACTTTCCACTTTCTCATCACCCAACATGCATCTCACCTATCAGCCTTATGTTGGTATTCTAACTTTCGAACTCAATGGCACATGCATAACACATCAGAGAGATCGGATAAGGCGAATGGGAAGGGAAATATGGATAACTAAGAACAAATATAGATGGGCAAGGATTAGAATGCCTTTGTCACTTTCATGGAACAAAAATTCAACAATTACTTCAGCTGGTTTAAGGCAAGTTCTAGCAATACAATGTCATGAAATTCAATGCACTCAGAATTTTTAAAGACTTCTCACATGGCTACTTAGTGTTCAAATGACATATAAACCAAGCAGACCTTCATCACAAAAAAATCATGCTAGGAAATACACTATCAGTTATCAAAGCATGTCATGATAATCAAGCAAAGGGTGCCAAGTTTTAAAAACTTCAAATTTTTGGCAAAACTCAAATTCTCTTCTCCCCCAAACTTGAATTCGACATTGTCCTCAATGTGAAGGAAATAGAACATAATTTAAATTTGTGACGACGAAAATTAAATGTGCAATAAAAGAAAAGGGTGAGGAGACTTAGCTGTTCAAAGATGTCGAATAAGATGCTCCTCCTCCACATGGGTTACCTCCCATGAAGTGCTAAATTTATTGTCTTCAGCCGGACACAGCTTTGGAATTCGTCAAGGATCTAAAACATAAAATCGTACGACTTCTTCCATTGTGAGTGGAACCGACTTCCAATAAGGCTTCACACGATGCCCGTTAACCCATTTGCTATCCGAAGGTGGGTAGATCACCCTCGCATCTAACAATTTCAAAATTTCAGTTTCCACCACATCTTTCACTTGTGGATGTAGCTGCCTCTGTGCTTCTCTAGTTGGCCTTGCATCAGTTTCAAGCAAAATCTGGTGCATGCATCTATTAGGATTGGTTCCTTTGATGTCATCACTGGACCATCCAAGGGCAGTTTTACCCCTTTTCAGAATTTGTACTAATTTTTCCTCTTCTCCTAAACTGAGATTTGCCGCCACTATCACTGGTAAAGTCTTATCTTCTCCCAAATAAATATATTTCAAGTGGTTGGGCAATTTTTTCAACTCCAAAGTAGGTGCCTTAACTATAGAAGAAATAAGAGATATATTAGTAGGTATCAATTGTTCAAAAGGAGGAATACCCTTACCAACATACGACTGGGCCCGATGCAACAGCTCTATTACTTCCTCTATTTGGTTCTCATATTTTATGTCTTCTGCTTCAACTGGATCAAGACTTGTAACCTGAAAAACCTCACTCACAAGATCATGTGTAACATCAATACCACAACAATCACTTTTATCATCATGAAGCTCAAGAGAATCAAACACATGAAACTCCAATTTTTGATTATTCACCTGCATTGTTATAGTCCCCTTTTTCACACTAATATTCATATCCACAGTAGTCATGAAAGGACGACCAAGAATAATAGGTATAGAGGACGAACTAGGATTATCCTCCATATCCAACACAACAAAATCAACAGGCACAATTAAGTCTTTCACAATTACCAACACGTCTTCTAAAATTCCCTTAGGTCTTTTAATACTGCGGTCAGCTAACTGCAAAGTGATGGAAGTTTCTTGCAATTCCCCCAATCCTAATTTCTTATACAAAGAAAAGGGCATTAAATTGATGCTCGCTCCTAAATCTGGCAATGCCTTCTCAAAGAATTGATTTCCCACCTTACAAGGTATGGTAAAACTACCAGGATATTTAAGCTTGGGTGGAAGTTTATTTAATAGCACAGCGCTCACTTCTTCATTCAAAACAACTTTTTCATTTGCAGAAAATTTCCTCTTTTTAGTACAACAATCTTTGAGAAATTTAGCATAAGAAGGAATCTGTTTAATGGTATCAAGCAATGGAATATTGATTTCTACCTTACCTAAATTTTCAAAAATATCATGCACCTTAGAATCAGTTGTCTTTTTGACTAACCTTTGTGGGAAAGGCGGATGATCTCTTCCCCAATCTTTGACTTCTTTCTGTCCAGATTTGCGACCCTCCTGCACCCTATGTGCGACCGAATTGCACCCTGCGTCAGGGGTTGGCGACAGCACCTTATTGTCAATAATCTTGCCATTTCGAAGGGTGGTTATGGCTTTCAACTCTTCATGCCCAGCTGGGTTATTGAGAGGTTGAGAAGGCAGCTCTCCTTTCTTTCGTTCGCTCACCTCCTTCGCTATCTGTCCCACTTGGGTTTCCAATTTTTGGATAGCCTGAGTTGTTTGTTGCATGAATTGCATCATGGTTGTCTCCAAATCAATCTTCTTTGCTGGTTTTGGTGTTCGGACTGCTGCATTCATTGTGTTTTGATCACCCTTCCAAGAAAGATTAGGGTGATTGCGCCAAGGATAAGCTTTGTTCCATGTGTTGTAATTTCCCAAGAAATTGACTTGCTCTTGATCATTCATTGATATCAATGGACAAGCTTTAGTGACATGATCTTGCCTAGAGCAAACTGAACAAAGAGTCTCAGCTTGTGATGGAACCTTTATAGTCACCCCTGTCAAAGCTTCAACAAGCATGTCTATTTTTCGATTAATATTGCACATCGCTGCTTCAACTTTGACATCAGATCTCACCTCATATATGCCTTGTCGCTTTGTTGAGCTTCTACCCCTTGCAGAAAATTGTTGAGAGTCTTCACTCAATTCTTCAAATAACTCCATAGCTTCTTCACTACTCTTTCTCATAAGAACTCCATTGCAAGCAGAATCAACTTTCATTCTATTAGCCTCGTTCAACCCTTCATAGAAATGCAAAACCACATCATCTTTGTGTAAATTATGGGTTGGGCAACGAGCTACTTTACTCTTAAAATCCTTCCATGCTTCATAAAACAAATCACCATCCTTTTGTTGAAAATTCTGGATTTCTCTCACAAGTTGCTTGGTTCTATGAGCTGGAAAAAATTTCCTCAAAAATTTAGTTGCCATCTGTTCCCATGTACCGATAGATCCCGCTTCAATAGCATTATACCACATCTTTGCACCACCCCTTAGAGTAAAGGGAAAAAGAACCAACTTTAAATTATCAGCAGTAATTCCAGTCATGTGTTGAATTCGGCACAAGTTGGTAAAATCCTTCAAATGTAAGTGAGGATCTTCATCAAATCTCCCCTCATAATGGGGCACAGAATTCAACAACTGTGGTGACAAACTAACATTGGCAGCCCCTATAGGTTGATAAGTAATGCACGAAGGCTGAGCAATGTTCTGCGGAATATACCGATTCATCATTGGTACTCTGACATTAGCATCGGCAGCTCCTGCAATCCCATCGACCAACTGTCTGTTGTTCTCCTCCATTGTCCTATGTCGCAATGCTCTAGCTATTCTCTCAATCTTAGGATCAAACTCTTCCAATGGCTCTTGATGAGAACGTGTATTAACCATGCACTGCAATGATCCAATAAGTACCTACAAACAATTTAGACGATGTAAGTTTGATGTCACAATAATTAAACCAACTAAAATTAACACTATTGCCGTTTAACAATCAAAATAAATCAAAAAGTCCCCGGCAACGGCGCCAAAAACTTGGTCGATACTTTTTTATCACAATAAATACCGACTGGTTTTACCCAATCGCAAGTGTACGGTCGCAAGGCAGTACAATGAAAGGGATCGAATCCACAGGGACTGTTGTAAAAAGCAATTGAAAGACAAACAATAGTGTAAACTAATTTGGATGCTTAAATTAATAATGGAAAAAAATTAACTAGTTCAAATAAAATAACTGATTCAACAATTGATGAAAATTAGCTTGGATTTGGCTAGTTCAACTACCTCCACCTGTGCACACAAATCAATCCGCATTAAACAAATTAAGAATTTAACGACGTCAATTGAAAGACTTTGGTCCAGCTCTAACAATTAGATTTCCCTAAACAACGACCCTGACTTTGGTCCAGCTCAAGGTCTTTTCTTATCAAAGGAGTCTTGGTTTGGTCTCTCCTAAGAATTTCCTTAGATAAGCATCAGCACGTAGAAATCGACAATCGCATAACCTAAGGCAATGGTCTATCACCCAATCAATTATGTTCAATGTTCCCAAACGTGAATCGCAAAACAAGTTTTTGTCACTTCGTCAAACACCGGGTCATGGTCAGCCGAATATGTTCAACTAACAATTCCTAAATATTTTGATGATGGCCAGACATGCATAACAATAGGAAATCAACAATAAATTCAGAGAACAATGAATTGAATCCAGTCTAATCAACAATCAATCTGTGCACAAAGTTTCAGTAGAAGAAAATATCAAATCCTAGCTAAAAAGTACTTAGCTACGCATACTCATACTAAAAACCATAAAAATACTCAAGGCAATTACTCGAATCGATGGGAAAGATGAAGGAATTGCCACGCTTGGAATGCCTCTTCTTTGCCCTCTGTATTCTGGAAAATCTCCCCTCGTATCTGGCGGCTAGGGTTTAGTCTTTAACCATAAAAAGTTATTGTCCCCACTGCCACATCAACTGGGCCCGTTTCTGCAAATCCCGCAACTCGCGGCCGCGCATAGGTCGCGTCTGGCTCACTTTTACCCAGAATTTAACTTTTCTAACTAAATAGCATCCAGCTGTACCTGTCATTAAATCACACAATTGGATAGTATTTTGTGCTAGAAACCTCATAAAGATTGGGTACTTAACATCATAAACATGAGTACATTTTGTACTCACCACCATTCCTCTTCAGCTTGATTCCCTCAAGAATCCCCATTTCCTCTGCTTTGAGAAGCATTAAGTGCAAGCCCACCGCAGCAATATTGAATAAGAATGGAGACAATGAATCGCCTTGTCGGATGCCACGCTTCATCGAAAAAAATTGAGTAGGAGAGCCATTTACTAGAACTGAGACAGAGGCAGTTCTTATACATTCCATAATCAAAGACCTCCATTTCTCACCAAACTTCATATAGAACATCACTGAATTAATATATTCCCAATCAACACTGTCGAAAGCTTTTTCCATATCTAATTTGATTAAGAAGGCCTTCTTTTTCCTTTTCTTCACTAGGTGCACAATTTCATTAGCAATCAACACACTATCTAGTATCTGCATTCCTTTGATAAAAGCTAATTGAGAGTCACTTATAACGGACGGCATGACTTCCTTTAATCTTTCAGCTAGAATTTTTGACAATATTTTATATGGGCTGCTCACCAAACTGATAGGCCTAAAATCAGATAAACTGGTGGAGACTTTCTTTTTTGGAATGAGGGAGATGAATGATGAATTAATGCCTAATGGCATTACTCCCGTGGCAAAGAAAGACTAAATCATTTCCAAGATATCCCTTTCTAGAACTGACCATGCTTGCTTTATGAAGTTGAAATTAAAACCATCAGGCCCTAGTGATTTTGAACCATCGCAACTCCATACTGCCCTCCTCACCTCATGCATGTCAATCGCCCTTTCCAATGATCTTGCCTGAGCCGATGAAATAGATTTAAATGGCAAACCATCCCAACCCATAAAAGTTCGACCATTATCACTAAAAAGAGATTGAAAGTGATGAACCACCGCATCTTTAATTCTCCTTGGATCAGTAATGGACCTACCCTCCATTCTTAAATAAGCTAGTTGATTTAATCTGCCTCGAATACAAGCAGTAGTGTGGAAAAAACTTGTGTTTTTGTCACCTGCAGCTAACCATATGGCTCTTGATTTCTGCTTCCACATAGATTCCGCTTTTTTACTTTTAGTCCATAAGTTGCTTTTTACCATCTGGACTTGAGAAGATTCAGCTGAAGATAACGTTCTTTGCTCCGCAATAATATCCCATCTATCTAACTCATCTCCATAAAATTTCAGCTTTCGATCAATATTGTCAAAAACTTCTCTATTCCAAATTCGCAACAATGATGATAGAGCGTTTAGCTTTTGCAAAATAGAGAAATTTCAATAACTCTTGCTAACAACACATGACTCCAACAGTAGCACACCTTATGGCAGAGAATTTAATGTCCCTGGAATTGTCATTGCTTTTTAAGAGATGGGTTACGAGGCCGCCTCACAGGCTCTTGCGAGTCAATGCTAGCAACCACTCTACGTAGTTTAATAGGAAACTAAAACTCTACAGGTTTTTCCATATTTTTTCCAACTGGTGTTGCCTTCGCATGTTTGAGGCACGTGTAGCCTCCACTGTTGCATACCACATAACTTTGTTTTATCTTCAACTATAAGATATGGAGTTAAGAAGCCCTACTTTTCAAATGCACTTGCTAATTAGTACATTAGCCAAAAAAATTCCACTAACCATAGTGATGGTTGATGTGCAAGCTCTCAGTCAAAAAAGAGAGGCCCATAATCACTCAGTCCATTAAATCATTTTCCTAATCCAGCTTACTATTTTTAGTCTTTATTTTTTACTCACGAATAAACTATTTTGACTCCACAGGTCTAGTACTTTGAGTCTTTGCCTCGACGGGTCCAATACACGTGTGTTAATGAGAGTAGGTCGTGCGATGGTGACAGTCATACTAGCCTATCCCATCTACGTTTGAGTTACAACCTGCAGAACAAAAGAAATTCAAAAGATTTATGAGATAATTGAAATGGGGACCACCATTCACGTATAGACTGTAGGTGTGTGTATACATATATATATATATATATATCTAAAGATATTAATTTAATATATATTATAAATATGTTGTTTTTACTAACAAAAATAGTAAACTTTAAGTATTATTCTTACTAACAAAAGTAGTAAACTTTAAGTATTATTCTTACTAACAAAAGTAGTAAACTTTGTCTTGTTGTTTACCTTCTCGATCCTCCAAAAAGATTCATCTGTCAATGCCTTTACCTTATGTCTCTGTCCTAGTTTTAAACTTTCAGACTTATTGTTTACTTTCTCGATCCTCCCAAAAAATTCATCTATTAATGTTTTTTACTTTATGTCTCTGTCCTAGTAGTAAACTTTAAGTCTTGTTGTTTACTTTCTCAATCCTCCCAAAAGATTCATCGGTTAATGCTTTTACTTTATGTCTCTGTCTTCTTCTTGGATTTTGAATATCTTGTCTTCCTTTTTTTTCGAGAGTCTTTGAACACGTCTAAAAAAATGGGTAATTATTGTGTATACGAAATGCTTTTTTTACCGAAAAAAGTAGTAAAATTTAAGTCTTGTTGTTTACTTTCTCGATCCTCCCAAAAGATTCATATGTTAATGCTTTACTTTATGTCCCTAAGGTCTTCTTGGATTTTGAATATCTTATCTTCCATTTTTTGAGAGTCTTTGAACGCACCTAAAAAATGGGTAAAACTTTAAGTCTAGTTGTTTACTTCTCGATCCTCCCAAAAGATTCATCTGTTAATGCTTTAACTTTATGTCCAAATAACCCAAATGAGGAGGAGGTTTCTTCTCTTTCACTATAAAAGAAAGTGAAGTTTTCTTTTATTGACTACAAAAACTGTATTGTTTTTCACTTCTCTCTTCTCTCTTTTATGTTTTTCTCGCATATCCATTATTTTTAATCTCAAAATTATTATTTTCTAAATTATGGATGAATTTAAGTTTTGGGGTGTAGATTTACGTTTGTCAAGCTATTCAACGGAAATAAAAATGTTACTTTTGAGAAGCACATGTGATTATAAGTTCCTTTTAATGTAATTATTGTAAAATAATTCAATTATTTAATGTGTAAGAGGATGATCAACACAGCACGATGAAAGCATAATTAGACAATAATCAAGCAGAAACAGAGTATACAGAAGAGTTTACAACTAATATGGTATAATAATTAAATACATATTTTATTTCGTAATCTTTCAAATTTGAACTAATATTAATATATCTTTTATTAGATATTTAATTGTTTTGAAGATTTAATCAAATGGGCACTATATTTAGGACATGTGCCAAGATTTATAGTGATTATTGTCAGTTCAACTGAAGGTCAATTTGGAGAGAATCTTAAATTGGCACTGCAATGTGAGCGAAGCGGACAATATCGGTCATTAAAAAGTTCATCCATATCGACCGGTACTAAAAAATGCAACTGTCTATTTCATTTAAAAGGTATAAAGTTGAAAATCGGAGATGATTGGAGTCTAAGGGTTATGTCTGGGATCTATAATCATTCTGCTACAAGTTACATGGAAGGTCATTTATATGCTAGTAGATTATCACATGATGAAACTAACATAATGATTGATTTATTACAGAACTTAGTGAAACCACATCAAATATTATATGGTTTGAAGGATAGAGACCCATAGAATGTGATGACAATAAAAACAATTTATAATGCTTGTCATAAACATAGAGTTGTTGAAATAGCAGGAAGAAATCAAATGAAACAATTAATGTATCTACTAAGTCAGCATAATTACGTAACGTGGTATAGAAGTGACAGTGAGTCAAACCAGGACCAAGACTTATTTTTTACTTCTCCTCGTTCCTTATATCTATTACATGCATTTCTACACATTTTGCTTATGAACTCGACATATAAGACTAATAGGTTTCATATGCCATTTTTTGAAATGGTTGGTGTTACTTCTATTGAGATGATGTTTTGCGTTGGGTTTGTATTTCTTCAATTTGAGAAAGAATATAATTTTAGACGTTAAGTTGTCTGAAAGCTGCTATGGATGAGTGTTTATCACCACGGGTGGTGCTGACTGACAAAGATTTAGCACTGATGAATGTTGTTGATCGTGTGTTCCTAGAGTCATGCTCTATTGTGCAAATGGCATATTGGAAGGAATTTAGCGATGAATTGTAAAACACTATTTAAGGACAAAAACCCTGGGATAGTGTCAATTCTAGGTGGCATCTGGAGGATTCTATTACCCTTGAAGATTATCTCATAAGGCTGTCATCTACTGAACAACTATTTTAGAGGTATTTATCAAAAAAACTCTCATTTATAATTTTCTAAATCTTTCATTAAGATGCATTGATTTATATATCAAACAATTATTCCACTAGTATCCAAGAGTAATAAATTATATTAAAACAGTGTGGCTCGATAAATATAAAGATAAATTTGTTGTTGCTTGGGCTAATAAATCAATGCATTATGATAATAGGACTACAAATCGAGCTGAAAGTCAACATGAAAAGCTGAAAAAATGTTTACAAAATTCAATGATAAATCTTGTGTCTGTCTGGTCACAGGTTCACAGTCTTTTGGAGGCCCAATCCACTTCTATCAAAGCGTCACTCAAGAAAAGTATAAATTTTGTGCAACATGATTTCTAAACTTCAATAATCAACGAACTAAGAGGTTCTGCTTCAATTGCTATGTTATATCATATTTTGGCAGAGGTGAAACGTTCTAATAATATTGGTCATCATCTTGACCAATGTGGTCGTCAAATCCAATTAACTCGCGGCTTGCCTTGTGCACATGAGATCTCTAAGTAAAAGATGGAAGGTCGACCAATTCCACTATCTTCGATTGATCCATTCTGGAGAAAGCTAGACTTCAAGCCCACCACTACATTGAAGGATGACGATATAAATTGCAGTTTTGAGGCTGAGTTGTTCAATGAAAAATTTAAAAAATAGTCGAGACCGGATAAATTTCAATTGTTACATAAATTAAGTGAAATTATCAACCCCTCATCTACTTTATCTGCACAGCCGGAGGTGAAGAAGCAAAGTCGTGGGTGGCATAATTCAAAGAAAAAAGATGGATCAAATACTGGACGAAATCCTTCTAGATTTAAATATGTCGAGACTAATGATTCTCTAGTATTGCAAAGCCGACACAGTTGTTCATCAACTTATATTCCGCAGTTTTCATCGGCATGGACGTTTTCTGTCCATGAGAGAATGCATAGTAGTTCAATGGAGTCTAGAATGCATAGTAGATCCATTGATAAAAAAAAATCCACAGTAGTTTAGTCTATATTAACCAATTTTTAAGTTACATGCATCCATATATTATATCTATGATTGATGTTGTTGCTGATGAAAATTGTGGTTTTCGTAATGTTGCAATGGCATTGCACATGGAAGAAGGTGAAATGAATTTACCCATGTAAGATTTGATATGCTAACTGAGATGAACAACAACGCTAATGATTATGCATCCTGTATGAAACATGACTACATGAGAAAGGTTTTCATTTATAAGAGACATTTTTTGAGAGTTCTGTGTTAGCACCGGTGGCTCATTGGATGAATTTGTCAAACATGGGTCACTTGATTGCATCATGTTAAAATGTTGTTTTCATTATATTAAGTGACTCGCAATCCATGACGTTTCTTCCTTTGCAATCTGCCCCACCGTTGCCACTATAATGTGTCATATGTATCGGACATGTTAACCAAAACCATTTTGTGGAGTATCATTGGTTCTTAATTCTCCAATGCCTCTAATCATGTTTCAATGAGGCGCATTCAAACACCAATGTGCAACACAGTGAGATTTATTTTATGAACAAAATTTTCAAGATTATAGGCTGATAAATAATCCATTGAATGTATCACAGTCCAATGTGCATTTAGATTCTTATTAGTTTGTTTGGTAAAGATTGAACCTTGCTATATCAATCAAAATCAAGGTAAGATGCAAAAAATTAACCTTGCAGTGTCATTTTTTTCCAAATAAAGAAAAATAAATTGCAGTGACCCATATGGACAATTCAAATTGCAGTGTCTTTATTTTTGTGATAATCGTTGAAAAAGAATTAGAAAATTACAATTAGATCAGGAAATTATTGCAAAAATAGATTCAACTTTAAACGATACAGATGAGTCATCAGATGAAGAAAATACCAAACTACAACCGCATGATCATACATCCTCTATTACAGAGATTACTATGAAAACTCCAAACCCTAGTATTAAAACACTTCAACAGGATATTTCTAAACTTAAATCCGAAATCAAAAATATGAAACAAGAAAAGAATTTAGAGGAAAATAAGGAACAACCTTTTCTTAGATTATTATCTCAAGTTACTAGCCAAAAATGGTTTATAAAAATTGCACTTCAGATCAAAAAATCATTCTCTTTTGATACAATAGCTTTAGTTGATTCTGGAGCTGATCTAAACTGTCTTCGTTCAGATTTAGTTCCTCGTCCTTATTGGAAAAAAACAAATGAATGAATCAAATCTGCAGCAGGAGAACAACTTAAGATTCTCTACAAAGTATCCAATGCTAAAATCAGTAAATCTAATATTTCTTTTACTTTAGATTTTTTGGGTATACAAAATATTACCAAATATGTTATCTTGGGGAAACCTTTCCTCGATCTTACCAAACCATTTCATGTTAGTCATGATGGCCTTCATACAACTTTATCTGGGAAAAATATATTTTTTCCTTTTATCCAAAAATCTCCAAAGGGACTAACTTCAGCTATAAATAAATGTTCACTCATCATCTTATTACAACAAACATGAGCACCTCCTCTAGAAGAGGACAGGGAAGAATGTCTACACCAACAACAAGGTCTCAAATGCAGAGACTTTCAAAAGAATCTTATGCTTTAGATACAGCACCAATTCTCCCCAAAAAATCATGGGCCGACATTGCTGAAGAAGAAGACCAGAAGCTGGCTCTTGCCAAAAACATATCAAAAGGTAAAGAGGTAATTTTTGATCCTCAACCTCGAAACCCAATTCCCCAAGAGATTTTAAACAATCCCTCCCTTTTGGATTAGGTGTCATCTTTACAAAAAACACCTGAGGTTGCTTTAGCAATCCAGGCACAAAAACCACCAATTAGTTCCGCTTTAATTATTTTTGAACCTGTTTTAAAAACTGCTGCCAATTTGGCTTTATCACAAAATTAAACACAACCTTTTACTTATGTATCCAAATATTTTGATAAACAAATTTATCAAAAGGTTGTTCTTATGGAAACTGAATTTCAAAGTAAAGATCCAAAGACTGTGGTCTCTAAGGTCTTTCCTCCAGATTGGCATTTCATGCCACAAGATTTAAACAAGAACCAAAAATTTTATGAATTTATCTTAATTGATACTGATTCAATTTCCATGAAGAAGTATCATAACCAAGATTCAATTCTTACACATTGTAATGTTATGATTTTAAAAGTGTTAACTCCAGCAATGTGGGGCCAAGAGTTACATTTTCTAAAACAATTTTTAGTTAACTACAAACTTGCACGGTTTTCTTATTGGCATTATCAGGAAGCTTGGACAAAAGCTTTTTTAATTCAAAACTCTGAGCAGAGGCACTCATGGTTTTTCCAATTTAAAATTAATCAAACTTATCATTTCCCAATTGGTTTAACGAATGGTGGTGGCACTTTGGACCTCTTCAAGAAATCTTACCTTCAATCGTTAGAGAAGGATTCGATATTTTCAGATCCCGTTATCAACCACAGAACATGGCCATACCACCTCTATTATACCTTTTCTCAATCTTTGCCATCTCATGGATTACAAATTGGAAATATCAATTTCATAATGAACCTGCCAGCTTATCATATTTAGTTCGGATTTATCGTACAAAATGGTGGGACAAGTTTGATGCTACAAGAGCCTATCCTGATAATGTACTTAAATGGTTCTCTGATAATCATGTCAAAACCAAACAGATTGCAAAATCAGAACACCATTTACTTGGAATGAAATCCTTTATCAGTTCCAAATTAATTTCAACCACATCAGAGGATGAACTTGCTCATCTTCTTCAAAAAACCTTATCTGAACTAAAAAGTCAATCCACACAATCTTCCAGAAAATCTTCTCGGAGTTTTAATTCCGATGATCTTCTTGATGACTGATCATGCCCAGTTATGGCTTGACTATTCCACCTCAAACGGTAGGTGGTAAAGAAATAACCAAATCCGTTGAAAGTTGGAAGCTTTACTCAAAAGCTCAAAAATCCTACAAGGTACCTAACTAAGTCTGGGTTAATCGACTTAGCTATTCCACCTCAAACGGTAGGTGGTAAAGAAACTGTCAAATCCGTTAACAGCAGGGTATTTGCTAAAAAATATCATTATGCCCTTTTGGGTCCAAAAAATTACCATTCGGTAACAATTAAGACATTATGGACAAGAAGACAAGGTTATTGCTTTTCCATAAAAGCAACATTATCAAAAGTGAAGCATCATTTCAAAAGGTGGGAGACATTGACCACTATTCAAGTTCCACTATTCAACTTTTAGTATTTATTTTAATCATTGTAAATGTGATCTCTTCATCTATAAAAGAGACCACCTATGCCTTAGTTCATTATCTTTTGGTTTTTGGAAAACCTTTGGCTTAGGCTTATCACTTAGAAACCTCTCAACTTCCTCTCTCTCTCAAGACCTTCCCCTCTTATCAAAAACGGGAACTACAGAGTTCCCTCCTCCCAATGTAAGCTACAAGCAAGCATTCAAAAGTTTGTAAGTTTATCTTGTTTAAAATACTTGCAGCTTTTGAATGCATTTAATAATATCTATGGCTGATTTTACCCTTTATTACTTAATTTGTTCATAATTTGGCTGGTTCTACCGCCTCTCTTATTGTTTTATTTATGTCTTGCTTCGACGGCGCCATAAACGGTCGGCTCTGCCGCCTGTGGTTATAAAGCCCAGAAGTTCTTTATGTTCTTTTGTTTTTCATTTATTTTATAATGCTTGATATTGCGATTGCTTTAGCATTGTTAAATTTATTTATGTTTCTTTTCTTGTGTTACTTAATTTTATGTTTATAGATCTCTGTTCTTCCTCCACCACTTCTTTGTTATAATCAAGACGACTCAGGACGATTAGTCTGTCGAGTCCAATTTATATATTGAGTTTAGTGATTCTCTGCGAAGATCACAAGCTTCAACTCATTAACTGAATCGAAAAGTTTAGTTCTTCCTTTGCTTGTCTAATCCTTCCCGTTATGGTATATATATAAAGCTAAAATTATAACAGATTAAGGAAAGAATGCGTTGGTAACATGAGTTGAAAATTAATTGGAAGTGTTTCATTAAAAAATATATATAATTGGAACTGGCGTGTTAGAGATATACCCATCTACTCC
Source organism: Euonymus europaeus (assembly GCA_963580455.1). NCBI lineage: Eukaryota > Viridiplantae > Streptophyta > Magnoliopsida > Celastrales > Celastraceae > Euonymus > Euonymus europaeus. The sequence continues at coordinate 17,206,613 of OY756968.1, read as the reverse complement.
TACTTTACTCTAGCAAAGTGAAAAAAACTGGAGCTTTTTTAGACTGTAGTCAAAAGTAGACTACTGGCGTGTTAATGAGTCAAAATAATAATCATGTCTGTTTTTACAGGTCAATGAATTTACTCAGCATTTTTAAGATTGCATTTAGCAATCACCCTTAAGACCATGCTGAAGTCAACAAGTCAACATCATTGATCAAAACATTTATGATACTGGACATTTCGTAGCTCATGAAATACAAGACTTTAAATTCGACGGTTCCAGTAATTCTATTTCTATCATTGAATGTCAAGAGGAAGGATATTTCAATATTAGCTCCAAAGCTGGCGCAATGGACTGTTTTAACCTTGTAACCCTAACAATAGTAAACCAATATTGTTGATTGATCTAGAATATTGGTTTTGTTGCTCAAGATTTTTGTTTTGATTCTTTTTATGTGAAATATTTATGGATTTGTTGATGTTCTGGTGAGTTGGGACTTGAGAATTCATATATAACCAATCAAATTATAAAATTCAAAATTAAAACTAATTTTCCAAACAAAATTGACAATACGAGCAAAATCATTACAGTCAAGAACACCTAAAGAATTAGATAACTGTCACAGTTGTTTGGTTAGACTAATAATTGGATCACTGAAGCAATTTTCCAACCACGGCCACACGCAATAGGAAAAGAACGGCTAAAGAAGCTGCCGATGCGGTTGCATGTTGCAATCCATACTTTCTTCTTCGTGTACTCATCAACTTCATGTAATCTACTATCTATGAATTTGGTTTCGAACCTCACTCAATGTATTCCATCCCAGAGGCGGAGCTTGGGCTAGGCTGTAGCCCGGGGTAAAAAAAAAGAATTTTTTTTACTAGATATATGATGACGTCAAAAAGGTGCCAGTACCGAGAAGACGATCAGTTGGTCAGACCTGAAGTTATGTACAGATACCGAGGATGAATATCCTCCCAAGAATCCGACCAGCCAGGCAAGGCAATCCTGGTAGACTAGCCAGGCAGTCTGTCAGCTTACCAGCTAGGCAGCCAGGCAGCTTACCAGCCAGGTAGTCAGGCAACTTACCGGTCAGGCAATATTTCTAAACATATAGGTCCTTCCAAGGAATCGACCAGCCAGGTAGTCCTGCACAATGAACAAAGATGAGCTAAAGGCAGCACCAGAGGTGGTCCTCTAGCGTTGGCGCTCCGACGCTCAAGTCAGTTCGTATTATGAAATCAGGCGAGCTCCTCAGACTGGAGCTCTCTCTTCATTAGAGTTCCAAAAAATTGTGATTAGGAAGATAATACCTACTTTGAGAGCATTATATAGGATTTAGAGCCATTATTAACTTGGGTCCCCCAATTATTGTTGGGGGTTACACTTAAATGCTTTTCACCTTGGTAGGTCCAGGTGTTTCACTATACTGAGGGAGTAACCTCGGTAGGACACTGCTGCCCAGCTACTTTTCTTCTTTGCTTACCTAGATGACTTCCTGGTGAGGCAGGGAATACTTGTTGGACCATAGGTCCTACATTTGTGTTTTGATGCAAAAATACATATTGGACTATTTGATTGTGCTTAACTTTGGATGAATTTGGATAAATCATGAAATGAATTATATCTACTGATTTAAGCTTCATTATATATCTTTGGAATCGTGTTTGATCATGTTTGATATAAATTGGATAAATCGGGACTGACTTATTTTTCGATGCTAAAATCTGTCACAACATCACACTGCGCACACGTTGGTTGAACAGTCATAACTTATTCATATGAGCTCTGATTGACTTGATTCTTATTCTTAAAATTATTTAAGACACTCTGGAATTTTTCATTGTCAAATAGTGTCAGGTCAATTTTAAGCTTATCAGGTTCAATTTGTCTGTTGAAATTAATTCACCTGTGCAGTCATTAAACTGTGCTAGTTGAGATTTGCATAATCAAATTGAATGACCAAATGACCACAGTTATAAGTGAAATTTTGTATGCACATTCAATTATATATGAAATGATTTATCATGTGCTTACTTGTATTTTATTAAGCTTATAACATGTTGATTAACCTAAGTGCTAGCATTGAAGCTCTTTGAGCTTACAAGCAAAAATGGGATGTTTTGTCATCTATTCTTTGTGTAGGCTAAATCAACTGATCATCATGAGCCTATTTGAAGTATCATGAAGCTGATTCTATTGAGAAAATTTGTGCATCATGATTTGAAGCTCATTTAGACAAGTTTGGACATGGTCAACCCTATTTGGTTCAAGTTTGACACTTTGTGTGCAAGAAATGGTTCCAGCCGTGTGCCTTGTGTTATTATTGCTGGAGAATTAACTTAAGAACTTCTAGAAGCTTTATTATTTGTTTTGGAGTCAACAAAGTAGAGGGAATACAAGTTTGAAATACTTGGTTGGTAGTGTGCCTAACACTTGCACTATGGAGACAAGGAAGAGACAAGGGAGAGACAAGATGACATAAAGTTATAATATTTTCCAGAATTTAAGATGGACTTGTTTGGCATTCCTTGAGAGAGAGTTGCTTCATGAAGAAGACTCATTTGATTGATCCAAACAAGGTGCAACTCAAAATGACAACTCTTGAGAAAATGATGCCAACGACACTATTTTTGAAGGATGGGATTAGAGTGGTTGAATTAAAGAAGGGTCCAGATTTTACAGAAAATGAAAGGCCAAGATTTGAAGAGGTGTTGATCCAATGGCTATGTTTGTGTTTTGTTTGGAATGAACAATAGGGGGCAGCAACGTCTAGGTTGGGCAAGAAGCATTTTGCAAATTTTTACTAAGGGATCAAGCTTACTTGCTCTCAACTTCATCTTCTTGATTCAAGCTTCTTCCTTGCGATCTCTTGCTACCACTTTGATTACATTCAAGCCATCATCTTCCTATTTGAAATAGAGATCCAAAAAAAACTCCTTGAACCACCCCAAAATCTTTCTACCCGTGGGTACTCTTGGTGTGTTCTTGAGAGTTCTTCAACAAAGCTTCACCTAAACCAATTCTTGATCTAGTGTGAGCTTTGTGTGAGATTACAAGAGTGTTTGCTACACATTTGAATCCAACCCCATTTGAGCAACATCTTGTGAATTTGAGTGTTCTCCAATCATATATAGCCTAGAGCTAATCTTGAGAGAACCAAAATCCAAATACTTGTAAAAGTCCCTTTTGAGGGCATTACCTTTGAGAGGTGTGTGAAAGTTTAAGGTTAGCTTCAAACCTTGTTGGTGTACAAGTTTCGGGTGTTCTTGGAAACCCTAAGTTTGTTGCAAAACCACATATATCCTTTAGTGGATTGGGAAATCCTAAGCTTGAGGGCTTAGGTAATATCCTTGTGCACACTATTTTGATTTCCTTGCTTATTTGTGTGTTAAACTTGCTGCCTTGTTGTAGTGACTTGTTTTTTATTATCATTCTATTGGTGTTATTGGTGATTTGTGTGCCTTAGAAGTTGATATTAGGGTGTTGCTTGCTGCCATTGCTTGTTGGGATATTGCTTATGGTTGAACAACTTGTGATTATTGAATTCTAGGTATACTTTTGATTGTTAATTTTCTAGAATGTCAATCTGTCCGTGAATTGTTCATATATCTAGAATTCGAATTTTTAGCTGAATTTTTTATATAGTGTTCATTGAGGTGTTGTAATATTGCATATCAAATTTCGTTACATTCTGAGTTGAATTGCTAGGTCAAATTGCATTTACACGATTAGTGCGCAGATTTGCATTCTTGCATTGCCTTAATCATTTGTGGGTTTTTAGGTTGTGGTTTTGTACTTGGGGTTTATACTTAATTTTTTAAAACACAATTCACCCCCCCTCTTGTGTTAGCCTAGTGATTTCAATTGGTATCGTAGCAGGTTAGCGAAGTAATAGAATTAACATTCTAGCTTAGATCAAATGACTTACACTAGTACTAGACCACATGATGGTGAGGGCTTGTCATCAAATAGGCCACCTTTCTTTGATGGGAAGGATTATGGTTTTTGGAAGAATAGGATGAGGATTTTCCTTAGGAGTATGAATATGGCTTTATGGAGAGTTATAGAGAATGGACCATTCATTCCTACTAAGAAAGAGGGAGATAAGGTAGTTCCTAAGGATGAGAGTGAGTATAGTGAGAGTGATGACAAGAAGGTGAGCTTAAATGAAAAAGCAATTAACTTGTTACATATTGCATTAGCTAGGGGTGAGTATGATCATATTAGTGCATGCACTAGTGCTCAAGAGATTTGGAAAATGTTAGAATTAAAGCATGAAGGAACTAGTCAAGTTAAAGATTGCAAAATTAACATGTTAGTGCAAAAATATGAATTGTTCAAAATGCTTGAAGGTGAATGCATTAGTGACATGTTTAATAGGTTGACATGCATATGCAATGATTTGAATGCTCTTGGCAAACCTTACCCTATGCATGACAAGGTACAAAAAGTTCTAAGGAGCTTACCTAGAAATTGGAGTGAGAAGGTGACCGCCATTGAGGAGGCCAAAGACGTGAGGACTTTGAAGTTGGATGAGCTCATTGGGAGCTTGATGACTCATGAGATGAAAGTATTAAATAGAGTGGATGAGGAGCCTCAAAGGAAGAAGGGCATTGCCCTAGCCGTGACCTCTAAGCCAAGGGAGGCCATGAGTCATGGAAAAAGGGAAGTGTCTTCAAGTAGTGAGAGTGAAGATAGTAATGATGAGATGGCTATGATGGTGAAGAATTTCAAGAAATTTGTGAGGAACAAGAGAGGTGGATTCAAGAATCGAAAGTTCAAAGACAAGGAGAAGGAGAAGGAAAGAGAGAAACCAACTTGTTTCAATTGTGGCAAGGTTGGTCACTTTATTGCCGAGTGCCCCAAAGCATCCAAGAAATATCACAAAGGGAAAGGCAAAGAGAAGAAGAAGGCATTGAAAGCAACATGGGATGATTCCTCATCAAGCTCATCATGTGAGGATGAAGTGGAGCATAAGGCACACTTTTGCCTTATGGCAAAAGGGGAGAAAATTGACTCATCTTCTCAATATGAGATGGTAAAAGACTCAACTCCCTTAACCTATGATGAATTGTATGCCAACTATGATGATTTATGTGATTCTCATGGTATGTTGCTTAGAAAGTGCAAACTTCTTAAGAAAGAAAATGCTAGACTTATGAAAATTGATGAAATGCATGTTAGTGAACTTGAGGAGTTGAATGCCAAGTATTTTGCTATATGTGCTAAAAATGATGATATGATACTTGAGTATGATGCCTTGATTGATGAGAATAAGTGCTTGAAAGGAAAATCACGTATGCTTGATGAGAATGCTTGTATGGTTGAAAGCTCTAATTGGAATACGTATGATTATGATAATCTTAAAGCTAGAGTGCTTGAGTTAGAAGAAGAATTGGTTTCATGGAATGAACATGAATGCATAATGATTTCTAATACTACTTCCTTGCAACATGAGCTTGATATGATGAAAGAAAAGAATAAATTTTTAGAGACTCAATTATCTAAATTTGCCATGAGTTCTTTGAAATTGGATGAAATGTTGGTCTCTCAAAGGCATTATCTTGATAGGAGTGGACTTGGTTATGATGCTATGACTCTTGATGGTTCTAAATGTGAAAATGAAGAATCGGTTAAGCTTGTAAGACCTATTGGAGTCTTGACTAAAGCTCCAAGAACCATGCTAGGTTCGGCCAAGGCTTCGAAAGCCAAGGCCAAAGGTGTTCACCCCTTGGGTGGTGCATCTTCATTTAGGGTGACATTCCCTAGAGTGAGAGAAGTGAGGTTGAAGAAGTGTTGGGTGCCAAAGTGCTTGAAATATGTTGATAAGCTTGATTATGCAAGATGTGTGCTTAATGTGAATGCTTATACAATTGTGGCTAACCCTCAAGGATCCAAAGTTTGGACACCTAAATTGTCTTGATCTTATTTTGGATAGGTGTGCTTCAAGTCTTCATCCAATCCATGTCAATGGTATTTGGATAGTGGGTGCTCAAGGCACATGAGTGGAGATCGATCTTTATTTACTTCCTTTAATGAGAAGAAGAATGGTGGATATGTCACTTTTGGAGACAACTCTAAAGGAAAGATCCGAGGCATAGGATCGGTTGGTAAGGGTTCCTTTACTATAAATGATTGTCTTTTGGTGGAAAGGTTGTAATTTAACTTGCTTAGTATTAGTCACTTAGCGGATAAAGGATTTGATTCTCATTTTAAGAAAGGTAGATGTTGCATTGTAGATGAGCATGATAATATCATTACATCCGGTGTTAGAGTAGGTCATATGTATGCACTTGATTTGAATATGATGAATGATAATGTGACATGTTTGATTGCTTCTAATGATAGTGTGATGCATTGGCATAGGAGATTAGGGCATGTAGGTGTTTCTACTTTGAGAAAGCTTAGTTCAAAGGAATTGGTTAGAGGCTTACCTAAGTTGATGTTTGGTGATTCAATTGTATGTGAACATTGCATTAGGGGTAAGCAAACCAAGGAGTCTTTTAAATCTAAAAATGTCATTTCTACATCTAGGCCACTTCATCTATTGCATATTGATTTGTTTGGTCCTAGTAGGACAAAGAGTATAGGTGGTAAACATTATGCTTTTGTAATTGTTGATGATTATTCAAGATTCACTTGGTGTTTATTTTTGGTTCATAAAAGTGATGCATTGCATGAGTTTAAGTCTTTCATTAAAAGAGTGCAAAATGAGCATGAATTGCATGTTTCCAAAATCAGGAGTGACCATGGAGGTGAATTTGAAAACTATGGATTTGATGTCTTATGTGACTCTTTTGGCATTACACATAATTTTAGTGCACCTAGGACACCACAACACAATGGAGTTGTTGAAAGGAAAAATAAGACATTACAAGAGTTAGGTAGAACTATGATGATTGAATATGCCTTACCTAAACACTTTTGGGCCGAAGCTATAAACAATGCATGTTATGTTTCTAATAGGTTGTCCATTAGAAAGATTTTGAAAAAGACACCATATGAGCTTTTGTATGCTAGGAAGCCTAAAGTTGACTATTTTAGAGTGTTTGGTTGTAAATGTAATATTTTGAATACAAAAGACAATCTTGATAAGTTTGATGCTAAGAGTGAAATTGGTATATTTCTTGGTTATTCTACTCATTCTAGAGCTTATAGAGTATTTAATGTTAAGTCTAAAGTTGTGGAAGAAAGTGTGCATGTTAAATTCGATGATATGTTTTCACTTGATCCAAATGTGCTTGTAGAAGAAGAAATTTCAGGTTTTGAAGGGCTAGATCATCCAAAAGGTTCACACTCTAATGGTGGTCATGATCTACAAATAAAAGAGGGTGATGATTTATTGGTGGGAAGCTTGAAGGAGATGAAAATATCAAATGATGCTACATCAAATCAAGAAAACCAAGTGGAAGCTATGTCTAACAATGAAGATCATGATGAGCATGGTAATGATATACAATTGGGCAGCTCTAATAATCAAGGAAATAGGCTTCAAAAGAAGGACAAGCACATGCATCCTAAAGAGCTTATCATTGGAGACTTCTCAAAAGGCATTCAAACAAGATCAAGATTGAATTCGACAGTCAATTCTCATCCTTTAAATCTTTATGCTATGATATCTATGATAGAACCTAAGAATGTAAAAGATGCTTTAATTGATGAAGATTGGATTTTTGCTATGCAAGAAGAACTTGAACAATTTGAAAGAAGCAAGGTTTGGACACTTGTTCCAAAACCTAGAGACCACACCATTATTGGAACCAAATGGGTGTTTAGAAATAAGATGAATGAGAATGGTGAAGTGACTAGGAATAAGGCTAGGCTAGTAGCTCAAGGTTATTGTCAAGAAGAGGGTATTGATTATGAAGAAACCTTTGCACCGGTTGCAAGGTTGGAGGCCATTAGACTTCTATTAGCTTTTGCATGCTATAAGGGTTTTAAACTTTTTCAAATGGATGTTAAGAATGCTTTCTTGAATGGTGTGATAAATGAGGAAGTGTATGTTAAACAACCTCCGGGTTTTGAATCTAAAGAATACCCTAATCATGTTTATAAATTAGACAAGGCATTGTATGGCTTAAAGGAAGCACCTAGGGCACGGTATGAGAGACTTAGTAAATTCTTGTTAGAAAATGATTTTTCTTGTGGTAGTATTGATAATACTTTGTTTACTAAATGCAAAGGTGATGACTTGTTGATTGTGCAAATATATGTGGATGACATTATATTTGGTGCTACTTTGGAATCAATGTGTGATGAATTTGCTATGTGCATGAAAAGTGAATTTGAAATGTCCATGATGGGTGAGTTAACATATTTTTTAGGATTGCAAATTAGACAAACGTCACATGGAATTCACATAAGTCAAACTAAATATACTTATGACTTGATTAAAAGGTTTGGTATGGATTTGTCTAAAGGATGTTCTACACCAATGGGGGTGACATCTAAATTAGAAGTCGACCTTAAAAGCAAAGAGGTGGATCAAAAGATGTATAGGTCTATGATTGGAAGTTTACTTTATTTGACCGCATCTAGGCCGGATATCATGTTTAGTGTATGTATGTGTGCTAGATATCAATCTAATCCTAAAGAATCACACTTAACGGCCGTTAGGAGGATATTGAGATATTTGAAAGATACACCAACCTTAGGATAGTATGATAGAAAATCCTCATTTGACTTGCATGCTTTTAGTGATGCCGATTATGGAGGTTGTAGAATCGATAGGAAAAGTACAAGTGGTACATGCCAATACCTAGGGAACATGCTTATATCTTGGTTTTCAAAGAAACAAACTTGTGTTGCTCTAAGTACAACCGAAGCCGAATACATGGCCATAGGTAGTTGTGTTGCACAAATTCTATGGATTAAACAACAATTGATTGATTTTAATATGTCATTTGATAACACACTTATTCAATGTGACAAAATTAGTGCAATCCATTTATCTAAGAATCCGGTTCATCATGGAAAAGCCAAACACATTGAGATTAGACATCATTTTATAAGAGATCATGTAGCTAAAGGAAACATTGTGCTTGAACATGTTGAAGGAGAACACAATATTGCCGATTTGTTTACAAAACCATTAGCTAAGGATAGATTTATAAAATTAAGAGATGCATTAGGATTGATTGATGCACCTTGAATGCATGGTCTTTACTTGATTGCATGTGACACATCTTGATTGGTTATATATACTTATTTGAATGAGATGCACATGTGAAGGGGGAGTTCCCAAATAAACTCTTATGTGTTTGATGTGATTTCATGCTTAAATGATGAACCATGATTGCTTCCATGTTATTGGTATTCGTTGCTAGCATATATGAGCTTGAGAACATATTTGATCTTTAATTGATATTTTGAATGATTTTCAAGATATGCATTCAATCTTTTTACATGGCTTAGGAAGCATTAGTTGATGCACTTCATTGGGTTAAAACCATTCATTGGTTTTGAAGTTGCATTACCCTTATTTTCTCACCTTTTTGAGTTCTTACAAAAAGGGGGAGAGATAATTGATGAAAAAGTGCGTACGATTTGATTAAAAATGCATCTTAGTTGCAAAACTTAAGGGGGAGTAGGAAGCTTAAAGTTAGGGGGAGCATAATAAGATTTTGAAAATCTGAAAATGTATCTCAAAATTTCATTTGATTTCAACATGGAGATACAATTTTGCTCACTTTATGCATGAGGTTTGGTATCCAAATTCTATTGATAATCAAATAGCTCTTTTACATCATGTAATTTTGATGCAAAAATACATGTTGGACTATTTGATTGTGCTTAACTTTGGATGAATTTGGATAAATCATGAAATGAATTATATCTTCTGATTTAAGCTTCATTATATATCTTTGGAATCATGATTGATCATGTTTGATATAAATTGGATGAATCTGGATTGACTTATTTTTCGATGCTAAAATCTATCACAACAGCACACGTTGGTTGAACAGTCATAACTTATTCATATGAGCTCTGATTGACTTGATTCTTATTTTTAAAATTATTTAAGACACTCCGGAATTTTTCATTGTCAAATAGTGTCAGGTCAATTTTAAGCTTATCAGGTTCAATTTGTCTGTTGAAATTAATTCACCTGTGCAGTCATTAAACTGGGCTAGTTGAGATTTGCATAATCAAATTGAATGACCAAATGACCTCAGTTATAAGTGAAATTATGTATGCATATTCAATTATATATGAAATGATTTATCATGTGCTTACTTGTATTTTATTAGCTTATAACATGTTGATTAACCTAAGTGCTAGCATTGAAGCTCTTTGAGCTTACAAGAAAAAATGGGATGTTTTGTCATCTATTCTTTTTGTAGGCTAAATCAATTGATCATCAAGAGCCTATTTGAAGTATCATGAAGCTGATTCTATTGAGAAAATTTGTGCATCATGATTTGAAGCTCATTTAGACAAGTTTGGACATGGTCAACCCTATTTGGTTCAAGTATGACACTTTGTGTGCAAGAAATGGTTCCAGCCGTGTGCCTTGTGTTATTATTTCTGGAGAATTAACTCAAGATCTTCTAGAAGTTTTATTATTTGTTTTGGAGTCAACAAAGTAGAGGGAATACAAGTTTGAAATACTTGGTTGGTAGTGTGCCTAACACTTGCACTATGGAGACAAGGAAGAGACAAGGGAGAGACAAGATGACACAAAGTTATAATATTTTCCAGAATTTAAGATGGACTTGTTTGGCATTCCTTGAGAGAGAGTTGCTTCATGAAGATGACTCATTTGATTGATCCAAACAAGGTGCAACTCAAAATGACAACTCTTGAGAAAATGATGCCAACGACACTATTTTTGAAGGATGGGATTAGAGTGGTTGAATTAAAGAAGGGTCCAGATTTTACAGAAAATGAAAGGCCAAGATTTGAAGAGGTGTTGATCCAATGGCTAAGTTTGTGTTTTGTTTGGAATGAACAATAGGGGGCAGCAACGTCTAGGTTGGGCAAAAAGCATTTTGCAAATTTTTACTAAGGGTTCAAGCTTACTTGCTCTCAACTTCATCTTCTTGATTCAAGCTTCTTCCTGCGATCTCATGCTACCACTTGGTGTGTTCTTGAGAGTTCTTCAACAAAGCTTCACCTAAACCTATTCTTGATCTAGTGTGAGCTTTGTTTGAGATTACAAGAGTGTTTGCTACACATTTGAATCCAAACACATTTGAGCAACATCTTGTGAATTTGAGTGTTCTCCAATCATATATAGCCTAGAGCTAATCTTGAGAGAAACAAAATCCAAATACTTGTAAAAGTCCCTTTTGAGGGCATTACCTTTGAGAGGTGTGTGAAAGTTTAAGGTTAGCTTCAAACCTTGTTGGTGTACAAGTTTGGGGTGTTCTTGGAAACCCTAAGTTTGTTGCAAAACCACATATATCCTTTAGTGGATTGGGAAATCCTAAGCTTGAGGGCTTAGGTAGTGGATGTAGGTGTGAGCACTGAACCACTATATATCCTTGTGCACACTATTTTTGATTTCCTTGCTTGTTTGTGTGTTAAATTTGCTGCCTTGTAGTGACTTGTTTTTAATTATCATTCTATTGGTGTTATTGGTGATTTGTGTGCCTTAGAAGTTGATATTAGGGTGTTGCTTGCTGCCATTGCTTGTTGGGATATTGCTTGTGGTTGAACAACTTGTGATTATTGAATTCTAGGTATACTTTTGATTGTTAATTTTCTAGAATACCAATCTGTCCATGAATTGTTCATATAGCTAGACTTCTAATTTTGAGCTGAATTTTTGATATAGTATTCATTGAGGTGTTGTAATATTGCATATCAAATTTCGTTACATTCCGAGTTGAATTGCTAGATAAAATTGCATTTACACGATTAGTGCGCAGATTTGCATTCTTGACATTGCCTTAATCATTTGTGAGTTTTTAGGTTGTGGTTTTGTACTTGGGGTTTATACTTAATTTTTTAAAACGCAATTCACCCCCCCTCTTGTGTTAGCCTAGTGATTTCAAGACTTGCTGAGCCCAATATAACACGTGTCAACATATTATTGGTGGGGGTATTTTTGCAATATCAGTTGACCACCAACTCCCTTATCGAGGCGCCGTTCTTCACAGATCGATGAGAGGAGTAATTATGTCATGCCATTAATGGGGAGATGACAGCCCAGACCCTTAGATCAACGGTCCACGTTTGCGTGGCTTATTGGCCATCTGTTTCTAGCCGTTGATCTGAGGTCGGTCATTTGCTATATAAGGGCCTGAAGAACTGGTCATTCCACGTATTTTATAAAAGTTGAGAACCTATACCGAGCTATCGTGCATACCGAGCAAGAAAACATTCAAAAAATTCCAAGTTACCGAGCATTCATTGAGGTAAGACATGTCTTCCTCTGGTTCTAGCACATCTTCCATATCTGGTTTCTCAACCTCTTCTTCTGATAGTGACCAAGCAACCACCTCTACCCTACCGATGAGGTGGTTATAACTCAGACAAATCCTCCTTTAATAAAACCAATTTTTGTAGAGTCTTCCTTGGTAGATTACCCTGTAGAGTATGCCCCTCATGATCTCCCCCTCCCAATGAGAGGAGTGGAGGTACCGATGCCAGCACCACTGAACCAACCTATCTCAATTGTGACCAGTCAAATAGTTATATTGACGAAGTGGTGGCCAAGTGTGGTCTTCCCTTCCCTTACCGACGTGTGGGTAAGGTTGAATCTCCATTTCACCCTAACCGAGGAGAGTTTACTATCTCACTTAGGTCACTCCAAGCCGCTGCTAGAATTCCTTTCCCACCAGCCATTACAAGTTTTCTTCGTCAGTTTAATCTTTCTTCAGCCATTCTAGCACCCAACTCATGGCATTTTTTGGCCAACATTCTATGTCTCTCATATAAACACCATCTCGGTATCTCCTCCTCGGTCATTCAACATCTTTGCCTGCTATGCAATCTTCCAAATTCTCCTAGCCTCTTTTACTTGAAACTTAAGCCAGGGCTGAAGTCTCCTTTGTACAACCAGTCCATCAAGAGATGGAAAAGTTCTTATATTTTTATGCGCGTTCCTCTCCCTGAAGGAGAGGAACTTCCTTTTCGTACTACCTGGTCGGTTCCCCTTACCGACCAATTCAATCGTCCTCCTCAATTAGAAGGGGAGGAACTAAAATTATATGAAGCCTGGAAGGAACTACTTGTCGTTGGGGCTGATACAGATATGAAGTTCACCCTGCAGGACTTCTCGGTTTCTAATTTTTGTTACGGATCTCGGCAAGGTTTGCTTATTTCCAATTTTTCAAGATTTTTGATTATCATCACTAATCGGTATATATTTGACTTGTGGTGATGCCTTGCAGATATGGCTGACTTTTCTGAGTACATGGCGATGAATGCAACTCCTCTTCCTCGGCAACAGAAGAGGAAGAAGTCCTCTAAGGGTAAGGAACCGAAGAGGCCTCGTGTAGGTGCCACAGAGGAGACTAGAGCAGCTGAGATAGCCCTTATTGGTGCTACCACATCGGTCACTATTGTGACTCGGAGTGCCCCGTCTCCTCGGCTGGGAACTCCTCGGCCTGGGGTTTCTCAAATCCCTCGCCAGGTAAATGATCCTCCTCTGGGACCATTTACCGAGGAGGACTTTGCTTGGCATGCTCCCCAATGGGATGTCAATCAAACTAACAGGGTGGTCAATCCAAGGGTGGCTACGGAGATGCTGAAGCATATACCTACCCCTGCAGACTATGACAGAGTGTCTAGTCTAACTTCCATGGAGCATCTATCACAGATGAACTCCCTTTTCATGCAGGTATGAGTTTTTACTCCTGAGCGCGGTATCTTGACTTCTTTGGTTAAAATACTTTTTCTTACTCCTTTTTCTTACTCCTTTTTCCTTTCTTTCCAGACTGCTGTGCACCTTTCTGCCCTTCCCTCCAGCATTGCTCAGTTTGCTTACGAGGAAACAGTTCAGCGGGAGAGAGCTGATGTTGCTGAGGAGAGGTCTACCAAGGCCAAGAACGAGCTCAATTTGACGAAGAGAGCTAAAGGAGATGAACGTCTCCCTAGAGCGCAAACTGAAGAATGCTGAGGAGACGTATCAGCGACTCCTCGGTGATGCCGAGCAGCAAACTATCCAGAAGTTCAAGGACTCTGAGGAGTTCAAGGCTGGCCTGGACTCTTCCATCTTGACTCCTCTGTGCCCTTCTCTCATGGGGAGGGATCAGCTTGAGGAGTCTAAGGAGGAGATCCTTGAAGCCTTTAGGAAGTTTGAGCAGAGAAGGAAGAGGGGGCTTGCCGAGATGGATTTTTCTGAGGAGGAAGCATCTGATGAGGAGGTAGAGGTAGTGGAAGAGGAGATCCTAGAAGCTGACCTGGATGGACAAACCCAAGCTCCTTTCCCCACTACTGAGACAACCGAGGAGGCTCCTTCAGCTTTGCCAGCCAATGTGCCTTCTGCTGAGGTTTCTGGCTCTGGGATCCCTCCTACAGATGTTTAATTTCTTTTTTGTATGGGCTTTGCCCTTTTTGTTTTTTTTCTTACTTGTAATGAACTCTTTTTTTATCATTAATGAAATATGCCTTTTTGTTACTCGGCAATTCAGACTTATTCATGTATGTTCACCTGGTCGGTAGACCGACCATCTTATTTATGTTTTAAGACTTTCATGAGTCTTAAAAAGAAATTAAATAGCTTTCTTCAACTGAGGTACCATCCCGGTCGGTAGTCTGACTGGGGTTCTGGGACCCTTTATAGTGAGGACCCAAGTCTTTATAGTTGCCTAGATACTATCCTGGTCGACCAGGCTTATAGTATCTTCATTTCCTCTTTCTGGAAAATTTGCTTAAGTCTTGACATCTTGTGATACTGGTCGATAAGGCATTTATACTTAGCCAATTTTTTGGCCAAGTTTGCATGTTGTTCGTGTCAAGTCGTCTCATGCATGTAGATGCCTTATTTTGGGAAAGCGACCTTAGCCCTTATTTATTCACGCATGTTCCAAGCTGAAAAACAAATGCGTTAAATAAAAACATCATTTATTATAATAAAGCCCTACACATAGTATCTTCGAAGATTGTCCACATTCCAGGGTCTCATATCCCCGGGCCTCGCTGGATCTTTGATCTTATATGTGCCTCCCTTCAAAATCTTCACCTAGCTTACCAGGGTGTTTTCCTATAGCAGCTACTTTCCTCAATACAAGGTCTCCTACGGAGAACTTTCTCTTCTGTACTCGTCTATTGTAATACAGAGCTGTCCTCTGTTTGTATGTAGCAGTCCGGATCCTGGCATTTTCCCTTGTCTATTCTAAGAGATCAAGGCTATTGAGCAGTAGCTCATCATTCATTGATTATTCAAAATTAGCGGTCCTCAATGAAGGGACCCCAATCTCGACCGGGATAACTGCTTTAGTTCCAAATGATAGGGAGAATGGGGTTTCGCCTATGGATGTCCGCGGTGTAGTACGGTATGACCACAGCAAACTAGGTAACTCTTCAACCCATCTTCCTTTTGCTCCATCCAGCCTTGATTTCAAACCCTCTAGGATGGTCCCGTTTGTAACCTCTGCTTGACCATTAGCCTGAGGATGTGCCACAGAAGTAATCCTTAGGTCGATGCTAAGGTCTTCATAGAACTTGTGCATTTTTTTACTAACAAACTGTCTTCCATTGTCTACCACTAGGGCTTGTGGCAAGCCATACCTACAGAAAATAGTTCTCCATATAAAGTCCATCACCTTTTGTTATGAGATTGACGTCAATAGCTCTACCTCTATCCATTTAGTGAAGTAATCAACAGCCACAATAAGGTTTCTCCTCTGCCCAGCTGTTTGGACAAATGGTCCAAGGAGATCCATGCCCCATTGTGCAAATGGGTAGGGGTTTTGCACGGGGATAATGTCCGAGGAAGGTACCCGCGATACGTTTGAGTGTCTTTGACACCTAACACACTTCTGCACAAGTTCTTTGGCATCCTTCATCACAGTAGGCCAATAATACCCGCATCTCAGCACCTTATAACGTAAGGTCCTGGCACTAATGTGGCTTCCACATATTCCCTCATGCACCTCTCGAAGTGCGTAGTCGGCCTCCCGGGGTGCTAGGCACCTCAGATAAGGTAGAGTGAATGATCTCCTGTACAGCTCTCCCTAGATCAAGGTATACCGAGCTGCTATTTTTCGGAGGCTTTTTGCCTGGTTGCGATCTTCATGTGACGCCCTGACCCGAAATTCACGCACTGAGCCGGGAGCGCCACTTTAGGCATGTGCCCCGTCACTAAGGACCTCACCACACGCCAACCTAACCCCGGATTCTAACAGAAATCCGACAGCAGCTCCCCGTATATCGGAGGGTGCCAACCTGGAGTCACATCTCATTTAGCACGTGAAAGATAATCAATAATAATCAGAGAAGTTCCGCAGCCTAACAGGGCCTCTGGCCATCTATCCACATTCACACACTAGGCAGGGAAACAGAGGAGACAGAGGGAAATAGGAGGGGGAAGAACCCGAAGGTTCTTGAGAGAGATTTTTGGAGGTCTTTTGGAAGGATTTTAGGAGTTGTTTTCTTGAGAGAAAGTCAGAGGCTTTTGTAGAAAAAATCAGGGGAGTTTCATTTGGAGAAAACCGAAGGGAAGAGGGGGAATTTTGCGAGAGGAAGATCCAGATTTGAAGAAGGACCAGTAGAACCAGAGAGGTATTTTCAATCCTTTACTTCTTGCCTTCTGATTCAACTGTTGTTCCGTCTTGTTTACTGGATGAAGAGTAAATCCGGAGATATTTTTCGTTAAACATGATTTAGTTTGATGATTTCAGTTTGTTAGTTTCAATTTTAAAGTGTCCGTTCGTGCTTAAGGTTCATCCCATTAGCTCGGTCTGCGTTTGGTTTCCATTGGATGTTGTTTTTTTTTTGGTTTCGTTTTGGTTGTTTTGCTTGGGTTTCGCTTGCAGGCACCCGGACGACAGGGAAGGAGTCATAGGCAGTGGCGCTGGCGCTGGATGCCGGAAGAGACAAATGAACAGTAAAGGCCAGGGCTGGATTTTTGTTTTGGGCCAAATTTTGGAGTATCTTGGGTTTTAGGCCGAGCTTATTTATTGCTGTCATTTGGGCCGGGTTTTAGTCAATTTTGGGTTTGTTTTGTTTGGTCTAGGCCTAGACTTGTTATTTTTTTGGGTTGGTCTTTGAATTGGTAATTGGTTTACTTTGTAATGTTTTGTTCCTTTTAGGTGATGTGTTGGGCCATAATCGAAAGTAAAAGTATTGGGCCTGTAGGTTAGTTTTGAAATTTGTATGGGCTTTATATCTTTATTTATTCATTTTTGGTTTTTAGCAATAGGTTGGGTTGGGATTTTTTTTTTTTTTTTTTTGAGGAAAAATCTGATTTCATTAGCCTGATAAAACAGGATCAATAAAAATATTACAGACAGAAGGGACATGACCTATACACCATACACAGTCAATAGAGGTCATTCCCAACTGAGCCAGAGAGTCTGCAAGCCTATTGCTAGATCGGGGACTAAAAGATACAATACAATCTAAGTTTTGTAAAGCTAAAAGACAAGACTCGACACATAGACCATACGGAGCTCTAGCCACCCTTTTTTCATGAATGTCAGAGACAATTTTTAAAGCATCTCCTTCCAAGATAAACCTGGTGAAACCCATGTAATTTGCTAATTCAAGACCAAACAAAAAGGCAATAGCTTCAGCAAAACAGCTATCTCCAGCAAAAGGAATTTTTTTATACCCAGCTGCAATAATCTCACCCCTACTACCTCTGAGAACAGCCCCTACCCCCGCTAAAGCAATAGAGGCAGACCAAGCAGCATCCACATTGATTTTATAGTTACCAGCACTAGGAGCAAGCCATGAACATATACCAGATCGATTGGGGGCAGCTACATGAACTAAATTCGGAGGAGACATAAGGATATTGGCCTTGAATTTAATATCTGAGATAGACATACCTGAGCCTTCATGCACCAACTTATTTCGGCCTAACCACATATAGTAGAAGAGACTCAAGGTATCCAACAACTCTTTTTCATTGAAATGATGCAGAAGGAAACCAAACCAAGTCAAAGGATTTGGGTGCGATCGAATTAAGCGCCTGAAGGTGATCCTTTTCGACCCCCAAATATCTTGGAAAGTTGGACAGCTCCAAAAGAGATGAAAACTAGATTCAACTTCATAATGGCAGAAAGGACAGTAGGGATCAATATTCATACCTCTTTTTAACAAGTTGTCACGAGTTGGTAATGCATTCTTGCCTAATCGCCAGGCAAAATTATGAACTCTGGGAGGCAGATTTAGTCTTGACAGTTTAGACCAGTGAATATGAGGCAAAGAAACCGTTGGATAGATATTCTCATCCTGAGCTGAGACACTAGCCAACTTATAAGCTGAATTGACTGAGAAATTTCCAACATGATTTGGACTCCACATTAGAGAATCTTGAGGCATACGAGAACAAAGCGGAATAGCACATATAGCATCAACTGAGTGCCTCTGAAAAATAGAAGAAATAAGAGGAAAATTCCAAGATTGAGTCTCAGGACTAATCAAATCAGCAACTCGCAGCTCCTCATTTCTTAACTGGGCCAGAGGGGTAGGAATACCAAGAGGGAGACCAGGAACCCATGGGTCCTTCCAGACATTGATACTTACACCATTGCCTACTCGCCATCGAATACCTTTTAAAAGCAAATCCCTAGCAGATAAAATGCTAGACCAAACAAAAGAAGGATTAGTTCCTCTTCCTGCCGAAACATAAGAACCATTTGGGAAGTATCTTGCTTTTATCAATCGGCTGCACAATGAAAGATTATCACTCAGCAACCTCCACCCTTGTTTTGCCAACAATGCCAAATTAAAAAGATGCATATCCCGGAAACCTAACCCCCCTGAGGACATAGGCCTACAAATAGTTTTCCAATTAATCCAATGCATCTTCTTGTTTGATGAGCCACTCCAAAGAAAATCTCTAGAAAGCCTATTCAGGTCATCACAGATAGATTTCGGAAGCCGAAAAATACTCATGGCATAAGAAGGAATGGCTTGAATGACTAACTTAATCAAAATTGCCCGACCCGCCTGAGAGAGTGATTTTTCTTTCCAACCACTCATTTTTTTCCAAACTCGATCCTTAAGGAACTGAAAAGTAATCCTACGATTACGCAAGATCATTGTGGGAAGACCGAGATACGAAGAATCATTGCTGAAGTCCGGCATTTGGAGGAAACCTCGCAAAGAGGAACGAAGCTCTTCACCAACATTGCTGCAAAATAAAACTGAAGATTTGTCCACATTAAGCTTCTGCCCAGACATCAGCTCATATTGGTGAATAGTCTCTAGCATAGTGAACCCCTCAACCATATTTGCCCTGCAAAACATCAAACAATCATCTGCAAATAGAAGATGAGATATCACCGGAGCAGTGCGACATATCCTAATGCCATGAAGAGAGCTAGACTGAATACGTTGATGAATTAGATGAGACAGCCCCTCAATACAGAATAAAAATAGAAAAGGGGATAAAGGGTCTCCCTGCCTTAATCCCCTGGAGGGCTTAATAAACCCCCGGATTTCTCGATTCAAAATAAAGGAGAAAGATACAGATGTCACACACTTTCGAACTAGAGAAATCCACCAAGAAGAAAACCCCAGCTTAGCCATCATAAAGAAAAGAAAGTCCCATTCAACACGATCATAAGCTTTGCTCATATCCAGTTTTAAGGCCATATAACCTTGATGCCCCTGTCTCAGACATTTGAGATAATGAAAAATTTCAGCTGAAATCAACAAATTATCAGAGATGAGCCTTCCCGATATAAAGCCACTTTGCTCCGGAGAAATTAGAGTTGACATAAATGGCTTTAGCCGATTACAAAGGCATTTAGAAATGATCTTATAAACTGTATTACACAAGCTAATGGGTCTAAAATCTGTTACAAACTCTGGACTGCGAACCTTAGGAATTAATGCAATCAAAGTATGATTGATTGGTTCGTGGAAGATACCTTCATTCAAGATAGACAAGCTGTCGTGACAGAGGGACCAACATGATGCCAATATTTCTGAAAAAAGAGGGCTGGAAGACCATCAGGGCCAGGGGACTTTGAAGGATGCATGCTGAAAATCACTGATTTAATTTCCTCTGCTGTAAAGGTCTCGGAAAGTTTACAATTCATCTCAGTAGAAATTCGAGGATCAAAGTTTTGAAAAAAATCATCCGCAATCAATGGAGCACTAGTCGAAAAAATTCCAGAGAAATGATCTACAATCAATGGTTCAAAAGATCGCACTCCCTCCACCCAAGTACCATCTGATTTCCTGATTCCATGAATAAAATTATGTTTACGCCTCTGATTGGCCTTGCTGTGAAAATATTTTGTATTTCGGTCACCATGACGAAGCCAAGAGTTCCGGGATCTCTGCTTCCAAGCCACTTCCTGCCAGTAGTATAGGGAATTAAGATCTTTTTCAAGAGATTCTAACTTAGCTTGCTGCTCATGATTTCTTTGATAAGTTCCACCATTTCTGATAAAGCCAAGAGCTTTTTCCTTCACTCTAATCTCTCTCTCCAAATTACCCAAAGATCCAGCTTTCCATGCATTTAACTGAGAATTGCAGTTGGACTGATGAACTGAAATACTTTCCAGAGTAGGGGAACCACTCGTAGAGCACCATGATGAAGCTACAATAGAATCACATTCTGGTCTATTACACCAAAATGCCTCAAATTGGAATCTCCGAGGGCCAGAATAATTAGCACGAAGCCCTGAAATATGCAATAGCAGAGGACAATGATCAGAGATTGGAGAAACAAGATGAGATAGAAACGCATCAGGGAAAAGGGCCCTCCAAGAATCAGAGGCCACAACCCTATCCAGGCGTTCCTCAATCAGGTATGCTCCTCTGCGTTTGTTTGACCAAGTGAAGGAGGAACCAGCAAAACCAATATCTGAAAGAGAGCAGTCCAACAAGGCAGACCGAAAATTTTGCATCAACCCCTCTGATCTGCCAGAGCTGCTAGATGTCTCATAAGAGGCCAAAAGTTCATTAAAATCACCCCCACAAACCCAAGGAATATCAGTCTGAGCACCCAAAGTTCTTAATAAATCCCAAAACAGCATGTGAGAACTAGAAACAGGCGGTCCGTAGATTCCAGTAAGTCTCCAAGAAGAACCATCTGAAACTCGAATAACCGAATCAATATGCCACTGGGAGAAGGAAGAAATACTCAAATCACAATCATTATTCCAAAGAAGCAAAAGACCACCACCCAAACCAGAGCGAGGCACAGACAAACAGGAATTGAAATTCAATTTTAGGCGAAGAGATTCTGAAGCTGCAGAAGAGAGACGAGTTTCTGAGAGAAATAGAACCTCGGGGGAAAGACGATGCACCAGCCGGCGCAAAGCGTGAACTGTACGGGGGTTCCCCGAGCCCCGACAGTTCCAAAATAGAGTTTTCATTGCGATCGGCGTGGCTGATCTTGGTCAGCCACCGCCGATAATAAAGAGGGGAGTGTTTCCTTCTCGCCAAAGACAGATTTTAATTTTTTGGGCCTCGACCCAAGCAAACTATCATCTTCCAGCTTTGAGTTAGCCTCAACAAAATTCCTTTTAGTACCAATGTTCGGAGGATCAGCCATCTTAATCTCCGTAGAACCATCCCTCAGATCAGTTACTACCTTTCTTGCCTTAGCCTTCATCCGAGTGCCTTTTCTGAGAAGAGGTTGGGAGAGCTGTAAAGTACTGCTGGCACTAAAAATTATAGCCTCTTGCTCTGATCTCTTAGTTGACCCAGTCATCTCTCTTCCATGCAAACTAGCCCCAGCTTTGGGTATGGCATAATCATCATTTATTCCCTTTGGAATATTACTAGCTTCTTTATTCAGCCCCGCCCCAGACTGAGCCACATTCATTGCCAAAGGATCCGCGCTAACCGAGTTTGCTGTATTGCTTGATTCCTCATGAGCAGAATTTTTCGAACCATTTTGAGAATCCGAACATGACATGTTAAAGTGCCGCTGTCTAATACCCATCTGGTTAGAGCACAACCATGGCCCATAAGGAAAGGATACCATCGAAGTATTTTTGGATGCTTCAAAATGCAGAGAGCAGTGTTTCTCATCATGACCAAACAGACCACAGAAAAAACAAAACTCAATTAACCGTTCGTAACGGAAGGACACCCACACCTTTGAGCCATCTGGGGGAAGTACCATACATCCCCTGCGAAGAGGTTTCTCTAAGTGAACCATAGCACGAAATCGGAGAAATTCATTGGAAGATCTGTGTTGTGGCCTATTGTCTGCCGCAAGAAAGCCCCCTGCTGCCATACCAAGAGAACTTGCCACCTTGGGAGAATGACAAACAAGAGGGAGTCCATGAGCCTGGACCCAAAAGGGGCAGGATTCAAATCTGACATTCTCAACACTCATCCCTATCTCCCATCTTTTCAAGACCAACAAGTGATTATCCATATACCAAGGTGCCTCATTCATCACTCTAACCAATGAGAACTCGGTAGGAAAAATAAACTGAAAAAGATTTGGACCAAGATCCAGTATCTTCAGATCTTCCTTAAAACCCCAAGCTTTCCTAAACACAGTTCGAACTGCCGTCTTGTTTAGGATCCATGAAGTGAGAAGTTTTTCAACTGCACTATTTGGGAGTTCCTTCAGATTATCTTGTATAGCTTCTTCCTGGAGAACAACAATTTCACCTTCTTCTGAAGTAAGAGAGAAAGTAGCCATCGAATTAACTACTTCTTCCATTAAAACCGAGAGAAAGAGAAATGATAAAGAATTGAAAAGAAAAGAAGAAAGTAGCCTAAAAGAAAGGTGAGGAGGACCCTTGACGGCGATGTGTCAAGCGGAGCCGACTCAAGAAAGAGATAACCCTAGTCAAAAGGAGAATCCTCACGAAGAGAGAGAAACTCTCAATGAAGAGAGAGATGTTAGTTGGGTTGGGATTTTTGGATCCAAGTAATGTAATAATATAATAAAATAGTAAAAGTAGTATAAATATTAATTAGATTGATAGGCACGATTAAATTTTTAATTTAATAATTTATTTTAGGATGTATATTTAAATAGTTTCCAAAAAAGGAATCATATCATAAGATTTGCTAAAATTCGCATATCCAACTCGCCAAACATCCAATCATGTTTAGAGAATATCAACGTATTGGTTTCTCGAGACATTTCTTTCAAACATCCAATCATGTTTAGAGAATATCAACGTATTGGTTTCTCGAGACTGTCGCAGCCGGTTTTGCGAAGAGGAATTTTAAAAATAGAGTCGCCACCAATTGTAATAGGTGCAATTGGTCACCGTTTAAAAATAATTTGGTCTGCGAAAATTCAGAGAAAATGGGTAAGAAAGTTTGTTACGTGTGGGGAAGGTGTTAGGCACCCCACAACGTCTGTTTTAAAACAGTTGCCAATTTAACTTTTATTATCCCATTAAATGATTTTTTTAAGAAAAATTAATTATGGCAGGAATCATATATTGAGTAACAAAAATATATTGAAATAAGATAAAAATAAGTTTGATAAAAACTATGTTAAAATTGAATAAAATAATTTTAGGAAACATAAAAATTATATTGAAAGTCTAATGTTGAGGTTCACAGAATTTTTCCATCCAATGGTCCAATTTCTTACAAACACTCTCACCTCAAGAATCTTTTCGAGGGTGCATCCGATGCATTCCCCGAATCAATTCCATCGTAGGTAAAGATTCTCGATATAACTTTTATACACCACAAAAATATACAATATAAATTTGGAAAAGCATAAAATATAAAAATAAAATAAGAATAAAAAATAAAAATAAAACGAATATTAAATAAAATAAATTTGAAATAAAAATAAAATTAAAATTAAAATATAAAATGAAAATAAAAATAAAATTAAATTAAAATTAAAATGTTGGGAACCGAGTTTTGAGGATTATACGATATGAATTATCGCAAATCCCGACTCAAATGTACTAACACTTAAAATCACGATAACACGTAAATCAAATAACACCGTTAAATTAATCACATAATTCATATAACATGGAAAAACACACCTTGAATAAAACACATCATCAATCATATAGTAAAAAAAAACACATGAGAGGGACTCGGTTCCCGTTTTTATTTAGGTAATTCATCATTTCAACCATACTATTAAATTAGTATGATTGAAAATAATAATTTATTACCGAGGGTCGGTTTTCGTATCGAAGACTCCGCACTTCATTAAATCCTTTTCCATCCAATGGTTGAGATTTTGTAAAATTATTTCCTCAAGAATCCTCTCGGGATAGCATCCAATGCTTTCTCGTTTTGGCTCCGTCATCGGATCAATTAATCGATCATACAATAAATCATGAATTAAATAAAGTATATATTTTTTTAAAAAAAAGATCAAAGCCCAAGCATTACATATAATCCCTTGACCCAATTAAACAATTCTTTTTAAACCACAAATTTGCAAATAACAATCCCAACTTCATAACCATTACCACATTCAATTTAAAAGCCCATAACCCATTTTAACCTTATAATTCATGGATCTTCTTAGCCCAAATTCATGTTCAAAACCAAATGAATCATAGAAATCTAAACCGAAAGAATACAACCAAAGCCCGTTATTTATACCAAAACTCATGACCTAACTCATGACCTAAAGCCCAATACAACTTTAAAAACAAAACACAAAAACAAACAAAACACCAAAGACCGGATCATTAAAATAAATCATATCCGGCCCAAAACAAATACAAACCAAACCAAGACAAAACAAACTAAACCAAAACCTGGCCCATTAATTATACAAACAAAACCTAACCCAAATAAAACTCGGCCCATTAATTATAGAGTCCAGCCCGCTACTGTTCACCATCTTCCTTCTCCAGCACACGTCCGGCACACCTGCAAGCAGAGAAAACAGAGCAGCAAACCAGCAAAACCAGATCCAAAAATTCACAATAACAAGCATAATTGGTACAGATTTAAACAATAAAAGAACTTTAAATAAAAGATTGAAACTACCTCGGGTTCTCCTCCGGATCTTCTCTTCTTCAAAGTCTCTAGATTTGCGTTCCTCTGCCGTGCTTCCTTACCTTCTCGAATGACAATCGGACCGCCCATAATAAAGTTTCAGGTATTACGAAGCTTCTATCCAAATTTGACTTCGATCGGACCACGGATCGGTTTCCGATCGTTGATTGCAAAACCTGTGCGCAGTGTCTCTTCTCCCCAGAATTGCAGTCACTTTCTATCAGAAGCTGGGGTAGATAGACACCTTCAAATGGCAATCGCACCGATCAGAATAAAGCTCCAAGTGTTGTGAAGCTACTGTACAAATTTCACTTCAATCGGACCACGGATCGTTCCCCGATCGTTCCGTCCAGAAAACTGGTGCAGCACCCCCAAATCCACTCTTCCCCGAAGGAACCCCCAAAATTCCTCAAAAAAACGCCACCCCCTCCAAAATCTTAAAGTGAGAGAAGGAAGAACTTCTCCCAGAAACCGAAACCACAAAGAAAACCCAAAAACCTCCAAAGAAGCCGACCCTGGCTCCCCCCTTCTCCTCGATCTCTCTGCCTCCATTTATATCCGAAGCCGAATCACCCCTCTCTCCGAAATCAGCAATCCCTCTCTAATCGTCAACCCTAACCCCCTTTGTTTGAATTTTCGGTACCCTCTCTCTCCTTTGGCATCCATTTTTCTTCTTCCCGTTGGTTCTGGTCGAACCTCTCTTTCTCTCTCTCTTCCCCATTTTCAAACCTCAGCCTTTCCGTTTCTTCCATTTTTTCTTCTCTGTCGACATCTTCTTTCTTCTTCTTCTAGAATTAGGTTTCGGCTTGGGGTGATGTAGCACGGGCTGGGCTTCCCAAATTCAAGCCAACTAAAAACTTTGGGCCGGGCCGAGATTTTATGTTTTTTAAGCTTTTGGGCCTGAATTAATGGGACAAACGGGCCTGCTAATTTGTGTCATCAATTGGGTTAAAATGGTTTGGTTTAAATTATATTATGGGTCAGGCTTCTTGTTTGGGTTTAAATGACTAATCAGGGTAACATTTTAGGTTCCAATTGGGCCAGAAAATTTTAAACATTAAAGTTTATCGGGTCAATTAATCAAATCAACTAAATTCGAATCCTAATTTTTGGACCACGGTTGACTCTAATTCAGCCTATATGTCGGGCTTTATTCTTATTTGCATTTTTTGGATTTTTTCTTAGCTAGTTTTAAGCCAAAATTGGGGTACAACAGCTGCCCCCCTTTGCGGGATTTTACGCAGTAAATGACACGTAAAGGTTTGGTATCCCAATTTTAACTGTGTGAATTTTTAAACCAATCCAAAATATTTTGAACCATTACTTTAATCCGCCACAATACTTTAATAGAGAACCACTCCCATCTTGGCTAATCATGGGATTTTCTTAAAGTGCTCGGGATCACTAGGGCCATTCCCGGCTTGGCCAATCTTAAAAGTCCACGGGATCACTAGGGCCATTCCCGGCTTGGCGAATCTTAAAAGTGCGCGGGATCACTAGGGTCATTCCCGGCTTGTCTAATCATTGGAAATGATTTTAGTTATTTATATTTTTTTTTATAAAATGCTCGGGATCACTAGTGTCATTCCCGGCTTGGCAAATCTTAAAACTGCACGGGATCACTAGGGCCATTCCCGGCTTGGTACATCATTGTAAATGACTTTTTTATTTTTTATTTTTATAAAGTGCTCGGGATCACTATGGCCATTCCCGGCTTGGCTCTCAATTTTAATCCATGATAATAGGTTTAATCCATCATGAAAGCATAATAGCTTTAATCTGCCATGAAAGGCTAATTTAATTCACAAATACTTTTAATTCATAACTTTAATCCAAATAATGGTTTTAATCTGTCATAAAAGCGTGATAACTTTAATCTGCCATGGAAGGCCATTTTAATCCACAAATACTTTTAATTCACAACTTCAATCCAAATAACAATTTTAATCTGCCATGAAAGGCCATTTTAATCCGCAAATATATTTAATTCACAACTTTAATCCCAATAACAATTTTAATCTGCCATGAAAGGTCATTTTAATACACAAATAAATTTAATTCAAAACTTTAATCCAAATAACAGTTTTAATCTGCCATGAAAGGCCATTTTAATCCACAAATAAATTTAATCTGAATCCCGATGATGAAATGTGTTTTAATCTGAAAAATATTTTAATGCAAAAGATAACCTGAAATTTAATCTTAAAAGTTCAAAAACCTCTTAATGTGAAAATATATTAATTTAGAATTGAAGTAATGAAATTCGGTACATGAAAACTTCAAAATGATTGATGCATATGTATAAGAATATGATAATAAAGTCCGGCGCCACACTATACACCTGCGCAATTACTAATCACATTTTATGGTATCCTTTTCTACTTCATTCTTTGATCAACGTATTATTTCTGATCATTTATTCAAATACTCAATTTGACTCTGTCTTAATAATACGGCTATACCTGAGAAGATATAATAGACGCCAGAACGAAATATTTCAAAATTTTCATTAGGCAAATACTCGAATGAGAGTAATTTGAAAATGAATGTTTGAATTTAAAATCAATATGACTTACTGCCTGCGCTAAAAACTGCCCCAGTTTTTGCGCGTTATTTATCAAATATATTTTATGCCCATACAAATTTTACCCTAGTTGGTCATCTTTTAATAATATATTTTTCAACCTCAATTTTTTAGTTCAAATTTTCCCAAGCATAGGATGTCAATATCCACCAATTTTCATAAGTTGATATTTCCTTTTTTAAAACAAATCCATGTCATATGTGTAGCACTGAGTTCTTATCTTTAAAGGGTCACGGACTTTTAATTTCTATAAATCAATCTTATCTTTAAAGGGTCACGACTCCCAAGATACCGATTTGGTACACAATTTTCAATATATCATAGACTCATTTTTCAAAAAGGTTGAACCACAGGTCCTGTTTTTATACAAAAGGACAACATTTTCCTATGCTCTTGGGTATCCCAAGACTTCTTTGAACTCCTACAACTCTACATCACTCTCTTGTGACTCTTCAACGTCACCGGTGATTTTCTAAAAAGGCAGACATTTCTCTAAAGACGTAGGTAGGAGTCGCTCTAAAAAGTGATAATGAACTGTCATTATTGTCATCCGATCACTAGCTTTTTTACTGTTCTTTTCTTCTTCTTTTTTTCTTCATTTTAATTCTTCTTCTCCTTCTTATTGGTAGTACAGCACTACTTTTATAATTATTGCTCACTGGTTCGTCCATTACCGATCGCACCCTCCAAATCCTCAATATTATTTGTTCGTCGTTCTGAACTCGTCCAAAGCGATCCTTCTTCATACCAGCTCTTTAGGCTCTCAATCGATTCGTTTAAGGTAACAGTTTCGGATCTCTTCAGTTAAGATCTCTGTAATTTGGATTTCTTGATATCTGGTAATTTCGTTTTATAGATTAATGCCTTTAAATTTGGTATTTGTTTGTGATGGATTTTTGTTATTGAACTGAAAACTTAAGAGATACAACCCAGAAAATAGAAAGTATAGTGGGTTTCTGATCTCTCAACACCCAGAAAAACCAGAAGGAAAAAAAAATCCAAAAATTTCCAGAAAATCCTTGAACAAACCTGATCTAGACTTATAATTCTGTTTTTCTCTGGAATTTTTCCATTGAATCCTTGGCGTTTCTTCTTCTCTTTCTGTTTTTCCAGCAGCGCTGGCTGTTTCTTCCCTTTTCTTCGTCGTAGGGTTAGTGCAATAATCTTGGGCCGATTTGGAAGCATTTAGGTTAACTAAATGACTTGGGCCGGATCGTGCGGGCCTTAAACGTTTATCCAGTTTATTTTAATGATTTTCTGATTTTGCCTATTCATTGGGCTTTAAGTGAATGGTTGTGTAACTTGTTATTTGATGTTGAGCTTCTTGACAAATTGAGCCTGGTGCATTTAGTTGTTGGACATGTGTGATGGACCGAGGCATTTTGAGTTCTAAATTCCTAATTAACAGATTTTGTGTTAACACATTCGGATTTTTTTTATGTAATTCCGACCTATTTGCATGTCACGTTTGAAAATTTGAAATTTATTGTGAGTTATTTGTTTTAACTTCTTTCACATATACAATATTTGGATTTTATGATTAATTCTTAACAATGATTAAATTTGTAATGTTTGCAGTTGTTGCCTAGTGGGAATTTCCTCTTGATCGGAAGCCTGATGGATTTATTTGTGATGATGTTTTTAGTGTCCGTTCTGATATTACTATTTTATGTGTATTTGATTTTTCACCTAGTGTGATTGATTCAGTTGAGTGAGACATGTAATATTTGGACGTTTTATTATCTGAATAAAGTTGTGTGGTAATGTACTGAATTGACTTTTTAATTTTTATTATTAGCATTATTAATTATATCAGTGCTACCTAGTTTTAAAGAAATTCATAATTCACATTCCTCAAATTCAAATGTCACAAGCGTCTACTTCAAAAACCGAATCAATTTATCCTCACAACATGACAATTAATTAAGTATTAACACAAGTCGATATTTTCGGGGCTAATCACCAAAACTGCCCCAGTTTTGGTGTGCACTCACTGATCCAATCTCGCCTAAGGTTGCTTTGAGTCCACTGTATCCACCACTTCTTGTCAACTTATTGCAACCCTTCAAGGATAACATATGAATGGGACGCCCCAATGCATAAAACATCAATTTAAAATTCATTAACCGATTCTTCGGGTTCATCCTCAAATTCGTTTTATTTTTATTTTTTATTCTTATTTTATTTTTATATTTTATGCTTTTCCAAAATTTATATTGTATATTTTTGTAGTGTATAAAAGTTATATCGAGAATCTTTACCTACGATGGAATTGATTCGGGGAATGCATCGGATGCACCCTCAAAAAGATTCTTGAGGTGAGAGTGTTTCTAAGAAATTGGACCATGGATGGAAAAATTCTGTGAACCTCAACATTAGACTTTCAATATAATTTTTATGTTTCCTAAAATTATTTTATTCAATTTTAACATAGTTTTTATCAAACTTATTTTTATCTTATTTCAATATATTTTTGTTACTCAATATATGATTCCTGCCATAATTAATTTTTCTTAAAAAAATCATTTAATGGGATAATAAAAGTTAAATTGGCAACTGTTTTAAAACAGACATTGTGGGGTGCCTAACACCTTCCCCACACGTAACAAACTCACTTACCCATTTTCTCTGGATTTTCGCAGACCAAATTATTTTTAAACGGTGACCAATTGCACCTATTACAATTGGTGGCGACTCTATTTTTAAAATTCCTCTTCGGTAAACCGGTTGCGACAGTTTCTATCAGAAGCTGGGGTAGATAGACACCTTCAAATGGCAATCGCACCGGTTTTGCGAAGAGGAATTTTAAAAATAGAGTCGCCACCAATTGTAATAGGTGCAATTGGTCACCGTTTAAAAATAATTTGGTCTGCGAAAATCCAGAGAAAATGGGTAAGTGAGTTTGTTACGTGTGTGGAAGGTGTTAGGCACCCCACAACGTCTGTTTTAAAACAGTTGCCAATTTAACTTTTATTATCCCATTAAATGATTTTTTTAAGAAAAATTAATTATGGCAGGAATCATATATTGAGTAACAAAAATATATTGAAATAAGATAAAAATAAGTTTGATAAAAACTATGTTAAAATTGAATAAAATAATTTTAGGAAACATAAAAATTATATTGAAAGTCTAATGTTGAGGTTCACAGAATTTTTCCATCCAATGGTCCAATTTTTTACAAACACTCTCACCTCAAGAATCTTTTCGAGGGTGCATTCGATGCATTCCTCGAATCAATTCCATCGTAGGTAAAGATTCTCGATATAACTTTTATACACCACAAAAATATACAATATAAATTTTGGAAAAGCATTTTATAAAAAAAAATATAAATAAATAAAATCATTTCCAATGATTAGCCAAGCCGGGAATGACCCTAGTGATCCCGCGCACTTTTAAGATTCGCCAAGCCCGGAATGGCCCTAGTGATCCCGTGCACTTTCGACTTAACTGACACAGTTTTATGGCTTCTAGATAATGGCTCAATTTCGATAGTGCTCAAGATTTTCATGTATGCAATGCAAATTAAAAATAATGTAAAATGTGAACGGGATCAAGAATATATACAAAAATATATGTGCAAACAAAAACAACATATAAAAACTTCATATGTACATCAAAACATCTTATGTAAGAAAACAGAATCATATATACAATAGAATAAAACTTTTTTTTTTTAAAAAAAGAGGTAAAATCGTGTATGTGTAAGCAAGACAACATGTGTATATATACAATAAAACAAAATAACATATATACAAAATAGAATCACGTATATACAAGCACAACAACAATATGTACCACACAGTAAGGTTAGAAGTAGTTTCCCGTATCCTATAACTCTATGGTCATTGGCTATGGACAGTCTAGGCTCCCGACTTATTCCCCCGCCAGTGTCCATTACTGGAATAGCCTGGGTCCCTCTTAATAGAGGAGTGGGTCGAGTGAGGATTTTTCTCGAGCCTGCACGGGGATTGAAATCCCTCGAAGGTCTCGTTTACTCCATCCTCTCCTAAGGGTTTTGAGCCCGAGTTGTTGGACTCATGAAAAGGTGTCGTGCACAATGTGTGAGGACAAAAAAGCTCGAAACATATCTACAATCAACATTTTTTGAAAAGAAGAAAATAATAACAAGAACATATCAATCAAAATTTTAGGAAAATAAAACACCAAATATATGTAACTAAAAACAACAGAATCAAATAATGGGATAAGAAAAATTAAATTTAATTGGCCCAACTCACTAGTTTTTTTTTTAGAAATACATATATACATTTTAAAAAACTAGTCCTCCCCAGCAGAGTCACCAGTTACCAAATTCCTCTTGATTTTGTATTATGAAATGGTCCCCAGCAGAGTGGCCAGTTGTCGCAACCGGTTTTGCGAAAGGAATTTTTAAAAGAGAGTCGCCACCAATTGTAATAGGTGCAATTGGTCACCAATTAAAATAATTTGGTCTGCGAAAATCCAGAAAAATGGATAAGCGAGTTTGTTACGTATGGGGAAGGTGTGAGGCACCCCACAACGTCTGTTTTAAAAAAACAGTTGCCAATTTAATTTTTATTATCCCATTAAATGATTAAGAAAATCAAATGTGATATTTTAACAAAAATATATACATGAGATACGATAATTAGACATAATATAAAAACTATATTGAGAGTCTAATATTAAGGTTCATGGGACTCTTCCATCCAATGGTCAAATGTCCATGAAACACTCTCACCTCAAGAATTTTGTCTGAAGGTGCATCCAATGCATTCTTCAAATTAATTCCATCGTCGGTTAAGACTTTCGATATAATTTTTATACACACATAAAATATATAATATAAATGCTTAAAAATAAAAATAAGAACTCCTATCCATCCAATGGTTAGGAATTCCCAAAAAATTTCCTCAAGAATCCGATCGAAAACATCCAATGCCACTCGATTAGTTCCATCGTCGGATTAACCTTTTGATATAATTTTTATATAAAATATGAATGCTAAAAAAAATTCTCTCCATCCAATGGATGAGAATTTCCCTTTATTTTATCCTCAAGAATCCTTTTTGGATAACATCCAATGCTTCCCCGTTTGGTTCCGTCGTCGGATATTTGGCCATTTGAACATAGAAAATCGTATGATTTGATTCTTTTTAAAATTATTTAAACAGCCCAATATCCTACAATTATCAAACCGGCCCAATTTTTCATAAACCGATCTTGACCCAAAACACTAAGGCCCAGCATATTAAATAAACCAATCTCGGCCCGTTAACAATACCAACAAAAACCAAACCAGGCCCATAACAGAAACTCAAACCCAAAAATCAAACAAAATCGGCCCAGCAGCTCAATCAGGCCCGACCCGATCACTGTTCATCATCTCCTTCCTTGACAGCACCACCGGCGCCGGTAGTCTTCCCGTCCCGTCCAACTACACACCTGGAAACAGTGAAAACAGAGCAGCAAAACAGCAAAACAAGATCCAGAAATCCACAATAACAAGCATAATTGGTACAGATTTAAACAATAAAAGAACTTTAAATACAAGATTGAAACTACCTCGGGTTCCCCTCCGGATCTTTTCCTCTTCAAAGTCTCTGGATTTTCATTCCTCTGCCGTGCTTCCTTACCTTCTCGAACGACAATCGCACCGTTGAGAATAAAGTTTCGGGTGTTACGAAGCTACTATCCAAATTTCACTTCGATCGGACCACGGATCGGTCCTTGATTGTTGATTGCAAAACCTGTGCGCAGTGTCTCTTCTCCCCAGAATTGCAGTCACTTTCTATCAGTAACTGGAGTAGATAGACACCTTCAAATGGCAATCGCACCGATCAGAATAAAGCTCCAAGTGTTGTGAAGCTAATTTCCAAATTTCACTTCGATCGGACCACGGATTGTTCCCCGATCATTCCTTCCAGAAAACTGGTGCAGCACCCCTAAATCCACTCTCCTCCGAAATTCCTCCCAAAAAAACCAAAAAACCCCCCTCTTTCTCTGTTTCTTCTTCCATTTTTATAAACCAAAAACCGAATCAAACACCTCCCCAAAATCAACAAAATCGGCTTCCAAAGCCTCTCTCTCTCTCCATTTTCAACCTTTCGGCGCCTCTTTCTCCTTTTTTTTCTTCTCTTCCACCTACCAACGGCGGCGGCTCCCTCCAAGCAACAAAAGCTTTTTCCACAAAGCTTTCTCTTCTTTAGGTATTAGGGTTAGGTTTAGGTGGTGGGCTGGGTAGGATAGCTTGGGCTTTGGCTTTTGGTGAGTTAAATGGGTGATGGGCTCGGTTTGGGTAGAATTACTTGAGTAATGGGCTGGGCCAACTGGGCAATGGGCTAATTAATTTTGGATTTGGTTAAATTGGGTAGTTGTAGTATTTGATTATTTAGGGCTTAAGTTTGGGTCAAAATTTGGATGAATTATTTAGTATATTTTTATTTTTATTTATTTTATTTCTTTTTCTTTCCTTTTAAATTGAAACTTCCCGGACAAAAATGGGGTACTACAGCTGTCCCCCTTTGCGTGACTTTACAACGTAAATGACGCGCAAAGGAGTAGAAAACCGATTTTTGTACCACCTGAAACATGTAAAAATGCACGGGATCACTAGAGCCATTCCCGGCTTGGCTGATCATGAGAAATGATTTTTTTTATTTTTTATTTTTAAAAATGCTCGGGATCATTAGAGCCATCTCCGGCTTCGCCAATCTTTGAAAATGATTTTTTTTTTTTGAAAAATGCTCGGGATCACTAGAGCCATCTCCGGCTTGGCTGATCATGGGAAATGATTTTTTTATTTTTTTATTTTTGAAAAATGCACGGGATCATTAAAGCCATCTCCAGCTTGGCCAATCTTTGAAAATGATTTTTTTTTTTGAAAAATGCTCGGGATCACTAGGGCCATTCCCGGCTTGGCTGATCATTCAAAATGATTTTTTTGAAAAATGCACGGGATCACTAGAGTCATTCCCGGCTTGGCTAATTATTGGAAATGATTTTTTTTTTTTTGAAAAATATCTGGGATCACTAAGGTCATTCCCGGCTTGGTTGAAAAATGATGATGATGTTTCCAAAATTGCTTGATTTTCAATTTCAAGCATGGCTAGAATTTATTTATTTATTTGTTTTTTTTTCTTTTTTTTTTGAAAAATGCTTGGGATCACTAGAGCCATTCCCAACTTGGCTGAAAATGATGATTGATTTCTTTTTTCTTAAACATACAGATGGTCGGGATCACTGTAGTCATCCCTGGGCTTATCCGTGACATGGGCTGGACTTGGGTAAAAATACATAAACTGACACTGTAGAGTTCTTAGTTGGGCCTCTCCATATTCGCGACCACATTCAACAATTGCTCCCACCTTTGTCGGCTGGTGTCGCAACCGATTTTGCGAAAGAATTTTTATTTAAAATAATAGAAGTCGCCACCAATTGAATAGGTGCAATTGGTCACCATAAAAAATATAATTTTGGTCTACGAAAAATCCAGAAAAAGGGTAAGTGAGTTTGTTGCGTATGGGGAAGGTATGAGGCACCCCACAACGCCTGTTTTTAAAAAAACAGTTGCCAACTTAACTTTCACTATCCCATTAAATGACTTTTTCCGATAATATTAATTATAGCGTACGTAAAATATGATATATAAGATAAAAATAACATTTAGAGGAATATAATAACTATATAGGGTAAAATAATTTTAGTAGATATATCAAAATAGAATAAAATAAACTTATAAAAATATATGTATAAATTATATTCGAATATAATAAAATAATTTTATAATACATACAAAGACTATATATATAAAGTATAATGATTATATAAATTATATGACAAATTACATAAGATAAAAAATAATTTAAATACATATAGGGTTATATGAAAATAAATTAAAATGAACTCATAAAATACATAATAATTTTATAATATATATAAAAACTATATTAAAAATCTTAATATTGAGGTTCATAGGGTTTTGTCCATCCAATGGCCAAATTTCCCAAGAAACGCTCTCACCTCAAGAATCTACCCAAGGGTGCATCCAATGCATTCCTCAAATAAATTCCATCGTGGGCAAAGATTTTTAATATAATTTCCATATAATACATGAATTTAAAGTAAAATAGAATAAAATAAAATAATAATGAATAACATAAAGTAGGATAGAAATAATGTCAAAATGTAAATATAATATTAAAATAACATAACATATTATGTAAATACGTAATAATGATATAAAGTTAATAACATAATATTACTAATGATAATAATAATAAGATACCAAAATAACAAGAATATAAAAATAGAGCAAACAAATAGATATATATATAAATTTAATAAAAATAGTAAATAGATAAATAAAAAATAAAATAAAAATAAAAATAAGAAAATAAAATAAGAGTGATTATAATAATAAAAATAAACCGAAAATAAAAAAATAAAAACAACAACAACAATAATAATAATAAATAAATAAATAAATAAAATAAGATAAAATATGTAAAATAATAAGAAAATAAAATAAAACATGTAAGATAAATAAAGATAAAAACAAAAACAAAAAAATGTTGGGAACCGAATTTTTACTGGAAATTATACGATATCAATTATCGCAAATCCCCTAATCCAACATATCCAAATATTAAATCACACAATTAACACATAAATCAAACAATATCACATCAATCATATAATTCACATAAACACATTTCAAGTAAATAACATATTAACAAGGTTAAAAGATAATGAATGAAATGGAATGCAATCTCGGTTCCCTTTTTTATATTGATAACTCATCATCTCAACCATACTATTAAATTAGTATGATTGAAAAAATTATGATTTATTATCGAAATAAAATTATTATATTGAAGGCTTCACCTTAGACTTTGTGAAACCCTTTTCCATCCAATGGTAAGGATTCCATAAAATCATTTCCTCAAGAATCCATTCGGGAGAGCATCCAATGCTTCCTCGTTGGTTCCGTCGTCGGATATATCTTCAATATAATAATTAGGGCCTTTGGAAGCATACACAACATATCACCAAAATAACTCAATTTAACGCAACAGAAAAACAAATGACAAAACTCGAGATCCAACTATCTTACAACACCCAAACTCTAAAGATATAATCCAAGCTAATAATCCACCAAAAATTCACAGAATCATTTCATGAAACCCCTCGAAAAACATATATAATTATTTTAAACCTTCCCATAAATTTATCTTTACATAGCATCTCAACTACATATCCTATGCATATTCACAATACACATATTTCTATATATCACATACATGCTCACCTATACACACACGTGTACATATATAAATATATATAAGAATCATACAGGCACAGCACAGCACAGCACACCCATAATCATATATCCATTGTCAAAATGTATAATATAATCACATATATAGATATATATACGCACAACACCCTTTTTATGAAGCAAGTTTTCACAGCACTCTATGCACTTACATATGTGTATCATGCATGCTTATAATGGTACACGTAATCTAAAAAACAAACACTGCATGTGCGAAATGCCTATATATAGATATGTCTATCATGCAACCCAATACAAATATATGCAATAAAAAAACGAAAAGAACCGGTCGATATATAGTACCCGCGGTGGCTGTGATATCAAGTGAAATATGGGTGAGGTGAGCTGATGTCTGGGTAATCACGGTGATGTCAGTGGGGAAGATGAATGAAGGTGATGGGCTGCTGGGCAAGGTGGAAAGAACTGGAATGAATGATGAGTAATACAATGAACTCGAGGGAAGAAGAAAAGAGAGGAGACATGTGGCCAACGTGAGTACCATCTCCCTCTCTTCTCTCTAATTTCCCAGCATTTTTCAAAAATTTCGAGAAACCAGAAGCAAGAATTTTTTCTCCAAAAAATCCGATCCAAAATTTTCAGAATAACCCAGAGAACCTCAAGCTACCATGAAAGGAAATCCCCCAAAAAAATTTCGAAGGAAGAAGAAAGAATTTCCCCCTAAAGGAATCGAGAGCCCCCCCAGAACAGAGAATCCTCTCTTCTATTTATAAGAAAATATTGGCTTTGATTCCCTCCAATCAATCATGATTTCTTCCCCTTAATATCTAGCCGAAATCCTTCCAATTCTCACCAAGGATCACTCTAACTCTTTATTTCCATTCATTTACCAGCATCTATCTCTCTCTTTCCCCTTTTTCGGGCGTCTCTCTCGCTCTTTCCTTTTTCTCTTCCGACAACGGTACTATCCCCTCAACCCTAGCCGTCACCCCTTTCTCCCCTCTTTCATTTTCGTATCTCATGAGTCATGACCTGCAGGTGAAGAAGAAAGAGACATGGGCTGGGCCAGGACTTTGAGGTCTTCAAATTATTTACTTGGGCTACCTTAAGTTTTTAATTAAAATAATGAGTTAAGTGGCCCAAGAGGATGAAGAGAATCTCTTGTAATTTTTAGGCTCAAAATGTTTATGAGCCATAGGCTTGAGCTACTAATTGTTACTTTGGGCTTGGACCAAAAATGGGGTACAACAGCTGGCCTCCGGCTGATGCTCATGAGCCGGTGTTTCTTGAATACAGCGAGGTGATGGTGATCTAGTAACAGACCGAGATGTTTCCCCCAGTAATACAACTTGTGTCAGTGATGCTTTTCGCCTCTTGGCAGCAGTGGTCATTTGGTTAATGCCTTTCCACCAGTTATTTCTCTGTACAATGCTTACTGGAAAAAATGGGGAGATTTGGCTTATAGGAGGACGAATGCCTTTGCTCAAAACCAATCGGGTAACGAGTCGTGGGAAATATAATTTTCCGACCTTCGATGGTCTATTCTCCACGAAACTCTGTGTCTTTAGAATAGTGGTCATAAAGAATTCTCCAATATCAAACCATACTCCCTGATACATATAGTATAGGGCATGAAGAATCTTACCCCGTCTCTGGTGGTGGTGGCCGATGGGGCAAAGATTGTGCCGGAGAGCATCGTCCAGCAACCACATCTTCGGTGGCAAATATGAGCGGCGTGTAGCGTTTACTTTCTTATCGCTCTGTCCTCGACACATGTTGTCAATTATCTCCTTCTTAGAAACAGATACCGGCGCTTCGAAACCGGTAGCTACATCATAAGAAGGGGGATACCATAAACACTCGCATATGTCTGTTGTGGTGAACTGGAGTTTTATACCAATTACCTCCACCTGGTAAATCGGATGCGGTCCAGTTCTCGTACTCGGTGGTAACATTTCAAGAGTCTCGTAGAAATCACGAACTATACGAGGGTAAACTGATAAATTACCTGTAGGATCTGGGTTAACCAAAAATAACATAGAGTGATCCTGGAGGTAGTTTACAGCCCAACGAGCGCTGGAATCTCTAAGAATGTGAAGGTCGAATCGTCGCTCAGGAATAATTTCCGCTTTAGCAAACAACGTGATTGCTTGTAAGCGGGGTGACAGAGTCCCATCCATTAAATGAGATGAAAGATGGGTGAGGATTTTCACTTGATGAAGGTGAGATGTAGTGGAAGAAGAGGTGGAACAATGAACGAAAATCACTGAAAGTGAGTAATTGTGTCAGTAATGGAAGGAATAAAAATGAAGTGATGAGATCAGAGTAAAACGATGATCAGTGGAAGTGAAGGAAAATCTGAAAGAGACGAGATGATGAGATGATACAGATGATAGTTATGGTAAAGACACATGACTCCAAGAAGAAGAGAAAAACTCGACCATAAGCGACAAAACAATAAAGAATGAACGTAAAATTTCAAAAGTAGTTGAAAAGTCGACATCACGGATGATACGGTGAAAACATGTCACTTAGTGGAAAGGCGAAGAAATCCGTCAGATGAGACAAAACTTGGCCAGAAAGGAAGAGAGATGAGAAATGTGGGGATACGTGCCTGAGCTGGCAATAGAGACACGATAGAGATGGGAAGAGACAGATGGCCGAAAGAAAATGAAAGAAATAAAGAAAGTCATATGCCTGAGCTATGACAGGGATGGGAAAGAGACATGATGGAGATAGAGAGGAAAACGATAGAGACATGAAAAAAAATATGGCCAAAAGATACAAAATATTTTAAAAACACATGCCATGAAAACAACAAGAATGAAGAAAGTCGTGCATGCCTGAATTGCGACAGTGATGAGGAAAGGCACGATAGAGACGGTGAAAACGTGTGACTCAACAGTGAAGAGATTTTTTTTATTTTTGTTTGAAAAATGCTCGGGATCACTAAGGCCATTCCCGGCTTGGCGAGTCATTGAAAATTATTTTTTTTATTTTTTTTTTGGAAAAATGCACGGGATCACTAGGGCCATTCCCGGCTTGGCCAATCATAAAATATTTGAAGAAAGATATGCATACCTGATTCATGAAGATTGTCTGAATTTGTACTGTTTGAACAAACCTGTCAAATGATAAGCAACATGCAACGATGATGCATGCAATGACATATATTGCACAATCATGAATACATCACTTGAAACAAATGCAATACTCTCAAGTTTTTTCATTTTTCCTTGTTTTTTGTTTTTTTTTCTCTTTTTTTTGTTGCTGTTGACAACTTTCTTCAAAACACATGTGCCCACATTTCTTAATTAAAACCTTTTTTATGTTCCAAATCATTCCTCAGCTAATAATACATATCTCGACCACGAGGTTTTTTCTCATCCCTTTTTCAGTGTAGGACACCAACATCCATCAATGTTCTGACAAAAAGTAATATTCAAATGCACTTATCACGCTTTCTGTCAAAACTTTTGTCAATGATGAATTTAACAATACGACTATGCATGCCAAATGGAAAACTTCTTGGAGGATGAATGAGATGTGAAAATGGATGAGCAAAGTCAAAGAAATGAACACTTCGATAAAATTTAATAGAAAATGATGAGTGACGATAGGAAGCTTTATTTTGGGGGGAAGAGGAAATGTCAAAGAAATGAGAAATAGACTGAGCTTTTCCAAGATAAAAAATTGCGACAATTCAAAGATTACACCAAAACTGCCCCAGTTTTGGTGTGCCCTCAATTAACAATGATTAAATCCAATTTGCATCAGATTATATCTGAACCCTTCATTTTTGGCAACAAAATTCTTCTTTTGATATAATGATCGCGCCAAAAACTGCCCCAGTTTTGGTGCGTGTCTAGGAAGCCAATTATGTGCCTTCACCCATACCACCACAAATCAAATTGATCACCAATCGTGACACTGTTCAAAGTCCAACGAGTCCATGCCTGAACTGTTTTTCTGAACTTCCAATCTGAATTCAATGTATCCTTTCTCCTCTTTGTTTTTCTTCTTTCCTTTTCATTTTTCCTCATTGTTCGTTTTTTTTTTTTTTTTTTTTTGTCCCTAATTTTTTGCCTAGAGCGCCCTTTCAGGTTTTCACTCCAGCGGGATTTTTTTGGTCATAATTATGCAAATGTCTCTATTGAAGACAGTAACTCAATTTATTCATCAGAAACTAACTTTCCCAAAAAATAAACAACACCACGTCTGCAATGTTCCCCAATTACTGAAATGATGGAAAATAAAAATTCCCTGACTGAAATCCTAGGTTTTCATGATTTTCAGAAGAATAACAATTCTGTGGTTGGGCTTGTGTAGTAGAAAACTGTATGGTATGCCTTCCAAAATCATTGGATGACTGATTAGGCATGTGTGTCATGGTTCCATGGTTGCCTGCAATATACGTCACTAACAAATCAATACTTTTGGACAAGTGATCCAGACGTGCCTCAATCTGCGTTAACCTTTCAGCTACGTCAGTGGTTCCGGATGACTGAGAATGATGAATGGTAGGGGATTCAGCCACAGTAGGAGTCTCTACAATATCATCATCCTTATATCTTCCGATCATTCTGCGATCAATAGCACACTTCGGATACTGCACCTCCTCATGCGGTGCCCAAAGAACTCCAGCTCTCATGCACAATGTGCAGATCAGAGAGGGCAAACAAGCCCTATGGTTGTTGTATTGCGACAACTGTGTACTATGGAATTGTGCAAAATTTTGCCAACATCAATTGATTTTCCATGTAGAATACAATAAAGCAAAATTGCTCTATTTTTGCGGATATCTGTTGCATGACTACTTGGCATGAGCTTCGCCCAGACAAATCGCATCCAAGTCCTGCTATTTTTTGTCATAGCAGATGTGGGAAATGAGACTCCCACCCCATTAAATTTCTTCCAGACGGCTCCTGGCTTACACAACGTACGAATCACTTCATCCAAAATAGTATCAGACTCCAGCAAGGCCGAGAAATCGTCATTGACGATATCTGGAAGATTGTAAACTGCATTGATGGTTTTGCTATCAAATGGGACCATCATACCCCGAACATATACATGCTCATACCCTACAACTGCATTTGCATAAAATTCCCTTACCACTGGGACAACTGCGGGTTTTGGCTGTGCAACAAAATCCTCCCAACCCCGCTCAGCAATAATTTTTGCAATTGCAGGCTCCGCTGTTAAAGAAGTTTGCAAACCTCTCTCTGAAATGATTTTTCTCCTCCTTATTGATTGTTGATATTTCCTAACCGCTTCCTGACAGATAAAGCGATTTAGATCAGTCTTTTGAGGGGGTTGCTCGAATGGTCTTTTGGTAGCCATAGAGATGAGCTAACTGAGGTGGTTCAAAATCGACCTGTGAAGTGGGAGAAGATCACGAAGGATTTCAAACAAGGAGTTTTAACGGTGTAAGAAAAGAGAAAGAATTGGCAGATGGCCTGCTAGTAAAGCTGAGTTGACGGTGAAGAGGTGACTCAAAGAGGAAGAAGGCGAAGTTGGCCAGAAGATAGAGACAACATTGAAGAAGGCTTTGAATAAAATGTCATGAAAGAGAGAGATGAGAGGAAAAGTCAGGATTCACGGTTGAGTAGGTGGAAGAGATTACAAAGAAATGCAACTCAAGATGGCTGGAGAGACAAAAAATCATTAAAGAAGAGTTGAATAATTGGCAAAAGAATGAGACAATGGATGAATATTGGAATGCACGCCTGAATTAGCGATAGAGATGGTGAATGATTGTAAAATAGCTCATTTGGCAACCAAAAGATCTGCAGACAAGAAAATCACTCATTGAACATAGAAATTGTCCTCACATGGTCAACATCGTAACTTGCGCATATCTGCTCCTCAACTATGCTCATTATTGATGGTATCAATTCAAGTCACCTTAGCCATATTGAAACCGTCAGTCTTAATCTCAAAGTCAATGTACACTATCCTCACCATTGCCACCATTATCAATCAGCACGTGGTCACATAACAAAAGTATTTATTGCACTATTCACTTGTATGGGAGCCACATATTTCTTTCTGAATTTCCTCCATAATCTGTTTGGTTTCCCTGTCCTTTTCTGAGTCATTTGACCAATATTCTCTTCCCTCACTGTACCTGAGGATTCAAATCTAACATCCCTGTTCGGGTGGCAAAAATCTTCTGATGATATTTCAAATTCATTCTCAATGTCAGAGAAGGATTCAACATTATTTATTGAGTGCACCCAAAAACTGTTTCATTAGATTCATCTTTTTCTTTATCATCAATTTCAATCTTGGTGAATGGAATGGTAGAATGTGTGAGATTTGGAAATTATGGAAAAATGAAAGAGAATAATTTTGAGAATTTTGAACGAAGAGCTTTATTCATGGTGATAATACAGAAAAGATGAAATGATGCAACATGCAACAGCCGTATTATTTTTAACCCGATCATTCTGCGATCAATAGCACATTTCGGATACTGCACCTCCTCATGCGGTGCCCAAAGAACTCCAGCTCTCATGCACAACGTGCAGATCAGAGAGGGCAAACAAAGCGCTATGGTTGTTGTATTGCGACAACTGTGTACTATGGAATTGTGTAAAACTTTGCCAATATTAATTGATTTTCCATGTAGAATACAATAAAGCAAAATTGCTCTATTTTTGCGGATATCTGTTGAATGACTGCTTGGCATGAGCTTCGCCCAGATAAATCGCATCCAAGTCCTGCTATTTTTTGTCATAGCAGATGTGGGAAATAAGACTCCCACCCCATTAAATTTCTTCCAGGGAGTTCCAGGCTTACACAACTTACGAATCACTTCATCCAAAATAGTATCAGACTCCAGCAAGGCCGAGAAATCTTCATTGACGATATCTAGAAGATTGTAGACTGCGTTGATGGTTTTGCTATCAAATGGGACCATCATACCCCGAACATATACATGTTCATACCCTACAACTGCATTTGCGTAAAATTCCCTTACCACTGGGACA
Organism: Euonymus europaeus; assembly: GCA_963580455.1. Classification (NCBI taxonomy): domain Eukaryota; kingdom Viridiplantae; phylum Streptophyta; class Magnoliopsida; order Celastrales; family Celastraceae; genus Euonymus; species Euonymus europaeus. Next base: position 17,162,728 of record OY756968.1, on the reverse strand, counting down.
ACTGCAGGTTTTGGCTGTGCAACAAAATCCTCCCAATCCCGCTCAGCAATAATTTTTGCAATTGCAGGCTCTGCTGTTAAAGGAGTTTGCAAACCTCTCTCTGAAATAATTTTTCTCCCCCTTATTGATTCTTGATATTTCCTAACCGCTTCCCGACAGATAAAGCGATTTAGATCAGTCATTTGAGGGGATTGCTCGAATGGTCTTTTGGTAGCCATAGAGATGAGCTAACTGAGGTGGTTCAAAATCGACCCGTGAAGTAAGAAAAGATCACGAAGGATTTCGAACAATGAGTTTTAGCAGTGTAAGAAAAGGGAAAAATTCGGCAGATGGCCTGCTAGTAAAGCTGAGTAGACGGTGAAGAGGTGACTCAAAGAGGAAGAAGACGAAGTTGGCCAAAAGATAGAAACAACGTTGAAGAAGGGTTTGAATAAAATGTCATGAAAGAGAGAGATGAGAGGAAAAGTCAGGATTAACGGTTGAGTAGGTGGAAGAGACCACAAAAATGCGACTCAAAGTTACGAAAGAGACAAAAAATCATTAAAGAAGAGTTGAATAATTGGCAAAAGAAGGAGACAATGGAGGAATATTGGAATGCACGCCTGAATTAGCGATAGAGATGGTGAGTGATTGTGAAATATCTCACTTGGCAACCAAAAGAGCCGCAGACAAGAAAATCACTCATTTAACATAGAAATTGTCCTCACATGGTCAACATCGTAACCTGCGCATATCTGCTCCTCAACTATGCTCATTATTGATGGTATCAATTCAAGTCACCTTAGCCATATTAAAACCGTCAGTCTTAATCTCAAAGTCAATGCACACTATCCTCACCATTGCCACCATTATCAATCAGCACGTGGTCACATAACAAAAGTATTTATTGCACTATTCACTTGTATGGGAGCCACATATTTCTTTCTGAATTTCCTCCGTAATCTGTTTGGTTTCCCTGTCATTTTCTGAGTCATTTGACCAATATTCTCTTCCCTCACTGTACCTGAGGATTCAAATCTAACATCCCTGTCCGGGTGGCAAAAATCTTCTGATGATATTTCAAATTCATTCTCAATGTCAGAGAAGGATTCAACATTATTTATTGAGTGCACCCAAAAACCGTTTCATTAGGTTTATCTTTTTCTTTATCATCGATTTCAATCTTGGTGAATGGAATGGTAGAATGTGTGAGATTTGAAAATTATGGAAGAATGAAAGAGAATAATTTTGAGAATTTTGAATGAAGAGCTTTATTCATGGTGATAATATAGAAAAGATGAGATGATGCAACATGCAACAGTCGTACTAAAACTTCATCAAAGACAACGTAAAGACATGCTCATTACAAAACCCAATAAGTGGTCATGAGCTAGACCACAAATGGTTGTGCATTTAGAGATTACTCCTTGAGGCCATTGATAAGATACTGAAAATTTCCAAACTGATCCAGTTACTAAGCTCAAAAACCAATGGGCGAGAAATGATTAGTAGTAGAGTTGACTTATTTATTTAACAGCAACATGAAGATTAAACGTCAATGCCCCAATATTATCGATTGCCAGCTCTATTTCCTTCTTTTTTTTTGATACCAACTTCATTAATATATGCATTCTATGAACAAAGAAAAATTTGTACATGTGATGGTAATAAATGACACGTATGTACATAGATAAAACTTAACTAATGCATGCAAAATAATACGTGAAATGTATATACAAACATGTGTGAGTGAAAGAGGGATATATACATGGGCGTAACTTTAAATAATGTATGCAAAATAAGTACATGAAACCTATATGTACAATCACTAAAATATATGTACGAATCAAAACAAAATATATACAACAAAATGATATATACAACACCATAAAACATAAGGTTAGAAGTAGTTTCCTGTGTCCTATGACTATGGTCATTGGCTATGGACAATCTAGGCTCTCGACTTATCCCCCACCAGTGTCCATTACTGGAATAGCCAGGGTCCCCCTTAACAGAGGAGTGGGTCGAGTGAGGATTTTTCGCGAGCCTGCACGGGGATTGAAATCCCTCGAAGGTCTCGTTTACTTCATCCTCTCCTAAGGGTATTAAGTCCTAGTTGTTGGACTCATGAAAATGGTATAGCACACGATGTGTGAGGACAATAATATAAAATAAAAAATCTCACAAAGCACAACACATTTTTTTAAAATAATAAAAGAATATCAATGAAAAAAAAAATAACTAGAGAAATAAAACAGCAAATATATTTAAACAAACAAAATCAAATAATGGGATAAGAAAAGTTAAATTTAGAAGGCCCAACTCACTAGTTTTTTTAAAGATTTATATATATACATTTAAAAATTAGTTCTCCCCAGCAGAGTCGCCAGCTGTCGCAACCGGTTTTGCGAAGAGGGATTTTAAAAGAGAGTCGCCACCAATTGTAATAGGTGCAATTGGTCACCGTTTAAAAATAATTTGGTCTGCGAAAATCCAGAGAAAATGGATAAGTGAGTTTGTTACGTGTGGGGAAGGTGTTAGGCACCCCACAACGTCTGTTTTAAAACAGTTGCCAATTTAACTTTTATTATCCCATTAAATGATTTTTTTAAGAAAAATTAATTATGGCAGGAATCATATATTGAGTAACAAAAATATATTGAAATAAGATAAAAATAAGTTTGATAAAAACTATGTTAAAATTGAATAAAATAATTTTAGGAAACATAAAAATTATATTGAAAGTCTAATGTTGAGGTTCACAGAATTTTTCCATCCAATGGTCCAATTTCTTAGAAACACTCTCACCTCAAGAATCTTTTCGAGGGTGCATCCGATGCATTCCCCGAATCAATTCCATCGTAGGTAAAGATTCTCGATATAACTTTTATACACCACAAAAATATACAATATAAATTTTGGAAAAGCATAAAATATAAAAATAAAATAAAAATAAAAAATAAAAATAAAACGAAAATTAAATAAAATAAATTTGAAATAAAAATAAAATTAAAATTAAAATATAAAATGAAAATAAAAATAAAATAAAATTAAAATTAAAATGTTGGGAACCGAGTTTTGAGGATTATACGATATGAATTATCGCAAATCCCGACTCAAATGTACTAACACGTAAAATCACGATAACACGTAAATCAAATAACACCGTTAAATTAATCACATAATTCATATAACATGGAAAAACACACCTTGAATAAAACACATCATCAATCATATAGTAAAAAAAACACATGAGAGGGACTCGGTTCCCGTTTTTATTTAGGTAATTCATCATTTCAACCATACTATTAAATTAGTATGATTGAAAATAATAATTTATTACCGAGGGTCGGTTTTCGTATCGAAGGCTCCGCACTTCATTAAATCCTTTTCCATCCAATGGTTGAGATTTTGTAAAATTATTTCCTCAAGAATCCTCTCGGGATAGCATCCAATGCTTTCTCGTTTTGGCTCCGTCATCGGATCAATTAATCGATCATACAATAAATCATGAATTAAATAAAGTATATATATTTTTTTAAAAAAGATCAAAGCCCAAGCATTACATATAATCCCTTGACCCAATTAAACAATTCTTTTTAAACCACAAATTTGCAAATAACAATCCCAACTTCATAACCATTACCACATTCAATTTAAAAGCCCATAACCCATTTTAACCTTATAATTCATGGATCTTCTTAGCCCAAATTCATGTTCAAAACCAAATGAATCATAGAAATCTAAACCGAAAGAATACAACCAAAGCCCGTTATTTATACCAAAACCCATGACCTAAAGCCCAATACAACTTTAAAAACAAAACACAAAAACAAACAAAACACCAAAGCCCGGATCATTAAAATAAATCATATCCGGCCCAAAACAAATACAAACCAAACCAAGACAAAACAAACTAAACCAAAACCTGGCCCATTAATTATACAAACAAAACCTAACCCAAATAAAACTCGGCCCATTAATTATAGAGTCCAGCCCGCTACTGTTCACCATCTTCCTTCTCCAGCACACGTCCGGCACACCTGCAAGCAGAGAAAACAGAGCAGCAAACCAGCAAAACCAGATCCAAAAATCCACAATAACAAGCATAATTGGTACAGATTTAAACAATAAAAGAACTTTAAATACAAGATTGAAACTACCTCGGGTTCTCCTCCGGATCTTCTCTTCTTCAAAGTCTCTGGATTTGCGTTCCTCTGCCGTGCTTCCTTACCTTCTCGAATGACAATCGGACCGCTCAGAATAAAGTTTCAGGTATTACGAAGCTTATATCCAAATTTCACTTCGATCGGACCACGGATCGGTTTCCGATCGTTGATTGCAAAACCTGTGCGCAGTGTCTCTTCTCCCCAGAATTGCAGTCACTTTCTGTCAGAGGCTGGGGTAGATAGACACCTTCAAATGGCAATCGCACCAATCAGAATAAAGCTCCACGTGTTGTGAAGCTACTGTACAAATTTCAATTCAATCGGACCACGGATCGTTCCCCGATCGTTGCGTCCAGAAAACTGGTGCAGCACCCCCAAATCCACTCTTCCCCGAAGGAACCCCCAAAATTCCTCAAAAAAACGCCACCCCCTCCAAAATCTGAAAGTGAGAGAAGGAAGAACTTCTCCCAGAAACCGAAACCACAAAGAAAACCCAAAAACCTCCAAAGAAGCCGACCCTGGCTCCCCCCTTCTCCTCGATCTCTCTGCCTCCATTTATATCCGAAGCCGAATCACCCCTCTCTCAGAAATCAGCAATCCCTCTCTAATCGTCAACCCTAACCCCCTTTGTTTGAATTTTCGGTACCCTCTCTCTCTTTTGGCATCCATTTTTCTTCTTCCCGTTGGTTCTGGTCGGACCTCTCTTTCTCTCTCTCTTCCCCATTTTCAAACCTCAGCCTTTCCGTTTCTTCCGTTTTTTCTTCTCTGTCGACATCTTCTTTCTTCTTCTTCTAGAATTAGGTTTCGGCTTGGGGTGATGTAGCACGGGCTGGGCTTCCCAAATTCAAGCCAACTAAAAACTTTGGGTCGGGCCGAGATTTTATGTTTTTTAAGCTTTTGGGCCTGAATTAATGGGACAAACGGGCCTGCTAATTTGGGTCATCAATTAGGTTAAAATGGTTTGGTTTAAATTATATTATGGGTCAGGCTTCTTGTTTGGGCTTAAATGACTAACCAGGGTAACATTTTAGGTTCCAATTGGGCCAGAAAATTTTAAACATTAAAGTTTATCGGGTCAATTAATCAAATCAACTAAATTCGAATTTTAAATTCGAATCCTAATTTTTGGTCCACGGTTGACTCTAATTCAGCCTATATGTCGGGCTTTATTATTATTTGCATTTTTTGGATTTTTTCTTAGCTAGTTTTAAGCCAAAATTGGGGTACAACAGCTGCCCCCCTTTGCGGGATTTTACGCAGTAAATGACACGTAAAGGTTTGGTATCCCAATTTTAACTGTGTGAATTTTTAAACCAATCCAAAATATTTTGAACCATTACTTTAATCCGCCACAATACTTTAATAGAGAACCACTCTCATCTTGGCTAATCATGGGATTTTCTTAAAATGCTCGGGATCACTAGGGCCATTCCCGGCTTGGCTGATTCTTTTTTTATTATTATTATTATTTTATAAAATGCTCGGGATCACTAAGGTCATTCCCGGCTTGACAAATCTTAAAAGTGCTCGGGATCACTAGGGTCATTCCCGGCTTGGCCAATCTTAAAAGTGCACGGGATCACTAGGGCCATTCCCGGCTTGGCGAATCTTAAAAGTGCGCGGGATCACTAGGACCATTCCCGGCTTGGCTAATCATTGGAAATGATTTTATTTTTTTATATATTTTTTTATAAAATTCTCGGGATCACTAGTGCCATTCCCGGCTTGGCAAATCTTAAAACTGCACGGGATCACTAGGGCCATTCCCGGCTTGGCACCTCATTGTAAATGACTTTTTTATTTTTTATTTTTATAAATTGCTCGGGATCACTATGGTCATTCCCGGCTTGGCTCTCAATTTTAATCCATGATAATAGGTTTAATCCAAAAGCATAATAGCTTTAATCTGCCATGAAAGGCTAATTTAATTCACAAATACTTTTAATTCATAACTTTAATCCAAATAATGGTTTTAATCTGTCATAAAAGCGTGATAACTTTAATCTGCCATGAAAGGCCATTTTAATCCACAAATACTTTTAATTCACAACTTTAATCCAAATAACAATTTTAATCTGCCATGAAAGGCCATTTTAATCCGCAAATAAATTTAATTCACAACTTTAATCCCAATAACAATTTTAATCTGCCATGAAAGGTCATTTTAATCCACAAATAAATTTAATCTGAATCCCGATGATGAAATGTGTTTTAATCTGAAAAATATTTTAATGCAAAAGATAACCTGAAATTTAATCTTAAAAGTTCAAAAACCTCTTAATGTGAAAATATATTAATTTAGAATTGAAGTAATGAAATTCGGTACATGAAAACTTCAAAATGATTGATGCATATGTATAAGAATATGATAATAAAGTCCGGCGCCACACTATACACCTGCGCAATTACTAATCACATTTTATGGTATCCTTTTCTACTTCATTCTTTGATCAACGTATTATTTCTGATCATTTATTCATATACTCAATTTGACTCTGTCTTAATAATACGGCTATACCTGAGAAGATATAATAGACGCCAGAACGAAATATTTCAAAATTTTCATTAGGCAAATACTCGAATGAGAGTAATTTCTCTAAAGTCGTAGGTAGGAGTTGCTCTAAAAAGTGATAATGAACTGTCATTATTGTCATCCGATCACTAGCTTTTTTACTGTTCTTTTCTTCTTCTTTTTTTTCTTCATTTTAATTCTTCCTCTCCTTCTTATTGGTAGTACAGCACTACTTTTACAATTATTACTCACCGGTCCGTCCATTACCGATCGCACCCTCCAAATCCTCAATATTATTCGTTCGTCGTTCTGAACTCGTCCAAAGCGATCCTTCTTCATACCAGCTCTTTAGGCTCTCAATCGACTCGTTTAAGGTAACAGTTCCGGATCTCTTCAGTTAAGATCTATGTAATTTGGATTTCTTGATATCTGGTAATTTCGTTTTATAGATTAATGCCTTTAAATTTCGTATTTGTTTGTGATGGATTTTTGTTATTGAACTGAAAACTTAAGAGATACAACCCAGAAAATAGAAAGTATAGTGGGTTTCTGATCTCTCAACACCCAGAAAAACCAAAAGGAAAAAAAATCCAAAAATTTCCAGAAAATCCTTGAACAAACTTGATCTAGACTTATAATTCTGTTTTTCTCTGGAATTTTTCCATTGAATCCTTGGTGTTTCTTCTTCTCTTTCTGTTTTTCCAGCAGCGCTGGCTGTTTCTTCCCCTTTCTTCGTCGTAGGGTTAGTGCAATAATCTTGGGCCGATTTGGAAGCATTTAGGTTAACTAAATGACTTGGGCCGGATCGTGCGAGCCTTAAACGTTTATCCAGTTTATTTTAATGATTTTCTGATTGGGCCTATTCATTGGGCTTTAAGTGAATGGTTGTGTAACTTGTTATTTGATGTTGGGCTTCTTGACAAATTGAGCCTGGTGCATTTAGTTGTTGGACATGTGTGATGGACCGAGGCATTTTGAGTTCTAAATTCCTAATTAACAGATTCTGTGTTAACACATTCGGATTCTTTTTATGTAATTCCGACCTATTTGCATGTCACGTTTGAAAATTTGAAATTTGTTGTGAGTTATTTGTTTTAACTTCTTTCACATATACAATATTTGGATTTTATGATTAATTCTTAACAATGATTAAATTTGTAATGTTTGCAGTTGTTACCTAGTGGGAATTTCCTCTTGATCGGAAGCCTGATGGATTTATTTGTGATGATGTTTTTAGTGTCCGTTCTGATATTACTATTTTATGTGTATTTGATTCTTCACCTAGTGTGATTGATTCAGTTGAGTGAGACATGTAATATTTGGACGTTTTATTATCTGAATAAAGTTGTGTGGTAATGTACTGAATTGACTTTTTAATTTTTATTATTGGCATTATTAATTATATCAGTGCTACCTAGTTTTGAAGAAATTCATAATTCACATTCCCAAATTGTACTCAAATGTCACAAGCGGCCAATAATTCACATTCCTCAACAACCGAATCAACTTATCCTCACAACATGGCAATAAAAAGAAATCCAAGAATTAACACAAGTCAATATTTTCGGGGATAATCACCAAAACTGCCCCAGTTTTGGTGTGCACTCACTGATCCAATCTCGCCTAAGGTTGCTTTGAGTCCACTGTATCCGCCACTTCTTGTCAACTTAATGCAACCCTTCAAGGATAACATATGAATGGGACGCCCCATGCATAAAACATCAATTTAAAATTCATTAACCCATTCTTCGGGTTCATCCTCAAATTCATCCCAAAAATCAACAAGATCATTATCAATGGGATCATCAAACTGAAAGGCATCTTCATCCATGATAAATTTATTGATAAAATCATCTACATGATCAGTAATAAGATCTAATAAAATTTGATCACGGATTTGGGAAAATAGTGCTATTTCAAGAATATGCTTGCGTAGATCGAATGGTAGGTTAAAATGATGAAATATACGCAAACATTCTATTTTGACAGAATTAGCATTTAGAATAGGATAACTCCAAAAACGCTCAAAATCATTCCCATAATGAACGACAACATTAATCTGCTCATTTTCTAATCCAAGATAAAGATGGTTGGTTTTTGTTTGAGAAAAATGATTGTCAAAGATGGGGGTTGAAAACCTTTGTAGAATATTTTGAAGTGAAGTGGATGCCATTTAGACATGAAAGAACCAAGTAGGAGGACTTTAATGTAGGAAGGTGAGTGAAATCAAGAGCAAGACATCAAATGATACCTGTGTGACAGTGATATTGGGAGGAATAATTGCCACAGTTAGCGGAGACAGTGAGATGAGGTGATAAATGGAGGAGACGGACTACCTTCAATTTCCTAACCAAAAGCCCCAATTCTTCCCTATCAAGACTCACGACCAATTCTCTCTTTTTTCTCCGATATTTGCTCTCCGAAAGCTCCTGATTTTTTTCTCGCAGGCCTCCAAAGGATTCTTCCCCATTTTCCAGAAAGGGGAATATATATAGGATGGTAAGGATGAAGTTGAAAATTATTTTAGGCAAAAAGGAAAAGATGAGTGGAAAAAATGTGTGAGTAGGTGTTGAAAAATGAATAAAGAGGTATTGAAAAATGTGAGAGTTGTTTGTTGAAAAGAGGTATTGAAAAATGTGAGAGTTGTCGTTGAAATGGAGTTAGTATTTGAAAAATGGGGTGGGCTTTTGTTTGAGTTTTGGATTGGGCTTGATTTCTTATTATGAAATGGTTTGGGTCGATTTTAAAATGGGTTTGATTTTGGAATTATGAATTTGGGGTAAATTTGGTTTGGACGAAAATCTGGGTAATGATTTGGGTTCAAGTTGAATAACGGGTCAGAGTTTTTCTTTGGGCTGAATCATTCTAGGGTGAAATTCACAGTAACGAATGCGACGCACCAAAAACTGCCCCAGTTTTTTGTGCGCATTTCAAATTAGTGTCGTCGAACCTAAACATTACAAAGTCTATTGTGCACTTACGACCACATCAATATGAGACAAATTGACAACCAGTTCTAAGATCATTAGCAATTCAACAAACTTATGTCTCAACTATCATTCACCAAATAATCGGGAGTCTAATCTTCCATCTGAATCAAATGATTTTCCTTTATCGACCATCTACTTCATTAACAGACCGAGTTGTTCTTTTAGTTATGCTACTTCTAGACTCAGTTAGTGCTTGCGTTCTATCGATTCCATTATTGTGGTGAGTCGCAATTGTGAGCGAGTGTTATAGTGGCGACCGTGACTTTATGTTTGTGCAATTTAAAAACCTTGTCATGTGCAAATAAAAACTTTTATGAAATTTTAAAAATATGTTCATTAATGAAAAATGCGTGATGGTGAGAATTTTGAACCATATCAAATTTTGAGAAATTAACCATAATCCATAGCGTTTAAACAGAAAATTTCTTAGTACATCTCATCAGTTTCAACGTTTATGAACAAATATTTCTCTTTCGACTTAACTGACACAGTTTTATGGCTTCTAGATAATGGCTCAATTTCGATAGTGCTCAAGATTTTCATGTATGCAATGCAAATTAAAAATAATGTAAAAAGTGAACAGGATCAAGAATATATACAAAAATATATGTGCAAACAAAAACAACATATAAAAACTTCATATGTACATCAAAACATCTTATGTAAGAAAACAGAATCGTATATACAATAGAATAAAACATTTTTTTTTTAAAAAAAAAAGGTAAAATCGTGTATGTGTAAGCAAGACAACATGTGTATATATACAATAAAACAAAATAACATATATACAAAATAGAATCACGTATATACAAGCACAACAACAATATGTACCACACAGTAAGGTTAGAAGTAGTTTCCTGTGTCCTATAACTCTATGGTCATTGGCTATGGACAGTCTAGGCTCCCGACTTATTCCCCCGCCAGTGTCCATTACTGGAATAGCCTGGGTCCATCTTAATAGAGGAGTGGGTCGAGTGAGGATTTTTCGCGAGCCTGCACGGGGATTGAAATCCCTCGAAGGTCTCGTTTACTCCATCCTCTCCTAAGGGTTTTGAGCCCGAGTTGTTGGACTCATGAAAAGGTGTCGTGCACAATGTGTGAGGACAAAAAAGCTCGAAACATATCTACAATCAACATTTTTTGAAAAGAAGAAAATAATAACAAGAACATATCAATCAAAATTTTAGGAAAATAAAACACCAAATATATGTAACTAAAAACAACATAATCAAATAATGGGATAAGAAAAATTAAATTTAATTGGCCCAACTCACTAGTTTTTTTTTTTAGAAATACATATATACATTTTAAAAAACTAGTCCTCCCCAGCAGAGTCGCCAGCTGTCGCAACCGGTTTTGCGAAGAGGAATTTTAAAAATAGAGTCGCCACCAATTGTAATAGGTGCAATTGGTCACCGTTTAAAAATAATTTGGTCTGCGAAAATCCAGAGAAAATGGGTAAGTGAGTTTGTTACGTGTGGGGAAGGTGTTAGGCACCCCACAACGTCTGTTTTAAAACAGTTGCCAATTTAACTTTTATTATCCCATTAAATGATTTTTTTAAGAAAAATTAATTATGGCAGGAATCATATATTGAGTAACAAAAATATATTGAAATAAGATAAAAATAAGTTTGATAAAAACTATGTTAAAATTGAATAAAATAATTTTAGGAAACATAAAAATTATATTGAAAGTCTAATGTTGAGGTTCACAAAATTTTTCCATCCAATGGTCCAATTTCTTAGAAACACTCTCACCTCAAGAATATTTTCGAGGGTGCATCCGATGCATTCCCCGAATCAATTCCATCGTAGGTAAAGATTCTCGATATAACTTTTATACACCATAAAAATATACAATATAAATTTTGGAAAAGCACAAAATATTAAAATAGAAATAAAATGAAATTAAAATTAAAATTAAAATGTTGGGAACCGAGTTTTGAGGATTATACGATATGAATTATCGCAAATCCCGACTCAAATGTACTAACACTTAAAATCACAATAACACGTAAATCAAATAACACCGTTAAATTAACCACATAATTCATATAACATGGAAAAACACACCTTGAATAAAACACATCATCAATCATATAGTAAAAAAAAACACATGAGAGGGATTCGGTTCCCATTTTTATTTAGGTAACTCATCATTTCAACCATACTATTAAATTAGTATGATTGAAAATAATAATTTATTACCGAGGGTCGATTTTCGTATCGAAGGCTCCGCACTTCATTAAATCCTTTTCCATTCAATGGTTGGGATTTTGTAAAATTATTTCCTCAAGAATCCTCTCGAGATAGCATCCAATGATTTCTCGTTTTGGCTCCGTCATCGGATCAATTAATCGATCATACAATAAATCATGAATTAAATAAAGTATATATATTTTTTAAAAAAAGATCAAAGCCCAAGCATTACATATAATCCCTTGACCCAATTAAACAATTCTTTTTAGGATTTGCCAAGCCGGGAATGGCACTAGTGATCCCAAGCATTTTATAAAAAAAATATAAATAAATAAAATAATTTCCAATGATTAGCCAAGCCGGGAATGACCCTAGTGATCCCGCGCACTTTTAAGATTCGCCAAGTCGGGAATGGCCCTAGTGATCCCGTGCACTTTTAAGATTGGCCAAGCCGGGAATGACCCTAGTGATCCCGAGCACTTTTAAGATTTGTCAAGCCGGGAATGGCCTTAGTGATCCCGAGCATTTTATAAAATAATAATAATAAAAAAGAAATCAGCCAAGCGGGGAATGGCCCTAGTGATCCCGAGCATTTTAAGAAAATCCCATGATTAGCCAAGATGGGAGTGGTTCTCAATTAAAGTATTGTGGCGGATTAAAGTAATGGTTCAAAATATTTTGGATTGGTTTAAAAATTCACACAGTTAAAATTGGGATACCAAACATTTACGTGTCATTTACTGCGTAAAATCCCGCAAAGGGGGGCAGCTGTTGTACCCCAATTTTGGCTTGAAACTAGCTAAGAAAAAATCCAAACAATGCAAATAATAATAAAGCCCGACATATAGACTGAATTAGAGTCAACCGTGGACCAAAAATTAGGATTCGAATTTAAAATTCGAATTTAGTTGATTTGATTAATTGACCCGATAAACTTTAATGTTTAAAATTTTCAGGCCCAATTGGAACCTAAAATGTTACCCTGATTAGTCATTTAAGCCCAAACAAGAAGCCTGACCCATAATATAATTTAAACCAAACCATTTTAACCCAATTGATGACCCAAATTAGCAGGCCCGTTTGTCCCATTAATTCAGGCCCAAAAGCTTAAAAAACATAAAATCTCGGCCCGACCCAAAGTTTTTAGTTGGCTTGAATTTGGGAAGCCCAGCCCGTGCTACATCACCCCAAGCCGAAACCTAATTCTAGAAGAAGAAGAAAGAAGATGTCGACAGAGAAGAAAAAACGGAAGAAACGGAAAGGCTGAGGTTTGAAAATGGGGAAGAGAGAGAGAAAGAGAGGTCCGACCAGAACCAACGGGAAGAAGAAAAATGGATGCCAAAGGAGAGAGAGGGTACCAAAAATTCAAACAAAGGGGGTTAGGGTTGACGATTAGAGAGGGATTGCTGATTTCGGAGAGAGGGGTGATTCGGCTTCGGATATAAATGGAGGCAGAGAGATCGAGGAGAAGGGGGGAGCCAGGGTCGGCTTCTTTGGAGGTTTTTGGGTTTTCTTTGTGGTTTCGGTTTCTGGGAGAAGTTCTTCCTTCTCTCACTTTCAGATTTTGGAGGGGGTGGCGTTTTTTTGAGGAATTTTGGGGGTTCCTTCGGGGAAGAGTGGATTTGGGGGTGCTGCACCAGTTTTCTGGACGCAACGATCGGGGAACGATCCGTGGTCCGATTGAAGTGAAATTTGGACAGTAGCTTGACAACACTTGGAGCTTTATTCTGATCGGTGCGATTGCCATTTGAAGGTGTCTATCTACGCCAGCTTCCGATTGCCTTTTCAAATTACTCTCATTCGAGTATTTGCCTAATGAAAATTTTGAAATATTTCGTTCTGGCGTCTATTATATCTTCTCAGGCATAGCCGTATTATTAAGACAGAGTCAAATTGAGTATATGAATAAATGATCAGAAATAATACGTTGATCAAAGAATGAAATAGAAAAGGATACCATAAAATGTGATTAGTAATTGCGCAGGTGTATAGTGTGGCGCCGGACTTCATTATCATATTCTTATCCATATGCATCAATCATTTTGAAGTTTTCATGTACCGAATTTCATTACTTCAATTCTAAATTAATATATTTTCACATTAAGAGGTTTTTGAACTTTTAAGATTAAATTTCAGGTTATCTTTTGCATTAAAATATTTTTCAGATTAAAACACATTTCATCATCGGGATTCAGATTAAATTTATTTGTGGATTAAAATGGCCTTTCATGGCAGATTAAAACTGTTATTTGGATTAAAGTTTTGAATTAAATTTATTTGTGTGTTAAAATGGCCTTTCATGGCAGATTAAAACTGTTATTTGGATTAAAGTTTTGAATTAAATTTATTTGTCGATTAAAATGACCTTTCATGGCAGATTAAAACTGTTATTTGGATTAAAGTTTCGAATCAAATTTATTTGTGGATTAAAATGACCTTTCATGGCAGATTAAAATTGTTATTGGGATTAAAGTTGTGAATTAAATTTATTTGCGGATTAAAATGGCCTTTCATGGCAGATTAAAATTGTTATTTGGATTAAAGTTGTGAATTAAAAGTATTTGTGGATTAAAATGGTCTTTCATGGCAGATTAAAGTTATCACGCTTTTATGACAGATTAAAACCATTATTTGGATTAAAGTTATGAATTAAAAGTATTTGTGAATTAAATTAGCCTTTCATGGCAGATTAAAGCTATTATGCTTTCATGATGGATTAAACCTATTATCATGGATTAAAATTGAGACCCAAGCCGGGAATGGCCATAGTGATCCCGAGCACTTTATAAAAATAAAAAATAAAAAAGTCATTTACAATGATGTGCCGAGCCGGGAATGGCCCTAGTGATCCCGTGTAGTTTTAAGATTTGCCAAGCCGGGAATGGCACTAGTGATCCCGAGCATTTTATAAAAAAATATATAAATAAATAAAATCATTTCCAATGATTAGCCAAGCCGGGAATGGCCCTAGTGATCCCGCGCACTTTTAGGATTCGCCAAGCTGGGAATGGCCCTAGTGATCCCGTGCACTTTTAAGATTGGCCAAGCCGGGAATGACCCTAGTGATCCCGAGCACTTTTAAGATTTGTCAAGCCGGGAATGGCCTTAGTGATCCCGAGCATTTTATAAAATAATAATAATAAAAAAAAAATCAGCCAAGCCGGGAATGACCCTAGTGATCCCGAGCATTTTAAGAAAATCTCATGATTAGCCAGGATGGGAGTGGTTCTCTATTAAAGTATTGTGGCGGATTAAAGTAATGGTTCAAAATATTTTGGATTGGTTTAAAAATTCACACAGTTAAAATTGGGATACCAAACCTTTACGTGTCATTTACTGCGCAAAATCCCGCAAAGAGGGGCAGCTGTTGTACCCCAATTTTGGCTTAAAACTAGCAAAGAAAAAATCCAAAAAATGCAAATAATAATAAAGCCCGACATATAGGCTGAATTAGAGTCAACCGTGGACCAAAAATTAGGATTCGAATTTAAAATTCGAATTTAGTTGATTTGATTAATTGACCCGATAAACTTTAATGTTTAAAATTTTCTGGCCCAATTGGAACCTAAAATGTTACCCTGATTAGTCATTTAAGCCCAAACAAGAAGCCTGACCCATAATATAATTTAAACCAAACCATTTTAACCCAATTGATGACCCAAATTAGCAGGCCCGTTTGTCCCATTAATTCAGGCCCAAAAGCTTAAAAAACATAAAATCTCGGCCCGACCCAAAGTTTTTAGTTGGCTTGAATTTGGGAAGCCCAGCCCGTGCTACATCACCCCAAGCCGAAACCTAATTCTAGAAGAAGAAGAAAGAAGATGTCGACAGAGAAGAAAAAACGGAAGAAACGGAAAGGCTGAGGTTTGAAAATGGGGAAGAGAGAGAGAAAGAGAGGTCCGACCAGAACCAACGGGAAGAAGAAAAATGGATGCCAAAGGAGAGAGAGGGTACCAAAAATTCAAACAAAGGGGGTTAGGGTTGACGATTAGAGAGGGATTGCTGATTTCGGAGAGATGGGTGATTCGGCTTCGGATATAAATGGAGGCAGAGAGATCGAGGAGAAGGGGGGAGCCAGGGTCGGCTTCTTTGGAGGTTTTTGGGTTTTCTTTGTGGTTTCGGTTTCTGGGAGAAGTTCTTCCTTCTCTCACTTTCAGATTTTGGAGGGGGTGGCGTTTTTTTGAGGAATTTTGGGGGTTCCTTCGGGGAAGAGTGGATTTGGGGGTGCTGCACCAGTTTTCTGGACGCAACGATCGGGGAACGATCCGTGGTCCGATTGAAGTGACATTTGGACAGTAGCTTGACAACACTTGGAGCTTTATTCTGATCGGTTCGATTGCCATTTGAAGGTGTCTATCTACGCCAGCTTCCGATTGCCTTTTCAAATTACTCTCATTCGAGTATTTGCCTAATGAAAATTTTGAAATATTTCGTTCTGGCGTCTATTATATCTTCTCAGGCATAGCCGTATTATTAAGACAGAGTCAAATTGAGTATATGAATAAATGATCAGAAATAATACGTTGATCAAAGAATGAAATAGAAAAGGATACCATAAAATGTGATTAGTAATTGCGCAGGTGTATAGTGTGGCGCCGGACTTCATTATCATATTCTTATCCATATGCATCAATCATTTTGAAGTTTTCATGTACCGAATTTCATTACTTCAATTCTAAATTAATATATTTTCACATTAAGAGGTTTTTGAACTTTTAAGATTAAATTTCAGGTTATCTTTTGCATTAAAATATTTTTCAGATTAAAACACATTTCATCATCGGGATTCAGATTAAATTTATTTGTGGATTAAAATGGCCTTTCATGGCAGATTAAAACTGTTATTTGGATTAAAGTTTTGAATTAAATTTATTTGTGTGTTAAAATGGCCTTTCATGGCAGATTAAAACTGTTATTTGGATTAAAGTTTTGAATTAAATTTATTTGTGGATTAAAATGACCTTTCATGGCAGATTAAAACTGTTATTTGGATTAAAGTTTTGAATCAAATTTATTTGTGGATTAAAATGACCTTTCATGGCAGATTAAAATTGTTATTGGGATTAAAGTTGTGAATTAAATTTATTTGCGGATTAAAATGGCCTTTCATGGCAGATTAAAATTGTTATTTGGATTAAAGTTGTGAATTAAAAGTATTTGTGGATTAAAATGGTCTTTCATGGCAGATTAAAGTTATCACGCTTTTATGACAGATTAAAACCATTATTTGGATTAAAGTTATGAATTAAAAGTATTTGTGAATTAAATTAGCCTTTCATGGCAGATTAAAGCTATTATGCTTTCATGATGGATTAAACCTATTATCATGGATTAAAATTGAGACCCAAGCCGGGAATGGCCATAGTGATCCCGAGCACTTTATAAAAATAAAAAATAAAAAAGTCATTTACAATGATGTGCCGAGCCGGGAATGGCTCTAGTGATCCCGTGCAGTTTTAAGATTTGCCAAGCCGGGAATGACACTAGTGATCCCGAGCATTTTATAAAAAAATATATAAATAAATAAAATCATTTCCAATGATTAGCCAAGCCGGGAATGGCCCTAGTGATCCCGCGCACTTTTAGGATTCGCCAAGCGGGGAATGGCCCTAGTGATCCCGCGCACTTTTAGGATTCGCCAAGCCGGGAATGGCCCTAGTGATCCCGTGCACTTTTAAGATTGGCCAAGCCGGGAATGACCCTAGTGATCCCGAGCACTTTTAAGATTTGTCAAGCCGGGAATGGCCTTAGTGATCCCGAGCATTTTATAAAATAATAATAATAAAAAAAAAATCAGCCAAGCCGGGAATGACCCTAGTGATCCCGAGCATTTTAAGAAAATCTCATGATTAGCCAAGATGGGAGTGGTTCTCTATTAAAGTATTGTGGCGGATTAAAGTAATGGTTCAAAATATTTTGGATTGGTTTAAAAATTCACACAGTTAAAATTGGGATACCAAACCTTTACGTGTCATTTACTGCGCAAAATCCCGCAAAGAGGGGCAGCTGTTGTACCCCAATTTTGGCTTAAAACTAGCAAAGAAAAAATCCAAAAAATGAAAATAATAATAAAGCCCGACATATAGGCTGAATTAGAGTCAACCGTGGACCAAAAATTAGGATTCGAATTTAAAATTCGAATTTAGTTGATTTGATTAATTGACCCGATAAACTTTAATGTTTAAAATTTTCTGGCCCAATTGGAACCTAAAATGTTACCCTGATTAGTCATTTAAGCCCAAACAAGAAGCGTGACCCATAATATAATTTAAACCAAACCATTTTAACCCAATTGATGACCCAAATTAGCAGGCCCGTTTGTCCCATTAATTCAGGCCCAAAAGCTTAAAAAACATAAAATCTCGGCCCGACCCAAAGTTTTTAGTTGGCTTGAATTTGGGAAGCCCAGCCCGTGCTACATCACCCCAAGCCGAAACCTAATTCTAGAAGAAGAAGAAAGAAGATGTCGACAGAGAAGAAAAAACGGAAGAAACGGAAAGGCTGAGGTTTGAAAATGGGGAAGAGAGAGAGAAAGAGAGGTCCGACCAGAACCAACGGGAAGAAGAAAAATGGATGCCAAAGGAGAGAGAGAGGTACCAAAAATTCAAACAAAGGGGGTTAGGGTTGACGATTAGAGAGGGATTGCTGATTTCGGAGAGAGAGGTGATTCGGCTTCGGATATAAATGGAGGCAGAGAGATCGAGGAGAAGGGGGGAGCCAAGGTCGGCTTCTTTGGAGGTTTTTGGGTTTTCTTTGTGGTTTCGGTTTCTGGGAGAAGTTCTTCCTTCTCTCACTTTCAGATTTTGGAGGGGGTGGCGTTTTTTTGAGGAATTTTGGGGGTTCCTTCGGGGAAGAGTGGATTTGGGGGTGCTGCACCAGTTTTCTGGACGTAACGATCGGGGAACGATCCGTGGTCCGATTGAAGTGAAATTTGCACAGTATCTTCACAACACTTGGAGCTTTATTCTGATCGGTGCGATTGCCATTTGAAGGTTTCTATCTACACCAGATTCTGATATAAAGTGACTGCAATTCTGGGGAGAAGAGACACTGCGCACAGGTTTTGCAATCAACGATCAAAAACCGATCCGTGGTCCGATCGAAGTGAAATTTGGATAGAAGCTTCGTAATACCTGAAAATTTATTCTGAGCGGTCCGATTGTCATTCGAGAAGGTAAGGAAGCACGACAGAGGAACGCAAATCCAGAGACTTTGAAGAAGAGAAGATCCGGAGGAGAACCCGAGGTAGTTTCAATCTTGTATTTAAAGTTCTTTTATTGTTTAAATCTGTACCAATTATGCTTGTTATTGTGGATTTTTGGATCTGGTTTTGCTGGTTTGCTGCTCTGTTTTCTCTGCTTGCAGGTGTGCCGGACGTGTGCTGGAGAAGGAAGATGGTGAACAGTAGCGGGCTGGACTCTATAATTAATGGGCCGAGTTTTATTTCGGTTAGGTTTTGTTTGTATAATTAATGGGCCAGGTTTTGGTTTAGTTTGTTTTGTCTTGGTTTGGTTTGTATTTGTTTTGGGCCGGATATGATTTATTTTAATGATCCGGGCTTTGGTGTTTTGTTTGTTTTTGTGTTTTGTTTTTAAAGTTGTATTGGGCTTTAGGTCATGAGTTAGGTCATGGGTTTTGGTATAAATAACGGGCTTTGGTTGTATTCTTTCGGTTTAGATTTCTATGATTCATTTGATTTTGAACATGAATTTGGGCTAAGAAGATCCATGAATTATAAGGTTAAAATGGGTTATGGGCTTTTAAATTGAATGTGGTAATGGTTATGAAGTTGGGATTGTTATTTGCAAATTTGTGGTTTAAAAAGAATTGTTTAATTGGGTCAAGGGATTATATGTAATGCTTGGGCTTTGATCTTTTTTAAAAAAATATATATACTTTATTTAATTCATGATTTATTGTATGATCGATTAATTGATCCGATGACGGAGCCAAAACGAGAAAGCATTGGATGCTATCCCGAGAGGATTCTTGAGGAAATAATTTTACAAAATCTCAACCATTGGATGGAAAAGGATTTAATGAAGTGCGGAGCCTTCGATACGAAAACCGACCCTCGGTAATAAATTATTATTTTCAATCATACTAATTCAATAGTATGGTTGAAATGATGAATTACCTAAATAAAAACGGGAACCGAGTCCCTCTCATGTGTTTTTTTTACTATATGATTGATGATGTGTTTTATTCAAGGTGTGTTTTTCCATGTTATATGAATTATGTGATTAATTTAACGGTGTTATTTGATTTACGAGTTATTGTGATTTTAAGTGTTAGTACATTTGAGTCGGGATTTGTCCGGGAAAGTTTTTATTTATCAAAAATGAAAAAATAAATAGAATAATAAATAAATAAAAGTAATACCCCAAACCAAGACCAAGCCCTTAAATTCACCAAAAATCAAGCCCAATTACTAATCCATTCATTTAAACTAACCTACCCAATTAAATCCAAATTTTGGCCCATCTCCCAATTAAA
This sequence comes from Euonymus europaeus, assembly GCA_963580455.1. NCBI lineage: Eukaryota > Viridiplantae > Streptophyta > Magnoliopsida > Celastrales > Celastraceae > Euonymus > Euonymus europaeus. Next base: position 17,142,381 of record OY756968.1, on the reverse strand, counting down.
CCCAATTAGGCCCATCTCCCAATTAAACCCATTGCCCAATTAGCCCAGCCCACTACTCAACTAATTCTACCCAAACGGAGCCCATCACCCAAATATCCACCTGGCCCGGCCCGGCTATCCTACCCAGCCCACTTAACCTAAACTAATACTCAAACCCTAAATTCAACAAAAGGGAGAAGAGGGAGGCAGGAGGCGGCAGTGGAGAGGGGCGCCGGATGAAGCCAAGAGAGGCGCCTCCAAGTTTGAAAAACGGGGAAAGAATGAGCTGAAATTCAAAGATGAAGACTTTTTAGGCCAGATATTGTTGATTTTGGGGGGATTTGATTCGGTTATTGTTGTTATAAGAGGAGAAAGAAGAAACAGAGGGAAAAGGGGGGTGGATTTGGGGGTGCTGCACCAGTTTTCTGGACGGAACGATCAGGGAACGATCCGTGGTCCGATTGAAGTGAAATTTGGACAGTAGCTTCACAACACTTGGATCTTTATTCTGATCGGCGCGATTGCCATTTTAAGGTGTCTATCTACCCCAGCTTCTGATAGAAAGTGACTGCAATTCTGGGGAGAAGAGACACTGCGCACAGGTTTTGCAATCAACAATCGGAAACCAATCCGTGGTCCGATCAAAGTGAAATTTGGATAGTAGCTTCGTAACACCTGAAACTTTATTCTGAACGGTCCGATTTTCGTTCGAGAAGGTAAGGAAGCACGGCAGAGGAACGCAAATCCAGAAACTTTAAATACAAGATTGAAACTACCTCGGGTTCTCCTCCGGATCTTCTCTTCTTCAAAGTCTCTGGATTTGCGTTCCTCTGCCGTGCTTCCTTACCTTCTCGAACGACAATCGGACCGTTCAGAATAAAGTTTCAGGTGTTACGAAGCTACTATCCAAATTTCACTTCGATCGGACCACGGATCGGTTTCCGATTGTTGATTGCAAAACCTGTGCGCAGTGTCTCTTCTCCCCAGAATTGCAGTCACTTTCTATCAGAAGCTGGGGTAGATAGACACCTTAAAATGGCAATCTCACCGATTAGAATAAAGAATCAAGTGTTGTGAAGCTACTGTCCAAATTTCACTTCAATCGGACCACGGATCGTTCCCCTATCATTCCGTCCATAAAACTGGTGCAGCACCCCAAATCCACCCCCTTTTCCCTCTGTTTCTTCTTTCTCCTCTTATAACAACAATAACCGAATCAAATCCCCCCAAAATCAACAATATCTGGCCTAAAAGGTCTTCATCTTTGAATTTCAGCCCATTCTTTCTCTGTTTTTCAAACTTGGAGGCGCCTCTCTTGGCTTCATCCGGCGGCCCTCTCCACTGCTGCCTCCCTCTTCTCCCTTTTGTTGAATTTAGGGTTTGAGTATTAGTTTAGGTTAAGTGGGCTGGGTAGGATAGCTGGGCCGGGCCAGGTGGATATTTGGGTGATGGGCTCCGTTTGGGTAGAATTAGTTGAGTAGTGGGCTGGGCTAATTGGGCAATGGGTTTAATTGGGAGATGGGCCTAATTGGGTTTAATTGGGAGATGGGCCAGAATTTGGATTTAATTGGGTAGGTTAGTTTAAATGAATGGATTAGTAATTGGGCTTGATTTTTGGTGAATTTAAGGGTTTGGGCTTGGTCTTGGTTTGGGGTATTACTTTTATTTATTTATTATTCTATTTATTTTTTCATTTTTGATAAATAAAAACTTTCCCGGACAAAAATGGGGTACTACAGCTGCCTCCCTTTGAGTGACCTTTACATAGTAATGGCGCACAAAGGAGTAGTAAACCTATTTTTGGTCCAATTTCACAAAAATGCACGGGATCACTATAGCCATTCCCGGCTTGGCCAATCTTTGAAAGTGGATTTTTTTTTTGAAAAATGCTCGAGATCACTAAGACCATTCCCAGCTTGGCGAATCATCGAAAATGATTTTTTTTTTTTGAAAAATGCACGGGATCACTAGAGCCATTCCCGGCTTGGCTAATCATTGAAAATGATTTTTTTGAAAAATGCACGGGATCACTAGAGCCATTCCCGGCTTGGCTAATCATTGAAAATGATTTTTTTGAAAAATGCACGGGATCACTAGAGCCATTCCCGGCTTGGCTAATCATTGAAAAGTAATTTTTTTTTTTGAAAAATGCTCGGGATCACTAGGGCCATTCCCGGCTTGGCTGAAATTTTAAAAATTTTCCATTTTCTTTTCTTTTTGTTGTTTTTTTTTTGAAAAATGCGCGGGATCACTAGAGCCATTCCCGACTTGGCTAATCATTGAAAATGATTTTTTGAAAAATGCTCGGGATCACTATAGCCATTCCCGGCTTGGCTGATCATTGGAAATGATTTTTTTTTGAAAAATGCACGGGATCACTAGAGCCATTCCCGGCTTGGCTCATCATTGGAAATGATGATTTATTTTTTTTGAAAAATGCTCGGGATCACTAGAGCCATTCCCGGCTTGGTTGATCATTGGAAATGATTTTTTTTGAAAAATACACGGGATCACTAGAGCCATTCCCGACTTGGCTAATCATTGAAAATGATTTTTTGAAAAATGCTCGGGATCACTAGAGCCATTCCCGGCTTGGCTAATCATTGGAAATGATTTTTTTGAAAAATGCACGGGATCACTAGAGCCATTCCCGGCTTGGCTGAAAAATGATGATGATGTTTCCAAAAATGCTTGATTTTCAATTTCAAGCATGGCTAAAATTTATTTATTTATTTATTTGTTGTTTTTTTTTTTTTGAAAAATGCTTGGGATCAATAGAGCCATTCCCAACTTGGCTGAAAATGATGATTGATTTTTTTCTTAAACATAAAAATGTCCGGGATCACTGTAGTCATCCCTGGGCTTATCCGTGACATGGGCTGGACTTTGGTAAAAATACATGCGATGACACTGTAGAATTCTTAGTTGGGCATCTCCATATTCGCAACCACATTCAACAGTTGCTCCCACCTTTTTCGCCTGGCCTCCGACTGATGCTCATGAGCCGGTGTTTCTTGAATACAGCGAGGTGAGGGTGGTCTAGTAACAGACCGAGATGTTTCCCCCAGTAATACAACTTCTGTCCGTGATGTTTTTCGCCTCTTGGCAGCAGTGGTCATTTGGTTAATGCCTTTCCACCAGTTATTTTTCTGCACAATGCTTACTGGATAAAATGGGGAGATTTGGCTTATAGGAGGACGAATGCCTTTGCTCAAAACCAGTCGGGTAACGAGTCGTGGGAAATATAATTTTCTTACCTTCGATGGTCTATTCTCCACGAAACTCTATGTCTTTAGAATAGTGGTCATAAAGAATTCTCCAATATCAAACCATACTCCCTGATACATATAGTATATAGTATAGGGCATGAAGAATCTTACCCCATCTCTGGTGGTGGTGGCCAATGGGGCAAAGATTGTGCCGAAGAGCGTCATCCAGCAACCACATCTTCGGTGGCAAATATGAGCGGCGTGTAGCGTTTACTTTCTTATCGCTCTGTCCTTGACACATGTTGACAATTATCTCCTTCTTAGAAACAGATATCGGTGCTTCGAAACTGGTAGCTACATCATAAGAAGGGGATACCCTAAACACTTGCATATGTATGCTGTGGTGAACTGGAGTTTTATACCGATTACTTCCACCTGGTAAATCGGATGTGGTCCGGTTCTCGTACTCGGTGGTAACACTTCAAGAGTCTCGTAGAAATCACGAACTATACGAGGGTAAACTGATAAATTATCTGTAGGATCTGGGTCAACCAAAAATAACATAGAGTGATCCTGGAGGTAGTTCACAGCCCAACGAGCGCTGGCATCTCTAAGAATGTGAAGGTCGAATCGTCGCTCAGGAATAATTTCTGCTTTGGCAAACAACGTGATTGCTTGTAAGCGGGGTGACAGAGTCCCATCCATTAAATGAGATGAAAGATGAGTGAGGATTTTCACTTGATGAAGGTGAGATGTAGTGGAAGAAGAGGTGGAACAATGAACGAAAATCACTGAAAGTGAGTAATCGTGTCAGTAATGGAAGGAATAAAAATGAAGTGATGAGATCAGAGTAAAACGATGATCAGTGGAAGTGAAGGAAAATCTGAAAGAGACGAGATGATGAGATGATACATATGATAGATATGGTAAAGACACGTGACTTCGAGAAGAGGAGAAAAACTCGACCATAAGCGACAAAACAATAAAGAATGAATGTAAAATTTCCAAAGTAGTTGAAAAGTCGACATCACGGATGATACAGTGAAAACATGTCACTTGGTGGAAAAGCGAAGAAATCCATCAGATGAGACAAAACTTGGCCAGAAAGGAAGAGAGAGGAGAAATGTGGGGATACGTGCCTGAGCTGGTGATAGAGACACGATAGAGATGAGTAGAAATAGATGGCCGAAAGAAAAAGAAATAAAGAAAATCATATGCCTGAGCTATGACAGGGATGGGACAGAGACATGATGGAGATGGGGAGGAAAAACGATAGAGAAAAGAATATGGCCAAAAGATACAAAATATTTTAAAAACACATGCCATGAAAACGACAAGAATGAAGAAAGTCGTGCATGCCTGAATTGTGACAGTGATGGGGGAGAGGCACGATAGAGATGGTGAAGACGGTGTGACTCAACAGTGAAGAAGAATTTTTTTTTTATTTGAAAAATGCTCGGTATCACTAAGGCCATTCCCGGCTTGGCGAGTCATTGAAAATTATTTTTTTTTTATTTTTTATTTTGGAAAAATGCACGGGATCACTAGGGTCATTCCCGGCTTGGCCAATCATAAAATATTTGAAGAAAGAGGTGCATACCTGATTCATGAAAATTGTCTGAATTTGTACTGTTTGAACAAACCTGTCAAATGATAAGCAACATGCAACGATGATGCATGGAATGACATATATTGCACAATTATGAATATCTGACTTGGAATGAATGCAACACTCTCAAGTGTTTCATTTTTCCCTCTTTTTTTGTTTTTTTGTTTTTTTTTCACTGTTTTGACCAATTTTCTTCAAAAATCATATATGCCCACATTTTTTAATTACAACTTTTCCATTTTTATGCTTCGAATCATTCCTCTGCTAATAATACATATCTCGACCACGAGATTTTTTTTTTCCATCCCTTTTTCAGTGTAGGACACCAACATCCATCAATGTTCTGACAAAAAGTAATATTCAAATGCACTTATCACGCTTTCTGTCAAAACTTTTGTCAATGATGAATTTAACAATACGACTATGCATGTCACATGGAAAGCTTCTTGGAGAATGAATGAGATCTGAAAATGGATGAGCAAAGTCAAAGAAATGAACACTTCGATAAAATTTAATCGAAAATGATGAGTGACGATAGGAAGCTTTATTTTGGAGGGGAAGAGGTGATGTCAAAGAAATGAGAAATAGACTGAGCTTCTCCAAGATAAAAATTGTGACAATTCAAAGATTACACCAAAACTGCCCCAGTTTTGGTGTGCCCTCAATTAACAATTATTAAACCCAATTTTTTGCAACAAAATTCTTCTTTTGATGTAATGATCGCACCAAAAACTGCCCCAGTTTTGGTGCGTGTCTAGGAAGCCAATTATGTACCTTCACCCATATCAACACAAATTAAATTGATCACCAATCATGACACTGTCCAAAGTCCAACAAGTTCATGTCTGAAATGTTCTTCTGAACTCCCAATCTGAATTGAATGCATCTTTTCTCCTCTTTGTTTTTCTTCTTTCATTTTCATTTTTCTTCATTGTTTGGATTTTTGTCCATTTTTTTGTGTTTTTTTTGTGTTTTTTTTTTGTCCCTAATTTTTGCCTGGAGCGCCCTTTCAGGTTTTCACTCCAGCGGGATTTTTTTTCATAATTATGCAAAAGGCTCTATTGAAGACAGTAACTCAATTTATTCATCGGAAACTAACTTTCAAAAGAGATAAACAACACCACGTCTGCAATGTTCCACAATTACTGAAATGACGGAAAATAAAAATTCCCTGACTGAAAACCCGGGTCTTCATGATTTTCCGAAGGATAACAATTCTGTAGTTGGGCTTGTGTAGTAGAAAACCGCATGGTATGCCTTCCAAAATCACTGGACGACTGATTAGGCATGTGTGTCATGGTTCCATGGTTGCCTGCAATATATGTCACTAATAGATCAATACTTTTGGACAAGTGATCTAGACGTGCCTCAACCTGCGTTAACCTTTCAGCTACGTTAGTGGTTCCGGATGACTGAGAACGATGAATGGTGGGAGATTCAGCCACCGTAGGAGTCTCTGCAATATCATCATCCTTATATCTTCCAATCATTCTGTGATCAATAGCACATTTCGGATACTGCACCTCCTCATGCGGTGCCCAAAGAACTCCAGCTCTCATGCACAATGTGCAAATCAGAGAGGGCAAACAAAGCCCTATGGTTGTTGTATTATGACAACTGTGCACAATAGAATTGTGTAAAACTTTGCCAATATTAATTGATTTTCCATGTAGAATACAATAAAGTAAAATTGCTCTATTTTTGCGGATATCTGTTGAATGACTGCTTGGCATGAGCTTTGCCCAGATAAATCGCATCCAAGTCCTGCTATTTTTTGTCATAGCAGATGTGGGAAATGAGACTCCCACCCCATTAAATTTCTTCCAGACGGCTCCTGGCTTACACAACGTACGAATCACTTCATCCAAAATAGTATCAGACTCTAACAAGGCCGAGAAATCGTCATTGACGATATCTGGAAGATTGTAGACTGCATTGATGGTCTTGCTATCAAATGGGACCATCATACCCCAAACATATACATGTTCATACTCTACAACTCCATTTGCATAAAATTCCCTTACCACTGGGACAACTGCGGGTTTTGGCTGTGCAACAAAATCCTCCCAACCCCGTTCAGCAATAATTTTTGCAATTGTAGGCTCTGCTGTTAAAGAAGTTTGCAGACCTCTCTCTGAAATAATTTTTCTCCCCCTTATTGATTCTTGATATTTCCTAACCGCTTCCAGACAGATAAAGTGATTTAGATCAGCCATTTGGGGGGATTGCTCGAATGGTCTTTTGGTAGCCATAGAGATGAGCTAACTGAGGTGGTTCAAAATCGACCCGTGAAGTGGGAGAATATCACGAAGGATTTTGAACAAGAAGTTTTGGCGGTGTAAGAAAAGGGAGAAATTTGACAGATGGCTTGCTAGTAAAGCCGAGTTGACGGTGAAGAGGTGACTCAAAGAGAAAGAAGACGAAGTTGGCCAGAAGATGGAAACAACATTGAAGAAGGGTTTGAATAAAATGTCATGAAAGAGAGAGAGGAGAGGAAAAGTCAAGACACACGGTCGAGTATATGGAAGAGATTACAAAGAAATGCAACTCAAGATGGCTGGAGAGACAAAAAATCATTAAAGAAGAGTTGAATAATTGGCAAAAGAAGGAGACAATGGAGGAATATTGGAATGCACGCCTGAATTAGCGATAGAGATGGTGAGTGATTGTGAAATATCTCACTTGGCAACCAAAAGAGCCGCAGACAAGAAAATCACTCATTTAACATAGAAATTGTCCTCACATGGTCAACATCGTAACCTGCGCATATCTGCTCCTCAACTATGCTCATTATTGATGGTATCAATTCAAGTCACCTTAGCCATATTAAAACCGTCAGTCTTAATCTCAAAGTCAATGCACACTATCCTCACCATTGCCACCATTATCAATCAGCACGTGGTCACATAACAAAAGTATTTATTGCACTATTCACTTGTATGGGAGCCACATATTTCTTTCTGAATTTCCTCCGTAATCTGTTTGGTTTCCCTGTCATTTTCTGAGTCATTTGACCAATATTCTCTTCCCTCACTGTACCTGAGGATTCAAATCTAACATCCCTGTCCGGGTGGCAAAAATCTTCTGATGATATTTCAAATTCATTCTCAATGTCAGAGAAGGATTCAACATTATTTATTGAGTGCACCCAAAAACCGTTTCATTAGGTTCATCTTTTTCTTTATCATCGATTTCAATCTTGGTGAATGGAATGGTAGAATGTGTGAGATTTGAAAATTATGGAAAAATGAAAGAGAATAATTTTGAGAATTTTGAATGAAGAGCTTTATTCATGGTGATATTATAGAAAAGATGAGATGATGCAACATGCAACAGCCGTATTAAAACTTCATCAAAAATAATAATAAAGCCCGCAACCGGTTTTGCGAAGAGGAATTTTAAAAATAGAGTCGACACCAATTGTAATAGGTGCAATTAGTCACCGTTTAAAAATAATTTGATCTGCGAAAATCCAGAGAAAATGGGTAAGTGAGTTTGTTACGTGTGGGGAAGGTGTTAGGCACCCCACAACGTCTGTTTTAAAACAGTTGCCAATTTAACTTTTATTATCCCATTAAATGATTTTTTAAGAAAAATTAATTATGGCAGGAATCATATATTGAGTAACAAAAATATATTGAAATAAGATAAAAATAAGTTTGATAAAAACTATGTTAAAATTGAATAAAATAATTTTAGGAAACATAAAAATTATATTGAAAGTCTAATGTTGATGTTCACAGAATTTTTCCATCCAATGGTCCAATTTCTTAGAAACACTCTCACCTCAAGAATCTTTTCGAGGGTGCATCCGATGCATTCCCCGAATCAATTCCATCGTAGGTAAAGATTCTCGATATAACTTTTATACACCACAAAAATATACAATATAAATTTTGGAAAAGCATAAAATATAAAAATAGAAATAAAATGAAATTAAAATTAAAATTAAAATGTTGGGAACCGAGTTTTGAGGATTATACGATATGAATTATCGCAAATCCCGACTCAAATGTACTAACACTTAAAATCACAATAACACGTAAATAAAATAACACCGTTAAATTAACCACATAATTCATATAACATGGAAAAACACACCTTGAATAAAACACATCATCAATCATATAGTAAAAAAAAAACACATGAGAGGGATTCGGTTCCCATTTTTATTTAGGTAACTCAACATTTCAACCATACTATTAAATTAGTATGATTGAAAATAATAATTTATTACCGAGGGTCGGTTTTCGTATCGAAGGCTCCGCACTTCATTAAATCCTTTTCCATCCAATGGTTGGGATTTTGTAAAATTATTTTCTCAAGAATCCTCTCGAGATAGCATCCAATGCTTTCTCGTTTTGGCTCCGTCATCGGATCAATTAATCGATAATACAATAAATCATGAATTAAATAAAGTATATATATTTTTTAAAAAAAGATCAAAGCCCAAGCATTACATATAATCCCTTGACCCAATTAAACAATTCTTTTTAAACCACAAATTTGCAAATAACAATCCCAACTTCATAACCATTACCACATTCAATTTAAAAGCCCATAACCCATTTTAACCTTATAATTCATGGATCTTCTTAGAACAAATTCATGTTCAAAACCAAATGAATCATAGAAATCTAAACCGAAAGAATACAACCAAAGCCCGTTATTTATACCAAAACCCATGACCTAACTCATGACCTAAAGCCCAATACAACTTTAAAAACAAAACACAAAAACAAACAAAACACCAAAGCCCGGATCATTAAAATAAATCATATCCGGCCCAAAACAAATACAAACCAAACCAAGACAAAACAAACTAAACCAAAACCTGTATACAAACAAAACCTAACCCAAATAAAACTCGGCCCATAAATTATAGAGTCCAGCCCGCTACTGTTCACCATCTTCCTTCTCCAGCACACGTCCGGCACACCTGCAAGCAGAGAAAACAGAGCAGCAAACCAGCAAAACCAGATCCAAAAATCCACAATAACAAGCATAATTGGTACAGATTTAAACAATAAAAGAACTTTAAATACAAGATTGAAACTCCTCGGGTTCTCCTCCGGATCTTCTCTTCTTCAAAGTCTCTGGATTTGCGTTCCTCTGCCGTGCTTCCTTACCTTCTCGAATGACAATCGGACCGCTCAGAATAAATTTTCAGGTATTACGAAGCTTCTATCCAAATTTCACTACGATCGGACGACGGATCGGTTTCCGATCGTTGATTGCAAAACTTGTGCGCAGTGTCTCTTCTCCCCAGAATTGCAGTCACTTTCTATCAGAAGCTGGGGTAGATAGACACCTTCAAATGGCAATCGCACCGATCAGAATAAAGCTCCAAGTGTTGTGAAGCTACTGTACAAATTTCACTTCAATCGGACCACGGATCGTTCCCCGATCGTTCCGTCCAGAAAACTGGTGCAGCACCCCCAAATCCACTCTTCCCCGAAGGAACCCCCAAAATTCCTCAAAAAAACGCCACCCCCTCCAAAATCTTAAAGTGAGAGAAGGAAGAACTTCTCCCAGAAACCGAAACCACAAAGAAAACCCAAAAACCTCCAAAGAAGCCGACCCTGGCTCCCCCCTTCTCCTCGATCTCTCTGCCTCCATTTATATCCGAAGCCGAATCACCCCTCTCTCCGAAATCAGCAATCCCTCTCTAATCGTCAACCCTAACCCCCTTTGTTTGAATTTTCGGTACCCTCTCTCTCCTTTGGCATCCATTTTTCTTCTTCCCGTTGGTTCTGGTCGGACCTCTCTTTCTCTCTCTCTTCCGTTTTTTCTTCTCTGTCGACATCTTCTTTCTTCTTCTTCTAGAATTAGGTTTCGGCTTGGGGTGATGTAGCACGGGCTGGGCTTCCCAAATTTAATCCAACTAAAAACTTTGGGCCGAGATTTTATGTTTTTTAAGCTTTTGGGCCTGAATTAATGGGACAAACGGGCCTGCTAATTTGGGCCATCAATTGGGTTAAAATGGTTTGGTTTAAATTATATTATGGGTCAGGCTTCTTGTTTGGGCTTAAATGACTAATTAGGGTAACATTTTAGGTTCCAATTGGGCCAGAAAATTTTAAACATTAAAGTTTATCGGGTCAATTAATCAAATCAACTAAATTCGAATTTTAAATTCGAATCCTAATTTTTGGTCCACGGTTGACTCTAATTCAGTCTATATGTCGGGCTTTATTATTATTTGCATTTTTTGGATTTTTTCTTAGCTAGTTTTAAGCCAAAATTGGGGTACAACAACTGCCCCCCTTTGCGGGATTTCACGCAGTAAATGACACGTAAAGGTTTGGTATCCCAATTTTAACTGTGTGAATTTTTAAACCAATCCAAAATATTTTGAACCATTACTTTAATCCGCCACAATACTTTAATAGAGAACCACTCCCATCTTGGCTAATCATGGGATTTTCTTAAAATGCTCGGGATCACTAGGGCCATTCCCGGCTTGGCTGATTTTTTTTTTTATTATTATTTTATAAAATGCTCGGGATCACTAAGGCCATTCCCGGCTTGACAAATCTTAAAAGTGCTCGGGATCACTAGGGTCATTCACGGCTTGGCCAATCTTAAAAGTGCACGGGATCACTAGGGCCATTCCCGGCTTGGCGAATCTTAAAAGTGCGCGGGATCACTAGGGCCATTCCCGGCTTGGCTAATCATTGGAAATGATTTTATTTATTTATATTTTTTTTTATAAAATGCTCGGGATCACTAGTGTCATTCCCGGCTTGGCAAATCTTAAAACTGCACGGGATCACTAGGGCCATTCCCGGCTTGGCACATCATTGTAAATGACTTTTTTATTTTTATAAAGTGCTCGGGATCACTATGGCCATTCCCGGCTTGGCTCTCAATTTTAATCCATGATAATAGGTTTAATCCATCATGAAAGCATAATAGCTTTAATCTGCCATGAAAGGCTAATTTAATTCACAAATACTTTTAATTCATAACTTTAATCCAAATAATGGTTTTAATCTGTCATAAAAGCGTGATAACTTTAATCTGCCATGAAAGGCCATTTTAATCCACAAATACTTTTAATTCACAACTTTAATCCAAATAACAATTTTAATCTGCCATGAAAGGCCATTTTAATCCGCAAATAAATTTAATTCACAACTTTAATCCCAATAACAATTTTAATCTGCCATGAAAGGTCATTTTAATCCACAAATAAATTTAATTCAAAACTTTAATCCAAATAACAGTTTTAATCTGCCATGAAAGGTCATTTTAATCCACAAATAAATGTAATTCAAAACTTTAATCCAAATAACAGTTTTAATCTGCCATGAAAGGCCATTTTAATACACAAATAAATTTAATTCAAAACTTTAATCCAAATAACAGTTTTAATCTGCCATGAAAGACCATTTTAATCCACAAATAAATTTAATCTGAATCCCGATGATGAAATGTGTTTTAATCTGAAAAATATTTTAATGCAAAAGATAACCTGAAATTTAATCTTAAAAGTTCAAAAACCTCTTAATGTGAAAATATATTAATTTAGAATTGAAGTAATGAAATTCGGTACATGAAAACTTCTAAAATGATTGATGCATATGCATAAGAATATGATAATAAAGTCCGGCGCCACACTATACACCTGCGCAATTACTAATCACATTTTATGGTATCCTTTTCTACTTCATTCTTTGATCAACGTATTATTTCTGATCATTTATTCATATACTCAATTTGACTCTGTCTTAATAATACGGCTATACCTGAGAAGATATAATAGACGCCAGAACGAAATATTTCAAAATTTTCATTAGGCAAATACTCGAATGAGAGTAATTTGAAAAGGAATGTTTAAATTTAAAATCAATATGGCTTACTGCCTGCGCTAAAAACTGCCCCAGTTTTTGCGCGTTATTTATATTTTATGCCCATACAAATTTTACCCTAGTTGGTCATCTTTTAATAATATATTTTTCAACCTCAATTTTTTAGTTCAAATTTTCCCAAGCATAGGATGCCAATATCCACCAATTTTCATAAGTTGATATTTCCTTTTTTTAAAACAAATCCATGTCATATGTGTAGCACTGAGTTCTCACCTTTATCATTGAATCCTCTTTTAAAAAGTCACGGACTTTTAATTTCTATAAATCAATCTTATCTTTAAAGGGTCACGACTCCCAAGATATCGATTTGGTACACAATTTTCAATATATCATAGACTCATTTTTCAAAAAGGTTGTGAATTAAAAGTATTTGTGGATTAAAATGGCCTTTCATGGCAGATTAAAGTTATCACGCTTTTATGACAGATTAAAACCATTATTTGGATTAAAGTTATGAATTAAAAGTATTTGTGAATTAAATTAGCCTTTCATGGCAGATTAAAGCTATTATGCTTTCATGATGGATTAAACCTATTATCATGGATTAAAATTGAGAGCCAAGCCGGGAATGGCCATAGTGATCCCGAGCACTTTATAAAAATAAAAAATAAAAAAGTCATTTACAATGATGTGCCAAGCCGGGAATGGCCCTAGTGATCCCGTGCAGTTTTAAGATTTGCCAAGCCGGGAATGGCACTAGTGATCCCGAGCATTTTATAAAAAAATATATAAATAAATAAAATCATTTCCAATGATTAGCCAAGCCGGGAATGACCCTAGTGATCCCGCGCACTTTTAAGATTCGCCAAGCCGGGAATGGCCTTAGTGATCCCGTGCACTTTTAAGATTGGCCAAGCCGGGAATGACCCTAGTGATCCCGAGCACTTTTAAGATTTGTCAAGCCGGGAATGGCCTTAGTGATCCCGAGCATTTTATAAAATAATAATAATAAAAAAAAAATTAGCCAAGCCGGGAATGGCCCTAGTGATCCCGAGCATTTTAAGAAAATCTCATGATTAGCCAAGATGGGAGTGGTTGTCTATTAAAGTATTGTGGCGGATTAAAGTAATGGTTCAAAATATTTTGGATTGGTTTAAAAATTCACACAGTTAAAATTGGGATACCAAACCTTTACGTGTCATTTACTACGTAAAATCCCGCAAAGGGGGGCAGCTGTTGTACCCCAATTTTGGCTTAAAACTAGCTAAGAAAAAATCCAAAAAATGCAAATAATAATAAAGCCCGACATATAGGCTGAATTAGAGTCAACCGTGGACCAAAAATTAGGATTCGAATTTAAAATTTGAATTTAGTTGATTTGATTAATTGACCCGATAAACTTTAATGTTTAAAATTTTCTGGCCCAATTGGAACCTAAAATGTTACCCTGATTAGTCATTTAAGCCCAAACAAGAACCCTGACCCATAATATAATTTAAACCAAACCATTTTAACCCAATTGATGGCCCAAATTAGCAGGCCCGTTTGTCCCATTAATTCAGGCCCAAAAGCTTAAAAAACATAAAATCTCGGCCCGGCCCAAAGTTTTTAGTTGGCTTGAATTTGGGAAGCCCAGCCCGTGCTACATCACCCCAAGCCGAAACCTAATTCTAGAAGAAGAAGAAAGAAGATGTCGACAGAGAAGAAAAAACGGAAGAAACGGAAAGGCTGAGGTTTGAAAATGGGGGAGAGAGAGAGAAAGAGAGGTCCGACCAGAACCAACGGGAAGAAGAAAAATGGATGCCAAAGGAGAGAGAGGGTACCGAAAATTCAAACAAAGGGGGTTAGGGTTGACGATTAGAGAGGGATTGCTGATTTCGGAGAGAGGGGTGATTCGGCTTCGGATATAAATGGAGGCAGAGAGATCGAGGAGAAGGAGGGAGCCAGGGTCGGCTTCTGTGGAGGTTTTTGGGTTTTCTTTGTGGGAAGTTCTTCCTTCTCTCACTTTCAGATTTTGGAGGGGGTGGCGTTTTTTTGAGGAATTTTGGGGGTTCCTTCGGGGAAGAGTGGATTTGGGGGTGCTGCACCAGTTTTCTGGACGGAACGATCGGAGAACGATCCGTGGTCCGATTGAAGTGAAATTTGTACAGTAGCTTCACAACACTTGGAGCTTTATTCTGATCGGTGCGATTGTCATTTGAAGGTGTCGATCTACCCCAGCTTCTGATAGAAAGTGACTACAATTCTGGGGAGAAGAGACACTGCGCACAGGTTTTGCAATCAACGATCGGAAACCGATCCGTGGTCCGATCGAAGTGAACTTTGGATAGAAGCTTCGTAATACCTGAAAATATATTCTGAACGGTCCGATTGGCATTCGAGAAGGTAAGGAAGCACGACAGAGGAACGCAAATCCAGAGACTTTGAAGAAGAGAAGTTCCGGAGGAGAACCCGAGGTAGTTTCAATCTTGTATTTAAAGTTCTTTTATTGTTTAAATCTATACCAATTATGCTTGTTATTGTGGATTTTTGGATCCGGTTTTGCTGGTTTGCTGCTCTGTTTTCTCTGCTTGCAGGTGTGCCGGACGTGTGCTGGAGAAGGAAGATGGTGAACAGTAGCGGGCTGGACTCTATAATTAATGGGCCGAGTTTTATTTGGGTTAGGTTTTGTTTGTATAATTAATGGGCCAGGTTTTGGTTTAGTTTGTTTTGTCTTGGTTTGGTTTGTATTTGTTTTGGGCCGGATATGATTTATTTTAATGATCCGGGCTTTGGTGTTTTGTTTTTAAAGTTGTATTGGACTTTAGGTCATGAGTTAGGTCATGGGTTTTGGTATAAATAACGGGCTTTGGTTGTATTCTTTCGGTTTAGATTTCTATGATTCATTTGGTTTTGAACATGAATTTGGGCTAAGAAGATCCATGAATTATAAGGTTAAAATGGGTTATGGGCTTTTAAATTGAATGTGGTAATGGTTATGAAGTTGGGATTGTTATTTGCAAATTTGTGGTTTAAAAAGAATTGTTTAATTGGGTAAAGGGATTATATGTAATGCTTGGGCTTTGATCTTTTTTAAAAAAATATATATACTTTATTTAATTCATGATTTATTGTATGATCGATTAATTGATCCGATGACGGAGCCAAAACGAGAAAGCATTGGATGCTGTCCCGAGAGGATTCTTGAGGAAATAATTTTACAAAATCTCAACCATTGGATGGAAAAAGATTTAATGAAGTGCGGAGCCTTCGATACGAAAAGCGACCCTCGGTAATAAATTATTATTTTCAATCATACTAATTTAATAGTATGGTTGAAATGATGAATTACCTAAATAAAAACGGGAACCGAGTCCCTCTCATGTGTTTTTTTTTACTATATGATTGATGATGTGTTTTATTCAAGGTGTGTTTTTCCATGTTATATGAATTATGTGATTAATTTAACGGTGTTATTTGATTTACGTGTTATCGTGATTTTAAGTGTTAGTACATTTGAGTCGGGATTTGCGATAATTCATATCGTATAATCCTCAAAACTCGGTTCCCAACATTTTAATTTTAATTTTATTTTATTTTTATTTTCATTTTATATTTTAATTTTATTTTTATTTTTATTTCAAATTTATTTTATTTAATTTTCGTTTTATTTTTATTTTTTATTCTTATTTTATTTTTATATTTTATGCTTTTCCAAAATTTATATTGTATATTTTTGTGGTGTATAAAAGTTATATCGAGAATCTTTACCTATGATGGAATTGATTCGGGGAATGCATCGGATGCACCCTCGAAAAGATTCTTGAGGTGAGAGTGTTTCTAAGAAATTGGACCATTGGATGGAAAAATTCTGTGAACCTCAACATTAGACTTTCAATATAATTTTTATGTTTCCTAAAATTATTTTATTCAATTTTAACATAGTTTTTATCAAACTTATTTTTATCTTATTTCAATATATTTTTGTTACTCAATATATGATTCCTGCCATAATTAATTTTTCTTAAAAAAATCATTTAATGGGATAATAAAAGTTAAATTGGCAACTGTTTTAAAACAGACGTTGTGGGGTGCCTAACACCTTCCCCACACGTAACAAACTCACTTACCCATTTTCTCTGAATTTTCGCAGACCAAATTATTTTTAAACGGTGACCAATTGCACCTATTACAATTGGTGGCGACTCTATTTTTAAAATTCTTCTTCGCAAAACCGGTTGCGACAGCTGGCGACTCTGCTGGGGAAAACTAGTTTTTTAATGTATATATATAAATCTTTAAAAAAACTAGTGAGTTGGGCCTTCTAAATTTAACTTTTCTTATCCCATTATTTGATTTTGTTTGTTTAAATATATTTGTTGTTTTATTTCTCTAGTTATTTTTTTATTTTTCATTGATATTCTTTTATTATTTTAAAAAATGTGTTGTGCTTTGTGAGATTTTTTATTTTATATTATTGTCCTCACACATCGTGCATTATACCATTTTCATGAGTCCAACAACTAGGACTTAATACCCTTAGGAGAGGATGAAGTAAACGAGACCTTCGAGGGATTTCAATCCCCGTGCAGGCTCGCGAAAAATCCTCACTCGACCCACTCCTCTGTTAAGAGGGACCCTGGCTATTCCAGTAATGGACACTGGTGGGGGATAAGTCGAGAGCCTAGATTGTCTATAGCCAATGACCATAGTCATAGGACACAGGAAACTACTTCTAACCTCATGTTTTATGGTGTTGTATATATCATTTTGTTGTATATATTTTGTTTTGATTCGTACATATATTTTAGTGATTGTACATATAGGTTTCATGTACTTATTTTGCATACATTATTTAAAGTTACGCCCATGTATATATCCCTCTTTCACTCACACATGTTTGTATATACATTTCACGTATTATTTTGCATGCATTAGTTAAGTTTTATCCATGTACATACGTGTCATTTATTACCATCACATGTACAAATTTTTCTTTGTTCATAGAATGCATATATTAATGAAGTTGGTATCAAAAAAAAAGAAAAAGAAGGAAATAGAGCTGGCAATCGATAATATTTGGGCATTGACGTTTAATCTTCATGTTGCTGTTAAATAAATAAGTCAACTCTACTACTAATCATTTCTCGCCCATTGGTTTTTGAGCTTAGTAACTGGATCAGTTTGAAAATTTTCAGTATCTTATCAATGGCCTCAAGGAGTAATCTCTAAATGCACAACCATTTGTGGTCTAGCTCATGACCACTTATTGGGTTTTGTAATGAGCATGTCTTTACGTTGTCTTTGATGAAGTTTTAATACGGCTGTTGCATGTTGCATCATCTCATCTTTTCTATATTATCACCATGAATAAAGCTCTTCATTCAAAATTCTCAAAATTATTCTCTTTCATTTTTCCATAATTTTCAAATCTCACACATTCTACCATTCCATTCACCAAGATTGAAATCGATGATAAAGAAAAAGATGAACCTAATGAAACAGTTTTTGGGTGCACTCAATAAATAATGTTGAATCCTTCTCTGACATTGAGAATGAATTTGAAATATCATCAGAAGATTTTTGCCACCCGGATAGGGATGTTAGATTTGAATCCTCAGGTACAGTGAGGGAAGAGAATATTGGTCAAATGACTCAGAAAATGACAGGAAAACCAAACAGATTACGGAGGAAATTCAGAAAGAAATATGTGGCTCCCATACAAGTGAATAGTACAATAAATACTTTTGTTATGTGACCACGTGCTGATTGATAATGGTGGCAATGGTGAGGATAGTGTGCATTGACTTTGAGATTAAGACTGACGGTTTTAATATGGCTAAGGTGACTTGAATTGATACCATCAATAATGAGCATAGTTGAGGAGCAGATATGCGCAGGTTACGATGTTGACCATGTGAGGACAATTTCTATGTTAAATGTTGTTTCCATCTTCTTCAATGTTGTTTCCATCTTCTGGCCAACTTCGTCTTCTTTCTCTTTGAGTCACCTCTTCACCGTCAACTCGGCTTTACTAGCAAGCCATCTGTCAAATTTCTCCCTTTTCTTACACCGCCAAAACTTCTTGTTCAAAATCCTTCGTGATATTCTCCCACTTCACGGGTCGATTTTGAACCACCTCAGTTAGCTCATCTCTATGGCTACCAAAAGACCATTCGAGCAATCCCCCCAAATGGCTGATCTAAATCGCTTTATCTGTCTGGAAGCGGTTAGGAAATATCAAGAATCAATAAGGGGGAGAAAAATTATTTCAGAGAGGGGTCTGCAAACTTGTTTAACAGCAGAGCCTGCAATTGCAAAAATTATTGCTGAACGGGGTTGGGAGGATTTTGTTGCACAGCCAAAACCCGCAGTTGTCCCAGTGGTAAGGGAATTTTATGCAAATGGAGTTGTAGAGTATGAACATGTATATGTTCGGGGTATGATGGTCCCATTTGATAGCAAGACCATCAATGCAGTCTACAATCTTCCAGATATCGTCAATGACGATTTCTCGGCCTTGGTAGAGTCTGATATTATTTTGGATGAAGTGATTCGTACGTTGTGTAAGCCAGGAGCCGTCTGGAAGAAATTTAATGGGGTGGGAGTCTCATTTCCCACATCTGCTATGACAAAAAATAGTAGGACTTGGATGCGATTTATCTGGGCAAAGCTCATGCCAAGCAGTCATTCAACAGTTATCCGCAAAAATAGAGCAATTTTGCTTTATTGTATTCTACATGGAAAATCAATTAATATTGGCAAACTTTTACACAATTCTATTGTGCACAGTTGTCATAATACAACAACCATAGGGCTTTGTTTGCCCTGTCTGATTTGCACATTGTGCATGAGAGCTGGAGTTCTTTGGGCACCGCATGAGGAGGTGCAGTATCCAAAATGTGCTATTGATCGCAGAATGATTGGAAGATATAAGGATGATGATATTGCAGAGACTCCTACGGTGGCTGAATCTCCCACCATTCATCGTTCTCAGTCATCCGGAACCACTAACGTAGCTGAAAGGTTAACGCAGGTTGAGGCACGTCTGGATCACTTGTCCAAAAGTATTGATCTATTAGTGACATATATTGCAGGCAACCATGGAACCATGACACACATGCCTAATCAGTCGTCCAGTGATTTTGGAAGGCATACCATGCGGTTTTCAACTACACAAGCCCAACTACAGAATTGTTATCCTTCGAAAAATCATGAAGACCCGGGTTTTCAGTCAGGGAATTTTTATTTTCCGTCATTTTAGTAATTGTGGAACATTGCAGACGTGGTGTTGTTTATCTCTTTTGAAAGTTAGTTTCTGATGAATAAATTGAGTTACTGTCTTCAATAGAGGCATTTGCATAATTATGAAAAAAATCCCGCTGGACTGAAAACCTGAAAGGGCGCTCCAGGCAAAAATTAGGGACAAAAAAAAAAAAAAAAAAAAAACACAAAAAAATGGACAAAAATACAAACAATGAAGAAAAATGAAAATGAAAGAAGAAAAACAAAGAGGAGAAAAGATGCATTCAATTCAGATTGGGAGTTCAGAAGAACATTTCAGACATGAACTTGTTGGACTTTGGACAGTGTCATGATTGGTGATCAATTTAATTTGTGGTGATATGGGTGAAGGTACATAATTGGCTTCCTAGACACGCACCAAAACTGGGGCAGTTTTTGGTGCGATCATTACATCAAAAGAAGAATTTTGTTGCAAAAAGTTGGGTTTAATAATTGTTAATTGAGGGCACACCAAAACTGGGGCAGTTTTGGTGTAATCTTTGAATTGTCACAATTTTTATCTTGGAGAAGCTCAGTCTATTTCTCATTTCTTTGACATCACCTCTTCCCCTCCAAAATAAAGCTTCCTATCGTCACTCATCATTTTCGATTAAATTTTATCGAAGTGTTCATTTCTTTGACTTTGCTCATCCATTTTCAGATCTCATTCATTCTCCAAGAAGCTTTCCATGTGACATGCATAGTCGTATTGTTAAATTCATCATTGACAAAAGTTTTGACAGAAAGCGTGATAAGTGCATTTGAATATTATTTTTTGTCAGAACATTGATGGATGCTGGTGTCCTGCACTGAAAAAGGGATGAAAAGAAAAATCTCGTGGTCGAGATATGTATTATTAGCAGAGGAATGATTCGAAGCATAAAAATGGAAAAGTTGTAATAAAAAAATGTGGGCATATATGATTTTTGAAGAAAATTGGTCAAAACAGTGAAAAAAAAAACAAAAAAAGAAAAAAAGAGGGAAAAATGAAACACTTGAGAGTGTTGCATTCATTCCAAGTCAGATATTCATAATTGTGCAATATATGTCATTGCATGCATAATCGTTGCATGTTGCTTATCATTTGACAGGTTTGTTCAAACAGTACAAATTCAGACAATTTTCATGAATCAGGTATGCACCTCTTTCTTCAAATATTTTATGATTGGCCAAGCCGAGAATGGCCCTAGTGATCCCGTGCATTTTTCCAAAAAATAATTTTCAATGACTCGCCAAGCCGGGAATGGCCTTAGTGATCCCGAGCATTTTTCAAATAAAAAAAAAATTCTTCTTCACTGTTGAGTCACACCGTCTTCACCATCTCTATCGTGCCTCTCCCCCATCACTGTCACAATTCAGGCATGCACGACTTTCTTCATTCTTGTCGTTTTCATGGCATGTGTTTTTAAAATATTTTGTATCTTTTGGCCATATTCTTTTCTCTATCGTTTTTCCTCCACATCTCCATCATGTCTCTTTCCCATCCCTGTCATAGCTCAGGCATATGATTTTCTTTATTTCTTTTTCTTTCGGCCATCTATTTCTTCTCATCTCTATCGTGTCTCTATCACCAGCTCAGGCACGTATCCCCACATTTCTCCTCTCTCTTCCTTTCTGGCCAAGTTTTGTCTCATCTGATGGATTTCTTCGCTTTTCCACCAAGTGACATGTTTTCACTGTATCATCCGTGATGTCGACTTTTCAACTACTTTGGAAATTTTACATTCATTCTTTATTGTTTTGTCGCTTATGGTCGAGTTTTTCTCCTCTTCTCGAAGTCACGTGTCTTTACCATATCTATCATCTGTATCATCTCATCATCTCGTCTCTTTCAGATTTTCCTTCACTTCCACTGATCATCGTTTTACTCTGATCTCATCACTTCATTTTTATTCCTTCCATTACTGACACGATTACTCACTTTCAGTGATTTTCGTTCATTGTTCCACCTCTTCTTCCACTACATCTCACCTTCATCAAGTGAAAATCCTCACTCATCTTTCATCTCATTTAATGGATGGGACTCTGTCACCCCGCTGACAAGCAATCACGTTGTTTGCCAAAGCGGAAATTATTCCTGAGCGACGATTCGACCTTCACATTCTTAGAGATGCCAGCGCTCGTTGGGCTGTGAACTACCTCCAGGATCACTCTATGTTATTTTTGGTTGACCCAGATCCTACAGATAATTTATCAGTTTACCCTCGTATAGTTCGTGATTTCTACGAGACTCTTGAAATTCGGCTGTTGCATGTTGTGATATTACTGGAATAGCCTGGTGTATTCCCCCGCCAGTGTCCATTACTGGAATAGTCTGGGTCCCTCTTAATAGAGGAGTGGGTCGAGTGAGGATTTTTCGCGAGCCTGCACGGGGATTGAAATCCCTCGAAGGTCTCGTTTACTCCATCCTCTCCTAAGGGTTTTGAGCCCGAGTTGTTGGACTCATGAAAAGGTGTCGTGCACAATGTGTGAGGACAAAAAGCTAGTGATCGGATGACAATAATGACAGTTCATTATCACTTTTTAGAGCGACTCCTACCTACGTCTTTAGAGAAATGTCTGCCTTTTTAGAAAATCACCGGTGACGTTGAAGAGTCACAAGAGAGTGATGTAGAGTTGTAGGAGTTCAAAGAAGTCTCGGGATACCCAAGAGCATAGGAAAATGTTGTCCTTTTGTATAAAAACAGGACCTGTGGTTCAACCTTTTTGAAAAATGAGTCTATGCTATATTGAAAATTGTGTACCAAATCGATATCTTGGGAGTCGTGACCCTTTAAAGATAAGATTGATTTATAGAAATTAAAAGTCCGTGACTTTTTAAAAGAGGATTCAATGATAAAGGTGAGAACTCAGTGCTACATATATGACATGGATTTGTTTTAAAAAAAGGAAATATCAACTTATGAAAATTGGTGGATATTGGCATCCTATGCTTGGGAAAATTTGAACTAAAAAATTGAGGTTGAAAAATATATTATTAAAAGATGACCAACTAGGGTAAAATTTGTATGGGCATAAAATATATTTGATAAATAACGCGCAAAAACTGGGGCAGTTTTTAGCGCAGGCAGTAAGCCATATTGATTTTAAATTCAAACATTCCTTTTCAAATTACTCTCATTCGAGTATTTGCCTAATGAAAATTTTGAAATATTTCGTTCTGGCGTCTATTATAACTTCTCAGGTATAGCCGTATTATTAAGACAGAGTCAAATTGAGTATATGAATAAATGATCAGAAATAATACGTTGATCAAAGAATGAAGTAGAAAAGGATACCATAAAATGTGATTAGTAATTGCGCAGGTGTATAGTGTGGCGCCGGACTTTATTATCATATTCTTATACATATGCATCAATCATTTTGAAGTTTTCATGTACCGAATTTCATTACTTCAATTCTAAATTAATATATTTTCACATTAAGAGGTTTTTGAACTTTTAAGATTAAATTTCAGGTTATCTTTTGCATTAAAATATTTTTCAGATTAAAACACATTTCATCATCGGGATTCAGATTAAATTTATTTGTGGATTAAAATGGCCTTTCATGGCAGATTAAAACTGTTATTTGGATTAAAGTTTTGAATTAAATTTATTTGTGTATTAAAATGGCCTTTCATGGCAGATTAAAACTGTTATTTGGATTAAAGTTTTGAATTAAATTTATTTGTGGATTAAAATGACCTTTCATGGCAGATTAAAACTGTTATTTGGATTAAAGTTTTGAATTAAATTTATTTGTGGATTAAAATGACCTTTCATGGCAGATTAAAATTGTTATTGGGATTAAAGTTGTGAATTAAATTTATTTGCGGATTAAAATGGCCTTTCATGGCAGATTAAAATTGTTATTTGGATTAAAGTTGTGAATTAAAAGTATTTGTGGATTAAAATGGCCTTTCATGGCAGATTAAAGTTATCACGCTTTTATGACAGATTAAAACCATTATTTGGATTAAAGTTATGAATTAAAAGTATTTGTGAATTAAATTAGCCTTTCATGGCAGATTAAAGCTATTATGCTTTCATGATGGATTAAACCTATTATCATGGATTAAAATTGAGAGCCAAGCCGGGAATGGCCATAGTGATCCCGAGCACTTTATAAAAATAAAAAATAAAAAAGTCATTTACAATGATGTGCCAAGCCGGGAATGGCCCTAGTGATCCCGTGCAGTTTTAAGATTTGCCAAGCCGGGAATGGCACTAGTGATCCCGAGCATTTTATAAAAAAATATATAAATAAATAAAATCATTTCCAATGATTAGCCAAGCCGGGAATGACCCTAGTGATTCCGCACACTTTTAAGATTCGCCAAGCCGGGAATGACCCTAGTGATCCCGTGCACTTTTAAGATTGGCCAAGCCGGGAATGACGCTAGTGATCCCGAGCACTTTTAAGATTTGTCAAGCCGGGAATGGCCTTAGTGATCCCGAGCATTTTATAAAATAATAATAATAAAAAAAAAATCAGCCAAGCGGGGAATGGCCCTAGTGATCCCGAGCATTTTAAGAAAATCCCATGATTAGCCAAGATGGGAGTGGTTCTCTATTAAAGTATTGTGGCGAATTAAAGTAATGTTTCAAAATATTTTGGATTGGTTTAAAAATTCACACAGTTAAAATTGGGATACCAAACCTTTACGTGTCATTTACTGCGTAAAATCCCGCAAAGGGGGCAGCTGTTGTACCCCAATTTTGGCTTAAAACTAGCTAAGAAAAAATCCCAAAAATGCAAATAATAATAAAGCCCGACATATAGGCTGAATTAGAGTCAACCGGGGACCAAAAATTAGGATTCGAATTTAAAATTCGAATTTAGTTGATTTGATTAATTGACCCGATAAACTTTAATGTTTAAAATTTTCTGGCCCAATTGGAACCTAAAATGTTGCCCTGATTAGTCATTTAAGCCCAAACAAGAAGCCTGACCCATAATATAATTTAAACCAAACCATTTTAACCCAATTGATGGCCCAAATTAGCAGGCCCGTTTGTCCCATTAATTCAGGCCCAAAAGGTTAAAAAACATAAAATCTCGGCCCGGCCCAAAGTTTTTAGTTGGATTGAATTTGGGAAGCCCAGCCCGTGCTACATCACCCCAAGCCGAAACCTAATTCTAGAAGAAGAAAGAAGATGTCGACAGAGAAGAAAAAACGGAAGAAACGGAAAGGCTGAGGTTTGAAAATGGGGAAGAGAGAGAGAAAGAGGGGTCCGACCAGAACCAACGGGAAGAAGAAAAATGGATGCCAAAGGAGAGAGAGGGTACCGAAAATTCAAACAAAGGGGGTTAGGGTTGACGATTAGAGAGGGATTGCTGATTTCGGAGAGAGGGGTGATTCGGCTTCGGATATAAATGGAGGCAGAGAGATCGAGGAGAAGGGGGGAGCCAAGGTCGGCTTTTTTGGAGGTTTTTGGGTTTTCTTTGTGGTTTCGGTTTCTGGGAGAAGTTCTTCCTTCTCTCACTTTCAGATTTTGGAGGGGGTGGCGTTTTTTTGAGGAATTTTGGGGGTTCCTTCGGGGAAGAGTGGATTTGGGGGTGCTGCACCAGTTTTCTGGACGGAACGATCGGGGAACGATCCGTGGTCCGATTGAAGTGAAATTTGGACAGTAGCTTCACAACACTTGGAGCTTTATTCTGATCGGTGAGATTTCCATTTGAAGGTGTCTATCTACCCCAGCGTCTGATAGAAAGTGACTGCAATTCTGGGGAGAAGAGACACTGCACACAGGTTTTGCAATCAATGATCGGAAACCGATCCGTGGTCCGATCGAAGTGAAATTTGGATAGAAGCTTCGTAATACCTGAAACTTTATTGTGAGCGGTCCGATTGTCATTCGAGAAGGTAAGGAAGCACGGAAGAGGAATGCAAATCCAGAGACTTTGAAGAAGAGAAGATCCGGAGGAGAACCCGAGGTAGTTTCAATCTTGTATTTAAAGTTCTTTTATTGTTTAAATCTGTACCAATTATGCTTGTTATTTTGGATTTTTGGATCTGGTTTTGCTGGTTTGCTGCTCTGTTTTCTCTGCTTGCAGGTGTGCCGGACGTGTGCTGGAGAAGGAAGATGGTGAACAGTAGCGAGCTGGACTCTATAATTAATGGGCCGAGTTTTATTTGGGTTAGGTTTTGTTTGTATAATTAATGGGCCAGGTTTTGGTTTAGTTTGTTTTGTCTTGGTTTGGTTTGTATTTGTTTTGGGCCGGATATGATTTATTTTAATGATCCGGGCTTTGGTGTTTTGTTTGTTTTTGTGTTTTGTTTTTAAAGTTGTATTGGGCTTTAGGTCATGGGTTTTGGTATAAATAACGGGCTTTGGTTGTATTCTTTCGGTTTAGATTTCTATGATTCATTTGGTTTTGAACATGAATTTGGGCTAAGAAGATCCATGAATTATAAGGTTAAAATGGGTTATGGGCTTTTAAATTGAATGTGGTAATGGTTATGAAGTTGGGATTGTTATTTGCAAATTTGTGGTTTAAAAAGAATTGTTTAATTGGGTCAAGGGATTATATGTAACGCTTGGGCTTTGATCTTTTTTAAAAAAATATATATACTTTATTTAATTCATGATTTATTGTATGATCGATTAATTTATCCGATGACGGAGCCAAAACGAGAAAGCCTTGGATGCTGTCCCGAGAGGATTCTTGAAGAAATAATTTTACAAAATCCCAACCATTGGATGGAAAAGGATTTAATGAAGTGCGGAGCCTTCGATACGAAAACCGACCCTCGGTAATAAATTATTATTTTCAATCATACTAATTTAATAGTATGGTTGAAATGATGAATTATCTAAATAAAAACGGGAACCGAGTCCCTAACATGGAAAAACACACCTTGAATAAAACACATCATCAATCATATAGTAAAAAAAAACACATGAGAGGGACTCGGTTCCCGTTTTTATTTAGGTAATTCATCATTTCAACCATACTATTAAATTAGTATGATTGAAAATAATAATTTATTACCGAGGGTCGGTTTTCGTATCGAAGGCTCCGCAGTTCATTAAATCCTTTTCCATCCAATGGTTGAGATTTTGTAAAATTATTTCCTCAAGAATCCTCTCGGGATAGCATCCAATGCTTTCTCGTTTTGGCTCCGTCATCGGATCAATTAATCGATCATACAATAAATCATGAATTAAATAAAGTATATATATTTTTTTAAAAAAGATCAAAGCCCAAGTATTACATATAATCCCTTGACCCAATTAAACAATTCTTTTTAAACCACAAATTTGCAAATAACAATCCCAACTTCATAACCATTACCACGTTCAATTTAAAAGCCCATAACCCATTTTAACCTTATAATTCATGGATCTTCTTAGCCCAAATTCATGTTCAAAACCAAATGAATCATAGAAATCTAAACCGAAAGAATACAACCAAAGCCCGTTATTTATACCAAAACCCATGACCTAACTCATGACCTAAACCCCAATACAACTTTAAAAACAAAACACAAAAACAAACAAAACACCAAAGCCTGGATCATTAAAATAAATCATATCCGGCCCAAAACAAATACAAACCAAACCAAGACAAAACAAACTAAACCAAAACCTGGCCCATTAATTATACAAACAAAACCTAACCCAAATAAAACTCGGCCCATTAATTATAGAGTCCAGCCCGCTACTGTTCACCATCTTCCTTCTCCAGCACACGTCCGGCAAACCTGCAAGCAGAGAAAACAGAGCAGCAAACCAGATCCAAAAATCCACAATAACAAGCATAATTGGTACAGATTTAAACAATAAAAGAACTTTAAATACAAGATTGAAACTACCTCGGGTTCTCCTCCGGATCTTCTCTTCTTCAAAGTCTCTGAATTTGCGTTCCTCTGCCATGCTTCCTTACCTTCTCGAATGACAATCGGACCGCTCAGAATAAAGTTTCAGGTATTACGAAGCTTCTATCCAAATTTCACTTCGATCGGACCACGGATCGGTTTCCGATCGTTGATTGCAAAACCTGTGCGCAGTGTCTCTTCTCCCCAGAATTGCAGTCACTTTCTATCAAAAGCTGGGGTATATAGACACCTTCAAATGGCAATCTCACCGATCAGAATAAAGCTCCAAGTGTTGTGAAGCTACTGTCCAAATTTCACTTCAATCGGACCACGGATCGTTCCCCGATCGTTCCGTCCAGAAAACTGGTGCAGCACCACCAAATCCACTCTTCCCCGAAGGAACCCCCAAAATTCCTCAAAAAAATGCCACCCCCTCCAAAATCTGAAAGTGAGAGAAGGAAGAACTTCTCCCAGAAACCGAAACGACAAAGAAAACCCAAAAACCTCCAAAGAAGCCGACCCTGGCTCCCCCCTTCTCCTCGATCTCTCTGCCTCCATTTATATCCGAAGCCGAATCACCCCTCTCTCCGAAATCAGCAATCCCTCTCTAATCGTCAACCCTAACCCCCTTTGTTTGAATTTTCGGTACCCTCTCTCTCCTTTGGCATCCATTTTTCTTCTTCCCGTTGGTTCTGGTAGGACCTCTCTTTCTCTCTCTCTTCCCCATTTTCAAACCTCAGCCTTTCCGTTTCTTCCGTTTTTTCTTCTCTGTCGACATCTTCTTTCTTCTTCTTCTAGAATTAGGTTTCGGCTTGGGGTGATGTAGCACGGGCTGGGCTTCCCAAATTCAAGCCAACTAAAGACTTTGGGCCGGGCTGAGATTTTATGTTTTTAAGCTTTTGGGTCTGAATTAATGGGACAAACGGGCCTGCTAATTTGGGTCATCAATTGGGTTAAAATGGTTTGGTTTAAATTATATTATGGGTCAGGCTTCTTGTTTGGGCTTAAATGACTAATCAGGGTAACATTTTAGGTTCCAATTGGGCCAGAAAATTTTAAACATTAAAGTTTATCGGGTCAATTAATCAAATCAACTAAATTCGAATCCTAATTTTTGGTCCACGGTTGACTCTAATTCAGCCTATATGTCGGGCTTTATTATTATTTGCATTTTTTGGTTTTTTTCTTAGCTAGTTTTAAGCCAAAATTGGGGTACAACAGAGACATTTCTATTCAAACATCCGATCATGTTTAGAGAATATCAACGTATTGGTTTCTCGAGACATTTCTGTTCAAACATCCAGTCATGTTTAGAGAATATCAACGTATTGGTTTCTCGAGACATTTCTGTTCAAACATCCGATCATGTTTAGGGAATATCAACGTATTGGTTTCTCGAGACATTTCTGTTCAAACATCTAGTCATGTTTAGAGAATATCAACGTATTGGTTTCTCGAGAAATTTCTTTCAAATATCCAATCATGTTTAGATAATATCAACGTATTGGTTTCTTGAGACATTTCTGTTCAAACATCCAGTCATGTTTAGAGAATATCAAAGTATTGGTTTCTGGAGACATTTCTTCCAAATACTCGATTATCTTAAGAGAATATCAAAGTATTGGTTTCTCGAAAGATTTCTTTCCAACTTTGTTTAGAGAATATCAACGTATTCATTTCTCGAAACATTTCTTTTAAAAAAACAAAATTTAAATCCCTTCAATAGATGTTAGGGAATATCAAAGTATTGGTTTCTTTAAATGTTCTATTTTTTAGGAATATATTTCATAAATAATAATAAAATAACTTTTCAATCTTTTTCCTCCTGACCCAAAATTTTAATTACATTATCACTTATAAGTTATTTTAACATTTATTCGAAATTAATGAAGTTTTCTTCCACCCAATTTGACAATAAATTATTTTTCGAACACATGAAATTTATTAAAACAATTTGTAACATTTATAAAACATTTTTAAGAAAAGGCATAAACAATATAAAAGGCAACCGACTAGGGAGTTGTGGGGTGCCTAACACCTTCCCCACACTCAATAGACCCCCTTACCCATTTTTTGGTTCGCAGACCTAACATTTAGTGTTCAATTGCACTATAATCAATTGGTGGCGACTCTTACATTTTCTCACATTTTACACATCTTTTTCTCAATAGCACCGGTACGCGTCGTGATTTCGGTTGCGACAACTGGCGACTCTGCTGGGGACACCAGGTTTTTACCGAAGGGGTCGAGCCTTTATATAATTGATGTTTATGCTTTTTCTTCAAATTTTTTTATTTATTTTATTTTAAATTTTTGTTGGCTTATGAAGTTTTAATATCATAATTTATTGATTGGTATGTCTTAAAACACATTTACACACACGTAACCCTATACCCGGGTTTCTCCTTATGATTAGTGAGGGTTGACCTACCACCTTTTTGGGATTTACTTCCCTGTGTAGGTGGAGGAAGACACTCTCCTGGATTGACGTCCTCTTAAAGTATTAAGGGATGGACTTTTGTTATCCAAGTATGGATCAAAAGTCACATAATCCAGTAAACCTCTCGCGTAGACGCGTTTTAGTTTAGATACACAACCCAAATACACATTAGACCTCTAGACATGTTAGGATTTTTCTATCGAACTAGGAACAACAAGGGCATCCTTATATCTAACAGTTTATTTGTACATAATTTGTACTCTCTTACGATTATCTTAATTGTACATAATTGTGCATATCCAAGTTTTGGTTTGTTTTACATGTCCTAAATTCCAATGTAGTTGAAATAATTGATGAAGAACAAATATAAACTTTTGATTTACAAGTACGTTTAATGAAATGATCTCTGCTATTATTATCTTCTTAAATTACAAAGATTTATTAGGTCTGGCACAAATAATGATCACACTCATTCATATCATAAAAGAGGATAATAAAATTGAAACTAATATTTTTCTTTACAGTGAATAGAATAGAGAAAATATAAGCAAAAATAGCATCAGAAAAGCATCATCATCCTTATCAGACCCGCCTACAGCTAAGGCTATCCAAGAGAATGGAACAAGAAAGAGAGGGTCCAAATCAAGAAATAGCAGAGCTAAAGGAGCAGATTGCCTTATTGACTCAAAATGTAGCTCTGTTAGTAAAAGGGAAAGAAACGGCAGGAAGTTCAGAGCTTCCTATGGGCCCAGAGAATACCATTGACCATGCTACACCACCTTATCCTCCAGGGTTCACTCCTATTCACAGTCAATCATTACCGGAATCACATCAGCCACAGTATGCTCCACCGTCAAACCAAGCATATGTCCCTCTAACTGGAGCTTTACCATCCAATGCTCACGCTCACATTGATCATATTAATATAGTGGATCCTGTTGGAGTTATGGGGGAGGAAGTTCAGAATATGGGCAGTATTCCCTTTGAGGATTTTAAGAAACTGGAAAAACAAATGAGGGCCATGGAAGGGTTCAGCACGTCTGGTGTTTTGAAACCATCAAGTTTATGTTTGGAAAAGAATTTACAAATTCCTCATGACTTCATCCTACCAAAGTTCAGCTTGTTTAATGGCACAGGTGTTCCGTTGGATCACTTGGCTATGTACTGTAGACGGATGCAGCCTTACGCAAGTAATGAGAAAGTAATGGTCCACTTTTTTCAAGATAGCTTGGATGGACCAGCTCAAAGGTGGTTCAATGCACTCAACCCTACATCAATTTCTTCTTGGGAAGATTTGGCAGAAATGTTTATGAAGCAATATAAACATAATGAAGAGAAGGTTCCTACCATCTATGACTTGCAAAACACTATGATGAATGAAGGGGAGGCTTTCAGAGCATATGCTTACCGATGGAGAGATTTAGCGACCCAGATAATCCCACCATTATCAGGAAAGGATCTATTGAATGCATTCATTGACGCTCTTCAGGAGCCCTATACTTCAAATCTGGCTGGAGGAGGTCACCATGACCTGGCGGATAACTTACATTCAGGTGAACGAGTTGAACGTTGCATAAAAAGAGGGACTTTGCACAATCCTTGTTTGGAAAAACCGGAAGTTTCAAAATCCGACAAAAGGAAAAAGACAGAGGTGCATTCCGTGAGTTTCAATCCACCACCGGTTGTCTATAAATCATCTACTTCAAATTACCAACCAAGGGATGGTGCCCCTAATTTGAAAAATCCAGAAATATACTTTAACCAACCCCCAAGCACCTATCTTCCCCAATACAATGCTCCATCCCCTAATCCATACCCTCAACACCTAAACACTGACCAAAACCCTCGTCCGAATTCTCGAAACACTGATTTCAATCGATACCCTAACAGCCAAAATAACTACCAAAACCCTCGCCCAAATTTCCGGAAGACTAATCCTAGACCCCGAAGGTCTTTTGAGCAATTTGATCCAATTCCGATGACTTACACTGATTGTTTTACTAAGCTACAAGCGCAAGGAGCAGTTGCTCCAGTTCCTGGAAGAATCCACCTACCTCCATATCCATCATGGTACAACCCTGATTTGACATGTTTATACCATGGAGGTGCACCAGGACATTCAACAGAGACATGTTTACAATTTAAGAGGATAGTACAGGGGATGGTGGAGGCAAAATGGCTTGACCTTAGCGCAATCAATAAGCCAAATGTCAATAATAATCCCTTGCCTAATCATGAGAAGGAGGGAGTAAATCTTATAGAAGAATGCTGTGATGTCAAAAGATGGGTTTTAGAAATATCAATGCCTTTGGGTCGCTTCTTTGTTATATTGAGTGAAGCAGGTTTGATTGGAGAAAGTGCAATGACCACGGATAAGGAAGATGAACTCTATGATGCAATCAAGATTTGTGAATATCATAAGGGACAGAAGGGGCATGCCATTGAAAATTGTGTTGATTTTCGGGGAAAAGTGCAAGAATTAATGGACTTGAAGATAATATCGTTGCCAAAAGGAAAAATCCAACCCAAAGAAGTCAATGTCGTCGGAAGATACTATCAAGATGCTAGACCAAACCCTACGCCACAATTTGTCTTGCAATATTATGTGGAAGATGTGCCTCCAATTGCCTCATCAAAATCTGGGGCAGTTTTTGGGAAGATTCAAAAACTACCTTGTGAAAGTTCAATTGATCAAGTTGGGGCAAGTTTGACAAATCTGTTTGATCAGTTTCACATTGCTGCTGTAGAGGAAGAGCAAAGCTTGGTCACTGCATCTAATTTCGTTATCTCACGCCCTCCGGGATTTTGCCTTAGCAACTGGACCAGCTTGGAATTCCCAGTATCTCTCAGAGACTTGCAAGAGTAATTCCGAGTGCATTACCATTGATAACCTAGCTCATGGTTTTCATTTGGATATTGTGTAATGAGCATGCTTGCTTTTATTTCAAATAAATTTTATAGTGTGGCGTTTGCATGTCTTCAATTTAGCAACATTTTCCCTTCAAGAAATAAAAGATTTGTGCAATAGTTATCCATATTTAATCACCTTTGTTCCAAATTCTCTATTCATTAGTTCTCCGTTTCAATTCCACTCTCATTCAATTCTTTAACAGGGCTGAAAATGATGATAACAAAGAAGACGAACTTAACAAACCAGATTTTGATGCACCTATTAACAATGTTGAATCTGACTATGAAACTGAGGAAGAAGTAGAAATTTTACCAGAAATAATGATACAGATCAATCAAGAAGAAAGGATAATACAACCATACCTCGAAAAAACTGAAGTGGTGAATTTGGGAACTGAAACAGAGAATAAAGAGGTCAAAATACGATACGAACAATTGAATTTGATTGAAGAGCGAAGATTACAAACGATCTTTAAGGGACAATTGTATCAAAGAAGATTGGTAAAAGCACATGATAAAAGAGTTCGACCTTGTTACTTCAGAGAGGGAGATTTAGTTTTGAAAATGATTTTGCCGCCTCAAAAAGATCACCGAGGTAAATGGACTCCAAATTATGAAGGACCATAGGTGGTTAAGAAAGCTTTTGAAGGAGGGGCATTGATATTGACTAGAATGGATGGGGAAGATTTGCTTCAGCCAGTAAATGCTGATGCAGTCAAAAGATATTACTCATAAAAAAGGGGGGGCTCGCTGGATTGAAAATTTGAAAAGGCGGTCCAGGCAAAATTAGAGTAACAATGAGATTAAGATGGAATTATTGAGGGGAGTTTGGAGGAATGTTTTGGTTGGAAGAATGATGAAAAGTACATAGAAGAATTGCACGACCAGAGTTATTAGTGGGGTTTGGGAGAAGTCAGCCTCAGTGAGAAAGTCAGGTTTAACAATTGTGAAATAGGTGTACACCAAAACTGGGCAGTTTTTGCATTAGAATCAGAGTTGTTACATTTATGTCCTGTAAAAATGTTGTCTCATACAATCCATATATTCGCGAAGTACAGTGTTCTCCATTTCTTTCTACCTTTCTTCCCAATGTATTATGTACATATATGACCAATGTTCTCTATCACATACTCAATTCTAATAAGATACCCCCAACTTTTTGTCATCCATGGCTTCTTTATTCATCTCCACTTTCATTGACATCAACATTCTTATACACACCTTCTTCTAAATTTGCATATCATATGAACGTCGCCATACTATTGATTTATTTGAAATTGAAGTAATGTCATACAAGAAGCATAATACATGCATTAGGACATTACTCTTCGCGAGGATTTGAGAGATATCTAGCAAATACAGTTGTAAGGAAGCATGGAGAAGTCAAAAATACGTGGGGATGTGGAAATTTGAATAATAGCCCGATTCAAGTGAAGGAGGAAAGAATGTATATTTGATGACAAAAGGAAAAATGGTGCAGTACCGGGAATGGCAGAATGATTTACAAATAGAAACTGATGAAATAATTTTTCAGATAAAGGTGGAGAGAAAGATTTGGCCAATATGTGAAAGATTGGAAAAGATAGGGATGATGATGCTCATGATGAGATGACCCAACAAAAATAAAAGGAATAGTAAAATATATAACATGGCCAAACGTAATCCCAACATTTTATTTTCTTTGATAAAAACATAACTCTGTGCCCGAGTTTTCCCTGGAATTAGTGAGGGTTGACCTACCACCTTTTTGGGATTTACTTCCCTGTGTAGGTGGAGGAAGACACTCTCCTGGATCGACGTCCTCTTAAAGTATTAAGGGATGGACTTTTGTTTTCCAAGTATGGATCAAAAGTCACATAATCCAGTGGCCTCTCGCAAAGTTGCGCTACCCATATGCACATTAGATAACCCCTAGATCCGGTTCAAGACCTTCAAAAGTTTGTAGGAACTTGACCCTGGTTAAGAATCACAAGAAAGACTTATATTCTTAACTTTACTTACTCCTTGTATATATACATTTGCCTATCATTTGCATGTTCATTAACCACTCATACATGTCCATATGTACCTTTCATACACATTATTCATGACATTTGCATCCACAATAATTTAGAGAAAATCCATCAATTGGTTTTACGATAACTTTATGTTTAGAATTTTTCTAAGAATTGTCAATCAGTCCAATATTGGGGTAATTTCGAGGAAATTAATTCTTAACCTTAGGATTGGACAAATTTGAAATGCATCATGCTAGAGGAATATTTAGGAACCTATGTGAGCAATCTAAAGAGTTTCATGTTACTATTATGGA
Source organism: Euonymus europaeus (assembly GCA_963580455.1). NCBI lineage: Eukaryota > Viridiplantae > Streptophyta > Magnoliopsida > Celastrales > Celastraceae > Euonymus > Euonymus europaeus. Next base: position 17,107,042 of record OY756968.1, on the reverse strand, counting down.
AAAGGATCCGAACTCTGCTGATAATCCTTGTTATGTCATTTCTCGATCATCGAGTTTTGATCATTAACTGGATCAGTTTGGGGATTTCCAATTTCATATCAATTGTCTCCAAGAGTAATCTCCAAGGTGCACCACCATTCATGTTCTATCATGACTTCGATTTGATGAAGTTTTATAGTACGAAATTTGCATATTTCCATTATGTCCCTTGTGAAGTAAAGTCCATATTCTAAATTTCTGCATGAATTCGCCCTCATTCTTCATCATTTCCAAATGTTAAATCTTAATCATTCCATCCAACAAGATTGAAATTGATGATAATGAAGGAGATAGCCTAATAAAACCTTTTTGGGTGTGCTCACCACTGACAATGTTGAATCTTCCTCTGGCACTAAGACTGAATTTGAGATATCGTTAGATTGGCTTGGATATTTTATTCGAGAATGGAGTCACTCAAGTACACTTTTTGAGAAAGCCATTTGTTGTGGGGATGATTGAAAAGGACAAATGTTATGCTGTACAACGGTATTAGTTTGTTTGGCAAATTGAGCGGTTGATAACTTGTCACCGATTATAGTGGTCAACGTTCACTTTCACTGGTCACCATGTGCAATCAAGTTCATGCCCATATTGTCAAAAGCAGTGTCATATCACCATTATGTGATTCAGACTTATTTTTCAAATTTCTACAGTCTACTATCAATTATTTTTCGACATGAGATCTTCTCCGTTATATTACTAAAATACCCTATCTGAAGCTCTTCACCAAGTGGGCAACTCACTACCTTTCTCTCTTTGAGAAATCCTTCGCTCCTTTAGTTGAGTTTCTTTCTGATACACGTTATGGCTTCCAAAAGACAACGCACACAAGCCCTTCAGATATATGATGAAAATCTCTTTGTGAGACAGGAAGCATTTGAGAGATACCAACGATCAGTTGGTGTGTGAAATATTATCCCGGAGAGAGGCATCCAGGTTGTTTATACAACGGAGCCCACTATTGCTAGAATAATTGCTGAGCGAGGTTGGGAGAAGCTCGTTGCACAGCCAAAAGCTGTAGTTGTTCAGTTGGTAAGAGAATTTTATGCCAATGCAATGGTAGGATATGAACAGATAAATGTTCGAGGTGCGAGAGTTTCATTTGATAGCCAAACCATTAATGACGTTTACAATCTTCCAAACTTTGTCAACGATGATTTTTCTTAGTTGCTAGAATCTGATGTTGATATGGATACAGTAATTCGTACAATATGTAAACCAGGCGCTGCCTGGAAGAAATTTAGAGGGGTGGGAGTCTCATTCCCCGCAGCAGCTATGACCAGGAACAGCAAGGCTTGGATGCGTTTTATTTGGGCAAAACTCATGCCTAGTACTCATTCAGTTGACGTTTCCAAAGATAGAGCGTTGTTGCTTTATTCTATTCTGTCTGAAAAATTGATTGATGTCGGGAAAGTTTTACACAAGTCTATTATCCACAGCCTTCATGCTACAACAACTATAGGGCTTTGTCTCCCTTCTCTGATTAGTACATTATGTATGAGAGCTGGGGTTCATTGGGAATCGCATGAAGAGGTGTAGTATCCCCGACAAGTGATTGATCATAGGATAATCAATCGTTATAAAGATGATGAGATTGTTGACGCTCATCCAGAGATTGGATCTTCTACTGTTCAATTTCAGTTCATCAGGAACCATGGCTATAGCTGAAAGGATGACACAGATTGAGGCACGTCTGGATTACCTTTCTAAAAGTATTGATCAGTTAATTGCACATATTACAGGCTCCAATGAGACCATAGATTAGATGCACAATCAGCTGGCCAGCAACTTTGGAGTGCATAACATGCAGTTTCCAACTTCACTAGTCCAACAACAGGATCTTTATCCTCCGGAAAATCATAAAAACCCAGGATTCCAATCAGAGAATTTCTAATTTCCATCATTTCATTAAATGTTGAACATTGTGAGCCTTGTACTGTTGTTGTTTATGGAGAGTTAGCTAATATGTTCTAATGAGTTTACTCCATGTTTGTCCCTTATTGCTTGTTATTTTCAATGAAAGTATTTGAATAATTACGATTGACTTGATCCTTGAGTGGTATAAAAGTTACCATCGTGATGGTACAGTTATTCATTCGAGAGGTAAAAAAAAAAAACCCGCTTGAGTGAAAACCTGAAAAGGCATTCTTGGCAAAAATTAGGGTTTGTAAAAAAGCAAAATGCTAGAGTAAAAGTCAGAAATGACGCTCTAAAAAAAAGAGAGAGACAAAAAAAAATAGTAAAAGGCCTGCACTTTAAATTTAGGCTGCACGTTCTGGTTACTTGAAGAAGAATTGATGGGACATAAATCGGTTGCATCAATGAGCGGTGTTGATTTGGTCAGTACTTTGTCTTGAATCGATATGGATGAATCAGATTCATTGTGTTTAGATTGAATAACAGTGAATGGGTCACGCTCCAAAACTGGGGCAGTTTTGGGAGCGACATTTTTGATAACTTGGCAAAGAAGTTAGGTTGGCAGACATGGAAAGTTCCGGCTTCATAACAGTTTATTGCACATGCATCAAAACTGGGGCAGTTTTGGGTGCGATGTTTCTGTTTATCTTGACAAAGAAATTTTGGTTGGCAAACATGGGAAATTCAGGCTTCATGACAGTTAATTGCGCACGCACCAAAACTCGGACAGTTTTGGGTGCGACGTTCCTGTTATTACAATTTCATCGGGGATAAATCATACAGAAGAATGAGTTTGAAGACAAATATGTCGGGTTGAGCGACTACTTCATGAGTTCTGGATTTGACTGTTTTTAGTTGGGTGCACACCAAAACAGGGGTAATTTTGGCACAATCTTTGACTTATCACATATTTTATCTTGGAGAACTTCGATTTACCTTCCCTTTCTTTTACTTCTTTCTTTCTGTATATATCTTACTCTAAAAGAATTCCTTGATTACCATTCATTTTTTTAAATATCATGAGGTTATCCATTTTTCGGCTTTGCTACTCATTCCTTCCATTTCCATATTCTGATTCCATATCCAAAAAATTTCATCTTGGGGAATTTCGATTTATCTTTTCTTTCTTTTCCTTCTTTCTCTTTCTGTATATATCTTACTCTAAAAGAATTCCTTGATTACCATTCATTTTTTTTAAATATCATGAGGTTATCCATTTCTTTGGCTTTGCTACTCATTCCTTCCATTTCCATATTCTGATTCCATATCCCAAAAATTTCTCATTCTTGGCATGCTTAGTCGTACTATTGAACTTATCATTGATTGAAGTCTTGACAGTGAATGTTATGACTGCATTAGGATATTGCTTTTGGAGAAAGAATTGATAGATTTTGGCACCCTAAGCTGAAAAAGACCTGATGAATAAACATGTGATCGAGGCAAGTATTATCAGAAGAGGGACGATCCTGATTATAAAATTTGAGAATTAAAATAAACAAAAGACGTTTTAGTGAACATGAACTGTTGAAATTAGAAATGTTTGTACATATAAAATTTGAAAATTACACAAAGTTGGTTTTTGAGTGAATGACATTTTTACCATTTAGTGAAGACTTTTTGAGTAATAAGATCAATCCCTATAAAGAAACAGACTGGTCTAGGGATCCATAATTGCACGCATGTTTAGGAATAAAAAGGTTTTTGAGAAGTCGTGCATTCTTTAATGAGAAATTTATAAAAATGGCTCATTGCATACACATCATCATTGCATATCCTTTGTGTGTTGTCGCAAGTTTGTTCGAAAGGTACAATTTTGAAGGTGTCATTTTTCTCAAATTAGGATTTGAATTACATATCCTATAAAGCCTGATTAATCATTTCATCATTGCCTTGACAGGTGGCTATAAACCTCGATCAATTCTTTCAATCTGTATTCACGTCTTGTCACTCGCACGAATCCATGGAATTTTTTTAAAAAAATTAAAAGGCAGACAAAAAGAAAAGGGGGAAGATAGACGTGACCTTTACTTTCGGCGTTTTTTTTTTTAGTTTTTGATTGCCTTTACATTTTTTGTCTGTTCTGGCCAAATAATTTCGTTTTCATCATGGAGTCAACGTTTCTCAATCACCTCCACCATGCCTGATCATGATATTCAAATCACTCTCCGACAATGACGTGGCCGGTCACATCTTTCATTTTCTCATGAGACGACGTTTGCCTGCCATGTGAAATTCCAATTTTTTCATCGTTCCTTGAAAGACTCGCAGTTCACCTGTAATGGTCTGCCTGCTCTGGCCCAATCTTCTTTCTTTATCTTCTAAAGCTGCACATCTTCGTTGTTGAATCTGTTCATTTTCTCTTTTCTGACTACTTTCACCATCACTCCATCATCATTCCTGATTTTGTTCGGATCGTCGCACATTCATTTCCCTAACCTTTCCAGATATACCATCTTTCGACCTTTCGAATGGACGCTAATCTATCCCCTCGCTCACAAACGATTGTATCGTTTGCTAAAGCAGAAATCATACCTGAGAGACGATTTGACTTTCATATTCTTAGAGATTCCAACGCCCGCTGGGCTATGAAATACCTCCAGGATCACTCCATGTCATTTCTAATGAACCTTGATCCTGAGGGTGATTTATCAGTGTATCCTCGTATAGTTCGTGGTTTTTACGAAACTTTAGAAATGTTACCACCGAGTGCAGAAACTAAATCCCAGCCGGTTTATCAAGTGGAAATAATTGGAATAAAATTCCAATTCACCACGGCGGACATATGCGAATGTCTAGGGTATCCCCCTTCTTACGAAGTGGCTACTGGTTTCAAAGCACCGGTGTCTGTCTCTAAGGAAGAGATAATTGATGACATGTGTGGAGGACAGATCGATGAGAAGGTAAAGGCTACACGTCGTTCATATTTGCCATCAAATATGTGGTTGCTGGACGATGCTGTCCGACACAACCTCTGTCCCATTGGTCACCACCACTAGCGACGGGGTAACATTTTCTATGCCTTATATTACATGTATAAAGGAGTTTGGTTCGACATTGGAGAATTCTTTATGGCCACTAGTCTGAAGGCACAGAGTTTTGTGGAGAACAAACCGACGAAGGTGGAGAAATTGTATTTTCCACGACTCATTACCCAACTGGTTTTGAGCAAACACATTCATCCTCCTCTTAACCAAGTTTCCCTACTTTATCCGGTAATTACTATGCAGAAAAATAACTGGCGGAAGGGTATTAACCAAATGGCCACTACTGCAAAGAGACTTCAAGCACTTGGAGAAACATCCCGGTCTGCTGCTAAACCACCATCACCTGACCACACTCAGGAAACACCAGCTCATGAACAACAATTGGAGGCAAGACAACAAAGGTGGGAGCAACTGTTGAACGTGGTCGCGAATGTGGACAGGCCCAATTGAGAATTTTACAGTGATTGTACTGTTTACCCAAGCCCAGCCCATGATACAAAATTCCCTGTAAATATTTGTGTAAATGTAAAATAAATAAAAATTCATAAAAATTGCTTGCAAAAACAAAAAAAAATCCAATTCATTCAAAATTCATCCAAGTGCAAATTTTCTTTATGTACATACAAAATTCAAAAAAAATCTTATTTTTCATTTCAGCCAAGACAGGAGTGGCTACATGGTCCTGTGCAAATTTATTTTTGTAAATACAAAATTCAGAATCAAATTCTTTCAAATTTTGCCAAGCTGGGAGTGGCTACAGTGATCCCATGCACATTTCTTAAAACAAAAAAGAAAAAACATTTCAAAAGTTTGCCAAGCTGGGAGTGGCTACAGTGATCCCATGCACATTTCTTTTCAAAATTTACCAAGCTAGGAGTGGCTACAGTGATCTCATGCACATTTCTTTTCAAAATTTTCCAAGCTGGGAGTGGCTACATTGATCCCATGCACATTTCTTAAAAATAAAAAAACATTTCAAAGTTTTGCCAAGCTGGGAGTGGCTACAGTGATCCCATGCACATTTCTTTTCAAAATTTGCCAAGCTGGGAGTGGCTACATTGATCCTATGCACATTTCTTAAAAATAATTTTTTTTCAAAATTTCAGCCAAGCCGGAGATGGTTACAGTGATCCCGTGCAATTTATTCTTCAAAATTTCAGCCAAGCCAGAGATGGCTACAGTGATCCCAAGCAAATTTAATTTATTCAAATTTTAGCCAAGCCGGAGATGGCTACAGTGATCCCGTGCATTATTTTACATTCTTCAAGTGGTACAAAAATCGGCTTTCTACTCCTTTGCGCGTCATTTACTCTGTAAAGTCAAGCAAAGGGGAGCAGCTGTAGTACCCCATTTTTGTCCGGGTACTTGTTATTTTTAACAAAATAATAATAATAATTGAAAAAAAAAATGAAAGAAAAATTAAGTAAAACCTTAATTAAATTACCTATCCGGCCCATTACCCTCACCCAGAACTCACCTAAACCTAACCCTAAACATTTGGTCAAAAGAAAAGGGAAGGGGAGATCGAACGGAAGAGGCGGCAGTGGAGATGGTGGCCGACCGTAGGAGGGATCGCACCAAAGAGAAAGAGGAGATAGTGGAGATGGTGGAGAAAGGAGCTGGAGAGCACCAGTTTGAGGCTATAAAAGCCGAAGGGGGTGGAAGCCAGAAAGGAAGGCCAAAAATAAAAGGAGACAGAGGAAAATCGAGGGTTTTGGGGGGATCTGGAAGCAAAAAAATGAAGGAAACAGAGGAGACAGAGGGAAATAGGAGGGGGAAGAACCCGAAGGTTCTTGAGAGAGGATTTTCGGAGGTCTTTTGGAAGGATTTTAGGAGTTGTTTTCTTGAGAGAAAGTCAGAGGCTTTTGTAGAAAAAATCAGGGGAGTTTCATTTGGAGAAAACCGAAGGGAAGAGGGGGAATTTTGCGAGAGGAAGATCCAGATTTGAAGAAGGACCAGTAGAACCAGAGAGGTATTTTCAATCCTTTACTTCTTGCCTTCTGATTCAACTGTTGTTCCGTCTTGTTTACTGGATGAAGAGTAAATCCGGAGATATTTTTCGTTGAACATGATTTAGCTTGATGATTTCAGTTTGTTAGTTTCAATTTTAAAGTGTCCGTTCGTGCTTGAGGTTCATCCCATTAGCTTGGTCTGCGTTTGGTTTCCATTGGATGTTGTTTTTTTTTGGTTTCGTTTTGGTTGTCTTGCTTGGGTTTCGCTTGCAGGCACGCCGGACGGCAGGGAAGGAGTCATAGGCAGTGGCGCTGGCGCTGGCGTTGGATGCCGGAAGAGACAAATGAACAGTAAAGGCCAGGGCTGGATTTTTGTTTTGGGCCAGATTTCGGAGTATCTTGGGTTTTGGGCCGAGCTTATTTAGTGCTGTCATTTGGGCCGGGTTTTAGTCAATTTTGGGTTTGTTTTGTTTGGTCTAGGCCCAGACTTGTTATTTTTTTGGGTTGGTCTTTGAATTGGTAATTGGTTTACTTTGTAATGTTTTGTTCCTTTTAGGTGATGTGTTGGACCATAATCGAAAGTAAAAGTATTGGGCCTGTAGGTTAGTTTTGAAATTTGTATGGGCTTTATATCTTTATTTATTCATTTTTGGTTTTTAGCAATAGGTTGGGTTGGGATTTTTGGATCCAAGTAATGTAATAATATAATAAAATAGTAAAAGTAGTATAAATATTAACTAGATTGATAGGCACGATTAAATTTTTAATTTAATAATTTATTTTAGGATGTATATTTAAATAGTTTCCAACAAAGGAATCATATCATAAGATTTGCTAAAATTCGCATATCCAACTCGCCAAACATCCAATCATGTTTAGAGAATATCAACGTATTGGTTTCTCGAGACATTTCTTTCAAACATCCAATCATGTTTAGAGAATATCAACGTATTGGTTTCTCGAGACATTTCTGTTCAAACATCCGATCATGTTTAGAGAATATCAACGTATTGGTTTCTCGAGACATTTCTGTTCAAACATCCAGTCATGTTTAGAGAATATCAACGTATTGGTTTCTCGAGACATTTCTGTTCAAACATCCGATCATGTTTAGGGAATATCAACGTATTGGTTTCTCGAGACATTTCTGTTCAAACATCCAGTCATGTTTAGAGAATATCAACGTATTGGTTTCTCGAGACATTTCTTTCAAATATCCAATCATGTTTAGAGAATATCAACGTATTGGTTTCTTGAGATATTTCTGTTCAAACATCCAGTCATGTTTAGAGAATATCAAAGTATTGGTTTCTCGAGACATTTCTTCCAAATACTCGATTATCTTAAGAGAATATCAAAGTATTGGTTTCTCGAAAGATTTCTTTCCAACTTTGTTTAGAGAATATCAACGTATTCATTTCTCGAAACATTTCTTTTTAAAAAAAAAAATTTAAATCCCTTCAATAGATGTTAGGGAATATCAAAGTATTGGTTTCTTTAAATGTTCTATTTTTTAGGAATATATTTCATAAATAATAATAAAATAACTTTTCAATCTTTTTCCTCCTGACCTAAAATTTTAATTACATTATCACTTATAAGTTATTTTAACATTTATTCGAAATTAATGAAGTTTTCTTCCACCAAATTTGACAATAAATTATTTTTCGAACACATGAAATTTATTAAAACAAATTGTAACATTTATAAAACATTTTTAAGAAAAGGCATAAACAATTTAAAAGGCAACCGACTAGGGAGTTGTGGGGTGCCTAACACCTTCCCCACACTCAATAGACCCCCTTACCCATTTTTTGGTTCGCAGACCTAACATTTAGTGTCCAATTGCACTATAATCAATTGGTGGCGACTCTTACATTTTCTCACATTTTACACATCTTTTTCTCAATAGCGCCGGTATGCGTCGTGATTTCGGTTGCGACAGCGTCGATACTCGTAGACCCAATGCATCTATAATTCATGTCCAATAATTTCATGCAAAAGAAGCTCGTATATATAACAATCCTATATATATACATAACTACATGATGCATGAACGAGGTTTATCATGCCCAATAGATGATTAAGCATTCAAAGGGTATGCAAATTCATCAATAATCAACAAGAAGGTTCGTTCTTCCTAAGGAACAATTTAGGCAAGAACACAAATAATAAAGACCAATGAAGAATTTCAACCGCTCTTTAGAGAAGAACAATACGATAGAAAATAGGGTAAGAATCCCTACCTCAATTCCAAGCTATCACAAGCTACAAGTTTTTCCCAAATACTAGGGTTTGAGTTTCCAAACCTACCATATAGCAAATTCATCACCCAATCCCACAAATTAATCCCTCATAACCATAATCAACATAAATCAAACTAACAACTCAAGAGAAAATTACCTTTCTCTCTCTAGAACCCAAATATGCTAAGTTCAAGCCTTCAATCAACCAAATCTTCAAACAACCTAGTATATATCAACATATATAGACTTAAATCAACCTCTATAGTCATTCAAAAACACCCATTCGAAGTTCCATTCGAAATTACAAAAACCCTAGGTTTTATGGAAAACTAGAAACTTACCTCAAATCCCTTCAACTTTGTCAAACTCTTCTTTAATCTTCTTCTATCCTTCAATCCAAGCTTCAATCCTTGAAATCTCTCAGGAATCTCTCTTTATCTCTCTATTTCTCTCTCTCTCTCTCTCTCTAAAAGTCGGAACTTTCACAAAGGATTAAGTTCTGGTCGCGTAACACCCTCTTCAAGCCTCGGGTTGCGCCTAGGCGCCTTAAAGTGTGCCTAGGCGCCCAAGTCAGGAATTCTTCCACAAGCCCGCTACTCTGGGCGCTATCCTGGGCGTACACAGAAAGTGCGCCTAGGCGGAGTGCGCCTAGGCGCCCATGCACCATTTCCATCTTTGTTGCCACTGCACTGGGCGGTTTCAGTTCCGTCTCGGTCTTAGCTTCGATTTGATATATTATGGACCCCAAACGGACATCTGTGCTAAAAGTTATGACCGATTTACTGAACCTAGTTCAAAAACTATCCTTTAGGATCTTATACACTTCAAATGGTCCGTTATCTCTTCGAACCCATTTTTCAATAACTTATTACTTAAAATTTAACCAAACATAATATTTTTGGGTCAGGATTTTACATCCCTTCCCCCTTAAACAAATTTCGTCCCGAAATTTAGTTATGTACCTGGGTTTTTGAACAAAGCCGGGTACTTGTCCATCATACGAGACTCCAACTCCCAAGTTGCTTCTTCTGTGCCATGGTACATCCGCATCACCTTCACCAAAGGAATTATACTCGTTCTCGTGACCTTATTTTGACGGTCTAAGATTCTAACTGGTTGAAGAGTATAGCTCTCATCTTCTTCAACCTCCAAAGTGGTCCAATCCAATACATGTGTAGGGTCCGGCTCATACTTCCGGAGCATAGAGACATGAAATACATTATGAACCCTTTCTAGCTTAGGTGGCAGAGCCAACCGATATGTTACCGGTCCCACTATTTCTAGAATCTCAAACGGTCCCACAAACCTTGGTGCCAACTTTCCCTGTTTACTATACCGTTGAACACCACGTCTCGGACTAACTTTGAGAAATACCTTGTCTCCCACTGCAAACTCCAACGGTCTTCTTCTATTATCAGCATAAGACTTTTGACGACTCTGTGCGGTGACAAGCCGTCTCTTAATCTCCTCGACTCGCTCTTGAGCCTCTTTGACCAATTCCGGTCCCGAAATCACTTTTTCCCCGACCTCAACCCAACATAATGGTGATCTGCAAGGTCTCCCATAAAGTGCCTCAAACGGAGCCATACCGATACTACTTTGGAATGAGTTGTTGTCACAAACTCCGCCAAATATATTTATCGATCCCAGCTCTTTCCGAAGTCCAACACACATGCTCTAAGCATGTCCTCCAGAATCTGGATACTTCTCTCAATCTATCTAACTTCGTACCCAAAGCTTCTTGCAAACTGCTCCAGAATCTACCAGTGAACCGTGGATCTCGGTCTGACACAATAGATAATGGCACTCCATGCAAATTCACAATCTCTCTCACATAATAGCTACTCATGGATTCCAATGAATCTGTCTTATTCATTGGTAGAAAGTGTGCCGACTTGGTCAATCGATCCACTATCACCCACACCGTGTCATATTTCTTCTGAGTCATTGGAAACCCCGTCACAAAGTCCATAGTGATCATCTCCCATTTCCATTGCGCTATCGGTAGTGGTTGTAACGACCCCGCCGGCTTTTGATGTTCGCCTTTCACCTGTTGGCAAGTCAGACACCTGGCCACATATCTGGCCACATCGGCCTTCATCCCCTTCCACCAAAAGTTCTTTTTTAAATCTTGATACATTTTTGTAACCCCAGGATGCATGGAAAACCATGAATGGTGTGCCTCTTTCAAGATCTCTAGCCGTAGTTCCTCATCATCGGGAACTATCAACCTCCCAACATATCTCACTCCACCGTCAATCCCACGAACCCATCCTGAACTCTCATCAATTACATCAAAAGAGGGATTGCCGTTCTGCGCATCCATAACCTTCTGAACCATCTGTGGTCTCGAAGTTATACAACCCAAGTATACTTTTTCTTCCTCGCTCCTCAATTCCAACCCAAATTGGTTGATTGTCTCAACAATCTCCCATTCGTGCAACGCCAAACTAGCCAACCCAAGTTTCCGGCTCAACGCATCTACCACTACATTTGCTTTACCAGGATGGTATGCAAATTAAAGTTGAAGTCCTCCAAGTATTCCATCCACCGCCTTTGTCGCAAGTTCAACTCCTTTTGAGTGAATAAGTACTTGAGGCTTTTATGATCTGAAAAGACCTCAAATCTCTCTCCGTAGAGATAATACTGCCATTGTTTCAAAGCAAATACTACTGCTGCAAGTTCTAAGTCATGAACTGGATAATTCCTCTCATGTGTCTTCAGCAATCTAGAGCCATACTCCACAACTCTCGCACATTGCATCAACACACATCCTAATCCCACTCCAGATGCATCACAATACACCTGGTAGCCTATATCTCTCTCCGGCACTACTAACACAGGAGGTGTTGTCAACCTTTTCTTCAACTCTTCAAATGCCGCCTCACACTCGTCTGTCCAAACAAACGGTGTACCTTTCTTAGTCAATTGTGTCATGGGTGCAGCCACTCTCGAAAAGCCTTAATGAACCTTCGGTAGTAGTCTGCCAACCCTAGGAAACTTCTTATCTCTGTCACATTCTTCGATCTCACCCAATTCAAAACTGATTCAACCTTAGAATAATCAACGGCTATGCCCTCCTGTGTAATAACATGACCCAGAAATTTCACTTCCGTGGCCCAAAACTCACATTTACTCAGTTTAGCATACAACTGATTCTCTCTCAGCGTTGACAGAACCACTCTTAAGTGTTCACTATGCTCTTCCTTCGTTGTAGAGTAAATCAGGATATCATCTTTGAATACCACTACAAACTTATCCAAAAATGGTTTAAGAACCCGCTGCATCAAATCCATGAATACTGCTGGGGCATTAGTCAACCCAAATGGCATTACCAAGAACTCATAATGCCCATATCGAGTCCTAAACGCTGTCTTCTGAATATCTTCATCCCTTATCAGCAATTGATGATATCCTGACCTCAAGTCAATCTTCGAGAAATGTTTGGCACCTCTCAACTGATCAAATAAATCATTGATTCGTGGTAACGGATATTTATTCTTCACTGTAGCTCTATTCAGCTGTCGATAGTCGATACACATTCTCAACGACCCATCTTTCTTCTTTACAAATAATACCGGTGCACCCTATGGAGATACACTCAGCCTAATAAACCCCAAATCTTGCAACTCTTCTAGTTGCATCATCAATTCTTTCAACTCCGTCGGAGCCATCCGATAAGGAGAAATCGAAATTGGTTTCACGTTCGGATGCAACTCGATGGCAAAATCTATTTCTCTCTTTGGAGGCAATCCCGGTAACTCTTCCGGAAACACATCCATAAACTCTTCCACTACCCGAATCGGTGTTGTGAAACCACCCCTAGGTGTTGATGTCACCAAACTCGCCATCCTACAATCCTGGTATAGAGGATTTTCTAAGAAATATGGGCAAGGAATCTCCTTCGATCCATTCAACCGTATCACCCCACCCTCAGGTATTCTAAGAATAATTTTCCTCTCCCAAAAATCTAGCAACCCATGGTGCTTTGTCAACCAATCTGCTCCAAGGATTACATCGAAATCCTTGAAGTCCATCACATAAAAATCGGCCTTCAAGACCACTTCTCCAAATCGACACTCACACCCAAATGCTATCCCCTCTAAAGGAGTAAAATACCCAAATGGTGAAGACACTGTAAACATACGCCTTATTGGCGAAATTTCCAACCCTAAGGAATGAGCTAAGGCACCAGTAATGAATGACGCTGTAGCTCCCGAATCAAACAACACCCTAGCCCAACAGCTTGAAATAAGGAAAGTACCTCTAATGAAGTGGGGATGTTCAGGAGCCTCCTGATGTCCCAATGCAAATGCCCGGGTCTGCGTCTGAGTCGACTGTAGCTGCGGAGTCTGCCTAGGTCCGCCTCGTCCTCTTCCCCCTAATGGAACAGTGGAGGGAAGAGCTGGAGTAATTGCAGAAGATGGTACTCCGGGTGTATGATATTGATCTGAAGTTTTGCCACCCTGAGGACATTCATTCCTCTTATGGCCAGCCGCACCACACCCAAAGCACACAATCCCCTTCACCGGACACTGATCTTTCTTGTGCCCTTCCTTCCCACACCTGAAACATGCAAATCTGCCACCCCGTGGCCTCTGTCCCTGGTCCCTACCACCTCTCTGGCCTCCCTGAGTCTGAGGTTCTATCTTCTGCCTCTTCTGACTACTACTGCTTCCTCCACTAGAAGCTGGGGTCTTTCGACCCTTCTGAATGTCCCAATACTGACGGGAGTTGCGCTCTCCCCGCTCTATCTTAATAGCCATGTCCACTGCCTTGTCATATGACATCACCCCTGAATGTATCATCAACTTCCCAATAGTAGGAATCAACCCATCTCGATATCTCTCTGTCTTGCTCCAATCATCTGGAGCAAACTTCTTTCCAAACCTATAGAGTTCCTCATACCTCTTGGTATATTGCGTCACCGTCATATCAGGAGTTTGCACCAACTCCATGTACTGCCTGGCCTTGTCAGATTGGAAGCTCTCTGGCACAAATCGTTGCATGAACAACATTTCAAATGATGTCCAAGTCAAATCATTCTTTCTCTGATCCAGCGAATCCCACCAGTCATGTGCTGCTCCTTTAAGATAATAAAATATCAGCTTCATCCTCCGGTCATCGGGTAAAACTAGAGATTCAAATCTCTTGCTCATTTGCCTTAGCCATTCACCGGCTTCGTATCCTTCTCCCTCGCCATCAAACACTGGAGGACTAGTCCTCCTCAACTGATCAACCTCATAAATCTCCCGTCCAGGTCTGGCACCATCTCCAGTACTAGCCCCGGAACCCTGTCCCTCACTTCGGACTTCTGGTGCTCTCACCACTTGCACCTGAGTCTGCGCTTGTATAACCTGAACTAAGTTCATCACAATTCCTGTCAAAGCCTCTAAGGTCACAGGCTGTCCCACAGTACTAGTCAGAGCAGTCTGTCCATCAGGCAATACTGGCTCTGAAGTCCTCCCCGGATCTTCCACCTCAACTCTTTCCTCCACTCTTTCGTTGGTATCATTCACCGGCACTGAATTCTGAGTGCTAGGAGTGCGTCTAGTAGCACGCGTCACTCCTCTACCTTGGCCCCTACCACGGCCCCTAGGCCGTCCTCGCCTGCCCCCATCTCCCAGGGTTACCGCAGCACGAGTAGATCGGGTCTCTCTACGAGTATCCATCTGCGCCACAATAGATAAGATACTTAACATGATTTAATTAATCGAGGATTTAAGGGATAAAAAAACGTACCGGATCAGCAGAGGTCGTGACATGACCTGGAGACTTAATAACTTACATCTAGGACCCAACCCCAGATCCTACGTAGAGCTAACCTTCCTCTGATACCAAACTGTGACGCCCCGACCCGGAATTCACGCACTGAGCCGGAAGCGCCACTTTAGGCATGTGCCCCGTCACTAAGGACCTCACCACATGCCAACCTAACCCCGGATTCTAACTGAAATCCGACAGCACCTCCCCGTATATCGGAGGGTGACAACTTGGAGTCACATCTCACTTAGCACGTGAAAGATAATCAATAATAATCAGAGAAGTTCCGCAGCCTAACAGGGCCTCTGGCCATCTATCCACATTCACACACTAGGCAGGGCCTCAGGCCTCCTAATCACATGCAATCAATAAGCAAAACATATTCATATCAATAATATCATCAAAGACTATCAAAGTCTATCAATCCGGACCCAAGGTCCACTATCCAGGTACGAGAGTCCCGATCACACAACATACCTCCCGACCATCCATCCAACATACCGAAAAGGTATTTAAGCAACATAATAGTCAACCAATAAAAGTACTATATGTACTTAATTCATAACCAAGGTTCTGAATCAACCAAATACATATCCTAGTGCTCCTAGGGTGGCCTTCCATGTCACGCCGCCTCCTACTGATCCACAGCCTGGTTCTCAGCACCAGTCTCACCTGAAGCATACAGAAAAGGAATAGGATGAGCAGGAGGCTCAGTAGGGAAAATAAGATGAATCATAAAGAATGTAAAGGCTAAATATTGAAACAAGCTCAATGCAGCAACATGCATCCTAAAATGTCACAACAATGCATAACCTCGGCTACACCCTACAGCGCCTCGCACCAGGCAACGAATATTTCGGAAAATCATCGAAACCCTTGCACTTTGCCCCGGAACGACTATAGGTGCACCTACATAATGGAAATCCCGATTCCGGCAACAATGTGCACATTCGGTATCCACATCATCACAAAAATATAGCCTAAGGATACTACGCGTCCATACTCGTAGACCCAATGCATCTATAATTCATGTCCAATAATGTCATGGAAAAGAAGCTCTTATATATAAAAATCCTATATATATACATATCTACATGATGCATGAACGAGGTTTATCATGCCCAATAGATGATTAAGCATTCAAAGGGTATGCAAATTCATCAATAATCAACAAGAAGTTTCGTTCTTCCTAAGGAAAAATTTAGGCAAGAACACAAATAATAAAGACCAATGAAGAATTTCAACCGCTCTTTAGAGAAGAACAATACGATAGAAAATAGGGGTAAGAATCCCTACCTCAATTCCAAGCTATCACAAGCTACAAGTTTTTCCCAAATACTAGGGTTTGAGTTTCCGAACCTACCATATAGCAAATTCATCACCCAATCCCACAAATTAATCCCCCATAACCATAATCAACATAAATCAAACTAACAACTCAAGAGAAAATTACCTTTCTCTCTCTAGAACCCAAATATGCTAAGTTCAAGCCTTCAAGCCTTCAATCAACCAAATCTTCAAACAACCTAGTATATATCAACATATATAGACTTAAATCAACCTCTATAGTCATTCAAAAACACCCATTCGAAGTTCCATTCGAAATTACAAAAACCCTAGGTTTTATGGAAAACTAGAAACTTACCTCAAATCCCTCCAACTTTGTCAAACTCTTCTTTAATCTTCTTCTATCCTTCAATCCAAGCTTCAATCCTTGAAATCTCTCAAGAATCTCTCTTTATCTCTCTATTTCTCTCTCTCTCTCTAAAAGTCGGAACTTTCACAAAGGATTAAGTTCTGGTCGCGTAACACCCTCTTTAAGCCTCGAGTTGCGCCTAGGCGCCCAAGTTAGGAATTCTTCCACAAGCCTGCTGCTCTGGGCGCTATCCTGGGCGTGCACAGAAAGTGCGCCTAGGCGGGGCGCCTAGGCGCCCATGCACCATTTCCATCTTTGTTGCCACTGCACTGGGCGGTTTTGTACACCCCTAGGCGCACTGCCTAGGCGCACCACCTAGACGTGTGGCCTTATTTTTCAGTTCTGTCTTGATCTTAGCTTCGATTTGATATATTATGGACCTCAAACGAACATCTGTGCTAAAAGTTATGACCGATTTACTGAACCTAGTTCAAAAACTATCTTTTAGGATCTTATACGCTTCCAATGGTCCGTTATCTCTTCGAACCCATTTTTCAATAACTTATTACTTAAAATTTAACCAAACATAATATTTTTGGGTCGGGATTTCACACTTCAGGCAAACTTTCATCCTCCAAGAATCTTCTGATTGGATCCTTCTAACTCTGCTCATGATCAATATTAACATCTGCCATCAGTATTTGCACTTCAATGCTCTTTTGTGGCAGTATTTCCACTTGAACTGAGGTGGGCACTTGTACTAAGGAGGCAGATGCCAATCGTGCTAACACGTCAACCCTTGAGTTTTCCCATCTGGGTATCTGTTTGACCTCTACTTTTGGTATCCCTCCTTCAATTCCTGTACTTTCGCCAAGTACTTGATCATACTTGCTCCTTTTGCTTTATATTCTCCTTTGATCTGCTCGGTGACCAGCTGTGAGTCACTATGAACGATCAAATTTTTAACTTCAAGCTGCTCAGCAAGACGTAATCCTGCCAATATAGCCTCATATTTTGCCTCATTGCTTGAGGCCTTGAAGTTGAATCTTAAAGAATGTGCCATGGTCATGCCCCCCAGGCCGAGCAGGAGAATGCCAGCACCACTGCCTTCGTGGTTGGATGACCCATCCACAAACAATTGCCACTTCTCAGGTATAGAGTCGACATTGTCCTGGTCGGTCTCCTTGTAGCATTCAATAATAAAATCAGCCAAAGTTTGAGCCTTAATAGCTTGCCTTGGTTGAAACTTGATGTCAAACTCTCCCAATTCAATAGCCCACTTCACTAACCTGCCTGAAGTGTCTGACTTTTGGAGGACATTCTTTAGTGGTTGGTCAGTTAATACAATGATTGTATGTGCTTGGAAGTAAGGCCTCAACTTCCTTGCTGCCACTATTAATGAAAGAGCTAGTTTCTCAGCTTGGGTGTACCTTGTCTCTGCGCTGATCACATAACCTTGCTGACATAGTATATGGATCTTTGCACTTTGTCTACCTCACTCACCAGCACTGCGCTGACTACGTGTTGTTATACTGCTAAGTAGAGGTACAAAACCTCGCCCTCTTTTGGACAAGTCAAAAGTGGAGGCTGGCCTAGATAATCTTTAAGGTTTTCAAAGGCAATTTGACACTGAGGTGTCCACTCAAATTCCTTGGCCTTTTTTAATGCCTGGAAGAATGGTATGCACTTGTCTCCGAACCGTGCAAGAAACCTCTCTAGTGATGCTGCTCGGCCCGTCAACTTTTGAACTTCTTTGGCATTCCTTGGTGGCTCCATGTTAAGGATTGCTTCCACCTTTTCGGGATTCATTTAAATCCCCCTGTTGGTTACCAGGAAGACAAGAAACTTCCCGGATGCTACTCCAAAAGCACACTTTTCCGGGTTAAGCTTTATTCCAAACTGATCAAGTGTATGAAAGACCTTACGCAGGTCAGTAGGGTGATCCTCAGCTCTCTTGCTCTTTACCACCATATCATCCACATAAGCCTCCACAGACTTCCTAATCTGATCCTTAAAGATGTGGTTTACCAACCTTTGGTAGGGGGCTCCAACATTCTTTAATCCGAATGGCATTACCTTATAGCAATATGTCCCCTCAGGGGTGATGAATGATGTTCCTTCTTGGTCTTCGGGATGCATCTTTATTTGGTACCCCGAATAGGCATCCAAGAAGCTTAGGAGTTGATGTCCTGAGTTAGCGTCTACCAGCTGATGAATCTTCGGTAATGGGTAGCTATCTTTAGGACAAGATTTGTTTAGATCAGTAAAATCAACACACATCCTTCATTTCCCATTGGCTTTCCTCACCATGACAACATTGGCCAGCCATTCAGGGTATTGCACTTCTCTAATGAAATCGACATCTATTAGTTTCCTCACCTCTTCCTTTATTGCTTCTTGGCGATCAGAAGCAAAGTTTCTTCTCTTCTGCTTAATTGGTCTAGCACCATGTATAATGCTCAGTCGATGTGTTATCACATCAGGACTTATACCAGGCATCTCATCAGCACTCCATGCAAAAGTACCTACACTCCTAAGGAGCAGTTCAGTGATCTCCTTGGTCAATCCTTCGCCAAGTTGATATCCAATATAGAACTTCCTTTCTCAGCCAACCATAATCTCGACTTTCCTCAATTCCTCCACGGGAGTAGGTTTAAACACCTGCTCTTCTGCCCTCATATCCAGGCTCCCTACCGAGACCTTCTCTTTTCTCCTCTCTTTGAGTTCAGTGAAGTAGGTACTGCGGGAAGCCTTCTGATTCCCCTTAACTTCACCAACTCCCCTCGAGGTGGGGAACTTCATCTTTAAACAATAGGTTGAGACCACAGCTCTCACCCTGTGAAGTAGTGGTCTTCCTATGATGGCATTGTGTGAAGCTTTCACATCAACCACCAACATATCCACCATATGCATCACTGTATTGGGATGTGTTCCCAGTGTGACTGGAAGGGTTATCATCCCTTTTGGTATGACTGACTCTCCTGTGAACCCATACAAGGGTACTGAAGTTGGCTTTAGCCTCTCCTCCGAAAGCTTCATAGCTTTAACAATGTGACAGAACAGGATGTCTGCTGCGCTCCCGTTATCAACCAAGATTTTCAGGACGTTGAAGTTGGCGATCGCTGCCTCAACTACCAAGGCGTCATCGTGAGGGACTTGAATACCTTCTTCATCCTTCTCTGAGAATGTGATAACCTCCTCATCCCTTTTGATCCTTTTTTCCTTGGTTGGCTGCTCAGTAAGGCGAGCATATGCTCTCCCAACCGATGTATTTTCTCTACCTGCTGCTAAACCTCCAATAGTGACACCACAGAAATCAATCATTCCTGCGGTGCCTCTCTCATGCGGAGGAGAGTCTTCCCTTCTTCGTGGCCTTCTATGGTCATCAACTTCTTTGTTATCTCTCCTTTGCTTTTCCTCTCGATTTGCAGTGTACTTTTTGAGGTATCCTCTTCTTATCAACTCTTCAATTTCATCTTTTAACTGCCTACAATCGTCAGTATCATGACCAGGGTCTTTATGAAACCTACAGTACTTATCTGTAAACTTCCTCTTCTCTGGAGGAGTCCTCATCTCCTTTGGCCATCTGACTAGATTTTGGGCAACAATCTCGTTCAATACCTTTCTTGAGGGAGCATTTGGTGGGGTATAGTTACTGAAGCGAGCTAGAGGGCTAGTTTGAGACTTCCTAGAAGATTTTTATCCTCGCCTGCTATCCTCCCTTCCTAATCTCTTATCATTGCTTGGTCAGCCACCTCCTAGGAGGCCTTTATCACCTGAGCCCCTTGCCCGATCAGGGGAGGTTCATACTGCAAAATGAGAAGACTTCAATGAATCAGTTTCCTTGATATATTTCTCAGTTCTTGTCAGGAGCTCATCCATGGACTATGGTGCATCAGTACAAAATGAGTTGCAGAACTGCTCATGACGCATTGTCCTCATCAGAGCAGCATTTGCTACAGCAATTTGTACATCTGGGATCTCCAGGCACATCTGGTTGAATCTCCCTATAAAGTCACGAAATGATTCTCCCTTCTGTGCTCAATCACTATCAAGTCTTGGTTGATGGTTTTAGGCTTCCTAGCACTTGCAAATCGAAGGCTGAACTTTCTGGACAGGTCCTGAAAGCTGTAAATATTGTGCCTAGGAAGGTTGATGAACCAAGTCCGAGCAGGTCCAATAAGTGTAGAGGGAAAAGCCTTGCACAAAACTGCATCTAAGGCTCCTCGACACTCCATCATGGACTTGTATCCCATGACATGGTCATAGGGCTCCTTCTTCCCATCATATTGCTCAAGATTGGGGAGCCCGAAGTCACGATGTATGTCTGTTTCAAGAATATCCCTAGACAGCGGAGTCATGGAACTGTCCCACATTTCATCAATGATATTGCGTCCCTGCAGGGCTGCTAGCTTGCAGTCTACCTCTTGAAGGTGTTTATTGACATCATCATTGATGTGGGAGTAATAAGTGTTCCTGTTGGTATTGGAGTTTCCTTCTCGGTTCTCATCCCTTCTCTTGGTCCAGGAATCCAGAGAACCAGAGTTTTTATCATCCTCGTCCCTCTCAGTAGACCATGGTGGGGCTTGCTGGTTAGCCATCATCATTTCAGTGAGGAGCTGCACTTGTTGAAAAAGTTGATTAAACCGTGCAGCACTGACGGGAGGACCAGCTGCCTCCTGTGGTGGTACCTGGACATTTCCTCCTTCTTGGACCTGAGGTGCGTCCGAGGGTACCTCATGCCTTGCAATATTTTCATAATCTTGGTATTATTGCTGGGTATCATCTGCCAGATGATGGGCATGTGACGTCTCAGGATCATTCACATTGGTAGTTCTTCTAGGTCTGACCATTGTAAGTAAGGGAACTTAGCTTTCCCACAGACGGCGCCAAACTGATGCGTCAAAAAGGTGCCAGTTCCGAGAAGACGATCAGTTGGTCAAACCTGAAGTTATGCACAGATACCGAGGATGAATATCCTCCCCAGAATCCGACCAGCTAGGCAAGGCAATCCTGGTAGACCAGCCAAGCAGTCTGTCAGCTTACCAGCTAGGCAGCCAAGCAGCTTACCAGCCTGGCTGTCATGCAGCTTACCAGCCAGGTAGTCAGGCAGCTTACCGGCCAGGCAAGATTTCTAAACATGTAGGTCCTTCCAAGGAATCGACCAGCCAAGCAGTCCTGCACAATGAACAAAGATGAGCTAAAGGCCACACCAGAGGTGGTCCTCTAGCATTGGCGCTCCGACGCTCAAGTCAGTTCGTATTATGAAATCAGGCAAGCTCCTCGGACTAGAGCTCTCTCTTCATTAGAGTTCCAAAATATTGTGATGAGGAAGATAATACCTGACTTTGAGAGCATTATATAGGATTTAGAGCCATTATTAACCTGGGTCCCCTAATTATTATTGGGGGTTGCACTTAAATGCTTTTCACAGGTAAGTCCAGGTGTTTCACTATACCGAGGGAGTAACCTCGGTAGGGCGCTGCTGCCCAGCTACTTTTCTTCTTTGCTTACCGAGATGACTTCCTGGTGAGGCACGGAAGACTTGCTGAGCCCAATATAACACGTGTCAACATATTATTGGTGGGGGTATTTATGTAATATCAATATACATATATAAGTTAGCCTAATGCATCAACCCATGGGATTCATCAACCCGCTACTCCTTAGAAGGACAGATCTCAGTCCTCACAAGCTCACAGAGTCACTCCTCTGGACTGGATGGCTGGACCTCTGCGATCTTCCGTTGCCACTCGGCCAACTCCTTAGTCCTCACTCGTTTGAACTCTGAAGTTCTCACGAAAGTCATGGAAGACAGCGACGCCAGCGCCAGTCGCCATGCTATGCCACACTAGGAGCCCCTGCCCAGTCAAATCGCGGATCGCCGAATTGGGATTCATCACCATTTTCCAGTCTCAGTAGCTCCACCTCTCTCTCCGGTTTGACTCTCCCGTCTCCACCACGTCGCTAGGAGGAGTGGAGGACCGCCACCGTCAGTCCACTACTCCACTGTGGCACTGTCCACCTTTTCAAAAGTCACAATTTCACCATCTTTAGGAGGTACGGAGCGAAGCTAGAGCCCAGAGCCATTGAGGTAGCCAGGTAGGGCTTGACCTGTGGTTGGCCTGTTATTTAATTTGTTATTTTCTTGTTGAATTTATTATTTTTTAATTGTTACCTTATTACCTGACTTGATTTCTTTCTGGCTTCTGTAATTCTGCAGCCGACAACCCCAATTTCCACTTGACTTTCCAAAATTCTTTCTGTTGTTATGCATCCTCAATTGGCTATTTGTAGGTAAGTTATTGCTAATCCTATATGACTATATGATACTTTTTTAGGATGTTGAAACTTAAATTGAGGAGCAGATGGAGGATGAATGTGCAATTGGTAGATCACGACTCATGGACCCATATCTATGTTGGTGGGGGATGAGTGTGAGGAATAATTGGTTGAATTATGTGTGTAAATTGATTGTATATTTGCATATGAATTGTTTTGCTTAATTTTATATGTGCTAATCAGCTAGTGGAGTCAATCATTTACATTTTATAACAATTGCATTTTAACTTTTGATAGATAATTTTTTTATGAATACCAAGAATGTAAGGGACATGCCGTGATATTTGAATTATATAGATTTTTTTCTTAATGTTGGGCATGTGTGATGATATCATCTTAAGGTGTTTTATTGTAAATAACATAAAAAAATCGGGGACAATGCCCCCGGACCCCCCAAACTTTTCAAATGGATCAAAGACGATATGGCTCACTAGTAGCCCCCCACCATCAATTTCTGGCTCTGCCCGTGTTCCATCGTATGAGTTAACCCTATCAAGTCATAACCTTTGACTAAAGTATATATTCATACAATATCTAGAAGGATTGAATCCACTTAAAATCACAATTACCATCCTCAAGTATAACTCTCAAATCAGTACTCAAACATAATCCAACTGAAATCCATATAACATCAGTAAATCCTCCCCCTGATCCCCGCAAGGTGTCTCCCAATCCAGGTACTCCCCAAATTGGATAAGGATCGAGCCTATATAAAGTTCTCGATAGCATCGACTACATCGAAGAGCGTCCCCTAGGATGTAACCCATGTCAATTCGATCTCCAGGTACGTACCCAATCCGAACCACCAATAAATCATCTAGTAGGCTGGGTCGCTCGATGTGTGTCCCACACAATACAAATCATCCATCAATAATATCGTAGCATCATCATCGAAAATCACTAGAGTACAGTCCTATCCGGACTCTCAAATAGGCAACACAAAAAAGAAGTGGACCCCACCTCTGAGTGTGGGCCCCACATAAGACATGGCATACAGAGGTGCAACCAGTCGCACAAACATAGTCAATAATAACATGAAATAATAATACAGTTGCAATTGCGGAAATAAAGCGGATAAGAGTGCTAAAAGAGAAATTCCCAACCTCCAGGAATTTCACACAAACAGACAAGTAGGAGCCCAACGGATACGGAACTCCCAAAACCCCAAATAAGAAATAGGGCTGAACCCCTACATTAAATGCCGACTGACGCTAATCCGTAGTACATCTCTGACTCACCGAAATCTGAACCCAAAATCCCCAAATCAGTCTCTTGCATTGAAATATGGATATGTATACCCGACATAGTTAAAATAAAGAAAAATCAACCTGAATAGTCAAACCCGATCAACTCTGGTCAAACTGGTCAACAGTGGTACAACCACTGCCATCGCCGAAACAGGACATTCTGGCGACTTTAGCTGGCGAACCACACATCAAATTGAATCTCTCAGAAAATGGAACACAACGGTACCTGTCTCGTTCCAAGACTCCATTGGAATCGACCGGGATCGAGCTCAGAAGTCACAAAAAATGCAACTTTCACCGCTTGATTCCGCCACCTACGACGCTCTGTTGACGACAATACCACTTGGGTTTTATTTCTTCATCTACAAGCTTCGTTTTGATATCTCACTTGCCCCAATCGGTGAAGAAATCACAAAAACCCATTTTTCCCTCAAACCTTCCACAACTCACAGTTGATGGCTGGAGAAGAAGAAGAATTATCCCAGACTTTCAAGAGAAATTACCTTTTTGCCCCTCATTTCCATAATAATTACCTCAACTTCCAAAATTGATAACAATTCCAATTAAACTCCGATTCAAGTGATTCTCGCGCCAATATTCTTTTTAAAATCATGTAGTATTTATTAAAAATATTTAATTTTAAAAATTATTTTCCCAAAAATTGGGTTCAGGATATTACATCTTCTCTCTCTTACAAAAACATTTCGTCCTTGAAATTATATAAAGGGTAAAAAAATAAGTAGTCAATGATAAAAATAATCAGTATAAATGAAGAAAATACTTAAGTAGTAAACAAGTCCGGATAATGCTCCTGTATATCCGACTCTACCTCCTAGGTAGCCTTCTGAATTCCATAATGCTGCCATAACACTTAACCAAGGGTATGGTCTTCGAACACAATCTCCGTATCCGACTGTCCAAAATGCAAACCGGACATAACTCAAGTACCATCCTCTCCGATCTCTAGAGTCTACCAATCAATAATATGGGAGGGGTCATGATGATACCTCCGTAACATAGAAACATGAAACACACTATGAACTCTGGACCTGAAACTCATAACCTGAAATATGGGAGGGGTCTTGAGGAATACGTGGACCTGAAACTCCAGACCTGAACTCCGGAGTTCATAGTGTGTTTCACATTTCTATGTTACGGAGGTATCATCATGACCCCTCCCATATTACTGATTGGTCAACTCTAGAGATTGGAGAGGATGCTAATTATAAGGTACGTCCGGTTTGTATTTTGGACAGACAGATATGGAGATTGCGTTCGAAGACGACACCCTTGGTTAAGGTGTTATGGCAGCATTATGGAATTCAGAAGGCTACCTAGGAGGTGGAGTTGAATATGCAGGAGCGTTATCCGGACTTGTTTACTACTTAAAGTATTTTCTTGATTTATACTGATTATTTTTACCATTGACTACTTATTTTGTTACCCTTTATATAATTTCGAGGATAAAATTGTTTTGTAGGGTGGGGGGAGGATGTAATATCCCGAACCCAATTTTTGGAAAATTATTTTTAAAATTAGATATTTTTAATAAATACTACATGATTTTAAAAGAATATATTGGCGTGAGAATCACTTGAATCGGAGTTGAATTGGAATTGTTATGAATTTTGGAAGTGTAAGTAATTATTATGGAAATGAGGGGCAAAAAGGTAACTTCACTTGAAAATCTGGGATAAACCCATATTTCCTTCTTCTTCTCCAGCCATCACCCGTGAGTTGTGGAAGGTTTGAGGGAAAAATGGGTTTTTGTGATTTCTTCACCGATTGAGGAGTGTGAGGTATCAAAACGAATATAAGCTGCCCTAGATAACCCTTCTGCCAAAGATAAGCTGCCCTAGACTTCACCAGATTTAGGGATTCGCTCCCCCTTAGGTTCAGGGGACTCCTCAGTAACAACAAGTTCAAGAGTTTTCAATAATCTTTTTCTGCCAACCACACTTGTTCTTCTTCTCAACTATGAATCTCCCCTGGAAGAGGAACAAGGGAGACAACCCCACAGAAAAAAGATACTCTTTCACAAAATTGAACGTCCATGGATACATAATACTTTCCCGTAGGATGATGAAAACATTTGTAACCTTTTTGAGAACTTGAGTAGCTAAAGAAGACACAATGTAGGGCACAAGGATCAAGTTTATCACGATGAAGAGAGTGAACATGGACAAAACACACACAACCAAAAATCTTAGGACATAGGTTAAGAGTAGAAGGAATATAATAAAACCTAGACAACACCCTTAAAGAAGACTGATAATCAATTATGCGGGCAGGCATTCTATTGATTAAAAAAATAGCAGTCAAAACAGCATCACCCCAGAACCTTTTTGGAACCTGCATAATGAGACACAAGGCTCTAGCTACCTCTAGGAGATATTGGTTCTTACGTTCTGCGATATCGTTTTGTTGTAGTGTATAAGCACATGTAGTTTGATGAAGAATTTTGTGAAGTTGATAAAAATAAGCAAGTGAATGAATTAAAAACTCACGACCGTTGTTAGAATGAAACACCTGAACTTTGGTATGGAATTGTGTGGCAATCATTTAAAATTTTTTAGGAATCACATGGATAACCTCACTCTTAGATTTTAATAAATATACCTAGCTCACCCTAGTGCAGTCATCAATAAAGGAGATAAAATATTTATGACCTGAATAAGAAAGAGTAGAGAAAGGACCCCAAACATTAGTATAAACACAAGAAAATGGATGATAACTTTTACTGCAACTTACTTTAAAAGGAACTTGATGATTTTTTGAATAAATGCATTGTTCACAGCGTAAGCTTGAAACAAGTACATTAAAAAATAACTTAGGAAACAAATGTTCGAGAGAGCTAAAGGAAAGATGACCTAACTGAAAATGCCATAACATAATTTTTTCCCAAGCAGACTTCTCTTTTATTGATGTAACTCATGTACTTGAATCAGAATGTAAAGCTTGAGATCCCTCCAAGTAGTAAAGACCCCTTCTCTCTTTATCGATGCCAATCATCATATGATCGGTAGCCCCTGAATCAATTACCCAAGTTTGGATAGTAGAATAATTAGCACAACTAGAATTATTACCTGGAGATAATTCTCGAAATACATGTGAGGCACTAGATGGAGATGGCTCAGAGATGACAATATGAGATGACTTCTTGTTTTTCTTCTCACCTTGCTTAAGTTTGAACCACTTGGGGTAACCATGTTTCTTCCAAAAAACATCAACAATATGTCTAGTTCCATTGCAAAGAGTAAGTGACGAATGGAATCAGATGTATTTATAGTGCCATGTGAAGGGAGTTACTGAGGATTGAATTTTGTTATGACCAAGGCTTATGCCTCAACACGGTCTTCCATCCCCATAGTAACTTTTCTTTTCACCTCTCTACGAACCTGAGACTATGCCTCCTCCAAGGTAGGCAAAGGAGATGTAGAAAGAACCCGACTACTAACCTGATCCAAGGCATGATCAAGTCTAGCAAGAAAGATGTAAACCAGATCTTCAGCCATCCTCTTGTAGGAAAACTCATATCATTAGGCCTCCGACAATCAAGTTCCATAAAGATGGAATTGAGCTCATTATAGTAATCAGGCAATGGACGACCATTTTTTTTATTGGAATGCCTTCTTACTTAGTCATAAACCTGCGAAGAATCAAATGCATCAACATAACTCATTTTCACAGCATCCAATACCTCTTTTACTGAGTCGCATTGAACAAAGTGCGACATGAGAGGAGGAGTCATTGAGTTAATAAGCCAGCCTTTAACTAGTGCATCATGTCCTCCCATTCATCATAGCTCGGGTCAGTTTCTGCTGGTGCCAATTTCCTTCCAGTAATATACCCTTTGTTCATTCTACCAGAAATATGCATTTCAAGTAGTTTAGACCAAATTAGATAATTGGCTCCATCCAATTTTACATAAATGAGAGGAACCTTCATGAATCGTCATTGTAGATGACAACTTGCCATCCTGAGTTCCAGTGACTGTTTCACTACTATCAGAAGATTTATCAGCTGTTGACATAGTAACAGCTTAAGCAACGGATAAAATAAATAGCAACAAACACCTACTGGCAAATGGATTGGATAAACTACCTAGCAAGAAACAGCTATTGGCAAATGGATCTTCAAGTAAATGATATCCAGGTATCCAATAATAGAACTAAACAGAACACCTTCAATCGAAAAATGATAAAGGATAAAGATGAAAGAATTCAATCCCTTTGGTGATATTAACAAAAACATTTCGATGCTCAGGGTGAGCAACGAAGAAGAAAGAAGGTAGGTAGAGAATTTCTAACTACTCTGATAGCAAGTTTGCATGAAGAATTTCATGGAGTTTCTTGTTTATTCATAATACAAGTCTTGTATCTTTATAAAAGACATATTTACTAAATATAGAAATTATACAATAACTATCACACCTACCATACAACAACTATCACACCAATCAAGTTGGTGTATCACAATATTACAACAACTACCAAGTTGTTCTATTTCAAGTGAGGCAAGCAAGTTTTGGTTATGGAGAATGTAGATCTCTCGAATAATCTCCCTTTTTGTGGTCTCAATTTTGCTACTTTGTTCTCTGTCTAAATCTTGTGATATGGTTGTTATCTTTTTTGGTTCAGTTCAAAATATAATATTGTTGGGTGCGTGTTGATTTGTATCTTAAGTTTGCTTAGTTTAATTTGGTTTTGTGCTTTCAGGTTGCATCAAATTGGTATCAGAGCCCGACTTCGCTATGGCCAATAAATGATTGGACTCCGTAGAAGAAGGTATGGGGTCACTGCGTGATGAGTTTGCAACTGTCAAAGGGGAGCTACAGAAGCTTCCTCTATTTGAAAAACACCTGGAGGCTATTATGGTCAAGTTGGATATTGTTTTGCATTCCAAAGAGGCTGGGCATCCTCAGGAGATTGCAAAAACTAAAATTGGAGGAGAATCACCTGTGAGCAAATTTGTGGAAGGGGACCAACTCGTTGATTCTAGAACCAGATGATTGGAGATGCCAATTTTTACATGGGAGGATCTCGATGGATGGATTTTTTGGGAGGAACAATACTTCTTGGTCGGAACAATACTTCTTGGTCAATCACCTTTCAGATGCTGAAAAGGTAACGGTGACAGTAGTTAGCATGGAAGACGATGCTCTCTCTTGGTTCCAGTGGGAGGATGGAAGAAGGTCTATATGCAGTTGGACGGAATTGAAACGACTAATTCTGGAACGATTCCGGCATTCTCAGGAGGGCACATTTTGTGAAAGATTCCTTGCCCTCAAACAGGTGGGTATCGTGAAAGAATATCGGCGTCAGTTTGTGACAATGGCTACGCCTCTATCAGGTATTCCAGAAGAAGTCTTGGAAGGAAACTACATTAATGGGCTAAAGCCCAAGGTTCGGGTTGAATTTTGATTGCATAAACCTATGGGCCTTGCTAAAATTATGGAATTGACCCAACGCGTAGAGGACCAAAATCAAC
Organism: Euonymus europaeus; assembly: GCA_963580455.1. Taxonomy (NCBI): domain Eukaryota; kingdom Viridiplantae; phylum Streptophyta; class Magnoliopsida; order Celastrales; family Celastraceae; genus Euonymus; species Euonymus europaeus. The sequence goes on along the minus strand of OY756968.1, from coordinate 17,077,426 downwards.
TCTTGTTTGAACAAGTCGGGGGCTCCAACTCTCTTCTGGATTTGAATAAAACATTACATCAGGTGGGTTCAACACAAATCCAGGAGAAAACGGGTGATTGGAAGTCGTCTACTATCGCCCTATCTGAAAGAAAGACAGTCATCAAGACTGGTTCAACAACATCGCTGAAAGTACCTTACAAATGACTCATGAAGGCCAAAGAACAATTGAAAAGCGAAAAAGGCTTGTGCTTTCGCTATGATGAAAATATTCTCCTAGACACAGGTGTGCAAACAAGGAACTTCATGTGTTGATTTTATGTGAAGATGAAGAGTGTTATAATCGGATCAACATATACACAATGAACAAGAATCAAAGCAAGAAAATATGACCAGAGATTTAACGTAGTTCGGCTCACAAGGCCTACATCCACGAGATGCAGCAGTATTTCGTTTTCTCTCAATATTTTGTGTACATATTGCAAGGGAATGATGAGAATAAATAGAAAACTCTGACATAAATGTCCATTAACCAGCCCAATACACAACCTAGTGAACTAACCCAGTAATATAATAAGTAAAGCAAATAGTATCCACGCCTAACAATCTCCCACTTGGATACTACCAAGAAAACTGTAAAAACAGTTACATCAATAACACCCAAACGGATAACCACATATTGCAGCCTTAATCTCCATCTTCAAGCTAGAAGACCAACTGAACCCCTGCATAGCTCTAGCTTAACAACTGTCACACTCTTCGTCAAAGCATCCGCTGGGTTTTCATTCCCACACACCTTCTCAAGCGTCAGCAAACCTTCCTTGAGAACTTGGCGGATATAATGATATCTCCTCCGAATGTGTTTAGTACTAGAATGAAAGACAGGATTCTTGGCAAGGAAGATACCACTCTGACTATCACTGTAGAGAATACCCTTACCATTTTCTTTTCCCAACTCTTCCATCAATTCTTGTAACCACTCCATCTCCTTTGCAGCTTCTGTTATCACAACATATTCAGCTTCAGTAGAAGATAAAGCAACAACCTTTTGTAACTTGGAACTCCAAGAAACAGCAATACCTCCCAAGGTAAAAATATAGCCTATAGTGCTCTTGCAACTGTCAAAGTCACCTGCCAAATCAGCATCTACAAACCCTTCCAACTTCAATTCACCTATAGGGAAAGTTAACCCATAATCTACAGTTCCACACAAGTACCTCATAATCCCCTTCACAGCTTCCCAGTGCTTCTTTCCTAGATTACTCATATACCTGCTGACTACTTCCATTGCATGAGCAATATCTGGGCGAGTGCAGGTCATAGCATACATAAGGGAACCAATAGCAGAAGCATAAGGAATCTTACTCATTTTCTCCAACTCTTCATCTCTTCTAGGTGATTGATCTTTGCATAGTTTGAAATGACTTCCCAAAGGTGTAGCAACTGGCTTTGCTTTGTCCATATTGAACCTGCTCAAAACTTTCGTCACATACTTAGATTGAGAAAGTTTTAAAGTACCTTTGGTTATGTCTCTTGTAATTCTCATTCCAAGGATTTTCTTAGCATTTTCCAAATCCTTCATTTCAAATTGGCTTGACAGCTGTTGTTTCAGATTATTAATCTTCTTGACGCTTGATCTTGTAATCAACATATCATCAACATACAACAGAAAATAATATACGATTCATCAAACCGTTTAAAATAACAGCAATGATCTTCCTCACTTCTGGTGCAACCTGAACTAATCATAAGGTTGTCAAACTTCAAATTACACTGTCTTGGAACCTGCTTCAAACCATACAAGCTCTTCTTCATTTTACACATAAGTTTTTCTTTTCCCTGTACTGAGAAAAGCCATCTTTACATCTAGCTACTCCAAATGTAAATTCTCACTAGCCACAATTCCCAGTACCATTCTTTTGTAGACATCTTTACAACCGGAGAGAAAATTTCAGAATAATCGATGCCATACTTTTGTTCAAAGCCTTTCACAACAAGTCTGGCCTTGTACCGTTTCCTACCATCATGTTCTGTCTTGACTCGATATACCCATTTGTTGTGCAAAGCCTTCTTCTCTACTAGAAGTTTCACTAACTCCCAAGTCTGATTCTTCATCAAAGAATCCATTTCTTCTTTCATAGCCAACTCCCACTTCTTCACATTCACATCCTGTTTAGCTTCTACAAAGCTCTCTAGCTCACCATTATCAGTTAACAAGATATAATGTAAAGAAGGAGAATAACGTTCAGGTGCTCTTACTGTTATAGTAGACCTCCATAGAGCAACTAGAGGAGTTGTCAGTTCATCATCACCATTCTCAGGAATGATTGGAATGCCTACTTCCTACTCAACTGATGTAGACTCGGGAATATAGATATGAACTGTCTCAAGCTCCTGTACTGCTTTCACATCAACTTTAGATTTATCTCTATATATCACATTCTCATGAAAAATCACATTTCAACTTCTGACAATCTTTCGGTTCTGTTCATCCCAAAACCTATAGCCAAACTGCTCATCTCCATAACCAATGAAGAAACATTTCCTTGACTTAGCATCAAGTTTACTGCGATCATAAGAGTTAACATGTACATAAGAAACACAACCAAACACTCTAAGATATGAAAGTTTTACCTCTTTCCCGCTCCGAACTTCTTCTGGAAATTGGTACTCCAATGGAACTGATGGACTTCGGTTAATGAGGTAAGCAGCAGTATTAACTGCATCAGCCCAAAACATCTTAGGCAACCCCGAATGAATTCTCATACTTCTTGCAAGTTCGTTGATAGTTCTGTTCATTCGTTCTGCAACACCATTCTACTGCGGTGTTCCTGGAATAGTTCTTTCCATCCTAATCCCATATGTAGCACAAAACTCTCTGAAACCACTATCAATATACTCTCCACCATTATCATATCTCAGACACTTCAATTTCAAACTTGTTTCAGTCTCAACAAGAGCTTTCCACTTCTTGAATATGTCAAACAAATCAGATTTATTTTTCATAAAATAAACCCACAATTTTCTGCTGCAGTCATCAATGAATGTAACATAATACTTGGAACCACCGAGAGAATTTACTGGAGAAGGGCCCCACACATTAGTGTGCACCAAATCAAGTTTGTTCTTCCTTAGTGTTCTTCCACCTGTCAGAAAACTGAGTTTCTTCTGCTTGCCCATAATCCAACTCTCACAGATGTCAAGATGAATTTTCTGGACTCCAGGAAGTTTGCCCTTTGACACAAGTTCTTTCATACCATTCAAACTCGTGTGACCAAGTCTTTCATGCCAAAGAGTTGAGTCACTCTGTCCTTCTGCAACATCAACAATAACAGTGCAATCAAAACTCATATACAGAGTACCAGTCTTTTTACCTTGAGGAATTACCATTGCTCCCTTTGTCACTATCCATGCACCAGCACCAAAATTGATAGAATAGCCACTATTGTCCAATTGACCAATTGAAATCAGATTTTTCTTCAATTACGGAACATGTTTGACTTTCTGCAGAGCCCAAACTAAACCTTTTGAACTCTTGATTTTGACTTCACCCATACCCACGATCTTCAACTCTTCAGCATCGGCTAAGTACACCTTCCCAAAATCACCGACAACATAGTTTTGTATGATCTCTCGGTGTGTCGTAGTATGGAAGGAAGCCCCTGAATCCAAAACTCACGAATCAGTATTTGAGTCAACAGATAACAACAAAGCATCATGCCCATCATCGGTTACTGCATTGACATCAACCTTCTTATTGTCTTCTTTATTTAAAGCTAGCAATTTTTCTTAGTGTGACCTTGTTTGCCACAATGTCAACAACCATCTTATTTCTTGCCAAAACGTGACTTACTCCTTCCTCTCCCTGACCTAGATTTGCTACAACCAGAACTCCTATATGACTGTCTATCTCTGTCAGATTGTCTGTCTCTGTCATTCACATTCAAGGCTGAACCATAACTTGAGGATTCTCCAGCATCTTTTCTTCTAGATTCTTCACTCAGAATCTGATCTCTCACGGTACCGTAGGTAAGTTTTTTCTTGCCGGTTGAATTACTCACTGTTGTTCTCATAGTCTCCCAACTATTTGGCAAAGATGCCAAAATGATCAATGCCAGTAGTTCATCTTCAAAGTCAATCTCAACTGACTCCAATTCATTAACAATATCATTAAATTCATTTAGGTGCTTAGCAACAGGAGTACCTTCTTGCATCTTCAAGTTGAATAACTTTTTCATCAAGTGCACCTTATAATTCGCAGTTGGCGTTTCATACATTTCTCACAATGTATCCATGAGCTCCTTCGAAGTTGTCGCTTTACCAACATTGTGAGCAACACTCCGTGTTAGAGTTAATCGAATAACTCCTAACACTTGTCTGTCTAAAAGCTTCCATTCATCATGGAGCATCTTTTTCGGTTTCTTAGCAAGAAGTGGCAAGTGCATCTTCTTTCCATACAAGAAATCCTCAATCTGCATACGCCAATATGCGAAGTCAGTGCCATCAAATTTTTCAAAATCTGCAACTTTAGCTTCATCTGTAGCCATAACTCCCACTCAAATTAACTCAGCCCAATTACACTACACAGCACAGCACCGCACCAGTTTTTAAGCATAAAAGATCACGACAGAAATCAACTAAGATATCTTTTATTCAACCAAACCGGACCCACAATTTGTTTAATTTAAAAGATTTGAATAAATCAAACTACTGCACATCATTTCTTCAAACATGTGGGTCCCGTGCCTTGATGCTACAAATCCACTACAGCTCAAATCTTTTATCAATTTGTATCAAACAAGAGACGCCACACGTGTGGCACTTCAAACCTTCAACAACTCCAATTGACTTTGGAGTTTCAGTGGTGTCCACTCAATTAAAGCCCAACAGGAAAAAAAAATACCAACCAAAGCACCAAGACTAACCCAAACAATAACGTCACTTTCTTGTCAAAAAAATAATAATGGCATCCAACTACTATCAAGAAACCAAACTCACTTGGAAACGAACCATCAAGCCACTCGGGGTTAGTCAAGTTGCCACCTCCTCAGACACCAAGAATCCAAGACTTCTCAGGTTGTATAGCAGCTACAACTACCAACTTCCTTGTGCCAACAACAACGACACCACCATCCACTCTCATACAAGAAGGGAGGATCAACCCGATCTGAAACCAGATCTTTGTTTTTTTTCCTTTCTTTTTCGTCGATCTGCCTTTTTCAAACTTTTCCTCTGCCAGTAACGATCTTGACATTCAAAGTCTTGATTTGTGCTATGTGATCCGATCGACAGAGATTCAATGGTCAATCTCTAAAAACAAACAAGTTTTGATCTTGTTTAACGAACCTGCTCCGATACCAATTGTTATAATTGGATCAACATATACAGACATGAACAAGAATCAAAGCAAGAAAATATGACACAGAGAATTCACGTGGTTCGGCTCACAAGGCCTACATCCATGGGCTGCAGCAATATTTCCTTTTCTCTCAATATTTTGTGTTCATATTACAAGGGAATGATGAGAATAAATAGAAAACTCTAAAGACATAAATGTCCACTAACCAGCCCAATACACAACCTAGTGTATCAGCCCAATACACAACCCAGTGTATTAACCCAGTAATATAATAAGAAAGTAAATAGTATCCACACTTAACAAAGAGGAGGCAGGGGAGAAAATTATAGATGAAAATGGCATGGAAGAGGATGACAGCAATAATTATGAGGAGCTCGCTAAGATTTCATTAAATTCTATGGTGGGATTGACTAGTGCACGAACCATGAAGATCAAGGGAATGATACAGGGGCAAGAGGTCGTGGTCTTCATTGACAATGGTGCCACCCATTATTTTATTTCCAAGATCGTGGTAGAGAAATTGCAGTTGCCTTGGGATAATCATGGATGTTACGGAGTAGTCATGGGAACGGGAGCTACTGTCAAAGGAACTGGAGTTTGCAAACGGGTGCTATAACCAGGCCCCCAAAAATTGGGGGCCCAATTTTTATTTTTATTTTAAATAATATCATTGTTAATGCTACAAGCCCTAAATTACCCTAAAACACAGAACACTGCACAGTCAAAACTCACGAAATCGTGCGAGTCGACTTCACCAACCATTCGCCGAAATCCGAGAAGGCGAGAACTGAGAATCGTCGTTCGCAACAAGCCAGCACCGCCACCGAAATCGCCCATCGCCGCCTCGCCAGGCCTAGATGCCAGTCGCTTACTGGCTTACTGCCTCTCACTCTCTCAGCCTCTGGTTAGTAAAAATGGCTCTTGGATTTTGAATTTCCTCTTATAATAATCAAGAGTTCTGAGTTCATGGGTTCCTTATAATTTGATTAAGTCTTGATGTGGATTGCCTATGTTGTCATTTTCTCTTTAGGGTTTGTCTTTGTGTCAAGTGGTTGGTATTTAAAATCCTTTGTTTTGTTACTTTTGTAGTGTCGGCAGCTTTTCAATGATTACCAAAAACCTTGCTTTCTAGCTTTTGTTCAAGATTTCATCCTGTGAATTGAAATCATCCATTTGATGGGACTTACATATGTGTTGTTATTTGTTCTGAAAAATAGAAAATGTAGCCTTCGATTTTCTACAATGATGTTATCTACTTGTGTTTAGATATTCTGGAATAACAAAGATGTTACCTCACTTCATCTCTCTTCATTATCTTGATCTACAATGTTAGTGATAGCAGATTTTTTAATTTTATTTTCTCTTTATTCTATTTTCTAGAGAGGAAAATTAGAATCATTTTACTCTTTTTGTTGGGCTTTAGAATATTGGCTGGTCTTCAAAATTGCAATTTTCCTGAAGCAACCTGCCAGCCATGCAAATTATTTTTCCCATAGATAAGTGTTTCTTCCCCCATTTAGTCAAGTCTCATGCTTTTTGTTTAGAAGAACTCTCTGTAAAAAGATTTGACCCAAGTTATCTAAGCATCATTGGGTTTATTTTTCTCGACACTAAAACTAGATTAAGACTTTTAAATTCCCCCATCAGAGTTTCATATTTGCATTTTGAGGGGGAAACGATTAGTGGGTTGTTGTGAATGTGTTAGGAAACATGGTTTGATACTGGTGATGCATGGTTTGGATCATTATTAATACTTAATAGATGTGAAAAAGGAGAAATATTTGAAGCAACATAACTTGGTTTGGAATTTATAATTTGAAATCACTAGGCTAACACAAGAGAGAGGGGGGGGGGGGTGAATTGTGTTTTAAAAAACTAAGTATAAACCCCAAGTACAAAACCACAACCTAAAAACTCACAAATGATTAAGGCAATGTCAAGAATGCAAATCTGTGCACTAATCATGTAAATGCAATTTGACCTAGCAATTCAACTCGGAATGTAACGAAATTTGATATGCAATATTACAACACCTCAATGAACACTATATCAAATATTCAGCTCAAAATTCAAAGTCTAGCTATAGGAACAATTTATGGACAGATTGGTATTCTAGAAAATTAACAATCAAAAGTATACCTAGTATTCAATAATCACAAGTTGTTCAACCACAAGCAATATCCCAACAAGCAATGGCAGCAAGCAACACCCTAATATCAACTTCTAAGGCACAAAAATCACCAGTAACACCAATAGAATGATAATAAAAAACAAGTCACTACAAGACAGCAAGTTTAACACACAAACAAGCAAGGAAATCAAAATAGTGTGCACAATGATATATAGTGGTTCGGTGCTCACACCTACATCCACTACCTAAGCCCTCAAGCTTAGGATTTCCCAATCCACTAAAGGATATATGTGGTTTTGCAAGTTCACCACAAACTTAGGGTTTCCAAGAACACCCCAAACTTGTACACCAACAAGGTTTGAAGCTAACCTTAAACTTTCACACACCTCTCAAAGGTAATGCCCTCAAAAGGGACTTTTACAAGTATTTGGATTTTGGTTCTCTCAAGATTAGCTCTAGGCTATATATGGTTGGAGAACACTCAAATTCACAAGATGTTGCTCAAATGGGTTTGGATTCAAATGTGTAGCAAACACTCTTGTAATCTCACACAAAGCTCACACTAGATCAAGAATAGGTTTAGGTGAAGCTTTGTTGAAGAACTCTCAAGAACACACCAAGAGTACCCACGGGTAGAAAGATTTTGGGGTGGTTTTAGAAGTTTTTGGATCTCTCTTTCAAATAGGAAGATGATGGCTTGAATGTAATCAAAGTGGTAGCAAGAGATAGTAAGAAATAAGCTTGAATCAAGAAGATGAAGTTGAGAGCAAGTAAGCTTGAACACTTAGTAAAAAATTTGCAAATGCTTCTTTCACCTTGCAAGAATGGCCGACCCTTCTCTCTTCATAACAAACAAAAATCAACTCAGCCATTGGATCAATACATCTTCAAATCTTGGCCCTTGAAGCTACTTTAAATCTGGACCTTTCTTTAATTCAAATGAAATTGATCTCAGCCATTGAAGATCAAGCCGTTGGACATATTTCTCCAAGAAAGTCACCATGGGCTGCACCTTGTTTGGATCAAACACATTACTCTTCTGTATGTAGCAACTTTCTCCAACGGATGCCAAACAAGTCCATCTTAAATTCTGGAAATATTACAACTGTATGTCATCTTGTCTCTCCCTTGTCTTTTCCTTGTCTCCATAGTGCAAGTGTTAGGCACACTACCAACCAAGTATTTCAAACTTGTATTCCCTCTATTTTGTTGACTCCAAAACAAATGATAAGGCTTCTAGAAGTTCTTGAGTTAATTCTCCAGCAATAATAACATAAGACACACGGCTGGAACCATTTCTTGCACACAAAGAGTCAAACTTGAACCAAATAGGGTTGACCATGTCCAAACTTGTCTAAATGAGCTTCAAATCATGACAAAACATCCCATTTTTGCTTGTAAGCTCAAAGAGCTTCAATGCTAGCACTTAGTTTAATCAACATGTTATAAGCTTAATAAAATTCAAGTAAGCACATGATAAATCATTTCATATATAATTGAATGTGCATACAAAATTTCACTTATAACTGAGGTCATTTGGTCATTCAATTTGATCATGCAAATCTCAACTAGCCCAGTTTAATGACTGCACAGGTGAATTAATTTCAACAGACAAAATGAACCTGATAAACTTAAAATTGACCTGACACTATTTGACAATGACACATTCCAGAGTGTCTTAAATAATTTTCAGAACAAGAATCAAGTCAATCAAAGCTCATATGAATAAGTTATGACTGTTCAACCAACGTGTGCGCAGTGTGATGTTGTGACAAATTTTAGCATCGAAAAATAAGTCAGTCCAGATTCATCCAATTTATATCAAACATGATCAAACATGATTCCAAATATATATAATGAAGCTTAAATCAGTAGATATAATTCATTTCATGATTTATCCAAATTCATCCAAAGTTAAGCACAATCAAATAGTCCAATATGTATTTTTGCATCAAAACACAAATGTAGGACCTATGGTCCAACAATCTCACCCTTTTTGATGATTAAAAAATTACATGATGTAAAAGAGCTATTTGATTATCAATAGAATTTGGATACCAAACCTCATGCATAAAGTGAGGAAAATTGTATCTCCAACGAGCTCATATGAAATTTTGAGATACGTTTTCAGATTTTCAAAATCTTACAAATGAAATTTTGAGATACGTTTCAGATTTTCAAACTCTTACAAATGAAATTTTGAGATACGTTTCAGATTTTCAAAATCTTATTATGCTCCCCCTCACTTTAAGCTTCCTACTCCCCCATAACATGGCAAGCTCACTCCCCCTTATGTTGTGCAACTAATATGCATTTTAATCAAAACATATGCACTTTTTCATCAACTATCTCTCCCCCGTTTTGTAAGAACTCAAAAAAGGTGAGGATATAGGGGTAATGCAACTTCAAAAACAATGAATGGTTGTAACTCAATGAAGTGCATCAACTAATGCTTCCGAAACCATGTAAAAGCATGAAATACATATCTGGAAAATCAGTCAAAATACCAATGAAAGATAAGATAGGGTTTCAAGCTCATATATGTAAGCAAGGAATACCAAGATAACATGGCAACAATCATGGATCAACATTTAAGCATGGAATCACATCCAACACATAAAATTTGATTTAGGAACTCCCCCTACACATGGGCATCTCATTCAAATAAATATATATAGACCAATGGAGATGTGTCACATACATGAAATCAAGCAAAGAGCATGCATTCAAGCAACTTCACTCAAGGTGCATTAATCAAGCCTAACGCATCTCTGAATTTTATAACGTTAGCTAAGGGTTTGGTAAACAAATCCGCAATGTTGTGTTCTCCTTCTACATGTTCAAGCACAATATTCCCTTTAGCTACATGATCTCTTATAAAATGATGTCTAATCTCAAAGTGTTTGGCTTTTCCATGATGAACCGGATTCTTAGATAAATGGATTGCACTAATGTTGTCACAATGAATAAGTGTGTTGTCAAATGACATATTAAAATCAATCAATTGTTGTTTAATCCATAGAATTTGTGCAACACAACTACCTATGGCCATGTACTCGGCTTCGGTTGTACTTAAGGCAACACAAGTTTGTTTCTTTGAAAACCAAGATATAAGCATGTTCCCTAGGTATTGACATGTACCACTTGTACTTTTCCTATCAATTCTACAACCTCCATAATCGGCATCACTAAAAGCATGCAAGTCAAATGAGGATTTTCTATCATACCACAACCCTAAGGTTGGTGTATCTTTCAAGTATCTCAATATCCTCTTAACGGCCAATAAGTGTGATTCTTTAGGATTAGATTGATATCTAGCATACATACACACACTAAACATGATATCCGGCCTAGATGCGGTCAAATAAAGTAAACTTCCAATCATAGACCTATACATCTTTTGATCCACTTCTTTGCTTTTAAGGTCGGCTTCTAATTTGGATGACACCCCCATTGGTGTAGAACATCCTTTAGACAAGTCCATCCCAAACCTTTTAAGCAAGTCATAAGTGTATTTAGTTTGACTTATATGAATGCCATGCAATGTTTGTCTAATTTGCAATCCTAGAAAATATGTCAACTCACCCATCATAGACATTTCAAATTCACTTTTCATGCACAATGCAAAGTAATCACACATTGATTCCAAAGTAGCACCAAATATAATGTCATCCACATATATTTGCACAATCAACAAGTCATCACATGTGCACTTAGTAAACAAAGTAGTATCAATACTACCACAAGAAAAGCCTTTTTCTAACAAGAATTTACTAAGTCTCTCATACCATGACCTAGGTGCTTGCTTCAAGCCATACAAGGCCTTGTCTAATTTATACACGTGATTAGGGTATTCTTTAGACTCAAATCCCGGTGGTTGTTTCACATAGACTTTTTCATTAATAACACCATTTAAGAAAGCACTCTTAACATCCATTTGAAACAATTTAAAACCCTTATAGCATGCAAAAGCTAATAGAAGTCTAATGGCCTCCAACCTTGCAACTGGTGCAAAGGTTTCTTCATAATCTATACCCTCTTCTTGACAATAACCTTGAGCTACTAGCCTAGCCTTATTCCTAGTCACTTCACCATTCTCATTCATCTTGTTCCTAAACACCCATTTGGTTCCTATAATGGTGTGGTCTCTAGGTTTTGGAACAAGTGTCCAAACCTTGCTTCTTTCAAATTGTTCTAATTCTTCTTGCATATCAAAAATCCAATCTTCATCAATTAAAGCATCTTTCACATTCTTAGGCTCTATCATAGATATCATAGCATAAAGATTTAAAGGATTAGAGTTGACCGTCGAATTTAATCTTGATCTTGTTTGAATGCCTTTTGAGAAGTCTCCAATAATAAGCTCTTTTGGATGCTTGTGCTTGTCCTTCACTTGAAACAAATTTCCCTGTCTGTTAGTGCTACCCGATTGTACATCATCACCATGCTCATTTTGATCTTCATTATTAGGCATAGGTTGCACTTGGTTTTCTTCGTTTGGTGTAGCATCATTTGAGATTTCCATCTCCTTCAAGCTTCTCACCAATGCATCACCATCCTCTTCTATTTGTAGATCATGGCCATCATTAGAGTGTGAACTCTTTGGATGATCAAGGCCTTCGAAACCTGAAATTTATTCCTCTACAAGCACATTTGGATCAAGTGAAAACGTATCATCGAATTTAACATGCACACTTTCTTCCACAACTTTAGACTTAACATTAAATACTCTATAAGCTCTAGAATGAGTAGAATAACCAAGAAATATACCAATTTCACTCTTAGCATCAAACTTATCAAGATTGTCTTTTGTATTCAAAATATAGCATTTACAACCAAACACTCTAAAATAGTCAACTTTAGGCTTTCTAGCATACAAAAGCTCATATGGTGTCTTTTTCAAAATCTTTCTAATGGACAACCTATTAGAAACATAACATGCATTGTTTATAGCTTCGGCCCAAAAGTGTTTAGGTAAGGCATATTCAATCATCATAGTTCTACCTAACTCTTGTAATGTCCTATTTTTCCTTTCAACAACTCCATTGTGTTGTGGTGTCCTAGGTGCACTAAAATTATGTGTAATGCCAAAAGAGTCACATAAGGCATCAAATCCATAGTTTTCAAATTCACCTCCATGGTCACTCCTAATTTTGGAAACATGCAATTCATGCTCATTTTGCACTCTTTTAATGAAATACTTAAACTCATGCAATGCATCACTTTTATGAACCAAAAATAAACACCAAGTGAATCTTGAATAATCATCAACAATTACAAAAGCATAATGTTTGCCACCTATACTCTTTGTCCTACTAGGACCAAACAAATCAATATGCAATAGTTGAAGTGGCCTAGATGTAGAAATGACGTTTTTAGATTTAAAAGACTCCTTGGTTTGCTTACCCCTAATGCAATGTTCACATGCAATTGAATCACCAAACTTCAACTTAGGAAAGCCTCTAACCAATTCCTTTGAACTAAGCTTTCTCAAAGTAGAAACACCTACATGCCCTAATCTCCTATGCCAATGCATCACACTATCATTAGAAGCAATCAAACATGTCACATTATCATTCATCATATTCAAATCAAGTGCATACATATGACCTACTCTAACACTGGATGTAATGATATTATCATGCTCATCTACAATGCAACATCTACCTTTCTTAAAATGAGAATCAAATCCTTTATCCGCTAAGTGACTAATACTAAGCAAGTTAAATTGCAACCTTTCAACCAAGAGACAATCATTTATAGTAAAGGAACCCTTACCAACCGATCCTATGCCTAGGATCTTTCCTTTAGAGTTGTCTCCAAAAGTGACATATCCACCATTCTTCTTCTAATTAAAGGAAGTAAATAAAGATCGATCTGCACTCATGTGCTTTGAGCACCCACTATCCAAATGCCATTGACATGGATTGGATGAAGACTTGAGGCACACCTATCCAAAGTAAGATCAAGACAATTTAGGTATCCAAACTTTGGATCCTTGAGGGTTAGCCACAATTGTATAAGCATTCACATTAAGCACACATCTTACATAATCAAGCTTATCAACATATTTCAAGCACTTTGGCACCCAACACTTCTTCAACCTCACTTCTCTCACTCTAGGGAATGTGGCCCTAAATGAAGATGCACCACCCAAGGGGTGAACACCTTTGGCCTTGGCTTTTGAAGCCTTGGCCGAACGTAGCATGGTTCTTGGAGCTTTAGTCAAGACTCCAATAGGTCTTACAAGCTTAACCGATTCTTCATTTTCACATTTAGAACCATCAATAGTCATAGCATCATAACCAAGTCCACTCCTATCAAGATAATGCCTTTGAGAGACCAACATTTCATCCAATTTCAAAGAACTCATGGCAAATTTAGATAATTGAGTCTCTAAAAATTTATTCTTTTCTTTCATCATATCAAGCTCATGTTGCAAGGAAGTAGTATTAGAAATCATTATGCATTCATGTTCATTCCATGAAACCAATTCTTCTTCTAACTCAAGCACTCTAGCTTTAAGATTATCATAATCATACGTATTCCAATTAGAGCTTTCAACCATACAAGCATTCTCATCAAGCATAGGTGATTTTCCTTTCAAGCACTTATTCTCATCAATCAAGGCATCATACTCAAGTATCATATCATCATTTTTAGCACATATAGCAACATACTTGGCATTCAACTCCTCAAGTTCACGAACATGCATTTCATCAATTTTCATAAGTCTAGCATTTTCTTTCTTAAGAAGTTTGCACTTTCTAAGCAACATACCATGAGAATCACATAAATCATCATAGTTGGCATGCAATTCATCATAGGTTAAGGGAGTAGAGTCTTTTACCATCTCATCTTGAGAAGATGAGTCAATTTTCTCCCCTTTTGCCATCAGGCAAAAGTGTGCCTTATGCTCCACTTCATCCTCACTTGATGAGCTTGATGAGGAATCATCCCATGTTGCTTTCAATGCCTTCTTCTTCTCTTTGCCTTTCCCTTTGTGATATTTCTTGGATGCATTGGGGCACTCGGCAATAAAGTGACCAACCTTGCCACAATTGAAACAAGTTGGTTTCTCTCTTTCCTTCTCCTTCTCCTTGTCTTTGAACTTTCGATTCTTGAATCCACCTCTCTTGTTCCTCACAAATTTCTTGAAATTCTTCACCATCATAGCCATCTCATCATCACTATCTTCACTCTCACTACTTGAAGACACTTCCCTTTCACCATGACTCATGGCCTCCCTTTGCTTAGAGGTCACGGCTAGGGCAATGCCCTTCTTCCTTTGAGGGTCCTCATCCACTCTATTTAACACTTTCATCTCATGAGTCATCAAGCTCCCAATGAGCTCATCCAACTTCAAAGTCCTCACGTCTTTGGCCTCCTCAATGGCGGTCACCTTCTCACTCCAATTTCTAGGTAAACTCCTTAGAACTTTTTGTACCTTCTCATGCATAGGGTAAGGTTTGCCAAGAGCATTCAAATCATTGCATATGCATGTCAACCTATTAAACATGTCAGTAATGCATTCACCTTCAAGCATTTTAAACAATTCATATTTTTGCACTAACATGTTAATTTTGCAATCTTTAACTTGACTAGTTCCTTCATGCTTTAATTCTAACATTTTCTAAATCTCTTGAGCACTAGTGCATGCACTAATATCATCATACGCACCCCTAGCTAATGCAATATGTAACAAAACCACAACGTAAAAACTCACAAATGATTAAGGCAATGTCAAGAATGCAAATCTGCGCACTAATCGTGTAAATGCAATTTGACCTAGCAATTCAACTCGGAATGTAACGAAATTTGATATGCAATATTACAACACCTCAATGAACACTATATCAAATATTCAGCTCAAAATTCAAAGTATAGCTATATGAACAATTCACGGACACATTGGTATTCTAGAAAATTAACAATCAAAAGTATACCTAGTATTCAATAATCACAAGTTGTTCAACCACAAGCAATATCCCAACAAGCAATGGCAGCAAGCAACACCCTAATATCAACTTCTAAGGCACACAAATCACCAATAACAGCAATAGAATGATAATAAAAAACAAGTCACTACAAGGCAGCAAGTTTAACACACAAACAAGCAAGGAAATCAAAATAGTGTGCACAAGGATATATAGTGGTTCAGTGCTCACACCTACATCCACTACCTAAGCCCTCAAGCTTAGGATTTCCCAATCCACTAAAGGATATATGTGGTTTTGCAAGTTCACCACAAACTTAGGGTTTCCAAGAACACCCCAAACTTGTACACCAACAAGGTTTGAAGCTAACCTTAAAGGTAATGCCCTCAAAAGGGACTTTTACAAGTATTTGGATTTTGGTTCTCTCAAGATTAGCTCTAGGCTATATATGGTTGGAGAACACTCAAATTCACAAGATGTTGCTCAAATGGGTTTGGATTCAAATGTGTAGCAAACACTCTTGTAATCTCACACAAAGCTCACACTAGATCAAGAATAGGTTTAGGTGAAGCTTTGTTGAAGAACTCTCAAGAACACACCAAGAGTACCCACGGGTAGAAAGATTTTGGGGTGGTTCAAGAAGTTTTTGAATCTCTCTTTAAAATAGGAAGATGATGTCTTGAATGTAATCAAAGTGGATGACAAAACATCCCATTTTTGCTTGTAAGCTCAAAGAGCTTCAATGCTAGCACTTAGGTTAATCAACATGTTATAAGCTTAATAAAATTCAAGTAAGCACATGATAAATCATTTCATATATAATTGAATGTGCATACAAAATTTCACTTATAACTGAGGTCATTTGGTCATTCAATTTGATCATGCAAATCTCAACTAGCCCAGTTTAATGACTGCACAGGTGAATTAATTTCAACAGACAAAATGAACCTGATAAACTTAAAATTGACCTGACACTATTTGACAATGAAACATTCCAGATTGTCTTAAATAAATTTCAGAACAAGAATCAAGTCAATCAGAGCTCATATGAATAAGTTATGACTGTTCACCCAACGTGTGTGCAGTGTGATGTTGTGACAGATTTTAGCATCGAAAAATAAGTCAGTCCAGATTCATCCAATTTATATCAAACATGATCAAACATGATTCCAAAGATATATAATGAAGCTTAAATCAGTAGATATAATTCATTTCATGATTTATCCAAATTCATCCAAAGTTAAGCACAATCAAATAGTCCAATATGTAATTTTGCATCAAAACAAAAATGTAGGACCTATGGTCCAACATAATTCTCTTGCTCTGTTATTCCAATGTTCTTTTTAATCATTGCTTATGTTTGCCCCTACAATGACTTTCATCTCTAGTTATAATTTGATTTAATTTGATTGTGAGTGAAGCTGATTCTGTTTTGAATGTTTTGTTCAGGAGCTAGAAATTTGAAAATTTTTTGGTGAGAGACATTAATCGGGAAGTAAAAAAAAGAAATAAAAGGAAAAAGGAAGAACAATTGATTCAATCACAAAGAGGAGCACTTGATAAGTTCTTCAAAGGTAATTCTTCAATTGAAGAGTCTCTTGATGATGATGTTGTTAGTGAATTGCGGGTGGGGGAAGCAGTTAATGAATATGTATGTGATGTGGTTGAAGCTGAAATTGAAATTGAAACTGAAACTGTGAATATGTATGATCCAAGAACTTGGGGAGATATTGATAACAAAACAAGTGATCTTTTAGTAGAAAAGGGTCCTACAAGAGAAACCAACTTAGAGTACCCTGTGGATGTGTTGGGTAGACATTTTTCTGAATCTCATTATACTAGAAAGTTGACAAATGGAGAGTATCACGATAAAAAATGGCTAGTGTACTCGAATGAGGTGAACGGAGTGTACTATTTTTGTTGTTTGTTGTTTAAATCAGTACACAACAAAAGTCTGCTAGCAAATGAGGGGTATTATGACTGGAAACATTTAGCTGAGAGACTTGGACAACATGAAAAGAGTTTTGAACATCTAAATAACATGTGGACTTGGCTTGATTTGCAAAATAGGTTGAGGAAGAACGAAACAATTGATAAAGAGTTACAAGGACAACTTAAAAAAGAGAAAGAACACTGGAAACGGGTTTTAGTAAGAATTGTTTCTGTTGTTAAGTGTCTTGCTTCTCGTGGACAAAATAAGAAAATTTACCAATCTAGTAATGGTAATTTTTAAGGCATTCTTGAATTGATTACTGAATTTGATATTGTTATGCAAAGCATTTTAGACGTATTCTGAATAAAGAGATTCATTATCACTATCTCAGTCATAAAATTTAGAATGAGTTGATTGTGTTGTTGGGTTCTACGGTTCAAAGCTCTATAGTACAGATAATTAAAAAGTCAAAATATTTTTCTGTAATGCTTGATTGTACCCCTGATGCAAGTCATAAAGAGCAAATGAGTTTGATTATTCGATGTGTTGATGTGTCAAAGAGACCAATAAAAATTGAAGAGTATTTTATAAAATTTTTGCAAGTGGATGATACATCAGGTATGGGGATTTTTAATGAGTTGATTGAAGTGTTGAAGTGCCTAGAGCTTGATATTGATAATGTGAGGGGGCAAGGATATGATAATGGGTCTAATATGAAAGGAAAACACCAAGGTGTTCAAAAGAGATTGCTTGACTTAAATCCTGGCGCCTTTTTTATGCCATGTGCTTGTCATTCTCTTAATTTAACAATATGTGATATGGCTAATTCATGTGTTAAAGCTAAGAGTTTTTTTGGAGTTGTGCAAAAATTGTATACTTTGTTTGTGGGGTCAACAAAAAGATGGAAAAATTTTCAAGATTTTGTGCACAAGTTGAACTTGAAATCTCTGTTAGCTACAAGATGGGAAAGCCATGTTGAAAGTGCTACAGCAATAATTACTCAAACTATTGAGATACGGGATGATTTATTTGAATTGTCTAGAATTAGTGAAGATCCTAAAGTCAGTAGTGAAGCTGAAAGTTTAGCTACACATGAACTTGAGAATTTTGAGTTTATGTTGGCAATGACAATATGACATACTGTGTTGGTGAAAATTCAGAGTGATAGTGCTTTTTTGCCAATCTGAAGATATGCAAATTGATGTTGTTGTAACAAGGTTGAAGGTGTTAATTTCTCACTTTGAAAACTATAGGGCTTCTGGGTTCCCATTGGCTATGAAAAGTGCCAAAAAGATTGTAGTTGATCTATATATTGAACCTATATTTCCTAAAAAAACACAAATCCGTAGGAAAAAATAATTTGATGAAACTGAGGAGGAACAGACCTCAATGTCTGTTGAGGAATCATTTAGGCTTAATTATTCTCTGATTGTTGTTGATGTTGCTATTTCTTCTTTGAAGAACATATTTGAACAATTGGAAGCATTTGAGGGTATATTTGGATTTTTATTTGATCCTAAGAGGTTTTGCCAAATGGAATACAACAGTTTGAAAGAATTTTGTGTCAAGCTTGAATTGCTCTAAAACATGACAGCAAATCATATATTAATGGGGATGACTTGTTTAGTAAATTGCAAGTGTTGATCCTTTACTTACCTGCAGGAACAGAGACAACCATTCAAGTCTTGAGTTTGTGGAATATTTGGGTTGTTTACCAAATGTTTCCATAGCTTATAGAATTTTATTAACTGTTCCAATAACTGTTGCATCCGCAAAGAGGAGCTTTTCTAAGTTGAAATTGTTGAAAAATTATTTGTGGTCAACTATGTCACAAGAGAGGATGAATGGACTGGCCATATTATGCATTGAAAAACATGTATTAGAGAAGTGTGCCTTCGAAGCTGTTATTCATAACTTTGCCTCTCAAAATGTAGTACGGTATAAAAAATTTATGTGATTTCATGTAATTATATTTTTAACTGAATATTGTAATGACTAGTTTAATTTTAATGTAATGACATTCAAGGTGTGATGGCCTATCTTCCAAAAATTGGGTTTCAGCCATCAAAAATTTGTTTTTGTTTTATTTGCTTGAATTTTTATTATTAGTTTAAAACTTATGACTATGTGTGAAAAAAAAATCGGAGCGTTGCCCCGAACCCCGCCTTGAGGGCCCCCAATAAATTTCTCGCCCTAGGCCCCAAATAGGCCAAGGTCGGCCCTGTCTATAACACTGCATGGCCTAGAGATTGTGGAGGAATTTTTACCTTTTGAACTTGGCAATTCTGATGTCATCTTAGGGATGTAGTGGTTATCAACTTTGGGCATTATGCAGTGCAACTGGCAGACTCTGCAAATGAAGTTCAACATTGGGGGACATCGGGCCACATTACAGAGAGATCCTGGCTTGAGTAAGACCCTGATTTCTTTAAAAAAGTATGGTCAAAACGCTGCAGCAAGAGGGAGAAGGTATCCTTTTTTATCAAAGCACACTATTAGTCGCTTCCAACAACACACCAGAAGTTATTGGGGCTGAAGTACAGGCTATTTTAGAGAAGTTCCAAATGGTTTTCAACATGCCCTAAAGGCTGCCTCCTACCCGTGGTTGTGACCACATGATCACCCTCAACAAAGGTATAGCCCCCGTAAGTGTAAGGTCATACCGTTATTCGCAAGCTCAAAAGGCTGAAATCGAAAAATTGGTGCGGAAAATACTAGAGGCAGAGATCATATGGCCTAGTCAAAGCCCATTTTCCAACCCCGTTCTACTGGTTAAAAAAAGGATGGGAGTTCGCAATTTTGTGTTGACTACAGGGCTTTGAATGATGCTACAATTCCGAATAAATTTCTCTTCTAGTAATCGATGAACTACTCGATGAGCTATATGGGTCAAGCATTTTCTCAAAAATCGACCTCAAATCTAGATATCATCAAATTCAAGTCAAGACCAATGATATAGCCAAAAATCTTTCCGCACACATGAGGGGCATTACGAGAAACTCGTAATGCCATTTGGACTAATCAACGTTTCAGCCACGTTTCAAGTTGTTATGAAACAGATTTTTCAACCATTCTTGTGCAAATTTGTACTTGTAATTTTTGGCAATATCCTCATATACAGTGCCAGCTTTGCCGAGCATATGGAGCACCTCTGGTTTGTCCTATCTACACTACATCACCACCAGCTATATGTCAACAGAAAAAAGTGTCAGTTTGGCTAGAAGTCTTTGGAGTATTTGGGTCATATCATGATATCAAAAAGATTAGCGACGGATTAGACAAAAATTGAGGCAATGCTCAAATGGTCGGTACCCACCAATGTCACTGCACTGCGAGGTTTTTTTGGCCTTACAGGTTATTACCGAAAATTCATCATAGGTTATGCACAAATTTCCACACCACTCACTTATCAACTAAAAAAAGATAAGTTTGGTTGGACTCTGGAGGCGGCTAAAGCTTTTGCCTAGCTTAAGAAAGCCATGACAATGGTACCAATTATTGCCTTACCAGATTTTTTTGCAACCTTTCATCATCGATATTGGTGCTTCAGGAAGTGGAGTAGGAGCCGTGTTAATGCAAAATCAGCGCCCCATTGCTTATTTCAGCCAGGTGTTGTCATCACGTTCTCATCACAAGTCAATCTATGAACATGAATTAATGGCTATTATCTTG
This sequence comes from Euonymus europaeus, assembly GCA_963580455.1. Classification (NCBI taxonomy): domain Eukaryota; kingdom Viridiplantae; phylum Streptophyta; class Magnoliopsida; order Celastrales; family Celastraceae; genus Euonymus; species Euonymus europaeus. Next base: position 17,056,416 of record OY756968.1, on the reverse strand, counting down.
GCAATTCAAAAGTGGCGGCCATATTTGTTGGGCCATAAATTCTTGGTTCGGACACATCAAAAAAGCTTAAAATTTCTTCTTGACCAATGTTGGTTAGCACCGAGCATCAGAAATGATTGACCAAGTTGTTGGGTTATGATTTTGAGATACAATACAGGCCTGGATTGGAAAAAAAAGCTGCTGATGCACTGTCCCGACGAGGAGGAGATATGGCTTTAAATGAACTATCAGTTATCACTCCTTTTGACTTGAGTGACCTGCGGCAACATATAAAGGCTGATATAGAATATTCAAAAATTAAATCTAAAGTTCAGCATTCTTCCTCGACCCACCCTCATTTTTCTATTATGAAGGACCAGTTGTTGTTCATAGGCAGAATGGTGGTTCCCAAGGGATCGGCTATGGTGGAAATCCTGCTCAAAGAGTACCATGACAATCCAGCTAGGGTTCATTCTAGAGCAGGTAATACTTACCACCGTCTTGTTGTCGACTGGTATTGGAAAGGAATGAAGAAAATGATTGCAAATTATGTGACCCATAGCGAAGTCTGCCAGCGCAATAAAAATTTGGCCCTCTCCAGGTGGTTTGCTGCAACCAATTCCTCTACTCGAACGAGTATGGGATGATTTGACTATGGACTTCAGTGAAGGATGATAAAGAGTCGATAGTCTATTCACGTAAGGGCAAGGGTTAATTGGGAATTTCAGTTGTTAGGGTGGGGTTGGTTAGGTCTTTTGGGGTTGTTACTGTTTTGTAGGGCTGGTTGGTGTTGTTTTTGGGGTATCTCTGTACTTGGATGTCTGAGTGACTTGGAGGTGCAGCCCCTCGTTAGGCTTGCTTTTGTGGGTTCTTTGTCCTGTAAGTTTATCAGTGGTATCGGAGGATTTCGGTTCTCCAGGGATGACCAAATCCGAGGAGTTGCGCAAAGAGTTGGATCTAGTCAAATCCGAGGTGAGTTCCATTAAGTTGATGATGGAGGGTTTCCACTCGAAGATGTCTTTGATGGAGGACCTAGGTTCCAAGATGGATGCTTTGTCGCAGTTTCTGAAACCTGACCACGGTCCGACGAGTTCGGCTACGGCTGCCATTGGGTCTGGGGAGCTAGGTGGCTGGAATACTTGGCCAATGACAGTTAAAGAGCCCGGGGACTAGGATCGTTTCGATCTGTGTTTTCGCAAATTGGAGCTTCCTGTTTTTAACGGTGACGATCCAGAAGGGTGGTTGTTTCGAGTGGATAGATATTTTCGCTGCAATCGGGTTACTGAAGGGGATAAATTATTGGCTATTTCGGTTTGTTTAGAAGGCAAGGCCTTACACTGGTATTTGTATCAGGATACCAATCGCCCTTTTCGTACTTGGATGCAATTCCAGGAGTTACTGTTGCGGAGGTTCAATGGCTCGCGTGGGGGTGGTAGATATGAAGCTCTGATGTCAATCCGCCAGCTTAACATAGTGGATGATTATAATGACCGTTTTGAATTACTGATGGCTAGGGTGCCAGATGCCCTGGAAGAAGTGCTCATGGATGCTTATATAAATGGGTTGAAGAAATCGGTGCAGGCAGAGATAAGATTACGTCAACCAGCGTCGTTGCAAGAGATGATGGAGGAATCGGCACTGGTCGAGGCCAAAAATTGGGCTCTCCTTAATGGGCCAGTGACCAAGGGCAGTTCCATGGAGGGACGTGCGAATGTGGGTTTTAAAAATGACTCTAATCGGCTTACTCGTGTTTCGTTGAGTACCCCTGCTGATAAAGGAGACAGAACACGTTCTTTTAAGGATGGGCAGTTTCGCAAGGAGGCTCCAAAGCGTTTGACGATGGAGGAAGAGCGGTACAAAAGAGAGCGTGGTTTGTGTTTTCGGTGCCCCGAGAAGTTTCATCCAGGCCATCAGTGCAAAAATGGCCAGTTACAGTTATTGTTGGCTGCAGACGAAGGGGATATTGAGGAGTTTGTGGACTCGGCTGAAGAGTTGTGTACAGAAGAGGTTTTGGAGGAGCCAGCAGTGGCAATTACTATGAATGCTATGGTGGGTTTTGCCAATCCTAAGACTATGATGTTGCAAGGGCATCTCTGGGGAAAGGAGGTAGTGATATTGATAGACAGCGGAGCTTCTCATAATTTTGTGGCGCAATCCCTTGTTCAAGAGTTGGGTATTCCAGTAGATGAGAATCATCGTTTTGGGGTTCGTATTGGTAATGGTCATAATGTCAGTTGTACGGGTTCAAGGTCATAAGATTATCCATGATTTTCACCCTTTTCCTTTGGGTTGTGCAGATGTAGTTATGGGAGTGGCGTGGCTTAGTTCCTTGGCGGAAGTCATCACTAATTATCAATCGCTTACCATGAAGTATTTGTGGCAAGGGGAACGAGTACTGTTGAGAGGCGATCCTTCGCTTTACAAGGAATTGGTTTCTTTAAAAATCTGAAGTCTGAGGATGTGGCTTATTTCCTTGAAATATCCCAAGTTTCTGCAGAGAGATCTACGGTTTCAACATTAGGGGTCAGTGTTGAATTGGGGAGCCAAGATTCGCAATCCTTGACTGATTTATTAAACTCTTATCCTGAGGTGTTTAAGAAGGAACTAGAACTTCCTCCTACCCGGGCTTGTGATCATACCATCCAGCTCAAGGAATGAGCTCAACCACCACGGTTGTGGCCATATCGCTATCCTCATATTCAAAAGAATGAAATTGAACGTTTGGTGAAGGAAATGTTGAAGGCAGGGGTGATTCAGCATAGTCGAAGTCCGTTTTCGAGTCCTGTTCTTTTAGTGCAGAAAAAGGATGGTGGATGGCGGTTTTGTGTGGATTATCGAGCTTTAAATAGCATTACAATTCCGGATAAATTTCCCATTCCGGTGATAGATGAGAGAAACATTGAGTATTTGGAGGAGCAGCGAGTTCTTACAATGGAGCAACAGAAGTGGCTGTCTAAATTGTTGGGTTTTAATTTAACTATTGAATACAAGCCCGGAAGGAGTAACACTGTAGCTGATGCACTGTCTCGGAGGCAGCAGTTTTTTTCCATTCACTTTATTGAGTATCAACCTGCCATGGGAACACCTCTGGTGCTGACAAATTTACAGGTCCAGTTATGTGCTGTGTCAAGAGTTCAATGTGCTGATTTTTCGGGATTGCTAGATGAGACTCAAGGTGATCGGAAACTCAAACAATTTATACAAGAATTATTAGTTGACCCGAGCTGTCATCCTGGCTATTCAGTGAGGCAAGGAGTGTTGTTTTTTAACGGGAGGTTAGTTATTCCTAGAGGATCTCCACGAGTTGCTGCTCTCCTGCAAGAATTTCATAGTACCCCTACTGGTGGCCATTCAGGGGTTTTTCGCACTTACAAACGCTTGTCTAGCGTAGTACATTGGGAGGGGATGCAGAAAGATATCCAGAAATTTGTGGCGGAATGTGGAGTTTGCTTGCAAAATAAATATTCTACGGCTCGACCAGCTGGCCTACTGCAGCCTTTACCCATTCCGCAGCAGCCGTGGGATGATATTTCGATGGATTTTATTGGTGGGTTGCCTCGAGTTCACGGCATGGATACTATCCTAGTGGTGGTAGATCGCTTAACAAAATATAGCCATTTCATACCTTTGGGTCATCCGTATGGCGCTCCAGAGGTGGCAGTAGTATTTGCCAAGGAAATTGTCCGCTTGCATGGTTTTCCGAAATCGATTATTACTGATCGAGATCGAATTTTTATCAGCAACTTTTGGCGGGAGTTATTCAGATTGGCTGGCACTACTTTGAAGATGAGTTCCTCTTACCATCCGCAAACGGATGGTCAAACGGAGGTGGTTAACCGTTGTTTAGAAGCTTATTTGCGGTGTTTTGCGAACGGGAATCCGCGGAAGTGGTTGTACGGGCTGGTGTGGGCTGAATACTGGTTTAATTCCACGTATCATGGGTCTACCAAAGTGACTCCTTATCAAGCATTATATGGTCGTGAGCCATCTATGCTTTTAAAATATTCTGATGAGAGTTCTTTATTAGCAGTGGACACTCAATTAAGGGAGCGGGATGAGATTCTGAAGGAATTGAAGGATTGTTTGGTAGTAGCTCAAGATCACATGAAGGCTGTCGCAGATGCGAAGCGTCGAGATGTTAGCTTTGATACTGGTGACTGGGTGTATGTTCGTTTGCAACCGTATCGCCAGAGTTCGGTATCTCGTAGGCCCAATGAGAAGTTAAGCCCTCGATACTTTGGTCCTTTCAAGATTTTGGAACCTATGGGACCTGTTGCCTATAGGCTGGAATTACCTTCTTCAGCAAAAATTCATCCAGTCTTCCATATCTCTCAACTGAAACGTGGTGTTGAAGTGGCTGCCAGTTCCTTACCCTTAGCTGTTTCCTTGACTGGTGAATTGCAGTTGGAGTTAGAACCAGAAGAAGTGTTGAAGTTTAGAGCTGGTCCTAATGGTGGTTCTGTTTTAATCCATTGGAAGGAGTTGCCTTCGTGTGACGATTCATGGGAGAATTTTGAGGACATGGTGCGGCGTTATCCACATTTCCACCTTGAGGACAAGATGCATCATTTAGGGGCGAGTATTGATAAAGAGTCGATAGTCTATTCACGTAAGGGCAAGGGTTAATTGGGAATTTCAGTTGTTAGGGTGGGATTAGTTAGGTCTTTTGGGGTTGTTGCTGTTTTGTAGGGCTGGTTGGTGTTGTTTTTGGGGTATCTCTGTACGTGGATGTCTGAGTGACTTGGAGGTGCAGCCCCTCGTTAGGCTTGCTTTTGTGGGTTCTTTGTCTTGTAAGTTTATCAAAGGATTACCCAAGTCCGAGGGTTATGATACAATCTTGGTTATGGTAGACCGACTGAGCAAGTATGCTCACTTTCTGGGTCTAAAACACCCTTTCACAGCCCAAGCTATAGCCCAAAAGTTTGTCCGATTACACGGCATTCCGCACTCAATTATCTCGGACAGAGATAAAATATTCATGAGCTAATTCTGCACAGAGCTTTTTCTCTTTGCAAGGAACTACTCTCAAGCGGATTACTCATTATCACCCTCAGACTGATGGTCAATCCGAAGTGGTGAATCATTGTGTTGAAACATATCTTCGTTGTTTCACTTCTACTAAACCCAAACAGTGATTTCGCTGGTTGCCGTGGATCGAATTCTGGTATAATACCACATTTCACTCATCTGCTCATAACACTCTTTTTCAGTTACTTTATGGGTGTGACCCTCCTCCATTGATAAAATATGAAAAGCAAAAATCCGTTGTTGTGTCTGTTGATGAACTATTGGTTAATAGAGGTGCAATTCTGGATGAATTAAAAGGGCATTTATTAATTTATTATTTGCTTAAGATAGAATGAAGAAGCAAGCTGATTCACGGCGACGGGACATACAATTTTCTGTTGGGGATCTTGTGTATATCAAGCTGAGACCTTATCGCCAAATATCTCTAGCCAAGCACCGCAGTGAGAAACTTGCACCAAGATATTATGGCCCATTTAAAATCCTTGATAGGATTGGTGCAGTCGCTTATCATCTTCAGCTTCCTCCTACGACGAACATACATCCCGTCTTCCATATTTCCCAACCTCAGGATGCTCCAGGAGTATCTCATCCAGCCCCTACTTTTCCTCCTCAATTATCTGCCAACTTAGAATGGAAGGTTGTGCCTTGCCTAGTGCTTGGTGTTCGCCTTGCTTTTGATAATTCCACACCAAAAATGGAGGTTTTAGTCCAGTGGGAAGGCCTTACTGCTGCTGAAGCAACCTAGGAACAATTTGACTTGTTAAATCAACAGTTTCCAGATTTCCACCTTGCGGACAAGGTGAAACTTTGGGCAGAGGGTATTGATATAACTCATCATACAAAGCCAATCCGGCTAACTTATGTCAGGTGCAAGAAGCAAGACAAGGGAAAAGACGTGGTCAAGAATGGTCAACAAGCATCTAGCAGAGAAGAGTTGGAACTAAAAAGAAAGTTTGATGATATAAAATAATTTCAACAGAGGTTTATTGGGAGGAAAAAGGGAAGAACTATATCATTTTTTCTATTCCCACGCATGACAACTTGCAGACAATCGGGTTAAGAATGCAAGACGGATACCATATTGTTAACCAATAAACAAATCATCAACAGTGGCATTGGTTAGCATTTTTTTCTCTACAGTAAAATATAAATCACAAAGAAGTAAAAAAAACAGATAGAGAAGTATTTTTAAGAATATAAATTGCTCAGTAGATATAATAAAAATAACAGAAACATCAAGAGAAAATTGGTGCTTAGATCTACCCCTCGAAGAAAATTGGTGCCTGTGCATTTCCACCATATCAACTTCAACATAATCCCAACAGCTGTCACTTCCCTCATTGATCCTCCATCCTTTGAAACATTGAGCTTCTCCTAAAAGAATGATCTACCTCCAATTTACACAATTATACTAAAGTCGATGGTGAAATTCAGGATGACACAAAATAATAGAGCTAAGTCACAGTAAAAAATCATTTCGTGAGAATAACAAAACAAAAATATATGAAATCAAGTCCCCTGTAAACACTCAATCAAAAATAATAACTGTAAAGTCAATAATGCAAACGCAAGATCAGACTACTGCATTCACTGTTGATTTAGAATAAAGGAGAGTAGACAATAAGAAAACTATATTTTTGAGAGCAAATAGAAAACTGATCCAGATTAGAGTCGAAATCAACTTAAGACAACAAAGCAGTAGCAATTTCACTACTTCGAGCCCTTCATCTCCTTCTTACTCAATTAAAATAATGAAGCCCTTGTAAGTCCAATAACAAAGCTCACATGCTTGAACACAACCATACTAAGTGAGTTCCTCAAACCAAGAGATGCCCATGCTCAGTTTATTAATCGGAAAGGAAATTTGCAATAGAGTATAAAAAAGTAAAAGAATTTGACAGGATTTGAAGATTATAACCAACCCCACCCTAAACTCACCAAGCAAAGATGATGATGACCAGCCTTAGTTGCAGGAGTCCCAGATTTAGGGGTGTAAACGAGCCGAGCCGCTCACGAGCGGCTCGGCGTTCGGCTCGAAAAAAGCTCATTCGTGATCGATTCGATTAATAAACGAGTCGAGCTTGAGCTTGATTTTGAGGTTCGATTTATAAATGAGCCGAGCTTGAGCAACATAAAGCTCGACTCGTTAAGGCTCGTGAGCTAGCTCGATATAGGCTCGTGAGCTCGGCTCGATAGTAGGCTCGTGAGCGAGCTCTTATTTAAGTCATTTAAGTAACTCATGCTAATGTAACTATATATGTTATATAACACGATTGTGAATATGTGATAATGTAAGTTAACAAGTTATATCCCTAAACCCTAAACATATGCAAAAAATCCTAAAGGACTAAACCCTTATGTTATATAACATAATTCATGATAATATGAGTTATAAGCAAAAACCATAAACTCATTTGATTTATCCTTAAACCCTAAACTCATTTGATTTAACCTTATGATAATATAAGTTATAACACAATTCATGATAACTTATATTCGCTGAAAACTCTAAATAACTAAACCCCTATGTTATATAACATAAATCATGATAATATGAGTTATAAGTCAAAACCATAAACTCATTTGATTTAACCTTATGATAATATAAGTTATAACACAATTCATGATAACTTATATTCCCTAAACCTATGATTTAAATTTATGATAATATAAGTTATAACCCTAAAGGACTAAACCCCTATGTTATAATTAAATTATATTATAAGTAATAATTAAAAATATTTATATTTTATAATACTCAGAATAAAATTAATTTTTATTAAATTAAATATTTGTGTGTCTATATATATTATTTTTTATAAATTAAATTAATATATAAAAATACTATATATTTAAGAGAAATGATATATTAATTAATGTTTCACCTTAAGTCAACAAACTTGTGTAGCTTAATTGGTCTAAACACTTACCTTTAGTTGGAGGTCATAGGTTCTAATCCAACCAAAAGCAGCTTTTTTAGAGTTTTCAAAAAAATAAACGAGCAGCTTATCGAGCTCTATAACGAGCCCGAACTTGAGCAAATAATCAAGTTGTTTATCGAGCTTGGCTCGTTTATAGAATAATCGAGCATTTGGCGAGTCGAGCTCGAGCCCTTTGGAATACTAATCGAGTCGAGCTCGAACAAAAATTATAGCTCGAGCTCGAACTTACCTTATTAGAACCAAGCCGAACCTGAACATATCAAAGCTCGGCTCGGCTCGATTACACCCCTACCCAGATTGTTGTGTTCGAATGTTGTTCTCGTGAAAGAGGGAATTATTAAGTCCTACTTCAAAACGAACACCTTGTGAAGCTCCCAGATGAAATTTCTCGTCTGGATCAACAAAAGAGCCTTGCTTGTCCAAACCAAGCTTAACATCGGCTTTGCTTTCAGCATTGCATTGTTTCCACTTCGAACAGCTCCTCAGAATGATCCAACAATGTTCATATTTAAAATGATGCGTGTATTCATTATAGAATGAAGTTATGGCGAAACGTTCCTGCAAAGAAAGCATGCGAATAGAATTCCATCAATGGTACATCAAGAATCTTAATAAGAAAACATAAAGTTAATTACCTAGTCCTAGAGAATGAAACCACTAGGCTTCAATTCCATGCGATGCTTCCATGTGGCCAACCATTTTGTAACCCATGGGTGGAACAGACCCCACTTGCTCTCACAAGACTGCTCATTGCTACTGTTATCCCCACATCTTCTTTGAACAAAATCTGCCCATACACGACTACAGAAAGTTGGTTTGTCTTGGTTATTTCCATTTGAAGCATCGCTACTAATAGTTATCCACGCTTTGCATAAATCAACGTCTTTTGCCAATTTTCGATTTGGTGGCTGTGGTGTGCATGCCTCATTTTGCTTATGCTGTTTCCTTTTTCGATTTGATGGGCCACTGTCATCTGGTGTAGGAAATTGAGAGGATGTTGTATTGCCTTCATTAACAGTGGGTGTCGAGGTTAATTAAGAATGGGAAAAATTGGGGAGGAAGTGGTTTTGTTGATTATTCCCGAACATTTGCATGGCAAGTGCTGGATTGTTTTGGATGATACAAGGGTCTAAGCCAGATTGGAGTAATTGGAATATAGAATTCAGCAAAGGGGCACACTTTGTGGGGTTAAAAGTTGGTTGGTTATTAAAAGGGTCATTGGGATATGGAGGTTGATTGGGATTCATAGTGGAAGCTCTACAAATAGATTAATAGTTATGAATAGGCATCAAAGATAGATGTAATAACATATAACATAATAAAAATTTAAAAAATTTGAACAGAGCAAGTTAAATGGCAGATCTAAAATGTACAACCCATTTATCCCTAACATTGGGTTGGTCTAAATAAAGAAACCTTAACTGAAATAGTTAAAGCAATCTCCCAGTTGAAAAAAATATCGATCAGATATTGTCTTCGAATCTATAATTAGATTCTCTACAACCATGTAACAAACAACAAAGATTAACAAACAAAATTGTAGTAGTTGCGGAATGCTGGAACCCAAGCATGAATATTCAATTTTTAGATAAAGTAGACTGGTTTAGGGTGGTCATATTTTCACCAAAAACACTTAGAAAATAGGAAATGTCTAACAGTCCTTCCACCATAAGAAAAAGAACTTACAGATAGAGAAAACAAAATCTAATTTCCAATGATCTTCAATTCAGAAGAATGTTTGTTACAAAGCTGAAACTTTTCACCATGGAAGCAGCAAAAAGAAATATTTCCCAACCAGTTCAACAATAATTAAATCTAAAATGAGTAATATTTTAAGTGCACTGAATATCAATTGATTGATAAATTAAGACTACTATTTCATATGTTGATTATTATTACCAAATCAAGAATACGACTCTCATCTCTTCAAAAGGTAATTGGGAACATCTCAGAGGAAAAAAGTTATTTAGTGTAGAGTCAAAACATTGTAGATAGGCTATGCAATGACTTAATAAATTCAAACAGTACCAATCACAACATGTTCAACAACGCAATCATGGCATGTACTCATACAACAACCAGATGGAAAAGGAGAATCATGTAGGACGAAGAACATAGCATCATTGTAGACCGACGCCAAATTACACAATACACGGGAGAACATAAATAAACTGATCGACACAAACAAATAAAAGGAAAGCTTACTCAGGGTAGAGTGTCGATCTAGCGAACTGAGAGAGATTCCAAGAACCGATTGAGAAGATTAGGCGAACAATACACATGGAGATCAGACGAAGGAGAGACAGACACAAAAATAGCATAGATTAGATGAATTTCAACCTCAAAAAACTCAATTCCATACACGTAAAACACATTCTGCAGATGCATACTTGAGGATGTCGCCGGAGTGACTGGTAGCGCGGCGTCACAATCGCAACCCTAGACGAGTACTCTATTAGGAGGGAAGAAAAAATGAAATGCGCACCTTCTCTTTTATCCAGGTCGTTGGGTTCGTGGGCCCCATAGCCAAGAGATGGGCATCTGTGGGCACTTGCAATGGCACCTTTCTGCTGGGCCATTTGGTACAAAAACATGAAATCAGCTGGCCCATTATTACTGTTCACCATACAGTGGGCCAATTTTCGGACAAGAAATGTGACAGCCCAAGCACCTTGGCCAAGACTCCTGGTGGCTCAAGTAATGACCCATTATGACTAGTAGGCCCAAAATAATTACCAGGAACTCCTCGAGTGAAGATAGATTTGGAAGGGAACCATCGACAAACGACCTAGAAGCAGGCGATATCTTCAACACGACGACGTCCAGATCGGCCGCTCCTAATTTTCGATCCAAATCCAAAGGTTCTGCGAGATATTCCGAGGTACGTCTAATTCTTCCAGGCTCTCATTTATTGATTTGGTATCCTGCTTCGTCTTGTGTTCGATCTGAATGGTTGCAGTATACGTAGATCTCTTTAATCGATCGGGTTAGCAGGGTAGAGATTCATCGACAGTATATGTAGATTTATTTAATCGAAGGGTCCAAATGATTCTTTATCTGCCCTTTTTCCAGGAAAAATTCACTTCTTTCGTGAGAAAATTGGGATGAGTTAATGGAGTTTTTTGTTTTAAAGAAAAACTTTCATATAATACATAAACTTCTTTCAACAGCTTGAAGAAAATGCTCACAAATTATAATGGAAAACAACGAAACAAAATTCGGGAGACCTACGGAATATCCAAATTTATCAATCTATATTTGTTTCCACCAGTATTTTTGTCTTTCTGTTTGAGTTGTACGAGATGAAAGCCTCATTTTTTTGACAACCAGCAACTATTCTAAAAACTCTGTGAATTCTTCACCACAATACTCAAAATCTGATCTTGTAGACCTATCCTCATGTTTCTTTGGTGATTTTTTTAGCAAAGTAAAAATCTTCTTTCAGGCTACCGTTGTGTATGTTTCGCAGTGGTGCGCGTGGGATTTAAAAATGGTTTAAATTTACGTTATACCTCGATTTGTCGTCTCTGATTTAAACAATATTTTCACTGCGAGGGTAGGATAGTTACCATAGGTTTCTTGAAACCTATGATTAGCACAGGTAGAGTTTGTGCTATAAACTGGAGACTGACTTATTACTTTTGGATGTTCTTGGTGGACTTCTAGGATAAGACAATTTATACAAGTTTTTGGTTATGTTAATAGTGATAACTTCAGGATTTTCAAGTCCAGGTCAACTAATATATATCAGGTGCTTTGTTTAAATTAGAGTTCTTTCAATGTACTCGAAGTACTAGTTTTGGCTTCTGCATTATGCATGATGTGATATTAGGTAATGAAGTAGGACTGAATGTAGTGTGCCAAATTGAAAATCTTTTGCACAACATGGCTTTTCGTTTCTCGATTATTTAATTATGTTGTTGTTTGCGTTCCATTGTGGTTGTTGAAATTTTCACATGTTTATTTATTGCGTTTATTCTATTAACTTGCCAAAGCATTTGTTTGCCATTGATCGCATATGTATTTGCTATCACTTGAATCGGGCATATGAGTATCAATTTATTAAATATTCAATTGACAACAAAAATAACTACCAATTAAATATTAAATAATTTATTAAATATTCATTTGACATCACAAATTACTACCAAGAAATAAAATAATTTATTGAATTTGTTTATCGTGTAATGTACTTTCTTTACTTTACTAATGGAAATGTTTTTCCTGTGATGCTAGGAATTTTCGCCCACTTACAAGAAAGTGCTCGAAAGGATGTTGAGCGAGCTTTTGGTGTACTCCAAGCGAAGTGGGCAATCACGCAGGGACCAGTTCGTTTTTACAAGCAATCAGACTTAAAAAAATCATGATTACCTGCATTATTCTTCATAACATGATCATTGAGGATGAAAGACACCTACATATTGATCCTTGGGTCCCACCTACGGAAGAAGGTACGTCATTTATCAATAGAATTACCAATCCAGAAGTTCTTGCAAGTTTAATCTACCTACGAATGGAACATATACGTGATGGACAAATTAATTCAAGATTGAGGAGCGATCTCTTGGCGCATCTTTGGAATATGTACGGAAATGAGGAAGTTTAGTGAAAACATTGCTTATCTTAATTATGAGTTAATGAGTTAATTGTAATAATAATTATTTAAATAAAATTTTATTTAAGATTAATTTGTTGTCATCTATTAAAATAGTACCAATTAAAGATGAAAAAAATTAAATTTGAAATTTTGTTATTAAATATTGAATTGACACCAAAAATAACTATCAATCAAATATGAAATAATTTATTAAATATTGAATTGACACCAAAAATAACTACCAATTAAATTTTTAATAATTTATTAAATATTCAATTGAGCCCAAAAATAACTACCAATTAAATATGAAGTAATTTATTAAATATTCATTTCATATTAAATATAACTACCAAACAATTAATAAATTATTAAATAATCATTTCACATCAAAAATAACTATCAAGCAACACATAAGAAATGCACCATTGTAGGACATCATGGGACATTAAAGTTCCACTCCCTGCCACATCAGCAAAACACGCTTTCCAACAGACTTTAATGTCCCCATTAGCACATCCCCATTGCAAGTGCCCTGATCTTCCATTGGGAGCAACTTGGGCTGGCAAATGCAGGCCAATAAAATGGCATTGCTGTATCGCAAAAATTTAATGGGCCACATTTTTTTTTGTCTTTTTCCTCTCCATGCCCAGTAGATAAGGCCCATTGTAGTTGCTACTACCTGCGTTGCCTCCAGTTTATTTAACTTTTTATAATATTTTTTTTAGAGAAAATTAGTGAAAATTTCTTCCATTAGAAATTTTGTTCCAATAAGAACACCGATTAGTTTTGTTTCGTAAGATCCATCAAATTTAAAAATATTTCTCAAAGAAAAAAACTTTAAGCCTTTTTTTATTGACATAAATATTTTCATTTTCTCAATTTGACACTAAAATCAGATATTCCTTCTTTAACGACTATTCCAACCAGTCAATGGGTGGGAATGGTGCTCTTAGATATAAGTTACACTCAAGTGGTGGTTATTTGCAACGGCGTTATCTTCGGTGGTTGAATCCTTCAAGATCAAAATTTGGTGAAATCAACAGCTGATGGCGGCGAATAATGGTTAGGGTTGGTCGTGATGCTTCGGCGCTTTTTTTGGTTGGTTGATTTGGTCAGACAACGGTGGTCCTCCATACCCACGAATCTGTATCATATGTTATCAGTTGCATATGTTATTTATTTTATTCTATCTTTTTTGTTATCCTTGTTTAAATTTTGAAACACGATAATTTTATTTGGTAATATTGTCACAATGAAGGTTTGCACATAAAATTTTTGTTTAAACATATATTATATCACCAAGTCCAAAACATATGATATATACAGATCTGAAACATATACACTACAAGAAAATCGATAATTACCGAAGAAATATTTCATCAATAACTAGCAAATTTTTCGCCGATAATAAAATTCTCGACGGATGACCTTGTTGGTAATGTAATTACTGACAGTAAACTGTGTCATCGGTAATTTACCGATGAGTTTATGATGACATTGCGATTTCGTTAGTAGTAAGCTCGGGTCCGTCAGTAAAAATGAAATAAAAAATTCATAATTAAATTATTTATCTATAATACGTAAATAAATATAAAATAAAAATTAAATTATTCGTCAGTAAATATTTACATATAAAATTTCATCTGTAAAAAAATAAAATAAAAATGTTCATTGGTATTTCGTCGATAATATGAAATATTTGTGTAAAGAAATTAAAAATATAATATAAAATAAAAATTAAATTATTCGTCAGTAAATGTATATTTTCGTATCATTCCATCTGCATGCTCCAAAAACATGACCGACCCACTAGTGTGAGTGGCGACAAGGGCTTAGTTGGTAGTGTTATGCTTGTAACACTTATCATCGACCCAATTGGAGTCTAGGGAAGTCAACGAGGCGAGGACCCCTTTGTCCATTCTTGTGCCCATTAAAAAAATTCTTACCCGTTCCTGTAAAAATATTTACATGGTATTTTAATTTTTACCCTACCCCCGTACTCATGGGGGTGGGCAATCTCCGTCAACTACAATTGTAAAAATTATAGTAAATTTTAAAACCTAAGTCATTAAAAAATTATAGATATATCTTTAATTATTTGGGAGAGTAAAATAAATTATAGTAAATTATATATGAAATTATCCATGGACAATCGATGAGTTTGATAACAATGTATATTATCCATTCAATAAATAGATAAATTCGTTTACTATTTTTTTAGTGATTTCTTCTTGTTAATTTTATAAATAATATATATAAAAGTAATAACATATAGATTATAAATAATATACATATATATAATAATATATACTGGTATGGTGCTGGTTGGATTTCGACAAACCTATCCTCATACCCACCCATAGTTCCCCCATGAAAATACACGTACCCGTTACCCAACCCATTAATTAACAGAGCATACCCCTATGATTTGAGCTGGGTTGTCCGGGTACCCATTAGATACGAGTATTTTTGACATCTCTATCGGAGTCTCATTTCCTCCATGTCTCCTTGTGAACAAACTTTTTTCCTTTTCTTTGCTTCCTCATGTCGTAGAGCATATCCAAGTACCGCATTGCAGCCTTATATGCTCTTGATGCGCACCAACTCCTCCATCGCCTCCTTACATGTAAAATACTTCTAAGATAATTTTTTTTAAAAAAAAGAGTTGATTAAATCAATACTAATTAAGCAACAAAATCCATCGAACAAATAATTAATGAAAGAAATTTGCTTACCCAAAACTCATCGAAATAAAACTTATTTGTGTCAGCAGTGATGGCCCCCCAACTCGACCCATCCACGTCGAGTCTCTCCTTGAAGATCCTCCAAATCCTACGTGCACAGATCCCGAAAGGTCGCTATTGATGAAATATATTTAAATGAATAATAAATTGCAAATACTAATAGGCCATGAAATGCGGTAATATGAGGGACGATCACGATTGATGATGTGGCTAAATTACTCTCAATCTACTAACTGTTAGTAATGCCATTGACAAGGGTTGAAGTACTATCTATCAATGGTGCCATTGAGGTCAAGATAGGAGGTGACGATGGAGTCGAGGATTGGACATCTGCTCTGTCTCTACAAAATGATAACAATCAACTTGTCTCTCCCTGGCCACTAAATTGTCATCCCACACCTCTAGCCATCTATAAAAATAACTACATTTAAAAAATAGCAAAAAATAATAAGTAACAAATAGATTCTCACAAGTATACCTACTAAATATTGCTAATTATTATTAGAAATATAGTTATCAAATTCAGACTCCCACCATCCTCCTCAGCATCATCCTTATTGAGGTCTATCAAAGAACCATTCAGATCACTAATTAGCGAACTTGGGTGCACTTCCTCACTAAGACATGATGGTTGCATCTCTGCCTTCTCCACATAAAATGCTTGTAATGCCATGGTTCTAGACTTGTTTGTTGATTCCAACATATCGACAATCAATCCAGAGTGTATTTTACAAACTGCCAACCAATCACCCATGTCTCACCTTAAGCTCGGATATGGTACAAAATACGTTTGTTAGTACTTCATGGCTAGAACAAATAGTTCATATTTTTTGAAATGTCATCTTTGATTACCTCCATGAGATTATATTGGTGGTGAACCTTTGTTCCAACATTTGGCGCGAGTTGAACTAGTCACACATGAGCAAGGCTGTTCATAGGATTTAGTGCCTAAACCATAATTGAAAATAAATTATTAGCATCGAAAACATATATACATAATCTTAAACACAATATATTTTACAAGGACTTACATATTCCTTGAACCAAAATGTAAATTGAGTCTCTAACGCCTCATCAACCGAAGCCTCAACTACAATTCCCAATCCCCATACATATTTGACAAAAATACTTCATTTCCCAAAAAAAAAACATAAATTGAACCAAAGTTAGTTTAATCTTCAAGGAAAGATTTAATAGTATTCTAATTAAAATACACTTGCTTACTTGACATATGGCTGGATCTCTTGATAATTTAAAAGTATGTATGTTTGAGCTGCCAACATTTTCCATTCTACAAGGAATCTACTCCTCCATCTACCATAAGCTCAACTGAGATGGGTAAATATAGATAGATTCCCTTTCATCGTATCCACATCATTGCCATCATTATTTTCCAGCAATTTTTTGTGTCTCGTGTGCTCATAAGGCTCGAAGTAGAATGAACAAAATTTGGATGCCTTTGAACTATGTATGCATTGTATATCGATTCTTAAACCCTAGCTTAGTTTTTTACATTCTTCTTCAAGTGTCCAAGGTAACGCTCAAATGGATAGATCCACCAATACTGAACTAGCCCTACAACTCTTGCCTCATAAGGCAAGTAAACCAACAAATCTCCTTCAAGTCAAAGAAAGTTAGAGGACATATTCACTCCAACTTGCACAAAATCACTGGAAGTTGTATCTCCAATATGCTCATCTCCTCTGTAACGCCTCGCCCTACAGTACTCTAACCTATAGGTCCATAGGTCGGAATGCTACTTGTATTTCATTATATACTCACCTACAACTTAGCAACCCTAGATAGAAGAACCTTCATCAAATACAAATCTATTTTATTAAACAATCCCACTAAAATAGTTAGTATAATTTAATCTGAAATAAAAGTGTCAACCTATATTCATTCAATAAACATTAACATCCAATTAATATCCTCCAAGTATACTACCGTGAATCTTATACTTTTCATTATCGTTCCCAAATCTCCGCTTATTACAATGCGTCAAAGCTACTAACTGTAAGTGTATACATAAATTTAATACTTAATTAATTAATCTTCAATAAAAACTAGCTTTCGTCACATGAGCACCTTCTTCATGGATTTAAACGACATCATCAACTCCTAAGTTAGTGTGAATGCACGCAAACCATTTCTTTAGAGAGCAATCAACCATTTAAATCATTTTTCCAGTACTTGGGCCCTTAACTTAGGTAAATTGCTATAAAGCAATCGGTCAAAATTTCTCTTTGATTAAAAGTTCTACCAAAGAACACTTTTCAGTTAATAAAATTTTTCATTTTCCATACAACATAACCTAAACATTCATTTTTTAGTATACCCTCCCTGTAGTAGTTCTACCAGGTTTGAAAAACATTTTCCTTTAATGTGTATGTCGTGTATGTCGTGTATGTCATGATATGTCGTGTTTTATGCAGAGCAACCAGTAAACATTAGCTCCATAAGTATTATAATTTTACATCACTTTCCATCCAGTAATAGCATAAACAAACCCTCCTTCACAATATCCATAATACAGTTTGATCATCATATGGCAGATCACAATTCATAGACAGTCAATCAACACAAATAGACATCACATTATGCATCGATATAGCATAAAAAACATCATTCACAGTGTTCCGTAATATAGTTGAATATTACTTACCATTATGCATTTTCCCCTAACCTTGACAATTTCGATTTCTACTACCTGTTCCTGAAAATCACAATAACTCCCTAACAATTAACATTAATTAATTAAATTATATATGTATATTATTATTATTTTAAATTAACTTTATGTTGGATTCAGGTCAATTAGACCCGGACCAACTCTGTCTCTCTCAACCAGGTCAAGTTGACTCGGTTGTCCTCCCTCACCATGCGGGTCAAAGATACCCGTGATAACTAGCACCAGGTCACTGTTGATCAAGGACACGGTGGGCTTCACCTCCGACACAAGCTGGTAGTGGACATTTCAAAGAACTCATCGCCACAACTCTCTACTTGTGCGGTGGTCGAAATAGGGCGAAATCCAGTTTCAAACTCCACGACAGCCGCGAATTTCCTCTCCACCGTTAATAGCCCCAACCTCCTCTGTTCCGTTTGAAATTTATGTCGCCAACTTTGTCTCTCTGAGCTCTCTCTTTCCGTACTAGTTTCGTGACCAGTCGCCGTCAATTACCTTCGTTCATGCTTCCGTCACTGCCCCTGTGCTTAGGTCGTGCTTTAGGGTTTTGCCCCCCTCGATTTCCGTGTAACTCCATTTTATATTTACTTTAATTGCTATTTCATTTTTACCATTTTGCCCCTGTCCTTACTACTTAATTATGCTAAATATTTATATGTATTAACAGTCTTGCCATTATCATATTTTTTTTTTGTTTTTTACTTCCATAATTCATAGTAAATTCATCTTCACTCCAATTTGAGAGATTCTTACACTCTTAACATTTATTTTTCTTGTATAATTTATTAAAATTATTTTGACTCCATTTAGGTTTTCCTCTATATTGGTTATAATTTTGTCCTAATTTTCTTGTAGAATGTGTCAATCTAATTTCCTTGAAATTTTCACTGTAATTTAGGTTCGTGATGTTACATCCTCCACCCTCAATAATGAACACGTCAACTCCTTCAAAAATAAATTCAACTATGTCAACGTCTACAGCATTGCCGAGAGCAACTCACGGAATACTATAGGAATCAACTCCTACATGAACACGTGACAATCATGGCTTTTCATTCCAAACATCTTATACTTGTTCATGTCTACACAACGACCCATGTTGGAGGCGTACCCATCAGGAAACTTCATATTTTTTAACCCATTCACAAACTGCTTTATTGTCGGCATTATCCAAAGAGTAACAAGCCTTTAGATATTTATAGTAGCGGAATTAAATTCTAACTCCTTGTGAAGGCAAATGACTTTCATGTCAGCACATGCATTGGCATTATCTTTTGTTTTACCTTCAATATTCATTAGAGTGTTGAAGAGATTTTCGAAGAAATTTTTCTCAATGTGTATCTTGTCAAGGTTATGCCAAATGAGGTTCGATCTCCAATAAGAAAAATCCAAAAATACACTTTGCTTCTTCCACCCACAACTAATAATCCTGCACATATGATGATTGCGCTGCTCCCCGCCCTCCTTAGTGACTTTCTCCAAGCCAAATGTAGTGATACACTAATATATGTCTTCACCATACAGGACAGGAGGAGCCATTTATGTGACAACTGTGTTCTTCCTAAACCAATTCTTACTCTCCCTAAAAGGATGGTTGCAAGGCAAAACCTTGTGGTGGTTGTCAAACCACAATGTCTTACCCTTTTCTGAAGATAACATGCTCTTGAATCTTTCATGCAATAAGGAGGGGTTAACCTCCTGACTGCAGACCAGACCAACCAGACAACATGGAGTACTCTGGAAATTCACTGATAGTCCACATTAGAGTAGCTTGGAGCTGGAATGTTTTTTGCAAATCTCCATCTCAGATCTCAATACCATGATCAAATAACATAGACAATTCATGGACCAAAGGCTCGAGGAAAACATCGATCTTCTATTTTGGGTTCTTCGATCCCAACATAATCACTATCTGAAACACATATTCCTCATTCATACACATATAGGGAGGCAAATTGTATGGAGTGGCCATCACCGGACAGGATGAATATTGTTGACACCACTAACCAAAAGCCTAAATCCCATCTATGCATAACCTGAGCATCGCATTATGTGGCTCATATGCCAACACTAGAAATTCTTGGTTGAAGTGTTTCCACGCCTAAGAATTCAAAGGGTGACACATCATACCTTTCTCCTAGTAATGCTCAACATTCCATCTCATATATTTTGCAATGGTTGCGAAAGCGTGCAATCTCCAGAGCTTGGGCGCTAAAGGACATTAGTACATCTTCTAGTTTACCACCTTCTTCTTTTACTTATAATCCCCCTCCTTCTAATCAAATACCAAGGGTACTGATAGAATTTGCAACTTATCAAGTGATTGTCCTCTCCCCGATATATCATGCACCTATTCAGGCAGTAATGTATCTTCTCTACCAGAAGTCCTAACTCTTTGACAAACTTCTTGGTGCTATAAAAGCTATGCATAAGTGTATTTTCCTCCGGTAAAGCCTCTTAAAATAACCTAGTTTTCAGACTTAATGTTTAGTTACCATGCCATAGCTGATAATTAAGAAATTGTTTCACACCCTAGCCACAATGAGAGCTCCACAGTCTGAAGCATGTCATACAATTTTTGCACATTTGATTGCTCCAAATTGGATGAGTCAAAGCTTGGGTCAATTGCGTCCATCAACATTTTCCGGTATGGATTAGGAATGTCAGTTTTCACACTTGCAATCAAATATGAGCTTGTTTGACTGTCCCCTACATATTGCTTTGATGCTTCGACGTATGGTTCCCCATGTCGAGACCATACGTAATAATCCTCCAAAAACCACTTCTTCAATAGATGGAGGTGCACTTCCTCTAGCTCTAGGTATTTACTATTGTGACACCGTACACATGGACACATGATCTTAATTCTATCCATGAACCTCGATTGGGAACAAGCATAGTCAATGAACTGCTCTAGACCCTCTGCAACCTATCTACACCTAACATTTGAGAATGTTCTAGATTGCTCTGTCATATATTTGATTAAAATTTTAGTTCATAATTTCATATAATACTTCATATACACAATTTTAGTTCATTAGCATCGAATCAAGTTGTAGAACAAAGAGCACTGAATCAAGTTCCACCAAATCAAGCTCATTACAGCTAGGAAAAAATTATAGCAAACTAGCATAAAATAGCAAAACCTCATTCTCAACAACACCTATGAAGTCATGAACTCACTGGAAGTTCAAATATTGGCTTAAAACAACTTGAGTTGAGGATAGATTGACAAAACTACTATATGTCTAATTGTGTATATATGTATCTATACTAGCTAGTAGCTACTTTATATCTTATTATCGCTATACTTGCATTTTGATTCTATATAAAAGATAATTAATGAAAACTGAAAAAGCTATGAAACACTATGAAATAATCATGTATCAAATAACACTACACAAAATCATGTATTAGTAGCTGAATTAAACAACAAAGAAACAATATAAGTTCCTAATTAAGCTACAGTAGATTAGCAAAATCCTTAAGTCTTAACTCTTAAGTGTGCAGCTCACAATTCAGCAAAGTTAGGTAAAAAGCTAAATGAGTTGTTCACATTTAAGCTACAGCAGAATTCACACCTAACAGTTCACAAAAAATGTCTAACTGTCTAAGTCCTAATTTCCTAAATGAGCAATTCACAATTCACAACTCAGACACACTTCATTCTCATAGTTCAAAAGTGTAATATAGAGATGAGATCACAG
Source organism: Euonymus europaeus (assembly GCA_963580455.1). Taxonomy (NCBI): domain Eukaryota; kingdom Viridiplantae; phylum Streptophyta; class Magnoliopsida; order Celastrales; family Celastraceae; genus Euonymus; species Euonymus europaeus. The sequence continues at coordinate 17,034,730 of OY756968.1, read as the reverse complement.
AGTACAGAGCAAAGTATTAAGTACATAGTAGCTACACTGTTCATCGGCGTAAGTTTGAATTTATAGGTTGCGATTTAGAGCAGATAAAATGTGATTTAGAGAGCTGACGAACGTCGTTGATGGAGAAGATAACGAGCTAATGAACGTAGGAACTTAGGGTTTGTGATCCAATGCCAAACACCTCAATGGAATTATGATCTAAAACCCTAATTTCACCGTGCAAAAATCAAAGAAGAAGAAGGGTATACCAAATCAAGATTGCGAAAGTGCGATGCCCATAATGAGAAGGTGTGGTGCGAATATGTGATGCCAAGTCACTACAAGAAAACACACTTTTAGAGACGGAAATTAGTGACGGAAAAATATTCCGTCCCTAATTAGGGACGGAAATATATGAAGTCCCTGGGTTCGTTTCTCTGTTGGTGCATGAGGGTATCTCTCCTTGGACTTCTACTGGTGATAGTGGTTCTTCTTCAATAATACAAGATTATGTGAACTGTGGTTTCTTTTTGCTTCACACAATTTCTTCAAATCTGGTTGCCTGCTATCTGCTTCGTTTCTCGACTCAGATATGGCCTTTTTTGACTATAAATTATTTCAATATCCAGCCTCATCTGGTTATGACGTATCTTGTTATGTTCTTCTTAGGCAAACAAGTGGTTAAGTTTTCAATTGTTCCATTCTTGAACTCTACCATGCAGTTGGGTGAGACTCATGCTGAGCCAAGGGGCTGTCAGTCTCCACTTAGTCCACCTTCTCTCATTGTCTTTGTTAATTCATCTGCTGAACTCATTAAATTACAACTGGGTAAGAAAAAAAAAGCCCATTGTTTCTACAGGAAGGAATCCTCTGTCGAGGAAGAGAGGGAAGACAAGCAAGGTAAATGATGATCTAAAGGTTATTCTTCCTCCTCATGAAACTGTGCCATAACGTTTGCAGGTGGAGTTATTGTGAATTCTAACTTCTTTGAAGCGAATATAGAAATGTTATAGGTAATATTTTTATTGTATCATTATATTGTGCAGAGACACATTTGGTCCTTGCCACCTGAGGCTCTTGTGTTGGGTTTCAATGAATCATACACAGCGGAGTTTAAAAAATTTCTTGTGAAACCCTCCAGAGGATCCATGTGAAAGGGCATAAATCGGTGTTTAAAAATTACCTCTTGAAGTGCAGAAAACAACCAATTGTTCGGCTTGAACGATCCGAATCAAAAATGCACTATCCAACCGAACAGCACGCCCCAATGGTATCCACACGAACAAGCCAAAGAACGCCTCTTCACGTTATGCTAGTAACCAGGAGAAGGGCTCCAATCCGTTTTATCTCAACTCACTATGAAGTGCGGCACACCAAGTGTTGTACCAACTAGGGTTACTTTAACCCTATATTTATATCGCGAGCCAAGCCAAACGAAAAGCCCAAATCCCTTTGAAGAAAGAAGCCCACGTTTTTGGACTCTTGACCATGTTCAATTAATCTTATTAATTAAACCGGTAATGGACCTTACATAAAGCCCTAAGCCCAAATGTAATATGTTATTCTTAAATAACATAATCTTTGACTTATTTTATGTGTCTGACCCTATAGGTTCTCGTTATGTTAGCAGTGAAACTAAAATCATAGTCTAGCATCACAAACAATGAGAGGTATCTAGCAACACATCATTGTTACCCAAGTAACGAGAATGTCAATGATTCGACATAACCTTTATTTATGACCAATTTATATGCAGTCCTTTTGTCCTTAATGTCTTGATTAACATCGAGGCATGGAATGTGTCATCCTCGTATATGTTAATCTATGTGTTTCTTAATTCCGAGTAGACTATTAAAAACAAACGAAATCAATATCACATATTTATTCATTTGAGCACGGCCATGCATTTCAAAGCCTCACTCAATCAAGGGGCCCATGGATATCACTCATGTTATATAGAAGGGACAAATACCATCTAGGTCATTCACATCCCTCTGTATGATTCGTGATATACTCAATCACTGACTTTATAGCCAACCTTTTACAAGTGACGTTAGACAGTATCAAAGTGTATAACTCCTCATGTTGGGAACCGTAGTGATTTCAGGTTAAAGGAAAACATATATCATTGTCACTATGAGAATAGCTTATGACATTCATATAACAATCCATGCAGTATTCTCATGTTGGGTCTGTCCAGTACTTTTCGTTCTCTAACAAGTACCCATGTATTGATTTGATATCTCATATCCATGACTCGCAAGATTTAGTCATCAATCAACCTACATACTAGTCTCAACGTATTAATGTTATCCCATTTAACAATAATACTCGACGAGGGACATTTAGGAATAGTGTTCTATACACATCTATGATGATCTCACGTTCAAGTCAAACACTTGAAGTCCCATAGCATCGAACCAACTATTCTAGGGATATTTATCATAATCATTCACATAGTGCAGATAAATAATTCATAACAAATAAAGTACCTCAATATAACATAATAAATGTATGCTAATACAATCATCCCATGATTGGCTCCTAGAGCATACACCAACATCTTGTGCACACTAGAAAGGAAATAGAGCTTGCCCAAGAAGTGAAAGATGATCCTTATCTGTATCCCCCTATTTTTAGGAATATTTCTCTTTTCAAAAGGTATTATTTCACAGCAGTTCACCATTTTGTTTTCATTGAGGTTGTCGATGGTATATGGTGTTATGTTATCCATGTCACTAACTCATCATGTCCATTTGTTTTCATAGGTTCATGGATGATAAGATTCTGTCAATTGTTGCCATTGCCAGCAATTCTAGGTGCAACCAAGAAGATTCAGTCATCACGAACCAATCATCAATAGATCGTGGATTCTTTAGATTATTTTTTTCTCGATTGATATTTTATATGCTATTCAATATTTCAATGGTATTGCATCCGAGGCAAGAGCTGCAAGATTTAGGACAAGATCCACAGTCCCAGTCCCGGCCATAGGACCCCAATAATGATGTCGTTGAGGAAGCCAATTTCTCTAGCAAGGATGATTAGATGCATAGGTCGTCTTTTGCATAATAAAACTAATTGTAAATTTAACATTTTTAAATTTTATTGGAAATACTTTGCATTTTAATTCTATTATAATAATTTAATTATATGGGTTTTAATTATATGCAGAATAATTAAATAAAAAGGGTTAAATTATTAACAATAAATTATCATTTTAAAAATAATATGTTTAAATATTTTTTAAATATTTTTTAATAAATTATTAAATAAATTTTTTATTATATAATTATGAAAAGATATTAGAGACGGAAATCCCGTCGCTAATAGTGGTCGCTAATTAGCGACGGAAATTCCCGTCTCTAATTATATAATTAATATGTTTTATTATATAAATTTTAATAATATTTTATTTATTTAGGGACGGAAATTTTCCGTCACGAAATTCTGTCGCAAAATTTTTCCGTCACAAAATTTTGCGACAGCTGTTTTTGTGACGGAAAATTTTCCGTCTCAAATTTTGTCCCTAAATAGTTTAGTGACGGAAAATTCATGTTTAGTGATGGAAATTTCCGTCACTAAAATGCAGTTTTCTTGTATTGAGTGTTGAACCCTGAAGTGCGAACAACTCTAAGAACACACGCTGGAAAGTATTACTACTAAGAAAATAGATGATTTTTTTTAAAAGAAATCTAGTGGCACAAGAGTCCCTAAACATCGAGTAGAATCAAAATCACTAAGAGCATGTACAATGAGACTCTTGATAATGGTACTAGATAATGTATGAGAATGTGCATTTTTTATGATGTGATGTATTGAGAGATGTGTTTTGGTAATTTGGATTAATATGTGGTTTGATTTTTTTGTAAAAAATGTGAGAGCCATTGTTGATTATGGTGTATTTTTTTAGAGATTGGATGAGATAATAAAAAAAGTAGAGGTTTTGTTAATGGAGAATTTGAAAAATGCATAGGAATTTGTGTTTTACTAATATTAATATATTGAGAGACGTATTTTAGTGATGTGAATGAGTATGTGGTTTGACTTTTTATGTAATAGAAATGAGACTCAATTGGGAGAATAAGAAATTTGGAGAGTGTACCCCATCAATGGTTGCTCTAAAGTCACTCAAAAATAGAATCTAATTAATTATCTACTCAAAGAAGTTAAAAATTATAGAAACTAGTTTTCACAATTTTTTACTTGGACAATAATAAGATGGAAAATTATGTTGCCATCTGGGAATGATGATCATGATATGTGAAAGGACCCAAACCAAGTTGTGGCCCCTTTTATCTTCAATTGACATTGGCCCATTGATGAGTAGACCCACACTCATAACATACTAGGTTTTATATAGGTTTTGAGAACAAAGCGTAAGAGAAGAAAAAGAAAAGAAAAGAGGGAGACACTAGAGAGGGGCAACAAAGATAGAGAGGAAGGAGCAGCAATGATCATAGATTTTGTCTTGTCTTCATTCAAACAAGAGTGTAAGTAGCCAAATCATGATTCTTTCCTGTTAATTGGATTGGGGGTATGCCTTGGATATCTTAAGAAATTGTTACTGTCTAGTTGAGTTGCAATTGAATTTTGTGGAATTGAATTGATTCCATGTAAGTGCAGATAAATCGTGTGAATTTGATTGTGGTTAATTGTGTCACTATATGCAAACCATTCTCGGTAATTGTTCAATTCAGGCATTGACTACAAGTGTGAAGTGAGTCTGTAGTGGAATATGCTTTATTCAGGTATTGATGATGAATTGAATTGTTGTGCATAATTCTTGTTAAATACATATCATAGTAATGCTGTACATTGACTTGTTAATTAGTGGCTGCCTTTTTATGATTGATCATTCAGGTTTATTGCAAGTTAAAGGAAATGGAATTTATTTGTAATGTCGAAGGTATTGATTAGAGATTGAATTAAATCGTTCATGAAAATTAAAATAAATTGAATATATCACTCGTGATAAATTGAATCGGTTGTTATTGAAGCAAGTATTGTGTGTTGTAGTATAATATTATGTGATGTTTTTACGAGCTTTATAAGTATTGTCTGCCCACCTCAAGGGTTAAGCTGAGTAAATTGTTCGTTTGCCTAAGGGTTAAGCTGAGTACATTGTTTGGAAGTGGTAATGACATAGTGGGTACTGGTTACAAGGATTGTTGAAGCCGCTTGGAGCATTGCTGTTTTTTATTTCAAGTTGTACGATGTTTATTAGAGTTTGGTTTGACTACTTATGGGCATGTAGCTCATGTTGGTTTTCATTGTTTCCTTTCAAATGATGAGGCTTGAGCATTGGGGTGCATGTGATGGGAGATTGAAGTCGAATTAATGTTTAGTAAAGTTGAGAACACAATTGTTTTTAATTATTTCGCGAACTTGGTGTTTTCAAATAAAATTGTAAAACTCAGGTAGACTGTGGATAATAAGTTTTTAATTAATGAAGTTTGCTTTTAGATTTAGAATATAAAAGTGTTATAATAATTGTTTAGAAATTCAGGATCAAAAGATTTTAGCCAGGTGTGCTCATCCTGTCACCCACAAGACCGCGACGTTGTCATGTCTTTAGCCTCCAGCTTGTGGGTGTGATAATTTAATGGTATCAAAGGTAAAATTTAGTATCCTTTTACCTAATTTTAGGATTCGGTAGTTATGATCATGATTGCATTTATCTATCTGAGCATTGTTGATAAAATTTTATAGAATCGCTAGTATTAAAATAGTTTACATTGCCCGAGTTATTTCTTGCTTCTTTTCACTTTAAACCCATAAAAATATGGCAAATGTTGTGAATTTAACCGAAACTCTGAAATTATGAATTCGGTTGAACTGAATCTTTGTATACCAATCTTCAAGTGTATTTTATGATTAATCAACTTAAGAATGAATTATGGTTCTTGTGTGACTAGGGTTTATCGTTTTTATGCTTGTGCCATATGAATATCTGAGGAAAGATAGGTATTGGGTTTCTCAGATGTGAAACATTAGTTTATGTTGTGTCACATCCAATGGTTTATATATTGTTGTCCCTATTAAAATTATTTGTGAATCTCACTTTTATCACACAAAAATTCAAACCATACACATATTTCAATGCAGCCACATCAGCAAAACACATCTCTCAATCCAATTATTTCTGTCTCCATTATTCAAACCAACTATTTTTTTTTCCTACATCCTTTCCACAACAAAACTACACAAAAATAAAGATTGATCCCACCAAAACATATCTTTCAATACAACCACATCAACAAAACACATCTCCCAATACAGTCACATCAGCAAAAACATACATTCCAACAATATCTAATGTCCCCATTAAACACGCAATGGCATGTGCTTAGCGTAATTTAATGGGTAAAGATGATTAGACATGATTTTGAAGGGTAGACTTGGCAGCTGGTTCACCTGCCTTTTTTTCCTTTTTTCTTCTAGTTAAACTAGATAGGAGGTGGGATTAACACAAACGTCAAACTATCTAGAATATCCCTTCGGTGTGACTGACGCGAGAGGTAAGAGTGGTTGCAAGTTGTATCTTTGATATGTAATGTCGGCCATGGAAGATCCTCCGCCATGTCCTCAACCCCATCTCCAAGCCTCCGTCAACTCAGCCCCTCATCCTCAAACCTCCACCATCTCAGCTCCCCCTTCTCAAATAAGCTAAGCTCTTCACTCTCAACCATTTCAGCTCCTCTACAAACAAACCAGCCACCGTGCCCACAATTTCCCTCAGTTAATCTACAATCATCTCCTCTACAGACAAGCCAGCCACCGCCGAGTCCACTCCCTCACTCTCAAATTTTCACCAAATCACCTTTCCTACCAACTAAATACACGCTCGGATGGCCAAGCACTATGAGAAAACATACTCAAAAACTAAGCCAACCTCACCCATCCTGAAGCCTTTCCACTCCAACACCAGAACCTCTCGAGGCTTTATTTTCTTATCCTCCAAAAACTTTAAACCCACCAACCAATGCTTCATCTAGAAATCCCCCACCCAAAACTAGGCACACCACTAGAATTTATCTCGAAAATTTCCCGAGCAGGATTGATAGTTTTCATTTGCGTCGTGTCATGTCCAAATTTGGAACGATTCAGGATGTCTATATCTCCCAAAGGGTAAACAGAAAAGGTTGTCGTTTTGGTTTTACACATTTCAAAGAGCAAATCAGTGAGGAACTTCTGAAGTCTATAAATGATATATGGTTTGGTAAATTTAAACTCGGAGCCAATGTTGCCAGGTTTGGCAAAACAGAGATTACCATGAAAGAAATAGTAAGAAGCAAGGCGGTTCAGCATAGGCCTTTTCTCCGAAAAAACACTGACGGAAGAAGGTTTTCAGATGTGCTAATGGGCAAGCAGGAGGAGGATCTGTGGAGTAAAAAGATGGGACGCATGGTGGAAACAGGTGCCAAAATGATAGAAGTAAAGTCAAAAATAGAAGAAAAGGAATGGTTAGCTCGTTCCGTTGTGGGCTATTTACACGACTTCGAGAACTTGTTTACGATGGAGAAACAACTTATCAATGATGGTATTGTAATCAAAACGACCCCCATGAGTGGACACCAAGTCCTCCTTAGTTTTGACACAAAGGAACAAATGCTAAAAACTTTGCGCGACAGGCAGTGGCTAGGAAAATGGTTCAAATTGGTTAAGCAATGGCACCCAGGTGCAACAAACAACCAACGGTTCATTTGGTTGCATTTTTCTGGTCTTTCATTACATGCTTGGAGAGTTGAAAATTTCGTAGAAATGGGAAGCGTATGGGGGGATTATATCACTATGGATGAGAGTACCAAAATGAGGACAAGATTGGACATTGGCAGAATTATGGTTCATACCACAGAGGTGAAATTCATTACAGGCTCGATCAACTTAAAGGTGGATGGAACTGATTATAGAGTCCTAGTGGTGGAAGAACCAAATCACTGTTTCTTTTCAAATCCAATGGAAAAGCCAGGCATTATTCCCACTCCAGAAAGCTCAGCATCCCCAACTATGCAAAGCTCGTTCAACAGTGGTGCGAATGGTGACACGGTGATTTCGGAGTCTGTCTCCAGTGAAAAAAATTTAGGCAAGAAAAGGTACCCCCCAGTAGTCTCCTTCGACGGTGGTGCGAATGGTGTCACTGTGGTTTCAGAGTCTGTCTCTGGTGAAGAAATTTTAGGCGGGAAAATGAAGACCCCAGTGGTCAAAAAAAATATATTTGAAATTCAAAATGCAGAGGAAGATGGGGGCCAAAAGATGACTTATACGGAAAATGGTGTGGGATGTAATCCAAAAAATGACAAGTTTATGTGCCGCATGTAGGTGTACAAGAAGGCTGTGCTTTTGAATTGCCAAAAGAAGCTAAAGTAGCCTGCAATAGTAATAAGGTGAAGTCGACAGCAGAAAAAGTCAGAACAATAGTCAAAAGTATTGATAGGTTGGGGAATGCACTAAATGGTGGTGAGGTGTCAAGTAATGCTGGGACTTTTAGAGCAGTGCCGGAGGGTCGCTGATGAGGAGAGAAGAAACAGAAAAATTATGAGAAGAAGAGCTAAGGCTAACTCTGACTCTTGTCCCCTGAATTCAAAATCAAGTGACAACGAAGCTACTGCCAACTCAAACACACATACTGAGGAAGTGAATGCTACATTGGCGGTCTGGGATACATTGGGTCTTTCTGATGCAATTGGGGATAATCAACTGCGAATCCAACTGAAGGAAATTGTTACACGAGAAGTGCTGGAGTCCGCTGTTAAGCAGCGGCAATGAGTGCTCGCTCATCATCACATACTTTGAATGGGATCTCTGTTCTAATGTTTAATGTAATTTCATGGAATGTGAGAGGCTTGGGCAGGGCTATAAAAAAGAGGGTTGTATGCAGATGGGTAAAAGAGAAGAAGGTTGATCTCCTGATAATCATTGAATCTAAACTGGACTTAATTTCCGAGAGAGATATTCGAAATTGCTGGGGTTAGTCACAATACAGTTGGTCGGCAATAGCTTCAGTTGGTGCATCAGGTGGGTTACTGATTGTATGGAACCCTTTGTCTATTAAGGTTTGTGATGTGTTGAAAGGAGATCGATGGATTTCACTTGATGCTTAGTTGATGCACAAAAACTTTCACTGCTGTATTACAGCACTATATGGTCCCAACTCTGATGCTTCCAGACAGGAGTTATGGGAGGAACTAGCTAGTGCTCCTCTTCATCTAAATAAGCCATGGATGGTGATAGGTGACTTTAATGAAATTCAATCCCCATGTGAAAGAGTTGGACAATCAAGGGCAACTGCTGGTATGCAAAAGCTCAATAATTTTGTCTTGAAGAATGGCCTGGTAGACCTACCTCTGCTAGGAAGAAGATTCACCTGGAAGAATGCACGTAGCCAAAGTCGTATTGATAGAGCTCTTGTCTCTGCTGATTGGTTCTCTATATTTCCAAATCTTAAGCTATGGGGATTGCCTAGAGGACTCTCTGATCATTCTCCAATTTTCCTGGAGATAGAAAGGTGCAAAGTTTGGAGTCTGAGTTGAACAAGTGGGACTTGGTAGCTGAATAAAGATCCTTATCCAATGCCGAGTTGGAAGAAGTAAGTAAGGTAAGGAGCGACCTTTGGATGGAAAGCAAGAAGAAAGAAAGTATTTGGAGTCAGAAGTCGAGATTAAAATGGATTGTGGAGGGAGACAGGAACACCAAATTTTTTCACGCCACTGCTTGCATTAGAGGTAACCTAAATGCCTTGACCTGTCTGTGTGTTGGTGATGGAATTATTACAAATCCGGTACAGGTTAAAAGAGAGGTGTTGAGGCATTTTGAGATTATGTTCAAAAAATCTTCACGTGAGGAGATTAAATGGGATGGGTTACATTTCAAACGACTTCCACAAGAGATGGTGATTCTTTGGAGGATGGGTGCTCATTAGAGAAGGTAAAACAGGCAGTTTGGGACTGTGAAGGTTCCAAGGCACCCGGGCCGGATGGTTTCAACTTTCTATTCATCAAGAAGGCTTGGGAGGTGCTTGGCGAAGATATTTTCCGTATGGTACAAAAATTCTTTGAACTGGGAAAGATGCCGCCTAGAATTAACTCCACTTTCATCACCTTGATTCCGAAGGTAAAGGGTACTCAGAGGCTATCAGAGTTCAAACCAATCAGCTTGGTCAGTAGCCTGTACAAGATCATCTCTAAGATTTTGGCCAAAAGACTTAAATCATCCATGCCATATGTTATAAGTGAATCCCAGTCTGCATTTATTAAAGGTAGGCAGATCCTTGATAATGTTCTGATTGCAAATGAGATCATCCACTTGCTTAAAAAGAAAGGAAAAAATGGCTTGTTCTTCAAATTGGATATGGCAAAGGCATTTGACTCAGTGCGTTGGGAGTACCTGGAGATAGTGATGAGTAGAATGGGTTTTGGTAGTAGATGGAGAGGTTGGAAACATGAGTGCTTATCTACAGCAAAAGTTTTTGTTTTGGTTAATGGCTCACCCACAGCTGAGATATCAATGGAGAAGGGGATTCGCCAAGGTGATCCTCTATCCCCCTTCCTATTTAATATTGCTGCAGAAGGTCTCAGTCAGATCTTTCAAAGTGCAATGAGGCTGAAATTGTTGAAAGGAATAGCTGTTAAAAAAGATGGGCTGGTAATATCACATGTGCAATATGCCGATGATACGTTGGTATTTTGTAAAGCAAAAGAGTCAAACATTCAGACTATCAAGAGACTGTTAAGGTGCTTTGAGGTGATCTCTGGCTTAAAAACTAATTTCTCCAAAAGCTCGTTAGTAGCTGTTGGCATATGCAATCAATGGGTAGCGGAAATGGCTTGTAAATACCATTGTAATTTTGAAGACTTGTCAGTCACATATTTGGGGATGCCACTTGGTGCAAACTTTAATCTCATAAAAACTTGGAAGCCCGTTCTAGAGAAGTTCTCTAAAAAACTAGCCTCTTGGAAAGGAAAGCAGCTCTCTATTGGTGGGAGATTGACGTTGATCAAGGCTGCTCTCTCTAATTTACCTATGTATTTCATGTCCATATTCAAGGCTCCAGCTGCTATCCTTAAAAAGATCGAGGGATTACAAAGGAATTTCCTCTGGGGTCACGATAATGATAGGAAGAAGCTACACCTGATTCGGTGGGAGGTGGTGAAAAGATCGAAGATAGAGGGTGGATTGGGTGTTGGAGATATGACTCAGAAAAATATAGCACTTTTATTCAAGTGGGCTTGGAGGTATCTGAATGAGGAAGATAGCTTATGGAGGCGGGTTATTTCACAGAAATACACAAGGTATGATTTACAAGGTTTTCACCGTCTGATTCCATTGTCTAACTCAGCCTCCAATTTTTGGTCATCTTTACAACGTCTTACATCACCTGTAAGTGCACAACCTGGGAAAACTTTTATGGAAGGCATAGGTGTCTCAATTGGCCAAGGAAATTTTGTCAAATTTTGGTTTGACTCATGGGCATCTGATATTCCTTTTAGAACAAGGTTCAATAGGTTGTTCCTACTTTCCTCCCAAAAATTTAAAGTGATTGTAAATATGATTTCCTAGACAAATTTTAATTGGTCTTGGGATCTTAGATGGAGAAGGAGGTTGTTTAGTTGGGAAGAAGCACAACTGGCAGAACTGGTACATCTCATTGGTCAGATAACCATGTGTCCATCTAGGAGTGATAAACGTGTCTGGAAACATACATCAAATGGGGAGTTCACTGTGAAATCCCTATACCACAAGCTGCTGCATCCTATTCCTTCTACCACCCAAGCACCATTAACCTCGATCGTGTGGCAAGGCCTTGCACCTGTCAAAGTTGAGGCGTTTGTATGGATATTATTACAGAAAAAATTACCAACTAAAGATGCTCTTGTGCGCAAGGGTATCATTGACAACTCTGAAAATCTTTGTCCCTTCTGCCGTGTTATTGAAGAATCGGTTAATCACATATTTTGCCATTGTGAGGGGCCACTGAACTTATGGTATAGGTTTATTAATTGGTGGGGTTTGAGTTGGGTGGCTGCTGGGAATATTGATATATTATTTCAGCTGTGGAGAAATATGTCAATTAAGGGTGCTTTCCAAATTCAAATGTGGCGGCTACTATTCTATATAATTGCTTGGTCCATATGGAAAGAGAGAAATGCAGCTGTGTTCACTAATAAAGTGGTGAATTGGGAGTTAGTTTATGACCTCATTTTCGTCAGATTATGCTTGTGGTCCAAATGGCTGGAGCCCCAGTTCCCATACTGCAGCTTCCAAATTCAACAATCTGCCCAATCATTGCAATCATGGAGTAATATTGGTGCTAGGAGATTAATACAATATTCTAGCTGGTCCCCACCTCCTGAGGGTCAACTCAAATGGAATGTGGATGGTTCGTCTCTTGGAAAACCGGGAAGAGCTGGAATTGGGGGCGTACTGCATAACTCGAATGGATCTATAAAATGTCTCTTCTCATGCTACATAGGCATTTGTGAGTCTAATGAAGCGGAGGTGAAAGCTATTATGCAAGCGTTATTACTTACTGTATCATGTAGTGAGCTTGCTGGTTCCGCCCTTATTGTAGAAACAGACTCTAGTAATGCTTATAAGCGGGTGTCGCAGCCAGTGGCTTATCCTTGGAAGTTGTCCCAAGTTGCAAACTCCATTAATCTCTCTCAGTCACAACTTCAAAATCTATCTTTCTCTCACATTAGGCGAGGTGGTAATGACTTGGCTGATCTGCTGGCCAAGGAGGGTACTTGCAGAGAATCTGACTATGTTCTATGGTTTTGAATGTGCCTACCTAGCCCTGACTATGTTCTAGTTTTCTTTCATTTGCTTATGGTGTTAGGTTAAAGGGCCTTGTGTAACTGCTGCTTCTTCCTTTTGGTTTGCTTTCCTCTTGCTATGTTTTTATCTTTCTTTTGGTTTTGTCTTCTCCTGGAAGGCTCTGATTGTTCATTGGTGTTCCTCCGCCATTGGTGAGGTTATTTATATTATTCTGAGGCTAAGCCTATTTATCAAAAAAAAAAACTAGATAGGAGGTGGATTTGTAAGGTGGATATAATTTAGATTCATGTCTTGAAATCATATATTGAGGTTTATAAGAGTTTGAATGTTTCTTTTGATTGGAGGACTATATTGGCTAGAGGAAATAATTGTGATTTTTAAAAAATAATAAGATGAATGGAGTTTAGAATATCTTGGGTTAAGCTTCTTTAAGAAAGCTTTTTATTTTAAGAAATCTTGGTCATTATGGATTAGGAGTTATGATATAACTTGAGCATTAGCGGATTGGGGATATAAATTTTGATGTGAATTGCCATTATTTTTAACAATTTTTCTTTTACTGGTAGAGTAATTCAAGCACAAGGGAAGGAAAAATATTAAGAGTGTAAATTAATAAAGTATTTAGAAGCTATTTTAAGTACTTAAACTAGCAAATGAGGGTATAAAAATAATGATCTTAGATTTTGTCTTGTATTAGTTCAAGCAAGAATGTAAGTAGTCAAATCATGATTCTTGGCTATTAATTATATTGGGGGTATGCTCGGGATATCTTAAGAAATTGTTATTGGTTGGTTGAGTTGAATTGTGTGGAATTAAATTGATTCCATGTAAGTGCAGATCGTTCGTGTTTATTTGATTGTGGTTAATCGTGTCATTATATGCAAACCATCTCGACAATTGTTCAATTATGGCATTGACCCTGAGTCTTTAGTGGAATATGCTTTATTCAGGTATTGATGATGAATTGAATTGCTGTGCATAATTCTTGTTAAATAAATGTTGTAATAATGACAACTGTACATTGACTTGTTAATTAGTAGTTGCCTTTTGATGAACAGCTCCGTTTTATATCTCATGGGGTTATATCCCATGCGATCCCATAATTTATTTCATTGTATAATACAATGAAATAACAGATTTTATTACAGTGGAATGCGTACCATTACAATGGAATACATTATTTCACTGTGCTAAAATCTCTTATTCCATTGTGATAATACAATGGAATAACGTATGAGATATTTCATTGTAATAATACAATGGAATAACAGGTTCTAGTACAGTGGAATACATATTATTACAATGGAATACGTTATTCCATTGTAATAAAATTTGTTATTCCATTGTAATAATACAATGGAATAAAATATGGGATCCCATGGGATACAACCCCATGGGATATATATCATTTTTCTTTGACGAATGATCATTCAGGTCTATTTCAAGTTAAAGGAAATGAAACTTATTTTTTTGAAAACCACAAATACACACAGGACAGAAACAGGACACGCCATTACAAAAGGGCCAACCAATTGTAACGCGGAATCCTATATATCCTACACACACAAGTGGAAATCTACCGATGTGGGATACATATTTGTATCGGCCACTCCCTAAGGTGACCAGATGTTTAAACTCACACACACCAGCTTGGACCAAACAAGTTTAGTTTTTTTGAAAACCACAAACACACACAGGACAGAGACAGGACACGCCATTACAAAAGGGTCAACCAATTGTAACGCGGAATCCTATATATCCTACACACACAAGTGAAAATCTACCGATGTGGGATACATATTTGTATCGACCACTACCTAAGGTGACCAGGTGTTTAAACTCACACACACCAGCTTGGACCAAACGAAATGAAACTTATTTGTAATGTCAGAGGTGTTTGTAAGAGATTGAATAAAATTGTTCATACGAATTAAAATAAATTGAATATCTCACTAGTGACGGATTGAATTGGTTGTTATTGAAGGAGATATTGTGTGTTGTAGTACAATATTGTGTGACATTTCAACGGGCTTTGTGAGTATTGTCACTACTCCAAAAAGAGCCATAGATGATAGATAAAAACTATCATAAAGGGGGTGCATGACAGTTTTCAATTATATCATCTATGTCACAATCATCTTTTTATGACAGAAAAAATCTATGTCATGAATTAATGATAGATATTAATAATCATAAATCTATCACACAATGAAATTCATTTTTTAATTAATTTGGGTAATATTTTGGCGGGAGTTGACTTTTTTGACAAGTATTGACTTTTTTGGAGCCAAAATTTAAAATTTTGTAATTTTGTGACAAAATTTTGTGACAGTTTTTGTCTATCAAGACTTTTTTGGCGGGTATCGGATCTTTGGCGCCAAAATTCAGTAGTTTTGTGACAAAATTTTGTGATAGTTTTTTTCTTTCATGTGGTTTCAAATTCAGTATTTTGGTGACAGAATTTTGTGACTATTTTCTTCTGTCACGAGATTTCAAATTCACTAGTTTTGTGACAGAATTTTGTGACACTTTTTTTCTGTCACAAGATTTCAGATTATTGTAATTCATATACGATTATTTAATTTTTTATATTTAGCTCTGTTTTTTAAATTGATTTTCAGATTTGCAATATGAAATCAAAATTAAATTCAAAATAAAATTGAATCGGAAAGCATAATATTACATAACATTGTGATAAAAAGAAAATAGTCCCTTCTTATCCATTATATTCCCATCTTAAGTCACAAAACCATTCCATACACATGTTAAACAAGAGTCTACTCACAACAGCATATCAAACAATAAAAGTTTTAAGAAACAAAACAAGAAGAAAACAATTCCTTTCCAAGGAAATGCAGCAACTCCTCTATTTCCCATAAATCTCCTCAAACACTGCACATAGGAAAGAAGTTCACAGTAAAAGTTTCTAAAACTAAAACACTTACAACATCGATCAGATCATGGCATTAATCAAGGGCACATATATTCTTTGCATTCGTAAAAATGATTCATTGAGTGTGCTTGCTAGAAAAACATATGCATCAAAAGACAATCCAATGAAAAGACGATGAAACTGTCTTCTTATTTCACCACTTCCCAAGGTGCTACAAGAGATAAGAAGACTAGAGAAAATAGAATTAACTATACCCTTTCACATAAAAGCTGCATCTAGTGTCTTCTTATTTCACCACCTCCCATGGTGCTACATGAGCTAAGAAGACTAGAGAAAGTAAAATTAACTATACCCTTTCACATAAAAGTTGCATCCAGTGTACAGTTCAAAGCATAAAGGATACCATAACAATCCAGAACCATAAATCTTTGTGCCTAACTCTACCAAAACATGCCCTGCATCTTCAACAAAATAATCCAAATTGAAACCCAATCTCAGAATGGTTCAGCTCAACACAGGTGTGAAACAACAATTAAATGATATATGGTGTGGATCCACTTCATCTAATGACATTCTACTAATGCAGTAAAACCACCCTAAAGCCTTAGCCAGAACTCTTTTGAGTGATAAAAAAACACATTCAGTTCAAACCAATAAGATATGACCAATTTATACTAACCGTTTTGGTGATGCGATAATGATTTCGGAACAATGATTAGCCCACTCCAAACGAACCTCGTCAAGTTCAGCTTGAGTGTACACCGTCTTTCCATTGAACTAATAGACACAACATATAAGCCATCAAAGTTATAAAACAATGTTATATTTACATGGTATAAACCAAACCAACATACAATATTTTTCATCATTAATTCATCTACAACTTACATCATTCATTAGCAAACTAATGTCTGATATTATGTCCTTCATGTATCGCATCACATAATAACCGCATTCCACATTTCCTGGTTGTGTGGGTTGTACATTTAGTTAAGTATCTAAAATATAATGAAACTAACCAAAAATAAGAATGCAATCAATAAAAAAAATACATACGCTTTAATTAGTTGCTCCAAATCATGATCAAGCTTCTCTGTAGTCATAGGATTCAGATAAAACACTTCTTTTTTCACCACATCAAATACAACTAAAATCCAATGGAAACTAAAATGGATGAAAGAAAGAAAAAAGTAAGTAATAGAGAAACTAACAATGATGTTGTAAAATCAAAAGTTATGAAATAAATGCCAAATTGAATGAAAATTGAAATAAGAACACTGAATTCAAACCCGGGATTGTATGGCATAAAGAGGAACTGCCCTTTACTGGCATTTTTCAAACGCCAACACAAACGCTCTATTCTACGAGTACGAGTGGCTTCTGGAACGCCACCAGGTGGTGACACCATGTTTGGACAATGAATCCAAACTGTGTCATCCCGTTCCTCTTTGGGACGAGAGAGTCATACAAGAACCTGAAACAATTGACACAAAAAGTATACGTAGACGGGTATCCCAACATCAAATATAAAACAATTAAGTGTAATGGAAAATGAAAATTTCTTACGCAATGTATAGCTCAATAACGTTTACTCCTAATGGTTGCATCGCCAGCAATGCTTTACACTCCATCATCCCAACATGAGCTTTGATCCCTTTTGCCTCAAACACACCCTCTGGCACAAGATATGGAATCCAACCATCTTTAGGCAAGTGTGTGTCACACATCTTACCAAACAATTGTAACATTGGATGACTATTTTGGTGCCATGCCGCTGCTTGCCTAGTGTTTCGTACATGCTGCACTACTACTTTCTTACTTTCCAGCATTTTCACACTTTCAGCCCCAATCCTTGGATCCTCAATATTAGGTACTGAAAATTTCTCCTTAAACAGTTGCTTTCTAGAACTTCCAATTCCCAATTTTTCCTTCTCATCTACAACATCCATTCGCAAGTTAGGGTTGAGTCTTGGACTTTTTCTTGGGTTGGCAGCAGGTCTTTCTCTATTTTCCACTTCTGTAAGAGGTGAAATTTCCCTCTTCTTCATAGTTGAGTTGTCCAAGTTATCATCCAAATTACCAGGCTCCTGCATTTTTACATATTCAAACGGTAGAAGTATACTCAAATAGTAGTAATGAGAAGATATAAAGTAACCAAAGTGAAACCGAACAAAAAATAGATAAACTTACCTTTTGTTCATCAACTCCAACCACCTTGTCCTTATCCTTTTCTATGCAACAATCATCATGAAATAAAGTAGATGGTGGGAAGGTGGAACTTCCTACATTTGAATATGGAGGTTTGTTCTTTAATATGGAGGTGATTTCTTCCAGCTGTTTTTCAATTGATTTCTTCCAAGTAGAAAGCTCGATATGCTGATTTTCCATTGAGGTACGACTTACATTCACGCTATGAAAATAATTTGCAAGGTTAACAAATTTTCCAACACCTTGAATGTGACCAGGTTTTGGAAGTTTTCCTAGTGATTGTGCATGTCATTTCTTCCATCCGACTTCAGCGACCCTTCTTCAGCCTCTTTTTTCAAATTCTCCTGTCACATAACAAATAAAGTAGTCAGATTTCACAACATTAATGTAAATGATAATGTTTTAGTATGCTTAAACTACTCACAATTTTGTTAACAATGTCTGTAGTTTCGGGGTCGTATCCTCCATTTTTCATTATCCGGGCTCTCTTCCAAAGTTCACTTCTATCAACGAAATCTTCAGAAACACCGGTTTCTGAGCACTGGTGGATAAATAGGTGAAATTATTTTCATGCAGTAAAAAAATCTCTTACATTAATTAACTTAGTGTAACATGGAAGCAACTTACCAGATCTTTCATCAAACCAACATATCCCCTTCTACTGAGTCGATGATTCAACTTATATAAGACCCTTTTCCCCTTGTTGTTTGAACTAACTCTCTGTAGTAAAACATACATATTAGTTATTTCTTCTTATATGTAAAAAAAATATGAACTAGTGATGAATTAATCCTAGGTGGAAGATATACACCTGAAAGTCATCAGATAAACGGATATTGACAAATTCTCTCCAAACAAATTTCTTAATTTGAGGATATTCAACCGGGGGCGTATATAGCAACTTCTTATCCTCAATGAATGGCATGATGTACTTTCTTGTCAGAACGTACTTGAAGTTACGAAATGCATGCCCAATTGACTGTAACAGTGTCTTCTTACTATTAGGATGCACAACAAAACTTTCCTAATATCAATGAAAACAAAATAGAAGTGAGAGTTAGTAACTGAAGTTTACTAATAATTGACTAATTTATATAATGCCATACTTTACCTGAACAGACTCCCATAAGCGATCCTTTTTCTCTAGTGACACTTTACACCAATCTTTTTCGAGGATTGAAATCGAAGTACGAGGCAAGACTCCAAGATAAGTAGACATCTTAGTGGCCTCATCACCTGCAGGAACTCCCATTGAACTATATTGCACCACTATCCTCCCCTTTGTCGTTCTTAATTTCTTATTCTGCCTAGCACACCTATTGACACCTCTTTTTGGGTTACTACTCCTTGGAACATCAGCACCTAGAACATTTTCCCCTTCAACATCAGCACCTAGAATATAGTCTCCTTCAACATCAACATCTTCGTCTTCAGTGTCTTCGACTTCATGGTCAAGCAAGTTATCATGATATGCAATCTCAAACTCATCCTCGCTGTCAAAAGAACCCTTTCTTTTATCCATTTAACCACACCTGAAAATTGTAAGACATAAATAATGTAAGAACTTAAGCCAAGAAACAGAATTGAAAGAAAAAACTCATCACATACAAACATATACATGAAACACACAAGTAAACAATAAAATATTTAAGAATGTAAGGATTACTCACTTTCAATAGGGTTGTATATACTGGTATTTCAACGTTCAATCCAAATTCCCTCTTTGGTATTTCGTGTAAAAATTTCTTGCTCACCATTTGTAGAATGTAGAAAAGTATTACTTGATAAATCAGCACAAAATGGATGGTGTTCAACAACATTGTTATAGGCATCATCTTCAATTCTTTGGTAGGGATCACCTCTACTGGGCATATGATATACAATCGACCATTTTGTATCATTTTGATCAGGTACATAGAACACTTGATTGGCTTGAGAAGCCAATATAAATGGATCAGACTTATACCCTAACCGATTCAAGTCCACTAAGATGAATCCATGTTCATCCTTCTTCACACCACCCCTATTTTGAACCCAGTCACACTTCAGCAGTGGAATTTTTAATAAGTGGTAATCAACAATCCATATCTCATCGATAACTCCATAAAAGGTCATGTCACATGTTACAGGGTTTTTATCTTTAGAAGTAGCAACATGCATGGCTTTCGCAACTAGCGTTACTCCACTATTTTGAGTAACTCGGTTTGACTCTCGATCACGTGTTACAAAGTGAAAACCATTAATCTCATAACCTGGTTGTTTATCTATGAAAGGAAGAGGGCCTTCTGATATCCAACGTAAGGTATCCGATATAGCAACATGATTTTCAATCAAAGAGAACACCTAATAAGGTCGAAGTATTTGTTAGCATTCTTGTTTTTAAATGAGGAATAACAAACAAGTTAAATGAATATTGAGCTTAAAAAAATATTGAGAATAACCTTATCGGTCATCCAATCGGCAAAAGTACGGTTGTGTTCCTCTTGTAACCATTTTTCATTTTGATGCGGATGAAAAGTTCTAAGCCATTCCACGTGTTCACTAAAGGTCATTCAACATATCATACATTACGGATGTTATCCCATATAGAGATTATACAAAATGTACACATTACATGGAGGAAATTGAAGAGATTACCTAATTTATGGTTCAACTTGTTGTGTGTTATGCAAAATGTACAAATGTGCTTCATCCAGTAAAGTTTGGTTAACTTTCTCCACTTTTCCCATAGACAAGGGCTTGTCAATTGACAAATTTTGCACATGACCAACTGGCAGCCCAATAGTGGACATGTTTGACATATATTCGGCACAAAATTCTACAACTTCCTCTGCAATATAACGCTCAGCTATGCATCCCTCAAGATGGCTACGATTTCGAACATAACCTTTAAGGGTTTTCATGTATCTCTCAAAAGGATACATCCAGCGAAGATAGACAGGACCACACAGTCGTACTTCATTGACTAAGTGCACAGTAAGATGAACCATAATGTCGAAAAATGATGGGGGAAAACACTTTTCCAACAAGCACAAAGTTACTACAATGTCCATCTCCAATTTATCCAATGTTGGCACATCAACCACAGTTGTACACAAGGAATTGAAGAAGAAACAAAACCTGAAAATAGCATCTTTGACATGCTTTGGCAAAACTGACCGAAGTGCAACAGGTAAAAGTTGTTGCATAAGAACATGACAATCATGTGACTTTAGGCCTTGAATTTTAAGGTCTTTCATTGACACAAGAGTCTTGATGTTTGACGAATACCGATTGGGAACCTTGATACTCTTCAAAGTTTTGCAAAAGCGTGTCTTTTCATCTCTAGTTAATGTGTAAGAAGCTGGAGGAAGAAAGGTGCGCTTGCCTTTTACTAATGGTGCTAATTTGTCCCTAATTTTCATTGCCACAAGATCCTTTCTTGAGTTAAGATCATCTTTGGTCTTTCCAGGAATGTGCAACAGTGTTCCATATAAGCTCTCACATACATTTTTTCGATGTGCATAACATCTAATTGATGTCTTACCAGTAGGTACTTCCAATAATCTAAATTATAGAATATGGATTTTTTCTTCCACCACACACGCTCATCATTGATTTTCCTTTTGCATTTTTTTGTGCTGCCCTTTCCCCATTCATGTTCAATAGACTCAAGTATCTTTAAAATCTCCTCACCGCTCAATGATTTTGGAGCTTTGTCATGTTCTATTGTGTTGTCAAAGGCTTTTTCCTGGCGTCTGAATTCATGATTAGAAGGAAGCCATCGACGATGACCCATATATGCATTTTTTCTGCTATGTTTCAGTCTACACTTGGGTGTGTCTACTGCACAATATGAACATGCATTGTACCCTTTAACAGTGCAACCCGCTAAATTCCCGTATGCTGGAAAGTCATTTATAGTCCATAGTAGCACAGCTTTTAAATTAAAGAATTCTTTTTTGTTGGCATCATAAGCATCTACCCCAACATCCCACAAAGTCTGTAAATCTTCTATTAAGGGAGCCAAGTACACATCAATTTCATTACCCGGTTGTTGAGGACCAGAAATCAATAAGGACAACATCATAAATTTTCGTTTCATACACAACCATGGTGGAAGATTATACGTTATAAGAATAACTGGCCAGCAACTATATGTACTACTAAGAGAGCTATGTGGATTGATTCCATCAGCTAATAGGGCAAGACGAAGATTTCTAGGGTCCGATGCAAATTCAAACCACTTCTCATCAACTAGCTTCCATAATGGTGAATCAGCCGGATGTCGGAGCTTACCATCAATGGCCCTCGCATTTGCATGCCAAGTCAAGTCCTTCACAGTTTGAAGTGACTGAAACATACGTTTAAATCTAGGAATGGGTGGGAAATACCATAAGACCTTTGCAGGTACATCATTCCTATATTGGTCAACTCTGCCATCCTTTCTCTTCCATCTAGATAAACCACAATTGGGACATGCAGAAAGCCTTTTATACTCTTTTCTGTATAGTATGCAATCATTTGGGCAAACATGTATTTTCACATATTCTAAGCCCAAAGCGGACATTGTCTTTTTTTGCCTCATACATGGATTCTGGAATTTCATTATTTTCAGGCAACAATTCTGCCAAAAAACTAAGCAGTTCGGTAAAACTAGTATCAGACCACCCAAATTTACCCTTGATATTGAACAACTTCACCAAAGTGCCCAATTTTGTCAATTTTGTACATCTAGGGTACAAAGGTTTTTGAGCCTGCTCTAGTAGTTCCCTAAATGCCTTAAGATCTCCATCACAATTTTTGTAAGCATCATTCACCATATCCACTGTGTTGCCATCGTTGTAGTCCATAGACTCAAATGAAAAATCTACATTACAAGATGGTGTGGTATGAATATCTTCCCCATGCCATGTCCAGGTTTTGTAAGTCACATCAAAACCTTTCCAAAATAGATGTTCGGTTACTTTTTTAGTAGGGAGAAAGGCTAGATTTTTGCATTCATAACATGGACATCTAATGACACTAGCATCCTCAGCATTTTCAACAACAAATTTCGGGAAATCTTTAAGCCCTTTATCATACTCAGGTGATGTTCTACTACATTCAATCCAAGCCTTATCCATTAGAGTACGAGATCAACAAATTTTATATCCTGACACATAAAGGAGGGAAAAAATTAATCAAGAATTAATTTTTTAAAAAGATATTCAAGTTT
Source organism: Euonymus europaeus (assembly GCA_963580455.1). Taxonomy (NCBI): domain Eukaryota; kingdom Viridiplantae; phylum Streptophyta; class Magnoliopsida; order Celastrales; family Celastraceae; genus Euonymus; species Euonymus europaeus. The sequence goes on along the minus strand of OY756968.1, from coordinate 17,011,676 downwards.
GAGTGACTTAGCCTAAACCTCAATTGGGGAAATAAATTAGTAACTATAATCATCAAAATTTACAATCAAGAAGCAAAATGAAGATTAGAAACCCTCATGACCTTGACAGAATTGTAAAACCAACATATATGCATGAAAATGAAAATGAAAATCTGTCAGTTTTCTTAGCACCAAACATAATCAATGATATTGAAATAGTCCATTAGCAAGATGGGTCTTATTTTGCCCTAGCAAAGTTCAAGCTACAAGGATTCCCGAGAAAAAAAGTTTACAGTTTGCAAGCTAGAAGTGCAATCTCAACAATAAATCACACTGCACAAGCACTCTTAATTAATTCATTTCATTATACTAGAAATCAAGTAAATCATTAGTAAAACAATTCTTAAAACTTTGAATGTATAGTACGATGGAGATGGTAACAATCAAACCATGACCAAACTAGGAAGGAAGAAAGAATTGGTACCTGATTATCTGATTGAGGGTTGTGGCAGTGGCAGAATGAAGATCGACTGCTCGTGAAGGCTACTAGGAGCTTGAATTTGTTGTCCTGGATAATGGTAAAAAATATGTTATAATGCAGTCATATATAGAATGCAGAAACGGAGAAACAATTCACAATAGTGAACTTCATAACAAGAAGAAATTTATCAAAGGATTCCAGAAACAAATGAAATGCAGTATGTTTCAATGCTTGGAGATACAAATATACCCCAAGTTAAATGAATAAAACTACTGCATTGTTCCAGAATGTGCATACTCAAATCAAGTACAAAAGAAACATGAGTAAATTTTTTGATAGAAACAAAAAATCCAACTTAATCACGCCTCAAGATTTTACCTAACGCAATCTCATCAAACACCATTACAGTAGTGACATTTTCTTGTAACAAAGACTCTAAGTTACTGATGTACATATTAGAAGCAAAGTTTTTCTTAAAGAGCATTATGGAAATTGTAATGTAATTACTTATAGAAAGAAAAAATTAGTAAATAGAATATATTTTCCAAATGCCAATAAATCAAGCAGCCCAATTTCCATGGAAATTAAACAAAAAATTACAAGAATGTCAGAGGCATATGCTACTTAGCATCAAAGTGAAATTTGCTTTAGGCAATGAGAAAGCCAGAATAGCTGAACAGAAGAAAGGATCAAAATTTCTATCACACTTCTTTTGTACCCAACAAGGCACATTCCTAATACGAACCCTTACATTTCACGCAAAACCCAATCGGAAACAAAGAACTGAGGATGAGTTTGCAAAAAATTAAACCATTATCTTTCATTTTCTTAAAAAGCGACTAACCATGACAGACAAAATCAAGTCTGTAGTTAATTCAGAGTATAGAAGGAGTAAAAAAACAAGCACTCATAAGCTTCAAAGCTAGTCCTTCTCAAAGAAACACATAAATTTCACAAATTACAGAGTAACATAATTAACCAAAAAATCACAAAAAATAAAGAATACCTGAAGAAGTGTCTAACTGACTGAGAAACGAAATCAATTTTCAGGTTCAGATATCTAATTGCAATGGCTCAGCAAGCTATAAACAACACCAAAACAAACATAAATTAACATGTATATGCTCTCAACAAACCTGTCTTCACCAGTACAAAACCCTAATGCCTAGGAACATACACGACATACCTTACATTGACGAGCAATAAGCATTGTTAGAGCAACCCGATTTCAGTTGTACAAACCCAACCCTAGCGAGCCTGTTTGGACGAGGCAAAAGAATTTGGTATCATGTGCCTATTTGAAATGAATAGGCAAGAGAAGAAGAGGTACCAGTTCTCGAAAGAGGGAAAGAAGATGTACTAGAGCCTTTCTGTCGAGTTCGAGAATCTATTGGAGTAAGAAGATGAAAGATAGACAATGTGAAGCGTTCTTCCCCAAATCGAGCGTATGAGGTGCGCACGGTCGAGAATGATGGCTTGATCTAGTCGATGGAGCACAGTGACGGACAAAATTGTAGTTTTGCGTTTTTCTCTTCGGTTCTGCCCAAGTATAGACAAAGCGAGGCAATATAGCTTTGCCTTTTCTGAAACCTACTCGTCGATCTGGGCACACTTGACTAGTTAATTAGCTAGGGTTTTTTAATTAAAAGAATGAAAGTGATGGAAATAGGTAGGCGGAATGGCAAATATTTTATTAACGCCAAAATATAAATAACCTTAATCATAAAAGGTCCATACCGCGAGGGCGTTGCCCCCGCACCCCCAAAAAAATCTTCATCAAAAATTTGTCGCACTGCGACCTTTTCGAATCAAATAAAACTAAATTCAGGTCACAAACTCTAACACACTCATATATAAATACATGAGAACGCACCGTTTTGTAGATCAGTCTCCATTTTTTTTTAAAAATGTAAAATGTACCGTTTTTGTTCATTTTATTTAATAAAATTTTAATTAAAATTTGGATATTACTAAAAAAATTATATCAGAAAATATGTGATAGATATTATTTTTATCACAAATATATCATATTTTGTTGATAGATAAAAGTTCTGTCACAAATATATCATAAGACTATCAACTATTTATGATACACAAAAGTTCTATCACAAAACTATCATCTATTCATGATAGACAAAAATTCCATCACACATCTATCATTAATTGTCTGACAGATCATTTTTCTATCACAAATCTATCATTGTTTTATGACACAACTGATTTCTATCATAAATGCTCTATCATCTATTCTTATTTTTCTTGTAGTGTGTTCGTCTGCCTTATGGGTTAAGATGAGTACAGTGTCCACCCCCCTCAGAGATTAAGTTGAGTACATTGTTTGGAAGCGGTAATGACGTATTGGGTATTGGTTACAAAGATTGTTGAAGCCGCATGAAGCATTGCTATTTTTGTTTCAAGTTGTGCGATGTATGTTAGAGTTTGATTTGACTACTTATGGACTTGTAGCTCATGTTTACTTTAATTGTTTTCTTTTTCATATGATGAGGCTTGAGCAGGGGTGCATGAGATGGGAGATTGAAGTCGAATTAATGTTTAGTAAAATTGAGAACGTAGTTGTTTTTAATTATTTATCGAACTTGGTGTTTTCGAATAAAATTATCAAACTTTGGTAGACTGTGGATGTTAAGCATTTAATTAATTAAGTTTCCTTTTAGATTGAAATATGAAAGTGTTATAATAATTGTTAAGAAATTCAAGATTCAAATATTTTAGCCCGGTGTGCTTGTGGTGTCACCCACTAGACTACGGCGTTGTCATGTTTGCAGCCTCGGGGTGGGGGGTGGGGGCGTGATAATTTGCAACAAAGCCTACATTCTTTTTGTTGCGCATGCAGTTACATCAGTGCAAAACAAACATTATATTCTTGAATTTAAATGTTGATTATCTTTTTCTTTCTCTTTTAGACCCTGAAAAATATCAAGCTATAATGGCAGATGGTATTGTAATTATTACAATTTTATTTGGTTAGGGTTTAATGATTAGTTTGGCTCCCTATAAAACTTTACACTTTATAGTAGAGTAGTCCTCGCTATACTCTTTATACCTATTTTTGTAACAAGTATGTAATGTTCATGTATCATGTTCTTCCACAGATGACCCTTCTCTCATATATAACTTGTACAGTAGCACAAGTTTTGGATAGTAGATTCGTGCATATACAAATGAATGTGGGACTCTAGTGAAATGAACAATTGGACTCTAGACGGTTGTCACACGTGTATTCCTTTCTTGTATGCGTAGTTCATTAATCTGTACAGCCTGTCATTCTGTTACGCCTGAGGCGGTGACTCCTAGTATAAATAAGTTGAACTCTGTATTGGTTAGGGGATTTTTGATAATGAAATGAAGTTTGTTTTTCTCCAATTCCATCCTCTGTAAAACATATTTCGCCATTTCCAATTGTACTCGGTAAAGGTTTGAACGAGGTGCATCATTTGGTATCGAAGTCGTTCTTGATCCAGTGACATCCTACGCTTCCCTACCGGTGCATGACCCGACGAAATACACGATCCACAGTTATGGACAATCGAGTTTTGACCATGGAAGCTATTCTCAGTAAGTTTTCTGCAAAATTTGATGCTCATGATGACGAGTTTGCCAAGATTCACGGCGAATTGGTCAAAATGAACGCAAATTTGGAAACAAAATTACTGGCTAGACTTGAGAAATTTAGGCATGATTTGCAATGACCTGGACCTAGCGGTTCTGTTCTTGATGACCGATCTGGTAGACGAGGAGAATTACCTAAGCCACGAGGTCAGATTCAACGAAATTCTTGGCAAAAAGTGGAATTTCCTAAATTTCATGATGGTGATGATCCAATTATGTGGATCCATAAAGTTGAACAGTACTTTGTGTACTATGGCACTTCGGATGATCAAAAGGTTGTTATGGCTTCCTTTAATTTGGAAGATAAAGCACTTCACTGGTTTAAGTGGACGAATTGTACACAGACCACACCAAGCTGGGAGGAATTCACATCAGCTTTGTGTCAAGAGTTCGGTCCTTCAGAGTATGAAGACAGTGTAGAATCATTGTTTAAGTTGAAGCAAACTGAACCTTGAAAGAATTCATCTCAAAATTTCGTAAGTTGGCTAATTGGACCTCTGATGTCAGTCCTGCAATGCTGAAGAGCTGCTTCCGGGGAGGCCTTAAGACAAAATTAAGGCATGATGTCAAGCTTTTGAAACCTAACACGGTACATAATGCAATTGCGATTGCAACTCAGTTAGATGCCAAATTAAGTACTCTGAGACCTAGCACTTATAAGTCGTCACCACAGACTACAGTCTCTAGGCTTGTTAATCAATTTCCTGCTGCAATTCAAGCCACAAAAAGCACAGAACTAATGCCTAAAAAACTAGTTCATAATTCAGAAGTGCTTACTAAAAAAATCACTCCAGAGGAATATCAAGATAGAAGACAAAAAGGTCTTTGTTTTTATTGTGATGAGAAGTTCGTTAGAGGACATCAATGTGCTAAGAAACAACTTTTGTTGCTGGAGGTCACTTTTGAAGAACAATTTGAAGATCAATTAATAGAAGTTCAGGATGAGGTGTAGGAAACTTTAGCATGTCAACTCCTGGAACTGAGCAATTGTGCTTTTTATGGAATTGAGACAACAGAATTATCCAAAACTATGAAGGTTAGAGGTATGTTGAGAGGACATCCAGTGTTGATTTTGATAGATTCTGGTAGTACTCACAATTTTATGAATTCAAGATTATTAAAACACTTGGGCTGGCACTATGAGAAAACTAAGGAGTTTGAAGTGATGATAGCAGATGGAGGAAAGGTGAAAAGCATGGGCTAGTGTAGAAATATGTCGTTGACTCTAGGAGATTATGACTTCAAGTCTCATCTTTTTGTTCTGCCCATTGGTGGATGTGATGTGTTTTTGGGCATACAATGGTTAAAAACAGTCAGTCCTATTATGTGGGATTTCCAGCTCCTACAAATGGAGTTCACAAGAGAAGGGAAGGTGTACCATATTAGGAGTGACATTCCTAATCAAGACCACATTCATTATATGACTCAGGATGCTACTGTTCAACAGCTGGAGAAGGCATTGAATAACACTAGTTTAGGCTTATTGCTATATTCTCAAGAATTGTTGGAGGATCATGCGAAGTCTGTTCTCACTATACATCAACAAGAGCAGTTGGACAAACTGCTTTCAAATTATGAGGATGTATTTCAAGTTCCAACTAGTTTACCACCAACCCGGGACTTGGATCATAGGATTCCATTGATTGAAGGAGTGCAGCCACCTAGTAGGAGGCCATACCATTATGGACCTCTACAAAAAACTGAAATTGAGAAGGCAGTAAAGGAGCTTCTGCAGGCTGGATTTATCAGAAATTCGCATAGTCCATTTTCATCTCCAGTGTTGCTTGTCAAGAAGAAGGAGGGTACAGGCGATTGTGCATGGATTACAGGGAATTAAACAAGATGACTATCAAAGATAAGTATCTTATACCACTCATTGATGATTTGTTAGATGAGTTGCATGGATCTTTGTTTTTTTCAAAATTGGATCTCCGATCAGGTTATCATCAGATTAGGATGCATAAGGATGACATTGAAAAGACTGCCTTTAGGACACATGAAGGCCATTATGAGTTTTTAGTAATGCCTTTTGGGCTTACTAATGCTCCAGCCACATTTCAGGGCTTAATGAACCAGATTTTCAAGCCATTCCTCAAAAAGGGAATACTAGTATTTTTTGATGACATTCTGTTTTATAGTCCAGATTGGGAAACACATCTGAGAGATTTAACGCAGGCATTTGATGTGATACAAAAGCATCTGTTGTGGGTTAAACTGCAGAAATGTACATTTGGACAGCAGCAGATTGAGTATTTGGGCCATGTGGTTTCAGTAAATGGTGTTTCAGCAGATTCAGGGAAGTTGAAAGCTATTTTGGATTGGCCAATTCCTACTAATCTTAAGGAGTTGAGAGGGTTCCTAGGCTTGACAGGTTATTACAGAAAGTTTGTGCGTGGTTATCGGAGGATTTGTCAGCCCTTATATCAACTCACTAAGAAAGACAATTTCAATTGGACTCAAGAAGCTACAAAAGTCTTTGAAAATCTGAAAAAGATTATGACTTCTACTCAGGTTTTGGCATTACCTGATTTTAATATTCCATTTGATTTGGATTGTGGTGCTTCTGGGTTAGACATTGGTGCAGTACTTCAACAAAAGGGGAGACCAATAGCCTTTACTAGCCAAGCTTTGGGTCAAAGAAATCAGTCTCTCTCAACTTATGAGAAATAACTTATTGCCATAGTGTATGCAATTAAAAAGTGGCAAAATTACTTGCAAGGAAGGAACTTTGTCATCAAAACTGATCATAAGAGTTTAAAATATTTTTTAGATCAGAAGGCAAATACTTCCTTCCAGCAGAAATGGGTGGCCAAACTTTTAGGGTTTGACTATGAGATCCAATACAAGCAAGGTGTAAATAATCAAGTTGCTGATGCTTTGTCCAGAGTTCTTGGATCTCCAATATTGCACGAGAAAGAAGACCAAGTAGTGAAAGAATGTTCTGCTATTACATATCCATATCATGGATGGATTGATGCTTTGAGAAGACAGTTAGAGACTGATGCGTGGATTCTGGAAAAAAGTCAGAGATCAAGAAGAATGTTGATTTGCAGGCCAAATGGACAGTGGATAATGGCTTTTTGAAATACAAATCGAAAATTGTGTTGAGTCCAACCTCTGAATGGAGAGTCAAGCTATTGGAAGAATTTCATAATACACCTTCAGCTGGTCATCCAGGTGTTTTAAGAACTTATCAGAGGATCAAGAGAGGATTTTATTGGCATGGTATGAAGAAAGAGGTTAAAAAATTTGTTACTGAATGTCCAATTTGTCAGCAACAGAAATATGAGACTGTGGCACCACCAGGACTACTACAACCACTGCTATTCCACAGCAGATTTGGAGAGACATCAGCATGGATTTTATTGTGGGTTTACCTAGTTGCAAGGGAAAAACTGTCATCATGGTTGTGGTGGATAGATTTTCAAAATATAGTCACTTCATTGCATTATCCCATCCATACACAGCAGTAATGGTGGCCCAATTATTTGTAGATCATATTTTCAAGCTCCATGGTATGCCTGCCTCCATAGTCAGTGACAGAGATTCGGTTTTCATCAGTGCATTTTGGAAGGAATTTTTCAAATTGCAAGGATCCAAGCTATGCATGAGCTCTGGATACCATCCCCAAACTGATGGACAAACAGAAGTTACTAATAGGAGTTTGGAGACATATTTGAGGTTAAAATGGCTAACATGGGCAGAATGGAGTTATAACACAGCATATCACTCTGCTGTTCAGGCTACACCTTTTGAGTTAGTGTATGGCTACCCTCCTTCTCACATTAATTCCTATGAACAAGGGACAGCTAAACTGGATGTGGTAGAGAAAGCTTTGCTTGACAGGGATTCTTTGCTTAGCTTGCTTAGAAAAAATTTACAAATGGCCCAAGAGAGAATGCTGGTGCAGGCAAACAAGCCTCGCACTGAGAGGGAATTTGCAGTAGGTGACATGGTATATTTGAAGTTGACAACATATCAGCTTCCTTCTCTTCATGCTCACTCATTTCATAAGCTACTTCCACGATACTATGGACCTTATAAGTTGCTGGAACGAATTGGAATGGTTGCCTATAGATTGCTTCTTCCTGATACCTCCAAAATTCATCCAGTATTCCATCTCAGCTGTCTTAAGCGACATTTGGGTCCACAGGTAGCTCCTAGTCTAGTTTTGCCTATGGTGACAGATTCTGGTTTAGTGCAAGAGCAGCAACCTATTGCTGTCTTAAGGAGACGAATTTATAAGAAAGATAATAGAGCTGGAACTCAACTCTTAGTCCAATGGCAAGATCATAATTTGGATGAGGCCACTTGGGAGGATTTTGATGATTTCAAGAAACAATATCCTGCATTCCAGTTCTGAGAAGTTGTTGCGGTGCTCCTTACCTTGAGGACAAGGTTAATGCCAACGAGGGGCAGTTGATACGTACCGTTTTACAATTATAGTTGAGTCTGTTAGACGGTTGTCACACGTGTATTCCTTTCTTGTATGCGTAGTTCATTACTCTGTACAGCCTCTCATTCTGTTACGCCTGAGGCGGTGACTCCTAGTATAAATAAGTTGAACTCTGTATTGGTTAGGGGATTTTTGATAATGAAATGAAGTTTGTTTTTCTCCAATTTCTTCCTCTGTAAAACATATTTCGCCATTTCCAATTGTACTCGGTAAAGGTTTGAACGAGGTGCATCAAGAGCTGGTAGATGATGCAGTCTTGTACTTCTTGAAAGAGAAAAATAGAAACCTAGATGCTTTCATTTTTTAATCTAGTTTGGAAATATGACAACTGGACAAGTTACTGGGTTATAAATATCAGACAATAACATATCATGCATTCACTTGACTTTGAAACTTTTCTATGGGTCCACTATTTTCTTAGTACAATGCAGTTTGTTCTTGTCTATACTGAACATGAATTTTGGATTTTAGATATTGAATTTTCTTAGTACAGTGTGTGTATATCCACTGATATTTATAACTTTTTTTACTATTCTTTTACTGAAATTTTTAAAAATTTTCTATCGATGGATTTTTATTTTTATTTTTTATTTTTTTATAGACAGATTTTTAATTTTTAATTTTTTTACGGACGGTAAATTACTAATGGACAAATATCCGTCAATAAATCGATCGGGAATTTATCGATGAAAATATGTTTTGTCGATATTTGATTACCAACGAGTGTTTTACTGAATAATATTGTTTCGTCGATAATAAATATTATCGAAGAATTTTCCTAGATTACGGATGGAAAATCCGTCAATAAATTGCAAAATTTTTGCAGTGTTTGGCAGCCATCCTTTCTCGCCTTCCTCCATTTCTTGGTGATGTTTGACGCCTCACAGGTTGTGTCCTTACTTATCATGTATTTATATTTTGAGCCAAAGACATTGCATATTTCAAGTGTGGGGATTGTCGCAACGGAAGTCATGACGCGGACCGGCGCTATTGAAAAGTGCATAAGAAAATGTGAGAGCCGCCACTAATTGATTATAGTGCAATTGGACACTAAAATGTTAGGTCTGCGAATCAGAGAAAATGAGTACGGGGATCCATTGAGTGTGGCGAAGGTGTTAAGCACCCCATAACTCCCTAATCGGTTGCCTTTTTGATTATTCATGCTTTTTCTTAAAAATGTTCTCGTATGTCCCAATTTGTTTTAATGAATTTTTCATATGCCCGAAAAATATTTATTGTCAAATGGGTGGAAGAAATTCCATTAATTTCGAATAAATGATAAAACCAATTTATTCAAGTGATACTATAAATAAAACTTTTTAGACGGAGCTGAATACTTTCAAGTCCTCCTCCTAATCAGTTTTAAAATACAATATCCAAATAATTTGAAATTTCGCCATTTATTCTTTTTATTTTAAATTTCCTTTTTTAGGTGAAATTTATTCCATAAAATAGAACCTTTAGAGAAATCAATACTTTGAAATTCTCTAGCATCTATTTAAGGAGTTTAAATTCTGTTTTTGAAATAAATGTTTCGAGAAATCAATACTTTGAAATTCTCTTAACATGATTGGATGTTTGGCGGGTTGGGTATACAAACCTTATCAACCTTGTGATTTAGATTCTTTTTTGGAAATTCTTTGAACATGCACCCTAAGATCAATTACAAAATTAGATCTTAGGCATGCATATTAATCTAATTAATATTTACACTATTTTTACTACATTATTACATTATTTGGGGCCAAAATCTAAAAAAGAAAAATACAACCCAAATCTAATACAAATTCCACAAGCCCATATGTTTCAACCCGAAACCAAAAACAAGAAAATGGCCCAATATAATAGCCTGACCCAACAAGCCCAAATCTGGCAGTCCAGCCCGTCTTCTTCTCCATCCTATCCTCTTCTTCCTTTCTAAATCCTTTCTGGAGACTTCTTCCACCCCCGTATCCTTCCTACACTCAACATCCAGTAGTGATTGATCTCTCTACCAATAGCATCATCGGCACCTTCTGGATTGGATAGGTATCTTCAAATGACAATCGCACCGTACCGAATGAATTTTCAGGTGTTGTGAATCTACTATCGAAATGTCATCCCAATCGGACCACGGATCGTTTCTCGAGAATTGATTAAAAAATCTGGCGCAGCTTCTCTTTTCCTCAAAATTGCAGCGACGTTCTATCGTAAACTGTGTTAGATAGACGTACTCCAATGCCAATCGCACCGTACATAATAAATTTCCAGATGTTGTGAAATCACTGTCCAAATTTCATTTCGATCGGACCACAGATCAATTCCAGATTACTGATTGAAAACCTGGCGCAACATCTATTTTCCTCAAAATTGCAGTGATGTTCTATCATAAACTGGGTTAGATAGGCGTATTCCAAGGACAATCGCACCGTACAGAATAAAGCTCCAGATGTTATGAAATCACTGTCCAAATTTCACTTTGATCGGACCACGGATCGTTTCCAGATCACTAATTCAAAACCTGGTGTAAAGCTTGACGATAAGTTTGGGATGGTGGAATGGGAGAAGTTATGGTGATGTTGATGTTGTGGTTCAAGTGATGGCTGGAAAAGTGAGGAATTGAGCTATGATGAAGATGGATTTTGGTGGCAAGGAATTTTGGTCTCTAGAAGATGATCCGATCCTCTATAAAATTGGAGGAGAAATGTTGTTCTTGTAGGCTTCAGGAATTGGATGCCAGGAAGAATTCCGGATCCCAAAATCTGATCAATTTCTCATGTTAGGTGAAGGTTGGTGGAGAAAAAAAAAGTGTTGGTTACGTTAGGCATGGTGGAAAAAAGGGGAGAGTATCCAAGAAAATAAATAATAAAAAAAATGGGAGTAGCTGAAGATTAGGTGAGAGATTGTGCCCAAAAGTCATTTGAAACAAATATTATTGAGCCTCCAAAAATAAACATATTGGACCGAATCCGGACAAAAATAGGGTACTACAGCTGGCCCCCTTTGCGTGACATTTACATAGTAATTGTGCGCAAAGGAGTAGTAAACATAATTTTGGTCCAATTTCACGAAAATGCACGGGATCACTGCAGTTATTCCTATCTTGGTTGGCTATTGGAAAGGTTTTTTTTTTTTTTTTGAAAAATGCTCGGGATCACTAGAGCCATTCCCGGCTTGGCTGACATGAAAAATAAGATTGCACGGGATCACTGTAGCCATCTCCGGCTTGGCTGAAATTTGAAATGTAAAATTGCTCGGGATCACTGTAGCCATCCCTGGCTTGGCTGGAATTTTGAAGAATTTTTTTTTTTGAAAAATGCTCGGGATCACTTGGGCCATTCCCGGCTTGGCTGACATGAAAAATAAGATTGCACGGGATCACTGTTGCCATCTTTGACTTGGCTGAAATTTTGAAAAAAGAACCAAAAATGGCTCGGGATCATTGTATCCATCTCCGACTTGGCTCAAATTTTGAAGAATTTTTTTTCTCTCTCTCTCTCTCTCTCTCTCTCTCTTTTTAACAGTAAATTGCACGGGATCACTGTAGCCATCCCCAGCTTGGCTGGTATGAAAAATAAGATTGCACGGGATCACCGTAGCCATCCCCAACTTGGCTGACATGAAAAATAAGATTGCACGGGATCACCGTAGCCATCCCTGGCTTGGCTGGAATTTGAAATATTTGATTTGATTTTTTTTTAACAAACATTTTTTATTTATTTCATATTTACACAAATATTTACATGGGATTATTGTAGCATGGGCTGGACTTGGGTAAATAGTTCAATCACTGTAAAATTCTCAATTGGGCCTTTCCATACTCGCAACTGTTGGTTGCTAAAATTAATTTTAGAACATGCGGAAGCGTTTTATGGATCGTTCTTAGCATAGGTACAAATCAAAAAATTTAATCGGAAGCCATACAACCCTAACATGCTACACGCCTATCAAGTGTTATCCTAGATCCAATTAATTTTGTAATTAATCCTAGCATGCTTCTAGTATTAATTTCATACAAAATAATTCTTAGATCTAAACTTACAATCATGACATGAAGAAGGTTAAAAGAAGAATACCAACCTCTTTACTATCGAGGTCCAACGTGCTATCCGTCTTGATCACGAACTCAACACTTGATCACGATCTAGACTCCTTGATCACGAACCCAACACTTGATCACGATCTAGACTCCTTGATCACGAACCACCGATTTGTAGAGCAACGAACGGATCACCAAGAACAGCCTGTGTCGTTTCCTAGGTATTCCCCTTAATCTCCTTGCGAGTGAGCAAAGCAAAAAACCCAATTGGTAGTGAACCACAAAGATCACACACGGCTGCTGTTTTTTTTGTGTTGTATATGTGCAAAGAAGTCTCACGTCACACACTTAGCACACCACTAAAACCAATAGCAAGTGTTTGTATTTATATACAAATATAAGTCTCAAATTTTATTGCTTTTCTAATCCCAAGGGAATTAGAATTAGAAACAACAACACATTGATAATCACTCACGTAATCATAATCCATGTCTTGGGCCATCCGTGCTTACAATGCAAAGGAAGCTTTGGGCCTAAGTTGGCCCAAAGTTAAACCCATAGGATGAAGTCCAATTTTATTGGATCTCTAGGTTTTTCCTTTGGCCCAATCTTGACTTTAATTTTGATTATGTAAAAAATATTTATTTTACAATCTAAATCAAAATTCTTGAGACTTATTAATTTTTCATAAATACACTTACAAGAATTTTGTATATCTCAACAAGAATAATTTATCTTAGGGTCATCATTGGAAAACCAAAACCCAATAAAATTATATTTATTTGTTATACAAATTCTATTCTTGTAACTTCTCCAACAACCGTTGTGATATGGTGAATTTTGCCGATCTTCCTTAAATAAGACAAGAGACTATATAGGGCTACCAAGGGGACTCCTCAGGACATACATATTGTGGCTCCCGAAATATTATTCTTTACCGTCAAACTCTATGACTAGGAATAATATAACAATCCAATGTTCGTCTGACACTACCTGAACTTTGGATGCACTCCCCAATATGTACGATTCTTACATCGAGGCTTTTCCATAATTAGAAACCTATCCCTGACCTATGGGAAGTGTACTTGCATATCCTCCATGCAACACCCGGTAAGATGGAGTGAATTTATTCGTACTATCGAACACTCCAAAATCCATATTTTCTCTGAGCTCCAGATTCCTTTATATCTATCCTCTAAGCGTATTAAATAGACCCGTCGATCAATTTAATTCACAACGCTTGATTCGTTAAAATCACTATGCATAGTTTCTAGATAGATTAATTTGAACCTCTCAGATGGGTGCTTACACTTCCATAACTGAAAGTACATGAATGACTATATTGTAGGTATGCGCTTATACCCTAGTGGCATACATCCAAGTCATCAAGATTTTGACAATAGTGCGTGTCTCACTTATTGATGAATCAAAATGCACACGCTATAAGTATAAACGTATTGACCTACTCAAGCTTGAGATATACCGTACTCCCATAGCTATAGGATGAACAACTCTTTCATAGCACGTTTCTAGTTGTTCATTCCTATGTAAGTCCGTCAATGTATATGTCCACATACACACTAGTGCACCAATCCGAGAATCCTCTCAAACGGTCAAGACAAACCATTCCCCTAATTGGAGATGTCCATGCACTACAACCTATATCAACAAAGTGCCTAACTTTGTTAATCTGGTTGTGACTAATGATTTAGAATGTAATAATGAATCTTGTGTCAATCTATACTCACACTATAAGTGTATCTGAGTATCCAAGATTCACATATCTAACATCCTTAGACCTTGTTAGAACATTCACATATAAATGAAATATTTAAAATAAAACATTTAAAACACAAATGCAATCATAAAATGTTTATTCTTGAATTTCAGAATTGTCTTTACATGGTATGTTTTTTAGGACATCATCCCAACAGCAACCACATTCAACAGTTGCTCCCACCTTCGTTGTTTGTCCTCCGATTGTTGCTCATGAGCTGGCATTTCTTGAGTATGATCAGGAGATGGTGGTTTAGCAGCAGATCAGGATGTTTCTCCTGGCACTGGAACTCGAGACCGTGACGCTTGTAGTCTTTTTGCAGTAGTGGTCATTTGGCTAATACTCTTACGCCAATTGTTTTTCTGTATAGTAATTACTAGATAAAGTAGGGAAATTTGGCTTAGAGGAGGACGAATGTGTTTGCTCAAAACCAGTCGGGTAATGAGTCGTGGGAAATATAATTTCTCCACCTTCGTCGGTCTGTTTTCCATAAAACCCTATGCCTTTAGAATAGTGGCCATAAAGAATTCCCCAACGTCGAACCATACTCCTTTATACATATAGTATAAGGCATAAAGAATCTTACCCCGTCGCTAGTGGTGATGACCAATGGGGCAAAGGTTGTGTCGGATGGCATCGTCCAGCAACCACATCTTTGTTGGCAAATATGACCGACGTGTAGCATTTACTTTCTTATCGCTCTGTCCTCCACACATGTCATCAATTATCTCTTCCTTAGAAACAGATACTGGTGCTTTGAAACCACTAGCCACTTCGTAAAAAGGGGAATACCCTAGACACTCGCATATGTCTGCCGTAGTGAATCGGAATTTCATACCGATTATTTCCACCTGATAAATCGGTTGGGATTTGGTTTCTGCACTTGGTGGTAACATTTCTAAAGTTTCGTAGAAACCACGAACTATACGAGAATACACTGATAAATCACCTACAGGATCGGGGTTAATCAGAAATAACATAGAGTGATCTTGGAGGTATTTCATAGCCCAGCGGGAGTTGGAATCCCTAAGAATATGAATATCAAATTGTCTCTCAGGAATGATTTCCGCTTTAGCAAATGACGCAATTGCTTGTGAACGAGGTGACAAATTGTTGTCCATTGAATTATATGAAAGATGGATGTGGATTTAACGTGAAGAAAGTTTGATGTAGTGGAAGAAGAGGTGGAACAGCGAACGAAAATCACTAGAAGTGAGTAATCGTGTTAGTAATGGAAGGAATAAAAACGAAGTGACGAGATGATACAGATGATAGATATGGTAAAGACACGTGACACAGAGAAGAGAAGAAGAACTCGGCCATAAGCGACAAAACAAATAAAGAAGAAATGTAAAATCTCAAAAGTAGATGAAAATTCGATATCATGGATGATATAGTGAAAACATTTCACTAGTGTAAAAGCGAAGAAATCAATCAGAAAAGACAAAAAATTGGCCAGAAAGGAAAACAGAGAAAAAGAATGAGGATACACGCCTGAGCTAGTGATAGAGACATGATAGAGATGGAAAGAGACACGACTGAGACAGGGAGGAAAAAGGTGACCGAAAGATACAAAAATATTTTGAAAACACAAGCCACGAAAACGAAAGAAAGGAAGAAAGTCGTATATGCCAGAATTGTAACAGTGATGGGGAAGAGATATGATAGAGATAGTGAATGCGTATGACTCAATAGTGAAGAAGAATTTTTTTAGCTGAGACAAGGCAATGATTAAGAGTGACGGCTTTGTAATTGAAACATGCAATCAAC
Organism: Euonymus europaeus; assembly: GCA_963580455.1. Taxonomy (NCBI): domain Eukaryota; kingdom Viridiplantae; phylum Streptophyta; class Magnoliopsida; order Celastrales; family Celastraceae; genus Euonymus; species Euonymus europaeus. The sequence continues at coordinate 16,995,565 of OY756968.1, read as the reverse complement.
GCGAGCATACACTTGATTTGTGGGCCATTCCCAACTAGATTTGTGCGAAATAATAGTGCATGGGATCCGTGATCCACTACCCACTTGGGCAAGATATAAAATTTTTGAAGAAAGAGATGCATACATGATTCATGAAGATTGACTGAATTTGTACTGTTTGAACAAACCTGTCAAATGATAAACAACATGCAACGATGATGCATGCAATGACATATATTGCTCAATCATGAATACATCACTTGGAACGAATGCAATACTCTCAAGTTTTTTCATTTTTCCCTCTCTCCCCTTTTTTGTATTTGTTTTCATTGTTTTTGACCAATTTTCTTCAAAACTCATATGTGCCCACATTTCTTAATTAAAACTTTTTCTATTTTTATGTTTCGGATCATTCCTCTGCTAATAATACATATCTCGACCACGAGTTTTTTTTCATCCCTTTTTCAGTGTAGGACACCAACATCCATCAATGTCCTGACAAAAAAGTAATATTCAAATGCACTTATCACGCTTTCTGTCAAAACTTTGTCAATGATGAATTTAACAATACCACTATGCATGTCAAATGGAAAACTTTTTGGAACATGAATGAGATGTGGAAATGGATGAGCAAAGTCAAAGAAATAAACACTTCGATAAAATTTAATCGAAAATGATGAGTGACGATAGGAAGCTTATTTTGGAGGGGAAGAGGTGATGTCAAAGAAATGAGAAATAGACTGAGCGTTTCCAAGATAAAAATTGTGAAAATTCAAAGATTACACCAAAACTGCCCCAGTTTTGGTGTGCCCCCAATCAACAATGATTAAATCCAATTTGCGTCCGATTATCTCTAAACGTCTCATAATCTGCCAACAAACTTTTTCTTCTGATCTAATGGTTGCACCAAAAACTGCCCCAATTTTGGGGCAGGTCTAAATTGACTATCACTATGCCTGAACATTTCCACATCTGTCAACAGACTTCTCCTTTGGGTTGAATTCCTTCCAGGGTGAAATATGTGTGACACGGACCAAAACTGCCCCAATTTTGGTGCGTGTTTCAAATTACTGTTGGTAACTCTGGCTATTATGAAGTCCATTCCGTATCTTCACCCATATCAATACAAGTCAAGTTGACGACCAATATTGACACTGTTCAAAATTCAACAAGCCCGTGTCTTAACTCACAGTCCGAATTGAGTGTGCTTTTTTTTGTCTTTTTCTTCTTTTTTTGTCTTTTTCTTTTTCTTTTTTTTCTTTCTTTTTCTTTTTCTTTTTTTTCTTTCTTTGCTTTTTTTTTCTAATTTTTCCTAGAGCGCCCTTCCAGGTTTTCACTCTAGCGGGAATTTTTATTTTTTTTTGGTCATAATTATGCAAATGCCTCCATTGAAGATATGAAGTAAAGCAAAACAGTTGTTCAATTTGTTCACGGGAAACAGATCAACTAACTTCCTCAAAAGATAAACAACAATAGAAATACATTGTCTGCAATGCTCAACAATTAATGAAATGATGGAAAATAAAATCTTCCTGACTGAAATCCCGGCTCTTCATGATTTTCAGAAGGATAACAATTCTGTTGTTGGGCTTGTTCAATGGAAAACTGCATTGCATGCATTCCCAAATCACTGGATGACTGATAAGGCATGTGAGTCATGACTTCATGATTGCCTGCAATATATGTCATTAATAGATCAATAGTTTTGGACAAGTGATCCAAATGTGCCTCAATTTGCGTTAACCTTTTAGCTACGTCAGTGGTTCCGGATGATTGAGAATGATGAGCAGTAGGGGATTCAGCCACAGTAGGAGTCTCAACAATATCATCATCCTTATATCTTCCGATCATTCTACGATCAATAGCACATTTCGGATACTGCACCTCCTCATGCGGTGCCCAAGGAACTCCAGCTTTCATGCACAATGTGCAGATCAGAGAAGGCAAACAAAGTCCTATGGTTGTTGTATTGCGACAACTGTGCACAATGGAATTGTGCAAAACTTTTCCAATATCAATTGATTTTCCATGTAGAATACAATAAAGCAAAATTGCTCTATTTTTGGGAATATCTGTTGAATGAGTGCTTGGCATGAGCTTCGCCCAGATAAATCGCATCCAAGTCCTGCTATTTTTTGTCATAGCAGATGTGGGAAATGAGACTCCCACCCCGTTAAATTTCTTCCAGGCAGCTCCTGGCTTACACAACGTACGAATCACTTCATCCATAATAGTATCAGACTCGAGCAAGACCGAGAAATCGTCATTGACGATGTCTAAAAGATTGTAGACAACATTGACGGTTTTGCTATCAAATGGGATCATCATACCCCGAACATATACATGTTCATACCCTACAACTGCATTTGCATAAAATTCCCTTACCACTGGGACAACTGCGGGTTTTGGCTGTGCAACAAAATCCTCCCAACCTCGCTCAACAATAATTTTTGCAATTGAGAAGTTTGTAAACCTCTCTCTGGAATAATTTTCCTCCCCCTTATTGATTCTCGATATTTCTTAACCGCTTCCTGACAGATAAAGCGATTTAGATCAATCATTTGAGAGGATTTCTCGAATGGTCGTTTGGTAGCCATAGAGATGAGCAAACTGAGGTGGTTCAAAATCAACCCGTGAAGTGGGAGAAGATCACGAAGGATTTTGAACAAGGAGATTTGGCGGTGTAAGAAAAGGAAAAAATTTGGCAGAGGGCTTGCTAGTAAAGCTGAGTTGACGGTGAAGAGGTGACTCAAAGAGGGAGAAGACGAAGTTGGCCAAAAGATAGAAACAACATTGAACAAGTGTTTGAATAAAATGCCATGAAAGAGAGAGAGAGGAGAGGAAAAGTCAGGATCCACAGTTGAGTAGGTGGAAGAGATTACAACGAAATGCAACTCAAGATAGCTGGAGAGACAAAAAATCATTAAAGAAGAGTTGAATAATTGGCAAAAAAGGAGACAATGGAGGAAGATTGGAATGCACCCCTGAATTAGTGATAGAGAAGGTGAGTGATTGTGAAATATCTCACTTGGCAACCAAAAGATCCGCAGACAAGCAAATCAAAAATTGTCCTCACATGGTCAACATCGTAACCTGCACATATCTGTTCCCCAACTATGCTCATTATTGATGGTATCTGTAATATCCCGAACCCAAATTTAAAAAAAAATTATAATAATTTTTTCAAATTTATTATTTTTAATAAATACTGCATATTATTAGAAAAATATTGGCGCAAGAATCACTGAAATCGGAGTTGAATTGAATTTGTTACGAATTTTGGAAGTTTAAGTAATTATAACAAAAAATGAGGGGTAAAATAGTAATTTCATAGAAAATCTGGCATAAATCAGATTTTCTGGGCAATCTTCCGGCAGCAGCGTGAGAGAGAGAGGGAGAGAGTTTTTGAAATGGATTTTCTTCGTTTGTGGTCCGATTGGGGAAAGTGAGGTGTCGAAACGAAGCTTGTAGAGAGAGGATCAAAACCCAACCAGAATCGTCATCATCGGAGCACCACAGGCGATGGAATCAGGCGGCAAAGATTCGGTTTTCCACGACTTTGAGATGCGATCTCGGTCGATTCCGATGGAGTTTTGGAACGAGACAGGTACCATTGGATTGCTTGTGTTGAGAGCTTTAATTTGATTTATAGCTTGCCGAAAAAAGTCACCGGAATCGCCAGCTCCGGCGACCGCAGTGGCGCTGTCACTGTTCACGGGTTGACTTTTACCTGAGTTGCCCGAGTTGACTTTTACCCAGTTGACCGGGTTTGACCCAAGTTGAGTTTTGACCGGGCTTGACTTTTTACCCGAGTTGACCGGGTTTGACCCGAGTTGACTTTGACCTGTTTGACCATTTGACTTTTAGGTTGATTTTTCCGTATTTTGACCGCCGTGTATACGTTTCCGTATTCTGATGCAGGAGACTAATTTGGGGATTTTGGATTGGGATTTCGGACGTACTACAGATTAGCGTAGTCGACATTTCAGGTAGGGATTTTGCCCTATTTCTTATTTGAGGTTCTGGGGGTTCCGTATTCGACGGACTTCTACTTGTCTAATTGTATGAAATTCCCGGAGGTTGGGAATTTCTCTATTTATACTCTTATCTGATTTATTTACGCAATTGCACTATATTACTATTTCAGGCTATTATTGATTGTGTTTGCACGACTGGTTGCACTCTTGTGCGCCACGTCTCCCGTGGGGCCCACATCTTGGTTGTGGGTTTTTGGTGAGAGTCCAGATAGGACTATACTCTGGTGATTTTCTGTGATGATGCTACGAGATTATTGATGGATAATTTGTAGTGTGTAGGACTCACATTGGCGACCCAGCCTACTGGATGATTTGTTGATGGTTCTGATCGGATACGTACTTGGAGACCGAATTGAGGTGGGGTACATCCTAGGGGATGCTCTTCGATGTAGGCGATGCTATCGAGTACCTGATGTAGGCTCGAGTACCATGTATCTTGTGATGCTTCAGGGATTGGGTTAGGTTGTGTGCTCATGCAGCAGGAGAGGGTGGTGGAGTATGTTTCACGACTGTTGAAGCCGCATGAGAGGAATTATCTTGTACATGATTTGGAGTTGGCTGTTATAGTGTTCGCACTTAAGCAGTGGAGGCATTACCTTTATGGGGAGCAATTTGAGGTGTTTTCAGATCATCGGAGTTTACGACACTTATTCACACAGAAGGATCTAAATCAGAGGCAGCGGAGATGGATGGAGTATCTTGGAGATTATGATTTCTCATTGCAGTATCATCCAGGCAAGGCCAATGTGGTGGCTGACGCCTTGAGTAGGAAGTTGGCAGTGGCACGACTATCATGCGGGAGTTTGAGTTGGTGGACACCATTGGCCAGTACCGATTAGATGTTAGTGACAGGGGTGATAGCTGTTTCCTAAGCAGTTTGGTGAGCCGTCCAGCACTAGTACAGAAGGTGTTGGATGCACAGCTTGGTGATGTGACTTTTGATGATATCGAGGATATGGATGGTTGGATTCGAGGTGTTGATGGTGGAGTTCGTTTTAGGGGTAGATTGGTGGTTCCAGAAGATGTTGAGTTGAGAGATGAGATACTAAGAGAGGCATACTATTCCCAGTTCGCGATACATCCTGGTGCTACTAAGATGTATCGAGATGTACGGAGACAGTATTGGTGGAGCGGACTGAAGAGAGATGTGGCCCAGACTGTGATGAGATGTCTTACCTGTCAGCAGGTGAAGGCAGAGCATAGAAGACCTCCTGGATTGTTACAGCCGCTTCCATCGCCCGAGTGGAAGTGGGAGCATGTGTGTATGGATTTTGTGATGGGTTTACCGAGGACTGTGAGGAGACATGATACTGTGTGGGTTGTTGTTGATAGATTGACGAAGACTGCTCACTTTTTACCGATTTAGCAGACTGACTTGGTGGAGGCACTTACTAGACTTTACCTTCGAGAGGTTGTACGGCTACATGGGGTACCCATGTCCATAATATCTTATAGGGATCCTCGTTTCACTTCTCGCTTTTGGAGCAGTTTTCAAGACACTCTGGGGACGATGCTGAGTTTTAGTACAGCGTTTCACCCACAGACTGACAGTCAGAGTGAGAGGACTATACAGATTTTGGAGGACATGCTTCGGTCATGTGTTACGGATTTCAGGGGTGATTGGGAGGCGCATATTCCACTAGTAGAGTTTATGTATAACAACTCTTATCAAATTAGTATTCAGATGGCACTATTTGAGGCACTGTATGGTAGACCATGTAGGTCACCACTTTGGTGGTCAAAGGTTGGGGACAGACTCCTATTGGGACCAGATTTGATTCAGCAGACCACAGAGGCTGTGGCAGTTATCAAACAGCGACTTCTGACGGCTCAGTCACGTCAGAAGAGTTATGCAGATCGCAGACGAAGGCCACTAGAGTTTCAGGTGGGTGACCACGTATTCCTCAAGGTTAGTATGAAGCTAGGGATACAGCGTTTTGGTAGATCAGGGAAGTTAACCCCCAGGTTTATTGGACCATTTGATATCCTAGAGAGAGTGGGGAGTTTGGCTTATAGGTTGGCATTGCCACCACAAATGTCCGGGGTTCATGGCGTGTTTCACGTTTCCATGTTACGGAGGTATCATCGTGAGGATGGCCAGATACGGAGATTGCGTTCGAAGACTATACCCTTAGTTAAGGTGTTATGGCAGCATTATGGAGTTCAGGATACTACCTGGGAGGTAGAGTCGGATATGCGGGAGCGCTATCCGGACTTGTTTACGACATAGGTATTCTTCTTATTTAGACTAATTATTTTACCATTGACCACTAAATAATTACCCTTTATATAATTTCGAGGACGAAATTGTTTTGTAAGGGGGGAGGATCTAATATCCCAAACCCAAATTTAAAAAAAAAATTATAATAATTTTTCAAATTTAATATTTTTAATAAATACTCCATATTATTAGAAAAATATTAGCACAAGAATCAATGAAATTGGAGTTGAATTGGATTTGTTACGAATTTTGGAAGTTTAAGTAATTATAAGAACAAATGAGGGGTAAAACAGTAATTCCACAGAAAATCTGGCATAAAGCAGATTTTCTGGGCAATCTTCCGGCAGCAGCGTGAGAGAGAGAGTTTTTGAAATGGATTTTCTTCGTTTATGGTCCGATTGGGGCAAGTGAGGTATCGAAACGAAGCTTGTAGAGAGAGGATCAAAACCCAACCGGAATCGTCGTCATAGGAGCACCACAGGCGGCGGAATGAGACAGCAAAGATTCGGTTTTCTACCACTTTGAGACGCGATCCCGGTCGATTCCGGTGGAGTTTTGGAACGAGACAGGTACCATTGGATTGCTTGTGTTGAGAGCTTTAATTTAATGTATGGCTCGCCGGAAAAAGTCACCGTAATCCCCAGCTCTGGCGACCGCAGTGGCGGTGTCACTGTTCGCGGATTGACCGGGTTTGACCCAGGTTGCACTTTTGACCGGGTTTGACTTTTTAGCCGAGTTGACTTTGACCGGTTTGACCATTTCACTTTTAGGTTGATTTTTCCGTATTTTGATCGTCGTGTATACGTATTCGTATTCTGATACAGGAGGCTGATTTAGGGATTTTGGATTGGGATTTCGGACGTACTACGGATTAGCGTAGTCGACATTTTAGGTAGGGATTCTGCCTTATTTCTTATTTGGGATTCCGGGGGTTCCGTATTCGACGGACTCCTACTTGTCTAATTGTATGAAATTCCCGGAGGTTGGGAATTTCTCTATTTATACTCTTATCCGATTTATTTCCGCAATTGCACTATATTACTATTTCAGGCTATTATTGATTGTGTTTGCACTACTGGTTGCACTCTAGTGCGCCACGTCTCCTGTGGGGCCCACTGTTTGGCGGGTTGGGTATACAAACCTTATCAACCTTGTGATTTTGATTTTTTTTTGGAAATTCTTTGAAGATGCACCCTAAGATCAATTACAAAATTAGATCTTAGGCATGCATATTAATCTAATTAATATTTACACTATTTTTACTACATTATTACATTATTTGGGGCCAAAATCTCAAAAAGAAAATAACAACCCAAATCTAATACAAATTCCACAAGCCCATATGTTTCAACCCGAAACCAAAAACAAGAAAATGGCCCAATATAATAGCCTGACCCAACAAGCCCAAATATGGCAGCCCGGCCCGTCTTCTTCTCCATCTTATCCTTTTCTTCCTTTCTAAATCCTTTCTGGAGACTTCTTCCACCCCTGTATCCTCCCTACACTCAACATCCAGTAGTGATTGATCTCTCTACCAATAGCATCATCGGCACCTTCTGGATTGGATAGGTATCAAAATCTCATCCCAATCGGACCACGAATCGTTTCTCGAGAATTGATTAAAAAAACTGGCGCAGCTTCTCTTTTCCTCAGAATTGCAGCGACGTTCTATCATAAACTGGGTTAGATAGACGTACTCCAACGCCAATAGCACCGTACATAATAAAGTTCCAGATGTTGTGAAATCACTGCCCAAATTTCACTTCGATCGGACCACGGATCAATTCCAGATCACTGATTGAAAACCTGGCGCAACATCTCTTTTCCTCAAAATTGCAGTGATGTTCTATCATAAACTGGGTTAGATAGGCGTATTCCAAGGACAATCGCACCGTACAGAATAAAGCTCCAGGTGTTATGAAATCACTGTCCAAATTTCACTTTGATCGGACCACGGATCGTTTCCAGATCACTGATTCAAAACCTGGTGTAAAGCTTGATGATAAGCTTGGGATGGTGGAATGGGATAAGTTATGGTGATGTTGATGTTGTGGTTCAAGTGATGGCTGGAAAAGTGAGGAATTGAGCTATGATGAAGATGGATTTTGGTGGCAAGGAATTTTGGTCTCTAGAAGATGATCCGATCCTCTATAAAATTGGAGGAGAAGTGTTGTTCTTGTAGTCTTCAGGAATTGGATGCCAGGAAGAATTTCGGATCCCAAAATCTGCTCAATTTCTCATGTTAGGTGAAGGTTGGTGGAGAAAAAAAAAAGAAAGTGTTGGTTAGGTTAGGCATGGTGGAGAAAAGGGGAGAGTATCCAAGAAAATAAAATAAAAAAATGGGAGTAGGTGAAGATTAGGTGAGAGATTGTGCCCAAAAGTCATCCGAAACAAATATTATTGAGCCTCCAAAAATAAACATATTGGACCGAACCCGGACAAAAATAGGGTACTACAGGGATGATGGATTTCATTCTTTTTTAAAAAATTGAATGTTTGTGGGTAACGTTCTAGTAAAACCTCAAGAGACTATGACTCGTTCTACTAGGGACACTGAGGGGTTTAAAGGCTTGTGGTACGTGCTAAGTACCATTGTATTTTCCTACGAAAGTGGATCTATTATAATTAACAATGATGAAATTAATTTTGTATGCTTGAATATGTGAGTAGGAGACTAAATTTTACTTGAATCACTAATTGTCATATGAAATCAAAAAGTTTAATGCTATTCATCTTCACATACATAATAGTGGAATACTTATACATGTGAGATTTGAGTCTATCGTTTATTTAGAATTTCATGCTTAAATTCTCTTAAAATATCTCATATTATTTTTATCACGAACCAAAAATATGTCTTTGTGAACTAATGTTTTGATGGATCTCTCTCATAATAGCCATGTTGATTTTAAGAGATGAAAGTATGTCTTCTTTTGTTATGTTTGTGCCTTTATAGCTTACCCTCGTATGTATTCACCGCTAGAATCCCTTTCGAGCTCAAACACAAACTTTTCTTTAATATTCCCAATTGACCTTATATGCTTAACTATCAATTTTCTTACTTAATGGATATTGTATTGAATATTTACTGAGAGAACCAAAGGTTGAAGAAAGTGGATGAATTGGGATATTTTTGTATATTGTAAAATGTGTTGAACTTTGTTGTTTGTGAATGTCAAAGACAAGTATGGGGAATGGTTGGTTGAAAAAAGAAAAGAAAAAGAGAGAAAACATAATGTGAGAAATCAAAAGAAGATAAACAAAATAGAAATTACATAAGGAACTAGTTGTGTTCCAATGAAGTGATGTGGAGAATTTTGAAGAAGAAAACAAATATAAGTGTAGGATGGTTGATAGGAAGTAGTGTCAAAGTACTGAGACCGTGCATTACGTAAAGTAATTCAATATTAATTATTCTCTTTGAGGGCGCCTATGTTTATTAACCCTTGTTGCATATATTACTATCTTTTACCCTTACATTACTAGTCAAAAAGCCTTACTTGATCTTCAAATGACTTGGTTTGAATTTCAAAACGATTCAAGACATGGTTCACAATTTTCGGCGAGTGGTATCTTTTGGCATGATCTATTTTTCTTCATTTTCTCTTAGCTATCTTTGCCTTAATTTTTTATGTAGGATTTTATCTCTTCCTTCCATAATACTCCGCCGATATACGAATAAGAGATTTATTATTGTCAACTTCGACTTCGAGTGTCAATTTTTTTTGAGTGACATTCTGGTGAGTTTTGAAGTTGAAGCTAAGACGACTACAAGAATTTCACATTTTATCAATGGACTTTTCCGTTGGTAATTATTGAAAATCCGTCGGTAAAACGCTTGTCGCTATTTGAATATTGATGAAACATACTTTTGTCGGTAAATTGCCGACGGATACTTGTCCGCCGATAATTACCGACAGAAATGTCTGTCAGTAAAAAAATTTAATTTTTTTAAAAAATAGAATAGTAAGAATTAATATCAACGTCCGGGTGATTGACAGTTCCCATGATGTCCATTCCATGATTACCAAACGTAATATTGTTATGTTAGTCCTAGCAACTTTAAACCTGAAACATAACACATTGAATTAAGCTCAATGACACCGTAATCAAGAAACATAGTCATCGATGATGGACACTCCAACAACTTCATGAAATCCATGTATAAATCAAATTACTCAGCTTTTAAACCACAACTATCACATAAATAAATATATATATATATATATATGACAGGTAATAAAAGTACCTCATTCGTTCTATCAGACCCAACTTCTTGAAATCCATGTATAAATCAAATTACACAGCTTTTAAACCACAACCAGCACTGTAAATATACATGAAAGGTAATAAAAGTACCTCATTCGTTCTATCAGAGTCGAGAAATCATTCTATCAACTCAAGTGTAAGAATCAATTTAATTTTACTTTGTTCAATATGTGGTATCCATTGCTTCATTAGCTTTCATGGTGAACCACTTCCTTGATCCTCCGCAGTTCAAAGTAATCTTATTTCACAACAAAGAACTGTTTCAAACTTTCAAATAATGTGAAATTTTTTGAAGTGCCAACACCTTTATTATGTAATTATCTAATCAAGCTCAATGTTATTGTTTTCTCAGCCACATACTAAGAAGCACGGATACGGATACGTGATACGTATATAACACGATACAAATACGGGGATACGTCATTTTTCAAAAAAACAGGATACGGATACGTTTAAGATACATTTATTTTTTTAAAAAATATATTTTTATATATTGTTAAAATTTATCTACATAAAGTTCATAACATAATCAAACATAAGATTAAATTTTTAAAAAGAAGAAGCGGAGGTTGCGTTTGGAAATGTCGAAGTCGAAGGCAGTGCCATTACCTGATGTTGAAGGCGTGATGGCTAAGGCCTGCTGGAGGTGAAATCTTGAAGTCGAATGCCTGCTGGAGTCGAGCCTGGAACTCGCGATGTCGCCTGCTGGAGTAGCGCCTAGAAATCTCAAAGTCGAAGGACTGCTGGAACTCGCGATGTCGCCTGCTGGAACTCGCGATGTCGCTCCTGGAGTCTCGCCTAGAGTCGTGATGTCGCCTGCTGGAGTCGCGCCCTGGAGTCCATCAAAGTTAGGTCGCACAACAGGTAAGCCTTGATTTAGATTTAGGCTTTGGGCATTTGAATACGTATCAGGGACGTATTTTCTCCGTATCCCAAACATATCTTGAATTTAAAAAAATAATTAAGATTTTGTATTTAAAAAATACGTTTTCCAGACGTATTTTTGACGTATCCGTACATATTTGTATCCGATAAGGTTCTGATACTGATACTTCTTGTTCCTAAACGTATCCGTGCTTCATAGGCCACAAAGCTCCATTGAAAATTTGCGTTCAAAACTTTTCAATATAGCTTCCTTATAACCACTAATGATATTTTCCATTGAACAAATTACCAAGATTCACATAGCATGCATAATTTTCAAGAACAGAAGAATTTCAAACCATAAGATCAAGAACTACCTGAAACATAAAGGTACAACTAACCTAGACAAATGATGATTTTTGATTGGAAAGGAAGTCTTGAACTGCTGCTCCGTAACTTACTATGGTGTCCTTCCTCTCCCAGTTTTCATTTCAGTTCTTGGTCTTCCTAAATACAATTTAAATTCTGTGTTAATTAGTGCTAACTATGGTATGTTTATGTTTTTTAGCATGTGGAATTCAGGCAAAATTCAACAGCTTCCATCATGAGATGCAATAGAAGTGGAAAATCCAAAAACCAAAAAGGGTAAATAAATTTCCAAATAATTCGATATAATAAGAGGTAAAATTGGTACCAAAATGATTACTTCTCTGACTGTTATGGTCAATCTCGAGTACAAATTTGAAGCAATACCCATAAAGGAAAGAACACAAAAATAACTTTCAACAAAATTGTAAAATATCCCACATCATCAAATAGAGTTTTTTTCTCACTATTATTTACACGAAGCAATACATGGGTTACACAAACGTTGTTTCATTTGGTAATAAAATGTCTACAATAATTACAATATTTCCTATCAGATTTTACCTCTACAATATTAACCAAACTATCCCAACCACTATATTCACACACACAGATATTTCTACGGAGTAAGTACCTCCGAGTTTAAGCTTTAACCTGCTGGCCATTCTTGACATGCGAATACCAGAGGGCAGGTAAGTGAATGCCTAATAACAATACAAAGCATTGAGTTTCAACAATTAAAAAGAAATATAAAGGAACACACACTCATACCTGTAAAGTCGCAGTGACAGTGTATTTTGGGAGCATTCTGTAATTCAAATTATTCAAAAACAACATAAATGCCTCTTTCACAAGAAATTTCAGGCAGAAAAATAATGTAAAATGAACCTAGAGATGTGCAGTTCTCATAAATAGCTCTCTAGGATTATCAACTAGTCCACATATTGAAACAGAGTAATCTACCAATAGAAACAGATAGAAGATAACTTAAAAATCATAGAGAAATTCTAACTGATACCCAACCCTAAGGAATAAAAATGACAGCAGAAAACCTTTCTATGTCCTCAATTAGCGGAATCGGTCCATGATTCCTCCTGTAAAACAAATCTACAGGGGTCATGTAAGATGCAATTAAAGCCGAACGCGATGGCTTCGCATTGAAAGGTTCCTGCAACAACCTCATTTGATTAAAAATGATAAAAAATAAATCCGAACAAAAACTCTTCCACATTAGTTCCTCTAAAGTACATCGCGCATCACCTAAAAAAGTTTAGTGACCACTCTGTGGTAAAACAATTATATGAAACGAAGTTCAAACTTCAAAGATAAAGTTGAGGTCTTTGTTCAGCACAGTCCAACTGACAATTCTTCAAACAAATTTCGTGATTCACATAGCAAGAATTTCTTGAAATCAATAAATGTAGTTCTTTATTCACTGCATTCAGTACAAAAATATCAGAAAATAGATATCAAATCCAGATTCGAGACGAAGACAGAAAATAAGCAAAAATTACCTGAGCGAAAGAGAAAGAATGACGAAGTTTTAAAACTGAAAGATAAATATTTATCGGCGGATTTAATTCTGTCGCTAAAAGATTTTTAAATTAAAAATAAAATAAAAATAAAAAATAAGGGAATTCACTAATAAGTTCTTTAATAAAAATATGTATTCCATTTTCTACCTTCAATTTTTCAATATTCTATAACATCCTTTAAATAATTATGAACAAAACTACCCTTATTCCAATAAGTCCTTATGTGGATGACATATGCTGACATCATCAGATTCTTCTTATTTTTTTTCTTTTAAAAATTTTAAAATAGTTTTATCTCTCAAAATACACATCGGATTTTTTAAAAAAAAATAGATTCAAAATCTGCACGAAAAACTCTTTCCAATGAGACCCATGATCGATATGTTTAAATGTTCACTCGTCAAATCCTCTGAATAAACTCAGAGGATTTCTCAAAACTCATCAAAACCAATTAAATGAGTTTTCAAAATTAAGCAAAAAAATTCTGATGATTTCATAAAAATATATCAAAAAAATATATAAAATTTTCGAAAAATCAAACAAAAAACAATCAAAAATTCAGAGGATTTCACAAACTTGTCTCAAATTTAGAGGATTTCGCAAAATTTACCAAAATAAATCATAATTTTTTTGAAATTAAGCAAAAAAATTTAGAGGATTTCATAAAATATATAATAAAAATTAGATTAATTTTTGAAAATCAAAGAAAAAACAACCCGAAACTCTAAATTCTAAACCCCAAAATCTTAAATCTCAAAATCCTAAACTTTAAACACTAAACTCTAATATTCTAAACCCTGGACTCTTAAACTTTAAACCTTTTAACCAGAAATTCTCTGAATTTTTCAGAAATCCTCTGAATTTCTTAGAAATCCTCTGAATGTTAACAGTTCTGGTTTTAATTTTGAACAAAAAATCTTATAAATAATTAAGAAGAATTTATAAAAATAAGAAGAAAATCATAACATTTTACTAACTTATATTCCTAAACCCTAAATCTTAAACCTTAAGTCCTAAACCCTAAAATCATAAATAATAAATTATAATCTCCTATATATTCTAAACTCTAAACACTAATATTTTAAACCTCAAAACCCTAAACTTTATACCTTACTATCAGAAATCTTCTAATTTTTTTATAAAAAATTTAGAGGATTTATCAAAATCAAACAAAAAAACAACCAAAAATTTAGATGATCAGAGGATTTCTCAAACTTTTCAAGAATTCAGAGGATTTGACAAAACTCACCAAAAAAATTCAGAAGAGTTTTTGAAATTATGTAAAATAAAAATAAAAAAAATCAGAGGATTTCTTATCCAGAATTCAGAGGATTTTTTACTCAGAATTCAGAGGATTTTATTAAAAGTCACCAAAAAGGCTAAAAATTGTTCTAATATTTGGTTTTGTTTAAATTATGAATTGAGTTTTATTATGATATTATTTTCATAAGTTATTGGCTTTGATTGTTAGTGAAGAATGTAATAAAAATATTGACATTTATATTGGATAATGTTTTGTTGATGCATAAGTGTTTCATTGTTGATTTCGATAATATAATGATTCACAGATTTTAATGCATATGCATATGTTATTGAGTCAAGTAAATTTTATACATGTGAGTCCATGTACTTAATTTTCATGAAAGAAAAAATTTTGGTTGATCGACTCTTCACTTTGATTCATCAAAAGTGAAAATATTAGTTTATCTTTAAAAATATATAGATAAGAAACATAATTTTCACCAGACTTTATGAGATTGTATTTATATTTATTTTATTAAAATAATTAATTTCTAAATAAAGAGCAATCATGTACTAATAAAAATAAGGATAAGTTTAAATGAGGGGAGAGTAAAATTGTCATTAATAGAGATTAAAACTTAAAGTTGTCCTTATTGAGCTAAGCTTCAAATAATTGGGGATGTATTGGGTTACAAACTTTTCAAAAAGACTAAATAGAATATGAAGTCCATATAAAGGACTTATCACCAAATAATCCTAAAAAATATTACTGACGGATGAAATTTCGTAGGTAATGTTTTGATTAATGACAAACATTCCGTCCGTAATTCATTGCAAATTTTCCTACCACAGTGGCGCCAAATATTATCGACAAAAAAATCCGTCGATAATGTTCAAAATGGAAACTTCATTGTTAATCCGTATGTAATCCGTCGGTATTTATCGACGAAACTTTTTCGTCGATAAATTTTGTCGGTAATCATTGATTTTCTTGTAGTGAACTATGTGATGTTTGAAAAACTATATGCTTTGAGATGGATGTGTTTATTTGTTTATAGTAAAGCCTCTCTTATAGATTAGTAGTAGATTATTTATGGTTACAATCTTATAATAACTTAAATTTCTGAGAATAATAAAGGTATAGAAACCCATGTGTTACTCTTATTTTAGATACCTTACTAGAGGACGAGAAATGAATAAGTGTGCAGATATTTGATGTATCTATTTTTGAACCACATTTATTTATATATATTTTCAATCACAATCCTATCATTTTAGCTAAGATTGAGTTAATGCCTTGAATATTATTATGTTTTAAATGTAGGAGAGTTGGTAGGAAGATATGGTAAAAATTGGAGCATGTTTGAAAAAGGAATGAAGCTGCTGCCCAAAGAAAAATTGCTCACGCCCTTCCCATGCTCAAGCGTGGGTTGAGTGCTAGAAGACAACATCTTTCTAGGAAATTTCACCGTTCTCATGCCCTTTAGAAGCTCGACCGTACAGATGTCAAACACATTTTTAGAAGCTGAAAATCAAGGAAATTTATTCCAATTTGGTTTCTGTTTGTCTACCCGTTTAGGAATAGTAAAGTACTAATTGAAGGAAATTTTCTAAGACTTGTATTCACTATAAATAGGTCTCCAAACCTAGGAGAATATTACGCTTAATTTTGTGAAGACCAATCGCTCTCACTTGTAAAAATGGCTACCCAACTCTCCTTATTCTAGCATCCAACTTGTGGTTTTTTCTTCTTTTTATTTGATGTTTATCATTATGGGTTGTAACTAAACTCCTTATTAGGGTATGATTTAGCCATGCATGATGATTGGAAATTAAATTCTTTCAATTTGATTCAAGGTTCTAGTTTCTAATTGTTGTATTTCATTTGTTTAATTGATTAGCCACCTCTTGAATTAGGGTATATAATCATCTAGCCAAATTACATACAGGATTCATATTTCTATCTTTTGGTAGAACTGGAATTAGAAAAATTAAATGTCGATAGCTCCGATCAGGATTTAGCGGGTTAATTGGTTGTGATAGTTCTTTTATACTTAATCGATTATTAATTCTGAATATAAAGGCTGCAATCAAACTGGATTAGTTTTGGATTAATAATACGTGTTGTTTCTACAATCCATGGATCAATATAGTTGAGTGAAGAATGACCTTACAAACGAAATTGTTATTGTTGCTTTATTTTTATAAATGTGTAATTGAATTGCTTGGTGAGGACATACTCTAGTTTCTTCTCATTGAATTTCTCACTCGTTTGCTTACTTAATTACTTGTTCATTACTCATGAATCATCAATTATCATCTTTAATTTAGTTATTATTTAAATTAATTATAAATTTGGTACAATATTGATTTAAACTTGTCTTTGTAGGATCGACCTCGTATTACACTTTTGTGGGGGTATGGTTGGTTGAAAGGAAAGAAAGAAAAGTAGTGAAAAAATTCGAAAAAAGAAAATGGAAAAAGTGGAGAAAAAGAGAAGAAAATAAGGGACCGTTTGTGTTCCAATGATGTGGGGAATTTTGGAGGAAAAAAATGTAAAGTGTAGTATGATTGAGAGAAATGGTGTTAAGTGTTGAGATGGTGTTATGTGCATGCATTAATTTGATATTGATGGTTCCCTTTGAGCTTACTTATGTGTTTCATTATCCTTCTTGCCTACACTATTATCCTTTTACCCTTACATTACAAGCCAAAAAGTCCTACATGATCTTGAAAATAATTTGGTTTGAATTTGAGAGCAATTTGAGACATGGTTCACGATTCTTGATAAGTGATTTCCTTTGAAAAGATCTACATGCATAATTTGTCTCTCTGATATCAGTTCCTTACATTTGTATGTGAGATTTCATCTCTTCCATCTATAATACTCTTCCGCCCACATACATATGAGAGATTTATTATAGCCAACTTTAAGAGTGATTTCTTTTAGAGTGACATTCTGGTAAGACTTGAAGTTGAACCTAAGAGTTTTGTGATCTTTGAATATCTTTGTGCTTTGAGACGGATGTGTCAATTTTGTTGATTATGTTTATATTGAAACCTTTCTTGTGGAATTCATAGTGAATTATTTATGGTTACGATCTTGTGGCTTAAATTTATGAGAATAATGAAGGCATAGATAGAACCTATGTGTTGTTATTGTTTTAGGTGCTTTACTCGAGGACGAGAAAAGAATAAGTGTGAGAGTATTTGATGTGTGTAGTTAGACCACATTTAGTTGCATATTTTCTATCATAATTACCTCATTTTGACTAACTATTGAGTTGATATTACAAGATTTCTTATGATTTCATTCGAGGGGAGTTGAAGTGAAGTAGTAGCCCAATTGGAGCACATTAGGAGAAGAATCGAGCTGTTACTCATAAAAAACCATATTTGGGCACCCAACCATACCCAACGCATGATCGAGCATCTAGGAAAACAAAGAATGCATGAGGCAAATTAGGTGTCCGATTTCACTTGATAAGCGATCGATCCTATGGGCCAGATGAGAATTATGTTGATTTTGAAGGAAACCTATTCTGATTGGTTTTTTGATGATTTAAGCATACTCTAATTGATGGAAGCTTTTAGAGACTTGTATTCACTACAAATTGGTCTCCATACTTATTAGAAAAACAACCTTTATTTTTGTGAAGATTAGTCACTCTCGCTTGTAAGAAACGGCTACTCAACTCTCCTCTCCTCAATCTACTATTGGTTACATGGTTTTCACTAATCTTTCTTTTATATTTATTCTTATAGGTTGTAAATAAACTTGCTACTAGGGTTTGACCTAGCTAAGAATGATGATTGCAAGTTAATTCTTTCTTACAAGTATTCGATTCAATTCATGATTATTGTCTTTGATTTCCATGCTTCAAAGTGTATTATGTGCTTGATTTCTTGATTATTAGGTTTAATATATATACTAATCTAGCTAAATCATGTGAATGATCTATATTCATGTATTTTGGTGGAACTATAATTAGATAAATTAATCATCGACTACTTTGATATGGTTTATTGGTTGCAAAAGTTCTTCTATTCTTAATGAGTTTATAATTCTGAATTAAAAACCGTCATCAAACAATATTAGTTTAGTATTTATAATAAGTGTTGTTGTCATGTTCCATGGATCAACATAGTAAAGCGAATTATCGACCTTATAATATGAATTAATATTGAATGTTTGATCTTTATAAACTTGTAATTTGATTGCTTGGTGAAGTCATACCTTAGTATCATCTCTTCGTGAATCTTAATTTCATTTTAGATTGTTTAATTGATCATTTCATATCTCAGCCAACATTCTCTTTATTTTAATTTTTTATTTAGATTAAAGTTGGTACACTATTTGATTAAACTTGTATTTGTGGGATTGATCTCATATTTAAATTTTTTGCACTGCTACCGTACACTTATGCACTTAAGAGTATTTTTACATCAGTTACAATAGCGGAACAATGTTCATTGTGCCTTAGTTCAATATTACAAACGTACACTTATGCACTTAAGAGTATTTTTACATCAGTTACAATAGCTGAACAATGTTCATTGTGCCTTAGTTCAATATTACAAGTTAATGTGTCTATATTACAATAGTTGAGAGCAATAGTTAATATGTCTCAATCGACATAATAACTTAGAATACTTCAAAGTCACAATGACCAAACAACATTAAATATACCTCGGTTAAGTATCTCACACACACACACACACACACACATATATATATATAACTATTAAAAGTTAATAAAAAAAACCCAATGCCACAAATAGCCCAAAGAAATTGTTCAGATATTTCGAGATAGATAAACACCAGCAATACTGTATTCGGGGGAGGCTTACTCCTAGAAGGAAGCTCCTTGATAAGGTTGGCAGATAGACAAGTAGGATCGATAGTTTCCATTTAGTTTTTCGAGATGACTTAGATTTTGACAGAAGAATGAGTCTCTTAGAAATCTTCATAATTATCAATATTCATATCCTCATCGTCCTCCCTTTCATGTGTGTCCCACCTCCTCATCATCCTTCCCCTTGAGCTTGAGCGTCGAGCTAGGGTCTGTCAGCACCTCAGCATTAAGGCCTTTGCAAACCAATTCCCTTATTGCCTCCCTAAGAGTATCCTAAAAGCAGTAGAAGTCTTCCTGTTGAAAAGTAAAGCTAAAGTCAGATGACTTATTGAATTCCTCAACTTTGACCTTTCAATCATCCTCAGACATCCTAGCTCCATCAACCTTAGCAACCTTTTTCGTCTCCACCTCCTCCTCCCTAAAATAGTGACCTTTGCCTTCAACTCCTCTTTCTTCCCCTCAATGGGAAACTGAGAAGCTCGGTTCATGTCATAAGAACATTGACACTTTGCCTGGCATCTCCATTGCCACCCAAGGGTTGGAGGCACTATCTCACAAAAGGGCTTCCAATTAGGAATGTAGACATCAATCATATGCATTGGAGGCAGCCTTGTAGAAAAGGATTCAAAAGACAAGGAGTAGTTTTCTCCTCGGTAGCCTCAGTAGAGAAGCACATAGATCGGAATCTCAGGGACATCAATGGTAACTTGGGCCAAGACAATGGTATTCCCCTTTCCCTTCCCTTTTAGCTGCTCATAGGCCCTTGGTTGGCTTGGTTTCCTCACTAGAGTCCCAAGTCTTCTTGTTAGTTATCCAATGAGATTCTACAACTTCAAAAATTCACCCACATTTGCCATATCTATATAGAAAAAAAGAGAGAAACTAAGTTGGAGTTTGGTAAAAAACAATGAAAGGCCAATAAGAAAGTGTTAAAATGCAAAAATATTACTCCACAACTCGACTAGCCTTCTCCAACTGATAAGTAGTAGAGAAGTCATCAAGAGAGTAGAACAAATGAACGAAAGAATAAGTACAAAGTAGCTTCAGCTCGATACTGATATTTGTACCACACAATTGAGGTACATTGTCTTTAATTAAGGTATTTTTGGACCTAATTAGTGTACATAGTTATTTTTATATCTCACTTAAGACTTGCTTGTTTTTTTGATTTCTTTGTAGGAAATAGGGGCAAAAAGGTAAATTCAAAATCAATCCTTTAGACACCAAAATTATTGTTCGGACGCGTGCAGTAGAATCAAGTGGTAGAGCGGAAAGGAAGCAGTGACATTCAGACACATCACTAGGTTGTCCAGACATGTGAAGGCAAAACAGGTCCCAACACTTTGAGAAGTGCTAGGTTTCTGGACACTTCTTTTAGCCGTTTAGACACTGTTGTCCAGACACCTTAAGTTTAATGATGAAACAACGCATTGAAGAGATCAAACCGTTCAAATATGCAATTCGTGTACAATATTTTTAGCGTCATTTTTGGCAAATCTTTCTTGTAACCAATGGGGGACAAGTTTTTAAGGGTATAATAGGTTTTTTCTAGGAAAGAGAGAAGTGAAAACCCTTATTTGTGGGGATTTTTTGGGGTAGATCACATATTTTTTGGGGTATTCATGCATGGGGTAGACTGAGAACCATCATTTGGATCATCTTTGATCACAATGCTAATTGTAGATCAAAGAGGAACAAAATCTGGAGGAGGAACAACCCCATGAGACTTCATGTAATTCGTAAGAATTACACCATAGGGCAACTAAACTGCACGAGTTCGATGATCTTTAACATAGAAGATGTGTTGAAAAATCAAATATGGCAAACGTATGGACTGACCAGAGAGTATAACATGAAGTAACCTACAATAACGTTCATTTAGTTCCCCTTGATGTTCAGTAGGTAGCATGGTGAACTATACAAATATATGAAGAAGCTTATGGGAGGATCTAAGAGAATGGTACAAAAGATTTTTCCCAAAATAACCACCTCTATCTTCCCTCAAATATTTGTGAATTTCTTCCAATGGAGGTGATTCAGAAAAGGCAAACATATCAAAGAAAGCATTAGAAACTCTGGGTATACCCAATACCTAAGATAACTTTTCAATAGAAAATTTAAATGAAATTGCCCGTGCATAGCAATTAGCAATTCCATTTTCTTCATCTTCTAGGTTAGAAAGATTTGAAAAGAATTCATATAATAAAGTGGGACATGCCATACCTGGCAAAGAAGAAATTGGACCCAATCTGCTTGACTGAAAGATGTATGAAAGATCAAAATCTTCTAGAGTCTTGAAGTGGAAGTTCTTTTTAGTATTTAGACCCATGATCCAAAATACGCAGCATGGAATGCCTCAGCATCATTTGAGACAAATCGTGGAACAAGTTGCGTGGAATGCTTTGAATCTTTGGACTTCTTCTTGTCTCGAGCAGTTTATGCGGCCATCATAGATGTGTTGTAACTAGAACAGACTCAAGCACACAATCACAGAAAAAAAGTAAGAACAAATAGACACGAAGATTTAACGTGGTTCGGCTCACAAGACCTACATCCACGGCAACTGCAGAGTGTTTCTTCTCTCAATATTTTGGTATCTATTACAAGAGAAATGAGAGGATATAAATAGAAAACTCTAGGGACAAAAAACTCCACTAACCGGTCCAATACACAACCCAGTGTACTAACCCAATAAAATAAATAGTATCCAGACTTAACAATCTCCCACTTGGATACTATAAAGAAACTGTCAAAACAGTTACATCAGTAACACCTATACTGATAACCACACACTGCAGCCCTAATCTCCATCTTCAAGCTAGAAGACCAACTGAAGCCTTGCATAGCTCTAGCTTACCAACTGTCACACTCTTCGTCAAAGCATCCGCCGGGTTTTCATTCCCACACACCTTCTCAAGCTTCAGCAAACCTTCCTTGAGAACTTGGCGGATATAATGATATCTCCTCCGAATGTGTTTAGTATTAGAATGGAAGGCAGGATTCTTAGCAAGGAATATACCACTCCGACTGTCACTGTAGAGAACCCCTTTACCGCTTCCTTTTCCCAACACTTCCATCAGTTCTTGCAACCCCTCCATCTCCTTTGCAGCTTCTGTTATCGCAACATATTATGCTTCAGTAGAAGATAAAGCAACAACCTTCTGTAACTTGGAACTCCAAGAAACAGCAGTACCTCCCAAGGTAAAAATATAGGTTGTAGTGCTCTTGCAACTGTCAAAATCACCTGCCAAATCAGCATCTACAAACCCTTCCAACTTCAATTCACCTATAGTGAAAGTTAACCCATAATCTACAGTTCCACACAAGTACCTCATAATCCACTTCACAACTTCCCAGTGCTTCTTTCTTGGATTACTCATATACCTGCTGACTACTCCCACTGCATGAGCAATATCCGGGCGAGTGCAAGTCATAGCATACATAAGGGAACCAATAGCAAAAGCATAAGGAATCTTACTCATTTGCTCCAACTCAACATCACTTCTAGGTGACTGATCTTTGCACAACTTGAAATGACTCCCCAAAGGTGTAGCAACTGGCTTTGCTTTGTCCATATTGAATCTGCTCAAAACTTTCGTCACATACTCAAATTGAGAAAGTTTTAAAGTACCTTTGGTTCTGTCTCTTGTAATTCTCATTCCAAGGATTTTCTTAGCATTCCCCAAATCCTTCATTTCAAATTGGCTTGACAGCTGTTGTTTCAGATTATTTATCTCCTTGATGCTTGATCCTGCAATCAACATATCATCGACATACAACAGCAAAATAATATACGATTCATCAAACCGTTTAAAATAACAACAATGATCTTGCTCACTTCTTGTGTAACCTGAACTGATCATGAAGTTATCAAACTTCAAATTCCACTGTCTAAGAGCCTGTTTCAGACCATACAAGCTCTTCTTCAGTTTACACATAAGTTTTTCTTTTCCCGGTACTAAGAACCCTTATGGCTGATGCATATAGATCACTTCCTCCAACTCACCATGGAGAAAAGCTGTCTTTACATCTAGCTGCTCCAGATGTAAATTCTCACTAGCCACAATTCCCAGTACCATTTTGATTATCGACATCTTCACTACAGGAGAGAAAATTTCTGAATAATAAATATCGTACCTTTGTTCAAAACCTTTCACAACAAGTCTAGCCTTGTACCGTTTGTTTCCATCATGTTCTGCCTTGACCCGATACACCCATTTATTGTGCAAAGCTTTCTTTTCTGCTGGAAGTTTTACTAACTCCCAAGTCTGATTATTCATCAGAGAATCCATCTCCTCTTTCATAGCCAGCTCCCACTTCTTCACACTCATATCATGTTTAGCTTCTACAAAACTTTCTGGCTCACTATTATCAGCCAACAAAATATAATGTAAAGAGGGAGAATAATGTTCAGGTGCTCTTACTGTTCTAGTAGACCTCTGTAAAGCAATTGGTGGAGTGGTTGGTTCAACATCATCATCCTGTAGAAAAAGAGGAATGCCTACTTCCTGCTCAACTGATGTAGACTCTGGAATACTGATATGAACCGTTTCAGGCTCTTGTACTGCTTTCACATCAACTTCTAATTTATCTTTGTACATCACACTCTCATGAAAGATCACATTCCGACTTCTGACAATCTTTCGGTTCTGCTCATCCCAAAACCTGTAGCCATACTGCTCATCTCCATAACCAATGAAGAAACACTTCCTCAATTTAGCATCAAGCTTGCTGCGACTATCAGAATCAACATGTACATAAGAAACACAACCAAACACTCGAAGGTGTGAAAGTTTTACCTCTTTACCACTCCAAACTTCTTCAGGTAATTTATTCTCCAGTGGTACTGATGGACTTCGATTAATCAAATAAGCAGTAGTGTTAACCGCATCAGCCCAAAACACTTTAGGCAGCCCCGAATGAATTCTCATACTTCTTGCACGTTCGTTGATAGTTCTGTTCATCCGTTCTGCAACACCATTCTGCTGTGGTGTTCCTGGGATAGTTTTCTCCATCCTAATCCCATGTGTAGCACGATACTCCCTGAAATCACTATCAACATACTCTCCGCCATTGTCAGATCTCAGAAACTTCAATTTCAAACCTGTTTCTGTCTCAACAAGAGCTTTCCACTTCTTGAATATGCTAAACAAATCAGATTTATTTTTCATAAAATGAACCCACAATTTTCTACTGCAGTCATCAATAAATGTAACATAATACCTGGAGCCACCGAGAGAATTAACTGGAGAAGGCCCCCACACATCAGTGTGCACCAAATCAAGTTTGTTCTTCCTCAGTGTTCTTCCACTTGTCAAAAAACTGAGTTTCTTCTGCTTCCCCATAATGCAACTCTCACACATGTCAAGATGAATTTTCTAAACTCTAGGAAGTTTGCCCTTTGACACAAGTTCTTTCATACCCTTCAGACTCATGTGACCAAGTCTTTCATGCCAACGAGTTGAGTCACTCTGTACTTCTACAACAGCAACAATACCAGTGCAATCAGAATTCATATAAAGAGTACCAGTCTTTTTACCTCGAGAAATTACCATTGCTCCCTTTGTCACTGTCCATGCACCAGCACCAAATCTGACAGAATAGCCATTGTCGTCCAACTGACCAACTGAAATCAGATTTTTCTTTAATTGCGGAACATGTTTGACTTTCTGCAGAGCCCAAACTAAACCATTTGAACTCTTTATTTTGACTTCATCCATGCCCACAATCTTCAATTCTTCACAATCGGCTAAGTACACCTTCCCAAAATTACCGGCAACATAGTTCTGCATGATCTCTTGGTGTGCCGTGGTATGGAAGGAAGCCCCTGAATCCAAAACCCACGAATCAGTATTTGAGTCAACAGATAACAACAAAGCATCATGCCCATCATCGGTTACTGCGTTGACATCAACCTTCTTATTGTCTTCTTTCTTTAAAGCCCAACAATTTTTCTTAGTGTGACCTTGCTTGCCACAATGCCAACAACCATCTTGTTTCTTGCCAAAACGTGACTTACTTCTTCCTCTCCCTAGCCTGGATTTGCTGCGACCAGAATTCCTATGTGATTGTCTACCTCTGTCAAACTGTCTGCCTCTGTCATTCACATTCAAAGCTGAACCAGAACTTGAGGATTCTCCAGCATCTTTTCTTCTAGATTCTTCACTCAGAATCTGATCTCTCACAACACCGTAGGTAAGTTTCTGCTTGCCGGTAGAATTACTCACTACTGTTCTCATAGTCTCCCAACTATTTGGCAAAGATACAAAAACGATCAATGCCCGCACTTCATCTTCAAAGTCAATCTCAACTGACTCCAATTGATTAACAATATCATTAAATTCATTCAAGTGCTTGGCAACAGGAGTACCTTCTTGCATCTTCAAGTTGAATAACTTTTTCATCAGGTGCACCTTATGATTCGCAGTTGGCGTCTCATACATTTCTGATAATGTATCCATGAGCTCCTTTGTAGTTGTCGCTTTAGCAACATTATGAGCAACACTCCGTGTCAGAGTTAATCGAATAACTCCCAACACCTGTCTGTCTAATAACTTCCACTCGTCATCGAGCATTTTTCAGGTTGCTTACCAAGAAGAGGCAAGTGTATCTTCTTTCCATACAAGAAGTCTTCAATCAGCATACGCCAATATGCGAAGTCGGTGCCATCAAATTTCTCGAAACCTGCAACTTTAGCTTCATCTATAGCCATAACTCCCACTCAAATCAAACCTTAAATTTAACTTGGTCCAATTACACAAGTCAGAACATAAAAACAGACTCACGGCAAATCACAAAGCAATTATCACAACAATAATCAATGCTTCGTTAGTCAAAAGAAGTATAGATAGAATATCCAATGAATTTATCTATCAAGTGCTCCACTGCAGCCAGTATAAGTCCCAAAAAACTATTTTGTTCACACTAATTCAAATCAAGGGTCCCACCACAATTGAAAAACTTAATTAAAGCAAATAAATAAATCTGCACCTTTGAAAAACTACGTGGGCTACACCATTCTTCAACTGGTGGAATTTTTTTCTTTATAGTTGTCGGTCACCTACTATTCCAACTTTGACAAATTTGAAGCCACAAGGTTCACTTGCAGAGAAAGACGCAATGAGCTGTCTTACGCCCGAACTTAACCAGCAATGAAATCAATCTTCCATGCCTAGAACACTAATATGTCTACAAGCTGCCACAAACTTCTCCACTCTTTCAACTTGGGGTCATCGTCTGTCTAGCTCATGAATCCAGGCTGCAACTTCAAGTCAACATCGCAATTCCAACAGATCTCTCTCACCTTTTAGTTGGTGATTTCTTGATGTCTTTGAGAGGTAAGAAGTGTATGATCTGAGATCAATTTTTTTTCTTTTTTTTCTTCTGCAGCTCTTTGGAGAGCCACTCTCACCACCAACTTATTGATCCTTCAAGAGGCAACCAAGAATACTATATGGATGCTTGATTCTTCTTTCGGTAGATCGAAGACCAGATGTTATTCTTGTCTAGGATCAACCTTCTTGTGCTGAGTCAACACCACCCAAGAGGTCCGATCGACGTTTCGATACCAATTGTTGTAACTAGAACATACTCACGCACACAATCATAGAAAAAAGTAAGAACAAATAGACACGAAGATTTAACGTGGTTTGGCTCACAAGGCCTACATCCACGGCAACTGCAGAGTGTTTCTTCTCTCAATATTTTGGTATTTATTACAAGAGAAATGAGAGGATATAAATTGAAAACTCTAGGGACAAAAAAGTCCACTAACCGGTCCAATACACAACCCAGTGTACTAACCCAATAAAATAAATATACCCAATAAAATAAATAGTATCCAGACTTAACAAGATGATCATTCTCTCTTGTGCTTTCCCATAGTTGTCGTAAAAGTAACTTAGGATTTTGAGAAATAAAAACCAAATGGAGGAGCAAGAAGAGTTGAAGTAGGTGTTGAAGAGATATCAATAAGGTTTCTTGGAAAAGATGAACTCTCATTTAATGAGGAGACAATGCACGAGAATTAGGATTATTTGAAAAGACGTGCTCAATAAAAGGGAATTTATAGCAGGACAAAAAGAACATGATATTTCAAAAATGTCATTGTTGTTGAAATTAAATAACAATTGCTAGTGTTGAAATAACAAAAACTCAAGAGATTCAAATAGAGAGAGAATAAGAAATAAGAAACTAAGAAATGAGAAATGAGAAATGAGAAATGAGAAATGAGAAATGAGAATTAAGAATTATTTTTCTCTCTTCATTTGCATGTCTATATATAGAGAATTATATTATATTTCTAAATATAGAAATATATAAATATCTACAATACAAGTTAGTTATCAACTTGTACACTAACTCGTACACATTGGTTATCAATTAGAATACCAACTTGATATACATGTGATTTATCCACTAAAATATATATAACACTTCCCCTTGGATAAACCACATCTACAAAGAATATGTCTTGTTAAAACCTTACTAAGGAAAAACCCAGTGGGA
Organism: Euonymus europaeus; assembly: GCA_963580455.1. Classification (NCBI taxonomy): domain Eukaryota; kingdom Viridiplantae; phylum Streptophyta; class Magnoliopsida; order Celastrales; family Celastraceae; genus Euonymus; species Euonymus europaeus. The sequence goes on along the minus strand of OY756968.1, from coordinate 16,967,688 downwards.
TAAAAATCTTATTGAAGGAAAAAGAGTCCATCATTCTTATATATCAACCGAGAAAGATCAGTGCAGAAATTGCCTCAATAAAACCTTGCCAAGGAAAATCCAGTGGGAAAAATCATTGGATGAAGGGTAAAGAGTACAATTCATACCGCTGTCTTCATGTCTTTACTCCCCCTAGCTAATTCAAGTAGACATTTGAGTTGCCACATACCAATGTCATATACCAACTTCTTGAATGTTGCCGGTGGTAACGCCTTAGTGAATAAATTTGCTAGATTATCACAAGAACGAATCTATTGAACATTAATATCACCACTCTTCTAGAGTTCATGTGTACTGAAGAATTTCTGAGAGATATGTTTAGTCCTGTCACCTTTTATGTATCCTCCGCAGAGCTAAGCTATACGTGCAGCATTGTCTTCATATAATACTGTTGGGATACTTTTAATAGATTGTAATCTACACTTCTCTTGAATATGAGAAATCATTCCTCTCAGTCATACGCATTCTCGACTAGCTTCGTAAATTGCCACTATCTCAGAATGATTGGAAGAAGTTACTGTGAGTGTTTGCTTGACTTATTTCCAAGAAATAACAGTATTTCCAAAAAGAAATACGTAGCCAGTTTGAGACTTGGCATTGTGAGGATCAGATAAATAACTGGCATCTGCATATCCAACCAACTTAGACTTGAGATCTGATGAGTAGAATAACCCCAAGTCGGTTGTACCTCGCAGATAACGTAGAAAATGTTTAACACCATTCCAATAACGTCGAGTACGAGCAGAACTATATCTGGCCAATAAATTCACAGAAAAAGCAATATCTAGTCTGGTACAATTGGCTAGATACATCAAAGATCCAATTGCACTCAAATATGGTACTTCTGGACCAAGTAATGTCTCTCCCTCATCTTGGGGTTGAAATGAGTCTTTCTTAACATCAAGTGAACGGACTATCATTGGAGAACTCAAAGGATGTATTTTATTCATGTAGAACTATTTTAATACCTTTTCAGTATACGCAGATTGATGAAGAAAGATATCATTATGTAAATGTTCGATCTGAAAATGAAGACAATATTTTGTCTGTACTAAAAAATGCATCCAATGAAATAGAGAGATAGTTCAAATGAGATTCAAGGATGAAATTTATAGATTTAGTCACTAGATCAATAGAATAAACAAGGATATATTTTGGACTTACATTTTCTGTAATCATATACTTGAAATTTGATGCCTGCTATTTGATTAGTAAAGCTTTGTGTGAATTTTGTTAGATTCAAAGACTAACATAATACACAAAAATCTCTTTTCTATTGTGTAATATCCTATTTTTGTTCGGGTAGAATTTTATTCTTTTAATTTTTAATTGTGTTTAGTAGTAATAATGAAAAATAATAAAGAAAAAAAAACAAAAATATAAAACAAAAAGAAAATTGAAAGCCCTAGACCTATCACAGCAAACCCCAAGCCCAAATGCCTAATTAAGGCTCGAAACACCCAATTAAAGCCCAAAACTCACCAAACTAAAGCCTAGAAAAACCTAAGCCAAGCCTGGCCCAATCTCAAGCCCAACTCATGAAATCCCCATATTTACTCATTACTGGCACCACCTCCCACCTCCCACCTGCACCATTCCTCTGCCTCTGCTACTCACTGTCATCGCCAAAGCCATCCCATCTTCACTGGGAAATCACATCTCACCATTACTTACCCATTCACTCTCCCTACCATCACCTAGCAGCATCACATCCTTCATCAAATCGCATCCCAGATCACCATCATATAGAACCATCTACTGGAGCTGTTGGGAACAGAAGGAAAACTTGGCACAACGATCGGATTATATATTCTCCCTATCTTAAAAACCACCACATCTTCTTCCACCCGTAACCACCAGAGAACAGCAACCGGAATCACCAAACCTCCGACACCCCTCACATAATTATCGGAACCTAGTTTCATCCTCTCTCCATCTCATGGCCTCACCTACACAGTCCTCACTATCACAAACCTTCAACCTCTCATCACTGAACCCTATTCCTCACCCATAACCGGACTCTCCACTACTCATCACCACCGTTGATGAGTACCTGAACCAACCAAGAGCAGATAGAAAAGGAAAAGAGGAGAATAGCTATAAATCAAAAGTACTTTTTCATAGATTCCTTCACGATGCCAACAACTACAATATATAATAATGCAAGGTAACCCCACAATACAAGGGCACAACAGGAAACTAAATAAAAACAACGGCAATACATAAATATTACTTAACAAAAGATACTGAAATCTCATCATCTGCGCCTTCTTCAAGAACTTACTTGACTCAAGGCTGGAAGTTGGGAAACTGGCCCTGAATCTAATGAGCTTCCTCCCAAGTTGCATCCTCATCCGGAAGTCCTTCCCATTTGATTAACCATTTGGTGACAGCATGATTTCCTTTCTTGAATATGCCACGATCCAGCAATTTTTCAGGCACCCATTCACTTTTCCAGAGTCTTCGATAGGTGGCAGCAAGGGGGAGGGACTTACTTTGGACCCCAACTTTGCTTTCAGCAGTGACACATGAAACACAGGGTGAATTTTAGAAGTAGGAGGCAGCTGAAGTTTGTATGCAACTGTGCCCAGCTTTTCTACAATCTGGAAGGGCCCATAATAACGTGGAGCTAACTTATGGCAATGGTGGAGCTGCACAAAATGTTGCCTATAAGGCTGAAGTTTCAAGAACACCCATTCTCCCACTGCAAAGTGTCGCTCGGTCCTCTTCTGATCAATCTGTTTTTTCATTCTGCATTGTGTCATGGCCAAATTGGCTTTCAATTGTTGAAGGAGTTCATCTCGGGTTTTAAGCTCTACGTCAACCTGATGAACATTGGTTGACCCTGCCACGTAATGTTCAATTGTAGGAGGGGGATATCCATATAAGGCTTGGAATGGCGTCATTTGTATTGAAGCTTGATGGGCTGATCCCCACAGAAACAACGCAAGTATTGCTCCAGAATACGATTCACTACCTCAATTTGGCCATGCGATTGAGGATGATAGGCCGAACTATGACATAACTGAGTTTGCTGCATTTTGAAGAACTCCTTCAAAAAATTACTTAGAATTATCGGGTCACGATCACTTACAATACTCTTGGGCATACCATGTAGCTTGAATACATCTCTTACAAAAACTAGAGCTACTTGTCTTGTCGTATATGGGTGGGCTAGAGCAAAAAAATGAGCACTCTTGGTGAATCTATCAACCACCACAAGAATAACATTTTTGTTTGATGATTTAGGCAAACCATCAATGAAATCAAGGCATATGTCTTGCCAAGCCCCCTATGGAATGGCCAAAGGTTGGAGTAAACCTGGTGGTCTCAGATTCTCATAGTTTATACGTTGGCACGTATCACATTATGCGACAAATGTTTTAGTGTCTTTTTTAACTCCCGACCATAAAAAATTCCTCGACAACCTTTTATAAGTGCGAAGAAACCCTGAATGCCCTCCAATAGGGCTGGTGTGATACTCCTCTAAGGCTTTCTTTCGCCACTCTGAAGTTGAAGGAATAAAAATTCACCCCTTATAACACAAGCGACCTTGACGAAGAGTGAAATTACCATTAGTACAAGTGTCTTCCTACACTGCTAGGATAAAAGCCATGGTCTGTGGGTCTGAGAGGCACTCCTGTTGAAGTTCATTCAAGCCATCAAAAAGAGGTTGTGAACTCCCATAAATGGCGAATAATTCTGGTTGTCTCGATAAAGTATTTGCAGCTCCGTTCAAGTGACCAGCCCTATGGCTCACAGTAAAATGATATCCTGGAAATTTAACTAACCATTTCTGTTTGGCTGGTGTGGTGATGCGCTGGTTGAGGAAATGCTAAAGGGACTGTGGTAAGTTAGAATGGCGAAATGATGGCCCAAAATATATGGGCGCCAATGATGCACCGCGTGAACCACTGCTAGCATTTCCCTGTCATAAATCGACATGCTCAAGTGACGAACTGAGAGAGGTTTGCTCAAATATGCAATAGGATGGCCTTGTTGTGACAACACTACTCCAATCCCCACCCCAGAAGCATCGCATTCAATAGTGAATTCTTGAGTAAAATCTAGGAGTGCCAGAATAGGGGTTTGCATTAAGGCTTCCTTGAGTTGTTGGAAAGCTGCCACTGCCGACTCAGTCCAGATAAAACCACCAGTTTTGAGCATATTAGTCAATGGTTGAGTGATTAACCCATAGCTGAGAACAAATTTTCGATAATAACCGGTTAAGCCCAAAAAACCTTGCAAGCCTTTGAGTGTAATGGGTTGCATCCAATCGGCAATACATTGGATTTTGGAAGAGTCAATCACTACTCTCTTGGCTGATATAACGTGCCCCAAATAATCCATCGAAGATGTCCCAAAAGAGCATTTATTCAGCTTAATTTCCAATGTGTTGGCTGCCAGTGCCTCAAAGACCAAAGATAGGTGTTCCAAGTGGGATGCCCAAGTGGAACTATAGATTAAAATTTCATCGAAAAAAATGAGCACAAACCGCCGCAAGACAGGCCGGAACACGGTGTTCATAAGAGACTGAAAAGTGGAGGGTGCATTGGACAAACCAAAAGGCATCACCACGAATTCGTAATGACCATCATGGGTTCTGGAAGCGGTCTTCTCGATATCATTGGAAGACATGCGGATTTGGTGGTAGCCCGAGCGGAGATCCAATTTAGTAAAGATTGTAGACCCGTGAAGTTCATCCAAAAGCTCATCAATTACTGGAATCGAAAATTTTTCCTTAACTGTGGCAGCATTGAGAGCTCGATAATCAACACAGAATCTCCATGTCCCGTCTTTTTTTTTTACTAAGAGCATTGGCGACAAGAAAGGGCTGACACTAGGCCGAATCAATCCACCTGCAAGCATCTCGTTCACCAACTTTTCGATCTCTGCCTTTTGAAAAAAAGGATAACGGTATGGCCTGACGCTAATGGGAGAAGTACTAGACAACAAGGTAATTCTGTGATCACAGTCACGGCTTAGTGGTAAGGTTGTGGGACTTTCAAAAAGTGTCACATACTTGTCTATCAGCTTGCAAATTTCAGGATGAATGATTGGAGATGGTGCTTCCGTGGGTGCTTGCAGGTGAGCAACCAAGGCATAGCCTTCTTCAGCAATAAGGCGAGTCATAGTCTCTGGGTCTACCGAGGTGGCCTGTGCTGGAGTGTGTCCTTGCAACATAATTGTACGACCATCCTACACAAACTTCATAGTCATGGAAGCAAAATTCTAGAGGATGTCACCTAAGGAGTGAAGCCAAACTGCCCCTAGAACTATCTCACAACCGGTCACAGCCATGACGTGAAATTCAGAGTTACAAGTATAGGATTGAAGTGTGAACGTCAAGTTCGGAACATGTCCACTTGTATGAGCTTCCGCCTCAGTGGCTACCACAACCTTGAGGCATCTAGTATGATCGATAGGGCCAGAAACTAACTTAAGTAGTTTGGGGTGGATAAAATTATGAGTGGATCCCGGATCAATAAAGACTTGAACAATCTTTCTGCTCAATAACCCACATAACCGCATGGTTATAGGCTGCAAGGTTCCCGTTGAAGCATGAATGGAAATTCCAGACTCCTCTATACCGACAGGAAACTTTGTAGGAACAAAATCTTCAGCTGGGAAATTTTCTTCAGTCTCTAGTAGTTCGTCAGGATCAGTACCCCCAATCATAAATAGTTGTGGCTTAGTGGCACAATGATGGTCTGGTTTATAGGAAGCATCGCAGTTAAAACAAACTCCCTTATCCCGCTTCTCATTAAACTCAGCCTGGGACAAGCGTTTGAAGGGGGTTGAACTTGGCCTTGAAGAGGATTGGTGTGAGATAGGTTGTGGCCTTGGTGGTTGAGAAGAACTATTGGAGGAAAATGCTGGTGAGCGAGCCGGTGGAGCCGGTGGAAAACGAGGAGGGTGTTGATGACCACTATACCGTTGATCAAAAATAGTGGATAATTCCATGGCTGACATCAAGTTACGGGGTCGTTGCGCCCTTACATCAATGCGCAAATCTTCTTGTAACCCTCCTACATAGCAGGAAACGAGCAACTCCTCAGAAAAATGAGTGGTGCGACAGGCTAACCTAGTGAACTGAGCTTGGTATTTTTTTTAAGGAGCCGGTTTGCGAAAGTTTAGCCAAGGAAGAATTGAAATCCAAAACATCACACCCACCAAACCGTTTAAGGAGTGTTTCAAAAAATAATTCCCAAGAAGGGTGGGTATAGCGGGTGCTAAACCATTTTTTCCAAGTCGCTGCATCTTTCGTCAAGTGGAGGGCAGCCACACTCACCTGTTGATCCATTGGTACTTGATAATGGTCGAAGAACTGCTCAGCCTTTGTCAACCAGTCAATCGGGTCTTCTTTACCGCTAAAGCAATCCAGGTCAAGTTTCATATGACGCATAGTGGGTTGGTACGGGTCAAGGAATGGAGGAAGGCTAGGTGGAAAATGAGTGCCACTGCTGGTAGACGAAAAATGTGAGCCCAGAGGGCACGAACTAGCAAAAGGAAGTGGAACAGAGGAGGGCCTAAAAGTATTACCCCATGAAGTGGAGCTTGGGAAGTGGGTGTAGGGTAGGGAATATGGGGGAGGCAATGTAGTTGGGGAAGGGAGGTATACATATGGAGTGAACAAAGGGTGAGAGTACAGTGGGGGAAGTGTAGGAGGTTGAGGAATAGGTTCGGGAAAAGAGCCGAAAGCAATGGGTGAGACCATGGATGGAAAAGGAACAGATGTAGTGGAGGGTGCCAAAGGAGTGGACAACAAGGGAGTAGAGAGAGGAGAAGTAGCAGGGAGTGGCGTGGGACTGGTAGGGGTAGAAGAAGAAGACAAAGAAATTGGATTATTGGGGGTGGATAGATCTTGAAACATCTGACGAAGTTCAGCAAGCAGATCGCGCCGGAGGACTTCTTGGCGCAAGGTGAGATTCTCCACAGCCGTCATCAGAGATTGGAAACGAGCGTCAGTGGCCTCCCGATGGATTTCAAAATCAAACTCAACTGTGGGGTTGCGGGGTTTAGGCCCCATGATTGCTGGCTCTGATACCAAATGATGAGTACCTGAACCAACCAAGAGCATATAGAAAAGGAAAAGAGGAGAATAGTTGTAAATCAAAAGTACTTTTTCATAGATGCCTTCACGATGCCAACAACTACAATATATAATAATGCAAGGTAACCCCACAATACAAGGGCAAAACAGGAAACTAAATAAAAACAACGGCAATACATAAATATTACTTGACAAAAGATACTGAAATCTCATCAACCATACTTCCCAGTACCTTAGCCTCCTCCATCTTCTACAACGCGCATCGCAATACTCCGACCAACATCTCCACATCTTAAACTTGCAAATTTCACTCATCCTCACCAAACCATCATCAGGCCACCACCGGAGGAATCCCTTACATCTACGACCAAATCCACCCTCAAACCGCACCCTTATCCATAATCTGCGATCCATCATCAAGGCCTCAAACCCAGAGCTTCATCCTCTTCGTTGTTGCAACTACTCGTCACCATCATCACACCCAGGCCACCAAAAACCAGAAAACACCTCACCACTACAACTGGAAAACCTCTCATCTGAAACCCATCCTCAACCGGCAACCACCCTTGGAGAACCCATCACTTTCATCGCCCACTCTTCACAGGAGTCTCAACGTAGAACCCTCATCAACACCTCAACTCCTCAACTCCTTATTGAACAAACCAAATGATCCACTCACCTCCATCAGCGATAACTATCTTTCCCCCGAAACTAGCCTCTCCCATGCCTTTCTGCGCTCACCAAAACCATCCTACATCACCATTATCACAAAATCCCCGACCAGCATCACCACCACCTGAGCCACCAACGACCCCGATCTGTGCGAGCGAGGTCGGCCGCTAGAGGGAGATCTTCTTCAAGAACGACAAGGGTAAGAAACGAGTAACACATATGGGCCGATCATTTTCTGATTTCATGTGTTATTGGGCCAAGTTTTGATATGTGGTTTGGATTGTGCAAGTTCTTATGTTGTGTTGCATGATTGTTGTTTCATATTGGGCTTTTAATTTTGTTTAGATGATTGGGCTTTCATTGGACTTATATAGCTTTGTGCCTTTATGTAATGATTGGGTTTTTGTTGTACATTTGGTAATAGGTAGTGGTGCACACCGGGTCGAGTTTCAGGTTATCGGACCGAGTTTGACCCGACCCGATCACTTTCGACATATCTCAAACCCGATCCGATAGCTCAGTTTAGAAGTACCGGGCTATCGGGTTCGGGTCAACCGGGTTACCAGGTAATCGGGTCGGGTTATCGGGTAACCCGATTTCTGTATGAGTGTGGCTGAATGCTGATATTTAATTATTTATTGATTATTGAAGCCTAAATAGTTGAATCTTCCGTCAGATCCAACCCAATTAAAGTGTGGTTAGGCCCGGCTGATCACTTTTCTAATTTTCTTCTTTCTTTTTCTTTGACAGGAAAGGCAATTGGCACTTTGGCAATGGCATATGCAGTGTGGCACGATAATGACCATAGATTGAGACCGATCATCAGCCATCAAGAACTCTCAAACAAAAATCAGAGAGAATAAGAGAGGTGAAACCCCTATATGGTCGCGATCCCAGTTGACTATTGCCTGAACCCATTTTAGATTGAAGAAGAGAGGCGGAGATGAGTTGCTGTTGCGATCCCAGTCGACTTTGTCCACTCGCTCACTCACACCATAAGCGTCAAGAGAGAACCTTTTGTCATCGTTTAAGCAAAGGGGAAGATGAGTTATCATCTTCTGACATGTAGAGTGCAGACCCATTTAATTGATGGACTCACCGGAGAAGCGAGCGGCGGCACATATGAGGCGGGCGGCGACACCCTTTCTTATAGAAAAAGATTTTTTATATAAAAAAATAATGTAATCGGGTTATCGGGTGACCCGATAAACTAAATTTCATTAAATATATAACCCGAAACCCGATCCGGAATGGCTAGGTTCGGACCGGGTCGGGCAGGCCCGATAACAACCGAGTAACACCGGGTTACCGGGTCGGGTTGAAAACCTGGTACCCGTGTGCAGCCCTAGAATTAGGTTATGTATTGGGCTTTTGGGCTGAGGCTTAGATTATCAGATATTTGGGCCCAGGTCATGTAATATGTAAATAGTGAAGACAAATATAGTGAAAAAATGCATGCATATTTATTTTAAATTAGTATTACAAAATTCATCTTTTAAACAAATAAATACCATAAGTTGATATCCACAAATCTTTTTCAAATCTTATTCATTCTAGTTCCATAAATTGGAATTCCAAACCAATCATCAAATACAATGCCATAAGTTCGTGTTTTCAAAATCCAATTCTTTTTCATACCATCAGTTGGCTCATCATTTAAATACAACATCATAAGTTGGTATTTTCAAAATCCAATTATTTTTCATGCCATAATTTGGCACGTCATACAACACCATAAGTTGGTGCTTTCAAAAAAGTTCAATCTTTTCCATGTCATAAGTTGATATTCTCAAGTCCCTTTCAAATCCAATCTTGCAAACAATGAGTTTTCAGAAAATAGACAAATATTTAAAAAATTCAGTAACTATTTTAAATAAGAGTCGTGGGGGTGCCTAATACATTCTCCACACTTAATTGACCCCTCTACCCTTATTTCTGGTTCGCAGGATTTTTAGGTGTCCAATTGCACTTCGATTTGATTGGTGGTGACTCTGTTTTTTCGGCTGGTTACTACACATTGATTAAGAACTAAAGAACATATCACACACACTAAGTTACCTCAAATGAAGTTGAAATCTATTTCAAAGATACAACCCCTAGTGCATTTCTTAGGAAAACAAACCTTTGCTTGTCTATGGGTTTTGTAAAAATATTAGCCAATTAGTTTTCAGTTGCAGTGTATTCAAATGACACAAACTTACTTTCAACAAGATCATGAATGAAATGATGACGTATATCTATATGCTTGGTCCTAAAATGTTGAACATATTTTTTAGAAATATTGATAGAACTCATGTTCTCACAAAACACATTCATACTTTCCTGATTCAACCCGTAGTCACTTAGCATCTGTTTCATCCAAGGTAGTTGTGTGAAACAACTTCTAGTGGCAATATATTCCACCTCAGTTGTGGATAAGAAAATGGCATTCTGCTTCTTATTGTGCCATGAAAACATAATTGTTCATATATAGAAACATCCACCTAAAGTACACTTCTTGTCATCACTACATCCAACCCAATGTACATCAGAAAAGGTTGCGAACAAAGCATTAGTATCCCTAGAATAATAGATCGCAAAACCTAATGTGCCATTGATGTATTTTAGAATCCACTTCACAGCTGTCAAGTGAGATTCTTTTGGATCAGCCTAATACTTGACACACATAGACACTAAATGTAATGTCAGGTCTATTAGTAGTCAGATATAACAAACTTCCAATGATACTCCTATACAAAGTTTTATCCACATATTTCCCGATTGAATCTTTGCTCAACTTCGTGTTGGGACTCGTAGGAGTTGAAAATGGCTTACTTGAAGCTACTCCAAATTTTCTCACGAGTTTTTACTGTACTTAGATTGAGAAATAAAAATTCTATATTGAGATTGATTCACCTGAAATCCAAGAAAAAATGTTAGTTAACCCATCATGCTCATTTGAAATTCAAATTTCATCAAATCATCGAACTCTTTAGATAGATTAATTAAGGTAGATCCAAACACAATATCATCAACGTATATTTGTGCAACAAGAATATTCTTACGATCTTTCTTCATAATAATGTCTTGAAAATTGATCCTCTATTGAATCTTGTACTCAAGAGAAAAGTGGTGATTCTTTCATACCAAGCCCTCGGGGCTTGTTTCAAATCATATAAAGCTTTATGAAGTTTATAAACATGAGACCTGTGAACAGGATCTTAAAAATCTTTCGGTCGTTTGACATATACTTCTTCATTCAATAATCAAAAAAAATTACGTGTCTTCATTGGATTTGTGACTTCGTCAAGAACAAGATCTTGAGGATGATTCTTCTTCACTCTTTGAGAAGATTGTAGATTGATGGAGCAAGTTTCCTTAAATTTACTTCAAAGCCATTTGTTTATTTTGTGACTATTGAGGTAAGTTGCATCAAGATTGCCTCAATGATTACAGAATAATTTGTATCAGTCGAAGTTACATGCATCAAGGTTGCCTCACTCATAGTAGTGAAATCAACTGTTGAATCACTAGACAAGATTGGTTCAACATGAATGGTATAGCAATTGTCAGATGACCTTTTACCTTCCAATATACAAACTTTGTTAGTATAAAAAATTCTGCAATTTTTTCTAGTAAACAAAGTTGTATACTTGGAATTACATAAATGACTGATGCTTATCAAGTTAGCTTGAAGACCTTCAATATACAAGACATCTTTTAGTACCCAAACATCAAAAGTTTTGATTGTTCCTTTACCTTTAACTTCAGCCTTACTACCATCACCAAATGTAATTTTGCCTCCATCAAATGTTTCAAAAGTTGAGAACAAAGATAAATTACCTGTCATATGCCATGAGCTTCCACTTCTAAGTACCAAGAATTCTCTTTGAAGGCATTCAGAGTTGTGTGAACAACTATACATCTCATATTTGGTTTCTGAATCCAATGTTTCCTCATGTGAGGCGTTGGAGAGGGTTGCCTCAAATTCTTGTGAATTCTATTCTGCTTCTACTCTTGCTCCTCAGCAAATAGCCAAAACCTATTTTGAGAAAACTTTTTCTTCACATTTTCAATATTGGGTTTCCTAAACATATATATTATTAAGGCATTCCGTACAGCTTATAACAATTAGGTCGTATATGACCTCTAATTCCACAATAATGATATGTAGGAATTCAACATATCTTTATCATAACTTTGAACATTTTGCCTTGTGAAGAATGTTTGAGTGTAAAAAGATTGAGTGACCTAGCAAAACGATATGAAGTTTTAGATCTTTGATGTAACCAAATCGTTGAACATATTTTTTCAAAAACTGAGATTCCTTTTCTTCTCTTTCCAATATCTTTGAAGAGGAATGGACAAACTTGATGAAATTTGAAGACTTAAGATTGGAACCGTCTTTAGATCTTTCTCCTTATTCATATCCAGGTCCATATGTTTCCTTGCACAATCTCTTTTTTAAGCATTTATTCCCTCTTAGCTTCTACCTTAGTAAGATAGGTTACATCACAAGCTACCTTAGGTGGACAAAGTGCAACAATTTCTTCATTTCAACTCCATGATTTTTTTTTATTTGCTTCATTAAGTTTTTTGGTCAGAAGTTCATTTTCTTTGAGAGCCTTGAAACTCTTCTTCTTAGCCTTAATGCATTCTTCATACATTTTATTGTAAGCAACTCAAAGTTCACACAAGTCGATTTCTGAATCATCATCTTCTAAGCTTGAGCTTGATTCTGACTTGAAATCATTTAAGGTAGCTGGAAATGCAATAGGTTCCTTCATTCCATTTTAGGTTTAGGTTCAGATTCATATTCTTCTTCATCATCATCACTCCAACCTGTTTGATATGCCTTTGCTTTCTTCTTTCGAATGGAACATTCTTGAGCAAAATGTCCATATCATTAGCACTCAAAACACTGGCTTGATTTTGGATCTTTTTTTTCTTTACATTTGAAGATAAGGATTCCTCAATTTTCAAATCTTTAGGTTTCCTATTCTTCATAAAATTCTTAAATTTTTTTGGTTAGAAGCAATAATTCATCAACAACTTCATCAGATTCCTTTGTAGAGTTAAGAGCAATACCTTTAGCTTTTCATGAAGATAGAAAATTTACCTCATATGTTTGCTATGTACCAACTAACTCTTCTACCTTCATCATGTCAACATCAATGCTCACTTCGATAGCACCTATTTTCATCATAAATCTTTCGGGTAACGATCTCAAATTTTTCTTAGCACTTTACATAAAACTCATCAAATGTCTCATTGTCTTTCATTTTGAAAGTGGTGGTTAGTCATTGAAGCTTCACACATTTCATTAAGGTAGTTCCTTCATGTGTTATATCCAGCAAATCTCATGGATCTTTTTCCTTATCACAGTTTAAAATTCTATGAAACTCATCAGTACTTAAAGCAAAAAAAATAATGCATTTATATCCTTGTTATTCCAACCTACATTGTCAACATAAGCTCAACTCTAAGTATCAAGAGGTTTAATAAATACTTTACATTCTTCATTAGTGGTTTCTAGTTCTTTGCAACCTCTCACAACCAACTGCCAAACAAACTCATCCAAGGACTTCAGATAGGCTCTCATACGTGTCTTCCAGTATGAGTAGTTTTTACCATTAAACTGTGGTATTTGATTAGTTTGCGATTTCATGTTAACACCTCCTCTAATACAAATTGTCAATTTGATGTCTAATACCAATAGTTAATCAATTAAAATGGAAATAATACAAAAAATTAAAGAATCAACACTACAAAATAACAAGGAAACCCCACAGGGAAAAACTTCGAGTGTTTAAACGACAAACTTGCCAAAACAATCCACTATTAAGAATCAAAAATTACAATTTTATCGTTTACCAAAAGACCTTGCTTTTACATCTCATTTAGCGTATGTTTTGACTTGGATCAACACACCGATGATGACTCAATGCTTTTGACACCTTCAAGAGTCTTCAACATTGATGTAACGATCCCAGTAACCTTGATGTAGGCATCTCAATTGTGCAACATATTCTCCTTCTTCTTCAAATGGATCAACAATGAAAATGTAGTCTAAATATCACTCAAACTGAATTCCCTCTCTCTCAAACTAAATACATACAAATGAAAAACCTCACAAATCACTCATGAAACAAGGGAGAAAAATAAAACCCAAAGCTCTTAATTGATGTGGCCAACATATTACATGAAGCTTCGATCACAATGTGCTCTGATCATATTCTTATATCGGCCTCTGAGAAAACTTGACAAACAACCAAAAATAAAGATAAAATCCTAAAATGATAACCTAGAAAGGATTTTATCTAGAGATAAATATTCAGTATATTATTATCCAATATCTCTCCAAGTTGTTTAATCTTAACCAATCCCTTTAGGATAAAGTTTTATCCTTACCAAAAGACGTCCTACATGATCTAAATAACATCACATTTATCCAAATAAATCAAGAGATTATTCAAACAATTAATCCATAATTTAATCTTCACCACAGTCCTTATGTCATTAAACACAGGCCCAGTCAAGTAACCTTGAGGTAGTTACTTCATGATTACCTGAACTCACTTAATATTTTAAAGAACTTGTAACTCCACATGAGAGACATGCACATAACAAAAATGTCATAACCATGAGTGAAAAAACCCAAGAACTTTCTATTCCATTTAATTTTGTGATAAAATTTCTTATGGTTATGCTTATGATGACTTATGAGTTTTATTCTTGTTATGATTATTATTGCATTCTAGACTAGACTTAATTTTCTTATTGTGATTTGTAATGCCCCAACCAGGAAATCACACCCCGAGCCGGCTGAGCTACTGATGACGCATACACCCGTCACTAAAGACATCACGACATGTCATCTTAACCTCGAACACTAACAAACATCTAGCAACACCTCCCCGTATATCGAAGTGTGCAAACATGGAGTCAAATACACATCATCCTAAGAAACTCAATCAACAATATTCCATCACACTTCTGCAGCCTAGCAGGGCCTCTGACCAACTATCCACATTCACACTTTAGGCAGGGCCTTAGGCCTCCTAATCATATACAAAGTATCATCAAATAAACATCATCATCAGTAGACTATCATAGTCTAAAATCTGGACCCACGGTCCATCATCCCGTTATGCGAATCCCGATCACACGTCACACGCTCCCAACCATCCATCATATATACCAAAAGGTACATAAGTAACATAATGTTCAATGAAACAAAATACTAATTGTACGAAAGATAAACAACAAAGTTCAACTCAATATATAAATAACTCTGTTGCTCCTAGGGTGGCCATCCATGTCACGCTATGTCCTACTAATCCATAGCATGATTCTCAACACCAATCTCACCTAAAGGATAGACGAAAAGGAAATAGGGTGAGTAGAAGACTCAATAGGGAAAATAGAAGAGTAGAAAATATCACAAGATCGAAAACTGAAATAAACGCAATGCAACAAAATTGTATCTAAATATTCATAACAAAATAGAAATCAACAGCTACACCCTACAGTGTCTTGGCACTAGTCAACGGATATCCAAAAAATCATCAAAAACCTTGAACTTTGACCCAGACCCCTGTAGCTGCACCAACACAATGTGAAATCTCGCTCTTGGTTATAAGAGATTCCCCATCATGTGGAATTCTCGTTGTGCCCCACGGTATCCAACATTTAACAAATAAATTTTAAGGGACTATGAGTCCATACCGGTAGCACACAATATATCTACCATGCATGTCCAACCATGTTATGTGAGAATAAACATATATATATCAATCGTATATACATATGTAACTATGTGATGCATGTGCAAGAGTTAACATGCTCAATTGATGATTAAGCATGAATGGGGCATGCAATTTAATTATTAACCAAACAAGAGGTTCGTTCTTATTAAGGAACAATTTTGGCAAGAACACAAAAGGATGACCAAAGAGGAAATACATACCAATCTTTAGATAATCAAAATAAATACGATAGAAAAGAAAAGTAAGAATCTCTACCCCATTCCAAGTAAAACTATATAATTCAAGCTTCCCCAAAAACTAGGGTCTCAATTTTTTCCCAATCCTAACCATGAGCAAAAATCAAAACCACATATATAAATACCTTATTAACATGACATTATCAATAATAATAACTATTACTCAATAAAAATTCAAGAACTCACCTTCTCTCTTTCGAAATTCCTCCAAAATCTTGAATATCAACCAAAGTGAACCTCTACTCCAAATCAACCACAAAACCTAAATATATAACTATAATCAAATCCTAAAAAAACTTCTATAAGCATCTAAATCAACTAATCAAATTTTTGGACAAATTTAACCAAAACCTAGTTTTCAAAAAAATCATGAAAACTTACCTTAAATCTTCCAAACTTCTTTGAATCTTTCTTGAAACTTGTTATCCTAAAAAAATCCACCAAGATCCAAGCTAAAATCACTACAAATCACTCACTGTCTCTTCTTCTCTCTCTTCTCTCTCTTTATGTCTACTAGGTAACTTTATTCCTCTTCTCTCTAATGGCCAAAATGTACTCTTTAAAATTTGAAATCCCGACCAGGTGTCCGAACATATTAAGTGGTTGTCTAGATGCCATGACCTGAAGTCTCACTCTGCCTCCTTCTATGGTGAAAGTTTTTGGACACCGTCTAAAAGTCTCCAAATGCCTACCATTTTTTTCTTCTAATTTTCAAAAAAAATTTCATTCGGCTTTGTCTAAGCTTTGATTTAATATATTATGGGCCCAAAATGGACATTTGTGCTAAAAGTTATTGCCCATTTAGTGAACCTAGTTCAAAAACAAGTATTTGTGATCCTGTGCAATATGAGTGATCCGTAGCTTAACAAAAACTTAAAATTTTGGGTTGGGGTTTCACATGATTTATATTTTCATCTTTTTTAATTCCATAGCATAGTTTGAAACTCAAACCCATAAGAGGGAAAACTTGAATCTAGTCTATGGCTAGTGCAATTTTGTTCTATCTTTGCATTGTGAGTACCATTGTTTAGTTTAGGTTTTGATTATAAAAAAGAAGAAGAAAAAGGAGCGAATTGAGCATCGATCCTTTTGGAGACAATCTAGGATTGTCCTAATTATTACAAGACAAACTCCTACACTTGGGTTAGCATTTAGTTTCTCAATTTTTGAGTGAGTCAAGTTTTTGGCGCTGTTGCCAATGATCGGTGCTTTCCAATTTGTCTCTTATCCTTGTTGATGTTATTTCACTATTTTTGGTTGCTATTATTCTTAGGTGCACAATTATTGGTTTGATTTTCAGTTGCTTGAGTTATCCTTACTATATGGGTTGATTATTCATATCTTAGATTAGAGACCATATAAGTCGACTATGTAAGGTTTCTTCTAGCATTGCTAGTAGTGTACACAACATAGAGATAAATAACATTTATGTTACTTCTTCTACTAAATCAAGATTTGCATTATTATATTTATTTGAAGAAGAAAATTTGGAAAATATGACTGTTCCACCACCACATGCTCTTAAAAATTTTATGCGGCCCACTCGCACTACTACACCTTGATGCATAGCATTGCCTGAAAATGCTCCTAATTTCTCTGTTAAACATGGCACAATGTCTGTCATGCCTGAATTCCATGGGATGGAATCTGAGAGCCTTTACCAACATCTCACTGATGTGTATATTTGGCTTCGTTTTTTCCCTTTTTCCTTGAAGGATAAAGCAAAAAATTGGTTTAATTCTTTTAGGCCTAATTCTATTACTTGTTGGACTGATATGTAGTGTTAGTTCTTAGAAAAATTCTTTCCTTTTAAAAGAAATCAATCACTTAAAGAGAGGATAAGCCAATTTACTCAAGTGGGTGATGAAACATTTCAAGCTAGTTGGGAGAGATTCAAGGAATTGTTGAACATATGCACTCGCCATAGATTTGAACCTTGGAGGTTTGTAAGTTTCTTCTACATAGCTCTCACTCAAGTATGCAAATAGTTTGTTCAGACCATGTGTAATGGAGAATTCTTTAGTAAAGAACCAACTGAGGCATTAACATTCTTTCACTGCTTATCTCAAAGTGCAATCTAGTGGAACACTACGACTGATAGATCTCATTTGAATGCCCAACTATTGAGACTTATTTTTAGAGGAGGTAAATATGAGCTCAAGGAGAATACTACTATACAAGCTAAGATAGATACTCTTACTATGAGGTTAGAAGTTATGGACTTTGAGAAAGTGAAAGTGGCAACGACAGTTGAGGCATGTTCCATATGTGCTTATTCGAGTCACACAACACTTATCACCCATAGAACTGGAAGAATCACCTCAATTTTTCATGGAGAAATGATCATCCTAGACAATCTTTACAAATTTATCTGCAGTAGCTCCAACAGCAGATGGCTCCTCTGTTCGTGTATGTCCTAGGAGCCAATCGTAGGATGATTGTATTAGCATATATTTATTATGTTATATTAAGGTATTTCATTTATTATGATTTATTTATCTGCGCTATATAAATGATTGTGATAAATATCCCTGAAATAGTTGGTTCGATGTCATAGGACTCAAGTGTGTGACTTGAACGTGAGATCCTCATGGATGCATATAGAACACTATTCTTAAACGTCCCTAGTCAAGTATTATTATTAATTGGGATAACATTAATACATTGAGACTAGTATGTAGGTTGATTGATGACCAAATCTTACAGGTCATGGATATGAGATATCAAATCAATACATGGGTACTTGTTAGAGAACAGAAGTACTGAATAGACCCATCATGAGAATACCACATGGATTGTTATATGAATGTCATAAGCTATTCTCATAGTGACGATGATGTATGTTGTTCTTTGACCTGAAATCATTACGGTTCCCGACATGAGGAGTTATACACTTTGATACTGTCTAATGTCACCTGTAAAAGGATTGGCTATAAAGTTGGTGATTGGGTGTATCACGAATTATGCGGAGGGATGTGGTGACCTAGATGAAATTTGTCCCTCCTATATAACAGGATTAATATCCGTGGGCCCCTTGATTGAGTGAGACTGAGAAATGCATGAAAATGCTCAAATGAGTCAATATGTGATACTGATCTCGTTTGTTTATTATAGTCTACTCGGAATCAAGAAACACATAGATTAAACTATATGAGGATGACACATTCCATGCCTCAATTTTGATCAAGATATGAAGGACAAATGGACTGCATGTAAAATTGGTCACAAATAAAGGTTATGTCGAATCACTGACATTCCCTTTACTTGGGTAGCAATGATTTGTTGCTAGATACCTCTCACTATTTGTGATGCTAGAATATGATTTTAGTTTCCCTGCCAACATAATGAGAACCTATAGGGCTGCACACATAGAATAAGTCAAAGATAATGTTATTAGAGAATAACAATTTACGTTGGGGCTCAGGACTTTATGTAGGGTCCATGACCGGTTTAATTAATGGGATTGATTGAACGTGGTCAAGCGTAAAAAACGTGAGCTCCTTTTCTTAAGGGGATGTGGGCTATCCATTTTGCTTGGCTCGCTATATTTAGGGTTATAGTTTATAACCCTTGTGTGGTTTTTTTCCTGGAGAACAAGCAGCAATATAGAATGTTGAGAGAAAAACGAGTTTGAGCAGCCATATCCCCGGTTACTAGCATAACCTTGGAAGGGATTCAGATCTTTGCCTTGTTCGTGTGGATACCATAGAGGTGCTGTTCGTTTGAATAGTGTTGGTTGATTCGGACTTTGCAAGCAAACTTTTGATTTTTGCACTACAACAGGTAAACGACTAACACCGATTTATGCCCTTTCGCATGGATCCTCAGGAAGGTTTCGGTGAAATTTTTAATTTTCGCTGCGTGTATGAGTCACTGGAACCTTACATCCTCCACGGCAATTCCATCATACTCAGAGTTATCTTACAATAGTTCCTTCAGGATTTATAGCTCCACATGTTGCTCCACCTAAGAGGTCTCTAGATGATACCATAGCACAGATGGCTACTACCTTTCAGTAGTTTATGCAAGTTTAGGCTACTACAAACAATCAGAATACACAACTCATCAATGATTTGCAAGGCATAATTCAAAAAAATCAGTACCACATTGAGTACTCTTGATAAGAGGAAGTACCCAGCTAAACCTCAGTGGAATCCACAAGTGTATGAGCAATAAGTGAACAATGTCTCCCATGATAATTTTGAAAGAGCTAAGGCTATTACAACTCTTAGAACTTGGAGATATCTCACTCAGCTTGATATAGTTGTGGGTAGTCAGAGTACTCCTCTTACCTCTATTGTTGTGACAAACTTCCAATGAGACATAAAAGAAGAACGATGAAGAGAGTTCAAAGTTGAAAAAGCCAGTAGCAGCTAAACCTAGTAGTGAGAGAGTTTACCAGCATGCAGTGCCTTACCATCAGAGATTAGTGGCTAGTCAGAAGAGCAAGCACAATACAGAAATCCAAGAGATATTTAAGCAAGTGAAGATCAACATAGAACTCTTGGATGTTATCTAGCGGATTCCCTGTTACATAAAATTCTTGAAAGATCTTTACACAGTGAAGAGAAGGTTAAATGTGAATAAGAAGGCTTTCTTGACTGAGCAAGTAAGTGCCTAAATCTTGAGTGAGATCCTACAAAAGCTTTGAGATCGTGGTTTCCATACTATTTCTATTATGATTGGTGACTCCAGAATTGGAAGAGCTTTGTTGGGTTTGGATAGCAGTGTGAATTTATTACCTTATTCTGTTTATGAACAACTGGGTTTGGTTGAACTTAAAAAGACATCCATGCTATTGCAGTTGGTAGATAGATCAGTTATGATGATGAGAGGTGTTATGGACGATGTACTTTTCCAGGTAGACAAGTTTTATTATCTAGTAGATTTTGTAGTTTTGGTTGTGCAACAACCTATTTCTACATTTTACCATGATCCTATCGTTTTAGGACATCCATTTCTTGCAACCTTGAATGCTCTGATCAATTAAAGAAGTGGAGTCCTCAAGATTACATTTGGTATCAAACTATGGAGATGAATGTTTTCAGTGTCTGCAAGATGTCTAAGGGATGTGATGATACAGAGTTGCAGATAGTTCATTAGGTTTCTGATATTACTCATTCGGAGTTATTTTTATGTTTGATTCAGAGAGCATGCTTGATGATGATCATTCCAAGAAGTCAATTGATTTTGTTGGTATAACTTCTACTAAGTTGAAGGATGAGGTATCTGATTCAGCTGAGTTAGTGGGTATAGATCATATTGGTAGATGGCATGGCCTTACATTTGAGATTATTGATTTTTCGGAAGCCATGCAACCATCTAAAGAAGAGTTTCCAACACTTGAGCTGAAGCCATACTTGCAAGAATGAAATATATTTTTTTAGGGCCAGTTGAGGGTACATACCCAGTGGTTATATCATCCCATTTGAGTTTGGAGTAGGAGGCATATTTATTAGCAGTGTTAAAGTAGCATAAGGGAGCTATAGGTCAAACTATTGCTGATATCAAGAGGAATGACCCCTCCATTTGCACTCGTAATATTTTTCTAGAGGGGAATCCTAAGCCAGTACGTGACACTCAGAGAAGACTTAATCCAACCATGAAGCAAGTAGTGAAGAAGCAAGTTTTAAAGCTTATAGTAGTTGGCATTATCTTTCCTATCTCCAATAGCAAGTAGATAAGTCCAACACAAGTAGTCCTAAAAAAATTTTGGTTTAACAGACCTTGAAAATGCTAAAGATGAATTAATTCCTAATAGGAAGATTACTAGTTGGCGCATGTCCATAGACTATCAAAATTTAAATTCGGTTAGTCAAAAAGATCATTTTCCCTTACCTTTCCTAGACCAAATTTTGGAAAATGTAGCTGGTAATGCTTTTTGTTGCTTTCTGGATGGCTTTTCTAGCTATTATCAAATTGCTATAGCTCGACAGGATTAAGAGAAAACTAGTTTCACTTGTCCTTTTGGAACTTCTGCCTTTAGAAGAATGTCATTTGGTTTATGTAATACACCTGTTAGTTTTCAGCGTTGCATGATGAAAATTTTCTTTGATATGCTTGATGACATGTATGGAGTGTTTATGGATGACTTCTCTATTTTTGGATGCTCCTTTAATGCGTGTTTGAAAAATATTTTTGTTGTCTTGACTATATGTGAGGAAAATAATCTATTGCTAAACTGAAAAAATGTTAATTCATGGTCACTAGTGGTTCAGTGCTTGGACATGTAGTTTCTAAATGTGGCATAGAAGTTCATGGGGCCAAAATAGAATTGATCTCCCAATTGCCTATTCCTAGGACAGTTAAGGACATTCTGTCATTCCTAGGTCATTGTTTTTATAGGCGTTTCATACAAGGCTTTAATAGCATTTCAAAATCACTTTGTGCTTTATTACAAAATGATGATGATTTTATTTGGACTGATGAATGTCACCATGCTTTTGATACTTTGAAGCAACACTTTATAGTTTCTCTTATTATGCAACCTCTTAGGTGGGACTCACCATTTGAAATTATGACTGATGATAGTGATTTTGCTTTATGTACTATGTTGGGCCAAATAGTAGATAACAAATCATCTATTATTTACTGTGCAAGTAGAACTTTAAATGACGTCCAAAAAAATTACGCCACCACTGAGAAAGAGTTGTTTGCTATTGTATTTGTTTTGGATAATTTTAGGAAATATATTATTAGATCTCTTGTTACTGTTTTTACTGACCATTCTGCTCTAAAGTATTTGTTGACATAGAAAGATGCGAATCCCATGTTGATCTGATGGATTCTATTATTGCAAGAGTTTAATCACATTATTAAGGACAAGAAGGAGGTCGAGAATGTTGTTGCGGACCGCTTGTCCCTATTGAAATGGGGAGAATCACCTACACCTTCTCCACCTTTGAAGGATGATTTTCCAGATGAGCAACTCTTTGTAGTGTCCCATGTCTCATCCCCCTTTCCCCTATTTTGACACTTGAGATATTTGATTGTTGGAGAATTAACTTTATGAGACTTTTTCCCTATTCTTGTGGCTATATTTACATAGTACTTGTTGTTGATTATGTTTCCAAATGGGTAGAAGCAATCCCATGTAAAACAAATGATCATAAGGTTGTACTTCAATTCTTTAAAGCCTCGTTTACTCGCTTTGGTATGCCTAAAGCCATTATTAGTGATGGGGGTTTGCATTTTTGCAACAAACCATTTCAAAACCTTATGCAAAAGTGTGTGGGGTGACCCACAAGGTTTCTACTCCATATCATCCCCAAATCAATGGCCAAGTCGAGTAGGCTAATATATAGATTAAACTTATTTTAGAAAAAACAGTCCCACCAGCCAGGAAAGATTAATCTTGATAATGCCAAGGGTTTAAGAAAGTTGTAGAGCTCCAAGTTAGATGAAGCTCGAAGGGATGCCTATGATAATTCTCACCTATGCAAGAAAAGAATGAAGGCTTTGCATTGTAAGAAAATCATCCCCAAGACTTTTAAGCATGATCTACAAGTTCTGCTATACAATTCTAGGCTCTACATCTTTCCTGCAAAATTAAAGTCTCATTGGAGTGGACCATACATTGTCCAAAAGTCCACCACCATGGTGCGATAGATGTTACTAATCCCAAAAATGGAAGCCCTTTCACTATCGATGAACAATGTCTCAAGCCATTCCTTGCTCTTTTTTTCACCAGAAGACGAGACTTTGCCATTATAGGATACTGAGGGAGTACTCTGATTTCTCTTCCTTTGCACTTTTATTTCCTTTCCTTGTTAAGTATTATTGTTAGTTGGCATTTTTATGTTTTTTTATTATGTTGTTTGTGGATATACTCATGGGAGTGTCAATGCCATGACACTACACCGTTTGTTTGCGATACTTTGAAAGTATTATAGTCTTAGAACTGCTTGATGTCTTAGTTGTGTCTAGTTTACTGTTTTCACTTGCGTGCCTTGTTTATTTACTTTCTATGTTCATATGCACCTTGTTTCTTGTTCCATTTATGGAGGACCATGTTTTGCACTAGTTGGGGTTGCTCAGTTGTTCTTATTGTGTTATATATATATTCAAATAAAAAATAAAAAATCTAGATTTTTTGTTGTGGAAGTCGTATGTTACGGTGAATCCTTAATTGCCTATGATGATAACTATGGACCGTGACTTGTTGTGGGAGGTATATATGATCCCTTGGCTTGTGCTTGACTTTTTAGATTGTCTTGTTTTGAAATTTAGATTCTTTCTCATTTCAAGCACAAGATCATGTAGTTTGGAAGTGTTGGATTTTTGGAGAAGTTATGCTTGATGTTAATTAATTGATTTCACAAGCACTAGAACTCACTTGATGAACTCTTAAGGTGAAATCCTAGTCCACACTTTGATTGATGAGATGACATAGGCCTTCTTTGGTTGTTTGAGCCTTATTTCTAGCCAACGGTACTTAAAATGATTCCCTAGTTGTCCCCTTTGAGCCTAATGATAACCTTTTGTTTGGCACCTATATATGTACCTAGATAGAACAAAAAATTTCTCTATGCATCACCCGCATAAGTCGAATGTACATGTTTTTGGTGAAATGCTCATGCGTATCATCTTGCAATGGTTTGAGTGGTGTTTTTATATATGATAATTGGTTGTGAGGGTGAATATTTGTAAAGGTATTGATTACAAAAAAAAAAACAAGAAGAAGAAGAAGAAAAATTAATTAAAAAAATGGCATTACCCTAGTTCATAAAATGCAAATATTCAAGTTTGGGGTGTGCTTGATGGACAAAAGGTCAAATGCCACAAATAAAGTCAAAGTGGCATGAGAATATATGTTAAAAAAATAGTAAAAGAGGAAAATAAAGAAGAAAAGAGAAAAGGAGAGTGGACAAGTGAGATGAGGAAGTTTTTGGGCATCCATGAGTATGTGGATCATTTTTCATTGACATGTATATTTGAGTTATGGTTTGAGCCTAAAATATTCATTTTTACCTACCCTTAACCTCAACCTTACGTTATGTGCTTGTAAAGTCCTATTGGATCATTGGTCATGTGTTGGGCTATATTAGTGGAGAGATTTTTGAAAAAGTAAGCATATGTCGGCTTGCACTTCATGTTTGAAATTATTTTGATGAAGCATTCTTGTACTCTGTAATATGAATTCATGGCATGGACATTCTACATGCCAAGAGGAGTGCGATTTCAAAATGAAGCAAACTTTTTAGTTAAAATCAAGACTTGGTTGAGATTTGTGTTTTCTCGCATCTTTGTCATGTGTTTATTCTAAGGATTAACCATTTGAAGAAAAACTTCTCAATGGATGCTTCATACACACACTCTCCTGGTTTTGTGGTCTTCTTTGAGTTTTACCCTATAAAATTCATCCAAATATGTTTACGCTATTTTTCTTGAGGACTAGCAAAATGCTAGTTGGGGATTGTGATTGGGATGAGTATTTGCACATATTATTGGCACTGAAAGAATGAATTTTTTGAGTTTTTAGCATAAAAGTCACATTTTAGGTTTGATTTGCCGAAATTCGTTTTATGGAGCCAATAATGAATTTGACACTTTAGCATAGTTGTTTTAGACATATTTGATGTGTGTGAATGACTTTTTTAGATTTCGGATCAACCGGGATAGTTTCGGAAGAGTGGAAAGCCAAAAATACTGTTGTTGAACAATCTGCACAAGAAGTTTCTCATCAACTTTTGAAGGTGAATATGATTGAATTTCTACTACAAAGTTGAAGTAGACATCCAAATATTTCCAACGAGTATTCATACGCATAAATACATTGAGAATTGAAGTGTGTGGAATTTAAAGAAATTGTTTTGAACAATTCCAGTAATTCGGGTTTTGTGATTTTTAGTCAATTTTTTAAGGGCAAACTTGTCTAAATGCTTTTTTGACCAATGTGCTTTGTTTGTATAAGGGTAAAAGAGTATTTTTTGCTAGGAGGAACCCTAATAGCAACAAAAACACAAGTTTTTGTGTCGGGAAAAGGTGGTTGTGGGATTGTTCACGATAAAAACTTCTCTGTGGTTATTCTTGCTGGTTTTTACTAATAGTTCTTCATTTTTATGGGTTTTGCTAAGAGATATTTGCGAGAGATTGATAGAGACTTTGGAGTATTGGCCAACTCAAGGGAAGAAGAACCCAATCTTATAAAGCTTGAGAAGAGCCCAAGAAAGAAAGACTCCAACTTGATTTGTAGATCAAGAATCTCACGATTTTTTACATCAACTACTTCGATTTGTTTCCCTACCCTTTGAATAGTTTAAATTGATGCATAGTTTGGTTGATTCTACTTTATACGCCATTTTGAATTGTTGGATGTTTATGGATTGTTGGATTATTTGGATTGTTGGATGATTTAGTTTAGTTTAGTTTGGTTTGATTTGACTTTCTATGCCATTTAATTTGGTGATGAAATTTCTTAAGGTTTCGCTTATGACTACTTAAGGGTTTTATTCTTGTTATGGTTATTTTTGCATTCTAGACTAGATTACTTAGTTTCCTTATTGTGATTTATATTTTCGTCTTTTCAATTAGCATAGTTTCAAACTCAAACCCCCAAGAGGGAAAACCTGAATCTAGTCTATGGCTAGTGCAATTTTGTTCTACCTTTGCATTGTGAGTACTTTAGGTTTTAATTATTCAAAAAAAAAGAGAAAAAAGAGCGAATTGAGCATCGATTTTTTTGGAGATGATTTAGGTTTGTCGTAATTTGTACAAGAAAACTCCTACACTTGGGTTAGCATTTAGCTTCTCGGTTTCTAAGCTAGTCAATCTACCATGATGTATTAGGACTATAATCTTTTAATTAATTTTTAAATCAAACCATTTACATTGCTATTTTGAAACCAATCTGAATTTACCGATCAAATGTTTACATTCTCCCAAAAAATTTTCCTATTCGTTGTAAATTGTATTGCATTCTCACAGAAATCTGAAACGCTTTCCTCCAAAAATTACTACTCTTCTATACGCTACACTTGGGGTAGTACACACGTTTAGGTGTCGGTCATATACCAAATAAACTCATCTAAAAAAAAGGAAGGTAATCGAGAAAACTTGCTATACTTGGGTTACTCCAGTTTGCGTGGAAAGATAACTCGCCACCCTTAAATAATGGGAGTTGAACAAAAATATAGTTTGTTCTCCAATCATAGTTGGAAGATGCATATTTTGAGGCCAGCATCCCTTTTTGAACATGAGATAACATAGCCCATGATGGTAAAGATAAAAAAAGATGTGGGAGGATATTAAATTAGAAAAAAACCAAAGAGTTTTAGGCTAAACAACCTGGAAAAATGTCAAAGTAACAAAATAAAAAAAATCAAAGTAGAAGGAAAGAGGATCGTAGCGACATATTTTCTAACAGTGATAGAAATAGCAAACTCTCCCCAAAAAGGATTAGGAGATTCCCTAGCTGAAACTTAACATCCATGGGAATGAGCGCTATATAAACATCCTTTCATTCTCTACCCCGACAATAGAGAATTGACACTCAAGGGGTTGGTCGGCTTCAAGGCACCATCATGTGTTATTGTAACCATCAAATTTGGGGAAGGAAACCAAGGAGTAGATCCAGAGATATATCCTCATATGAGAGATGTTTCCTGACTCACCCAAAATAGGTAAGTGGATTTACGCTTTCCTAAGTGCAGGTTTGTCAAAATAATAATAGGAGTGAATCCCAAATTGGCTCACAAAGACTTTTGGTTTCAGCTTGGGTCTATGGATTATTGACCTAACTACTAATTAAATATGACATTCATAATGTCAAGTGGTGGCAAAATTGTACTAATCATTGGTTAGATTCGATTTTCCCTCTTGGGGTGATTGATTGAACTAAACCCTAATATGCAAAAAATAAAATGGAAACTAAACTACTGCAGAAAAATCGGAATCAAAATCAACACATCTAAACATAACATAATCATTAAAGCGGAAACTAAATCGGAATGGAAAATACTCAAGTAGATTGAACTAGAATTCAAGAATCCAAATATGATAACTAAATGAAATAGCAATATGTAAAGAGAGTTTAGAAATCAAATCAATATCGAGAGTTGAGTCAAAATGGCTTTCCAATCTACAAATAGAGGTTGAAGCAACTCCAACTTGGGCTCTTCTCAAGCTCTACAAAGTGGAAGAACTTCTTCTTCTAGTTTGTTGGGTCTCCAAAACTCCTAGCAAACTTCTTTGGGATGATTTTTGAACTCCAACAAAGCACCAAAATGAAGAACAAGCAAGAGAGAACAAAACCCTAAGATGAATTGCGATTTTTGGCTAAATGAATGTTGTTACGAGAATGGGGTCTCAAGACCCTTAAAACCCTAATAAAAGTGTTAAAAGACCATCCTAACCCATTACAAATAAGTCTCATTTGTCAAAAATACATTTAGACAAGTTTGCCCTTAAAAAATTGACTAAAAATCATAAAACCCAAATTATTAGAACTGTTCGATACAACAACTTTTTTTGAATTTCATAGACTACAATTCTCAATGGATTAATTCCTATGAATACTCATTGGAGAGCTTTGAATGTCTAATTCAACATTGTAGAAGAAAGTTTCTTCAAATTTGATCATATTCACCATCAAAAGTTGATGCGAAACCTCTTGCGCAGATTGTTCAATAACAATTTTTGAATTCTTACTCTTCCTTCTTTGGTCGTCTGGACGGTGAACAGTGCTGTCCGGACGGTGATACTTGAAATCACCTCTACCCTCCTTTCTTCTTGAAGCATCTTGACGCCTTCTGATACGTGTCTGGACGGATGACAGTAAACTCCAAATTTCAGCTCCTTAATTCTTTATTCTTCTCAAAATGATCCCAATCAATCTGGAGCCTACAAAACCCATTCAAACAAGTCACAAGTGACTGAAACAAACTCAAACAAGTGTCAAAACCATTTTTAGGTTGATAGAACCAAATTCGGTACATTGAAACCCAAATGCTTAAGAGATATCATTTTCACATCTTTTAACCACTATACCCAAAACTTGGATTTTCAATCTCTAAGCTACCAAACAAACTTGACCCACTACAAAACACCTAAAATGACTATGTCAAAGTGTAAAATTGTGCATTGGCTCATTAACACGGATTTCGGCAACTCAAACCTAAAATGTGGCTTTTAAGCATTAAAACGCAAGTTTTCTTCTTTCAAACTCCACAAAAATATATGAATTATCATTCCAATCATTTCCTCCTCAAATGAGGGGAATCATTGACAAGCATTCCCGATGAAAAAGCCCTTGCATTTTCTAAAATATGATCGAAACTATTGAAGGAGAAAAAGAAGATATCTTGTACGTTGAAAGAAGAGAAGAGAAATAACCTAGAAGAAGGGATTGCTCAGAAGAATATTTAGTTTGGACAAACTAAAGCTGCTTGGGGCCCTAAATTCAAGAAACACAAAGAATAAGCGACAACCCTCCATTATTTATGGGCAATGATCATCTCTCGTCAACAACTGAGATAAAGGGACTCTACACATTCTCATGTCTAAACCCTTCTTCTTGGGCCCTTCATCTCTTCAAATCTAAGCCATTAATCTCATCTAAGTTATTCTACTCATTTGATTCGTTCATCTCTCCACATTAACACTTGCATCGGTAAACACAAAAGCAGTAATTATAGACATGCCCTAATCAATGTAAATTGAACAAGTGCAGGTTTGTGGAGCATACTGTTGGTTTTTTTCCTTTTAAATTAAAAATAAAAATAAAGATAATTGAAAATTTTGAGATAAGCATGTGATGTGTTTGAAGTCTTTTGTTTTATTTAATGGATTTTTACTTTAGTTAAAACACTTGGTGGATAAATACTTAATGTCATGTGGAGTCTCTTGTGGATAAATAACCAATCTCAATTAGAGACTTTTGTTTTATCTTTTTTTGTAGGATATAATTTTACATATATTATCATAATCTAGAGAAGCGTATCAAGATCATTATGGGGCACTATATACGAAGCGGCTATCAAATGTTAATATTACCGGAAGCAATGCTTAATACCCAAATATATGAGCTTCGGTCTTTGTTTTAATGGTGAGATTTTTCATGTAAATTGAGAGAGATTAGTTTGAGTAAGAAAGTTTCGAATTTTCTTTGTTTATTTGGTGATCCATTGAAGACGTTCAATGACAGTTCTTGGTGGAGTCAATGTTGGTCATCTTTATGGAGTTGAAATCTTCTAGATGAACTAGAAGCATACTCATCCTTCGTGGATTGAGTTGAGATTTTAAACAGAAACTAAATGAATGGGATGTACGAGCTATGTGTTTAGGTCAAAAATAGGGTTGTACTCTTGATTTGTGATTAGTGGATTGTTTATCAAGGTTGGTCGCTCATAGACTCAAACTTTTTTCCAATAAGGTTTCGTCGATAAAATCATGGTGTTCTGATTTGTTTTTATTTTCTGCATTTTAGTTTCCATATTTATTGACTAACGATCTTGGCGAGAAATACCGAACTTTCAAATACGATTATAAAAAAATGCTCTACACTAAGCATTAGACACGTTGCAACTATTAAAGACACCACATCTTATCTAAGCTAACATAGGTACTTGACACCCCAAAGCTCGATTATCATCGGGGTGCTTGTATTCCTCAATCAAGTCAATATCTTCGAGGTTTATATCTCAATAATGCCAAATGGAGTATTACAAATAGACCAAGAAATCTTACTCAAAGTCCACAAAGGAATATAATTCACCAGGAGGAATCATCCTCCAATAGGAAACCAAACGAGAACGTTTTCCAATATAACTAGAATTTCCTAAAAATAAGAATCATCTCCACGAAGGAGTAGGACTTCTCTAGGACTATAGAAGAGCAGCTCCACCAAGTCTATTTTAATACATAATTTATTGCCTTCAATAGATACTTGAGAGTAGGGATGAAATAGAGTCGGGTCGAGCCAAGCTTTGACAAGCCCTGGGCTCGGCCGTTTTCTATGAAATTAGGCCCGATCCCTACAGGGTCTCAAATGACAGAACTCGAGATTCACTTGTTTTAAAATTTTAGGCTCGAGCTTGTATATATATATATATACACACACTGTAACACCCCGACCTAAATGACAGGGGAAATTTTAAGAAATTTAGATTTGACACATTTTACGAAGAAATTAGAGTAAAAATTGGAATCAATATAGAGAGAAATCTAAATTGATTCAAAGTAATTTTAATAAATTATGCAAGAAAAATAAAATAAAAGTACGGGGCACAAGAATCGCTCAAATCAGAGTTGAAATGAAAATATGATGAATTTCTACAAAAATATTAGAATAGGGAATTGGAATATATTCAGTGGCAGGTACGTAATTACGGATGGGTGTTATGTGTAATTAAACATAAAATGGAAGGGTGAAAAGGTAATAGAGGCTAAAAGAAAAATAAAATAAAATAAGTTTGATTGCACGCAAGTCGAGGATGCCCTAAAACCAGAATATCGAAACAGTCATGGGAGGCGGCGACGAAAACCCGGATCGCCTTTCTGGCGACAGTTGGGGACGTGGTAGGAAAGAATACGAACGGTCATGGCGAGACGAATTGAATTATGTCATTTTTGGATGGAATGGGATCTGTTTGGACAGTCAACGACGGAGGGGAAGCTTGCAGGTCTAGTCAGTTGGAGCCGGAATCTACTTATCTCCGACAACTTCTCAGGTAAAGGATTACGGGAACGAGGTCAGCGCGTCATAACCGGTCAACCGGTATCAGGCATGACCCTCACCGCGCAGTCAATGGCGATGACCCGGCCTGGGCTGTGATCGGGTCTTCTAGACCCGCGACCAGTGACAATCGGGTCGAGTTGACCCAGTTGGTTATTAATTTAAATAACTAAGGATTAAATAATTGTATTAATTTAATTGTATTAGGTTAAATGTAGTAATTTAATAGTGATAATAAAATAAAGTGACTAAAAGTTAATGGTATTAATAAATGAATTAAATATTGTGGGATTAATAAATAATTGTGGGTATTGTATGGGTTTCAGGAACTCATCTTTGTAATTAAATTATTGGGATTACGAGAGCATATCGCAGTAAGTAGTACTCAACTGTATTACGGAACTTTGTGATCTGTGAATTTTATGTGCTATTATTTGTACTGATTGTGATGTCTATTTGACTATGTATGATGATAGTTTGTACTGATGGGATGTTTTCATGAGATCGAATTGGTGATGACTTGAATAAATGTGAACTGTGATATAAATGATTTATTTATGTTATAGCTATATGTGCTGTTTGGTTACCATGACTGGATGACAAAACTGTTATGATATTCTCTGTAGAATGTGATGTGTACGGTTATATGCTTGAATTGAATATGGTGATAAGACTGATATGATGATGGTTTTGGTGTTCTTGAAGGTGATGTGTTGCATATAATTTGCTGATATATTAATTATTGTTCATAAGCACGATGCATTGCATTACATGAAATGGAAAAGTTCGGTTTAAGGAATGAGGATGAAAACAAAAAGATTCACAATAGTATACTTAGATGATATTAATGGGATGTTAGTGATTAGTTGAAATATATATGATGAGGCTCTTATTTCAGATTAGGTCAAATATATATATATTGGTTGGAATTGCTTCTTGAAGTGGATCGGTTTTAAATAGGGGGTGTGTTTATACTGTAATATAAGTAGCGTTCTGGACTACAAGCCGTGATTTAGGGTTTCGTGGGACGGGGCGTTCCACACACTCACACACTAATACACACATATATGTTATTCAAATATATATATTATACGTACATCTATATATATTTATACATATATATATATTTATACATATGTTTTATAAATACATATACTAATATACACGTGTATATTATAATTTATATGTTTACATATATAGGGCCTAGGGCTTTAGGGCTGGGCTTCTTCAAGTCCGGGCTCGGCCCTAAACCCTATACCGACTCAATATCAGGTCCAAGCTCGACTCTTTTGCATTATGACCAAAGCTCGGGTAGAGCCTCAAACAAGATAGCTGCGAGCAACCCTCGGATGGCCCAACCCATTTTCATCCCTACTTGAGAGCCCGATCTTCAAGTTCTCAATATTTTGTTCTCTCATGTTATGAACTAAGTATTGAAGTATCTTTCCTGGGGAACACACTTAGAGGACCTCTTAATTTTTTTTTGCTCACCTTATAGCGAATTTGAAGCACGTAGTTATCAGCAACCAAAGAGCCTGCTCTGCCATCACTGATACGTCTGTCAACCGAATATGATTTAAACGTCTTCACATTATGATATTATGAGAAAAATACTCTATAATATATTTGAAACCATGATTTTAGTTTTACAAATAAATTGTAGTAAATTATAACAAAGAATGGTATCCCCTATCTCTGATAACATAGTTTGGCTTGCTTACAAACCTCTGTATTCACCACAAAAATAAACATACAATTAAATGAGATTGACTTCATTGATTCAATGAAATGAGATTTCATATAATTGTTTTTAGCATTACAAGTTATTTATTTTCTATAGGTGACAAATATTACATGTCTTTGGTACATCAACCAAAAAACTAGGCACATGAGTAGGCTTGTTCATCATGGTACTACCAAGTATCAACACTAAGCATTCACAATGGTTTTTTTTACTGGGGTCAACAAAACGTACTGTGATATATGTTTTGTTGATGTGACTGAGCCAACAAGATATATTGGTATAACATTGTAAATTTTTTGACTTGATATTTGATGTAATAAAGGTGAGAATCAATATTATAGGTGAGAATCAAATGTCTGTATAAGAGATATGGGTCCCACAAATTGAGAAAATAAAGCGATAGTACCAAAATAATCCTACCAATCCAAACATGACATGTGTCACATAAAGATCTAGTCCGGCTATGTCTGAACCATCTCGATCGGCACAAAAGGTGATCTCAAAGATACCAATGAAGCTATCTACTTTGATTATCCCATTTTAGGATAGCTCGGCCATACTCACCCCAAAGGTCACCTTGGTCATCCTTCTCAGAGGACACCTTGGTCGGTCTCTATATGGACACCTTGGTCTCAACCAGTGTGCGTCATACAATAGGTGACTCAACTCTCAAGAATCCAAATCCTACTAGAAGAAGAATCCCGACAAGACTATATCTTTGATAAACACGCTTAGGGATAAGAGAGGGAGAGTTGGACTCCAAATATAACTAGGACTTTCCAACCCTTATAAAAGAAGCCTCGATCACAAAAGTAAAATCTTAATGATAGCTTTGCTATTATTCCTAAAGTTGAGAGAGCCCCAAAGTTTGAGCCCTCCTAATTGCTAACTATCGTACTAACTTGAGCATCAGCGTGGTCCCACACGAGAACATATCTCTCCTCCAGGTAGCTAACATTTTCTTACTATGTAGGCTATTCATCTCAAAAACATGTCTAACCAAACTGATTATAGTCCACCTTGGATGCACAATTTTGACATTATCAGTTTAGCATCGTCTGTGGAAAGGAAAAAAAACTTCTCAAAAGAGGCTAATACCGGTCAGGCCTAGGAGAACCAAAATGATAACAACTAATCATGAGACGTCCACCACGGGAGGACAAGATGAAAAGACCGTGTTGCCACCTCCAAAATAAGTTCATCATGTGGGGCTATTCAGGACACAAAGGCATACTCTAGTAGTGCCGCCTCTGCCACTCAATCCACTTGTCCCTGCTGGTACTCAACTAGGGATGTCAACGGAGCGGGTACCCCTTCGCCCGTCCCTGTACCCGTTAAAAAATTCTTACCCATACCCGTTAAAATACTCGTTGGGTATTTTAATTATTGGCTCATCCTCGTACCCGTTGGGGCGGGAAATCCCCGTTTATTTACCCGCCCCGCCAATTCATGAGTTTTATACAAACATATAAATAAATAAATAAATAAATACTTAAATAAATAAATACTTTTACTAAAAAAATTAAATATATGCCAATTATATATTTTTATGAATTTTTTTTATTGATTTGTTCTTGTTAATTTTATAAATAATAACATATATATTAAAAATAATATACATATATATAATTAATAATATATACGGGTATGAGGCGGGTTGGATTTCAACAAACCCGCCCCGCTATTTTCCCCACGAAAATACCCGTACCAGTTACCCGACCCGTTAATTAACAGGTCATACGTACCCATATAATTTGGGGCGGGTTGTGCGGGTACCCGTTGGGTATGGATATTTTTGACATCCCTATACTCAACAAGCACACATAATAATCATGTAGGACAACAACCCAAGCAATCAACTCTTCTCTTCACCTCTGAAAGGTACATCCAACTATTCCAACAAATCCAAACCCTCATTAAGATAATGCAGAGCAATCCCAAGGAGCCCGAAGGACCAAGGTAACCCAAAACCCTTAGACTAAAACAACATCCCATAGGTATGATAAGAATAAGCACTCCAATTTTGGCACTAAAAAGATAGGTTTGAGAGAAACCCAAGATAGATAGTCGACAAAAAGTAAAAAAGGGACACCAAGATGACGTACATTCCAAAGAATGTTGATAAACACCTTTAGAGATGACATAGTAGTCTTATATATGGGTGATTAAATTTTGTCAATGTTGGAAATATTTCTTTATTGAATAAATATTGACATTTGATGTATTGAGCTAGTTATGTATGGAGACTTGTATGCAGTCAACAAGGAATCCATTGCCTCAAAATAAATGAGTAAAATATCCTATGTGATCCAGATATCCTTGGCTGATGTTACATGATTAATGAAAAGGTGTTTTCAATAATTATTTGTTTGTCAATAAATTATTGGATTTGGACATATGATTGAGTTAGTGAATTTGATGGATATCCATGATCCTCACTCAATTGGGATATTGTATAGTGGAAGGATTCAATTACATGGTAATCGTAATTAAATGTTCATATGAAAGTATTCATCACTGATTGAGTAGTCACAATATGTTGTTAGTCGTCACTCATGATTTATAAAAAATGATTAAAATATGTTTTAATTAATATCAAAGAGTTTGATATAATTCTTATTGCTAATCAGTAATGAACCTAGAAAGTCACACATAAATTGTTCTGCTAAAGGTTGGAAAGGAGAACTGTGTGAATTCGATAATTTACATGTGATGAAAATAATCGAATTATTAATTGAATGAGGTTTATTGTAAATCGGGTTGGATCCGATTAATTAAAGGATACTGCTAGCACAGTAGCCCTTAATTAAATATGTGGGTCCGTGTTTCAATTAAAGTTTGCAAAAGTGATTGCTGACTGAATTATATGCCGACACCACTTTCTTCAATTATATAATGTTGTAAAGGTTACAACATTATAATGGAACGCAGAGATATCAATTTGATATAAATCAAAAGAAAAGAACAGAAAATCTAATTTGAGAAATTTTCTCCTTTTGGTGCGTGACACCGGAAAACTTTTGGCAACCATTGGTTTTGTGATTCCGGTAGACTGACTAGAGGGTTCTATACTATCGGAGATCTACTGGAGCAATTTGATCAGGCACAAATCAAGATGTAATGCTTTCGCTATGTGTAATAAGCATACCGTTTGCTAACATGATCAACCTACCAAGAAAGCAGAATTAGCCTTACCACTTGGTACAACAGTTATAACCCTCTAAACTCCTCATTGCACAACGTACCCATGGAGATAAGTGAGCGAAACCTGATCAGATGGCTGAAGAGGATGAGAGCTTCTGCCGAAATGAGGAGCTCGAATAAGTACTGTAGGTTCCACAATTACCATGACCATAACATTGATGGTTGAGGACAGTTGAAGAATGAGATAAATGATCTCATAAAGAGGGGATATATGAAGAAGTATACCTCTGATAGAGAAGAGAAAATAAGGAAAAAAATTATAAAGATGATGATAGAAGGTGGGCAAGTATACAAGATGACTCATCTAGGCACGAGAGGGATAATTGTTGCACCAAGAAGAAAATTATCATTTCAACATTCAACATTCAATATTCAACATTCAACATTCAACATTTTTAACAATGGTAGGTTGCCTAATTCTTGTAAATTACAAGATTGACATCACTCTAAGCCTATATAAAGGCATGATCTCTCATTTGTAAGACACACCAAAAAAACAAAAAACAAGTGTTTGAGAGAGAAAGAGAGAGGTGAGAGTGAGGGAGAAAAGAGAGGTTTTGTGTTGAGAGGGTTTTAGTTTTTTCTCCTAGTTTCAAGAGAGAGTGTCATTGTTCTCTTCTTGTTACATTAGAGAGAAGGTTGTAATCATCTACTCCATAGTGAATTCTTCTATACTGGTCCGTGGTTTTTACCCTGTTCATTAGGGGTTTTCCACGTAAAATCTGTGTGTCCAATTTCGCCTTTCTTATTTCAAGTTCATTGGAAGCTGCAATCCTGCTCGATCCGGACCGTCAATTTACAACAAGTGGTATCGGAGGGATTGGTTGGTTCGGGATTTGCTTGTTCTCTTGAAAATCTGAGTATGCTCTGTGGTTGCAGCATTGTCTGACCTTCCACATCAGAAAAGTTTTCTTGAGATTTTTGATCAAGTATTCGTGGTACGGTTGTGTGGAAGTACTATCTAAAAGAAGTTCTGTCTAGGAAAGTGCGGTTATTTAATTGCGCGCCGTTTTAAACGGAAGGCCCCCACTCTTTCCTGGGAACTAATTTGGAGGTACTATTCACGGTACTGTTCACAAAGTACTTGATTGTGATAAAAAGCAATGGCAGCGAAACATGAAATTGAGAAGTTCAATGGGAGTAATTTCTCATTATGGAAATTGAAGATTAAGGCTATCTTGAGAAAAGATAACTGTCTGGCGGCTATTGATAATAAGCCCACTGGAGTCACAGATGAAAAGTGGAGTGAAATGGATGGCATCGCAATTGCCAATCTTCATTTGGCATTATCTGATGGTGTACTTTCAAGTATAGAAGAAAAGAAAACTGCAAAGGAAATCTGGGATCATCTCACCAAACTATATGAGGCGAAGTCTCTCCACAACAAGATTTTTCTGAAGAGGAAACTCTACACTCTTCGTATGATTGAATCTACTTCGGTGACAGAGCACATCAACTCATTGAATACTATGTTTTCTCAACTCACATCGTTGGGATATAAAGTAGAACCAGTTGAACGTGCGGAACTTTTACTCCAAAGTCTACCAGACTCATATGATCAACTCATCATCAACCTCACTAACAATGTTCTCACGGAATACCTAGTCTTTGATGATATTGCCGCTGCTATTCTGGAAGAAGAAAATAGGCGCAAAAACAAGGAGGACAGGTTGGCCGGTTCACATCAAGTTGAGGCTTTAACGATGGAAAGAGGGAGACCAATGGAACGTGGCTCAAGTGGGAGCCAAAATCATGGCAGGTCCAAATCAAGGAGTAAGAAGAATTTTAAATGCTACTTTTGTGGCAAGAAAGGACACCTGAAGAAGGATTGTTGGAAGAAGAAGAACGAAGAGAAGAACTCTCAAGGAAATGTGGCAAGTACCCCAGATGATGGTGAAATTTTATATATTGAAGCAATGCCGATCACAGAAGGTGAAAGGAACTTTAGTGATACCTGGATTATTGATTCAGGTGCTACATGGCACATGACCTCACGAAGAGAATGGTTTCATCAGTATAAACCAATCTCAGGAGGATCAGTGTTCATGGGTAATGATCACATCCTGAAGATTGTCGGCATTGGAACTATCAAACTAAAAATGTATGATGGGACTGTTTACACTATCAAGGAGGTGCGACATGTGGAGGGCCTGAGAAAGAATCTATTGTCTTTGGGACAAATAGATAGTCTCGGTTACAAGATCCAAACTCAAGATGGGATAATGAAAATTATTCGGGGCGCACTTGTGGTTATGAAGGCAGAAAAGCTGAATTCAAATTTATACAAGCTAAAGGGAGAAACTATACTTGAAGCAGAAGCATCTGTTGTATCAAGTAGTTCAAAAGATGAACCTGCAATGAAGTGGCATCTCAAACTCGGACATATGTCTGAACGAGGATTGAGAATTCTTTCCGAGAAGAATTTACTCCCTGGTCTTACAAAGGTGTCATTACCCTTTTGTGAGCATTGTGTTACAAGCAAGCAGAATAGATTGAAATTCAGTCTATCCAGTTCCAGAAGCAAGGATATTCTAGAACTGATTCACTCTGATGTGTGGCAAGCACCGGTGATATCTCTGGGAGGAGCAAAATACT
Organism: Euonymus europaeus; assembly: GCA_963580455.1. Lineage (NCBI taxonomy): Eukaryota > Viridiplantae > Streptophyta > Magnoliopsida > Celastrales > Celastraceae > Euonymus > Euonymus europaeus. Next base: position 16,928,723 of record OY756968.1, on the reverse strand, counting down.
TTGTCTCATTTATAGATGATTATTCCAGAAGATGTTGGGTGTATCCTATCAAGAGGAAGATGGATGTGTTTCCAGTCTTCAAAATATTCAAAGCCCGGGTGGAACTTGAATCTGGTAAAAGGATCAAGTGTTTGAGGTCTGATAATGGAGGAGAATACACTGGCGATGAGTTTGATGTTTTCTGTAATAAAGAAGGCATCAAAAGACAGTTCACTACAGCATACACTCCTCAACAAAATGGAGTGGCAGAGCGGATGAACAGAACCTTGTTAGAAAGAACAAGGGCAATGTTGAGAACTGCAGGCCTAGCAAAAGGCTTCTGGGCAGAGGCAGTCAAAACCGCCTGTTATCTAATAAATCGGTCACCTTCGACTGCAATTGAATTGAAGACACCGATGGAGATGTGGACGGGTAAACCAACTGATTATTCAAAACTCCATACATTTGGAAGTGTTGTGTATGTGATGTTCAATGCCCAAGAAAGAACGAAGTTGGATCCAAAATCCAGGAAATGTATATTCTTGGGGTATGCTGATGGAGTTAAGGGGTATCGCCTATGGGATCCCACTGCCCATAAGGTTATTATCAGCAGGGATGTTATCTTTATAGAAGATAAACTCAAAGATAAAAGTGATGATAGCACGGAAAAAAAAAATTCAGAGACTACAATAGTTCAGACGGAAAATAAGTCTAAGAACGAAGTTGCTTCTGAAGCAGCGCCAGAGCATGAGGTAGAAGAACATGTTGAGTCCGAGACTCAAGTTGAGGCTCCTACCGAGGTTCCAAAAATTCGGCGGTCAACTCGAGAGAAAAGACTGCCAGCTTGGCACTCAGAGTATGTTACGGAGTGCAATGTTGCATACTGTCTTTTAACGGAGGATGGAGAGCCATCAACTTTCCATGAAGCTAGAAACAGTTCAGATGCATCTCTGTGGATGACAGCAATGCAGGAGGAGATTGAAGCTCTCCATAAAAACAACACTTGGAATCTTATATCATTGCCACGTGGAAGAAAAGCCATTGGTAACAAATGGGTTTACAAGATCAAGCGAGATAGCAATGATCAGGTGGAACGTTATCGTGCTCGATTGGTGGTGAAAGGATATGCTCAGAAAGAAGGCATTGATTTCAACGAGATATTTTCTCCGGTGGTTCGACTTACAACAGTCAGAGTAGTCCTGGCTATGTGTACATTTGACTTACATTTGGAGCAGTTAGATGTTAAAACTGCATTTCTTCATGGAGAACTTGAAGAAGAAATTTATATGCTTCAACCAGAAGGTTTTGCCGAAGAAGGCAAGGAGAACTTGGTTTGCAGGTTGAACAAATCTCTGTATGGTCTCAAACAGGCGCCGAGATGTTGGTATAAGAGATTTGATTCCTTCATTATAAGCCTTGGGTACAATAGACTGAGTTCAGACCATTGTACATACTACAAAAGGTTTGAGGAAGATAATGACTTCATTATCTTGTTGTTGTACGTGGATGACATGTTGGTAGCAGGCCCCAACATAGATCGAGTCCAAGAATTAAAGGCACAGTTGGCTAGGGAATTTGATATGAAGGATCTGGGACCAGCAAACAAGATTCTAGGGATGCAAATTCACCGAGACAGAAATAGCAGAAAGATTTGGCTTTCACAAAAGAATTATTTGCAAAAGATCTTGCGGCGTTTCAACATGCAAGGTTGCAAGCCAGTTTCTACCCCACTTTCTGCTAATTTCAAGTTATCCTCAAGTATGTGTACTAGCAATGAAGCAGAGAGGATGGAGATGTCTCGAGTACCGTATGCATCAGCAGTGGGGAGTTTAATGTTCGCTATGATATGTACAAGACCAGACATTGCACAAGCAGTGGGAGTGGTTAGTCGATATATGGCGAATCCTGGTAAAGAGCATTGGAATACTGTGAAGAGGATTCTGAGATACATCAGAGGAACCTCAGATGCTGCATTATGTTACGGAGGATCCGAATTTACTGTCAGGGGTTATGTGGATTCAGATTTTGCGGGGGACCTTGATAAAAGGAAATCTACTACAGGCTATGTGTTTACACTTGCAGGAGGAGCTGTAAGCTGGGTTTCAAAATTACAAACTGCTGTGGCTCTGTCTACAACAGAAGCAGAATATATGGCAGCTACACAAGCTTGCAAGGAAGCTATTTGGTTACAAAGGTTATTGGAGGAGCTCGGGCACAAACAAGAGAAAATGATTTTGTTTTGTGACAGTCAGAGTGCCTTGCATATTGCAAGGAATCCGGGCTATCATTCAAGAACGAAGCACATAGGAGTTCAATATCACTTTGTTCGTGAAGTAGTGGAAGATGGAAGTGTGGATATGCAAAAGATTCACACAGATGAAAACCTAGCAGATGTGATGACCAAGCCGATCACCACTGACAAGTTTCAATGGTGTAGATCCTCATATGGTCTAGCGGATACATAAGCAAGCATGGAGGATCAGTGTAGAAAGAATGATGTGGAGACATGATAGACTCTCAATCAAGTCTCCAAGTGGGAGAAATGTTGCACCAAGAAGAAAATTATCATTTCAACATTCAACATTCAATATTCAACATTCAACATTCAACATTTTTAACAATGGTAGGTTGCCTAATTCTTGTAAATTACAAGATTGACATCACTCTAAGCCTATATAAAGGCATGATCTCTCATTTGTAAGACACACCAAAAAAACAAAAACAAGTGTTTGAGAGAGAAAGAGAGAGGTGAGAGTGAGGGAGAAAAGAGAGGTTTTGTGTTGAGAGGGTTTTAGTTTTTTCTCCTAGTTTCAAGAGAGAGTGTCATTGTTCTCTCCTTGTTAAATTAGAGAGAAGGTTGTAATCATCTACTCCATAGTGAATTCTTCTATACTGGTCCGTGGTTTTTACCCTGTTCATTAGGGGTTTTCCACGTAAAATCTGTGTGTCCAATTTCGCCTTTATTATTTCAAGTTCATTGGAAGCTGCAATCCTGCTCGATCCGGACCGTCAATTTACAACAATAATACTAGAATCATTGGGGTTATAGTAGAAGGATTAACTGCTGAGGAAAAAAGTTTCTCAAAAGAAAGAGCCTTTATCAATGAGAATATCCCCCCAAGACCAAGAAGTCCAGAAGGGATAAAGAAAATATCACCTTCTTTAAAAAAGATAAGGAAGGAATCCAGGTACACCATGACGATGCTATAGTAGTCCAGTCAGTCATGGTGCTGAAAATCTTGGTGGACAATTAGAGTGCAACAAACATCTTGTTCTACCATGCCTTGAAGGAGATGAAAATTTCAAAGGATAGACCAGAAATACCTCTCTGCAACTTCACCAGGGAGCCTGTCATTCCTAAGGAAATAATCATTCATATGGTGAACCTACTAGTGATAGACATAAAGAACACCTACAATAAAATTATTGGATGGCCCCTACTTCATTTAGTCTGGGTGGTGGTATCAACTAACCACCTCTAAATGAAATTTCCAACTTTTAAGCGAGTAGGAGAGGTAAAAGAAGATAAAAAAAACTAGGCAAATATACTATATCGATCTTAGAGAAAGGAAACAAATGGTCATTTAAGTAGACAACTTGGATGTCCAAGAAAAGGAGAAAAATTTTAAGCAGACACCGGCTGAAAATAGCTAATTCCAATATAAATGTAGGAAGGAATGCAAAAATATATCTACGATGGATCTCAGTTTTCGACGAAACTCGCAGAAAACCTGACCGAACTACTCATTTAATATATCAAGCCCTTTGCTTGAAGCACGAACGAGATGCTAAGCATAAGTGCTAAAATGACGACACATCATCCCAGTATACTGCCAGGCACAAAGGTGGTAAAACAGTGAAGACAAAAATTTTCCACAAATAGGCAAAATGTAATAAAAGAAGAAGTAAAGAAACTCATCGATGCATAATTCATTAGCAAAGTGAAATATTTAGACTAGCTTGCAAATGTGGTGATGATTATGAAGCAAAATGAAAAATAGAGAATGTGTGTTGACTTCATCGACTTGAATAACACGTGTCCAAAGTATAGTTATCCATTGCCCAAGATTGACCATCTAGTAGACTCTACATTAACTTAAGAAATACTTAGCTTCCGTTACGCATATTTTGGATACCATTAGATCAAAAAACCCTCTGATTAGAAGAGTACATCCTTCATCAAACCAGAAGAAACATACAACTATAAATGTGATGCCTTTTAGACTAAAAAAATTTCAGAGCGACCTATCATAGGATAATCAACTGCATATTTCCCAACCAGATTGGAAAAATAGTGGAGGCTTATGTGGATAACATGGTTATAAAAAGGAAAAAATGGAGGACCACCCGACCAACTTGAAGAAAGTCTTGGCCACACTAGTTAAGTTTTAAATCAATCTCAATCGTAAAAAGTGTGCCTTTGGGTTAGTTTGGGAAAAATCCTTGATTTCTCAGTTACCAAAGGAGGAATTGAGGTAACCCTGAGAAGGTTGAAGTCATCCTAAAAATGGCACCACCAACCAATGCACGAGAAATCCAAAGACTAATTGGTCGAGCTATTTTACTAGGGATAGACCTAAGGATCACCTCGATCAACCATCCACAAGCTAATGGGCAGGTTGGAGTCACAAACCAAACCATCCTCCAAGGTCTGAAAACAACACTTTATGACGCCAAGAGGAGATGGGTGGAAGACCTACCCTCAGTTCTATGATCCTACCAAACTACGTCACAAACATTAACATGTAAGAGCCTAATCATGATCCCATTTGAAATAGAGACAATCATCCCTGTGAAGATTGGAGTCTCTTCCCTAAGGACTACCAACTTCAATGAGCTTCAGAATGACGAGCAGCTCCTGAATAAGCTTGACCTACTAGAAGAAACAAGGGAAAATACAAGGATCAAGACTGTTGCCTATAAGAAGAGGATAACATGGCACTACAATCGAAGAGTATGAGTGAGAAGATTCTCAGTTGAAGATGTCTTTCCTCAAGAAAGTAGAGGCCACAGGAAAGCTTTGTGAAACTTGAGAAGGACCCTACCGTGTGATTGAAACCCTCAAGGAGGGAACCTACTGGATTAAAGATAAAAAAAAACCTAGGAAGATGAAGCCATGGAACCCAAACAACCTTCGTCGGTACTGTGTCTAAATTCAGATTATCTGAATTTGACCTCTCGGAGTAAAACAATCCGTAGGTTAGCTTCCAGTAGGAATAAGACAAGCTCTCGGTAGCTTACCTATAGTTTTGCTTTCAATTGTTGATTAACTAGTTAGTTTTTTATATTGAATAAAATCCAAAGTTTTTTTCAAAAAGGCAACATCACTTACAAAAGAGTTTAGTATTCAAACCGTATTTCAGCAAAACAACCTAATACAAAAGCCAAAAAGATGTTCAAAACATCAGTACGAGTAGAGGAGATACAATCTTCGAAAAACAATTTCTAAGTGAAAAAAAGATGACCGATGTGGGTACCTCAAAAAGAGTGACCGAATTGATTATGGTTGGGCTATCTTATAGAGGGGGCAATTCTCCTATAAGGACCTAAAATAAGGTCCTAAAATAAGGACCTAAGCTTTTGGGTTCCAAATTTTTTTAAAAAAACTTGAAAAAATTATATTTATGTTTAATCGGTTCTACGAATCTAATGATATATTTTTTGTTTCAAACAAAAATCAAATGCTACCCGAAAAGTGGATAAAATTTTTTGTGTTCTATATTTTTTGTTTATTCACTTTTCGGGTAGCATTTGATTTTTGTTTGAAACAAAAAATATATCATTAGATTCGTAGAACCGATTAAACATAAATATAATTTTTTCAAGCTTTTTTAAAAAAAATTTGGAACCCAAAAGCTTAGGTCCTTATTTTAGGACCTTATTTTAAGTCCTTATAGGAGAATTTCCCCTTATAGAGTATCACCTCAAAAGCAAAAATAACTTTGAAAGAAAATTTCCAAGTACGAAAGTCCAACTTGGGTGAAATTTTAATAATGAAAAACCAAATTGATTATGGCTGGTACTTCTTATAAAGAAACTACTTAGGACAACAAGGCAAAATTGGATAAAATTCACAAGTTTCAAAGTCCGAATGAAGTACAAAACCTCGACACAATTGTATCTAGCTATATTACTTAAAGCCTGATCAACATGGTCCTAAGAAACACATTAAGAGAAAATTTCTTTTAGTGTTCAGTACCAACGTAAAAGTTAAAAACAGAGGTGAGTGCATAAAAAATATAAAAAATAAAAGGGATAGAATGGTCAAACAAAACTCCATTTATTTAAAGAAGATTGAAGTACGAATATGATGAATTAAAAATATTTCAATTAAAAGTTCAAACACCACTTCAGTCCCCCAAACACCCACTTCCTCGCATTGTTCAGCTGTTGGAGGCGGCTTAGTTGAGAAATGTCCAAAAAGCGAATAGAAGAATCGTCAAATCAGACCAGATGAAGATAAGGAGGATCCTCATTAGAAATCAGCACGGTAAGATCCACTTGGGGGGCATGCTCACCCTCTTCTAGTTCATCACCGATCTTGTCCTTACATTCTTCAGTAGGAGCGTTTCTCGCCTCCTTGACCTTCCAATACTCCTAAATGACATCATTGGACTCATCCAGGCCATCCTTCCCCACTAGCACTAGGCAGAAGCTATCCAAAATTGAGGGGTCCAGTCCGGCTACACTCACCAACACAATCTAGTTGGGCTGGTACGTACATGAACATGTTGTCCGAATTAAGGTGACCTAGGGAGGGACTCGAGGATTAAATAGATGGATAGGTGTTAGAAAACTAGAATGAGAAAATTGAAGGCTTTGATCGTGTAGTCACTGTCCTTAAAGAATTTATGCCCCCACTATGTTGCTATTGGGTATATGGCAAAATCCTCTAGGATGAACAAAGCCAAATAGAATTGTAGATAGCAAACTCTACAATTCTCCCAAGAACAAGTTTAGAGAAACGTTTTTGTTATATTTAAAAGAGAGATTGCAAAGGTATTTATAATACCTTAGAACTCTAGAAGAGACACACCCTTTAGACCAAAAAACATGTTTCTTGGGCCGTTTATTATGCAGTTAATTAACTGCATAATTAAACAAATAATTAATAAAAATATTAATCATTTATAAGCAAATCAAGCCCAAGACCCCAAGGTGCCCCAAGTGCCCAAGTGCCCATCTTTTAACCTTAAATATTGTTTTAACTAAAGCCCAATTAGGGTACATTAGTTTTGAAATATTTGGAGCTTCCCTCCAAATCTTCCCACCATCCAAACTCAAGAAATTTGGTGTGTTTCATATTTTAAACCATGACACTTCTCCTCTCTTTTCCAATGTGGGACTTTTTATCATCACTAACTATCTCCAACAATAGGTAGACAGCTTGATGAGAAATGAGGGGGAGAATTCTCCATAAAAATGTTCCCAAATTGAGCTATACACCATAATCGGGGCATTGAGAGGAGAATTAGTAGCAGTCGTCTCCCAAAAATTGTTACACCACGAACGCTTCTCTTGAGCGCCATTTTTGGAGTTCGCGACCCTTTTCTTGAGGTGCCTATACCAAAGGTGGACACTGCATTGAAAATGAAAAAGTATTCATCCATCCTAGCCATATCTGTAAAATAAAAACACAAGTGTTAAAAGTCTAATCGAGTAAAAACACACCACGCTTAAGGATGTCTGAAGCAAAGGTTTGAGTGTGATATCCCTTGAGTTGAACTCAAGTGATACAGATGGACTCGAAGGAAGAAAGGATGTTAGGGTGGTTCTTCATCATTGTTTAGTTCAGGTAGGGAATTAAAGTAATTTACTCAAGAAACCCCACAGTTCTTCCTTAAAGGGAGGCTACTACCCTGAGGGAGTGGGACTATCATAGAAAAGTAGTCCATCTTCCAGTTCTTGATGGATGAACCATACTTAGGTGCCTCAAAGCAGGGTTCCCAAAATTAGAATGAGCAAAGGCCTTTCGATTTTGGATGGTCATTGAGCTTAAGGATGTTTTGGATGTCGTGTGAAGAAAAATGGATGTCATGCTTAGCGCAGATGTTAGAATGGTCAAAAGAAGGACCAAGAGTTTGGAGTTAGATAGGTTGGACATATGTTGGATCTCTGGAAAAAGCTTGTAACAGTAGGAGTATAAGGGATCCAAGCTCCTAACTTTAATGAGTGATATGAAGGAGCAAACTCATTATATGCAGGATGGAGGGGGTTATTATCAACCAAAATAAGTCTAATAGGCTAGGGTATAGTACTATCCTCCATAATATTCCTAAGGGAAGTGTTGTCTAAAAAAGAGTTGTTGATGTTGCTCGGCTTGGTATCCTTCCTAGAAGGGGTTTCCCCTCTTCTCTCATTTGGTGCGGTTATTTTATAATGAGCTACCTTGGGATGGGCATCAAAGGCCACTTGGACTGACATGCTCTCACTAGGGGATATGTCCATAATATTAACTTAGGAATTGACATCCAAGATGGTCTTTAAGTTAGAAGACCCAAAACCTAAACAACTACTACTAAAAGAAAAACTGGATGACATAAATGGAAAAGATTTAGTAACTGACTTGAAAGATTGAGGAGTAGATCAGTTGAAATAAGAGAGGAATAAGGAACTCTATTCGGACTTGGTAGAGAGCACCTTGGTCGTATATCTCAGCTAGTTTGGATTCTCAGTAAAATTTCACGTAAAAACTCAAAAAAATGAATGCTCGAGTATTTATAGGAGCACTATAGGATGGATCAATGGCCCATATGAAAAATGACTCTTCGCATCATCATCATCTGAACCATTAAAATCTGCACAGTCAAAAAGCCGCCTCGACATTTAATCCCTATCGGGTCATAATTACACCTTTTATCAAAATACATGAAATGCTTCAATAAAGGAGTAGAATAAAGGAGTAGGGGGCATATGATAGTATCAAAATAACTCTGCCAATCCAATCATAACACGTGTCACCTAGGGACCTAGTCTAGCTATGTTTGAACCACCTTGGTCGGCACAAAAATGATCTTAAAGACGTCACTGGAAACTAATCATATTATAATTAAACAAAAGAATTTAGTTAGATTTCCAATCAAGTCAAATAATATTGTTTGTGAGCACTTGCAATGGTGTCAAGTTAATGGGCCAACAAAGTTAATATGTTTTGTTGATGTGGCTGTATTGAAAAATGTGTTTTGTTGATGTGGTTGTATTGAGATATGTATTTTGGTGATGTGGATGATGATGTGGCTTGACTTTTTATAATAAAGGTGGGACCCAGCCTTGATTTTAGTGTAAATTTGATGGGGATAATATGAATGATAGGAAAATAGTTGGGTTGGATAATGGTTTTGTATTGGAAGATGTGTTTTGCTGATTTGATTGTATTGAGAGTTGTGTTTTTATGAGATAGATATGAGACCCAAAAACAAAATTGTTGGGCCATTACAATTACAACCATTGTGGTTGCCCTTAGATATATGTTTTTATTAGGAGGAAAAGGAACAAAAAGATTATACACCAAATCTTGCCATTATTGATGTTGGTTATGAGTCCATGTGTATGTGTGTGTGTGTGTGGTATGCTAGGCAATATATACCTACTAGTGTGGAGCTAGATTTGATCCTAAACAGTAATCCATGCATGGAAAATGAGGGTCTTTATCAGTTTTGCCGATAATAACGTTTCAGTGATTGGGTTATCTTGTAAGAAATAGTTTTTTTATATGCCAAATTTTTTATATATAACTATATAAGTTAGGTTTTGGGGTATTATTTATAAATAATGAATCAATGATGTTGCATTTGTAATGTGCCCAATTTTGTTCTTTGAATTGTTTTAATGGTATCTTGCAAGTTGTCTTGGTTAAGGGCACATTTGCTATAGTTAGCAATCGCAATAGGAATTGTGAACAACCACCATTCTACTCTGCATCTTCTACACCATCACCTTGTTCTTAAATGAAATGTAGTTGAAGAAGATCAAAAGAATAACTTTCAAGATGCCATCATTCATGAGTTCCCTCACACCACCTTTTTTTCTAATGTTATGCTTTGGACTTATATTGGATTTGTTTCATAAAACCAAGTCTGGTAATCGATGGTTCTTTAATTAATTGCTTCAAAATGGCTCGTATTGGTAAGCTTGGTACAAAAAAAAATGGAACTATAAATATGCCTTTGTTACTGTGAACTTGTCTAGCAGTTATCCTGTTTTTTTTTTTTTTTTTGTCAAATGTTCTTGTTCACTTTAATGAAATCTCAAACTGGGTTCTGTAATCATGCTGAAATTCATGTTTGATCTTGTGACCTAAAATCTACCATGTTATTATGCTTTGCTAAATGTGGTACTTACTTTATTTCTCACCCCAACTCCAATGATATTTGATTATTGATGTTGCACTTTGTATTTGAATTTCATAGGTTTGCTACATCTCCCCACTATTAACCATGAATCCCAATCTTGGCCAAAATAGCAATAATCCTGAGAATCCTAATCATAACCAAGACCTTAATCATACCCCAATCACTCCATATGTCAACCCCACATATATAGGACCTCTATTCAATTCCATGTTCCAATATGTGCAATCCGGCATGGACCCTTGCGCTATGCAACATAATCCTGCCCTTGTCCAAAAAATGTTTGCAATGCAACATCCTATCCAAGGATTCTCTAGAATGCATCTACCTAACCAAGGATTCTCAGGAATGTTTCAACAATCCTTATCCTGTACACCAACCATTCAAACTATCAAGATTGGGATTCATGGTTAATAGTGGTTTGTGTCTTTTCGTGTTTGTTTTAGGCATCTGGTTTTTGTGTTGTTTTGGGTTGTTTTTGTAGTTCTAGGTTTGGGTCCCGTTTTGTGTAGTCTTTCTGTTTTGTCTGGGTTCTCCTAGCAAATTTATGTAACCTGAGTATTCCTCCGCCATAAGTGAGGCCTTTAATAAACTTCAGAAGTACCGTCCTCTTTTATCAAAAAAAAAACTATCAATAAAATCTCATAGGATGTGAACTCTAGGAGCCAACCCGACGTTAGTGGCCCCTCAAAACGCATGAGAAATCAATCATCTACAAAAGAAGAACACACACCACGGCCTCGTAATTAGAAATTAGATGAAGATGTTGACCTTTGTAAGGCATGGATGAGGATTAATACATACTCCTCTGTTGGAAATGGTCAATACAAGCTCACCTTTTGGAAGCGATTTTGTGAGGACTTTGTGCACATGAGAGGTGGTGATATGTTCATAAATGAGCAAACGTGTGAAAGTCAGTGGCAACTCATTCATCCATAGGTGACGAAATGGTCAGCTACTTAGAAGCTTGGAAGTAGAGCATGGACTTGAGGCCTAGTTGTTTCACAATACAATTGTTTTTAATTTGAGAGCATTAATTTTGAGGATATCATTCCAATATGCACTGTATGCTTAAATTTTGGAGCTTTCTAACCTAACATCTCACATGTTTTCTTTTAGGAACGTTCCGCAAGACAATTGTTCAATAGAACACACGATTTTGACTTCAAGTACGAGCACTGTTGGGTCATTCTGGGGATTAGTCCAAAGTGGCAGCACTATAGTGCTGAGAGCAAGGCGGGAATTAAGCTTGGTTTAGACAAGGAGGCCCCATTTGTTGATCCGATGGTTGAATGAAATTTGCCAAGTTCACATGGGTTATCAATGGACCTAGGGGTTGATTGTTCACCTCTACAAGAGAATAACACTCCGACACCTTTCTTTGAGACACCCGAGACTGGTGACTCACCTTTCCAAGCCTCTAATGGAGGAGCTATTGGTGATGTACCAAGACCAATTGGGTCAAAGGCAGCGAAGATTGCTAAGGCGCGAAAGAAAACATCAAGAAATGATGCATCTAGCCAGGTTAACAAGAGCATCAATGCAGGCTTTAATGGTATGATGGAAACTAGTCATCGAAATTGGGAAACTTATCTAAAAGGGATTGAAGATCAGAGACTGGTAAAAGAAGCGAAAGATCGGGAGAAAGCTGAAGAGGATAAAAAGAAAATAGAGGTTCTTGAGAAGAAGATGGAAGAGAAGAGGATGTTGACAATGGCAGCAAAGAAATTGAAGATTTATCTGAACAAGGCGACAATCAAAGAAAAACTCATCACTGCAAAAAGACAGTTGCGTCTCCTGTCCAAAAGTTTGTTGACTGAGCCTGAGGAGTTCAAAGAGCTGGATGAAGTGAGATCACTTGTCGAGGACCTAGAAGTGCAATTGGAAGGTATTATCATACATTTACTATGTGCATAAAAAATTGACGTCATTGTAGAATTGCAGAAGGTGAGTCAAGGTGATGGTGAAAGTCCCTCACGTCGTGATGATGGCTGTGCTTCTGGAATATCCACATCAAATCTCAATCCAGTGAGGTATAATTTTTCTGGGAAAATGAATTTTTTATTTGTATGGCCTACTTCATGAAATTTGTTAATTGTTTGGTGACTCTAAACCCTTATATAATGAATGAGCAGTGATGTAAATAAGCCAATTATAATTTGGGGCATTTCATATGTTCATAGGCTCACTAATAATGATTGGCTAGGGAGTGACAAAAGTGAATGAGGATTGAGAGTGGACATTGCATGTGAACTTTCATGGTTTCAATCTTTCAATAAGACTTTGTTTTTGTGGCTGCATGTTTTCCCTTTCAAAATATTAGATTGAAATAATCTACATTTATATAAGAATTACGTTTGCATTTGATTAATTCATGGCAATGAAGCAATGGACGATGTCAGGTACAGTTTTAGGTTTATAAATTCATGAAAATTTTCATTTTAATGGTAGATCTGCATTTCATTGAATAAGACACATACCTGTATGCCATCTTCCATTCATAAAAGTTTCCATTACTGCCATCTGCCATAGCCCATTAATTTTTCATGATATATACCTTTAACACATATGCATAGTAAGATTTTAATGAATGACAGATATGTGTCTCAGTAAGAGGCGGGTCTACGTTTGGGCTTAGGTGGACTTCAGCCCGTATGAAAAAAAAAAAACTTATACATTTATCATAGTCTCATCTCTGTAGTGTATCGTATCTAGGTCAGCGATTGTTCAGCCCTTCCCCCATCGAGCATCGACTATCGTGTATTCGTGTGAGCGCCTCCTCCTCCACGCCTTTACTCCTCCGCGGCTCCACCTCCACGCCTCCGTTGGCGTGACAGCTTCAACTCTGTGATCTGTCTCCAACTTCAACTCTGTCTTTGTCTGTCTCCACTCTCTAGCCTTCCAATCCCAGTGTGACAGCTTCTGATTCTGAGCTTCAAGTTCAAGTGTTCAACTCTGTCTTCAGCCTCTAGGGCCAGCCCGACCACTACCAAGTGAGGTAATTTCCTCCTATTTTCAAATATGTCTTTCACTCTTTCCTCTATTTAATTTTCAGAGATATCATCAATTAGTGGAATCAATTAGTGGATAGTGATTATGTGATACTACAGTAATAGGGTGAATGCATTGAACATTTGAGTGTTGAACTACTTTACTGTCACATTGATTAATTTGATAAGATTAAGTCAGATGTTCAGATTATATAGTTAAACCGATGAGGTGAAGGTTTCTTTTTGTTATTGGAAGCTGATTTTGCATGCTATGCTTGGTTAATTGGAATTTGGAAGCTGATTTTAGCATTTCGTGCATAGCCGGCTTTAATTTTTGATCTTAGGTGAGCATGAATAGGTTTATTTTGTGCAAAAGTTGGTATACTCATATATGTCAAATTAGTTCAGGGATTTTGTTTTTGAATGCTCTTTACTTCTCATTTGTACAATACTTGTTATTCTTTCTATTTTCTTAGGATGGAAAATCAAGGACGAAAAAAAGCAAAAACTATTAACTCATTCTTCAACAAGAAACGTGGAGAAGAAACATCAACAGTTGGTTCATCTTCGAGATTGAAGTCTACTATCGATCCTCCTATTGAAAGGGTTGCATTTGATGAGAATGATCTTGAACGAGATCCTGCATTACGTATTCCAATCTGGAATCATCCGATTTATAATAGAGATGAAGTTAGACGTGCTTATATCAAGTGGGGACCATTTCAACCTGTGTTGGTTGAATATCTGAGAACTAAAATCGGAGGTCAGAATCGACGATTTCAACAAAGTTGGTTCATAAATTTTCCGTGGTTAGAGTATTCTATTTCAAAGGATACAGCATTTTGCTTCCCGTGCTTTGTTTTTCAGGATCGTGCACCTCTACATTGTGCTTTTACTATTGATGGGTTGACTAGTTGGAAGAGAGTGAACAATGGTGCCAGATGTGTATTCTTAGCACATATGGGAGGTCCTACTTCCCCACACAATAATGCCATGAGAAATGTTGAGGCATTGAAGAATATATCACAGCATATCGATAAAATGATGAATGTTCAGAGTTCGGAGAATGTTAAGAAAAATCGATTGTGTCTTAAGACTACCATTGATAGTGTTCAGTGGCTTACTTTAAAAGGGTGCGCTTTGAGGGGTCATGATGAATCTTTCATGTCAAAGAACCGTGGTAATCTAATTGAGTTGATTAGTTTGATGAGAAAGTTGAATGTTGAGATGGATGATGTTGTCTTAGAGAAAGCTCCGAGAAATGCAAAATACACATCTCACTCGATTCAAAAGGATATTTTGCATATCCTAGCCACACAAGTGAGAAAAGAAATTGTGAGGAAGTTGGGAATGCAAAGTTTTGTATTTTGGTTGATGAAGCAAAGGATGCATCAAATAGAGAACAAATGGCGATTGTTCTAAGATTTGTGGATATTCACGGATATTTACAAGAACGATTTTTTGAGATTGTGCAAGTTTCAGATACTTGTGCTTTGACTCTAAATAATCAAATATTGCAAGTTCTCACTCGACATAATTTTCACATTCGAGATTTAAGAGATCAGGGATATGATGGTGCTAGCAACATGTGTGCTGCTTGGAATGGATTGCAAGCTTTGTTTCGCAATGACTGTGAGTATGCATACTATATTCATTGTTTTGCTCATCGTCTACAACTTGCTTTAGTTGCAGCTGCGGAGAAAGAGATTTCAGTTTGGTTATTCTTTTCAAAATTAACTTCCATTGTCAATCTTATTAGTGCTTCTCCTAAGCGACATATAGAGTTACAATATACACAAGCTACTGAGATTGAATGTGACATAGCTAGCGGTGAACGTGAGACCAGTAAAGGGGCTAATCAAATTGGTACTTTGCATAGAGCTGGTACTACTCGTTGGAACTCACATTTTGACTCCATTTGTAGTTTGATAGATATGTATGGTGCAACTATTATTGTGCTTCGATCTTTGGTTAAAGAATGAGCTACAAATAAAATTTGTGGGGAAGCTGGTGGTTGTTTGATGTCGATGAAGTCCTTTGATTTTATATTCATATTGCATCTTATGCACAAGATTATGGGGATTTCAGATATGCTTTGCCGAACTTTACAGCATAAATCTTTAGATATTTTGAATGCAATGCATTTGGTCTCAACGATAAAAGAATTACTTCAAACACTGCGAGAAGAGGGTTTTGATCATCTTCTTGGGCATGTGAAATCAATTTTCTTGAAGTATGATATTGATGTACCTAATGTGAGCACTCGATACAAAGAAGCTACAGAATGATGATATGACAGCTGAGCACCATTATTGCATTGACATCTTTAAAGCTACAGTTGATTATATATTAGAGGAGTTAAATACTAGATTCAATGGAATTGCTTATGCTCAGCTCTGCTTTAGATCTTAGGGACAACTTCAAAGCTTTTGATCCTGTTCGAATTCTTTTACTTGCCGAGAAGTTTTATCCAGCTGACTTTAGCGGACAAGATATATATCTTTTGAAATGTCAGCTAGATCATTATCGCCTTGATGTGGTTCGACATGAGATGTTTTAGAATATGTCAACAATTTCAGAATTGTGTGATCGATTAGTTGAAACAAATAAGGCAGTGTCTTACAATTTAATCGACAAATTGATTCGTCTCATTTTGACTCTTCCCGTTTCTACGGCAACTACAGAACGTGCATTTTCGGCAATGAAATTCATCAAAAGTGATCTGCGTAACCAGATGGAAAATGAGTATTTGAATGATTCATTGGTTGTCTTCATCGAAAGAGAATTAGCAGAAACTATTGAGACAGATTCAATAATCGATGCTTTTGCTTCTTCAAAAGATTGGAGAGTCCTATTTTCCTAGTAAGTGTCATTTTCCTAGTAATGTGATTTTATTTTTTCTATTGTTAAGAGCTTCCTTTTGGTTCCTGTTCTTTCTTTTCTGAGATGGACTTAAAAAAGTGAAATGTTGTTTCGTATCTCTGATAGTGATTTTTATAACATGTGGATAGGAGCATACTCTGGATTGGAGTTGTGGGAATACTATTGGATCAATTCTACGAATTTAAAGCCCCAATTATTATTACAAGTAAGTTTTCGGTGGACCTTGTTAGTTTTTCAATTATTCCAAGTAAGTTTTTAACCATGGGCTTGTACTGAACCATGGGCTTGTATTGAATTTTCTTCAAATCTAAATTATTACCTTTTGTTAGGTTAAGTGTTATATGCAACGGCTATTAATTGGACTTGATCATTGGCATAGCCATAGTGTTCTGCATCATGAGATCCTGGAATGGTTCAACATATCAATAACACGATTTTTATACTTTATCCCAAAACTACTGCTTCTCATATTAGTATCTAGCTTACTATTATAGCTATTTAAGAAAGACTCGATAAACTTATCAATCATTTCTTACTATTCTTCTTTCTCGCTAATTTTGTCTAAAGTGAATGAATTGTTGATAATTGGAACCATTTGAATTTCTTATTAACAGGGTCTGAAGTTGTTGAAGGCTTCTTTGTTGAGTAGGAATGCGCTCACTAATGTTTTTCTATTACGTAAAGAAGGGGAACACTGATGTTTTTGTAGTACAGAAAGAAGGGGTACGAAGTGAGTAAGGCATCTCATCTTGCTGCATACCTGTTAAATAACTAGTCCAATGTATTTGTTTTGTTTGGTGTTGTGTGTTTTCTTCAGAGACTTTTTGATTGTCAACTTCACTGTCTTTCTCATATTTTTGTTAATTAGTAAAGTTCATTGCTAAAGATAAATCTCCTCATTCTGGATCTGGATGCCTAGTTGTGAGACTTACATAAGTGATTTCTATATATCCTACTATGTATTTTACACATTAAAATCATCCGCATTGTCCCCCAAAAAAAATCGAGGCGTTGCCCGAAACCCCATCACTCTTAAGACTAGCCCGGGGTAAATAGAAATCTTGGATCCGCCACTAGTCTCAGTACATGTGAATAGAAACTTTGGTGTATATGTAGGGGCCAAAATGTGTACATCGATGAAAGTGAATAGCCACTTGCAGAGTTTGGTGTACTCCTTTAACACGTTTGCAGTCTATAATTGCATCCAATGGAAGATATGAATTGCTCATTCAAAGACTTGTGGATGTTTTGTTGGCTAGTGTTTATTTCATAGGGACAAATGTATCTCAAGTCATGTGAATGGAAACTTTTAATGTTTATATAGGGGCCAAAATGTGCACATCGATGAAAGTGAATAGCCACTTGCAGATTGTATGACAGTAATCACTATTGAGAAGCATGCCTGCCCTAAAATAACCAAAATAAATTGGTTTGACAGTGTTTGATTATATGATATACACCTTTAACAGTCCAATACACGGATTTACAGTCCAATACACGGATTTACATCCCAAGGGATCGCGCCGCATCCCATGAAGAGCTTGTGCGGGACTATTTTAGATTGTACATATCTGGCGCACATATTTCGATGACGTTTCTGAATACGTCAGGAGTTATTTATGAAGATAAAAGGGAATCTCGAAGTAGCTGGACCCTTATTTTGAACAATTACCTGATTGTACTGGTCGACTTGGGTTCTCTACTATCTAAATCATGACAACAACAATTCGCATATTGGCGTATGGTGGTCATGTAGACTGGTTGGACAAATATATTAAAATTGGAGAGATGACTGTGAAAGACTGACTTATAAAATTTTGTGAGAATGTCATCATGTTGTACAAGGAAAAATATTTACGAGTGCCAACCATGAATGATATGCAGCGGCTAATGTATGAAAATGAAGCACAAGGGTTCTCGGGCATGATAGGTTCTCTTGATTGTATGCATTGGGAATGGCGTGGATGCCTCGTCGCCTGGAAAGGTGTCTTTGTGGGTCATATTGGGAGGCTTACACTGATATTGAAGACAGTGGCTTCACATGATTTTGTGAATTTGGCATGCTTTCTTTATCATGGCAAGATCTCACAACGATATAACTGTTGTACGACATTCAAGTATTTTCAACCGATTCATAAGGGGGCAAATGCCAACAATTGAGTTCATGGTCAATGGTCATGTCCATCACACTCCGTACTATCTTATAGATGGAATTTACCCTCAGTATGCTACGTTGATGCAATCAAATCCACATCCACACACCCCACAGGAAAGACTATTCGCAAAGGCACAAGAAAATACTCGAAAGGATGTGGAGCGAGCCTTTGGCGTCCTCCAAGCGAGATGGGGAATCACGCAGTGACCAGTTCATTTTTACAAAACATTTGACTTGAAAAGAAATCATGATTACCTGTATTATTCTTCATAACATGATCGTTGAGGATGAGCAACATTTAGATATTGATCCATGGACCCATCCACTCGAAGAAATGACATCAGTGATTGATACAATTACTGATTCAGATGTTTTTGCAAATTACAGCCACATGCGAATGGAACAAGTCCGTGACAACCAGATCAATGAAAATCTGAGAAAGGATCTCAGGAAGCACATTTGGAATATGTATGAAAATCTACCATTTTAAGTGGAATAAATTGTAATGTTAATTTTTTATATGAGGATGTTAATTTTAATTTTATGTCAAGTTTGTATGATAATGTAAATTTTTATGCAAAAATAATTATGTTAATTTTGTATTAGTGCATAAGTATTTAAATTTAAAAGTATTAAAGTTGGTAGATTAGTATGATATTAATTATTAAAGTAAAATATTATTGTTAGCTTGGTCTCTCGTTTCCTTTGGGTTTCGGAGGGGTGTCTAGGGTTTGCCTAGGTTGTTTGTGGGGCGTGACCTGATTGGGATGATATTTTGCATATTTTTGTGGAGTTTTGAAAGTAAAACGTTGAGTTTCAATGCTTAAAAACCACATTTTAGGTTTGAGTTGCCGAAATCCATGTTAATGAGCCAATGCATAATTCAACACTTTGAAATAGTCATTTTAAGTATTTCCTAGTGGTTCAAGTTGGTTTGGTAGCTTAGATATATGAAATCCAAGTTTTGGGCATAATGGTTGAAGTTGTGGAAATGCTATCTATTAAGCATTTGAGTTTTAATATGCCGAATTTTGTTCTATCAACCTAAAAATGGTTTTGACACTTGTTTAAGTATGTTTCAGTAATTAATGACTTGTTTGAATAATTTTTGTAGGCTTCGGATTGATCGGGATTGAATATGGAATAAAATGCATAAAAGGAGCTGCAAAATTGAAGTTTACTGTCAACCGTCCGAACGCGTATCAGAAACCGTCCAGACGGTTGAAGAAGAAAGCCGGACAGTGCTGTTTTCAAGCATATCTGTCCGGACAGCACTGCGTTTCGGGTCAACCTTTGAAGGTGCAAATGATCGAATTTGAAGAAACGTTCTTCTACAAAGTTGAAGTAGACATCCAGATCTTTCCAACGAGTGCTCATACGCATAAATCCATTGAGAATTGAAGTCTGTGGAATTAATACAAGATACTACCTTGAACAGTTCCAATAATTTCGGGTTTTATGATTTTTACTCAATTCTTGAAGGGCAAACTTGTCTAATTACTTTATTTGACCTATGGGACTTATTTGTAATAGGTTAGGATGGTCTTTTAAGAGAGGTATGAGGGTTTTATGGGTTTGGAGACCCCATTCTTTGAACACACTCATTTTAGCCGAAAATACATATTCTCTAAGGTTTTTGTTCTCTTGCCTTGTTCTTCATCCTTGATTCTTGCTTGGGGTTCGAAAATAAGTCTATTGAAGATTGCTAGGAGTCTTGGAGACCCAACCAACTAGAAGAAGAAGTTCTTCCTCCTTGTAGAGCTTGAGAAGAGCCCAAGTTGGATTACCCTCAACTTCTATTTGTAGATTGGAATGCCGATTCACCTCAACATTCGACATTGGATTTGATCTCTAAACTCCTCTTCCTTATTGTTATTTCATTTTATTATCGCATTTGGATTCATAGTTCTAGTTTAATCTACTTGAATATTTCCATTCCGATTTAGTTTGTGCTTGAACGTTTTATGTTATGTTTTACATTTTATTATGTTGTGCTTATTTCCATTTTGATTTTCTGCAGTAGTTTAGTATTTAATTCTCATTTCGTATATTAGGGTTTAGTTCAATCAATCACCCCAAGAGGGAAAACCGAATCTAAACAATGGTTAGTGCAATTTTGCCACACTTAACATTGTGAATACCATATTTAATTAAGTAATTAGGTTAATAATCCATAGACCCAAGCCGAAACCAAAATTCTTTGTGAGACGATTTGGGATTCACTCCTATTATTACTTTGACAAACCTACACTTGGGAAAGCGTTAATCCACTTACCTATTTTGGGCGAGTCATGACCGTCAGCAGTCGTGGGGCTGTTGGCGATGGCCGGGGAGATGGCGGATCGACTGGAAAAGATGAGATTGTCGGATCGTGAGAAATTGACGATAAATCTTGAAGAGGAGTTGCACTCTTTTCCGTTGGAGAGAGGAAATCGATGTCTGGTGGGGAAGATCTTCGCCCCCAAGAAGATTATTTTGGATGCGCTCCGTCAAGCTATTGGGCGTGTGTGGAAGGATTCGAGTCGGACTATCAAAGAGATTGATGAAAAGCTGTTTCTTTTTGAGTTCTCAACTGTGACGCGTAAGGATAGGTTCCTTGCCATGGAACCCTAGTCATTTGAGAATCATCTTATTGCTCTCCGTTCTTTCAAGGCCCTAGAGGCAGTGACTGAAATGTCTTTCAACTGGGTGTCACTGTGGGTCCAATGTCATAATCTACCTTTGGGAGGGATGACTGCGGCTGTGGGAAGGAAATTGGGGGAGAGATTGGGTGAAGTGCTTGCGGTAGATACGGAGGAGGATGGTCAAAGTTGGAGATCTTTTTTGCGGCTCCGTATTAGACTGCCAATTGAGCATGCCCTGCTTCGAGGAGTGATGGTCAATCTAGGGGATGGGGATAGGTTTGTGGAGTTTAAATATGAGAGACTGCCTCATTTCTGTTTTTCTTGTGGGCGGATTGGTCATGCTGACAAGGAATGTCTGGATGGAGGGGATGATGGGAAATGGGGGAATGGCCATTTTTTGTTTGGAACTTGGTTGCGTGCTGGTAATAATACTGGCAACATTTCTTCCACTTATTCCTCTCGTAGTGCAGAAAAAAGCCCAGCGCCTTCTCATGTTCAGACGGGATATTTCTCAAATGATAATTTTGGTGGGAGTTCTGGTAACTAAAGAGAAGGGATGCTGGAGAGAGTTCACCACGTTCTTTCCAGTCAAAGGCAGGTAGCGTTCATGTTAATCAGGAGCCGGTTCCAAGGAAGGACCTTGTTCAGATGGAAGAGGGTGTAGTGGGTTCCTCGGAGGAAAATGTCGGCACGTCTCAGGAGGTTGCTACTGTCCGTGTTGATGGGGTGACTCCACTGCGGCAGGAAAAGGTAGTGGAGGCGGCCCTTGTTGAATCTATTCCAGTTTTTGATGGTCCTTCCAATGGGCAAAAATGGAAGCGTATGGCACGGGCTGTGGCTGAACGAGGATAGGGCGATCTTGATGTGACTATGACTGGTAGAAATAGTAAGAGACATTATGATGTGGAGTGTAACAATTCAGGCAAGAAGTTGAAGGGAGATCTTCGGGTGAAGTCTAATGTAGGATCGGCGGAGGTGGTTGAACCACCCCGCCGAGCATTATGAAAATCATAACTTGGAACTGTCGGGGGTTGGGGAATCCCCGGGCAGTTCTTGCATTGAATCATTCGATTCAAATTCAAAATCCCCAAATTGTGATTTTGTTGGAGACTCGTTTGGCGGTTCGAAGGATGGAGGTGTTAGCTCGAAGGTTTGGTTTTTCTGGTTGTGTTGCTGTAGGCTGTTTGGGGGAGGGTAATGGGTTAGCATTGTGGTGGCGGGATCCTGCTTCATTTTTGCTGCACTCTTATTCTAACTTTCATATTGATGGAATGGTTCAGGATGCTGTGTCGGCGGTGCCTTGGAGATTGACTGGGTTTTATGGCCATCCTTCTCATTCTAGGAGGCTGGACTCTTGGAATCTCTTAAGAAGCCTTCAGGATTCGTCTATTCCGAATTGGCTGGTGGTGGGGGATTTTAATGAGATTGTGGACCAATTTGAGAAGTCTGGGGGCTGTTTGAGGAATGTAAGTGCTATGGCGAACTTCCAGGCTGCCTGGAGGATTGCTCTTTGATGGATTTGGGATATGAGGGTTGTAAATTTACCTGGACAAATAATCGGTGAGAGGGGCTCTTTTTTGAAAGGTTGGATCGTGCGGTTGCCACTGATCAATGGAAAGCTCAATTTTCAGGTGCTCGGGTGTCTTATATTGTCTCTTCCATGTCTGATCATGTGGTTCTTCTTGTGGATCTGGTTTCACGTTAGTGGGGGCATTCGAGGGTACGTAGGTTTAAGTTTGAAGAAACTTGGGTGAGACATGCGGGGTTGGATGAGGTTGTTTGTAGTAGCTGGGAGGATAGGGAAGGCTAGACAGTGGACAAATTTGCTAGGGTGGCTGGTGCTTTACAGAAGTGGGATCGTGAGATTTTTGGGAATGTTCGCAATATGCTTAATTCCAAGCATAGGCGCCTGGAGTGGTTGGGTCGTCAACGGCCTTCTTCTGACTATTTTGATGAGATTATACAGGTAAAAACGGAGATAAATGAATTGCTTTGTAGGGAAGAAATGATATGGAGGCAACGATCCCGTGTAGAGTGGTTGACTCTTGGGGATCGGAACACAAAAAAATGTTCCATAGGAAATCTTCAAATCGTAAGTCGAAAAATAATATTGTGGGATTAGAGGATGGGGCTGGTGGATGGCTGCAGGGCGATGACCATGTTGTGCCACTTATTGTCCATTTTTTTGAGAATTTATTTCAATATGATAATCCTCCGGATCTTGGGGATGAGTTAGATGTTTTTCAGGGGTTGGTTTCTGCTACTACGAATATATCCCTTTTGGCAACACCTACGGAGGAGGAAGTGAAAAGGGCTCTTTTTCAAATGGCTCCGCTGAAAGCTCCTGATCCGGATGGTATGCCAGCGCTGTTTTTCCAGCGATACTGGGAGGTTGTCAAAAAGGAGGTAGTCCAATTAGTGCTTCAGTTCTTTCCAGTTGGGAAGATGCCTCCTTCTATTAATGACACTAATAAATGTTTGATCCCAAAAGTCTCTCAGCCAAGAAGGGTTATGGACTTTCGTCCGATTAGTTTGTGTAATGTTTCTTATAAAGTGATTGCTAAGGTGATTGCTAATCGAATGAAGCCTCTTATGCCAAAGGTCGTGTCTGAATCACAGAGTGCTTTTGTTGGTGGGAGATTGATTACCGATAATGTTTTGATTGCGTTTGAAGATATGCATTATTTGAAAACAAAGGTTACAGGTAGAGAAGCAGAGATGGCGATTAAACTTGATATGTCAAAGGCCTATGACCGAGTGGAATGAGGTTTCTTAAAGGCGATTATGCTGAAAATGGGCTTTCATGCTTCCTTTGTGCAATTGATCATGGAATGTATTAATTCTGTGTCGTATTCTGTGCTTGTTAATGGCTCCCCTCAAGGTTGTTGGCGACCTCAGAGAGGTTTAAGGCAAGGAGATCCTCTGTCTCCATATTTATTCATTATCTGTGCGGAAGGGTTTTCTTGTCTGCTTCAATCTGCTCATCATAACCATATTCTTCATGGAGTTAAGGTGGCCCGTGGAGCTCCATCTGTTTCCCACCTCTTTTTTGCTGATGACAGTCTTCTATTCTGTAAGGTGTCTCTGGCGGAGTGTAGGGGAGTGCTGGATGTGATTCATAGGTATGAACTTTTATCAGGTCAGTCGGTTAATATTCAAAAATCAAATGTTTTCTTTAGTAAGAATGTGGTGAAGAGGAGAAGCATACTATTGTAAGAGCATTGGGTGTAACTACTGCTCGATCACATGATCGCTATCTGGGTCTTCCGGATATGGTGGGAAGGTCAAAAAGGGAGGTTTTTGCTTATATTCGTGATAGGGTCTCTCATCGGCTCAATGGGTGGAATGAGAAATTTCTGTCAAGAGGTGGCAAGGAGGTCCTTTTGAAATCCATAATTCAGGCCATTCCTTCGTATGCTATGTCATGTTTTAAAATTCCCAAATCCACGACTCAGTGGATCATGAAGCGCATGGCTAGTTTTTGGTGGGGTACTAAGGCGGGTAAGCAAAAGATGCATTGGGTGGCTTGGAGTAAATTGATGGACCCAAAAATAAATGGGGGATTGGGTTTTTGTGATTTGGAGTGCTTTAATGATGCCTTATTAGGGAAAAATATTTGGCGAATGCTGAAAAATCCTCAATCGTTGGTGGCAAGAGTGTTCAAAGCTAGATATTTTCCTTCTTCGCAAATTCTTGAGGCACGAGTGGGCTCCAATCCATCTCTTGTTTGGCGAAGTTTGTGGGGTTCTATTGCTTTGGTTTCGAGAGGAGTTAGGTGGAGAATTGGGAGTGGGCTGGGTATTCGAATTGGTGTTGATCCTTGGCTTCCAACTCCTCACTCATTCCGGCCTGTGTCACCTCTTTCTTTGGAGGAGAAACAAATGGGTGTGAATTCTCTTATTGATACTCATCTTCATCAGTGGGATGTGGCTAAAGTTCAGTCCATGTTCTTACCCTTTGAAGTTGAGACAATTCTTTCCATTCCCCTTCCATATGTTCGGTCGGTTGATACACTTATTTGGCACTGGGATAGTGGTGGTCGATACTCAGTCAAGAGCGCTTATCATCAAGCCAGAGAATGGCAGTCTCAATTGGTATCCTGGGCTTCATCTTCAAGGGGAGCTGAAACTACCTGTTGGGATAAACTGTGGAAGGTTCAGGCTCCCCCAAAACTTAAGCATTTCTTATGGTCAACTGTCACGAATTCTTTGCCTTTAAAATCGAATCTTGCTTCTCAAATTGGTAGTGTGGATACGGGCAGCCTCGTTTGTGGTGGAATGGTGGAATATGTAAATCATGTCTTTCGGGAATGTTGGATGGCTGAAAGGGTGTGGGCTTCTCTGAGACCTTGTGTGGCTTTCCAAGTAGGACAAGGCTTACAGTTTGTGGATTGGTTCTGGCAGGTGATTACTCATGGGGTTGAGGAGGTAAAAATTACTTTTGTTGTTGTGTGTTGGCTTCTCTGGAAAACCCGTAACATGTTATGTTTTGAAGGGAAAATGGTAGACGCGGCTGGATTGGTGCACAACATTCGGCAATTAATTGATGAATTGGTGCACAATCTTTCTAGTTCTGCTCGGCCGTCTCATAGTGTTCCTAGTGCAAGTGAGGTTTTTTGGGCTTTACCACTGCTAGGTTCTATGAAACTTAATGTTGATGCTGCTGTATTTAGTGATGTGGATAATGTTGGGGTTGGAGCTGTTTTAAGAGATGATGAAGGGCATGTGTTGTGGTGCTTGTCTGATAATATTCGGGGTCGTGTGGATCCTGCGTTTGCGGAATTACTTGCAGTATCTCATGCACTTCGCCGTCTACACGGTCAAGGATTTAGGGGCTTCACACTTGAACTTGATTCCTCTATTATTGTTTCAGCTTTAGGCTCCGATGACTATCTTGAGTCCCGTATGGGCCATTTTGTGTTGATTGCTAAAAATTTGATGGCTGGCCTTGGTGTTCAGTAGTGTACTAATGTTCGTCGAACAGGGAACTCGGTGGCTCATTCTTTAGCAAAGAGGGCACGAGGTCTTAGTTCGAGTTCTATTTGGTTGTTTCAATGTCCTCCGAAGATTAGTCACCTTGTTCAGAGGGACCTCCGTCGGACAATGTAACTCTTGTTCGTTTAATGATATCTTCTTTCTAAAAAAAAAAATTATTAAAGTAAAATGATAATTTAATACTGAAAATTCAAATATTAAAATACAATTTCCTACTAAAAATAACTGTCAAAATAGCCCAACAAAATGAAGCCATTGTATATATTAATTTTCATTCCCATACACATAAACATAACACAATTTATAACTCTGCCACATCACTAAAATATAATTTCTCATCCATTATATTTATCCCACTAAAAATCGGATCCGGGGGTCGTCCTATTGTGGTCGTCCAGTGTCTTCGCCCAGTGTTAATTGTTGACCATCAGATCTGCTGCTTTTAATCCAATGGTTGAGATCGTTTAGCACAGACCTGTGCTATAGAATAAAAAAACACACTCTCTCTCCCCATTCTCTCTCTCTCTCTCTCTCTCCCTCTTTTCTCTTGCTATTCTCTCTGCAAATTCATTTTTCCTCTGCAAATTTGAGACTTCGATTCTCTCCATGAAGCCTCCATTGAAAGAGCAGTGGACAAATTCATTTTTCCTCTGCAAATTAGAGACTTTGATTCATTCTTAGTGGTCTTGAAAAAGGGACAAAATCGAAACTTCATCAACAATTGTGGAGCCAAAGTCGAAGTCACCGAATAAGAAGACGATTGTGGATCCAAATTAAAAGTCGCCGAAGAAGGAGACAATTGTGGAGCCAAATTCAAAGTCGTCGAAGAAGGAGCAGCTGGAGACATCGCATCGTTGCCGAAGGAGACACGTTAGGGTTT
Organism: Euonymus europaeus; assembly: GCA_963580455.1. Classification (NCBI taxonomy): domain Eukaryota; kingdom Viridiplantae; phylum Streptophyta; class Magnoliopsida; order Celastrales; family Celastraceae; genus Euonymus; species Euonymus europaeus. Next base: position 16,901,869 of record OY756968.1, on the reverse strand, counting down.
CGATTGTCGGGCTTTTTAAAGCTCTTGAAGAATATGGAGACTTAAAGCTCTTGAAGAAGTAACAGCTGCTGTTGTTTTTGGCGAATGAATAGATTGAAACAATTGAATTGCGAGGATTGATAAATATTGAGATTCTGTGAAATTACAGAGTTTGGTTTTGGTTTCTGTTTCAAATGACAATCTGAATTTGTGCATTTTTTTAGGAGCTCCCTGACTTCACTGAATGTGAATTTGTGATTTTGGTGATTTTTTTCATCATGTATTGTAATTCTTGGATGACTGCTTAACATTGTGGTGGTTTATTCATATTGTACTGGATTTAGATTTGCTGAGATATATGTAAAGTGATGGCTTTATGGCTTTAATATTTGCGTAAATCCAAAAAGGAAATCTGGTTTTCGTTTGGAGTAAAGAGAAGACAAAAGTCTTGGAATGGAAGGTTTTGAGGTCAAATATTCCCGCCCAAACGAAATAGTGAATTTGGGTAGAAAAAGTGACTTGATTAATTTGACCCGTTGGATTAAAAGCATAAGATCTGATAGTCAACAATTAACATTGGACGAAGACACTGGACGACCACAACAGGACGACCCCCGGATCCCTAAAAATCACCCATTATTACGAGTGCTCTAAACCATCGCAAAAGCCACCACCAAAAAACATCATTAAATGCCACGATAGTGACACGCGTCCAATATTTGGTGCGCCGACACACTGATCAGCGTCAGCCACGCCATAAAAATGCAGAAGGAAGGACTGATTTTTTCTTTCGGAGATTCCTCCATTCACATTGTAGTACCACGCTCCCAGCAAGCCCGTGTAAAATTCTCATGACACTGTCAGCGGCTTCCTCTGACAGTTTGACTCAAAACCATATTTCTAAAAAAAGAAACGTTTGAAGGTATCAAGATATTCGCCTTCCAAACTTTACTTAATAAGTAATCAAATTGGAAACGATAATAAGCATATAAATCCAAACCCAGTAATGAAATAAACACATACATGTGTTCCTTTCATGGATCAAAGCTGCTTCAATCTGAAGGGGTCACATCGTCAACACCGACACGATAGTGCAGCCTATATCTTATTTACTTACAAAATAGAGTAAATTTCTCAGACATCCTTTGCAATTTATTTTTTATTTTTAAAAAAAAGGGTTCTCCAATACAATAGAAAAGGAGAGACCTAAATTATCTATAAAAAAAATAGTTTTCTGGCACTAAGACCTTGGTTTTCCACTGCCATAAGCTTGCTTGCAAATAGAACTTGATTTCTGCTGTGGACTGCAGAGCTGCGAATACTGTGGACACCCTTGTAGACAATTATTTCCCAAGCTACCGGTAAAGGGCGTCCCGCCAGAGAACAATCCCGCCGGCGGCTTCCCGATGAAGAAGTTGCCGTCCAAATATATCCTCCTCAAGTTATTCTGCTGGCTGTACTCCAATGGGATGTTGCCACGTAATCGGTTGTAACGTAATGACAAAGCAGACAACAACGGGTATGAAGCGAAATTCACGGGCGCGTGGCCCTCGATATTGTTGAACCCGAGATCGAGGGCGACCAGGCCGCTGTTACCGCCGAGTGGCCTCGGCACGTCGACACGTGTCAGGCTGTTGTTTGACAAATTGACCTGCTGAATTGCCGGCGAGAGAAAGAACCAGCTCTCCAACGTCCCGGTGAGCGAGTTCACACTGAGTTCCACCACCTTCAACTGAGTCAACCCGTCAAAAGACGATTTTAAAAGAGAACCAGAAAACGAATTGGCCTTCGCAGCGATATAGTACAATTTATAAGGTAGTTTAGGCAGTGGCCCAGTGAGCCTGTTGTAGCTCAGATCGAGACTCGTTAAACTAGAGAGCGAATTCATGTTTTTAGGGAGATTCCCAGAGAGAAAATTATGCGACAAGTCCATGGAATCGAGAGATTTGAGTAGGGTTAACGATTCAGGGATCCGACCAGAGAATGAGTTGGACCGGAGAGTGAGGATTTCAAGATTTGTGAGAGACGAAATGGAGGGCGGAATTGGGCCGAAGAAGTTGTTCCCGGAGAGGTCCAGGATGTTAAGTTGGGAGAGTTGCGAAACGAGTGGGGTGAGTTGACCGGAGTAGCCAACCGGGTCAAGAGTGAGTTGGGTTACCCGAGTTGAATCGGAGGAGCACATAATTCCGCATGTGAAGTGGGTCCGGCGAGGGAGCGAGCATGGGTCGGTGGAAAAGTCCCAGGAGGCTAGGCAGGACCAGGGAGGGATTGAAGAAGGCTTGATTGAAGCCTTGAATGCTTTGAGAGCTGAAATGTCTTGAGTTGCAGTGAGCGCAAATCCTGCAGGGACAGTATTGTAGATGTGGAAGAGGAAGCAGAGCACGTTAAACATGGAGATCGACTGCATCTTTTTTCTGCTCAGAAGCTTTTGAAATTTGGGTTTTCAGTGGATTAAATTTGGAGTGGTTGAAGTAGTTTTATCCGATTTGTGAACACTAAAAAGTATAGTGGCGTTGGTGGTAGGAGTTGTGGACCTTGTGGTGTGTATATTGAGTTATTTATGGTAGTCAATTTGCTGTCCAGGGGGGTCTCCCCTAGCTGGTGAGCATTACAGTGATTTTGTTTTATCATTTGGCAAACAAAATATCTTATTTTAGCACTATAGCATCCTTCTCTAGACAAATTAGATATGTTACAAATGAGGAGGCGGGGGTCGTGAGAAAAAATAAAAGTATTTTCTGTGTATAGATGCAGCAAAAGGAGATATGTTACTGCAACATCCGACATTATAGATTAATATTTTTTTAACCAAAGATAAAGCGTTATTATAGATTTTTCGAGACCTAAAGCTTCCCATTCCCTTTTAGCTACAACATTTTTCACTCTGTCTTCACTCTACATCTTCTTCACTTGTTTTTTGGTGATGATCTCATCATCTCAGCCGTTTATCTCATTTTTCGTAAATTTTATTTTTCTCTTTATTTAATTTGAATATTTTTCACCCAAAAATGTTATGGAACCCAACTTTTATTAGCCCAACTCAACCCAAGTCTACATGGTACTCCATGTTGTTGTGTCATGTTGGACTTTTTTTTTAAAATCAGCTTTTATTTATCTTTTTCATAAAAAAAACTTTAAAACGTTTTATCTCTCAAAATACATGTTAGATTTCAAAAAAAAATTACATATTTGAACTCAGCGTATAAAATCTTTCTAATAAGACCCATTGTCTATAGTTTTTATTGCGTTTTTTCAATTACATTATTTTTAAAAATAATGTAATTCATATATATGATATGTAAAGTGTTTATTCAAGCTGAAATTTTATTATATTATGATAGTATAATATATATTCATTATTTTTTTGCATTTTTATTGAAATTATGTTGAGTATCTGAACCCGTTAGAGTATAATAGTTAGGACCCTAAGGTTTAACACTTGAGACATTTAGGATTTTGTAGTGAATCCGTCGAGATTTAGTGAATCTGAGTCTTTTAGGTTATAAAATTGAAATCCGCTACACGAGCCCGTTAGGGTTTAGCGAATTCGTTCCCCTTGAGGTTTATAACACTTATTGTTTAGGTTACAACATGAAAATCCGATACACGATCCCGTTAGGGTTTAGCTAATCCGTTCCTCTTAAGGTTTAACACTTATTGTTTAGGTTACAGTAAGAAAATTCGATATACGAGCTCAATCGGTACCCATAAATAAACACTAGAACCTATGTAACCCACATATTAATACAAAAAAACAACGTAATTAAAAATAATGTAATTAAAAATAATGTAATTAAGAATGAGTGATTAAAACCTATCGATGATATATCTTGTTGGATAGATCTTTACTTGCTGATTATGGATACGTAATTTTTTTCGAAATCTAATATGTATTTTAAGAGATAAAGTGTTTTAAAAAAAAATTAAGAAAAAAAAATGTGTTGTGAGTTTTTCAAATGAGATATTTTGTTTTTCAAAATTTTAATTTTTCATGTCATTTGCTTACAAAGCATGCCATGTAGACTTGGGTTAATTGGTGGGTTACATAAACTTGGGCTATTTAGCACTACTCTTTCACCAGGCAAATTTTTTAAACAAGGTGAGTCCCTCTATGCTTTCTTAGTAGTTTTTGAGATGGCGGTTAATGTAGTCCTTGATTGAGAAGAATGTAGTCGACAACTATCCATCTACTATGTCAATAAATATTTGTTCAAACGCTAAAACTATCCATCTACTAGATCTTATACCTCTCTACCTGGCTGCTACTTTTAGGATGAACTTATAGAAAACTATACTCATGATGGTTCTTTTAAATAAAAATGTTCTTTTCTACGGAATTTGGCTCCTAATAATCTTATACAGTGGATAATGAACGGTCAGGAGGGTACTCTGTGTGATCAGGACTTTTGTACCAAGTGATTGGACTAAGGTCCGGATGGATTATAACTTTATATGGTTATTTATGATGATTGATGATGTATTTTTTTGTACATTTGCATGTGGATAGGAGGCCTGAGGCACTACTTAGTGTGTGAATGTGGTAGATGACTAGAAGCCTTACTAGGTTGCGCAGTTATGTGATTGGATTTGTTTGCTTGTTGTAGTGTGTTATCTCTAGGTTGACACTCTCTGGTATATAGGGAGGTGCTGTCGGATTTTTGATATAATTCATGGTTAGGATGACCAATGAGAATGTCTTTAGTGATTTGTCTGATGTCATCGGTAGCATTCCCAAGTAGGGTCATATGTTAGAGAGTCTACTGGCCATGTCACATCCTCCACTGATCTGGTATATTTTCTTTCTTTTCAATCCTTATTATTTGATTTGTATGTGATATGTTGTGGCACAAATGGATACTCGTTGGCATAGGAGATCTTCTCATTTGGGGTAGTCGAAGGAGAACAAGGAGTCGTTGTAAAGGCCGGGCTAGTAGACTGGTGCGCACCACTAGGCCTACTTCTGGTACATAGGAATCAGTTTCAGAGATGGCACCAATGTGAGAGTTGAGGAGAGGGTTCATGAAGAGTCACACATTAATGAACATTAAAAGAGGACCACAAAACAGGTGTTACCAACAGTCCCAATTACCTCTATTCTACTGCTAGACAACCACTGACTTTAGAGGCTCTGGCCAGTATAATTATAAAGCTGGCATAGACAATGTAGTTTTAGACACAAACACAAGCACAAACACTAGTGGAAGTACTTAAAGCATTGAAGCTCCGCAATAAGGGAAAGACTTATGAGGCTAGAATCTAGGGTGAGGCCTTACTTAGGATAGGACATGAGATCTACGAGGTGGAACATTTTTGGTGGACTAATCCCCCATAATTTTTTGGAGAGGAATAGGGGTATAAGCCTAAGAATGGATATGCCAGATGAACAAAAAATTTGATTCTCTATGTGACGCCCCGGTCCGGGCACGCCATGGGTGCCCTCCGGCACCGTCCTAGGCCGCTAGTGCGATCATCCGGCGGACCGGAAATCCGGCGGCATCTCCCCGTATATCGGAGAGTCCCCGCCTACATCAGAAAACGCGCAGCAATAAATATACAATTCATCATACTAGCAACCTAGCCAGGCCTCAGGCCTCAATCACATGCAATCCTGATCCTAGGGGCCTCAGGCCATCCACTACCAGCATGCACAAACTGATAGTAATAATCAAATCATCAATTTCATAATATCATATAACCATAAAATCAACTCAGCGTACATCATGCACACACCCTCTGGTGCCAAATGGTTATAAGATTATCATGAATAACATCAATACAACATATACAAAATACGTGCTTAGAGTATCTCTCTAGCACCCACATCCTACCCAGGGTCATCCATGTCACATCCCGCTCTCACTGATCCGCTCCACTAGTACCTGTACCTGTACCAGTATCACCTGTGGGAAGGAATGAAAGTAGAGGGTGAGCAAGAAGCTCAGTAGGGTTATGAGTAATATGAGTATAAGGCCGAATCTGAAACAATAGGTTATGCAACAATATGAAACCTACCAAATGCACGTATACTCAACAATCACATAGAACATCAACCTGGGCAATTCCCTCAATGAGCAAACATCATCGATACCATGGCTCGTTCCATGTAATATCGAACGTGAGCAAAACTCACCAATCAACTCATCAATATCATGGTCGCTAACCATGACTATTGAACAGGAGCAAGCTCCCCAACATCAAGCGCTCTTGGATTACCCGGTTGCGTGATCCTACCACGCCCACACCACTCCAGGCAAGGTCACTCATGAATCATACCTCTAGTGCGTTATCCTACTTGGAGTTCACTTGACTCGGTGGTAACTCTCATCACCTCGTCATCCCTCCAAGTAGCTTTCAAGAATCCTAAGGAGTCCCGAGTCCATACCCGGTCCCCCATGCAACTCTAATGCATTAATTCCATGACATGCCGAAAATATATATATATGAACAACCTACATATATATATACATAACTATCATGATGCATGAACGGAAATTCACGTTGTGCCCATAGGTGATGGAACACACATATTCGGTCATGCAATATCAAGAATTAACAACATTTCACAAGAAGGCTCGTTTCCCCTTAGAAGCAATGAAGACGGAAACACAAATAAACGACCAATGAAGAATCAAAACGCTCTTTAGAATATCGAGAATAAACGATAGGAAGAAAGGTTGGAAATCCCCTACCTCGTGTCGAGCAATTTACCACAAATCCCCAAATTCCGTTCCTAGGGTTTCGGTTTGCCCAAACCTACAATGTGGCGAAACCGAACCCTCACACGCATCAATATATCAACCACAACTCATATAAACATCAATTAAATCAATAAAATTCGAAATCACTTACTTCTCTCTCTAGAAATTCCTTCCAAAATCCTCCAAACTCACTGCAAGCTCAACTCTACTCCAAATCACAAACCAATCTATATATACATCCAAAATAAACCTATAATCAACATATCTAAAGCATAGAGCTCATCTCCCTAAGAATCAAACGAATCTAACAAAAACCTAGAATTTCAAAAACTATGGAAAACTTACCAAATCTCCAAACCCAAGCTTGAATCTTCCTTGTTTGGCTTCAAGGATCATCAATCCACAATCTCCAAGCCAATCTCTTGCCAAAATCACCTTATCTCTCTTCTTCTCTCTCTCTCTTTCTCTCTCTAGTCGGGCTTCTCCAAGAAAAATATGCAGGAATTGTCTAAAACTGAGCTTAAAAATTGATTTCCCGATAGCCGTCCGGACGCCCTAAGTGGCCGTCCGGACGCTTCACTGTAGGCTTAACCGTCCGGACGCCTCGGTAAGGTGTCCGGACGGTCTACTGTTCACAGTGTCTTTTTTTCCACTCTGCCTCCTATCTAGCACAAACCGTCTGGACGGCTGTTTAGGGTGTCCGGACGGCTTGTGTTTTCCAGCAACCCAGTTTTTCTCAATTTTATTTTTCCAAGATTCCGTAAATTACGGATCATCCGTAATTTGACTCAACTTAAATTTTTGGGTCGGGGTTTCACACTCTAGCTCTATCAGATGATCAGCAAATGACGCTAATCTTCTATTATCTTAGAGGAGTATGACTGGTGAGATTCCTTGGATCAAAGGAAGACTAATTTGACTTCGACATCATTTGAGTTGATCTTTATGAAGTGGCTTTTGCTAGGGAGCTTCCAATCTATCAAGGCTACGTAGTACCTAGAGTTGGTGATAGTGAGCCAGTACACGAAGAGATATAAGGAACTTTACAATTTTGGAAAGATGTATGCTCTGGATGATTGGAGCAATACTGAAAGGTAATGAGATGGACTAATCTTGACCATCCAAAAATTACCATCTCCAGGAGTTTCTTTAGTGCTTTCTTCTACTGTTTTAGTAGAGGGAAGTGGGTAAGGTGGGGATAGACATTCACAGTAGCAACGACAGGCTTTGACATATGGACGTGCATTTTCTTTGGGGCACCAGGAGACTCCTGAGCATTCCAACTACATCGGAGGTACCTTCCTTATTTCAAGTTGTTGGTAAAAGTTTTGTTTTATTTGGTTGCGAATTGGAAATCTCACCTATGAGACGTATGTTCATAGTTGTCATGCCATTTATGCATTTCACTATTTTCAAAGAAATAGTGTTTGATTGTGAGTGTCGGTTTGGAGAGGTGTCCTTAAAGGTCGATCTCTATATTATGAACTTCAAGAATTTTGACATATTCCTTAGGGTGGACTAGTTGACAAAGCATCATGGGTTGATAGAATTTTTTTGGGAAAGAAAGGTCACTCTTAGGGTACCTGAGAGATGGTTGATCTAGTTGCAGGGATCGAAGGGGGTGCCATGTCCTCACGTTTTGGACAACCCTTCGTATCGAGATTGTAGAGTTACTAGTCTAACGACTTCGGTGCCTATAGGCTATTTAGTTATGCCTATAGTTGTGGTGGAAGGGTACATGGATATATTTTTGGAGGAATTGCTCAAATTAACTTCAAAGAGAGACATTGACTTTGCTATCGAGTTGGATCTTAATGTCAGGTCAATTTTGATTCTGTCGTATTGGATGGCTCCAGCAGAGTTAAAGGAATTGATGACTTTGTTAGAAGAACTGCAATATTTGGGCTTTATCTGGCCAGGTGTGTCCCGTAGGGAGAACTAGTATTATTCGTAAAGATGAAATATGGATTATTGAGGATGTGATCGATTATACAAGGTTATTGTCAAGAACAAGTACCTTTTGCTAAATGATTTATTTGATCAATTGAGAGGTGCTAGACATTTATCTAAGATTGATTTGCTTCGAAGTATCATCAATTGAGGATTAAGGATAAGGATAATCTGAAGACGATGTTTAGGAGTCAGTATGGGAATTATGATTTCTTATTAATGTCTTTTAGGTTGACGAATGCTCTAGTGGTGTTCAAAGACTTGATGTAATGAGTTCTTTGTCCGTTTTTGCATAAGTTTGTGGTGGTGTTTTTTGATGACATCTTGATCTATTCTCCGACGGTGGAGGAGCACAATGAACACTTGGGGACGGTGTTGCAGACTTTGAGGGAGAATCAATTATATGCCAAGTTGACTAAATGCAAGTATTAGGCCATGAAAGTGAAGCTGCTAGGCCATGTGATCACTCATGAGGGTATTGAAGTTGATTATTCCAAGGTGAAGTCAGTTCTAAATTGGGCATGGCCTAAGATAGTGATGGAGAATCGGAGTTTCTTAGGTTTTGCAAGTTACTATCGAAGGTTCAGCCAAGACTTTTTTGCGTACTATTGCACCCATGATGCAACTCACACATAAGGGTACACCCTTTGTGTGGATCAATGAATGTGAAGCAGTGTTTGAAGAGTTGAAGAAGATATTAACATCTCCACCAACGTTAGAGAGAGACTTGGGCTACTAGGTGTATTGTGATGTATTTGGAGTTGGTTTGGATTGCGCATTGATGCAATGGGATAGAGTTATTGAATATGGTTCAAGATTTCTGAAGACACACAAGAGGAACTATCATGTTCATGACCTAGAGTTAGCGGTGGTTGTGTTTGCTCTGAAATAATGGAGATATTATTTGTATGGAGAAAGTTTTGAAGTCTTTTCAGACCACAAAAGCCTCAAGTATCTATTCACCCAAAAGAAGCAAAACTTGCGACAAGGGTGGTGGATGGAATATTTGGAAGAATTTGACTTTAGTTTGCAATATCATCTAGGCAAAGAAAATGTAGTCGCAGATGCATTGAGTAGGAAGCACAGTGTTGCTAGTATATTTTTGCATGATTGGGGAATTGTAGAAACAATCAATTAGTTTTGTTCGGAATTGAAAAGTTTGGAAGATCAACTATATTTGGGAAGTGTGACTCCAAGGCTAGCAACGATATAGACGGTCATAGATGCATAAATTAGGGATCCGAAATTTGATACCTTCTAGGATGATTCGGGTTGGGTCTGAAGCAATGATGGAGTTGTGAGGTTCGTAGGGTGAGGCTTGTAGTGCCCAATGACAAATATTTATAGTAGGAAATCTTGAAGAGGGCATACCATTTTTAGTTTGCTATGTATCCCAAAGGTACGAAGATGTACCAAGATTTGAAGTGAAACTTTTGGTGGAAGGGAATGAAAGATGAAGTGACTATATTTGTGGTAAAATGTTTGACTTGTTAACTAGTGGAGATGGAGCTTCAAAGGCCAGTAGGGTTCTTACCACCACTACTAGTTGCACAATGGAAATGGAAAAAGATCACAATAGACTTTGTAATGGCGTTATCGATTACTACGCAACACCATGACACACATTAGGTGATTGTGGATAGGTTGACCAAGTCAACACATTTTCTATCGATGAACAAGACAGATTCACTTGAGTCCTTAAGCGCTTCATATGTGAAGGAGATTCTCAGACTTCATGGTATACCACTATATAACGTGTTAGACCAAGTGTAACACACCAGGCTCGTAATTAGCATGCATGTTAAGATCAGTTAACGAAGGTAGTAATTAATATGAATGGTTTACATTGGTATGAAAATAATCGTTAAATATTATGGGCATAAATATCCACGAGATTGGGGAATTGAGAATGTATTTAAATTGGAATTTTAGAATTGATCGGGAATGGTTAAAGGTGCGATGAATAATGGTAGTGCGGTAATTATGGTAGGGATTTAGTGGGAGTAATACACAACTTAAGGGGGGTAGAGGTGTAAAACTAATTAATTTGTAAAATAATAAAAAAAACCAGCACGAAAATCGAGGTTCACCATGAAACGGGTCTGTTGACCCGGCTTGAAGGGGGACGAGAGTTGAACTGGGTTAGGCTGACCCGGTTGATACTGGACAGACCTGTTGATCGGTCTGTCCAGATTTGACCCAATAAATGTAAATTAAATTAAATATATATATTATTAATTTATACATATATTAATGTGAATGAGTGTGGCTATGAATTTCAGGGGTAGGGTTGCATAATTGATTTTATCGGGATTTAGGAAAGCGCACCAAGGTATGTAACGTTTCAACTGTATTAAGGAACTTACGTGATATTTGAATTGTTTTGATGTCGTGCATGTATTGGATGACTGAGATTGATAAATTACTGATGAATGTGATTATATGCGAAAACTTGCATTTTGCACACCTCATTTTCCATTTTCCACACCTCATTTTCAAAACTTGCATTTTGCACACTGTAATTTTGATTTTGTACTAGTCTACACATCCGGGCAGATTTTTCCACTGTCGGGCAGTAAACCGTCCATGTGGCAATTTGACCATCATTCCATTGGTCCACCTAGAAATAGTTGCCATGTAGAAAATGTTTTATAATTTTTTAAAATGAAAATCATAAAACAATAAAACAAATGCAAAAAATCATAAAATATAATGATAAAAATGACAAAAAAAATTTGTTAAGCAAGCACCACTAGTCTGTAAGCAACATTGGAGCTACGTATTAGAGAGATTAAGGTCTACGGTGACTCAGCTTTGATCATCTATCAAAAAGAGTGGAAGATTTGAGAAGAAAGGCTACTGCTACCTTGGCTTCAATGGTTGAGATACTAGAGAGAACTGGGGCGAAGCCGTTGGAAATAGAACATAGAGAATAAGCTTCTACTGTGTTTTAATTTATTCATCACGAAATTGGAATTGAAGGATGCAGATCTTAGTTGAGAAGGAACAAACATGGTGGAGCCAAAGTTACAAAGAGTTATGTTTCGAAAGCACTGACACTTCTTCTTTCTCTGCCCATATATGAATCCGCTCCTCCCCCTTCTTATGGGATGTTGAGGCGTCGGAGTGTATGGCCTTTATCGGCTTCAGAATCAAAGATATCAAGCTAGCGAAGAAGTGATGGGGTATGATCAATTTTGGAGGAGGAGAAGATGGGGTGAAGGAGGTGAAGGTGAAGGATTGTACAGAGACAAGGCGAAGGAGATGAAGATCCATTGTGGCGGCTAGGGTTCTTCATCCAAAGTTTTGTTATTTTAAAATAATTCAATAATTTTTATTGTTTATTATTTATTTTATTTGCATAAACGTGACATGTCATTTTAATCCAACGATTATGGATGGTCAAACTGCCACATGGGCAATTTTGCTGCCCGGCAGTGTGAAAACATGCCCGGGTGTGCAGACTATTACAAAATTGAAATTACGGTGTGCAAAATGCAAGTTTTGAAAATGAGGTGTGCAAATTGGAACATGACATATTTTTAGGTGACCAAAAGTGATATTAACCCTGATAATGACAAAAAATTTATTATACGAGCGGAAATGGTTTAATTGTCACGGTTAAGTTGCAAAAATAGTCCAGTCATCATGCCTACTCCTGCAACCTTAATTGGATAAGTAGGGTTGGCAACAGATGAATTATGATTATATCAATTGCCCATATTAATTTCTCCAACAATAATATTTTTTTATGCCTAATATATGGGCAATGTATTCAAGATATCATTATACCAATGGCCTCTATTTATCTAACGAGTTAAATATATATCATTATATTTAATATTATATTATATTATTAATTATTATCGATCGATTGATTGATTTGGTTAAAATGAACGGTTATTGTTAATGACATATTGACTATTTGATTATTTGTTTTGTTTTTTAAGATTTAAGAACGTGCGTCGTGAGACCATGTATGACTATATTATATATCATGCATATATATATATATACATATCCCTAACCCTAGTCCCTAAACTATATGTCAATATATGTATTAGATAGACATATTGCACATACAACTACAATACTATAATATATTAATACACACACACAACTAGAAACCCTAGTCCCTAAACTATATATGTATCATATAGCCATATTATTACACATACAACTATAATATATGTCTATATTATATACTCAGTTTTTCTGTTATGGGGTCTTAATTTACGGATGAAATTTACGGACTTGTGTTTTGGACCGTCCGATTCATCTTAAGGCTGGGTCTTCCTCTTAATCTCAAATCCTCCGTAACTCCTCTTCCTCCATCGCCCAAATCCATCTTCTTCCTCCATCGCGAGCAACATCAATCTTCTTTCTCCATCGCGCAAGACGAGCTTGTTTCTCCATCGCCCTGAATCGCGCGAGTCCTCTTGCTGATTCTCATCGTCACCGTCTTCTTGGCACTTAGGTATTCTTATTTTGTCAATAACTTGAATCCTTTCTTAATATGTATGTATATATGTGCGCCTGTGTTTTTTGTGATTACTTGTGTATACTATACATTGGCCTCGCCCTAATTGCCAGTTTACCACTCGAAGCAACTGATTGTAACTTATTATTTGCAGTTACTTGGTTCGGATTTTGATTGAGTCTTGTTATTCTGCTATGTTGCGTTATGAATTTTGGTTGGTGTTCGTTGGGGCTTTAGGTCATCGAACCAATTTCTTTGTAGTTCGCCTTATTGAATATTGCATATCGGTAAAATAATGTTAGAGATCGACCCAACTGTTGCCTTGTTGTGTTATTGGAATAAAGGTTGTAAGTTGTTAACTGTGACATCAATACAAAATAGTTTAATCCTTTTGGATTCACTACACCTTACCACGGAAGGAATTGATATGTCCAGTTCCTAGCATTTCACAAATTTCTTTCTTTTTAACTTCTGATTTTGTCTACATTATTGCGAAGCCTTGTTACGTTTCTAACTTTGGAATTTGGAGGCTAACTATGAATGACATAAGTGTAAGGGGATGTGGAATGAGAAGATTTATTGTGGCCATATTATGTCAACTAGAAGATGTCAGTTCGGGAATTTTCAGTTATCTTGTTGTTAAGTTGGGTATGGCAGAACATTTTTTTTATTTAGATGATAACAAAGATTTTTTCTCCGTCCTTAGTCACCTTTTTATTTGTGCTTAATCAGCACTTTGGGGAGGCATTTGGTAGATTTATTCATTGATTATTTTCGGTTCAATGGATCTAAACTCTCTGGCAACAATTTTCAGCCTTTTGAGTTTTTTAGAAAATAATCTATTTGGGTTGGTGTTGGTCTATATTTGATACAGGTATGACAATTGGGTGATGCTGAGCAGTGTTGTAAGTTACTCCGGTATGTGGAGTAAGTTACTTCGCAGGTATGTCAATTGGAAGATACAGAGTTACTCCGGTGTGTGGAGTAAGTTACTTCATCTGCACGGGCTTAAAGTTTTTAACGTATGGGCTTTTATTTTTGATGACATGCAGTGTTTTATTGTTAATGGACTGTCTTATATAGATAAGATAGGAAGTCTATTCATGTATGGATAACCATATAAGAGTCATATTGTGAGTTAAACATGTAACTAACATAGATAATCCTTGATTATTATGTTATTATCAAATTCCAGTTGTGGATATATGATTGATCTCTCCAGGTGACAGAATGATTAGAGTACTGGTGGGAGAAGAAGTCTTGATACCCAAGACGAGCTGGACTTACATATATATATATATATATACTCTATACACGTTCGTAGGACGACTACGGAATTGAAGATTACCGAAATCATCTTGGAGAGAAACTTGAGCGTGTGTTAGGTTTTTGGAGAAGCAAATCACTCCCTTTTCGTAGGTGTTCTTGAGTGTTTATTTGAGTGATTTGTAGTGAGGACATTTGTGTTGGAGATTATTATTTGAGAATTTCTTATGTGTTACTCTTGAGGGATTCGAGAGTAGACTCTACCTTGGTTAGGTTGAGTGAGGTTGAAGCAATTTGCTGAATGGGAGGTATGATCAAAGTCTTTAGTTCTAAGATAAGGTTGTAACTCTTGATTCGTTTTAGTGAATTGTTCCTCAAGGTTAGTCGCTTATAGACTCGAGGTTTTTTCCCAAGTTGGGTTTTCCTCGTTAAAATCTTGGTGTCGTGATTTTATTTATTTTCCGCAATTTTTGTTTCCATTATTTGTTGACTAACGTTCTTGGTGAGTGCAACGACTTTCAAGTGGTATCGGAGCAGGTGTCAACATGGAAACTCGTACGAATCAAATACCGCATTTTGATGGTTCAAATTATTCATACTGGAAAGCTCGCATGAGAGCTTATCTGAAGTCTATTGATGAACGAGTTTGGCTATCAGTTGTTCATGGATATGTGTCACCAACAAGTACAGATCTAGAAGGTAAGGAGATTCCTAAGCCTGTTAATACTTGGGTAAAACTTGATTATGATAATGCAGGTTGGAATAGTAAAGCAATCGATGCTTTATTCTTGGCTTTAACAATTGATGAATTTCGTAGAATTTCTCATTGTGAAATTGCTAAGGAAGCTTGGGATTTGTTGGAGATCACACATGAAGGAACAACTACTGTTAAAAATGCTAAATTGCAACGTATAACTACTTTATTTGAGAATCTTAGAATGGAAGAAAATGAGAGGTTTGATGAATTTTATGCAAAATTGAGTGATCTTTCTAATTCATCATTCACTCTTGGAGAACCCATTTCTCAAAGTAAAATAGTTAGAAAAATTTTAAGATCTCTTCCAGAAAGGTTCATGATGAAAGTTGCAGCCATTGAAGAGAGCAAAGATCTTAATTCCATCAAAGTTGAAGAACTAGTGGGATCTTTGCAAACTTATGAGATAAATTTTTTATCTCAACACAAGTCAAAAGGTATTGCTCTTAAATCGGTTAATAATTCTGATGATTTACTTGATGAATTTGCGTTACTAATGAAAAATTTCAAGAAATTATTGAAGAACAGGAATTCTCACGAGTTCAAGAAGATTGAATCATCAAGTAACTCAAGGAAAGAAGAAAAATCAGGTAAGGATCCTAAGAAAATAAAGTGCTATGAATGTCAAGGTTTTGGTCATTTTGCACAGGAATGTGCAAATAAGAAAAGGAAACAAAAGGCGTATACCTGTTACACAAATGATGACACAGAGGAAGATTCAGATTTTGAACAAGAAGATGAAAAGCAAAAAGGTTCAGTTGCATTTCCAGCTGTGATATCTCAAAAGACAAGCGGATTTACTACGGATGACAGTGATTCTGAAATAGATATGTGTGAGCTACAAGTAGCTTATAACAATCTTTTTGATGAATATATCAAGAGTAAGAAAGAGAGAGCAAAGCTTGTCAAAGAAAATGAAATGCTTACTCAAGATCTGAATGAAGCAAGAGAAAAAATTAAAGAATTACAAGAGGAAATTCGAGATCTTGAAATACTCTGTCCAGATGAAGTAACCTTCGATGTAACTTACTTCACTGAAGCAGAAAACAAAAGAGAACTTATGCTCAAAAAGGTATGTTCAGATATTGACAAATTTAAATCTGGATCTAACAAATTGCAGGATATTTTGGAGGTACAAAGGTCAAGCAAGGAAACATGTGGTTTAGGATATAAAAAAGGAGAGTGCTCAAAATCTGAAATTCCTAAGAAATTTGTGCAATTTCTACCTTCATCTTCCAAAACGTTAGAACAAGAGGAGAAGAATTCTACCATCCCTATCAAGGTAAGAAATCAAACATCTTTTTGTCAAAATAATGATGTTTCATACAGATTTGGTAGGACAGCTCAGCCTTTCTTTAAGGGAAATCTTGATCACAAACAAAATGTTTATCAAGGTAAGTTTCAAGGTAAGTTTCATTTTATTCCCGTGTGTCATCACTGTGGCATTAAAGGTCATATACGTCCATATTGTCATAAATTGTATGGTTTTCCAAAATCTTATCTTCTAAGAAAGACTAACTCAAACTTGTTTCAAAAGAATTTTCTTAAAAACAGGTTTGACATTCTTTCTCAAGAAACAGGACATTTACCAAAGCATTTTCAAGCCAAAAGTCAACTGTCAGCAATCCCCAAATACAAGAAAGTTTGGATCAAGAAATCAGACTTGAGATGTGCAGTAGTTCATACTGCTTTGAATGCTTTCAAGGAAGATTCTTGGTATCTAGACAGCGGTTGTTCACGTCACATGAGTGGAATCAAATCATTATTCTCATCATTTGAAGAATATGATAGTGGAAAAGTTACATTTGGTGATGGCAGTTTGGCTTCAATTACAGGAAAAGGTACTGTCAAAACATCCAGTGAGTGCATTCTAAAATATGTCTTGTATGTTGAAGGTTTGAAAGCAAACTTGATCAGTATTAGTCATTTGTGCGATTCAAATTATACTGCTGTGTTTAATAAGAATCAATGCAGGATTTTGGATACTAATCAAGTTTGTGTTTTGCAAGGAGAAAGATCAAGTGACAATTGCTATACAATTCCTATGACTCCAAAAATTTTGTGTAATTCTATGATTGATTCTTCTGATAGATTATGGCATGAGAGGTTAGGGCATCTAAACTTTTATGATCTCCAGAAAATATCAAATTCAGAGATTGTTCGTGGATTACCAAAGATTGGTTCTAGAAAGGAATTATGTGGACCTTGTCAACTAGGTAAGCAAGTCAAAGAAAATCATAAAAAGGTGAGTATTATTAGTACTACAAGACCATTTGAAAATCTTCATATGGATCTAATGGGACCAACTCAAACTGAAAGCGTTGGAGGTAAGAAGTACATTATTGTCATTGTTGATGATTTTTCTAGGTATACATGGGTAAGGTTTTTACGCTAAAAATACTTTTGATGTCTTCTATGATCTCTTTTTGATATTGGCAAATTTTAAAAAGGATGATGATTTACATTTGTGTAAAATTCGAACTGATCATGGTACGGAATTTGAAAATAGCAAATTTGATTTGTTTTGCAGTCAATTTGGAATTAAGCATGAATATTCAGCTCCTAAAACACCACAACAGAATGGTATAGTTGAAAGGAAAAATCGAGTGCTTCAAGAGATGGCAAGAACGATGATGCATGCTAAAGAGGTTGCTCAAAAATATTGGGCTGAAGCAATCAATACTTCATGCTACATCTCCAATCGAGTGCATGTTAGAACGGGTACAAAATTTACATCTTATGAGCTTTGGGAAGGTAAGAAACCCACGGTAAAGCATTTTCGGGTGTTTGGAAGTAAATGTTTTATTCTACGAGATAGAGAAAACATTGGTAAGTTTGATACTCGTAGTGATGAAGGAATGTTTATGGGATACTCAATGAACAGTCATGCATATCGTGTGTTCAATAATAGAACTAGAATCATCATGGAATCATGTAATGTGATTGTTCATGATGACAGTTCGGATGATAAAGATGTAACTGACTGCTCATTTCTGGATCCAGTTACAAATCTTGAAGGAAACAAGGATGAAGCCGAAAGTGCAAATGCAGATCCAGTTGAAGTAACCTCCAAGCAACCTACTTCATCCAGACAGCAGCAAACAGATGAAACTGAAGTAGCATGCAGCGAGCCTACTTCACCAAGGCATAAGCAATCTGTTTCACGTGAAGTAACTTGCGACAAGCCTACTTCAGATCAACAGCAACCAAGGAAAAAGGACGTAGCTTGCAGCAAACCTACTTCAGAAACATTGAATCCTTCACAACGAGTTAAAAATAATCATCCTCAAGATTTGATTATTGGTGAAGTGAATGCTCCAATGAAAACACGTAAGCAACTCCACAATGAGGTAAGTTACAAATGCTATGTGTCTCATATAGAGCCTAAGAATGTTAAAGAGGCTTTGAATGATGAAAATTGGATAAATGCAATGCATGAGGAATTAAATCAATTCACTAGGAATGATGTTTGGACACTTGTACCTAGACCAGATAATGTCAACATTATTGGTACAAAATGGATTTTCAAGAATAAAACTGATGAAAATGGAAATATTACAAGAAACAAAGCCAGGTTGGTGGCACAAGGATATACATAGGTTGAAGGCATAGACTTTGATGAAACATTTGCTCCTGTTGCACGTTTAGAATCCATACGCATTCTACTATCCATGGCATGCTTACTGAAGTTTAAATTATTTCAAATGGATGTAAAGAGTGCATTTCTAAATGGATTATTACATGAGGAGGTATATGTTAAGCAACCACAAGGTTTTGAGGATCCAAAGCATACATCTCATGTCTATAAACTCAATAGAGCATTATATGGTCTCAAACAAGCACCACGTGCTTGGTATGAAAGACTCACCATTTTTCTTTTGAATGCAGGATTTATAAGAGGAACAGTGGATAAAACATTATTTGTCAAGAAAGATCATGAGCATGTTCTTATTTCTCAAATATATGTTGATGATATAATCTTTGGATCCACTTCTATCAAACTTGCACGTGATTTTGGTGAATTAATGAAATCTGAGTTTGAAATGAGCATGATGGGTGAACTAACTTATTTTCTAGGGTTTCAGGTGAAACAACTAGACGATGGTATTTTCACATCTCAATCGAAATATGCTCGAAATTTGGTGAAAAAATTTGACGTAAGCTCAAGTAAGCCTGGACCAACTCCTATGAGTCCTAGTGTTAAGCTAAGCAAGGATAAGTTAGGAAAGCCTGTTGATCAAACTATGTACAGGAGTATCATTGGTAGCTTACTTTATCTAACTGTAAGTAGGCCTGATATTGCATTTAGTGTATGTGTGTGTGCTAGGTATCAAGCTGATCCAAAAGAATCTCATTTGAGAGCTGCAAAAAGGATTCTAAAGTACATCAATGGTACATTGGATTATGGTTTGTATTATTCACATGACACTAATGTTTCTCTTGCGGGATATTCAGATGCAGATTGGGCAGGATGTAGTGACGATAGAAAGAGTACTTCAGGTGGATGCTTCTACTCTGGGACTAACCTTGTGTCTTGGCACAGTAATAAGCAAAATTCTATTTCTTTATCAACAGCAGAGGCTGAATACATAGCTGCGGGCAGTTGTTGTACTCAATTACTCTGGATGAAACAAATGATCTGCGATTATGGATTGAATCAGGAAAGTATCACTGTCTTTTGTGATAACATAAGTGCCATTAACATCTCAAAAAATCCTGTTCAACATTCTAGGACAAAGCATATAGAGATTCGATATCATTTTATTCGTGATCTTGTGGAAAATAATCTCGTGACTCTTGAATATATTTCCACTGACAATCAATTGGCTAATATTTTTACAAAACCTCTAGATAGGCACAGGTTTGAATTTTTGAGAAAAGCACTAGGGGTGACATCTATTAATTAAATTCTATGTTCATTATGACATCATGAGTGTGGGGTATGAGTTGTTCTATGAAAAACAAAGTTGTGATGAAATCACTTTCTTGTGCATATTGGTTCTTCATTGGTAATCCGCTCATGGATGTGAAAAGAATGTGTTATTTGGACAAGTTGTATTGCACATATTTCTCCTTGTAATGTCATGCTTGCATAATGCATGATAGCTTTTGCATAGGTCTCTTGAACATCACTCTTGATCAATGACATTATTCAGTAAACCTATGGAAAGGGCTACGTTATAAAAAAAAAAAAAGTGTGTATCTCTTGAAATAAAGTGAGCCACTTCAATATAACTGTGAAAGCCACCTTGGGTAGCATACCTTCTCCTTTTGAAATAAAAAGGGTAGTGTATAATGTTTGATGTAGAATAAAATGTTCAAGAGTGATTGATTTGATAACCTAGTGCACATTGATTTCATGTATTATGTTGAGTATTGGGATTATCAAGTTCTTGAAATCACACACCATGTCACAGTTCTTATAACATGCTTCAGATTTCACATACATGGTGCAAGGTATAGTAAATCCAATGATTTTCAAATATTACTTGAAGTGCTTCATTCCCATCTGTTGTTAGTCAAAATTGATCAATTTCTAAATTCCATCCAGGTAGTCATAACTGTTTTGGAATTTAATATATATGGATGATGTTTTTAGTGTTTGGATCAGTTGCAAGTACCTGAAGTTTATCTAGTTGGTTGCCTACATGAGTCGTGAGGTAACTTTCTGCCTTATCACATAAAATGATTGCTAGTGGAAAGATTATGCTTGGTTACGTGTGTCAGTCATTTTTCCCTCCATCAATATGAGACACGGTTTTCAAAGATTATTGAAATTCAGAATTTGTTGCTATTTTGACCATATTGCCCTCCTTAAAGCGTGTGACTTCTTTGACCAAGAGGTGAGTTTTGTCTTTTTCAGTTTCCTTCTTCACATCTGGTTCTTCTCTTTCACTTCATCTCTACTACCATGCCTAACATTTGAGGTCTAATCAAATTCTTCTACCCTCTTCTTCGCTATCTCTTAAATTTGGATCATCCATGGCAAAACGAAAGCAAGGGGCTGTGAGTACCTCATCAATGGCAAAGGGCAAATCCGTGAAGGAGACACAACCGGCAAAGAAAATCAAGAAACCCACGAGTATTTCTAGGTTTCTCTCTAAAGACACAAAAGCATGTTTTGATGCTTATTTTGCTGATCGGGTTTTGAATACAGAGAGGAATTTCAAGTTTGAGTCTCTAGAGGATCCAGATTTGGACCATGTGTTTCTGTCTCGGGCTTGGACTCCACTTGCTTCATTAACTGGTATGGCCTCTGTTTCTCTGATTAGAGAATTTTATGCCAATCTGACTGCTATAGAGGATGGAGATAGGGATAAAATTCCTTGTTTTGTTAGGGGTGTTAGTTTTGATTTTTCTATTGACAAGTTAAGTGAAGTGCTTGGGATACCTAGAGTGGCTGAGCCTGAGTTTGATGTTTTTGATCTGCCTGACCATCCGTCACTCACGGATTTTCATGTTTATCTGAGGAAGGATGGGGGAGGATTGTTTGGGGCTAATCTTCCTCATAGGTTTCTTAGACCCAGTCATAAGATGCTTCATCTGTTCATTTGTTCTACTATTTTGCCTACTGAGCACCATGGGGATTTAACTGAGCGATTCTGTCTTTTACTCCACGCTATCTTGTCTGGTAAAACCATTTGTCTTCCATCTTTGATTTTCAAACATATTATGTATGTCAAGGAGCATCAAGCTCGCAAGACTATCAAACTGCCCTATGGAGTCCTTCTTTCTAAATATTTACAATCGGAGGGTGTGGTTTTGCCTCCAGATTTGATCCCATTAAGGCCTCCTATTTCTTTCAAAACTGTGCAGCGTAGTACCTATCTATCTCCACCTGTTCATCCAGCTGTTTCAGTTGCTGACACTGTTTCACCTAGTCCTCCTCTGGTGCAACCTACTTCAGCACCTCCTGCTGTGTCTCCTATCGCCTCTGCCTCCTCTTCTGCGTTACCTGCCTTAGTGCAGTGTTTATCACAGCAGGTTACTTCGCTTATTGAGCAGGTTACTTCCCTACATACTACTTTGGATGGTTTTCAGCTTGCAGTTCTTCCAGCACTACAGAGTTTGACTTCAGCTCGTGTTGAGTTAGCTTCTGCTATGGACTACATTGCATCCAAGGTGGATCATAGTTTTCATCTGCACAACATTTCCTTGTCTGATTTGCAGGATCGCCTTATTGCTCTCAAGCGCAATCAGGATGAAGCTACTGATATTCTTCAGTTGATTCGCAAGCGTGCTCATCTGTGACATATTGTGGGACAAAACAGGGGGAGTAGAGTATAGGGCCAATTTAGGGGGAGTTTTGAAGGGATTTTTGAAGGAGTTTTTGAACTTAGCTGTTTAGGGGGAGCATTGACATAAACATTTTTTGTTACACACTATGTTCGGATGTTTGTTCTGGTTTATTTGGTTGTAGTTGGTACTTTGTTTGTTTTACTTGGTATTTGTTTTTGGTATCTTGTTCTGTTTATGATGCTTATGCTTGCTCCTTCAATATTTTGAAGAATATATGATTCTTTGGCTATTGGTCACCTGGTTTACATTGCAGGTTTTAAATCCAGTTGGTGTTTTGATCCCCCAATTGTCAAGGGGGAGTTTGTTGGTCTATATTTGATACATATATGACAATTGGGTGATGCTGAGCAGTGTTGTAAGTTACTCCGGTATGTGGAGTAAGTTACTTCGCAGGTATGTCAATTGGAAGATACAGCGCAGTGAAGTAAGTTACTCCGGTGTGTGGAGTAAGTTACTTCATCTGCACGGGCTTAAAGTTTTTAACGTATGGGCTTTTATTTTTGATGACATGCAGTGTTTTATTGTTAATAGACTGTCTTATATAGATAAGATAGGAAGTCTATTCATGTATGGATAACCATATAAGAGTCATATTGTGAGTTAAACATGTAACTAACATAGATAATCCTTGATTATTATGTTATTATCAAATTCCAGTTGTGGATATATGATTGATCTCTCCAGGTGACAGAATGATTAGAGTACTGGTGGGAGAAGAAGTCTTGATACCCAAGACGAGCTGGACTTACATATATATATACTCTATACACGTTCGTAGGACGACTACGGAATTGAAGATTACCGAAATCATCTTGGAGAGAAACTTGAGCGTGTGTTAGGTTTTTGGAGAAGCAAATCACTCCCTTTTCGTAGGTGTTCTTGAGTGTTTATTTGAGTGATTTGTAGTGAGGACATTTGTGTTGGAGATTATTATTTGAGAATTTCTTATGTGTTACTCTTGAGGGATTCGAGAGTAGACTCTACCTTGGTTAGGTTGAGTGAGGTTGAAGCAATTTGCTGAATGGGAGGTATGATCAAAGTCTTTAGTTCTAAGATAAGGTTGTAACTCTTGATTCGTTTTAGTGAATTGTTCCTCAAGGTTAGTCGCTTATAGACTCGAGGTTTTTTCCCAAGTTGGGTTTTCCTCGTTAAAATCTTGGTGTCGTGATTTTATTTATTTTCCGCAATTTTTGTTTCCATTATTTGTTGACTAACGTTCTTGGTGAGTGCAACGACTTTCAGTTGGGAAATTAAATTGAAGATTGGAGCTTTCTAAGATGCCTATTTCTATGTAGAAGACATATCTGTGATACTACTATCTGTGACTGCTCTTGGGGAAGTGAACCACCATCTTCATGTTCTACATTGCTGCATATTTCTTTGCTTTGTGCCTAATACTACCTGTGAAATCCGATGACTTTTCTTTTTGAACTAATAATGTTTATACTTGCATGTTTCAGGTAGTAGAAGATATATCTGGAGGGTGAGTACTGATTCACGAATAGATTATGGCCTTATTTTTTCCCGTGTTTTACCTTTCTATCATGTAGTTTGATCAAACTTGTAAATTGTTTAGCTATAGGTTTCATGTTAAAAGGTTGTACATTTTCAGATTCATAATCAGAGTCAGAATCAGATTACTATGTCACCAGCAGATCCATCTTCACAATCACAAGTATGCCGACACCATTTTCTCAGGTTCTCATATTCTCTTTTGCTTCAAAAATACATAAGATTATAAGAAAGCTTTACTTAATGCAAAGAAGAACAGAAAGGAAAATAGTATTCCCAAAGAAAATGTCAACAGTGAGGGCCAAATGAACTTTATAAAATACCTCTAGTGTGAGCATGTAAAGCAGTAGCATGTCTTGACCATCAATGAACTCATTAAGAAAATGCACAAGGAAAAGAAATCTCAGAACATATATCAAAAATAGAAGTCATTTTTCCCTCTAGTTTGCACACATAAATGGTACTATACAAGACTCATCCGAAACAAAAAAAATTGAGAAATGCAAATGTGTAGCTCAAAATGAAGATGATGTCACAAGATTGCATAAGGGAGACACGTGACAGATGAACAAGAAAGAATTACTGCCAAATACTAAAGTGGCTACGATTGAGGTAGAAGAAAAGTTAACTAGCAACCTTAAACAAAAGTTCTCCCTCTCAAATATAGGCATGGTATAATACATAAGTGAGCATAAAGAAATGTAAGCTTATAGAGATGGGTATTCTTACACTCCAAGAAGGAATGGCCAAACTTCTGCTCTTATGCTTGGATCAACGCCCTGTAATAGTGGAAACAGAGTACAGTTAGAAATACCAAGCAACTAGCATAATATAAGTCATTAGAGACATCAGATGACTCTGTGTCACCAGCAGATCCAGCGCCTAGTTTAGCAAAACTATAGAAACTTCTTCGCCAGACTTGTTAAAGATCAAATTAAGAAAGGATTCAAGATATTGAAAAAATAAGAATACCTAAGTGCAGAGAAGACGGTGACGATGAGAATCAGCCAGAGGACTCGCGCGATTCAGGGCGATGGAGAAACAAGCTCGTGTTGCGCGATGGAGAAAGAAAATTGATGTTGCTCGCGATGGAGGAAGAAGGCGGGATGGAGGAAGAAGATGGATTTGGGCGATGGAGGAAGAGGAGTTACGGAGGATTTGAGATTAAGAGGAAGACCCAGCCTTTAGATGAATCGGACGGTGCAAAACATAAGTTCGTAAGTTTCATCCGTAAATTAAGACCGCATAAGAGAAAAACTGATTATATACTATAGTATATATATATATATATGTATATATTAATATACTATATATTCATACTACACATTACACAACTAACACAAGTACAATAGTACACATTACTAATTATACATACAACTATAATAGTGTAATACTATTGTATATGTATTATATAACCATTACACCTTACTACTATTACACAACGTTTATATAAATATCTTAAATATGTTAGAAGTTAATATATAAAATAAATAAATATACATAGATATTGATGTATTTATATCTTTATTTTTATAAATATATATGTTAAAATATTTACATTAATATATATATATATATATATAATTTTTGGGTCGGGTTCGGGGCCAGATATTCATTACCATATCAACCCCGACCCCGAATAGTGACGTCCGGGTTTAACTTGAACCCAAACATAATTTTCGAGTTAGGTCCCTAGACTCGCGGGGATTTTTGCCATCCCTCACAAATCTCAGAAAAAGGTAATACTTTTTGTAATTGCAATTTAAGAAATTTGTTTGTAAATGTTAACCAATCAGATCAGCACGTAAATGGATAATGCCAAAAAAAGGGGATGTCAATCGCCATTGATAGCACCGAATCTGCACTTTTTCTCGCACACAAAAAAATCTTGGAGAATAGAAGCGTAGCTAGTAATATCCATCTGTAAAATACTTACTTTTCATTTAAGAAACATCAAGAAAAAAAAAAGAAAAAAAAAACTCATTCACGATGAACACATAGTACTTGCATCATGTCCGACAACTCAAAGAACCTCGCAAATGAACTTCATCGCTTTATAGATTCCATGAAGGATATGTCGGAGAAGATGATGGAGAAGATCAATGCGAACATGACTAATACCATGATGACAGTTTTGAACAATCACAATGTTCCGTCGATGTTTCAGAGGGTAGATAATATCGAAGATGAAGTAAACAACTCTCCCGAACCGAACCCGAAAGGAATTAAAAGAAAGTTGGCAGGAAAATCTAGCTTGCAAGGTCACCTTATTTCTGTCATTTTGAATATTGATTTTTATGAAAATATTCGAGTTCCTTCAAATTCGTTTATTTATTTACTTATTTATGGCTACTGTTGTTTCAGAAACTAGTCATAATTATATAGCCCAATATAATGAACTTATGTGACCCAACATAGGAAATAAAATTTCCTAACATTTTGTATACGCCTAGGCGCCCTTCTAGGCATGCGGCCCTATTTTTTTCACCTCTGGCTCGGTTTAAGTTTCGATTTGATATATTATGAGTCTAAATCGAACATCTGTGCTAAAATTGAATTGCATCATTTGAACAATCGATGATGAAATTGAAAAATCGAAAATCTTTAGGTGACCAAAAAATACACTTACCCCTAAGCAACTGATTCTTTTGCTAGAGCTTGTCGTTGTTGATACGTCGCTGTGTATTTGAACTAAAAAGAACATATTCAGAGTTGTTATTGGGCCTGGTCTACACATGTGTGATGTGTCTTAGCTTAAGCCCTTATTTTAAGCAAGGGTGAATTACTAGCCGGTCACAAACAGTGGCCATTTTTACCACTTAGTCACACAATTTGTTCCTATTACCAATGCAGTCACACCAAATTTTGTACATAACCAAAATGCCCTTCAGATTTTAAAATTCAAAATATTGGTAGATATTTTGTTTCTCTCTCTTTCTTCCAGCACTCCATTTTCTCACGTTCTCTCTCAATCTCTCCCACTTTCTCTCACTAAAACCACAAAATCCGGTCACCTTCTCAGATTTCCGACCATTTTCCGGCAAACACAAACTGATAAGTTCCTATTTTTGTAGAATCTCTCTCTCCCTCCCTCTCTCGAGGTTTGTAGTTATTTTTGAAGATTTCATCTTTTTTTTCAAGATTTATAGTTATTTTTTGAAGATCTTCAATGTTTTTCTTCCAAAAACTTAGTTTTTTCAAGATCTATATGTTTTTACAAGATCTTTAGTTGATATTGTCATGCTTCTTGTTTAAGAATACGGTTGATATTGTCTGTGATTTTGATAGTATTTGTTGTGGGTACTTTTTGTAAATTTTTGAAGTTTTTGATATTGGCTCCTACTTGTGAAAATACGGTTGATACTGTCTGTGAATTCGATACTGTCGGTGAATTTGTTGTTTGTTAATGAATTTGATAATGTCTATGAATTCTTTAAAATTATTGATACTGTCTGTAATCTCGATACTGTTTGTTGTAGGAGTGTGAATTTTTTTGTAGTTGCTGGTATTGATTCCTTATTGTAAAAATACGATTAATATTGTCTGTGAGTTCAATACTGTTAGTGAATTTGTTGTTTGTTAATGAATTTGATACTGTCTGTGAATTTTTTGAAATTATTTGTACTGACTTCTTGTTGTGAAAATATAGTTGATACTGTCTGTGAATTCGATACTATCTGTGAATTTTGATACTGTCAATGAATTTTGATACTGTCATACTTCTTGTTTTGAGAATATGGTTGGTACTGTCTATAATCTCGATACTATTTGTTGTTTGTACTTTTTGTGAATTTTTGATACTGACTCCTTATTGTGAAAATACTGTTGGTACTGTCTGTGAATTAAATATTGTTAGTGAATTTGTTGTTTGTTAATGAATTTGATAATGTCTGTGAATTTATTTTTTTATTAAAGAATTTGATACTGTCTATGAATTCTTTAAAATTATTGATTTCGTCTGTAATTTTGATACTATTTGTTGTTGGTACTTTTTGAAGTTTTTTATACTGGCTCCTTATAATACGGTTGGTACTATCAATGAATTCGATCTTGTCAGTGAATTTGTTGTTTGTTAATGAATTTGATACTGTCTGTGAATTTATTTTTTTATTAATGAATTTAATAATGTCTATGAATTCTTTAAAATTATTGATACTGTCTGTAATTTCGATACTGTTTATTGTTGGAGTGTGAATTTTTTTGTAGTTGCTGGTATTGACTCCTTGTTGTGAAAATACGACTAATACTGTCTGTGAGTTCGATACTGTAAGTGAATTTGTTGTTTGTTAATGAATTTGATATTGTCTGTGATTATTTTGAAATTATTGGTACTGACTTCTTCTTGTGAAAATATACTTGATACTGTTTGTGAATTCAATATTTTCTGTGAATTTTAATACTGTCAGTGAATTTTGATACCATCATACTTCTTGTTTTGAGAATATGGTTGATATTGTCTATAATTTCGATACTATTTAATTTGTTGTTTGTAATTTTTGAGGTTTTTGATACTGACTCCTTATTGTGAAAATACTGTTGGTACTGTCTGTGAATTCGATATTATCAGTGAATTTGTTGTTTGTTAATGAATTTGATATTGTATGTGAATTCTTTAAAATTATTGATATTGTCTGTGAATTCTTTAAAATTATTGATACTGTCTGTAATCTCGATACTGTTTATTGTTGAAGTGTGAATTTTTTTTGAAGTTGCTGGTATTGGCTCCTTATTGTTAAAATGTGTTAGTATTGTCTACTTGATACCGTCAGTTTTTGTCTTGACTATTTCTAATGTTTTATATATAGTTATGACGAAGATCATCTGAAGATAATTTCATTTTGGAAAGTGAACTGTATTTTAGAGAATAAACGGAATGTTGCCTATTAAGTTGATACTGTCGTGCTAATAGGTACTTCCATGTACATTGGTAGTGTATTTTTTATTATTTTAGGTCATTTTGAACTCTGATACAATAATAGTATTATTTATCGATTGATACTATTAGAGATATTAGTATTGTCATATTATTT
Source organism: Euonymus europaeus (assembly GCA_963580455.1). Taxonomy (NCBI): domain Eukaryota; kingdom Viridiplantae; phylum Streptophyta; class Magnoliopsida; order Celastrales; family Celastraceae; genus Euonymus; species Euonymus europaeus. The sequence continues at coordinate 16,872,901 of OY756968.1, read as the reverse complement.
GATATTGTCATATGATGTAGTATTATCATATTTTTATTTTTTTTCCTATTAAAAATAAGTGGACAACAATGTTTATCATTTTCAAGTTTTGCACCAATTTCATTATCCATAGCAGTATCAAAATGAGAAATAGTATGAACGTCATTAACATTATCGTTGCCAATAACAATACCAAGTTTTGCAACAATACAATTATCAACAACAGTACCCAAATTAGAAACAGTATCAACATCATTAATAATATCATTATCAGTAATAGTGTTGAAACAAATGACATTTCAAACAACAGTATCAAAAAGAAAAATAGTACCTACATAATTAACAGTATCATTACCAACAACACTTTCAAGTTTTGCAACAATATCATTATCAACAATATTATCAACAATGAGATTGTGATATTGTTTCATGTGTTGTAATATTGATTTGGGTTGTGATACTGTCATGTATTGTGATACTATCATGTGTTGGGGTACTATCATATTTGTCATTTTTTTATTTTGTCAATATCATGTAAATTGATAGTATCAATGACTCATATTCGAAGTACATGGCTGATAATAATATTAAATTTTATGACATTATCAAATAATTTCATACCAATTTATAATTCAAACTTAAATGACAAATATACAAAATAATATGACATTAACATATAATATTACACTATCAAATGAAAGTCGCATCTTCGACATACTGTCTTGTCTTATCCACTTTCTTCTCCCAAATGCAGTCGATTAATTTTCAAAATAGAACTATCGTCAGCATCGTCTTTAGTATGTCTGTGCAACATTCAAAATAACATCACAAGATCAAACACCAAAACTTAAAAGGGTACGATAACACCAAACACTACCAACTATATTTCACACCAAAAAGCATGATAATATTACTAACTTGAAAGAATATCACATCATACAATACCTATCATATTTTCACAACAATAAACATGACAGTATGACAATATAAACCTTGAAAGGTACCACAACATCAAATAGTATCATCTCTATTTTCACAATTTCAAGCATGATAATACCAACAGAATCGAAATCACAGCAGTACCAACAACAGACAATATCAAATTCATTGAGAATAACAAATTCACAAACAATATCAAATTCATAAACAGTATCTAACTCAGAGACAGTATCAACCATATTTTGACAATAATGAGCCAGTACCAAAAACTTCATAAAATTCACCTATAGTACCAACAACAAATAGTATCGACATCACAGACAGTACCAATAGTATTCTCAAACAAGAAGCATGACATTACCAACAACAAACAGTATCAAATTCATTGAAAATAACAAATTCACAAACAATATCAAATTCATATACAATATCTAACTCAGAGACAGTATCAACCATATTTTGACAACATTGAGCTAGTACCAACAATTTCAAAAAATTCACCTACAGTACCAACAACAAATAGTATCGAAATCACAGACAGTACCAATAGTATTCTCAAACAAGTAGCATGACAGTAACAACAGCAGACAGTATCAAATTCATTGAGAATAACAAATTCACAAACAATAACAAATTCACAAACAATATCAAATTCATATACAGTATCTAACTCAGAGACAGTATCAACCATATTTTGAGAACAAAGAGCCAATACCAACAACTTCAAAAAATTCCCCGACAGTATCAACAACAAACAGTACCGAAATCACAGACAGTACCAATAGTATTCTCAAATAAGAAGCATGACAGTACCAACAACAATAGACAGTATCAAATTCATTAAGAATAACAAATTTACAAACAATATCAAGACAATTTCAAAACATTACTAAGTTTCATATAAAGAACATAAGCTAGACAGTACCAAGACCAGGTAGTATCAACCAGACAGTAGCAATTTACATAGCAGTATCAAAAATGAAATATTATCAAATCAACCGATAGTATCGTAACACATAACAGTACCACATCCATGATAATACCAACACAGACAATATTAAGAATGAGTTAAAATTTTGATCTTTTGGATGAAGAAACATACATGAACCTCAAAACAGTAGCAACACTAAAATCTTAGTACCAAATATATAAATAGTATCATATGTATAAATAGTATCAAATGAATAAATAATATCATTATAATAATCAACAAAAATCAAACAGCATCAACTACAAGCTCACAATATCGAAAAAAACAGCACCAAAAATTTAAACCAAAATCAAAACATTAGACCATTTCCAAACATTACTAAGTTTCATATAAGCAACATAAGCTAGACAGTACCAAGACCAAGTAGTATCAACCAGACAGTACCAATTTATATAGCAGTATCAAAATGAAATATTATTAGATCAACTGACGATATCGTAACACGTAACAGTACCACATCCATGATAATACCAACACGAACAATATCAAGAATGAGTTAAAGCTACTAGTTTATTTTGGCTAGTTAGTTTGCTTTGGTTTGGCCCTGGTTTGACAGGGCTGTCCTTGTTCTAAACTCTTCTGGCTATGCCAGTTTTTGTCTCTTTTTTGTTCAGTTTATAACACTTACATTTCTGATCAAAAAAAAAAGAATGAGTTAAAATTTTGATCTTTTGGATGGAGAAACATACATGAACCATAAAACGGTAGCAACACTAAAATCTCAGTACCAAATGTATAAATAGTATCAAATGAATAAATAATATCATTATAATAAGACAGTATCAATTTTCATAGCAGTATCGAAAATGAAATATTATCATAACAACCGACAGTATCGTAACACATAACAACACCACACCCATAATAATACCAACATAGACAGTATCAAGAATAAGTTAAAAGTTTTGATTTTTTGGATGGAGAAACATGCATGAACCTCAAAACAATAGCAACACTAAAATCTCAGTACAAATGTTGAAAAATAAGGAAAAATTATTTTCTCACAACAAGAAGCATGGCAGTATCAACAAGTAGAGACCTTGGAAAAAGAATCAAAGATCTTGGAGAAAGAAACATAGATCCTGAAGAAAAAATTATAAATCTTGAAAAAATAACTATAAATCTTGAGAAACATGACAGTATCAACAAGTATAGATCTTGAAAAAAAGAACCAAAGAGAGAATAAGAAAAAAAGAAGAAACTAAAATCTTGATAGTAAGAGAGAAACCATGAATTCTACAAAATTAAAGACTTACCCATACGATTCGTAAAGAATTTGAAGTGACCGAAAAATATGAAAAGATGCCGGAAAATTGTGTGGTTTTAGTGAGATAAAATGAGAGAGTGTGGGAGAGAATGAGAGAAGATGTGAGAGAGTTCTAAAATATGAGAGAGATGAGAAAGAGTAGATGAGATGAGGTGATAGACGTGAAAACAAAACAAGGGCATTCTTGTCATTTTTAAAAAATTATTTCAAAATTTTGCCTTGAAAACTGTAAAGAATATGACGTATTGGTAACAAAAATTACTATATGACTTATTGGTCAAACATGTCACTCTAAGTGACTTCTTGGTAATAAACCCTTTAAGCAAGGCAAGCCAATATACTGACCCAATAACCCACGATCAATCAACAGGCGAGATTCATAATGAGCCGAAAATCAATCTTTATGAATTGGGCTGTTTTAAGTGTTTTATTTGATAATTGATAGTTGATGCACAAGCGTTTCGGGCTATTGGAGTAGTCGACAGGGTTGCCAATTCTAATTTTTAACAACCCTAGGTTTACTGCGAAAACTATTTAAAAGAATAAACTGACCTGAGAACCCTACCTCTCTCACAGATTTCGGCAACACATAAAATCACGATGATGATGAGCTTTGCACGGTTCAGATTAGCGATTGTGGTCCGAGGATCCTTTTCAACCGCCACCTTTCGCTCGGCGGCATCGAAGAATCTGACTGTTGCGTGTGGTCGGGAAGCTTATGTTCCCCCTTCGATGAATGGTACGGCGCCTACTATCGGGTCTAGGAGCAGTATGGGCCTGGAGAAGAAGCAGGGGAAAAGGAAGATCGACGGATCTGAAAAAATTGCCAAAGAAGATGGCATGGGGGAGGCGGATCAGAAAAGAGACCAAGTGCATTCATCAAAGTTTGAAAATTTTCGTGATGAGGAGTTCCTGAAGTGCAGCTGGGAAGAGGTGAAGAAGAAACCAATTAATTCATGTATGTCACGTTACGAAATTATCTGACATTTATTGATAAGTTTAATTTGTTTGGCAGGGACGAGCAAGGGAGGTCTTTCAGGATTGGAAAGAGGCATATGAGAGAGTGTACGCGAATGCGGAGGAGGAAGAAATTAGGTTCATAATATTTGAAAGTACGTTTGAGAAAGTAGTTGAAATTAATTCGAGCGGTGGTTCGTCTCGAGCGGGATTGAACCAGTTTAGTGATCTAACTAAAGATGAAATAAATTCTCATGGGACTGGTGGATTCTGCTTTTCGCATATGAAAATGTATGCAAGTCTGGAAAAGTATTACAAAGAAGAAAGGCTGCTTGCAATCATGCCAGTGGCTACTTTGATGGTATATGATTCCGAGCGTCTGATCTAAATATTTTGGTATGTTCTCTGTTTCTTTACTTAATTTTGCAACAAAAAAATGAAAACGTTACAGATTTGTTATTCGCGTTTCATCATGTTTTTTTAGAGAGAAATTGCTTTGTTATTATGAAATATTCCATCATCAATTGTCTGTTTTGGCTCACTGATTGTATATGTACATCTTGTATGTCATTCATATTCTTGCGTTGTTACATATTATTGCTTTTTTACATATTATACATAATATTGCATTGTGATTTTAGAAACGGTGCATCTGTCTAGGCTCCTATTGGTAACCATTGTAAGCGTCTACTATATGCTATTTTTAAAGATTTTATATATTTTTCGGGTTACAAGGTTTTGGACTTACTAATTGTCTCAATGATTTCTGGTTGAATTCTAATTGAATGTATTCATAAACTCATTTTCGAAGAATTTGAAATTTTGCAGATGATGCTGACTTTGGAGATGTTCCCAGTTAGGTACTGGTTGTCGCTGTGAGTGTTTGCGACTTTATTGGTATTTCATTGATTTTATATTCCTCGACTTATGATTAAAGATTTTATGAACATGGGGTTCTTCCCAAATTAGTTAATGTTTATGTTTTAGGTGCACTTTCAGCTACAGGCCTTGGTAATTATGTTTTCATTATTAGGAGTCATCAAAATCGAATGGTTCATGAAAAGGTGGAGCATGACATCATGGGCAAGTTATAGAAAATCTGTGTTGAACATATATAAATGTTATATAAATGTTTTAATCTCCACTGTTAAAACAAAAATTGCATGAATGTTGTTCCAACTAATACTTTGATGTCATTTGTCTCACTACAAGAAACTTACAAATTATCGCCGAAATTTTTTGTCAGTAATATTTATTACCGATCAAAAATTTATGTTGTTAAAACCCTCGTTGGTAATTTAAACACTCATGGGAAACATTTCGTTGGTAATTATCGACGAGGTTTTTCTGTTGATAAATATCGATAGAAATTTCATCCGTAATCCATCGAAAAAAAAAACATTGATAATATGTTGACAAAAAAAAATCGTCTATAATCCATTAGCAAAAAAATAATTTGTTTAATTCCATGGGTCAAAAAATAATAATAAATTTGTTATTATTGCTCTGTTAAATTTTTTGTTAAGTAAGCTAAATTTTCGGAATCATTTTTGTCATATCTTTTTCATAATAAAAACATTTGTGAATGTTGATTGAATCAATATCCATATGTCGTGCATTAAAATAGACTGTATGTCGTCTTATCTTTTGGCCAGACTGGAAGCAAGTAAAACCATTGGCAGTTAGTTTTTTATTCAAGTATTTCTAAGTGATTTATTGGAGTGATTTGAATGGTCCAACCCTCTGAGTTAGGGTTGTGCAAGTCAAACCAGGAATCAGATTGAAACTAGAAATCAGACTGCTTGGTTTGGTTTGGTTCGGTTCGATTCGATTCGGGTTGTTGACCACTTTTGGTCAAATGATTTACATAACCGAATCGATCCGTGTTCGATATATTATATATAATTTAAATAAATATATTTTTATTATACATCCACCGTTAATTTCAAGTTACATGACTATCTACCGTTGATTTATTTTAGTTTTCAAGCTAACGCTAATTGACTAATTTGACTCTATTCTCCAATCTCCACCAGTGCAACACTCTCTCCAGAGTCGAGACTCCACCAGGCACTAGCAGTCCAGCCGTCTAGCGAAGCCACACCCAGTCACCCACATGGGGCTCTTCTCCAGTCCACTTTCGGTTTCCTTTGTCTTCTCGAGTCTCGACTTCTCCAGTCTCTAAGTCTCCAACACCCTACTGTCACTTCCCCTGTCTTCTCAAGTTTTCTCTAGCAGCGCATAATTCAGCCACTTTTTCGCATAATTCAGCCACTTTTTCGATTGCAATCTATAGGTTTCATGTTTTTCAGTCTCTCATTCATCTCTCAGTCTGTCGTTCTCTCTAATTTCTCTCTTTCATTTTAGGTTCTTGCTTCAGAAAAAGGGCACGGACAGCAAGCAAGTGACTCAAACTCAAAGTCTCAAACTTCGTTATTGCTTTGAAGTTTGAATGATGCTTCTCAATTTTTCTCAATTTCTTGGTTTGAAACTTGCATCTCTATTTATGCTTTCTCAATTTTGCTTTGAATCATTAATTGCTTACTGTTTGGGTCCTCAGGGATGTTTTGTGACATATTTCATTCTCATTGTTTTTGATGATTTATAATTTCATGTATATAGACTTAAACTTGGATAGAAATATAAAAGGTGATGTATTTGTAAAAGATTAATTGAAATAGGCTTTTAATATTTGGGGATAGATTTATAATAATGCTCTTTACAAAAAAATTTGTACCCAATGTATTATATTATCTGTTATTTTGTTATTAGAGAAGTAAAATAATTGAACTATGGATTGAAGCTTAGAGAGTTCGGATGAGTTACACCAGTTTTTGTGGTCTATTCTTCAATGGTATTGCCATTATTGGAATAATTGAATTGAAGAAATTTTTACTTTCTATGTTCAATTGCTGATATGGAATGAAATTGGATTCTGATTTTTTTTTTACTTTCTATGGTGAATTGCCTTTATGAATTCTAGGATCACCAATTCACCATTATGGAGGCGAGTAATCTTAGTTATGAAACCTCATCTTCCCCAACACCTCTCACTAATCAAAGTGTGAGTTCTCCTGGGCTAGTTGAGAGTTCAACTGAATATGATGAAGACGTTATAAAGTTAGAGTTAGGAACACAACCTAACAATGGAAAAACACTTCCCCCACCGTCTCATAAGTTAAAATCCTTGGTGTAGGATCATTTTTAAAAAAATGAGGGTTTGACATGTGTCCCATGAAAGCCAGGTTGGATAGACATGGTGGCAACAATGGCTATCCATAAAGGACACCTCGGTAGTGGGCCTACGAGCTGACCGTCCTTCATCAAGAAAGGCAGTTTAGCAGAGTGCACCTTGGTAGGGGCCGGCCAGGAAGACCATATGAACTCCTTCCCACCGAGGAGGTTATCTCGGTATTGGCCATCCAGTGCTTCATATCTTCTCGGTCTACCGAGGAGGAACTCAGCAGAAGGTGATTTTCTACTATAATTGGGAAACTAACCTTGAAGATGATTTTGAATCGTATTGAGAGAAGAGTCCTATGGAAGCTCGAACTCTAGTCAAAGATCAACGGTGTGGATACAAATGAGGAAGAGTCCTAATGTTATTGAAATTTCGATTTCTCTACTCTACTATCTAAGGCTCTCAAAGGCAGGTATTAAGCTCTCTAGTCACAATCTGTACTTTTGTTTACTGAGAGTTCCAGTCTACCAAGCTCTCATTGGTTTAGAGTACAAATTGACTTGAGCGTCGGAGCGCCAACGCCAGAGGACAACCTCTGGTGCGGCCTTTAGCTCACGTTTGCTTACTGCGCAGGAAGGATCTTCACCCTTGATTGTCATGCAGTGCAACAGGTCTAACCGACTGATCGCCTTCTTGGGATTGACACCTTTTTGACATCATCAGTCAAATTGAAGATTTTATGGATATGTATAATTAAAGTTTAGTTTTTTTTTCCTTGACGAGTTCATGTGGTGATTGTAAATTTTTTACTTCATGAATCTTTCTTCATGCTTACAATAAATTGGTGATATTTATTTTACGAATTATAATTATGATATTTTCTCATGATTGGGTATTTAGAGTTTTTGGTTGATGAAATATTAAGGACACACGATTGTTTAATATCTGTCTAGGTTCTTCTCCCTCTCTCTCAAACGTCTATTCAAGCAAAAAAATTGTTTCAAATATCTCTATGAAGAAAAAAAGAAAAAGAAGAATAACACGACAGTACAATATAAGTATAGGTTGATAATTTGTTGTTCTTCCTCATTCTCAAACGTCTCTTCTTTCTCCTTTCCGAGTGTTCCAAATAATCGAAAGGGGTTTTCGTAGATACTGTTTCCTGGCGTCGACTTAATAAAACTAATCGATTGTTCTAATCATTTACCAATCTTATTGCTTTATGTCTCGCATTCTAAGGGGATTATGACTGTTTTGGAATGACTTCTGGATGATTCTCATCGTTTCTTTATGTATATTTTCAAGGATTCGCTATGGAGGGAAGATCGTATATATGTTGAAATGAGAAAAAACAATACTAAATAAGTTTTATATTGAACAAATTTTATTTAATTTAATGGAGAATCGAATGTTATACTTCGTGCATGTGGAGAGAAATTGTTAATTGGATCTGAATTATCTTCGTAGTCTGAAGATGAGAGATTATGCAATGTAGAAAGTTAAGAGGCAATCAAAGAAGTGAAAGAAGGAGACGTGGAATTCATTAGAACCAAGGTCTTGCATGGCTAACCTGGTGCAAACAGCAATATTAAACATGGGCTAGATGATACAAAGCTAGATTTACTCTGTTCTAATGCATGGGCTCTTATTGATTGTATTCAACCCGTGATTAGAGAACATCACCACGACAGTTCGGTATATTTGGAAACAGTCAACGGGGAGATCGTTAACAAGATAAATGACAAGACTGGAGTAACAGAGTCAAAGGATAAGCATGATTGAAGACCTTGAAGATTGGAGTCAATTCAGCTTAAATAAAGGATTATCACCATCATAATCCAAGCCAACTAACGGCTACAAATGTTAACTATCTAAGTTAGTTTTTTTGAGTAGAGAGACAGCTTATTTTGTATTGAGAAACTCTTGATTTTGAGAGATTCTTGTCAGTAGAGAGTGATTTTCATATTCTTTGTTGTTCTATTTCTTGGCTAATAATCAATATTGTTGTGTTGGCTTATTGATTTGCATCATAACCAATTGACGTATGTTAGCCAATGTGAAAATTGACCTTTTAAATGGTTAGACTTGAGTCGTAAACAATTTAGTTGGTTGACTTTTTTGGGAAAGCGGTAAGCTGTGTAAGGTTTGCCAATGAAGAAGGGATACCCTTTGAGACTGAGGAAGGTGATATTGCTAAGATTATCGAGGGAAGATGAAATTAAGCCCCAAAAGTTGCAATTAAAAATATCCAATCCATTCAAGGAATAAAGGTTTCCTATTGAAGAAGGTAGCCCACATTAGAATTTTGTGTCTGGAAGAAATATACGCTTGAGAGGAGAGCCCCAATGAAATTCAAGTAGAGGACAAACAAGTTTGAATCTGAAACAATGGATTCGAACCAAAGAGACAACAATAATGAAACAAGAACACAACGATTTACGTGAAAAATCCTTAAAGGGAATAAAACCACGAACAGAGAGAGTTTCACTATGTGGAGAAAACAGGTACAAGAGAATAATGAGTGACGGCTTTACAACGAATAAATAATAGCCGAAACCCTAATCATAAAAGGAATCACAAAAGACCCCAAAAAAAATTCCAAAAAATTCTTCTTCCAAAATTGTCGCACCGCGAACTTTTGGAATAAAACCAAACTTAATTCGGGTCACAAACTCTAACCATCTCCACCTTAACTCGAATTCCACATAGAATGAAAACATCATTCACCATCAACAAACTCTCTACTCTTCCATAACCCTAAGAAGGGTAAGTATCAAACTGAAACACCAACCAAGTCTAAGCAATGCTCAAACTTGGCTTTAGGAACTAGTTTAGTCATCATATCAGCAGGATTATCATGAGTGCTAACTTTTCTCACAACAATGTCACCACTAGCAACAACAGCACGTGCATAATGATAGCGAATCTGAATGTGCTTTGTCTTTTCATGATACATATTATCTTGAGTTAGATAAATAGCATTCTGACTATCACTGAAAAGTGTGGAAACTTTCAAGTCTTCACTAATTTCGTTGAATAGCCCCTTTAACCACATAGCTTCTTTACAAGCTGCTGTAATCGCCATGTATTCAGCCTCGGTGGTAGACAAAGCAACTGTAGTATTCAAAATAGCCTTCCAACTGATAGCACACCCTCCAAGAGTAAAGACATAACCAGTGACTGATCTTCTTCTATCTAAATCTCCAACATAATCAGAATCAACATAACCAATAACTCCATCTCTAGTCCTCCCAAACTGCAAAAAAACATCACTAGTGCCACACAAATATCTAAGAATCAACTGAACTGCTTTCCAATGTCCTCTTCGTGGATTTGCCATGTATCTACTAACCATGCTAACTGCATATGATAAATCTGGACGTGTGCAAATCATTGCATACATAAGAGAGCCTACTGAACTAGTGTATGGAACTCGAGACATATACTCAATATCATTATCTGATTGTGGAGATAGATCAGATGAAAGCTTAAAATGAGCTGCTAATAGAGTACTGACCAATTTAGCATTCTGCATATTGAGCCTTTGTAGTACCTTCTGAATGTATCCCTTTTGACTAAGATACAATTTCTTCGCCTTTCTATCTCTTTGAATCTCCATGCCAAGAATCTTCTTTGCAGCTCTTAAATCTTTCATCTCAAATTCCTGACTAAGCTCAGCTTTCACTTTTCTTAATTCTTCTTTATCATTGGCTGCTATCAACATATCATCAACGTATAAAAGAATATACACAAGTGACCCATCATCACTCTTCTTAAAATAAACACAACTATCATGGTCACTTCTCATAAAATCATGAGTAGTCATGAAAGAGTCAAACCTCCTTTCTTAGCAAGCACACATAGTCTTCTTTACCTGAAACTTCAAAATCCTCTGGCTGCTGCATATAGATGTCCTCCTCAAGTTCTCCATGCAAGAATGTTGTTTTCACATCTAGCTGCTCAAGTTCAAGATCATGCAGAGCAACAATACCAAGCAAAGCTCGAATCGAACTATGCTTTACAACTGGTGAAAATACATCTGTAAAATCAATACCTGGAATCTGACTATAGCCTTTTGCTAATAACCTCGCTTTGAATCTAGGTTCTTCAACTCCTGGTATTCCTTCTTTCTGTTTGAACACCCATCTACAACGAATAGCCTTCTTTCCCTTAGGAAGCTTCTCCAATTGCTACATGTCATTCTTATAAAGTGATTCCATCTCTTCCTGCATGGAAAGCACCCACTTGCTAGATTCTCTACAATTAACAGCCTCAAAATATGTAAAAGGTTCTTCACAAGTGTCAATATCTTCTGCTACATTTAGAGCATAAGCAACCAAATCAGCCTCAGCATATCTCTGTGGGAGTCTAATCTCCCTTCTAGGCCTATCTTTAGCAATTGAATGTTGTGGTAATACTTGAACATCAGTCTGAGGCTCTGAACTGCACTGAGATGTAGTCTGAGGTGAAGCATCAGACTCAAAGGGAGTCTCCACCTGCGTAGCTAATTTCTGTTGATCTTTATCACAGGAATCTGTAGAAATCTGATCATAAAGCATAGCAGACTCATCAAAAATAACGTTTCTACTAATGATAATTTTTCCAATTTCTGGACACCATAACTTATACCTTTTTACTCCAGACTTGTAGCCAAGAAACACACACTTTAAAGATCTTGATTCCAACTTTCCATTATCTACATGAGCATACGCAGAACATCGAAATATCTTTAAATCAAAATAATTTGCAGGACTACCAGACCATACCTCCTGCAGAGTTTTCTTGTCAATAACAGTTGATGGAGAGCGATTTACAAGATAACAAGCTGTAGAAACGACTTCTGCCCAAAAAGACTTACGTAATTTAGCATTGGACAACATACAACGTACTTTTTCCATCAAAGTTCTATTCATATGCTCTACTACGTCGTTCTGTTGTGGAGTACCCGGAACTGTCAACTGCCTCACAATGCCTTCTGTCTTACAAAAGACATTAAATTCATCTGAACAAAACTCCAAACCATTATCTGTGCTGAGATGCTTCACCTGCTTCCCTGTCTGCTTTTCAATCATGGTCTTCCAATCCTTAAAAGTGTGAAACACATCACTCTTGTGTTTCAAAAAGAATACCCATACTTTTCTGGAAAAATATCTTAATTCTGACAGTTCCAATTCCGACAATTTTGCAAGCCGCATTATTTCCCAACAAAGCAGCACCCTTTGTCACATTTTCATATGTTGAAAAATAGTCCTGATTAGGATACATATGAAACGTGCAACCAGAATCAAGAATCCAATCATCTCCAGGTTTTGGGTCAACATCAGAGGCAACCAAGACATCACCATCACTATATTCAGTCTTTGCAACATCCGCTTCACCAGAATTTTTGGGTTGTTTACCCTTTGAATTGGCACCGCCTTTCTTCTTGTTCTTATTCTGCAACTTATAGCAATCAACTTTGATGTGCCCTTTTTTCTTACAATAGTTGCAGATTTTATCCTTATTTTTCGACTTTGATCTGCCTCTGCCTTTAAAACAAGAATTTATTTCTTGATTTCTGCCTCGAATAACAAGACCCTCTGCCAGAGTTTCAGAACCACCAACCAGCTGTTTCATCCTTTCCTTAGAAGATAAAGCATCGTAAACAACCTCAAGATTAAGAGTCAAACGACTATACAAAATAGTATCTCGAAAAGTTACATACGAAGAAGGTAACGAACACAATAAGATTAACCCTAAATCTTCTTCTTCATACTTAACCTCCATAGCCTCTAAATCAGCAATAATCTCCTTAAAGATGATTAGATGATCTTGTACAGATCCACCTTCTGAAAGCTTATGAGAATATAAACGTTCTTTCAGATGCAACTTACTGGTCAAAGTTTTTGTCATACACAATTGTTCCAACTTCTTCCATAAATCAGCATTCGTCTTCTCCTTCAAAACATCCTGTAATATCTGATTTGACAGATGAAGTTGAATCTGGGTTAGAGCCTTCTTTTCCTTCAACAATTTTTCTTCTGGTGTCCAAGATTTTGGCATCTTATCAGATCCTAACAGTGTATCATCAAGATCCATCTGTGCAAGGACAGCTCGCATCTTCACCTGCCATAGCATAAATCTTGTGTCACGATCAAGCAGCGGAAGATCATACTTCATTGTTGCCATTCCAAATCGAACCCGCTTCAATACCAATTTGAAACAATGGATTTAAACCAAAGAGACAACAATAATGAAACAAGAACACAACGATTTACGTGGAAAAACCCTTAAAGGGAAAAAAACCACGGACAGAGAGAGAGTTTCACTATGTTGAAAAAATAGGTACAAGAGAATAATGAGTGACGGCTTTACAATAAATAAATAATAGCCAAAACCCTAATCATAAAAGGAATCACAAAGGACCCCAAAAAAATTTCCAAAAAATTCATCTTCCAAAATTGTCGCACCGCAAAGTTTTTGAATAAAACCAAACTGAATTCGGGTCACAAACTCTAACAGAATCATTCACCCCCACATTAAGAAACTGTAGGTTTGGTAGTTCAAAAATTCCTACTAGCAATGTGCCCAAACAGGCCACAATTATAGAGACTATAAGATGATAATGAAGGCAACCATTACTCGTGAATATTTAAGGGTTGCTTAGGTTTTTTTTTTTTTTTTTTTTGGGCCTCTTTAACTTTGATTTTTTCAATGGAGCTTTAAAGCCTATTGTTACTACTGCCAAAATTCAACCTTAATGTATTGTGTAGCAAAAGGTATGTTAACAGTTACATTTAACTTGACAATTGTATTCTATTTACTTGGAATCATGTTGATGGTCAATTCAAGCACCGATTGGTATCTATTTTTCATTTAGGCTAATTCGAGCATCAAATTGGTGCAAATGTGGTGAAGCAAAAGTCTTGCTTAATCCTGGAAATCCTTCTTAGGCAAATTGGACAAACCACTCTCTTCTGCATTTCAGGTGCTCCTCTTGTTGGGTTGGTCCACCTCAAGTGGGCTACCCATGACCCATGGGTTCAGTTAGTCCATAAAGAAAATTAATTAGAAGTAAAAAAGGAACCCTAATAAGTTGTTAGAGTGAGTTCTGCCAACAATAAGAGAGAAAAACAGAGTTGCTGGTCTTTCAGGAGCGCATTGTGCACAGATTCCTCATTCAATGATATTGAAGCAATCTGTGGTTCGATCGAGCTGAATTTTGGACAGTGACTTCATAACATTTGGGACTTCATTTGGGATGGTTGGATCGTGTCTATCTATCCCAGATTGTGACGTAACTCTACTATCATTCTAGGTCTGAGATTTCTATTTTTCTATCACTTATTGTTCATGTTTACCAAGATTGTTATCTTGAGTTGTTGAATACCTCTAGTTGTATCTAGAGAGAACTTGTGTGTACCTATAGATTATAGTGGAGGATTTGGTGGACTACGGTCCCGTGGTTTTTATTCTCCATATTGGGGAGGTTTTCCATGTTTAAAGATCTTGTGTCATTTGCTTGCTTGGTTTCTTGATTGTTGTTGCTGTATTTGTTGGAGATTATTGGCTGAGAATTTGGTTGTGTTGCTACCTTATACTATATCATTTTAGACACACAAAGGGGAAAAGGTTGTGGTAAAATATTGCTTGCTGAAAGGTCTTTTCCCAACAAAGTGGTATCGAAGCCAGGTTATTTGAAATTAATATCTTGTGTGTTAAAATGGAAGGGTTGGATGGAATGGTCAAGTTAAACTCAGCAAATTATTCTACTTGGAAGCACATGATAGAAGACTTGTTGTATTGCAGAGACTTGTACAAGCCAACTAAATTGGGTAGTAGAAATCCAGCTGTAGTAAATGACAATGATTAAAATGTCTTGCACAGAAAAGCTATTGGCCATATCAGAAGATGGGTTGATCAGACTGTGTTTGAAGATATATGTGAGGAAACTTGAGCTGATGTTCTCTAGAAAAGGTTAGCAAATATGTTTGAAAAGACAACTACAAGAAATAAAATCGCCCTGATTAGAAGAGTTGTGAACTTGAAATATAAAGATAGAAGCAGCATGAATGAGCATACAAAGTCAATTTCAAAATATTGTGAATAAGCTGGCTGCCATGAAAATGAAGCTTGATGATGAGCTCCAAGTATCTCTACTTCTTAGCTCCTTGCTTGATAGTTGGAAAACTCTAGCGGTGACTGTCAGCAATTCGACACCAAATGGGACATTATGTTGGTGTATGCTCTAGGAGCCAATCATGGGATGATTGTATTAGCATACATTTATTATGTTATATTGAGGTACTTTATTTGTTATGAATTATTTATCTGCACTATATAAATTATTATGATAAATATCCCTAGAATAGTTGGTTCGATGATATGAGACTTCAAGTGTGTGACTTGAACGTGAGATCATCATAGATGTATATAGAACACTATTCCTAAACGTCCCTAGTCGAGTATTATTGTTAAATGAGATAACATTAATACGTTGAGACTAGTATGTAGGTTGATTGATGACTAAATCTTGCGAGTCATGGATATGAGATATCAAATCAATACATAGGTACTTGTTAGAGAACGGGAAGTACTGGACAGACCCAACATGAGAATACTGCATGGATTGTTATATGAATGTCATAAGCTATTCTCATAGTGACAATGATATATGTTTTCCTTTAACCTGAAATCACTACGGTTCCCAACATGAGGAGTTATACACTTTGATACTGTCTAACGTCACTTGTAAAAGGGTTGGCTATAAAGTCAGTGATTGGGTATATCACGAATCATGTGCAGGGATGTGACTGACCTAGATGGTATTTGTCCCTTCTATATAACATGAGTGATATCCGTGGGCCCCTTGATTGAGTGAGACTTAGAAATGCATGGCCGTGCTCAAATGAATCAATATATGATATTGATTTCGTTTGTTTTTAAATAGTCTACTCGGAATCAAGAAACACATAGATTAACATATAAGAGGATGACACATTCCATGCCTCGATGTTAATCAAGATATTAAGGACAAAGGGACTGCATATAAATTGGTCATAAATAAAGGTTATGTCGAATCATTGACATTCTCGTTATTTGGGTAACAATGATGTGTTGCTAGATACCTCTCATTGTTTGTGATGCTAGAATATGATTTTAGTTTCACTGCTAACATAACGAGAACCTATAGGGTTACACATATAGAATAAGTCAAAGATTATGTTATTTAAGAATAACATATTACGTTTGGGCTTAGGGCTTTATGTAAGGTCCATTACCGGTTTAATTAATAAGATTAATTGAACATGGTCAAGAGTCCAAAAACGTGGGCTTTTTCCTTCAAGGAGATTTGGGCCTTTTCGATTTTACTTGACTCACAAAATATTTAGGGTTAGAGTAACCCTAGGAGATATTACAACACTTGGTGTGCCGCACGTCTTTGTGAGTTGAGAGAAAAACGGATTGGAGCTCTTCTCCTAGTTACTAGCATAACGTGAAGAAGCAATCTTAGGCTTGTTCGTGTGGATACCAGAGAGGCGTGTTGTTCGGTTGGATAGCGCGGTTTGATTCGGATCATTCAAGCCAAGCAATCGGTTGTTTTCTGCACTTCAAGAGGTAACTTTTCATCACCGATTTATGCCCTTTCACATGGATTCTCTGGAGGGTTTCAATAAAATTTTAAACTTCCGCTGTGTATGAGATATTGAAACCCAGCACATTAAGCATGGATTTAGTTAAAGATAGTTTGCAAAATGAAGACTACAGAAGAAGAAAAAAAGGTGAATCTTCTTCTGGGGCATTTCTAGTTAAAAAAGAAGACAGGCGTGGAAGGAGTCAAAATAGAAATTTCTATAGCAGTGGCAAGATGGAAACTTTCAAGGGGAGATGAAAGTCTAGGTCGAGGAGGAATATCACTTGTTATCATTGCAACATGCAAGGACGTATGAAGAAAGAGTGCAAAATATGGAAAGGGGAACAAAATGAGAGCAAGAAAAATGAGAAAGATGCAAATATGGTTATTAAAGATGGTGATGTGATGATTGTCTCTGAAGAAGACTGTGTTAATCTTGTATGCCAGGATAGTGACTGGGTAGTTGATTCGGGTGCTTCGTTTCACGTAACCTCCCATGCTGAATTTTTCACATCCTACACTTGTGGTGACTTTGGGAGGGTGAGAATGGGAAATAATGATGCATCCAAGATTATTGGCATTGGTGATATTTGCTTGGAAACTAATATTGGCAGCAAGTTAATGCTCAAAGATGTTAGACATGTTCCAGATATTCGCCTTATTTTGATTTCTACCGATAAATTGGATGATGAGGGTTTTGTTAATCACTTTGGTGAAGGCATTTGGAAGCCCACTAGAGGCTCTTTAGTGCTTGGCAAGGGAAAGAAGCTTAACACTCTTTATGTAACACAAGCTATACTTTGCAAGGGAGAGGTGAATGCAATTCATAAAGATGTGAATGTTGATCTTCGGCAGAGAAGGCTTGGCCACATCAGTGAGAAGGGACTTCAAACTCTCGCTAGGAAAAAATTTACTACAAGGTATGAATTCTCTCAAAGCATGTGATCATTGAATAGTTGGGAAGACACACAAAGTTGCATTTCACACACATCCTTCTTCAAGGAGACCAAAACTGTGATTTGATTCACACTGACGTATGTAGCATGCAAACTAGAACTCTTGGTTGTGCTATTTATTTTTTAACTTTCATTGATGACTATTCTAGAAAAGTTTGGGCTTTGTTTTGAAAACTAAAGACCAGGTACTTGATGTCTTCAAGCAATTTCATGCTCATGTTGAAATAGAGACTGGAAAACAATTGAAGTGTGTAAGATCAGATAATGGAGGTGAGTACAGGGGTCCATTTGAAAGATATTGTCCAGATCATGGCATCAGACTTGAGAAGACAGTGACTAAAACTCCTCAGCAGAATGGTGTGGCACAAAGAATAAACAAAACCATTGAAGAACGGATCATATGCATGCTTTCTCATGCCAAACTACCAAACTCCTTTTGGGGGGAGGCAATGAGAATAGCAGTAGACTTGATTAATCTTTCTCCATCATTTCCACTTAATGGTGATGTGCCTCAGAGAGTCTGGATAGGGAAAGATATTTCATATGTTTATCTGAGAGTTTTTTTGCTGTCAGGCTTTTGTTCATATTCCAAAGGATGAGACAACCAAGCTTGATGACAAGGAAAAGCTGTGTATTTTCTTGGGATATGGTCATGAAGAGTTTGGTTACAGGTTATAGGATCCAATAAGCAACAAAGTTGTTAGAAGCAGAGACGTTGTGTTCCTTGAAAATCAGTTTGGGATGGTTGCTGAGAAAACTTATATGCCTGAATTCTCTTCTAGTACTTATGCTAATATGACATCTATTTCTCCACCTCTAGTTCATGATGATCATGGGGGAGGTGTTCAAGAAGATAGTGGTGACAATAATATTAGAGATGAAGAAGCAAATGAGGAAGATGAATCAGCGGAAGAAGTTGAGCAAGAAATAGTTACTGAGATTCCTTTAGGAAAATCTATAAGAGAGCATCAACCATCCACTAGATATCCTCCAACTGAGTATGTGACACTCACTAAGGGGGGAGAATCAGAAACTTACCAGGAAGCCAATTCAAATGAGAAGAAACAAGAGTGGTTGAATGCCATGCAATATGAGATGAAATCCCCGCATGAAAACCACACTTATGACTTAGTAAAATTGCCTAAGGGCAAGAGAGCTTCGAAGAACAAATGGGTGTTCAGATTAAAGACTGAAGAATGTAGCTCACAACCAAGGTACAAGGCAAGGCTAGTTGTGAAGGGATTTGGTCAGAAAAAGGTTGTTGATTTTGAAGAAATTTTCTCACCTGTTGTGCAGATGTCATCTATCATAGTTGTTTTGGACTAGCTGCTAGCCTGCTAGTTTGAATTTAGAGGTTGAACAACTTGATGTGAAGACTGCATTTCTCCACGGCGACTTAGAAGAGTAGATTTATATGGAGCAACCTGAGGGCTTCAAAGCTCATAATAAAAGAGATCTTGTGTGCAGGTTGAGAAAAAGTTTATATGGACTCAAGCAAGCACCTAGACAATGCTATATAAAATTTGACTCTTTTATGGAGACTCATGGGTAAATAAGACAACCTCAGATCATTGTGTATTTGTGAAGAAATTTTCAGATGATGATTTCATCATTCTCCTACTTTATGTGAATGATATGTTGATTGTAGGTCATGATGCTAGTAAGATTGAGAGACTAAAGAAAATCTTAATAAATCCTTTGCCATGAAGGATTTAGGGCCTACTAAACAAATTCTTGGCATGAAAATTTTTCGTGACAGGAAGAAGAAGAAACTTTGGCTATCTCAAGAGAGATATATTGAGAAAATTTTGGAGCGCTTTAATATGAGCCAGTCAAAACCAGTTGCATTTCCACTTCCAGATCACTTCAAGTTAATTTGTCAACAATATCCTCAAGTTAGAAAGAAAAGCAATAAATGAAGAAAGTACCATATGCTTCTACAGTTGGTAGTATTATGTATGCTATGGTCTATACTAGACTGGATTTAGCTCATGTTGTTGGAGTAGTTAGCCGATTTTTATCAAATCCAGGCAAAGACCATTGGGCTGCAGTAAAGTGGATTCTTAGATATCTCAGAGGTACTTCCAAACTATGTTTATGTTTTGGAAATGCAAAATGTGTGCTAGATGGTTTCACAGATGTAGATATGGCTGGAGACATTGATTCTAGGAAATCCACTTCAGGCTACTTGATTACTTATTTAGGGGAGCAGTGTCTTGGAAATCTAGACTACAAAAATGTGTTGCACTGTCCACTACAAAGGCTGAGTACATTGCCATGACTGAGGCTTGTAAAGAAGTCTTATGGGTGAAATACTTTCTACAAGAATTGGGCCAGAATCAAGAGAAGTTCATACTTCATTGTGACAATCAGAGTGCAATTCATCTTAGTAAAAAATCTACATATCAGTCTCCTTCCAAGCATATTGACAAGAGATATCAATGGATTCTAAATGTGTTGGACATGAAGTTGCTGCAAGTTGAGAAAGTTCATACGAATAACAATGGCTCAGATATGATGACAAAAACATTGTCTAGATAGAAGCTTGAAGCTTGTAGAGAGTATGCAGGCATGGGGGAGCCCTTCTTCACTTAAGGTGGAGGGGCATATTTGTTGGATTGGTCCACCTCAAGTGGGCTACCTATGACCCATGGGTTCATTAAGCCCATGAAGAAAAATAATTAGAAGTAAAAAGGAACCCTAACCAGTTGTTAGAGTGAGTTCTGCCGACAATAAGAGAGAAAAATAGAGTTGCTGGTCTTTGAGGAGTGCACTGTGCACAGATTCTTCATTCAACATTATCAACGCAATCCATGGTCCGATCGAGCTAAATTTTGGACAGTGGCTTCATAACATTTGGGACTTTATTCGGGATGGTTGGATCGTTGTTTGAAGTTGTCTATCCATCCCAGATTGTGACAAAACTCTATTGCCATTATGGGTTTGAGATTTATGTTTATTTATCATTTATTGTTGATGTTTACCAAGATTGTTATCTTGAGTTGTTGAATACCTCTAGTTGTATGTAGAGAGAACTTGTGTGTACCTATTATTGATTATAGTGGAGGTTTTGGTGGACTATGGTCCCGTGATTTTTACTCCCGATATTGGGGAGGTTTTCCACGTTAAAAGATCTTATGTCATTTGCTTGCCTTATACTATATCATTTTAGACACACAAAGGAGAAAATGTTGTGGTAAAATATTGCTTGTTGAAAGGTCTTTTGCCAACACCTCTCATTCCTTCTTTTTTTCATAGTTCTTGCTTTTGAAGATATCTCTTTGAGTCAGAAATTCTTGGTTTCAATTGCTTCTCCTTTGTAGTATGTATTAGTTCTACTTTTTTTTTGTATTTTTTTCTACTATATATCGTATATTTATGACGCAAAAGTTTGTAATTTTTTTAAAAAAATTCTTTCACAAATTTCTACATATTGAGAATTATTAGGATGCTTTTGTACCAATGACAGCCTATATCAGTGCATTTGCGTTATAAATGAGTAGTTTGTTTTATTCTAGTACCATTCATAAATCCAAATCAATGTAATGCAGAAATTTGTCGTTGTTTGGGAGCTTTGTGTTGTTGTTCAGGAGGTGAGTTATGGAGCTGAATTTTCCCCTGATGCTAAAGATTAGTATACAGTTATCCTTCAAAAACATACAAAAATCACCCCAACAGATGAACCAGTGGTGAGTAGGTCCTACATAGTTCGAGAATCTGGAGGTGAACTATTGCTCACAATGGATAACCCAACCACCAAATAGAAGAACTTATTTATAGGTTCATGGTCAAACCCTATTTTGAATGAGAATCTCCATCATGGTAAGGGCTCAAGTCTCCAATAATTAAATATGAAAGTCTAATTATTGGTCACCTTTTTCCTAGTGAGTCAATATGAATTTTATTTTAGTTTTTTTTCTTTGGCTTTGAGGTTGTATGATCGAGGATTGGGGCATTTTCCTGTGGAGAGTGGCACATGGATTTCAATGATTTGGGCAAACAAAAAGGTTTGAGGGATGATGGAGATAAAATATGGTAGTAGAAGTTAATGTTTCGTTGCATATTGTAGTGTGTAAGTTTTTCCCTATAGTCTGTATGTCGTTCTTTGTATGGATATGTATAATAATACTATTACCAAGTTTGTAGAGTAGTTGGTAAAACCTTGGCTGGCAGATCAGGCGGAACAACTACGAGGCAGGGCAAACAGGGTCATTGGATTTAATGTTCGGGGCGCTACCAGAGCATCCCTGATCCATGCCAGTCCAACCCATTTTCATCTCTAAGAATGTTATATGAGTTTTGGTGATGAGCTCAGCAAAAATCTTGCCTAATAGCATTACCCATGTAAATTATTTTGGATTAATGATTAATTTTAAAAGGAAAAAAAACAAAAATTCACCTTTGAAAGCTGACGCCTATACAACAACCATTGTTTCGAAATGTAAACGGTAAGGAAAATAAAATTAAAATCGACCCTTTCACTACATTGGCTTAAGTAAATTGATATAATATCAATCTAAGAAATTTTGTTAATCAATCATTTACTTATAATAAGTATCCAGTGATTATAATTGGTCGGGCACTCTTGGAAGGGCTTTGTTGGGAGAATGCGATAGGAGTATTTGACAGAGGTCCATTATTGCCCTTTATTTGATGCATTAAGGGTGCTCGATTTTCTGTCGTAAACACGTTTCGAGACAAAGGTTTGTTGGGCTTACCTGACTTTTTGATTTGGTGAGTATACTTTATTGGAATCATCTTCTCTTATGTTTGTGTATGGTTGGTCTTTAGTTTTTATGGACTAATGTTTGTCTTTAGTTTTTACTGACATTCTTTAACGGAAGTGATCAATGGGACAATCCTAATTTGTGCATTGTCGTTGCAGGATGTCATTGTAGTGACCGGGTCAAGGCAGTTATAAGAGTTGATAATTATATTGAAAGTTAGGAGGAATTTTGCTCGAGCATATGCTGCTCTTCCAAAGGCATATGAATAGCATAAGCTAGTGTAGATGGTGAAGCGCCTCAAGAAGAGCTTGATGAATTCTTAAATCAATGTACATTAAATATTGAATAGTTTTTATGTTTTGAAATCACCAGCAGAACATCCAGTTGATGTCAAAATTCATTCTCTTTATTAAAGACTTCTTTTTGTACAGCTAAATGTTATTTCCCAACTCATTCATGTTTATTATGGACTACATGTCTTTCTCCTAAGCAACTACTGTTAGAGTTTGATGATTTGAGATTCTACTGGTTATGGAAGAATGCCGCCAAAATGAAATTTTTCGTGAATAATGTCTTTCTTGGGCTGGTTTTTCTTGGGCTTGTTTTAGAAGCCTAACTTGGCCTATCTATTCTAGCCCAGCTCAGTTTCTTCTTCTTCTTGTTTGAATTTCTTCTTCATGTTCTTGAAAAGAGTCACCACAACAGTCATCTGTCACTCAGATGGACACATGACCGTTGTTGTTTGTATTTATTTGTGCGATGTTTCTGTTTCTGAATTATGAATCAAGTTATATTTGATTTCCTCTTCTCTTCTTAATCTCTATCTCTTTTATGTACAAGCTTTGTAATACTCTGTTATAATATCAATATAAATAAAACTTTACATGGTATCGGAGCCGTGATGGTGAATACTAGATGAGCATCGAACATGAATCCAGCTGAAGAAGCTAACAACACGATCCCAATGAATAACATTGAGATTAAAGCTTCAGGTGCGCGACATGAGGAAGCTGTGAACCACAATGGAGGCATAATTTCTCAGAGTACCTTGTTGAATCCATACACAATACTTCCAGGCGATCTCACGACAAGTAGCTTGATCACATTCAAGTTGAATGGCGACAATTATACAATGTGGAGCCAGAGAACTGTGAAGGCGCTGAAGACACAAAATAAAGTGGGCTTCGTAGATGGAAGTTTGAAGATGCCAAATGAAAATAGTGAGAGCTTTGTGGCATGGACGAGCTGTGATTGTATAATCCAGACTTGGATCACAAATAGCATTTCAGAGACGATTTTAGCCAGTATGTCTGACAAAGACACTGCTTTCGAGCTCCAGATGGATATCAAAGATAGGTTTTCTTCGTTCAATGGTGCTAGATTTTTTGAAATCTCAAGGAAACTTTACTGCATAAGATAGGAGGGTTCTTCTTTTATGGAGTATTATACAAGACTCAAATCGTGGTGAGAGCAGTATGACCAATTGGATAAGCAAGGGAGGTGTGGTTGTGTCAAAGCCCAGCTTAAACGACAAAGAGAGATGTTAACTCAGTTTTTCATGGGACTCAATGATACATGTCTTAGCTTGAGCCGTCAAATATGGATGTTGGAACCACTACCTGAGATCAACAAAGAACTTGGGTTAATTAAAGAATAAGAAACTCAGTTAAACATGTGCAAGATAAATCTGCCAGTACAGGAATCCATGGCTATGACATTCCAGATCACTACTAATGGTCAAAACCAACAAAAAGGGAATAATGCTAAAGGATACAAGCGTCCACCAAAAGAGACATTTCAAGGCAAGAAAGATTTATTTTGCAAATATTACAAAAGAAACAATCACATAATGGAGCAATTGTTTCAAACTGGTGGGCTACCTTGAGGGAACATCAAATAAACAGAAATTTAACAAGGTGGTTTCAAGGGAAGCAACACTCAGTGAATATTGTGGATGGTTCTGTCCCAAACAACCAGAGTTTGGACTTGCCCAATGATAAGTTGTTGGAGATAATAGTCTCATTCATCAGAAACAAAATTGGAAATGAAGAATAGACTTCTACATCAGTGAACAGAACAGCTGAGGCAGGAGGTAATTTTAATAAACGTAATTTACATAAATGGATTATATATAGTGGGGCAACTGATCATATTGTTTGTGACATGCATATATTAAATTCCTATATTGATGTAATGAATTCTACTGATACTTTACCATATGGTGGCCTATTGCCAATAACACAAACTGGAACCATAAAACTTAATAATGATTTGATTCTCAAGAATGTGTTGTGTGTACCTAAATTTTTCTTCAATCTCATATCAGTGAATAAACTAACCAAAGATAATAACATTTCACTAAACTTTGCAAATGATAGGTGTGTGATGCAGGACTTAGGCACTTACAAGAAGAATGGAATGGAAATTTTGTATGGAGGGTTATACCTCATGGATACAGGAATCAAAAGAACACCAGAAGTTAAAAAAAAAAATAGAAGTAGTTCTTGTTTTGAATTTTGTAAGCTCTAGAGTATGGCATTATAGGCTAGGTCATCCATCCTCAAATGTAACTAGAATGCTACCTACTGAAATGCATGACATTGAGGATTGTAATATTTGTGTTTTTAGTAAAATGAAAAGACAACCTTTTGGTGTTAGTACATCTGTTTCAATGAATTACTGTAAAACTGTGGATATGAAGAATTTTTCTGCAGCTCACAGATGTTATCTTGTAGCCATAGACAAACATATAGAACCTAACAGGTATAGTGAGGCAGTTAAGGATAATAACTAGGTTCAAGCTATGGATAATGAAATGACAGCTCTAAGGTCCAATAACACTTGGGACTTAGGTAAATCACCATAGGGTAGAAAGGCCATTGGTTCAAAATGGGTGTACAATATAATCATGGGACAATGGAGAGATATAAGGCTAGATTAGTTGAATTAAGATATAGTCAAACTGAAGGTTTTGATTTCAATCAAATGTTTGCTCCTATAATCAAGATTACTACTGTCAGAATTTTCTTTGTTTTAGCAAGTATAAATCAATGGTATGTGCATCATCTTGATGTGCATAATGCTTTTCTTAATGGGGACTTAGAGGAAGATATTTACATGAAGATTCCTCTTGGGTATGATAAGGATTGCAGTGGCTAGTTTGTAAATTAAACAAATCTTTATGTGGCTTAAAACAAGCCTCTAGACAATGGAACACTAAGTGCATAGAGGCTTTACATCAGTTTGGATTCACACAAAGTAAAGCAGATTAATCTTTATTTCCTTACAGCAAAGGCGGTAAAATAGTAATGTTATTGTTATACGTTGATGACATGGCACTTCGTGGTAATGACATAGATCTTATTAGAGAAATTAAGAAATTTATCAGCTCTTGTTTTAAAATTCAGGATTTAGGTAACCTAACTTACTTCCTTGGATTAGAGGTCAGCAAGTCGCATAAGGGATATTTAATCAACCAAAGAAAATATGCTTTAGACCTTCTTACAAATACTGGTTTCATAGATGCCAAGCGAGTGAATTCTCCTGTTGATGTTAACATGAAAATGTCTAACAATTCAGGAGAACCTATTCAAAATCCTTTTGAATTTAGAAAGATTATTGGAAAGCTTATGTATCTGACAATTACTAGACCTGACCTAAGGTATGCTGTCAATACCTTAGCTCAATTCATGAATGTTCACAGAGTTCTAAGGTATATTAACGGTACTTTTGCTTTAGGATTGTTCTATCCTGTCACTAACAACTTGCAGGTCAAAGTTTTTTGTGATTCCGATTGGGCCTCATGCATTGATACAAGAAAATCAATTACTGGATTTTGCATCAAATTAGGTGAATCTTTGATCTCATGGAAGTCAAAGAAGCAGAAAGTCATTTCAAAATCCTCAGCTTATGCATAATATTGAGCAATGGCAGTCACAGTAGCAAAACTTCAATGGATTGAAAATCTTCTTCAAGAAATTAAAATTCACATACCTTATCCTACGAAGCTTTACTGTAATAATCAAGCAGCTATCCACATTTCCACCAATCTGGTATTCCATGAATGCATAAAACACATAGACCTGGATTGTCACTTCACCAGAGATCGAGTTGCCAAAGGCATCATCAAACTTCAGTATATCAAAACGATAGAACAATCGAGTGATCTTCTAACCAAGGGATTTCAATCATCAGTCTCAGGAGGTTTCTCTCCAAGTTGAGCATTAGATAATGTCTAGCTTGTGGGGGGATGTTAGAGTTTGATTATTTGAGATTCTACTGGTTCTGGAAGAATGCCGCCAAAATGAAATTGTTCGTGAAGAAGATCTTTCTTGGGCTGGTTTTTCTTAGGCTTGTTTTAGAAGCCTAACTTGGACTATCTATTCTGGCCCAGCTCAGTTTCTTCTTCTTCTTGTTTGAATTTCTTCTTCATGTTTGAATTTCTTCTTCATGTTCTTGAACAGAGTCGCCACAACGGTCATCTGTCAGTCAAATGGACACATGACAGTTGTGTTGTTTGTATTTATTTGTGGGATGTTTTTGTTTTAGGATTATGAATCTATTTATACTTGATTTTCTCTTCTCTTTTTAATCTCTCTCTCTTATGTACAAGCTTTGTAATACTCTGTTACAATATCAATATATATACAACTTTACAACTACAACACTATCATTGCTAAGTGTTATTTTTCTATTACAACTAAAGTTGTTTTCGAGCGTCTGCTCCTAAAATGTTTAAGAGAGCTTGAGTTTGTGTGGAGACTGTTGTTAATGTCCACACTTTCAAATATGAGCTTTCAAAAAAATATTTGCAGTAAGCAAAGTTTTAATTAGTAGTCATACTAATTCGACTTCCACATAATGAAAGTCAATCATCAAAAAATTCATTCCGCACAAAATTCAG
The DNA here is from genome assembly GCA_963580455.1 of Euonymus europaeus. Classification (NCBI taxonomy): domain Eukaryota; kingdom Viridiplantae; phylum Streptophyta; class Magnoliopsida; order Celastrales; family Celastraceae; genus Euonymus; species Euonymus europaeus. Next base: position 16,845,388 of record OY756968.1, on the reverse strand, counting down.
GTATGCAACTTGTTTATAGTTTCTATGACCTTTTAATGTAGATTATGAGCAAAAAAAATGTACAATTAATCTAAGGGTGCATTTGGTACATGGGTAATAGAATGTAATGATTACAAGAGTAATTAAATTTCAACTTTACATATGTTTGTTATACCAATATATTTTTTACTCTTGTAATGGACTCTAGTAATTGTGTCTTATATTTTTATGAAAAATTTACTAGTTTAGAGACATGAGAAATAGAAAGTAATAGAATTTTATTACCCTCCTAATTTGGGATTCGAAGAAAACAGTTTTACCCAGGCCGATTCTCATACTCAAGATGACCCAATCCCGATCCCATACCTAGGCCTAATCGGGACGCGAGATGACTTGGGCGTGGACCCTGTGATGACTCGGGCCTACACTTGTCTCGGGCCTGATCCCGGGCCCTGATAAGACCCGACCCGATCTCGAACCCCACATGACTAGGGCTTGATCCCAGAACCTGACCTGTCCCGAGCTCGATCCCGGATCCTGGCCTATTCCAGACTCGATCCTAAAACCCGACAAGATTAGAGCTCAATCTCGGATACCGAAAAGACTCGGGCTCGATCTCAGACCCTTATATGACATGATCGAACCGGATCCCAGACCCTGACTTGTCCCAAGCATGATCTTGGACCCATACAAGACCCGGGCCCGGTCTCGAATCCCTACATGACCCGAGCCAGATCATGAACCCCTGACTTTTCCCCAACTCAATCCCGGACCCAGAACTGTGCCGAGCTTGATCCTAGAGCCCTATAAAACCCGACCCTATCTTGAACCCCTACATGACCCTGGCAAGATCCCGAACCTAGACCTGTCCCGAGACAAATCCTAGACCATGACAAGACCCGAGCCCAATATCATATCGATGTCAGACTCCGACAATGCTCGGGCCCGATCTCAGACCACTATATGAGTCGGGGCCGATCCTTGATCTTAAGCTTGCCCCTAGGGTAACTGTATACTGCATAGTCATAACAAACAATATTAATGAATACACGGGTAAATTTTACTCATATTTACCAATCAAGAGTAACAATTATTTTCCATATTTATTATTACTCTTGTAACATATTATATTGTTAATAAATTATACCCCTAAATTCTTACCCCCATACCAAACGCACCCTAAGAGTTAAAGTGAGAGATTATAAACATCTCATGTCCCTATATATGTACCTAAGGATTTGATTGTAACTATTCTAAGAGCAAATGCAATGGTGCAATTTTGATGTAGATGCAATATAAGTGAGTAGTGGGTCCATTTTATTGGATACCACATGGAGGTCAACAATATTGCTACAACGCATGCTAAAATACATGTTTTGATGATATGGTTGAATATACAGATTGACTTTTCATATAATAGAGATGAAACTCAATATAATTTTAACGGAGAATAGATACTTTGTACAATCGGACTTGCTCTAACATGGTAAACAACTGAACACCTTTTTGCGAAGAAATATTTGGCCAGAAAGTTCAGCGAAGAACTTGATCAACAGTAGAAGCACCACAACCTCCACAACTGGAAGGTTGCTTCTGGTCCCTACATATTCCTCTCCATCTAAATCCTAAACAAACAAGCGCCAAAACAGAACTCATTCTCTACTGAAATGTATCAAAATTGCTGCCAAGAAAGTAAAAGTTGTTCTTGCTGCTTTTCTATTTCAGCATGAAAAGCCCCCTCCAAGGACAAGGAGCACCGCAAGTGATACTGATACAAAATCTAGTAACAGTTGAGCCAAGGGATCTCAAGTACAACAAAACCATTATTTAATCTTTTGGACTGTGAAAATTTATTAATTAATCGAGATATTATTTAATAAATAAATTAATAAATATAAATTTATACATTAATTAATAAAAAAAATTATCCATATATTCTTTATTTTTTCTTTAAAATATTGAATTTAATATATGTATTGTGTATGGTGATCATGAGAATATTATCTAATTATGTAAGGAGGAACTCAAAGGTGCAATCACATTGTATAATTTTTTATTACAATACAAAAACACTACACCAGACCTTCTTAATGTACAAAGACAAGTTAGAGATTCAAGTTTAATGAGACATCAATTTCAAGAGGAAACAAGTAACATGAGAGGCATATTTTACAAAAGGTCTCCTAATTTAGTCATGTATATATACATAAAATTTTTGATGTATAAAAAAATTATTAATTTATATATGAAGTGAGAGTGTGAGACCAGTGTTTTTTTTTAATGTACTATTTTATAAATTTAGCAAATTATTAATTTCCTATATTTCTCCCAAGTCGGGACAGAAAAAAATATGATATAATCAAGGTTATTAATTTATGGGGTATAAGTTGTGTTGCTCAAAGTCAATGCATTGTAGTAGAATCAACATAGAAACAACAGTCAGGCCAACTGGATGCATCATGAATCTTCGTCGACAACAAAAAATAAAAAATAAAAATAAAAAAGTAATTAATCCTCACTTAAGTGTCATTCAGCGAGTCAAACAACAATTAAATATATTAAAAAACACAAAAGTCAATGCTTGCTTGAAGCTTCCTAGAAAGATGAGTTGTTTAAAGCCCGTCACTAAACTAGACATACATCTTGGTGAGATCTCGGTGAGGAGTACTGTGCGAGTCATCTGATTCATCATCCGACGAGTCATCTGATTCATCATCCGACAAGTCAAATGGATCCAAATCTGCAAAATGTCGAAAGATTTGCATAGAATCTGTGAGCCAAAATATGTAATAAGCTTTTAGCAATAACATACACAACATTTACAAATAAAATCAGCGAGTCAAAGTAGCCAAAAAAGACGATTTCTGGATAAAAATGAGTAAATGACCCATGAGTTAGGTAGTGAATTGTTTTGTGCATCAAGTATACCCATGAAATCCCCACCGATCAGCTACTTCATTATCAACTGAGTTTAAAATTTCAATAAAGAACCATCATCTTCTTGCAGAGCGCGAATATAAGGGTTTCGACTTAACTTTGGGAAATACACTTCGTCCCCCCTTTTCTGAGCTGCTTCCCCCATACCATTCGCTTTAGCAATTATTTCAGATCCATCGATCTGCATCTCCTCCTCCTTCTGGTCCGAGACCATACTGCTCCAGCACCTGATAGTAGCCTTCATCGAAGAAAGATGGCAAATCAAGAAAGATGTATCGCATAAATCTGTGAGAGGTGTAGGGTTTTTAGTTCGGTTTATTTTTTATAAATTTTCACACCGAAAACCTAGGGGTAAAATTGTTCGTCTGGGGGGTTTGGCGAGTTGTGTATCAAATAGGACACTTCTAGCTTCCAGGTAATTTATTTCCGGCCCAATTCATACAAATTTATTTCCGACCCAAAAAGGATATTGGTCAGCCTTGCTAAATTAAGAGCCTAATGTGTAGGCCAGACCCAAAAAATTATCGATGTCATTTGAATGCATACAATTAAAAGTTAAAAACATATCATAATTTTTTTACTGTGTGTATATCGTATTTTTTATCTCTAAATTATATCTTTCTCCAAAACTTTAAATATAAATTTACAGTAGTGTGTAACTTATACACATTATGTTTATAAAGTTTTTTTAGTGGTGTTTGTAATGATGTTATAGTATTTTTTTTAAATGATGTTGAATTTTTCTCTTTAATATTAATATTTTGTTGTGATATATCGAGCCTGATTTAAAATTAAATTATGAGTGGTATACTTGACTGTTTGTTTGTACTTTGAGTTATGATGAAACAGACAAAAGAAAAATGAAGGGATTTCTCATAGTGAATGGCTCAATTGAGACATGAATTAATTGTCATGATTTTTGATTTGTCTAGATAATTATTACCTCAATGGTATTTATCTCTCTATCACATTGAATTTGCGAATTCTCTCTTGAATCCTATGTAGAAAGTTTTTCCTCACTATCAATATGTGAAATTAATCAAACGAATAGTTTTTTTTGCTTTTACCTCAATAAAATATATACTGGAGGGTTTACCCCAATAACTCATGAAAAGATCAAAACTGTCATGAAAAATATAATGAGTTGCGATTGACAACGTGGTATGGTCAAGATGTTTTTTCCCGTTTCAATATAATAATATTAATTAATTGTATTGATCTCTCTCTTATATCTTAGATGCCTCATTGCGAGGCATTCCTGAGGCTTCCATTTTACATATAGACATAGATTCAAGGAAGGAGAAGAGGAAGAACTCCTTAAAGCATGAATGAACGGAAGCCCCATGGACCTTCGTTCGGGAAGCCGTATCCAAGCTCCGTGGCTAGTCTACGCTATTTGGACTTTTCATACTTGGCGAACTGAAACATTTGAGTAGCTAAAGGAAAGGAAATGAACCGAGAGCTCGGAGCTTTCTCGATACGACCTTTTTATTACCAGAATATAGATTGACAAGAATAGTTGATGCTCCGAGTCTAGACAAGACTCGAATTTCTTAGTTTTTCTTATGCATCGTCTTTACCATGTAATCGTCCACCTTCATGAACCGTGCACCTTTGACTTTCTCTTTATCACTCCTGTGGGCTGAAACTAAGCAATGAGTCAGTGACCAGTCGTGGACTCCATCTATTCTTATTTTCTCAATTTCTTCAAGGTATTGAATGTACATTGGTAAACTATTATATGATTTATATGTCACTTAAATTTTCCTGTAAAATCTGCTGTAATTGTCATGCACACACTACACACAACTACAATCTACTACTGCCTATATATCTCATTTGGAATTGAATTGTTAATTGTTATTAGGTAGCCATTATGAGCAATAGAAATGATGTAGCTTGGAAATGGACTAAAGTGATACCGGGGTCGAAGTACTTTGCTTGTTTTCTGATAAAAAATGCATGGGTGGTGTTGCAAGATTCAAAGAACACTTGGCCGGTACTCATTATGGGATGAGACATTGTTCAAAAGTCCCACCAAATGTGAAGGATGAATGTATTGTTGATTTGAAGAAAAACAAAGATGTAAGGCAAGCTAAAAATGAAATGTTTTAAGAGATTTGTGGAAGTAGAAGCATGGAAGATTGTGATTATAGAAGTGGGAGTGCTTCAACTCCACAAGGTGGTTCTTCAACTCCACAAGGTGCTTCTGCTTTCATTGCGCCTAAGCCTAGGGGGCCGATGGACAACCTTGCCAATTTAGAGGCAATACAAAGTACATTGAACAATCATTTCAAAAAGGAGGAAAGAAAAGAAGTTTGTAAGAAGGTTGGCTTATGGTTTTATACAAGTGCAATTACTTTTAATGTGGCAAGCACACCCTATCAAGCAACAATGGAATCAATTGCAAATTTTGGTCCTGGATTCAAGCCTCCATCTAGCCATGAGTTGAGAACTTGGACTCTTAAGGGAAGTGTTGAAGATGTTCAAAATTCTTTGGACAAGTACAAGAAGGATTGGGTGAAATATGGATGTACTATCATGTCCGATGGTTGGACAGATGGGAAAAGTAGGCTTATTATAAACTTTCTAATTAATAGCCCCAAAGGTACGTGGTTCTTGAAGTCTATTGATGCATCGGATATGTCAAGAACGGAGAATTTTTGCTCAAGTATTTTGATGAAGTTGTAGATGAAATTGGAGAGGAGAATGTCATCCAAGTTGTGAGGGACAATGTCTCTAACTACAAGAAAGCGGGTAGCACTTTAATGGAACAAAGAAAGAAAATTTGATGGACTCCGTGTCCAGCACATTGCATAGACTTGATGCTTGAGGATATTAGTCAATTGTCAGTGTTTGAGAAAATAATCCAAAATGCAAAGTTTGTTGTGAAGTTCATTTATGGACATTCATGGATTCTTGCCTTAATGAGAAAGTTTACCAATAATAGGGAGCTTGTACGTCCAGTAGTCACAAGGTTTGCCACTTTTTTTCTCACCCTTCAAAGTTTGTACAAACAAAAGGAAAGTTTTTGTGCTTTGTTTTCTTCTAAAGAATGGAGTGATGGTCCATTCGTAAAGAAACATGACAGTATTCAAGCGAGGAATTTGTGTTGTTTGATAGTTTATTTTGGCAACATATTGCTTTTTGTGTGACAAGTGTTCTCCCTCTTGTTTGTGTCTTGAGAGAGATTGATGGGGAAGATAGAACAACCATGGGATACATATATGAGTTGATGGATGTCGCAAAGGAGAAGTTTGCCATAAATCTTGGAAATGTGGAGAGGAAGTATAAACCTATTTGGAAATGAATAGATAAAAGATGGGAGTCACAATTACATCATCCATTACATGCGACAGGTTATTATTTGAATCCTCAATTTCGTTATGTGGACACTTTTTCAAACGTGGATGAGGTGAGGAATGGTTTATATGCATGTATGGATAGGATGCTTGGGGAAGATGAACGTCTTAAAGCAGATTGTTAAATGGATTTCTATGATCGTGGACTTGGTCCTTTTGGAAGTACTATGGCAATTAAAACTCGAAAGATGAGGAATCTGGGTTAGTATTCTTACACTTTCACTCTTTGATATGTTACTCTTTTTTTGTAAAGGTTGATTTCAAAATAGTTCTTAATACGATTGATATGGCCAAAGTGGTCCATCCAATAAGATTGTGACACGTGTATAAAGTCCACCTCGGATGGTCGGCTTCACGCCTTGCTGGACCGACCAACCTGGAGTATTTTTGTTCGGTCGGTCGGCCAATTCGCTTCTACAAGTTCCGCGTAGGCCGGTGGTAAGCTCGGTCGGTCATCCCCTACTGATCGGTCTGATCTTCAACAATTAGCCGGAGACGTTGTCATTTGGGCACATAGGTCGGTCGGTCATCCCTAGTCAATGGGATGGTCGGTCGGCCATTGCCGGATCCAAACTAGATCCATTCCTTTTTTAAGGAGTCTTAATCCTACAAGGAGTAGAGACCCAAAAGGATTACAACTCCGACAAAGGCGCTCAGATAAGAAAGAGAGGAGTTTCATTCCTAAGAGAATAAGAACTCTGTAAATCTCTATAAAAGGAGGCTCACACATAAGGTAAATTTTTACGTCACAACTAGCATTACTGTTGCTTAAGTTGAGAGAGCTCTCCGAGACCGAGCCCTCCCAACTCAGAATTACCTAACTGACTTGAGCGTCGGAGCGGGCCCCCCCGAACTAACTCGGGGTCCCTCTTAGCTTACGTTTGCTTACTGTGTAGGACATCCAGCTCAGCAATTTGGAGTCTGACCTGACTGATTGGTGTCCAGCTAGGACGGACAGTTTTTGGCATCATCAGTTTGGCGCCGTCTGTGGGAAGAGATAGAATATCTTCTCAAAAGCAACTCACAATGGTCAGACCGAGGAGAAACACAGTAGTTGATCCCGAGACCTCTACGGCAGGAGGGCGAGGTATAAGGACTGACCTTCCACCTTTAGAAGAGGACCCTCCCATCCAGGAAGTTAATCAACAGCAAGAAGAACTTGTAGACCGGGCGAATACTGGTTAGCCCAACCCTCCTATCTCTGCGGAGAGGTTTGACCAGCTCTGCAGACAAGTAGAGATGCTGACTGAAGCAGTTTTAGCCAACCAAACCCCAAAGGAGAATCCGCCGGTCACCAAAAATCAGGAGGATAGACACTCTAATTCGGGCAACTCAAGGATGACCCAAAAACGGGATAACAATGCCAAGAATTCTATGGCAAGTACCAGAAGAGACACTCGTGCAACTAATCTTCCAGAAGTTGAAAAACACCTAGAAGAGGTAGATCGGAAGATTGCCGCCTTGCAAGGTTTTGGGGGACTGGATGATATGTGGGATAGCTCACTCAATCCCTTGTCATGGGACATCCTAGATACTGCAACACCGCGGGATTTTAAGCATCCCGACCTGAAGGAGTACGATGGAACCCAAGATCCTAGGGATCATGTTATGGGGTTTAAGGCCAAGATGGAATTCCGAGGTGCTACTGATGCAATAATGTGTAAGGCATTTCCTGCCACCCTGGTTGGAGTGGCTAGGACCTGGTTTCTTGGTCTTCCACAACACAGCATTCATAGCTTTCAAGAGCTAACAAGGAAGTTTGCTCTCCACTTTGCAAGCTCGAGGAAGCCGAAGACCACTAATAATGACCTCATGGTAATTGAGCATGAGGAAGGGGAATCACTGCGGGCTTTTATGACTCGTTTCAACCGGATGTGTATGGGAATTCCTGATGTCCAGATAGTAGTTGCCAATGCTGCTTTGATCAGGACTGTACGACATGAACAGTTTGTGAACTCATTATGCACAGAGCAGCCCCAGACTATGGAGGAACTGTTGGCCAGGGCCGAGAAGTACATAAAGGCGACAGATGCTCTAAAAACATCTCGTTTCTCAGTCCGAACTGCCTCATCATCTGGCAGAACTTCAGGAGGGAAGAATCAGACATCTGACCGAACTGATGGTGACAAGTCCACGGGTAAAGGGAAGACGGATGATAGATCATCCAAGAAGACTGAACCAGCTAAGAGGTATAATAACTACACACCTCTAAACACCTCCCTGAAAAACGTGCTTCTTGAGATCAGAGATCAGAATTTGGTTAAATGGCCAAAGAAGATGAGGTCACCTCCAGAGAAAAGGTCATCCGACCAGTATTGCAGGTTCCACAAAGATCATGGTCATGACACCAATGATTGTAGGCACCTGAAGGATGAAATAGAAAGCCTCATCAGGAGGGGACATCTGAACCAGTATACAGCTGGTAGAGGAGATAAGAGGTCAAGGGATGACGGAAGGAGAGATGACAGACGGGGGGAGGAGAGAAAGAGATCAAGGGGTAGATTGAGATCCCCCCGAAGAGGAGACAGATCTCCTAGGCATGAAGATGGGACAGCTGGAACCATTGGAGTCATTATTGGTGGGCTGGCGGCCGGGGGGCATAGTTCATCAGCAGGAAGAACCTATGCCCGGTTAAATGAGCAAATGACCCCACCAAAGAAGAAACGAAGGGAGGAAGAAAGTATCACCTTCTCAGAGAAGGATGAGGGAGAGATTCATTATCCGCATGATGATCCTCTAGTGGTAGAAGCAATCATAGCAAATTTTACGGTAAAAAAGTTGTTGGTAGATAATGGAAGTGCAGCCGACATCTTATTTTACCATGCTTTTAAACAGATGAAGATTTCTGAAGACCGATTGAAGCCGACCGATGTGCCTCTTTATGGTTTTACAGGAGAACCTATCATCCCGAAGGGAATCATATCCCTACCCGTCACACTGGGTACACACCCACGCACAGCGATGAATATTGTAGACCTGTTGGTTGTAGATGTCAAAGCGACCTACAATGGAATCATTGGCAGACCCCTCCAGCATATGATTAGGGCGGTGGTGTCGACATACCACCTCAAAATGAAATTCCCAACTGCCAGAGGAATTGGTGAAGTTAGAGGAGATCAGAAGATAGCTCGTGGAATTTATTATACTGATGTCGTAACCCACCATCTATGCATTAAGACTGGGATGAAGCCAGTTAAACAAAAAAGAAGGAACTTTGCAGTTGATAGGCAGAATGCTATCAAAGAAGAGGTGAAGAAGCTCCTTGATGCAGATTTTATACGGGAAGTATTATATCCGAGCTGGCTAGCTAATTTCGTGATGGTGAGAAAGGCCAACGGCAAATGGAGAATGTGTGTGGATTTTACAGATCTGAACAAGGCATGTCCTAAGGACAGTTATCCACTTCCCAAGATTGACCAATTGGTCGATGCTACCTCAGGACATGAGGTGCTAAGTTTTTTGGATGCTTACTCTGGATATCATCAAATAAAGATGAATCCTGATGATGAGGAGAGCACTTCATTCATAACCCCCGAAGGAACCTACTGCTATAAGGTGATGCCCTTCGGGCTGAAAAATGCTGGAGCCACTTACCAGCGCTTAGTAAATCACATATTCGCTGATCTGATTGGAAAGAATATTGAAGCTTATGTGGATGACATGGTGGTAAAGAGTAGGCGGGCGGAAGACCATCCAGCAGACTTGTGCAAGGTCTTCTCAATGCTAGACAAATATCAGATGAAGCTGAACCCGGATAAGTGTGCTTTCGGTGTAAGCTCGGGAAAATTTCTTGGTTTTCTAGTAACCAGGAGAGGTATTGAAGTCAACCCTGAGAAGGTTGAGGCGATTTTGAAAAAGGAATCACCACGGAATGCAAAGGAGGTTCAAAGACTGACAGGCCGAGCTGCCTCATTGGGACGTTTTCTTGCAAGATCAGGGGATAGATGCAGACCATTCTTTCAGTCCCTAAAGAAGGCAAGGGAGTTCAGCTGGACAGAAGAATGCCAAAAGTCCTTTGAGGGTTTGAAGAAATATTTGAGCCAACCACCACTGTTGACCTGCCCCAAGGAAGGGGAAGTTCTTTATCTTTATCTAGCAACGTCTGAACATGCAGTCAGTGCGGTATTGGTAAAAGAAGTAGAGAAGGAGCAGAGACCAGTATATTACACTAGTAAAGTCATGCTGGATGCGGAAACCAGATATAGTAAATCTGAGAAAATGGCTCTATCTCTAGTAACAGCAGCTCGGAAATTGAGGCATTACTTCCAGGCCCATCCCATAGTAGTGTTAACTGACCAACCATTGAAGAATGTTTTGCAAAAGCCTGATACGTCGGGTAGGTTGGTCAAGTGGGCGATTGAGCTGAGCGAATTTGACATCAAATTCCAGCCCAGACAAGCCATCAAAGCTCAAGCACTGGCTGACTTCATTGTTGAGTGTCATAGATCGACCGAGGATCAAGAGGCCATCCAAGAGAAGTGGCAGCTTTTTGTCGATGGTTCTTCCAATCAAGATGGAAGTGGGGCTGGCATATTGCTCCTCGGCCCGGGGGGCATAATAGTAGAGCATGCTCTACATTTTCAGTTCCAAGCATCTAATAATGAAGCAGAGTATGAAGCTGTGCTAGCTGGCCTAAGATTGGCTATAGAATTGGAAGTGAAAAATCTTACAATCAGTAGTGACTCTCAACTTGTGGTTGGGCAGATCAAGGGAGAATACGAAGCAAAAGGGCCCAGTATGATCAAATACTTGGCAAAGGTAAAAGAGCTGTTTGCGCAAATACCAACAGTAGAATTGAAGAATATCCCAAGGGCTGAAAATGCAAAAGCAGATGTGCTAGCTAGATTAGCATCCGCCAGCTCAACCAAGGTACCTACCTCGGTCAGGATTGAAATCCTCCCTCAGCAGAGTATACGCGATGAAATTCGTGTTGAGGAGATTGAAGTGGAACCTAGTTGGATGGACCCAATAAGGTCCTTCTTGACGGAAGGAAGGCTTCCTGAGGATAAGAATGAGGCAAAGAGTTTGCGAAGGAGAGCAGCACGGTATACTATCATCCAGGGGGCATTGTACAGGAGATCCTTCACTCTCCCATACTTGAAATGCTTAGCCCCCCGAGAGGCAGACTATGCTCTGAGAGAAGTGCACGAAGGGATATGTGGCAGTCACATTGGTGCAAAGGTGCTTAGCCACAAGGTACTTCGGTGTGGTTATTATTGGCCAACCATGATGAAAGATGCCAAGCTTTTAGTACAGAGGTGCGATAAATGTCAACGGCATTCTAATCTGCCTCATATGCCACCAGCAGAGATCATTCCCATACAAAATTCGTGTCCTTTTGCTCAATGGGGCATGGATTTACTGGGTCCATTTGTCCAGACAGCAGGACAGAGAAGGAATCTGATTGTGGCAGTAGACTATTTCACCAAGTGGATAGAGGTGGAGCCACTTGCCATGATCTCTGAGAATAAGGTCATGGATTTCATTTGGAGAACATTGGTCTGCAGGTATGGACTGCCAAGAGCCCTGGTTGTGGATAATGGGAGACAGTTCGTCAGTCGCAAAATGCACAAGTTTTGTGAAGACCTTGGGATAGACCTACGAATTACTTCGGTAGCCCATCCACAGGCGAACGGTCAGGCAGAAGTAACCAACCGAACTATCCTTCAGGGACTAAAGGCCAGGTTGGATGATGCAAAGGGAAAATGGATAGAGGAGCTGCCTTCAGTACTATGGTCCTACCGGACTACGCCTCGCACCTCAACAGGTGAAAGTCCTTTCATGTTGTCATTCGGTACAGAAGCTGTTATCCCGGTAGAGATTGGAGTCCCATCCTTGAGGATTTCCAGTTTCAATGAGCAGGAAAATGATGAACAGCTCTTCAACAACCTTGACTTGTTGGAGGAGACCAGAGAAGCAGCCAGGATCAGAACTGCAGTCTACAAACAGAGAACCGCACGGTACTACAACAAGAGAGTACGTGTGAGGAAATTCTCTGTAGGGGATTTGGTCCTAAGAAGGGTAGAGGCAACAGGGAAACACCCTGGAAAGCTGGGCGAAACCTGGGAAGGGCCCTACCGTGTTATTGAAGTTCTCAAAGAAGGGACTTACAGGATTGAAGACCCAGGTAAGCCTGGGAAGATGAGGCCATGGAATGCTGATAACCTCAGACGGTACTACGTCTAGTTCTTTTTTGCTTATTCAGCTTTTATTTTTTCAAATAAAAATAGGTTAGCTGGTAAGATCTATCATAGTTTTGTAATAAGGTAAGCCTTAGAGCTACCATTTCGTTCGATTGTTTTGATGAATAAAGACGCCAGCTTTACCTCAAAAAGATATGGTCAGTCAGCAAAAAGCCAACAACCAGTAAAGTGCCACAAAAAGTCCTAACTTAGAGGAATAATTCCCAAGTTAGAAAGGACGAATCGAGGCGACTTTAGAGCAATTTAAAACTCGGTTGGTCAGACCAAAAGGATTAAAAAATCCTAAGTCTTTAAAGACGACCGACCGAGGCAGTATAATTGTGAAGACACCAGGTTGGTCAGACCAAAAGGATTAAAAAATCCTAAGTCTTTAAAGTCGACCGACCGAGGTAGTATAATTGTGAAGACACCAGGTTGGTCAGACCAAAAGGATAAAAAATCCTAAGTCTAAAGGGACAACCGAGGTGGTATAATCATGGAGACTCTAAGTCGGTCAGACCAAAAGGATTAAAAATCCTAAGTCCTTACGGACGACCGACCAAAGAGGTATGATCGTTGGAACACTTCGGTTCGTCAGACCAGAAGGATTCAAAATCCTAAGTCATAAAAGAAGACCGAGGTAGTTCAAAAATATGGCACGGTACGAGCATAACACTTGAAAGAAAAAAGTACTTTTTATTAAAAGATTAAAAAAAAAAAAAAGTGCAACTACAATGCCTAATTTTCTATGTCCACATGAGGCTCCTCGACCACAACTTCAGCAATTACTTCGATCGGATCAGCACGTGGACTGGTTGGAGGGTCAGGCAGCTGGGGAGAAGGATTCTCTTGCTGTTGATCTTCAGCTGGCAAGGTCGGATCGGGCAAGGTCAAGTCGGTCACAGGCTCAACTTCGCCATCTTCTAGTTCATCCTCGTCCTCGTCATCGGACGGATCGGCCGCCTTCTTCCTTGCCTCTTCCGCCCTTTTATACTCTTCATAGATATCCTCCTTCGGCTCGACCAAGTCGTCCTTACCCACTAAAGGGGGGCAGAACTGGTCCAAAAGTGAAGGATCAAGACCCGCATCAATGAGGGCCCTTCGGGCCGTTTTGAAAGCACCACGGACACCAAAGTAACCCTAGCGAGGACTCGTCTAGGCAAGAACTACTACTTCCGGTCGGTTCGACATCTTTGGCTGAAGGATTCTCTCCTCTCCTATCATTGGGGACTGGAAGACCGAAAGGAGCAACCTCTGGCCTAGGATCAAAAGTGATCCGAACCGAGCTGCTTAAGCTGGGCGATGGAGCTTCTACATTGACCCTAGAGTTTAAATCACTAAGGGTTCGAGCGTCAGACGAGTCCGAACTAGTAGACGAAGAAGAACTAAAATCGGAAGACATACTTACAAGAAGAGCTGGAACTAACCTGAGAATGTGCTATGGCTCGGCTAGAAGGAAGAGAGCAAAAAGATTGTCGGATAGCTCGGTCTGTCTATCAAGCTCGGATTGCAGCTGTTCGGCTCGGACTTTTCAAAGCTCTTCAGTAAGGAAAGTTGAAAATGACTTGTCTGGTATTTATAGTGAATGCCATGGACGAATTAACGGCACGGATCACGGCGACTCTTGGGCTATCCACCATCTGGACCGTTGATCCGAATCGCCGCCTCAGCATTAATGGCATAGCTAGCCATCATTACTCCTTCATTGGGAATCGTAAAAACGATTCAAAAAAGGAGTAGGGGGCATCTGATATGGCCAAAGTGGTCCATCCAATAAGATTGTGACACGTGTATAAAGTCCACCTCGGATGGTCGGCTTCACGCCTTGCTGGACCGACCAACCTGGAGTATTTTTGTTCGGTCGGTCGGCCAATTCGCTTCTACAAGTTCCGCGTAGGCCGGTGGTAAGCTCGGTCGGTCATCCCCTACTGATCGGTCTGATCTTCAACAATTAGCCGGAGACGTTGTCATTTGGGCACATAGGTCGGTCGGTCATCCCTAGTCAATGGGATGGTCGGTCGGCCATTGCCGGATCCAAACTAGATCCATTCCTTTTTTAAGGAGTCTTAATCCTACAAGGAGTAGAGACCCAAAAGGATTACAACTCCGACAAAGGCGCTCAGATAAGAAAGAGAGGAGTTTCATTCCTAAGAGAATAAGAACTCTGTAAATCTCTATAAAAGGAGGCTCACACATCAGGTAAATTTTTACGTCACAAGTAGCATTACTGTTGCTTAAGTTGAGAGAGCTCTCCGAGACCGAGCCCTCCCAACTCAGAATTACCTAACTGACTTGAGCGTCGGAGCGGGGCCCCCCGAACTAACTCGTGGTCCCTCTTAGCTTACGTTTGCTTACTGTGTAGGACATCCAGCTCAGCAATTTGGAGTCTGACCTGACTGATTGGTGTCCAGCTAGAACGGACAGTTTTTGGCATCATCAACGATTTTTTTTGTCAAGTGTATTGGTGGGAGCGTTTTGGGGTTGAAACACCCGAGTTGATGAATTTTGCTATTCGGGTACTTGGATTAACTTGTAGTGCATCCGGATGTAAGCGGAATTGAAGCACGTTTCAATGGGTAAGTTTTGTATTCTAACTCCTAACTACAAGTAAAAATGATGTAACTTTTATTAGATTAGTGTTTAATTCATTTGTTTATTTTAGGTGCATTCAAAGAAGAGGAATCGACTTGAGCATAAAAGATTAAGTGTCTTGGTATATGTCAAGTACAATACTACTCTAAGGCAAAGGGAGATTATGTGGAGTAAAAAGATCGATCCATTAGTGGTGGAGGACATAGAATTGGATGACTATTGGATTGCCGAAATAGAAGATCTAGCTTTTCCAACCAATCCAAATTGGCTTGAAGATGCTCAATTGTTTGATGTTGATGCCATAAAGAATGTGCCGATCACAACTTATGAAGAAATTCTACGGAATAGAGAACCAATCATTCATGAAACCACTCCTCCTCCTCATAGGGAGCCCACTCCTCCTCCTCCCCCTAGTGAGCCTACTCTTCCTAATGATCCTACTACTCTTCCTCGAGATCTCATTCTATCATACAAAAGAAAAGGACGTGAAAGTACAAGTATAATCTTCTCGAAGAAAATTATTTAATAATTAAGGTATTTCAATTTCATTCTAAATTAAATTTATATCTTTATGTTTATAGGTAGAAATGATAAAGGGAAAGGGAAATCCCCAAAAGTTGAAGAAAATGACTTTCGAGATTATAATCCTTTTAATGAGATAAGTACTAGAGATGTTTTTCCATCAAGTGATGATGATGATAACTTGGATGGTGACATGCTAATGGATGAGGAGGAAGACATTCTCTAAATTCATGGATTGGAGTTTATTAGTTTGTATTTGAAACTTTTGAATGAGTGTGAAAGATGAATGTCATCATATTTTCAACTTTGATTGGAACTTTTATGTATGGTTCTATGAACAAGCAATTTGATTTCATGATTATTATGCATATTTCTCTTAGTCTTAACTATATTTTATCTTTTTTATTTCAATTCAAACTTCAAATACTGCCCCAAAACTCAAGTCTGTATCCATGATTTTTTGGGCCCAGTTTGTTATGGGGCTCTGCTATAAATAGAACCTAGTGGTAGATACAAAAAAAACTTCTCATTTGCCTACTCTGTCAAAATTCTTCCTCATTCTATTTTCTTCTTGAATCCTTGTTCATTTTTGGTTCAATCGATCCTGCCGATATACCAGTGTCGCCTACCTGCGGAAGAAAGTGTTGCATCTTGGGAGATGTTTGCTCGCTTAAGCATCGACACCAATAGCTGGGTATTTCACCTTAAGGAGATTTGCAGTTCGCATACCTCACTTCAATCTCTCGATTTCATATCGATCTGATTTTTTCGTAACATCTGTTGTTCTCTTTGAATTTTAATTACATGTCCACTGGTTCCATGCGATATTAATTATTTAGAAATCATTCTCTGTGTTAATCTGGTTCATATTTGTTGTTTATCAATTCCAACAATCTTAAGGTGAATTTTTTTAAATCTGCGTATATCTATTAGATGATTTCCGGTGTATGCACGCTATCTGTCTGATTTATAACTAACTTGTTTAATCAAGAACGTGCATGGTACCTTTTATAACTGCTAAATAAATTATTATTCTGTGTAGGACTACATGTATGATCATTAAAATACAAATATATTTCTAAATATTATATTGGCTTAGATTCTTTGTAATTTACTAAACAAACATCTAAAAAGTGGTGCACGTTTATTGACTAATTGAATTGATAATTGAGTAATTTTTTTGACTTTTTCTTCATTTATTAAAATTGATAATGATTAGTATTGCAATATTTATGATATGCTTACAAATTGACTAGTATATGTGTTGCTCGTATCTATGCTTACTGATTCTCATACGTGCTTTCTTTGTCAAATTTTGAAATCGGACATCTTATCTATTCAACAAAATTTATTTAAATTATATTTGCTATTTATTTAATTGATAAGGATATATATATATATATATATATATATATATATATATATATGCTTGTTTGCCACGGTATATTACATGTGTAAACATCTGATATCGTAATACCAACCAATTTAACATAGTGCATTACAAAATTTGATAATCTGTCACTTTGCATGATATAATATATATTGATATTGATTTCGTAATTGATAGTTATTAATATCAACTATTTATTTATATTTTGATATATAACTTGTCACATTTTATTTGTGATTTTAAAATTTGGTATCTTGGAAGATTATGTCTAGAAAAGGGTTACTTAATTGCGTGTCATATTAATTGGAAGGCCCCTTCCTTCATGGAAATAAACCTAGTTGCTAATTTTTAAAGGTCACAAATTTAATTGGCAATGTATTACCTTGGGAAGTATTTTTAAGTGTCTCAATTGTTATTGTGATGATTATATTATAAATTGATTACTCACTCCAATATTTGTTATTGCAATGAAAGATGGAAGAAATTCAACAAGCCTACAATGAGTTATCCACCAATCCCTAGTGCAAGTGATGAGAATGCCCCTGATGTTGTGAACCCAGGTGGCATGGCTGCTCCTAATGGGGATATATCTATGGTTGTTCATGTTGGAGGCATGTCTGTTGCTGCTGCAACCGTTGGAGTCAAGAACAATGTTCCTATGACAAACATGGTGGTTCATATAAATCCTGCTGAAAAGCCAAAAAAGTTCAAGGGCATTGATTTCAAAAGGTGGCAACATAAGATGCACTTTTACCTCACCCCTTTACATCATGCCAGATTCCTAATGGAAAAATGCCCTATCCTTTAGGAGGGTGAGTCGACCCAACGATTGTGGCAGCAATGCATGCCTAGAAAGATGGATGACATTATATTTGGTGCTACTTTGGAATCAATGTGTGATGACTTTGCATTGTGCATGAAAAGTGAATTTGAAATGTCTATGATGGGTGAGTTGACATATTTTCTAGGATTGCAAATTAGACAAACATTGCATGACATTCATATAAGTCAAACTAAATAAACTTATGACTTGCTTAAAAGGTTTGGGATGGACTTGTCTAAAGGATGTTCTACACCAATGGGGGTGTCATCCAAATTAGAAGCCGACCTTAAAAGCAAAGAAGTGGATCAAAATATGTATAGGTCTATGATTGGAAGTTTACTTTATTTGACCACATCTAGGCCGGATATCATGTTTAGTGTGTGTATGTGTGCTAGATATCAATCTAATCCTAAAGAATCACACTTATTGGCCGTTAAGAGGATATTGAGATACTTGAAAGATACACCAATCTTAGGGTTGTGGTATGATAGAAAATCCTCATTTGACTTGCATGCTTTTAGTGATGCCGATTATGGAGGTTGTAGAATTGATAGGAAAAGTACAAGTGGTACATGTCAATACCTAGGGAACATGCTTATATCTTGGTTTTCAAAGAAACAAACTTGTGTTGCCTTAATTAAGTACAACCGAAGCCGAGTACATGGCCATAGGTAGTTGTGTTGCACAAATTCTATGTATTAAACAACAATTGATTGATTTTAATATGTCATTTGACAACACACTTATTCATTGTGACAACATTAGTGCAATCCATTTATCTAAGAATCCGGTTCATCATGGAAAAGCCAAACACATTGATATTAGACATCATTTTATAAGAGATCATGTAGCTAAAGGGAATATTGTGCTTGAAAATGTAGAAGGAGAACACAACATTGCGGATTTGTTTACCAAACCCTTAGCTAAGGATAGGTTTATAAAATTCGGAGATGCGTTAGGCTTGATTGATGCACCTTGAGTGAAGTTGCTTGAATGCATGCTCTTTGCTTGATTTCATGTATGTGACACATCTCTATTGGTCTATATATATTTATTTGAATGAGATGCCCATGTGTAGGGGGAGTTCCTAAATCAAATTTTATGTGTTGGATGTGATTCCATGCTTAAATGTTGATCCATGATTGTTGCCATGTTATCTTGGTATTCCTTGCTTCCATATATGAGCTTGAAACCATATCTTATCTTTCATTGGTATTTTGACTGATTTTCCAGATATGTATTTCATGCTTTTACATGGTTTCGGAAGCATTAGTTGATGCACTTCATTGAGTTACAACCATTCATTGTTTTTGAAGTTGCATTACCCCTATATCCTCACCTTTTTGAGTTCTTACAAAAAGGGGAAGAGATAGTTGATGGAAAAGTGCATATGTTTTGATTAAAATGCATATTAGTTGCACAACATAAGGGGGAGTGAGCTTGCCATGTTATGGGGGAGTAGGAAGCTTAAAGTGAGGGGGAGCATAATAAGACTTTGAAAATCTGAAACGTATCTCAAAATTTCATTTGTAAGATTTTGAAAATCTGAAAACATATCTCAAAATTTCATATGAGCTCGTTGGAGATACAATTTTCCTCACTTTATGCATGAGGTTTGGTATCCAAATTCTATTGATAATCAAATAGCTCTTTTACATCATATAATTTTGCAATCATCAAAAAGGAGGAGATTGTTGGACCATAGGTCCTACATTTGTGTTTTGATGCAAAAATACATATTGGACTATTTGATTGTGCTTAACTTTGGATGAATTTGGATAAATCATGAAATGAATTATATCTACTGATTTTAAGCTTCATTATATATCTTTGGAATCATGTTTGATCATTTTTGATATAAATTAGATGAATCTGGACTGACTTATTTTTTGATGCTAAAATCTGTCACAACATCACACTGCGCACAAGTTGGTTGAACAGTCATAACTTATTCATAAAAGCTCTGATTGACTTGATTCTTGCTCTGAAACTTATTTAAGACACTCTGGAATTTTTCATTGTCAAATAGTGTCAGGTCAATTTTTAGTTTATCAGGTTCAATTTGTCTGTTGAAATTAATTTACCTTTGCAGTCATTAAACTGGGCTAGTTGAGATTTGCATGATCAAATTGAATGACCCAATGACCTCAGTTATAAGTGAAATTTTTTATGCGCATTCAGTTATATATGAAATGATTTATCATGTGCTTACTTGAATTTTATTAAGCTTATAACATGTTGATTAACCTAAGTGCTAGCATTGAAGCTCTTTGAGCTTACAAGCAAAAATGGGATGTTTTGTCATCTATTCTTTTTGTAGGCTTAATCAACTGATCATCATGAGCCTATTTGAAGTATCATGAAGCTGATTCTATTGAGAAAATTTGTGCATCATGATTTGAAGCTCATTTAGACAAGTTTGGACATGGTCAACCCTATTTGGTTCAAGTTTGACACTTTGTGTGCAAGAAATGGTTCCAGCCGTGTGACTTGTGTTATTATTGCTGGAGAATTAACTCAAGAACTTCTAGAAGCCTTATCATGTGTTTTGGAGTCAATAAAGTAGAGGGAATGCAAGTTTGAAATACTTGGTTGGTAGTGTGCCTAACACTTGCACTATAGAGACAAGGAAGAGACAAGGGAGAGACAAGATGACATACAGTTGTAATATTTCCAGATTTTAATATGGACTTGTTTGGCATCCATTGGAGAAAGTTGCTACATATAGAAGAGTAATGTGTTTGATCCAAACAAGGTGCAGCCCATGGTGACTTTCTTGGAGAAATATGGCCAACGGCTTGATCTTCAATGGCTGAGATCAATTTCATTTGAATTAAAGAAAGGTCCAGATTTAAAGTAGCTTCAAGGGCCAAGATTTGAAGATGTATTGATCCAATGGCTGAGTTGGCTTTTGTTTGTTTTGAAGAGAGAAGGGTCGGCCATTCTTGCAAGGAGGAAGAAGCATTTGCAAATTTTTACTAAGTGTTCAAGCTTACTTGCTCTCAACTTCATCTTCTTGATTCAAGCTTCTTTCTTGCGATCTCTTGCTACCACTTTGATTACATTCAAGCCATCATCTTTCTATTTGAAAGAGAGATCCAAAAACTACTTGAACCACCCCAAAATCTTTCTACCCGTGGGTACTCTTGGTGTGTTCTGGAGAGTTCTTCAACAAAGCTTCACCTAAACCTATTCTTGATCTAGTGTGAGCTTTGTGTGAGATTACAAGAGTGTTTGCTACACATTTGAATCCAAACCCATTTGAGCAACATCTTGTGAATTTGATTGTTCTCCAACCATATATAGCCTAGAGCTAATCTTGAGAGAACCAAAATCCAAATACTTGTAAAAGTCCCTTTTGAGGGCATTACCTTTGAGAGGTGTGTGAAAGTTTAAGGTTAGCTTCAAACCTTGTTGGTGTAAAAGTTTGGGGTGTTCTTGGAAACCCTAAGTTTGTGGTGAACTTGCAAAACCACATATATTCTTTAGTGGATTGGGAAATCCTAAGCTTGAGGGCTTAGGTAGTGGATGTAGGTGTGAGCACCGAACCACTATGTATCCTTGTGCACACTATTTTGATTTCCTTGCTTGTTTGTGTGTTAAACTTGCTGCCTTGTAGTGACTTATTTTTTATTATCATTCTATTGGTGTTATTTGAGATTTGTGTGCCTTAGAAGTTGATATTAGAGTGTTGCTTGCTGCCATTGCTTGTTGGGATATTGCTTGTGGTTGAACAACTTGTGATTATTGAATTCTAGGTATACTTTTGATTGTTAATTTTCTAGAATACCAATCTGTCCGTGAATTGTTTATATAGATAGACTTTGAAGTTTGAGCTGAATTTTTGATATAGTGTTCATTGAGGTGTTGTAATATTGCATATCAAATTTCGTTACATTCCGAGTTGAATTGCTAGGTCAAATTGCATTTACACGATTAGTGCGCAGATTTGCATTCTTGACATTGCCTTAATCATTTGTGAGTTTTTAGGTTGTGGTTTTGTACTTGGGGTTTATACTTAGTTTTTAAAACACAATTCACCCCCTCTCTTGTGTTAGCCTAGTGATTTCACATACTTTGTCTATGACAAACTTAGACACCGAGCCAAAGATTGTAGAAAACGTCCTAATAAGAAGAAGGACAAGACCAAGACTAAAGGCAAGGGAAAAGCTACCAAACAAGCTCACCTGGTTGAGTAGAGTGACGATGAAGAGAGGTTGGCTACTATAGTCACCCAAGTAAACTAGGTGACTAACATCAAAGACTGGTGGGTGGACATTGGAGCAACCGAACGCATCTGCATCAACAAGGAAATCTTCACATCTTATGAGAAGAAGGATGATGGGGAGAAGATCTATGTGGCCAACTCTGCTCCAGCCACTATTGAAGGAACTTGAGAGGTTATTCTGAAGTTGACCTCAAGCAGGAATCTCGCATTGCGAGATGTACTACATGTCCCAGAGATTTATAAGAATCTAATATCTGTGCTTGTGATGATAAGCAAGGGATTCAAAATTGTGTTTGAATCCAATAAATTTTTAGTTTCCAAGGATGGAACTTATTTGGGGAAAGGGTATATTTGTGATGGGCTTTTCAAAGCCAACATTGCTGTAATTGATAAATATAACAAACTTCTATACCCGAAAACTGTTATGAATAAAGAGGAATCTTCAGTTTACTTTATTGTTTCTACATACTTGTGGCATGGTAGATTAAGACCTGTAAACTATGGTACAATGAAAAAGTTGTCAAACATAGGTTTAATTTCCAAATTTAATTTGGATGTCAACCATAAATGTGAAATATGTGTTGAAGCAAAGTGTGCCAAGAAACCCTTTCACACAATTGAAAGAAGTGCTGAGCCTCTAGCATTAATCCATAGTGATTTATGCGACTTGAAATTTGTTCAAAGTAGAGGTGGAAATAAGTACTTCACTACATTCATCGATGATTTGCACACGATATTACTATCTTTATTTGCTAACTAGCAAAAATGAGGCATTAGACAACTTTATCAAGTATAAAAATGAAGTTGAGACTGAACTTGGTAAAAAGATCAAGGCTAATAAGTTCTGCTCTCTTTGATGAGTTGTGTACTGAGTTTGGAATAATCCACCAAACAACAGCACCATAAACACCTCAGCAAAATGGAATTGCTGAAAGACAAAACAGAACTTTAAATGATATGGTTAATTCCATGTTAATAAGTTCTGGCCTACCACAAAACTTGTGGGGGGAAGCAGTACTAACTGCTAATTATATTCTTAACATAATGCCCCACAAGAAGACATGTAGTATTCTATATGAGATGTGGAATAAAAGAAAGACCACCCTCTTTCAAATACTTGAAAGTGTGGGGGGTGCCTTGCTAAGGTGGCAGTACCTCCACCAAAGCAAGTCAAACTTGGACTTAAAATTGTGGATTGCATATTTTGAGGATATGCTCAAAATAGCAGTGCATTAAGATTTTGGTACACAAATCTGAGATAGATGATATCCATGTAAATACAATCATGGAAATGAGGGATGTGGAATTTTTTGAGGAAATATTTCTTTGCAAACGAAGTGAAACCTCTTAGGAAAGGATTAGAGGTTCCAATTCTGAGAATGAACAAAATGACGAACAAGAGGTTGATGAACCAAGAAGGAGCAAGAGACCAAAAGTCTCAAAGTCCTTTGGTCCTGAATATCTAACATATATGTTGGAAACGGAGCCTCGGACATTCAAGGAAGCATTGACAACACTAAATGCTCTATTATGGAAAGAAGCTGTAAACAATGAAATAGAATCTATTCTAAGTAATCATACTTGGGAATTGGTTGATCTCCCACCCGGGAATAAGCCAATTGGATATAAATGGATCTTTAGAAAAAAGCTTAAAGTTGATGGATATATAGATAAGTACAAAGCAAGGCTTGTAGCCAAAGGGTTTAGACAAAAGGAATGTCTAGACTACTTTGATACTTATTCACCAGTCACAAGAATTACATCTTGTTGCCTATATTTGGCTACAATATGTTAAGAAGGTCAATCATGCCCTTTAGTGATGAGACGGTGTGTACATGTGTGCTAGAGACTTGCAGTCAGTCTCAAAGTATGGAAAATGAATGTGAAAGCACTGAAATCTAACTGTTGTACCCCAATTTTTGTTAAAGATTAAAAGTCTACAAAATTCTAAATTCTAAAAAACTCACAATTTACACCTTTTATGAACATAGGATGAGTCCATTTAAAATCTCAACCCAAGTAAATAAAAGCCCAAACATAATTTATTGGTTTTGGTTTTGATCCAATAAGTAAACCACTCAAGCCCAATATCTTGACCCAACAAATGATGCAACCCGGCCCAATAGGATTGCCTAATCAGTAATCCCTGCTCCAGAAGTGTCAAACGAAACGGAAGAAGCAGAGAAACGGAGGTTTGAAAGTGGAGAAGAGAGAGAGAAAGGGAGAACCAACGGGAAGGAAGAAAAAGGAGGCCAAAGGGTACTGAAATTCAAACAGAAGGATGATTCAGGTTGACGAAAGTGAAGCCGTATGTTGTTGATTTTAGGGGTTGAGGATTCGGTGCCGTGAGTATAAGAAGAGGCAGAGAGATCGCCAGAGTGGAGGGGGGTTTTTTTTTTTTCTGGGGGGCTCTCTTCGGTGGTTTCGGTATTCTGGGATTTTGGGGGGATTCGGCTTCTTTGGTGGTTTCGGTTAGCCAGGAGCTCTTTCTTTTTTTGGAGTTTTGGAGTTTCTTTAATTGGTTTTTTTTGGGAGATAGGGTTTGGGGGAGAGCCTTCTTTCCTTCTTTTCTTTTTTTGATTTCTTTTTGGTTTCTGTGTTCTGGAGGCGGGGAGATTTTCGGGGGGTTCTTGCTTCTTTTTTCTGTTCGGTTTTTCTGGGGAGTTCTTGTTTTTTTCCTGTTCGGCTTTTCTGGGCAGGGGACATAAAATTCTGGAACTTTCCTTTTCATTTTCTGATTTCTGGGTTGAAGTTCCTGCTGTGTCGCCGGAAATTGGGAGGATTTTCTGGATTTCTTCTTTTTCATTTTTCTTGTTTTTTCGATTTTTCATAGGGGGCTTTTTGGTGATTATTTGGAGGTTTCATCTTCTTTTCAATTCTGTTTTTCTGTAGGTGGGATCATTTCGGAGAGTATTTCGATTAGGTTATTTTGGGCTGAATTTTGGGGCATCTGCTTATGAATTGGGTTTTGGGGGGAGAGCTCAAGTTCTTCTCTTTCGATTGTTTTTTCTGAGAGAAATTCTGAGTTTTGTTTTAAGGATTTGCTTTCTCTGTTAGTTCGGGTGGATAGCTTCTGGCTTTAGAAATTTTCTAAAGAGATTGCTATAGAGAAGTTGGAGGAAGGGAGAGTTGGGCAGGATCGGTTTTTGGAGATTCTAGAATTCCAGAAAAGGGGATCATGAGTTCTTTTAATTGAGGTTCGGATGGTTTGAAAAACCAAAGGAGGAACCCTTGATTTCATGCTTGCTGATTTTCTTGAATAATTGGGGTTTGTTTGTTTAGATTGGAAAGATAGATTGCTGCTTCTGTTTTCTCACATATGCTCCGGTGTTTTCAATTCTTGCATTGTTCTTTGAATATGCATGTTTAGTGTCTCAGATCGGTGAAAGTAGGTGGTTTAACTTGGTAGATAAAATCTGCAAATTTTTATGCCTCCTATTCATGTTCTGTTTTCGGATAGGTTCGGGTATTTCCCTGTTTTGGTGTGCAGGTGACTTTCTTTGTCTTGGTGCGTGAGTGATCTCCTTTTTGCTATGTGTTCTTGTTTTGTTGTCTTCAAATTGATTCCATAAATAGATATAAGGGCCACGAGCATGAATGAATGTTGCTATAAAAGACAAGTATCTATGCTTGTTCCTCTAAGTTCTGGGTTGCATTGCTTGGAAAGATACTCTGCTTCATGATTCCGTATACTTCATGTTTGTGGGTGCTGTTTGGGTTCATCATGTATAGCTATTGATCAATATATATTGTATGAGTTCAAATGTTCAACCGGTTAACTCTGCAGGTGAGAGATAGTCGGTTAGAAAGCAATATGGATATTAGGGCTGCACACCGGGTCGGGTTCCGGGTTATCGGACCGGGTTTGACCCGACCCGGTCACTTTTAAAATGTTCAAACCCGGTCCGATAGCCCGGTTTTAATGTACCGGGCTACCGGGTTTGGGTCAACCGGGTTACCGGGTAACCGGGCCGGGTTAACGAGTAACCCGGTTACTGTATGAATTTTTGGACCTGAAATTTAGGCCCATCACAGCTGTAATTAGTTTAAATGTTTAATTATTACTCCTCTCCTAGCCTCCTACTTTCAAAGCAGAAGCTGGAAGATCCAATAACATATTTCTTCTTTTCATCCCTTTCCCATGGAATAGGAACAGAATATGGTACAAGCAATCCCATAAAAATTAAACCTACCCATAAATATGGTACAAGCAATCCCATTTGGAAATTTTCATTTAAAAAAAGTCGTAAGGTAGAAACTGTAACACTTGCTTAACATTCACAGAAACTCCCCATGAAACCAGTCCCGAAGAAACCAGTCCATGTGATGTATCCTTTACCTCTGCTTTTCTATGGATTAAATCAACACCAAAATGCGTACCTGATGAAGCAAAATATCATAATAAGTGACAGTTAACATAAAGTGACATAAATCCATCATTAATCTAAAACACAACTAGTTGCCTGTCACAAAACAATAGACATTCCATGAGTAATATTTACCCCCAAAAAAGTCTAAACAATTCACTCTATTGAATGCTTGCGCAGAAGTATGCTTACAATATTGAAGTCCACCTTCAGAATTTCTACCACAACTGCATGCATATGTTCTCTGTTGGGTTCCTTAGGCGTCTTGTTAACTTTTCCCTTACCTACTCCACCATAAATCCAAAAACATAATAAAAACTGCCTTACCCAGAAAAACATTATGATGCGTGTTAGAGACTGACAGCTTAGCAACAAGATACTATACAATTGCATATCTCAAAAAGTCAGTAAAACACCCAAACGGAAAAATCAATTGATTAATAATGCAAAATGCCATCTTATTGTATCATGCATTCATCTTGTTAATTTTGCTATCATCTAATCTAACCAGGACCTTGAAAACAACAATATCAGTGGCTGCCTGCCACATAACTTATTGACACCAACGATAATTTTTCTTCAAAAATTGAAAGGGAATCATGCAAATATATAGGTATGGAACAACAATACACAGCAAAAAATAAAGTCCATCAGAAATACCCAAAGACCCACGCACCTCTTAAATTAAAAATTAAAAATCAAACATTAAAAGAAAACAAATAACAAAGCAACAAAAATCCATACACCTTGATCCTCGGTAGTGACTTACCTAATCGTCTCTTCCTGGTATTCTTGCCCTCCGTAGTAATCTAGCAGATCTTGCAAGAGACTTGGCTGGGAGCGTCGAATTGTCGAGCTCGACGGTACTAATTATGCCAAACACTCAGCTAAGATGACGGATCTAGAGGGCAACATCGTCGACTTCCTCAACCCAAGTGGCAGCGGTCCGAGTTATCGATACTTTGGAGCCACTAACAAACTGCTTGACCCGATAACCCGGATTTCCCTAAATATAAAACCCGAAACCCGGTCTGGAATGACCGGGTTCGGGCCGGGTTTTACCCGATTCTTATCGGACCGGGTTGGGTAGGCCCGATAACAATCGGGTCACACCGGGTTACCGGGTCGGGTTGAAAACCCGGTACCCGGTGTGCAGCCCTAATGGATATGATGGAAATTGGGTTTGGTTTATGGTCTTCATCAATGAAAATGGGCTTGGTACATTTACACTACTTGATTGGGTTCATAATAGTTTACTTGGGCTTAATCATTAAGAATGGTAATAGGGACTGATTTAGGCTTGCAAATTCAATGGATTAAAATAAGTTTATTGGCCGAGTATGATGAGTTAGTATTGGGGCTTGTACCTTTAATTGAAGAAAGGTTAAGTATAACACTTGGGTTTTGATTTTTTTTAGAGGCTTAGAGTACTTTGTTTGATTTATAATTTATTGTATGATAAATGATCGATTAATTGATCCGATGACGGAGCCAAAACGGGAAAGCATTGGATGCTATCCCGAAAGGATTCTTGAGGAAATGATTTTGCGGAATCCCTACCGTTGGATGAAAAAGGATTTGATGAAGTGCGGAGCCTTCGATGCGATGACCGACTTTCGGTAATAAATCAATATTTTTAATCATACTAATTTAATAGTATGATTGAAATGATAAATTACCTAAATAAAAACGGGAACCGAGTCCCTCTTATGTGTGCTTATTTATATTGTGTATTGATGACGTGTTTTTACTTAAGACGTGTTTTTCCATCATATGTGATTATGTGTTTGAATTGTATGATTTAAAGTGTTAATATAATTGAATTGGGATTTGCGATAATTCAATATCGTATAGTCCACAAAAACTCGGTTCCCAACATTTTAATTTTAGTTTAATTTTATTTTTATTTTATTTTTATTTATTTTATTTTCATTTTATTTTATTTTTATTTCAATTTTGCTTTTATTTTATTTTATTTTTATTATCATTTCTATTTTTATCTTTTATTTTTATTTTATTTTTATTTCAATTTCAATTTTATTTTAATTTTATTTTCGTTTTATTTTTCTAATCATTTCTTATTTTTATTTTATTTTCGTTTTATTTTTATTTTCACTTTTATTTTATTTTTATTTTATTTTATTTTATTTTATCTTTTATTTTTAATTTTCGTTTTATTTTTAATTTTTATATTTTATGCTTTTCCAAAATTTATATTGTATATTTTTGTGGTGTATTAAAGTTATATCGAAAGTCTTTACCTACGATGGAATTGATTTGGGGCATGCATCGGATGCACCCTCGGAAAGATTGTTGAGGTGAGAGTGCTTCTAAGAAATTGGACCATTGGATGAAAAAATTATGTGAACCTCAATATTAGACTTTCAATATAATTTTTATATCTCCTAAAATTATTTTATTCAATTTTAAACATAGTTTTTATCAAATTTATTTTTACCCTATTTCAATATATTTTTGTATAATTATTTTACTCTATATATGATTCCTGTCGTAATTAATTTTTTCTTAAAAATCATTTAATGGGATAATAAAAGTTAAATTGACAACTATTTTAAAACAGACGTTGTGGGGTGCCTCACACCTTCCCCATACGTAACAAACTCACTTACCCATTTTCTCTGTATTTTCGCAGACCAAATTATTTTTTATTGGTGACCAATTGTGACACTAACTTCTGTCAAACGATTGTAAGAGGAAACGGGTCACTCATAATCTCACTACGACTCCTTAAGGAACTCTAGATCCACTGAAAAATGCTTCATTAGATACTGGACTAAACAGAAATGCCAAATTGTAATATTTCATTGATGACATAAATAATTACAAAATAGTGTTTACAAAATTGAATTGAAGCTATAGAACTATAATGCTTGAGAGATTGAATGAAAGATTCTAAGAGAGATTGATGTCGTTGGGCTAGAATTTTGTGTATTTGGTTGTGTGCTCTCCACTGCTCTTCTCTGCTAATATATATCCCGTAGAAATTGTGGACCAACTGCCACTTTTGCCATGACTGCAACCATCCGAAATTTCCTCCTATGTGCTTCCATCTACCTCAACTGCTATGGTAGTGGTCCAGTTGTGTTGTAATGGTGTCATAACCTGTAAAATATGCTCAATTTGTGCTCCATATTGCCCCTTCCAACTCAAACAATATTTCCACCAAAATAGGGAAAACACACCCTTATCTCCTAAATTCTATGTGGCTTTTAAGACTAAGTCTTCACTTTAACAACTCTTAAATCTAGGCCCATATTTCAAACAGCATTAATGGCCCGTTAATTGTCAGCCCAAATAGATTGCACTTGATAATCCGGTCCAATTACTCCATCACCTTTCGACCCATTTTTTCTTGCCAACTACCCAACCCTTCTAATTACCTTACAATTATGGTGCAAACAACGCCCCCCGCGTGAATCAGGTTAAAGATTAACCTGCATTAGTGTTTGAATTTCAAATCCACTTCCTGCATTCAAAACAATCCTCTACCTTCTTGACACTTCCCAAGAAGCTTCTCTTCTTTAAAAACTCTCACGTCTCTTCCTTCTTCCTTCCAAAGAACTCTTCCTTACTAAGAAACCCTAATCCCAATACCACATCACCTTCCCATTATGGCTAATTCCCCTTTCATCGAAACATTCATACCCTTAACCATGCCTAACGCTGACCCACAAACACCTTTGGCCTACCAGAATCTCGAAGAACTCCCTTTCCATTACCACTTTATGGTCCCTATTGTGAAACCTTGTGTCTGGTCCAAACCCTCTGATAATTGGGGAGAATGAATCGATCGTTTGGCCCCTGTCTTTTTAGATTTCTAAGCCTTAGCTGGCATTGAGCGTTTGATCGCCCTTTCTAAGGCAGAAGTCCCTTTCGAAGAAGACCTCTTGAATGCCATCTACTGTTTCTGGTCTTGATCTTGCAATTCTTTCCTCTTTCGTTGTGGACCCATGTCCATTACCCTACGTGACATAACTACACTAACCGATCTGCCAGACACAGGTCTAGATGTTCCCCATCTAGTCGCTGCTCCATATAATCCATCTGTACATCTTTTGGATGCGGTCCTCAAGTGCAACTCTTACTTCAAGGCCCATACCTTTTCTTCTCAAGTAACCCCGGAACCGAAGAACACACTGCCTTTCTTTGGTGCTTCATTTTCTGCTTCATCTTTTGTGTCTTTGCTAACCAACCTACTAAAGAATACCTGCCAATCGCCCAAGCTTTAGCCAGTGGTACCAAACTTGCCCTTGTTCCTATGCTCCTAGCTCGCTTTCACTTGGAAATGGCTAATATGACCCATCCTTATTCTAGTTTCAAGACCCCCAATAGTGGCTCCTTATAGCTCCTACCTTTATGGGTTTTTAACTATTTTCCTGAATTGCATTCTGGGTCATTTATTCCTTCTGTCAACTGTTACTCCTATGGAGAGTTAGTTGCTAGTTGTACCAGTGATAGCTCCTTTGAATATATATATATATATATATATATACCTTCTTTTAGAACTTATCTCTTGACTGTCACAACCATCTCTTCTACCGTTTTACAGAAAATATTGGCCCTTCTTGGCTTGATATTCCTATACAACTCTAAATATGGATGAGCCTCAAACAAAAGCAATATGGGGAAGTTTCTTAGTCTGTAGACATTTTCACATTGGCGTGAGCTTAAGTCATCCTCGTAATCCAACTTGTAGCCTAAAACTCTACTCTTCTCAGTACTGGGCCCGACAGTTTGGTTTTACTCAAGGCATACCTGAATTACCTAGCCTTATCATACCATATTCAACAAATTACTTGATTCCTTCCATTTTACCACTCCTTCACCCCACAAACCTTCTAGGGGCAAAGCTTTAAAAGAATGGTGGAGTCAAAAAGGAAAATAAATTTTTCCACCATCTTCTATCATGATGAAGCTTAAGACTACCACAAGGATAGAATCTCCATAAGGTAATTTTACTAACCTGAGTTACGATTTTCTTCATCTTTATATTTTGACTTGCTCTCTGCAACAGGTTCCCCTGAACCATCGAGCCCTCTAGCCAAGAAAACCAAGACCAATAAGACTAACAAGAAGCAACTTTCTTCCAAGGGAACTCTCCCTAAACGATCAGCATGCCTTCGAGCTACCACTAAAGCCTTTTCCCGTAAATCTGTTCTTTGAATTAACAATCTAGATTTAGATGTCAATTCAACTTAAAAACCTTGCAAGCGCACAAATCATATAAATAATATAGTATGTAAGCAAGGGTCGAACCCACAGAGGTTGTTTCTTACAGGTTGCTTAACAAATATTTTCTAACTAATAATATATACTTACTCAACAGAAAATCTAAATCACAAAGACTTACATACACACACCAACACAGGGGGGGTGTTATGTTTGAAATTGATTTGATAACAGAAATAAAATAAAGCAGTAAATGAAAAGGCAAATAAAACTTTGAAACTAAAATACAATAGAAACTATTTTGGATGAAAACTAAGTAAAAAAATAGTTAGAACTCACTATCCACCACTAAACAGTTAATCGAACCATAAATGGTAATATACTAACAATTTCTTAACAAGCATATGGTGACAACATTCACAACAAGATCATGGCATTTGACTCAAGTTGTATGATTCTCTATTAAGTGCATGTAAGGTGTATGGCATTGACATAAATATGTGTACTCTTAATTGAAATTTAGCATGGTATTTGCTTTAATTAACAATCAAAAATCCAATAAGAATCAAGAGAATATGAATGGCACAAGAACTCTAATACATGGTATTTGCAATTAGATATTCAAGAATTGATTTCTCATAATTCATTCTTAACCAAATTATGTGTTGCAAATAAAAACATAATCAATATGGCAATTGACTTATGTTCTACAACTGAATAATCTCAATACATGTCCCTAAGTTAGCCACTCAAAGAAACGAAGTATCAAAATTCACATAACATAGAGAAATCAAAATCATCATTCTTGTAGAAATTGAAAATACACACTTCTTATAGTATTGAAAACATGTTTGGGGCTTCAAGATTAAGCCCTAACTAATAAAGATTTAGTTACACATACCTTAATATAACTCACAATTCATATCACAAATTCTAAGAAGAAAGTGTGCTAGAATTGTAAAAGCAAAGAAGTGGATAACACACTTATCTCACAAATTCTAGAAAGAACGAACGAGACAATATTACAATATCACAATACATACAATTCACATCTCAAATTCTCTCTTACTTGGTAGTCTCTTTCTCTCTTCATCCCACTCCCTATATATAGAACTTTGGAGCACAAACAAGTGGCTTGAGCAAGTTGAATTAGTGGTTGATAAGATGAAGAAAATAATGTCTAAAGATAGTAAATACTAAAAATTTTAAGTGAACAAAGTTTGATCTTGAATTGCAAGTAGGCTCCCAAGTGGATGAAGGCAAATTGGATTCTTCTTTGTGTGGAATGTCATGCTTTACTTCACTTGGGCTAACTTGAGCTTATATCAAACAATATCTTTTGCCTAGAAAATACAATGAAATAACCAAAGTCACTTTAAACATATCATTTACTAATTACATATGCAAAAGTATAACTTTAAATTATTAATTTTCCATAAGTATCCACAATTAACACATAAATTTTATATATTTTGTCACTCATCAAAATCTCCTGGTCCTGCCATTGATGTCAGTGATACCTCCGATTCAAAGAATAGTTGAGCGAGTTACAACTTAAAAATGTTGAGCTACAACAACTAGCAGATGAGTTGAGCTACGACTTCAGTAGCTATGTTGTCACTTGTTTCTTTTGTGGATGAGGTATTAGGAGGACCGTAGCTCTCACGGGGAACGACGGAGGAATCACCTTCCACATCAACGTATTCTTTGATATCCTCATCGTCATCCCTGATCCTCTGCAATATTCAGAATTGCTCGTAAGCATCTTTCTTGCTCACATCCTCCCCATCGTTGCTAGCAAGGACCTGCCATAGTCGTGCAAAATATCAAAATTTTGGCTCTTGCTAGCCAGAAACCTTCTGGCCTCTTTCATTGCAAATTGGAAGCAGAAGAAGCCCTCATGCCAAAGAATGAACAATAACTCCGAGAAATCCCTAAACTGCTAGAGACCAGATTGGAGACCCGCATCAAACATACGAGCTCCCTCTCCTTCCGCAACCGACCTTTGCTTAGAAGGCACTTCCTCAGACCTCTTTAGCTTTGTGGCCATCTATGCCTCTACCTCCTAGGACTTCCGAAGATCTAGCCGAGAAAGCTGTAATGCTAAATCAGTCCGACCAAGCGCTCCCTTTATGAGAAAGATGTTTTTTTTCGACAATTCTCTTTTTGTCCTCGAAGTTTTGGACGTCCAGAGAAAGTTGCCCAAAGAGAGATGGTAACTGGAAAGGAAATCAAATTAGAACTTGAGGAATAAATCGAGCAAAAAAGACTAAAGAAAAATGAATAAGAAAAAGTCGTACCTTCATGAGTTTAACAGCAAAAGTTTCAACCTTCTCCTCGGTGGACAACTCTTCGACCTTGTGTTGGTTTGCGGGAAGAGAAAGTTTTCCAACATCTCTAAGGCCACCCAAGGATTCGACACGCTATTGGACAGATGTACATTCCACTTTGGGACATGAATGTCACCCATCCTCGGGGGCGAAGACGAGGATTGGGGCTCTTAGAGACGAGGAGGTGATCCCATGGGTTGGAAGGAGGGAGTGCTGATAAAGGCTCCACGACCTCGACCAATGTCTTTTCCCCTGTCATGCTCAAACAGGTTGCCAGCAACAAGAGGACCAACATTTGCCCTCTTGCTTAGTCCTGCACCCCTAGCTCTTTTTTCTTCTAACCTAGGGTGGTCGTCCTCTGCTGCAACCTCAAGTACTCAGCTGCACTTGACACATCTGTAAAAGAAACAAAGACCAAGTCAATAGAAGTATAGTATTTAAGATTAGGCAAAACAAAACACTCCCGAGCAAAGTTAAACCTCCACCTCGCTAGGCTTACTCGAAACAGTGCACCCTGGTAAAGTAAGCAGAAGAGCACATGGCGGGAATGAAAGGACATGTGAAGGATTATTTGACGGTTAAATACCAATCGAACTTCTCAACAGAAAGCTCGGGTAAAGCTCGGGCAAAGACACCTTAACAAAAAAAGTAATTGGTTTTCCAGTTATGGTTGGAAGAGGAGTATTTTGGAGCAACCAATCCCTAGCCTTACAAAGAGAGAAAAGGTGTTGATGAACGTTGAAGAAAAATGGAACCACATCTGGAAACAATAATGAAGAATTATACTTAGAAAAATCGAAGAATTGGGGGTCAAACAAGCGGGACAAATGTCAAACTGGGAAAAAAAAGAAGTTAAGGCAAGAGCAAACGGATTACGGGCGCCAAACTGAAGAGCAGTGCTGGAAATTGCAAACTCCCCATGATGAGGGTTGAATGGAGAAACCCCTAAGGCACATGCTTGCACGGGTAGGGGATTCCGAATAACCTATGCTAGTTATCAACCTTGGATGCCTTAAAGCTACAACTCAAGTTCCTCGATTCCCTAGATCCATCACCTGCGGCCCGAGCAGCGTCCAAAGGGGCTTCGAACCAGACTGAGTGAAGAAAGGACGCTTAGCTAAAGGAAGTCTTAAGTCTTTCCTAATGGGGGAGAAGTGGAAGATGAACTTCTCGAGTGTTAAGTGCCATGAAAATGCAGGAAATCAACTTTTTTGCTGCAGGGTTACAAAGGCGCGCTTAAGCTAGCGCCTTGAAGCGCTAGGAGGCCTCTGGCGCTTTGCAGCGCCTAGGGCTTTTAAAACTCTGTTATAACTAATAAATTTTAATTCATATTACAATTTAAGTATTCAAATATTAAGTTGTTGACTTATTGTTTTTTATAATTGTAGGATCCGAGATTACATGTGACAAATGATTGAAGATGATATTCATTTTGAATTTATCAGCTGATGCAAACATTTTGATTTGTAATATTTTATATAGTTAAGAGTTTAGACTTTGATTCTAGAAAATTTTCTATATTGCTGGATGATTTTTGATAGTATTTGTACTTTAAACTTTGATTTATGTTCCTAGATTCATGAATCATGAAATTTTAATTGTTGTCAGATATTAACAAAATATGTGTCGAATGGATAAATCCGAAATCTGTGGAGAAAATCCGAAATCCGATGGATAGGATATGCATTTAGATTTTTTTATCCGTAGTATATGGATATGAATATGGATACATAATTTTTATTTAGGATCGAATATGGATTTTGAGAAATCTGATCCAAATCCGATCTGATGCCATCCCTAGGTAGGAGGTTTCAAAAAAAAGTTTCATGAGGTTTTTTTAAATTTGAAAGTACTTAAATGCCCTTAAAATTAATTGTTTATATTTACAAGTTCTTCAATTTGCAGATGCAGAAAGAACAATGAGCAACTAAAAAACAACATAATTTAACCCAAAGTACGGGAATGGAAAAGAAAATCAAAAACAAAAGGCCCTAGGAATGCTTCTTATTCTTACAACCTTCCTGAGTGCAACTTAACTACCAATCAAAATGAGGAGCATACTAATATGACAAGTCGTGAATCCAAAGACATATGGCACACATTCAGCTAATAAAGACTTAGCTATGAATTATCTCACATAAGTAGGATTTATTTTAGCAACCTAAGCACTGTCAAAGAAAGATAATAATTCTCTTTATCGTATTGTTCCAACTAATGAACTAAACAACAAACATTCTAGAGAAATTTAAATACCAGTATATGTAAACCGTGCAAAGGTTTGGCACACTTGTAAATCATTCAAATCATTGGCTCTAACGCCAACAGATAAACAATACGTATGCAAAGGAAATGTATGTAGAGGGTAGTCACTGGCACAAATAGCAGATCCAAAGCCTAATTTTACTAATTAACTGCATTTCCTCGACAATCATATCCACAGATACCAAATGAATGAACATACTCTTTGGAAAGTAGAGGGATGATCTAGAAGAGGACGAGTTGGAGAAGATTGCAAGAGAATACGAAGGAAGAAGGTGGAGGGAGAGTTACCTATTCAGAGGTTGTCCGGTGTTTGAGTCCCATTGTTCCGGCCGTCGTTGGACAACTCACAAAGGGAGATTCGGAGGGGCGTCAGAAGAGGGAGAGAAGACACTGTGCGTGAAATGGGTTTTGCGGGGGATTTTTTATTTGGACTCCCCTATTCTAACCCCCTCCCCCCTCAATAGGTCTTGAATACAATACAAATTTGACAAGTAAAATTTATAATATTTTTTAATTATAAAAAAAAGATTGATTTGACCTTTCATGCTAAATAACAATTAAAAATTTTCACCCGTTTGAAGTTCAATTATCTAATTCAATTTCAATTTTTTTAAAAATATCCAAACATAGAAAATAAGTTAAAAATATATAAATTGATTTTTTTTGTACAGTACATATAACAACAAGGATTAGGGGGTTTCGAATAGCAATCCAAATAAACTCATTTAGTTCCATTAATTGTGGATCCCATTTATATGTTTTTGTCCCTCTACCAAGTGCAACAAGTTATTGGATCATAGATATCGCGTGAAGTTCAAAATAAATAAAAAACTTGTAACTTTTTTTTTCATATTTTAATTGCATCATATAAAAAAAAGGTGAGATAAGTTGACTGTTACATATACATATATGTAAAATTAATCGATCATTTTAACAAATGTGTTGGGAGAAAACATGGGTCGTACTGACTGTATGAATGCATCAATTCGCTCCGCATATGGAGTAGCCCATGCAGATGCGTAAGCATTCCTAAAGTGAACCCATGCAGGTGTAATGGGAGGCATTGGGTAATCTCCTATCAAACGAACCTGAACAAAGTGATTGTCATTTACATGTCCTATAACAATAACATAGCGCTGATAGGGTGGTGGGGGGATTGTACGAATCGGTAATAAGTGCAACTCTCTCTATGATTAAGAACATGTAATATCACATTTTATGTGGATGCAATCAACAGTCCCATGTCTGGCAATGTCATCCAGTGCTCAAATGGTGCTTGAACATCATTTTGAAAGAAGTTTAGCAAATGTCTTACGTTGTATGCCCTGTCTTCACCACCTAGTATTTCAATATATTTTTTCCAAAATGTGTCCAACTCCGCTATCAAGTTATATCGGACATTAGGTCATTCATCTTCCTCAAGACCAACAGAAACAGCTATCGACCAAAAACCGCAATTTCCGTTGGCTCTTACATCTTGTACGTCACTAATGTAAGGATGCAGTATAGCTGAAAACTTATCAACATGGATATGAATAAAGTAGTTCACATTTATTGGCACCATACTCATTTGTGTGGATAGGGATTCAGTATTGTAAATGGACGAGCAACTGTGTCTCCTCGACTGATGAGATTGAAAAAAAATTGTTCTCAATGATTTTCGAGCTAGGGCAAGCAGATGAGGTACTGTGCCTGCTAAGTTCACGTGGATGAATGAAATCATTCGCCAAAAATCCGGATGCAGCTCGATTAGGACTAGTGGAGGTGGCTTTTTTTTCTTTGTGTTGGGACGTCCTCGAGTGTTCGTCTTCACAGATGGTTGAAGTAGGGAAGTTATGGAAGGTTTGAATATCTCCCTCAGCTTCCTTAGCCAACTCATTTTAATAGGCTTTGTTTGCTACTTGAAATGTTCTGTGAACATCTGTATATCGACACTACAATCGATGTCATCCTCTTCTAGTGACTCACATGGCAATAGATCAAGCTTCCTCCAAAATTTATTAATGACTTCAAGTGGTATAGATCGACCTTCAATAACCATTATAGCTTATTCGTGAGCACAAGGTAGTCCGTAACTCATACGAAATTGACATCCGCAATTGTTGGAAGACCTTTCGACAGTTTTAGATCGCTAAAACTCCATCAAGATGAGATGAAATGCCTCTATTGAAACAAAAACACATAAATATCTGAGGTGTGGTATATTGAATCGGTGTTGGACGATAGTCCTACTTCCCTCAAGGCTAGCTTTGATAGCGGTGTCCTGAGACTAGATAACCCGATGAATCCATGTAACAGATCTCTCCAAATCCGACTTTTAGCTTAGCGTGCTGACTTTCGACTCTAGTAGTCGTTTAATTGCCGAAATTCATACATCTATCAGTCCAGGCAAATACAAACATCTATTTGTATGGTGTCAGCCAAACACTTTTAAGATAATTTACCACAGTTGGGAACTTTTGTAAGACCTCTTCTAGACATGCCAGATTGCGAACGTAGTCGCTCTCATTTGAAAATTCAAGCACCGTAGTCCACATGTAGTAAAAGGCATTCAAAGCTCTCTTGTCTTGTATTGATGGCCTACACCTGGTCAGAATATTTTGGTAGACGTGCCATCTACAAAGTAATTTCATTGCATCGGGGAATACTCTAGAACAGGATTTCATAAGCCCCAGTTCTCTGTCCGTTACAATCACCCGTGTTTCACAGACATGGGCATTGCTGTTTTCAGACATTCTAGTGCCCAAGTATAATTTGACTCTTTCTCTGAGTGCAAGTATGCGAATGTTATGCAAAATGTCTATCTTGTAGAAGTCACACCAACAATTTCAAGAAAAGGCATTCCGTACCTGTTGGTTTAATACGTCGCATCCATCAGTAACATGTTCGAAAATGCACGCAAGCGTTGTAATGAGCCTGGAAGTGCGAAAAATAAATCTTCTAGCTTATTGGTTGTACGGTTTGCCCGAGTATCGAAAAAGTACCCATGTTCATATAGGAACGACATCACAGTCTGCATTTTTGATTTACTAGCTTTTTCTACAGTCTTCTGCTTTAGCCGTGCATTATAAATGGTTCTGATGGTTGACACGTTGTTGGGATCTTATTTTTTCAACTCAGACAATATATCCCATGGCTTTGCATGTTGCTCTAACATCTCTATCATCAGTTGAATTTGAGATTTATAAAGTCATCCAGGATAGGGATGTCCCTCCATATATGATGCGGGCTCATGATTATGTGTCAAACAAACCACCTCAACCATCCAATCATCTTCTTCCTTCATTTTTTTTGCCTTTTAATTTGAACGGATATTCTATTTTTTTAGTGCCAGTTGCCTTTGTTGAGAGTTGTTTGCTTTGATAGTTGCCACCGAGATCAAACTTGAATTGTAATCTGTTTCTTTTATCAAATCCACCGATCTCTGATATTCTTATAACGATGATATATCCCAAATTACGTCCGATTTGTTGAACCCAATCGATCAATGATTTTCATGATTTGAACACCTGAAAACGTATTAAATGTTATTAGAAAGTAATTTCATATTTATTTGAACCTAACACAACAAAATACATATATTATTTGAATTAAACATCTTACAATATCAATTTCAAATTCATTTCTAACGTCATCTACGATATTCTCATCAGATTTAACCTTAAGATCGTCTTCTTGCTTCATTTCGTTTGCGATGAAGTCATCTTAACAATAATAGAATTTAACTTTAGTCCACACGAAATGGCTAACGTAGGGAAAATACTTTGTTGTACCCCAATTTTGGTTGAAGCCCAATGTAAGAGCCCATTTAGACATCATAACTTATTAGCCACTTAAACCATATTTGATCCATATTTTAATTCAAACTTTAATGGAAATCCAATAAGTCATTTAAATCTTAGCCAAATTAATACATGCATGAGAACCTTTAAATTGGCCCAATTAGAAACTTAAGCCCAATTAGTCGGATAGCCCATTCATTACTGAGCTAGTTGGAAAGCCCGTTCGCTACCCAAATTATTTGATAGCCCGGCCCAAGTCTCCATTAACCCATGAGAATCAAAGTCCAACCCATAAATGTGTCTAAAGACCCAAGCCTCTCTGATAGCCCAGCCCAGAAAGAATCCTCATTAACCCTAAGGAGAGGAGGAAAGAAACAGAAAGAAGAAGGGAAAGAGAGGCGCCGCTGGGGAGGAATCCGGAAAGGAAACAAGCGCTGGGGAAAAAAGAAAGAAAGAGGGAGAGTGATGTCGAAAAAAAAAGGAAAAAGAGAGAGGGTTCATATTCGAGTTTGATTAGGGTTCACATTTGGTTTAGGAAACAAAGGATTCTAAAGCTTTAAAAGGTAGGGGATTTTCGGATGAATTAGAGGAAACAGATCGGTTGGGGGGTTATGTTAGGAAATCCTTGAGAGATTAGAGGAGAACTTAGAAGGGAAACAAGATCAAGAGTCAAGAGATGATCCGGGTTTGAAGAACTATAAGTAGAAGGAGAGGATTCGAGTGAAGGGACCGAAAATTTGGGGGGAGGATTTTGAGAGAGAGTGATCGAATTTTTCTGGAATTCTTAGGGGGTTCTTACTTCTTGTTTTCCTTCAATTTTTCTGGGTTTCTTCCACTTGGTTTTTCTGAGTTTTGGTTACAGAGATTTGGGGGGACTCTTTGGGGGCTGGACTTCCAGAAAAAGGGAGAAAAATTCTGGAGAAGGAAGAAGGAAAAAAAAATCTAAGGAAAGAGAGAAAATTCAGAGGAAAAGATAAGACCTCGGTTCACCACAAAAATCTGGGAGTCCCAGCTATGCTTCTTTATGGCTAGGGTAAGCACAGGTATATTTCTCTTTGGTACTAGTTAATGCAATAATTGGAAAGTGATGAATGTAAGGCCAATAACTTGGATTCTTAGTTATGTTCTCTATGCATTGAGTTTACTATGAATTGTGGTTGATTGCAAGCTTATGATGCAATTTGTTTATAATATGAATATGGTCCTGAGTAATAGTGTGATTCTTGTGGTTTCGTGGTGATGATGCAAAGTTTTCATAAACACAAAAATGAGCTTTATTTCATGAATTTTTGTTTTGTGCGTGAATGTAATAATTGCATATGTGGATGCTGTAGTACATATATATATATATATATATATATATGCTTCTTCACAATTTGGGGTGTTTGAAATGCTTGTTTAATTGCTTTTGTAAAACATCCACCTTTGAATAACTCATCTTTACACAACCATTGTTCTTGAATGTTAAGAATTATATTTTAATAACAAATTCGGGATAGATTACTGTGTGCTGTGTGAAATGCAGAATTTGAACTGTGCACTAGCTTAATATGAAAATTGGTTTGTAGTCCAACAAAGTTTGTAATAGAATTGGTTTTTTATGTGGGCTTTGGATGATTTACCTGGTTTAGATAAGAATAATTGTGGAATTGGGCTTAGTTGATGAATTTAAGGGATCAAAACAAGGGGGATGAAAAAGGCTTTGTTTGCATGTATTTGTTGGGACTTTTTATGGCTTACTTGGATTTGAACATGAAAAAGGGTTTAATAAAAATTGGATTGGGCTTGTGAATTAAAACAAGTTAATTAAAGGTTAAATGGGCTAGTTTGTCATTGGAGTTCGATTTTTTTAAAAAAGGAAAATCAAAGTGTGAAGTTTTGTTTATAAATGTTATTTGGGATTTTAATTAAAATTATTTTCGTGATTATTGGATTCATGAATCATTGCATTATAAGGCAATTAGTTATAAAATTATCATGCTAATTTAACAGTATGATTGGAATAATCGATTGTCAATAAAAAATAAGGGAACCAAGATTCCATTCCATTTCATTCATCATCTTTTAACCTTGATAATATGTTATTTATTCGAAATGTGTTTATATGTGAATTATATGATTGATGTGATATTGTTTGATTTATGTGTTAATTGTATTATTTAATATTTTAATATGTTTGATTGGCGATTTGCGATAATTTAATATCGTATAATCCTCACACAAAACTCGGTTCCCAACATTTTTCTTTATTTTATTTTTATCTTTATTTATCCTACTTATTTTTATTTTCTTATTATTTTACATATTTTATTTTTATTTTATTTACTTATTCATTTATTTATTTTTATTTTACTTTCGGTTTATTATTATTATTGTTATTTTTTATTTTATATATACATCTTATTTTATTTATTTTATTTTTATTTTTATCTACTATTTTTATTAAATATATATATATATTTGTTCTATTTTCGTATTGTTATTATTATTACTTTGTATCTTATTATTATTATTATTGGTGGTATTATGTTATTAATTTTATATCATTATTACGTATTTATATAATATTTTATGTTATTTTAATTTTTATATTATATTTACATTTTGGCTTTATTTCTATTTCTATTCTTATCTTTATTTTACTTTATGTTATTTACTATTTTATATTATATTTTACTTTATTTCAAACTTATGTATTATATAAAAATTATATTGAAAGTCTTTGCCTACGATAGAATCTATTAGGGGAATGCATTGGATGCACCCTTGAAGAGATTCTTGAGCTGAGAGTGTTACTTGAGATATTTGACCATTGGATGGAAAAACCCCATGAACCTCGATATTGAGATTTTTAATATAGTTTCTATATATATTTCATTATATTTGAATATAGTTTATATGTGTGTGTGTATATATATATATATATATTTTATAAGTTCGTTTTATTCTATTTTGATATAACCCTATATTTACTTAAACTATTTTATCTTATATAGCTATTATATTTCTCTAAATATTATTTTTATCTTATATAATTTTTGTATAATTTATATAATTGAACCTTACATACGTTACAATTAACATTTTCTGAAAAATCATTTCATGGGATAATAAAAGTTAAGTTGACAACTGTTTTTTTAAAAACAGGCGTTGTGTGGTGCCTCACACCTTCCCCATACGCAACAAACTCACTTACCCTTTTTTTTTGGATTCTTTGTAGACCAAAATTATATTTTTGTGGTGATCAATTGCACCTATTTCAATTGGTGACGACTTCTTATATTTTATTGAAATCTCTTTTCGCAAAATCGGTTGCGACATACTTCTTAAAAAAAATCGTCAATATATGTACTAACCTGCTCGATTGAAATGGTTGGCAAGTGAAAGTCAAATATATAGTCCATTTGTTTGATTTTGTATCCACAAGATGTTAGCAGCTGTTACAAACAATTTTCAACTGTAACAATGGAACAAAATGATCTCATTCTTTCAACAAAATGCATATAAATATTTACATATAGTAATTGAGATCCCAATCTCTTATTGTGGTTCTTAATGTTTTGAATGTCTATTATTTCTTTCAAAAGAGCATGTATTCTCCAAAAAAGCACTTTAAGTCTTCTCGAAAAAAAGCCTGCAACCACCCCCAGCCTTTCACTTTTGTGTCTTTTATGTCAACGAGAAGGTACGCGTACTAACTAATGTTACTTGATATAGTATGCCTACTTAGTAACTTGAATCAAAACTATTTACCTAGGCGCGACAATTGAGTCTGAGTCGATGCCAAAAATGACACATGGTATGCGTAAAATATGATGTGCTTGGAAAAATACATGTAGCTACTTGTACTATATTACTTGATAGAATTCCTATTAGTTATCAAATCTATCTCTATAATTTGTTTGATCTTGTCGAAAAATAGTTGAAAGGGAATTTAAATACAATAATAGAATAATTGAAGTAGAAGAAAATGCACTTACCAGCTTTAGTCAACAGCAAACGAAGGTGATAAATATCACATATCACACAATCAAGGGCATCACATTGTACAATATATTGGCAAACCACCATTATAATCAACTTTATAGTGTCATAGTAAATTAGAAGAGAACAAAAAAACACAAAGAATTCACCATCCTCAAACACTTATCGAACTCACCTTACAATACATGAAACCCTCAATAAATAGCAGTGTTAAAACAATGTATTCAATATACAAAATCATTTATATTTTCTGCCCACTCAAGAGAATATATACAAAAAAAGTGGAAAAACATCACTTTATGTACTTTGCTCTCTCTTGCTTTTATAATAAGAGAGACACTGATGTGATAGGGAGTAGGGGGTTTGGGTAGGGTTAATAGGGGGAGTTTGTTTAACAACACCCAT
Source organism: Euonymus europaeus (assembly GCA_963580455.1). NCBI lineage: Eukaryota > Viridiplantae > Streptophyta > Magnoliopsida > Celastrales > Celastraceae > Euonymus > Euonymus europaeus. The sequence goes on along the minus strand of OY756968.1, from coordinate 16,801,053 downwards.
TTTATGGGGTTAAGTTGGGCATTGGTATTTTTGCCTTTTTCATTTTTTTTAATAAAACCTCTCGAATCATCAAAGTGGGTTTTAGGAGAATTTGGTTGGTTTTGTGAAACCTCGCAAAACTTCCTTTTATACAAGATTTCTTTAAAAACGAAACCTCCCCTAAAGTTTCTAAAACTTCTTTACAAACACAACTAAGTCACTGTCGATAGGAAATTTCTTCAATCTTCCGATAATCCAAAAACGGCAGTGACCATCACTATTGCCGCAAACAAAGTACTATTTCACTCTCACATTCAAAGAGCCGCATGCGGTTCAGACAAGAGCTGTAACACCCCTACCCAGGAGACACTACTGTTTAATCTATCCAATATCCATAAGGTATTTAACTTTTAAATTATCGTAAAGATATTCAATCCTAGCTCAATCGTCTGGGATCCATCAATTTCTACCAAAAATCTTGTAGCACCCCTCTATATATCAGAGGATGCCCACCTGAAAACACGTAGCACATAAACCACATAATCACCTAAAGGCCCCGACCATCACATAGCATGCATTCACAATCCTAGACAAGGCCTCAAGACTATAGCATGTATCCACAATATGCAAGAATCATCACATTCATCAATGTATCAACATACAAATCCGTAGAACCTGAAGTTCTCAAATCAGTCAAGGAGTCTTGTTATACGACATGACCTCCCAACTATATCCATAGCTACACCGAAAAGGTGTTTCACAAGTGTATTCAACATACACACATAAATCCACATATAGTCTTCCAAACATGTCAAATGAAATTAACCCTTTTACCCAAAACCTATCATAGTGTCTCTAGGTGGCACCATGTCATCAAGCCTCTCGTAGATCCGCATTTCCGATTTTAGTACCAGACTTGCCTGTTGGAAAAAAAAAATGAAATGGTGAAAAATGGCTTAGTAGAGGTAAAGAGGAATAGAATAATACATAAGCTAAAGTTATAAATAAGTTCAATGTAGCAATATGCATTGGACCATAAACCACAACAATGAATATCAATAAATTCTAAGATCATGTCTCTTCCTCATGGGCTATCAAGAATGATACACCGAATACTCATTCCATTAAGCGATTAGCACTGCCACCATATTCTTCCCATGAGAAATAAGACCAAATATAAAAGTCCGATCTTACCCACATTGGGTATGACTCAATTAAATCCATCATCCTAATACGTTGCCTCACATAGGTCTCATTTGGTAGGAACTAAGCTGGGGTTCCTCAATCCTCCTCGCACATGACGTTCAATCAACCTATGAGAATTATGAGTTCGTACTTGATCTTCCCATGCGGCTCTAATGCATAACGAGTGGCATGACATGACAAATATATATATATATATATATATATATCTACTAATCATGCATATATATTAATTATTCATGACGCATGAACAAGAACCATACATGTTTGATATAAGACCAAGCAATCAAATCGGGAATGTATCTAACAATTTATAAATTACCGGAATAATCCTAGGTTCGTTCTTTTTAGGGGGAAAATAAGGAGAGAACACAAATATGAAAGACCAATGAAGAAAGTAACTGCAATTTAAATATCAATAACAAAAACGAAATATATTGGGCTAGAAATCCCTTACCTATAATCCAAGCTAACCAAGCTACAATTTCTTAATATCAGGGTTTGAGTTTCTGAACCTACCATATAGAAAATTCATCACCCATTCCCACCAATCAATTCCCAATAATCAAAATCAACACAAATCAAACCATTAAATCAAGAGAAATTACCTTTCTCTCTCTAGAATCCCAAATATAACCAAATCAAGCCTTCAAGCTTCCAAACCACAAAATCGATGATCAACCTAGTATTTAACATTATAAATAGACTCAAATCAACCTATATAGTCATTCTAAAACACTCATTCAAAGTTCTAATAAAAATCACAAAAACCCTAGCTTTTATAGAAACCAAGAAACTTACCTCTAATCTTTCAAATCTTGTGAAAATGTTCTTGTACTCTTTAATCCAAGCTGAAAATCCACTTGATTTGCACTTTCTCTCACCAAATTCTCCCTCTCTCTCTATCACCTCTTGCTCTAATTTTTTTTCTACCTAAATGACGTAAGTCTGGTTTGCAAAATCTTTTAAAACCACTCGGGCTACGCCTAGGCGCATCTGGTCTCCAATTTCTCTAATAGCTACTGAACTGGGTGCACTTTTGCACATGCCTAGGTGCTATCCACTTACGTGTGTAGAAATTGCACCTAGGTGCCCCTTTTTTATATAATCACCTTCGTCTCGATCTAAGTTTCAATTTGATATATTATGGGTCCAAAACAGACATCTGTGATAAAAGTTATGGCCCATTTACTGAACATAGTTAAAAAACAACTCATTGTGATCTTATCCTACACCGTTGATACTTAACCTTCCCGAATCCATTTCCAATAGTTTTATACCCAAAATTTAACGAGAACCTCAATTTTTTGGGTCAAGGTTTCACATCCCTTCCCTCTAAAGAAATTTCATCCTTGAAATTTAAAACATACTATGACTTGACTCGCAAACATCTATGGATACTTCTTCTTCATCACTTAGGATCTATCTAGAATCTCCCTCAAATGTATTCGATGTCGAATCCCCGTTCTGTGCATTCATCACTTTTTGTATCAAAACTAATCGTGTAAGCATTGGACGCAAACATATGTCTATCCTTATCACAAAATAACGTTTGGCTCTCTACATTTCAAACAATACATTGGACATGCGTAAAAATTTGCTCTTCAACTCAATAATCCACTAAAGAATTCATCTTCCTCTGATGGAGTTAGGGTTCTCGAAAATCTCCTGAGGTTCCAACGCAACATCTCCCCCACGTCCCAACGGCCCAAAGCTAACTATTGCAGAGGTTGTAAACTTAGTTCCTGCAACTGTTGTAACCCACCACCACTCTATGGACACTCACTCTTCTTGTTACCTAATAGAACACACCTGTAGAATTTTGGTCTCGTAATCTTGCACTGTTTCCTCTTATGACCTTCTTTACCACACCTATAGCAAATCACCTTGCCACTTTGTGGCCTCGAACCTCTACCGCGATCACCTCTCTAACCCTTTTGAGGTTGGGACTCAGTTCCCTGCCTCTTCCGGCTACCTTCTCCATTGCCACTAGCTGCCGAAATGGTATGACTCATCTGTGCTCCAACTATCTGTGCTTGAACAACCTGAGCCAAACTTATGATGATATTGGCTAAGTCTATTGCCCCATTATAGTGGTAGGGATAACTTGTACCCTCGACATCGTCTACATATGCTCTGGTGTAGTTCTCAAAGTTCTAGACTGTCGGGCTAACTGAACTATGTCAGTAGTGTGTGCCCCATCTTGAGTTAGGAGTGTCATCCTCTCCTCCCTAATGTCATTGCTTGAATCGAGTATTAACTCTTGTGTACCAGCTATGCACCAAGTGGCGCGTGCCTCACATCTACCATGACCTCTAACTCGATCTCTAGGCCTTCCCTGTTTGTCCCCAGCACTAGGGGTCTCCACAGCAAGTGTCACCCTACAAGTGCTCATCTATGCCACAACATGTAACACTACTAAATACACAATTAACTATCAAGGATTTATAGGATAAGAAAACATACCAGATCTGTAGAGGACTTGACTTGGCTCTGATATCAATTTGTAACGGCTCGACCCAAGAGACGCTACTATTTAAGCTATCCAATATCCACAAGATATTTAATCTTCAAATTATCATAAATATATTCAATTCTAGATCAATCATCTAAGATCCATCAATTTCTATAAAAAATCTGACAGCACCTCCCTATATATCAGAGGATGCCCACCAGAAAATGCGCAGCACATAATCATCTAAAGGCCTCCGACCATCACATAACATGTATCCACAATCCTAGGCAGGGACTCAGGCCATCTATAATATGCATCTAAAATATACAATAATCATCACATTCATCCATGTATCAACATGCAAATCCGCAGAACCTAAAGTTCTCAAATCGGTCCGGGAGTCTCGTTAAACGGCACTATCACCCAACCGTATCAACAGCTACACCGAAAAGGTGTTTCACAAGTGTATTCAACATACACACATAAATCCACATATAGTCTTCCAAACATGTCAAATGAAATTTACCCTTTTACCCAAATCCCATCATAATGTCTTCAGATGGCACCATGTCATCAGGCCTTTAGCAGATCCGCATTTCCAGTTTTAGTACCAGACTTACCTGTTGGAAAAAGAAAATGAAAGGGTGAGCAATGACTTAGTAGGAGTAAAGAGGAATATAAGAATAATAAGCTAAAATTAAAAACAAGTCCAACGCAACAATATACATTGGACCATCAACCACAATAATGAATATCAATACGTACCAATATCATGTCTCATCCTCATGGGCAATGGAGAATGATACACCGAGTATTCATACCAATAAACAGTGAACACTGCCACCATATTCTTCCCATGAGGAATAAGACCAAATGTAAGAGTCTGATATCACCCACACTGATTATGGATCAATTAAATTCATCAACCCAATGCATTGCCTCACATGGCTCTCATTTGGTAGGAAGTAAACTTGGGTTCCTCAACCCTCTTCCCATATGACGTTCAATCAACCAACGATAATTATGAGTTCGTACTCGATCTTCCCATGTGGGTCTAATACATAACGAGTGGCATGATATGAAAAATATATATATACGAATCATGCATATATATTAACTATTCATGATGCATGAACTAGAACCATATATACTTGATATAAGACCAAGCAATCAAATCTAGAACGCATATAACAATTTCTAAATTAGCATAATCCTAAGTTCATTCTTTCTTAGGGAGAAAATAGGGAGAGAACAAAAATATGAAAGACCAATGAAGAAACTAACCACAATTTAAATATCAAGAACGAAAATGAAATATATTGGTCTAGAAATCCTCTACCTATAATCCAAGCTACCAAGGTAGAATTTCTTAATATGAGGGTTTGAGTTTCCAAACCTACCATATAGAAAATTCATTACCCATTCCCACCAATCAATTCCCAATAATCAAAATCAGCACAAATCAAACCATTAAATCAAGAGAAATTACCTTTCTCCCTCTAGAATCCCAAATATAACCAAATCAAGCCTTCAAGCTTCCAAACCATCAAACCAATGATCAACCTAGTATTTAACATCATAAATAGACTCAAATCAACCTATATAGTCATTCTAAAACACACATTTGAAGTTCTAATAAAAATCACAAAAACCCTAGCTTTTACGGAAACCAAGAAACTTACCTCTAATCTTTCAAATCTTGTGGAAACCTTGTTGAATCTTGTTGTACTCTTCAATCCAAGCCCAAAATCCACTTGATTCGCACTTTCTCTCACTAGATCTTTCTCTCCCCCCTCTCGCTTTACTTTTTGTTCCAACCAAAATAACCTACGTCTAGTTTGTGAAATCTTTTAAAATAGCTCGGGGTGCACCTAGGCACGTAGAAGGTGCACCTAGGCGCTTCTGGTCTCTAGTTTCTCTTATAGCTACTGGACTGAGATCTTTTGGGAGCACTTTTGCACATGCTTAGGTGCCCTTTTTCTTGAATTCACCTCTGTCTCGATATAAGCTTCGATTTGATATATTATGGGACCAAAATGGACATCTGTGCTAAAAGTTATGGCACATTTAATGAACCTAATTCAAAAACAGCTCATTGTGATCTTATGCTATACCGGTGATCTTTAACCTTCTCGAATCCATTTCCAATAGTTTTATTCCAAAAATTTAACGAAACCTAAATTTTTTGGGTTAGGGTTTCACAAGAACGAATCCCCAATATCTTGGAAACAGTCATCTTGGTGCATCCATAGTGAGAACGATAACCCAAAATCAAGGGGTGTGTCAAGGAAAACATTGGCCAAATCTTCACCGAATATGCTTTCTTGAAGCATCAATATTACTGGAGACGGATCAATGAAGAACGATTCTGGAGATTTAAAGTCGAAAAAGTTGTCTAGAAAGAAATCAATAAAATGAGAAGAAGAAGAATAGAGGTAGAAAAAATTGGTTTATCATCGACATCAACAGTCGATTTAGGGTTTTGAAGACACCTTTCAACTTGAGTTCTTGAAGGAAGATTCCTATGGAAGTGCAGGGCAGTATAGTCGCTCTCTATTGCAAATGGTAAATGTAGACTTAAGCAATTGCAAATATCAATTTAAATTAGATAAATTAGGGCTTTTGGGATTTGAGTAAGACATATTCAGCCATTTGGGTCTTAATCTCTAAGGTTTAGGCTCTACTTGAGGGAGGGCTTAGGAGGAGTTGGGTTGGGAGAGGATCATAAAAGTGAACTTTTTCTTGGTATGAGAGGAGTTCAGAGGGGTTGGGATCCTTGAACACCTTCCAACCCCTCATTTTAGGGGTTGGAAAAAAGGCTGAAGTGTTCTCTCTAAGTAAGGGTTCACGAACAACCCCTCCCAACATGTCCCCCAAGCAAGACCTTAATGAAGGTTACTTTTCCTATTTACAGGGAAAAAAAATTAGGGCCACATTTTCGTCAATTCTCATCACACTGTAATTTTAATTAATAAAATTATTATTTTTATTTAAGTAAAAGAATTTGTGACAAGAATCATTTGTCACTAATATTATTTAGTGACAAGTTATTTTTCTTGTCACAGAAATTAATAATTTTTTTTACTTCAAGTTCCCACTCTAAAATTAACATATTAATTGTGATAACAGTTTGTGACAATAAAAAAATCTTGTCACAAAAATTATATTTTTAGTGACGATAACTCAACCTTGTCACTATAATATATTAATGACTTATATTTAGTGATGGGATAATATTATTATCATTGAAAGCATACATCAAGTGACAATATTTATTATCACTAAATTGAGGCCCTGCTTGGGAGAGTTGTTGGGAAGGGTTGTTCATGAACCCTTACTTGGAACGAACACTTAAAGGTATTGATTTAGTGACGAGATAATATTATTTTCATTGAACACATACATTCAGTGACAATAGTTATAGTTGTTGCAGTAGTTCATATTCCTTGTAGTGTTGGTAAGAAAGTTCGGATGCAAAGAATTGTAAAGATAAGCGAAGCATTGGTTGAATCTCACCCTTTCGATCCCTTTTGTGTAAGGTCGTGAAGCATAGAAAAGAGGAGAAAGCGTTCCCGAGATAGAGGAAAGGTCAATAAAAGCATTCATTTATTTTTATGGAATAAACACTTGAACAATTTTGTTATGTAATAGAAAGTTATTTTTATTATAGGTGGCAGTCTTATGTTGTATATGAAATTGATATGGCAGCCTTAAGATGCTAGTATTTCTATGTGGCGATTCTATGTTAGTATTACGTATTGATATAACAAATGTAATGGAAGAATTGTGTTTATTATGAACCCCAAAGAATGCTTCAGATCATGAAATTGAATATGAAAATCGAAGACTAAAACTCAAAGATCGAAGACTCACCGGCTATAAAGATCAAAGACCACCAGAGATGGTTAGAGAATAGGAAAGAGAGCGACAATATCTAATCTTCTTTTGCTGTACACCTGCAATGGAGAATAACAACAAATCAAAACCGAGTCAAAGCCAACAAAATTGAACAATTACAATCTAGATATTCAAAAACCAAAGGTTTTGTCATGATCAAGTGTGGGAATTTCGTGTTTTGTATGGGGTGGCAGCTTCTCTGCTGGTGGGCTTATGTTGCTGAAGAGTTGGGCTTAAGTATAAGGGTAATTATGATGACTGGGCCTGGTGGACCGTTTTTTCCAGCCCAGTATTCTATCTTAAATAGAACGGTATCGTTTAGATATTAGTTAAGTAGTATTATTAACCTTAAATAAGCTTTAGTTGCATGGTTTCTACGTAAACCATATTAGTCATGTTCTAGAAGAGAATCTGTATGGAAAAACTGACTCTGCAATTGTGTGCTAGCAGTGGTCATGTCTTGGTAGTATTAAGGTAGTGCTCGTGTATGGAGGAGGTTACAAGAAATGAAATACAAAAATACTTAATTCCAGATTTACGTTTTCTATGTGATTTTTTTTCAGGAACAGGAAGGCTTGCTACCTTCTTGACTACTTTACGAATCAGTACTCTGTTTCTCATTGTTTTCTTAAATGCCACCATAACATTTGGTATCGAAGCCATTCGAATCTACAATCCATGCCTCCTAAAGTTGTCAACGAAATGGTGGGGGCTTTGAAAGAAAGCTTGGCTTATATCCAATGACAATTGGATGAACAGAGGTTAATGACAGATCAACAAATGGGAGACACCCAGCGGAGGGTCGAGGAAAATCAGCGGGGCATTCAAGAGTTGTTGCAACAAATGGAAGCCATGAATCATAGGATGGGGGGTACTAATGAACCCTTCTATACCAGCTATAGCTGTGAATAGGTTGTCTCCTCTTGTGGAACCTCAAGTTTCTGGTAACCAAAAAAGGAGAAATGAACCAATGTGTGAAGAAGATTGGGAACAAGGTTACGGAGGTTTCAGAGGACCAAAAGTTGATTTTCCCAAGTTCTATGGGGAGGAACCCATCACTTGGATTAATAGGGCCAATCGATATTTCAACTTTTATAGAACTCCTCCTCACCATAAGGTCACTGTTGCAGCATGTCACCTTGAAGGTAAGGCAGCCAATTGGTTCCAAGAATGGGAACTTTCAGGGTTACATATGGATTGGGACTCTTTCTCAGAGGCTTTGAAAATGAGATATGGACCTAGTTTTCTTGAATTTCCCATAGAAGAACTAGCCAGATTGAAGCAAGTCACTACTGTGGATGACTATACAAACAAACATGAGGATATCGCAGTCAAAGTGGGGCCTGAGCAAAGAGCAAAAGCTGGGACTCTATTTAGCAGGTTTGAAGGATGAGTTAAGGCTACCTGTTAAGGTCTTGAGACCCTCTACTGTAGAAATGGCTCAGTCCTTAGCAAGAATGCATGAGGAAAGTTAAGGAATGACCAAAAAACAGATGAAACCTTCCCACAACATTTCAAATCCACCTGCTCTATCTACTATAACACCACCTCCAGTGGCTTCATCCTTTGCCCTCCCTCACACGTATCCAGGGTATAGAGCTCCTGTAACACCCAGAGTAAGTACTCAAAACACTACTTTTAATTTTGCATCACAGAGGGCAAATCATAACTCTGGTGTTAGCAAACGAGTACCAGTGTCATGGATAACAAACCCCCAAAATGAGGAAAGGAAGAGGTTGGGGTTGTGTTTTTACTATGATGAAGTTTATGTTAAGTGACACAAATGTGCCAACCCTAGAATTTATTTACTAAATACTTTCGAAGATGAGGAAGAAGAGGTTTATGAAGGCAGTTCTGAGGTGAGAGAAATCCTTGACAAGGGAAAAGGCAAGTGTCCAGAAGAGCCACCAAGTCTTAGTGCAAATAACTTTCCTACTATTTCATTACATGCCATCTCAGGATTTAGTCATCGACATACCATGACCTTGCATGGAACTTTGAATGGCAGACCAATGTTAGTCTTGATAGACACTAGCTCTTCTCATAACTTTGTGGATCCCCTTTTGGCCAACTTAGCAAAAATGGGACCTAGTCTCGACCATACCATATCAGTGAAGTTGGCTAATGGATCCAAGTTGCATAGTTTGGGAATTTATTGCTTTGTACCCTTCACCTTGCAATGGAGGATTTTTGTGACTGAATTTCATGTTATGCCTCTTGGAGGGTTTGATGTGGTGTTAGGCATTCAGTAGTTGAAAGACTTGGGTGACATACATTGGAACCTACACCTCACAATGCAGTTTCATCATCGTGGTACTTATGTTCTGTTACAAGGAATCCATAGGAAAACATCTGAATTAGTATCCCAGAAGGATGAAGATCCTCTTTATCACTACAACAACATGACTTCATTAACATATGCCTTAGAGAGTGTTGTTGTGCCAGAAAAAACCAATTTACATCCTGCCTTGGAAGAGTTACTAGTGGAGTTTGAAGTTATCTTCCAACTTCCAAAAGTCTTACCACCAAAATGATCCCATGATCATGCCATCACCTTGAAAACAACTACAGTTCCCGTCAACCTGAGACCCTACAGATACCCCCCATAGCCAGAAGTTGGAAAATGAGTTGATGGTTAAGAAACTATTGGATTCTGGAATGGTGAGGTAAAGCAAGAGTCCTTTTGCTTCTCCTGTAATTTTGGTTAATAAATCTGATGGAACATGGCGTTTATGTGTGGATTATCGAGCAATTAACAAATCTACAGTCAAGAATAGGTTCCCCATACCAGTGATTGAAGAGCTATTGGATGAATTGCATGGTGTAGTGTTGTTTTCCAAGCTGGACCTGAGGTCAAGATACCACCAAATAAGAATGAAGGAGGGGGATATACATAAGACAACATTTAGAACACATGAGGGGCTATATGAATTCACGGTCACGCCATTTGGTTTGACAAATGCCCCAGCCACCTTCCAGTCCTTAATGAATGACATTTTCAAACCCTTCCTAAGAAAATTTGTTTTGGTTTTTTTATGATATCCTGGTATACAGTAAATCTCTACCAGATCAGATACAGCATTTAAGGATGGTCTTGCAGGTTCTCAAGGATCAGCAACTTTATGCAAAAAAAGTAAATGCTAGTTTGGGAGTTCTTCCATATCCTACCTAGGCCATGTAGTGGATTATGAGGGAGTGAAAACTGATGCGTCCAAGGTGCGAGCAATGTTGGATTGGCCATCACCTAAGACTGTCAAGGCACTGAAGGGTTTCCTTGGCCTTACAGGCTACTATAGAAGATTCATCAAGAAGTATGGTGATCTTGCTAGGCTCTTGACTAAACTTTTACAAAAAAGGGAATTCATTTGGAATGAGCCTGCTGAACAGGCCTTCCAGAAACTCAAAGAAGTTCTGGCCAACCCATATGTTTTAGCTCTCCCAAATTTCAATGAATCTTTTGTGATTGAGTGTGATGCTTCTGGGGAAGGAGTGGGTGCAGTGCTAATGCAACATGGACATCCTTTAGCATTCTTTAGTGCAGACCTTAAGGGAAGGTCTCTACTCCTGTCTACATATGAAAAAGAGCTGTTTGCTTTGGTTTTTGTAGTTCGAAAATGGAAGCATTATCTCCGTGGACATCAATTTGTGGTCAAAACTGATCATGACAGTCTAAAATATATTTTGGAACAATCCTTAGGAACTGTAACTCATCAAAAGTGGGTTAGTAAGTTGTTGGGATACGACTTCCTCATTGAATATAAAAAAGGGTTGGACAACAAGACTGTTGATGCCTTATCCTGGAAGGAGGTGGTGGAGACTGTAGTAACTTCTATGGCAATCACAAATTCTTGTTTGTGAAGTACTGGAGGATATACATTCTACTTATGCGCAGGATACTTGGGTTCAAGGTCTGCTGCAAAAAGTTGATAAGGGAGAAGAATTGATTGAGAAAGTTTTCATTCTCAGGGAACTTTATATTTTAAGGGAAGGTTAATTGTGGGGAACAACTAGATTGTGAGAGAGAAGTTATTGCACGAGGTTCATAGTGTACCCACAGTGGGGCATCCTGGGTTTGTGAAGACATTACAAAAGGCCAAACAGAACTTTTACTGGAAGGGACTAAGAGCTGATGTCAAGTCCTGGGTGCGCAACTGTCAAGTTTGCCAAACCACAAAATACTTGAACACACTCCCTCAAGGTTTGTTAGAGCCACTAACTATTCCCAATCAACCATGGACTGAAGTTAGCATGGACTTCATTGAAGGCCTTCCACACTCTCAAGGTAAGTCAATAATCTTCACTGTGGCTGACAGGTTATCTAAGAGTGCTCATTTCATAGCTTTACAACACCCCTATACTACATCTAAGGTTGCTCAAGCATATATGGACCATGTTTTGAAACTTCATGGGATGCCCATTAGTATGGTAACTAATCGAGATGCTATCTTCACAAGTAAGTTTTAGAGAGAATTGTTCAAGTTGCAAGGAACACAACTCAATTATAGTAGCTCATACCATCCACAAAGCGATGGCCAAACTGAGGCTATCAACAAGGCTATTGAACAGTACTTACGTTGTTTTACCTCATAACACCCAAAAGATTGGCTAAGGTGGTTACCACTGGCTGAATTCTGTTACAACACCACACCTCATGTGAGTACTGGTATGACACCCTACGAAGCAGTCTATGGAATTTCACCTCACAAACTCATTTCTTATATACCTGGAACAACTGCTTTAGATAGTGTAGAGCAAGTGTTGAAATCCAGAGAGGAAATATTGATTACCTTGAGACATAATCTCCAAAAGAGTCTGGTGGCCATGAAATAGTTTGCTGGCAAGAAGAGAGTTCATTGCGACTTCCAGGTAGGTGAGTGGGTGTATTTAAAGCTACAACCCTATAGATAAACTTCTGTTGTCCAGAGGAAGAATCTCAAGTTAGCTCCCAGATATTATGGCCCATACCAAGTGCTTGAAAAGGTGGGCAACGTTGCTTATAAGCTGGCCATTCCAGCAGAGTCCACCATTCATCCAGTAGTCCATGTATCTCAACTCAAAAAGGTTTTGCGAGCTACTAATCACCCCTTGCTGACCCTGCCTCCAACTAATTCCGAAGGGCAGGTTATAGTGGAACGATACAAGTTGCCCAAGATGCACCTCATTCAACATGGGAGATTTCTAAGGGTGGAAGTGTTGGTTCAATGGCTTGGTCAGTCAGAGGAAGATGCTACCTGGGTGGTTTATACTAAATTATTGGAGGATTTCCCTCACCTTGTGGGCAAGGTGCTCTGAGCAGGGGGTACTGTCATGATCAAGTGTGGGAATTTCGTGTTTTGTATGGGGTGGCAGCTTCTCTGCTGGTGGGCTTATGTTACGGAAGAGTTGGGCTTAAGTATAAGGGTAATTATGATGACTGGGGCTGGTGGACCATTTTTTCCATCCCAGTATTATGTCTTAAATAGAACGGTATCGTTTAGATATTAGTTAAAATAAGCTTTAGTTGCATGGTTTCTACGTAAACCATATTAGTCATGTTCTAGAAGAGAATCTGTACGGAAAAACTGACTCTGCAATTGTGTGCTGGCAGTGGCCATTTCCTGGTAGTATTACGGTAGTGCTCTTGTATGGTGGAGGTTACAAGAAATGAAATATAGAAATACTTAATTCTAGATTTACGTTTTCTCTGTGATTCTTTTCAAGAATAGGAAAGCTTGCTACCTTCTTGACTGCTTAACGAATCAGTACTCTGTTTCTCATTGTGTTCTTAAATCCCACCATAACAGGTTTGAAGACACTGAACCACAAAAAAATGCTTCAAGTCATGACATTGAATGTAAAAAATGAAGACTAAAACTCAAAGCTCGAAGACTCATCGACTATAAAGGTCGAAGTGGCAGGCCCGCCCGCGTGTTCCAAGCAACCCTAGGGGCTTTCCAATAGAAGATTCCGCGAGGGTTTAGTGGTTTATATGATTTGGTCTAAATGATTTCATGTGATTTCTTCTGGCGATTTATCACATCTATTTTTTTCTATCAAAGATATTCGCATATGGTTGGGATAGGTATAGATGTGAGGTAGAACCTTGGACTAACAGAGTGTCATTGTTTGAATTGCCACTTACTATTTGAAGGATATACACATGATTTTTAGTTGGATAATTAGCTAAATTTCCATCTTTTTTGTCAAATCTAAAAATCTAAGCTAGTGTATATCATATCATAAATCCTCAAATTATCAACTGATGGATCACATCATCCATTCTGTATTTGCTATGGAAGAGAACTGAATGGGGAGCAGTTAAATTTTCTATTTTACAAAAGGAGTAAAGTTTGCTATGAAACAAACATCAAACACAAAAAAAAACTCCAAAGCGAAAAGACAAGTTGCAAGAGGAAAATAAACTTACCTAAGAAGCCCGGCTTGTCAAAACCAGACAAATCATGCTTTGGGAGAAAAATATGGGGCTAATAAAATCATACATTGTTTAAGTGATGCCAATTTTTTTTCAATATTGTTTTGGCATTTTGTAATGTGCATTTTTAGATTGGATGAAGCAAAGAAGGCTAATATCACTACAAACATGCAGATGACTAGAAGCATACCATGTAGACATCCAAATCCAAAACTCTCGAAGTTCATTTTTTAATCTTTCTTTGTTTGTTTGTACTTTTAGTGGATTTTATATGATTGAATGGATTAAAAAAAAAAACACCCGGGTTTTCTCTTGTTTTCTTATTTGCTCAACATTAATTGTTCTTGACTGTTTTTAAAAGGTGCAACGATGTGCTAATATAGGTCAATTAAATTGCTCCTTAATTATTTGCTATATAGTCCAAATTGATCCTCTCGCACGGCTTTGGGTAACAAATTTGATAATGATCATTGTCGCAATTAGGGCCATGACGCGGATCAGCGAAATATTCCTGTAAAATAATATTATCTCGAAACACAAAATATATAAAAAAAAAACTCGAGAGTCGCCACCAATTGATTTAAGGTGCATTTGGACACAAAAAAAACCTGCGAACCAGAGAAAAAAGGAACGGGGGTCGATTGAGCATGAGGCAGGTATTAGCACCCCATAACACCTGTTCGAAAACAGTTACCAAATTAATTAGATGACTACCCTACGAAAACTTGCTCTTTGCAAGACATGGTTAAAAAATGATATAGTTTGCTTTTAAAAATTGGTGTCTCATCTTTAACTTTCATAATTTCTATGAAAGAAACATGAAATAATTTTGGATGAGTAGCAAAGCTATTTTTTTGAAACACTGTTAACTTATGATAGTTTTTTTTAGAATTTTTTTTAAAAAGTTTGGGCCAACTATTGACCATGAAGACAAACAAATTAATTTCATTAAAAGATCAACCAATTATTTGTAGAACATCAAAAATAAATGGTTTATTTATCGCCAACGTGAATTCACTACCAACTTTTGGTAGGTTTTAAAAAGCACCAACTTATGGTATTTGAATCCTTAAAATTCCAACTTATGACATTGAACTATCGCTAAGAATATCAACTTTTGGTATTTGATTCGGTAATTTACTAAGGGCCACCATTGCTTACCAAACTATTCTCCATAGAAAATCTAAAACTCGAAAAGAATACCCATACATACCAGTACATGCACATTATTTTATAGCATCACTTATGTAATACATATAACCATACATACATAATATCTGAATATATATATATATATTATACATATAAATCAGCCAGTATATACATGTGGCAACCATGATGAAATTAAGAGATGTTACCTGTGGCAATAATGATGATCGATAAGAGATTGTGATAAGCTGAATGATGTGGGAAGGGAAGACAAAACAATGGTATTGCTGAGGGAGAAGGCACGACTATTAACAGTAGAGAGAGAGGGCGATAAGGATGTAGTGTGACAGAGAGGAGACTGTTTTGGTAGAGAGAGGAATGTAAAAAAAACAAGGTTGACCACTCTCTGAAGAAGTCTTTCTTTCCTGATAGTGACGGCTGATAGGGAAAAAGTGAAGAGATTAGTGAAAGAGGTGGAGCTACCAAAATGCCCAAAAGTCTTTTTTCGGTCCCCCTTTTGTGGTGGAACAGAATCATATTTATAGGTGAAGGAGGCTTAGATAAAGATAAGGAAAAGATGATAAGTTTAACAACAATAGGATTGAAGAGAGGATTTTGAGATGGAGAAGGAGACTAACAAAAGGATCAGCAGTCCTAAACTGAATTCCCTCTTTATTTATTTTATTATTTTTATTTGCTTTTGGACTTGGTTTATTGGGCTTGTGAGAATGGACCTAGTTTGCCAACAAACTTGGGCTTTTCCATACCAATTTTATTTATTTTAAACAATATTTTTTATATGACCAAATAAGTCTTATTCGGATAAAAATCGGGTACTACAACTGCCCCCCTTTGCGTGACTTTTACAAGGTAAATGGCGCGCAAAGGTGTAGTAAATTGATTTTATTTGGTGCATATAAAAATATAGTCTCTTTAAGTGATCTATGACTTGATCTTGATAATGGACATGAGGGGATCTCGGGATCATTGCGTCACTCCTGGCCGGGCTAAACCAAAGAGAAAAATGAAAGTGCTCTGGATCATTGAACCACTCCTGGCTAAACAAACATCTGAATGTATAAGCAATTCTTGGCAATATTATCCTCATGTTGTAACTATCTTATTTTCTATTGATATGAGAAATGAAAACATGCAAACGATGAAAATGATACCATCATGCATGACTCCTTGTCATCTGTCATCCGTCATCCCTTGTACTTGCACAATCACGAATCGTTAGAATGTGGTCATTTCTATAGCGGTCAACTGTTCTGTGATCATGGTCCATAGTTACCATCGAGTCTCCACTTATTTCGTGATCCTTTGGCACAAGATTTTCCACCGGTGAATGCCTTGAAACCGCTTTTTGGTGACCTCTTTACCAATTTGTCATATCCCCTGATTTATCTTAGCTCTTTATCAATCTAGAGTACCAAATCCTGTCAATTCCTTGCTAAGAACAATCTTCTAATGCACTTATTTTCCACATATTTATGTCAAAAGTTATTCTCAATAAATTTAACAGCATGGCTATGCACATGAGAAGCAAAATATTTAAGAGAATATATGTACAAGAAGTCTTGTGGAAAGGATAGCAAGTGAAATAAAAGATTATGAATGATCATTTACTGAGTATTTATTGAAAGAAGGTAGGTAGAGAGCTAAAACAATTCCCTTCAGGGAAAATATATACATATGAAGGCTCAAGAAATTTAGAAAAATAGAATTTCTTTTACAAGCAGTCAATGACTAAACCCAGACTCTACGCAAAAACTGCCCCAATTTTTGTGTGCTTCGCAATTGCTGAATTCAATCATGAACTTTGATAAGCATTGAACCCGTAGTCAAACCCACATTTTCTGTGGAATTCAATCAATACTCCACTGGCCGCTCACTGTATTATGAAATGCATCTGTCTTTACTTGACCATTCGTGGATTTTAACCGAATGTCTTCCCGCCATCCTTGATAGCTTCTTGCCTAAAGCGCCCAAAAGGGTTTTAACTTTAGCATATTTCTTCTTCTTCTTCTTTTTTCGTCATTTCTTTCTTCTTCTTTTTTTGTTTTTTTTTTATTTTTTTATGTGTAATATCGCTTCAAAATATCGGCATTCACTGGATGAGAAAAATCATCACCATCCATTTTTGTCAAAACTACTGCTCCACCAGAGCATGATTTCTTCACCACATACGGTCCCTCATAAGTAGGAGTCAATTTTCCTCGATGATCTTTTTGAGGCGGTTGGATCATTTTTAGTACTAAATCTCATTCTCTGAAACAATGAGGGCGCACTTTCTTATGATGTGCTCTTACCATTCATTTTTGATATAAGTTGTCCTCTACAAAAGGGCCCCAATCTCATCTCCTCGATAAAATTTAGATGTTCATATCGACTTCTAACCCATTCTGTCTCCTCCAAGTTGGCCTTTACCACCACTCTTAGTGAAGGAATTTCCACTTCGACAGGAATAACTGCTTCTGTTCCATATACTAGAGCAAAAGGACTTTCACCAGTGGAAGTGCGTACAGAAGTCTGATATCCGTATAAAGCAAAGAGAAGCTTTTAGTGCCAATCTTTGTAATTTTTCGTCATCTTTTGAATGATCTTTTGAATATTTTTGTTACCTGCCTCAACAGCCCCATTCATCTTAGGATTATAAGGAGATGAATTATGATGTTTGATCTTAAACTGCTTACATAAGTCACTCATTATCATGCTATTGAAATTCCTGCCATTATCAGTAATAATCCTTTCAAGAACCCCATAGCGACAAACTATATCTTTCCTCAAGAATCAAACGATGATATTACTCGTCACCTTAGCATACGAATTTGCTTCCACCCACTTTGTAAAATAATCAATTGCGACTAGAATGAAGCGATGTCCATTGGAAGCTTTTGGTTCAATTGGGCCAATAACATCTAAACCCCACATAGAAAATGGCCATGGGGCTGCTAATACATATAGGGGATTCACTGGAACGTGAGTTTATCGGCGTAAATTTGACACTTGTGGCATTTGACTGCATAGCTGATGCAATCCCTTTCCATAGTGAGCCAATAGTAGCCTGCTCGTAATATTTTCCTTGCCATCTAGTACCCACTTGAATGGGTACCACAAATTCCTTCATGAATCTCTTTCATAATCTGTTTGGCTTCATCAACATTGACACATCGAAGGAGTATAAATCTTGAACTTCTCTTATATAACACATTCCCTTCTAAGAGAAAGGAACTAGAGAGTCTTCGTATGGTACGCTTGTCATTTTCTGAGACATCTGGGGGATACTCTCTTCTTTCCAGGTATTTCTTCACGTCATAATACCACGGTTTACCATCTAAATCCTCTTCTATATTTGAACAATATGCATTTGCCTCTCTTTTCTCAATTTTGATGACCTGGACTTCTCTTCGCGGATCCAAATCAAACATTGCTGCTAGGGTTGCTAAAGCATCTGCTATCTGATTTTCTTCTCTTGGGATATGGTCAAGTTCAATCCAATCAAATGACTTGATCTTCTTCTTGATAAACTGATAATAGGGCACCAGTTTAGAATCCTTGGTTTCCCATTCATCATTCAATTGTCGAATTACTAACTGTGAGTCCCCATAAACTTGTAACTTTTTAATTTCGATGTCTATAGCTGCTTGAATCCCCATTGCACATGACTCATATTCAGCAACGTTATTGGTGCACCCAAAGTATAACTTGGTAGTAAACGGTGTGACTTTCCCCTCTGGTGATATAAGCGCTGCCCCAATTCCACATCCTATCATATTAGATGCACCATCAAATAGCAAGGTCCATTTTTCAGTCTGTTCCAAACTCCTCTCTTCTATAGATAAGGTCATGGTATCGATATCTGGAAAACCAACGCTCATAGACTGAAAGTCATCAATTGCTCGCTCCGCCAAGTAGTCTGCCATAGCACTTCCTTTTATAGCCTTTTGTGTGACATACTGAATATCATATTCAGACAATAACATTTGCCACTTGGCTATTCTTCCTGAGAATGAAGGCTTTTCGAAAATATACTTGATGGGGTCCATTTTAGAAATCAACCATGTGGTATGATAAAGCATGTATTGTCGAAGTCTGCGAGCAACCCATGCTAGTGAACAACAAGTTTTTTCCAGCATAGAATAATTCATCTCACAATTTGTAAACTTTTTACTCAAATAGTAAATGGCATGCTCTATCTTCCCAGATGAATCATGTTGTCCAAGCATACATCCCATTGAGTTGTCTAAAATAGTCAAGTAAAGAGTCAAGGGTCTTCTTGCAACAGGTGGCATTGACACTGGTGGATTTCGTAAATACTGCTTAATCTTCTCAAAAGCGACTTGACAATTTTCATTCCACTCAGTTGGATTATTCTTGCGTAACAATTTGAAAATGGGTTCACATGTGGCTGTTAACTGTGAAATAAAACGTGAAATATAATTCCACCTTCCTAAGAATTGTTTTCACTTCGTGAGGATCTACTTCAATTCCTTTCTTACTGACAATGAATCCTAACAAATTTCCTGAGGTAGCTCCAAATGTGCATTTGGCTGGATTTAACTTTAATTGATACTTCCTCAGTCTACCAAACAACTTTTGGAGATTCACAATGTGATCTTCACTTTCCTTTGTCTTTGCTATCATATTATCAACATATACTTCGATTTCCTTATGCATCATATCATGAAACAAAGTGACCATAACCCTTTGATATGTAGCTCCTGCATTCTTCAACCCAAATGGCATAACTTTATAACAAAAGGTTCCCCAAAGGGTGATGAAAGTCATTTTCTCGTGAACTTCTGGTGCCATTTTGATCTGATTATTTCCCAAAAAACCATCCATAAAGGAGAAAGTAGAATGCCCTGTAGTATTGCCTACCAATACATCAATGTGGGGTAGAGGGAAGTTATCTTTCGGCTCGCACCATTAAGGTCTCTATAATCAACACACATTCGGACTTTGCCATCTTTTTTTGGAACTGGCACAATATTCGCCACCCATTCAGGATAATGTGATACTGCTAAAAATCCTGCATCGAATTGTTTTTGACCTCATCTATAATTTTCAACAGCATCTCTGGCTTTAATCTCCTCAGTTTTTGTTTTACTGGAGAACAATCTGGTTTCATTGGCAACCTGTGAACTACTATGTTCGTGTCTAGGCCAGGCATGTCTTGATATGACCAAGCAAAAAAATCTATCAATCTTTTTTTTCTTCCCCTTTTAAGGCAGTTCCAACCTTCACCTCTTTTTTCTCCTTCTTACTCCCTAAGTTGATAATGTCAATGAATTCTTGGTGAGGCTTAATTATTTTCTTCTCTTGATTTACTTGTCTCAACATCTCGGGCAAAATTTCAATTTCTTCCTCAAATTCATAATCAGGTTCGATATTACTAATAAGTGCACAAAAATCTGGTTCGTTAAGCTCATCCGCTTTGTTATCATCATTTTCATGCCTATTAAAGACATAAAATAAACTAGAATTGGGAAAAGAGAAATGGAAGGAATACAAATGTAACGCCCCGTCCCACGAAACCCTAATTACCGGGCTTGTAGTCCAGAACGCTACTTATTTTTTAGTATAAACTCACCACTATATTTAAACAGATCCACTGCAAGAAACAATTCCACCAAGTTAATACTGACCTAACCTGAATTTAAGGCGTCATCTTATATATTTTAAATAAGTAATAACCTCCAATTAATATCCTCTAAGAGTACTACCGTAACTCCTATACTTCTCATCCGGGTTTTCCGAGTCTACATTTATTACTATACATCAAAACTATTAATTATAAGTGCAAAAATAAATGAAAAGCTTAATTGATTAATCTTCTGTGAAAATTAACTCCCGTCACATGAGCATCTTCCTCATGGATCTACGGCGACGCCATCAACTCCTAGCTCAGCATAATCATCTAAGAATTCAATACCTGCATCACGGAACATAGTGAGCCGAGGCTCAGCAAGTAATACTTATGCATGAATGCACATGAACCTCATCATTAGAAAACCATCAGCCATTTAAATCATTTTTCCAGTACTCGGGCGCTTAACCTAAATACACTGCTACAGAGCAACCGGTCGGGATTTCCTTATATTAAGTATTCTACTAAAGAACACTTTTCAGACAAAATACATTTCTATTTTCATTTCCGGTACCAATTTCCTTTCATAAAACCTCAACGTTAACCTTTCCATATACCCTCCCTGTAGCAGTAGTATCCGGTTCGTAAAAACATTTTCCTTTCATTTTCCTTAAATACATGTGTCATGTATGCCATGATATGAAATGTCTCATGCAATACAACCATTAACTGTCATATCTACATAACATCACATAACAGTTCACCATTCACAAATAACTCATCATCGTCAGTTCAGCCTCATACTAATATATATATATACATTTCATCACATGACAGTTCACAATCAACCAGTACTAAAATCACCGCAATTAAGTTGATGTCTATAATCAACAGAGTCCATACAATTATTATTATAACAATATCAATCTCATTACCACAAATCAATCATATTAACATATATACATATATATATATATATATACATACCTTATAAATATACATACACATACAAATACAGAAATTGTAAAATTAATAATCATTCAGCATGCAATTCCGTGACACAGGTGAGTATTACTTACCTTAATGTGTCTCCTTAATTTCCCGATATTTCTAACTATCAAAACTGGTCCCTGAAATCCATAATAATACCTAAAGTCGTTAATGTTTATTCTTATTATTTCTCATTAATTGATTTAAAACTTAAGTAGTGGATTCCTAAAACCCATATAATATACATAAGCATTTATCAATATTTTTATTTTTTAGTTAATTTCTTTTAACAATACAATTAACATTAATTAATACAATTAAGATTAATTAATTAAAATAATTATCAACCGGGTCGGGCAGACCCGGTTGCCCCTCTTCTTCCCACAAACGGGTCTAACAGACCCGTTGGGTTGCTTTACCGGGTCGCCGCCGTTGGTGGCGCGGTGGTGGCCATGACCGACCCTAGTCGATAGAGAAAGACGCGGCGAGTTCAATGTTGGTTTCGTTTACCTGAGCGGTGGTCGGAAAACACCGAAACGTCGTCAGAAAACTCTCGGTTTCCGTCGCCTTCTCTCCCACCGTTGACGGCGTAAACCCATTTCGTTCCGTACGGAAGTGGTACCGTTAAGGTCCTTGATCCGAGATCGTCCTTTTCGAAC
Source organism: Euonymus europaeus (assembly GCA_963580455.1). Lineage (NCBI taxonomy): Eukaryota > Viridiplantae > Streptophyta > Magnoliopsida > Celastrales > Celastraceae > Euonymus > Euonymus europaeus. Next base: position 16,778,716 of record OY756968.1, on the reverse strand, counting down.
CGGTTACGGCGCCGTTGGCCTCCGTCTCCGTAAATCGGGTCTCCGTCGCCGCCTCCGCCTCCGCCCTTTGTTTCGCTGGTTTTAGGTTTTACATAGGGTTCCGTGCATAATACCTATATTTGTATTTTAAATCTCCAATTAGTCTTTTACCATTTTACCCTCACTTTTCTTCCTATTTACGCCGAATACCTTTATGTATTTACAGTTTTGCCATTATTCTATTTACTATATATTTTGTATTTAAAATGCTTAACATATTCATTTCAACTCCGATCCCCGTTATTCTTGGGCTCTTTAATTTTATCTTTCTTGTAGAATTTATTAAAAATATTTTGACCATATTCTGGTTTTCCTCTAAATCGATTCTAATTTTGCCCTAATTTCCTTGTAAAATGTGTCGATCTAAACCTCTTAAACTTCCAATGTAATTTAGGTCGGGGTGTTACAACAAATGAGTGAACATTGAATTCAGAACAAGAAAACTTTATTTTAAGAGAAGCGAATTGAAGATAAATGATGAAACTACATGCATTAGCCATACTATGCAATTTATTTGCAATAAGTAAAGCATGCTTTATACAAAAGGAAAGACCCAATCAAGAGCCTAGAGTTGGACTCACGATGGTAGTGCATTCGATTACTGTTGTAGATTCTTGAAAGGCACTAGAAGCTCTAGACTGGTCCAGTTTCTAAGCTTGAAATATGCTGGATGAGAAATGACAAAGGATGGCCTAGCTTTTGAACCTTGCCCTTCTTCCACCATAGAGACTTGAAATTCCATCAATTGATCACACAAAGTCTCCATCCTTGTCTTAGTTTCATCGATTGAGTTTACGAATGGCAGTTTTCCAAAAACTGCCCCAGCATTAGTCAATTTCATTCCGTTTTGCATTCCTCCATACACAAAACTATCATAGAGTCATGGAACTTATTTTTCCTTAATCTCTAGCTCTCGTCCTTCCAAGCGTGCTATCCGTCGTGCTTACTTCTCTGATCGTGCTCTTTCCCAATCTGCCTCTGTGGGTTTATAACCCAAACCCCATCGTTCATAGTGTCTTTCCAATTCTACTGGTATTCGAATTCCCTGGTGATTTATGCCAAGGATTTCTTTTGGGTGGAATCCCAATTTCAGCATAGTTCTGGCTATAGCTTTGGTTGTTTTGGATACTTGTGGGTTAGGAAGGGAAAATCCTTCCTTTATATAACTAGCAGTGGCTATCTCGAAGGATTGAAATGAACTCTTGATCCCTTCCGTAGGAGCATCAATGTAAGCTGCATTAGAAAGACTAGCATCCATCCATCCAGACTGTCCCTTCACTATGTATACCCTCCTATTATGAGCAAATTTGAGCATCTGGTGTAACGATGAAGGAACTGCTTCGAAAGTATGAATCCATGGTCGGCCCAACAAATAGCTGTAAGTAGGCGTGATGTCCATAACTATAAATGGCTCGTTGAATGTCACATTTGCCACCTCCAATGGTACTTCAATTTCTCCCATGATTTCTCTACGGGTTCCATCAAAAGCTTTCACCACCGTTGGCACTTGTCTCATATATGACCTATCGATTGGCAATTTTTCGAGAGTCTCTTTCGGCGAGACATTAAGTGATGAACCATTGTCAATGAGAATGCTTGCAATTTCCTTTCCTCGACATATAGCTGATATGTGCAATGCTTTATTGTGACCCATTCCTTCTGATGGAATATCCTCCTCAGTAAAGGATAACAAATGGGAGGCTAACACATTTCCTACAATTCCAAGATAGAGATCTTAGCAGGAGTCTTCTTTAGTTGATCAACTATCATGTATTCACTTTGTCGCACAATCTTTAAAAACTCTTGTACTTCTCCTCCCTCTGTTATGGTCTTTTTCATAGAGGAATCCTCCTTTGGTTCAATAGCTAACCCTTCAGCTCCTGAAATAGCTTTCCCTTTCCTTTTTGAGCTCGGCCTTTGAATCTACCATTGGATTTCCCTCTGCCTTATTTGGAGCAAAGCATCTGCCACTTCGAGTAACTCCACTAATGCCAAATATGTTATCTACTATTTCTTCTCAAGGCATTTCCTTTTCCATCCCATAGAGCCATGGTATTGTATTGTCATTTTTAAATGAGGGTCATGTGTTTGTCTTTTGAGTAGCAGTTGATGGAGAATCCTCTAAAGAATATTGCAGGACAAAAGGTTTCACATTATCTCGCCTCGACCATTGATAATATCCCCCGAGGACATTGACATGGCCTACTCGACCTTCCATCTCTTCGAAAATAATTCTCCTCAAGTCTATCAACTCTTCCATTTTCTCTTGAAAACTTTCACACTCTTCAATGGTATGACCTTCCATTCCACTATGATATTTGCAAGTTTTAGTCAAATCTAGTTGTTTACTTTGGAGAAACAAACTTATCATTCCAACCATTGCTTGTTCCTTTAACATATCAAACAACTGTCCCAATGGCATTCTAATCTCTGAAACTCTTCTCTTAAAAACATGAGATTTCTCATGCAGTTCACCCCGTCATTCTCATGATAGGGTAATGAGTTGTTGTTGACAGTTGGCTTGTCCACGAAATTTAGGTCCAACCATTTTGCTTCAATCATTCCTTGTATCAACCTTTTGAATGTCAAGCATGCTTATGTTGAATGCCCGGGTGCACCCTCATGATAGAGACACGTGGAATTTGGGTCATACCATGGAGGATATGGTGGTTGGTGAACTCTTCCCGGAAATGGTACTACAGCCCCTTGGGCTTGTAGTTTGGGAAAACCTTCCGCGTACGTCATAGGTATAGGATCAAAATGTTCAACTTGCCTTCTTTGGTTAGAACGTGAATTTTGATAAGTATTTGAATTATGGGCGTATTGACTGGGAGGCTGAGAGTTGTATTCAGGTTGGTAACTGCCTTGAGGAGGATGATATGCACCTAGACTTTACATTCTAGGGGCATTACGCCTTGGACAATAACTTGAAGTTGGAGCACTGTAACTGATCTGTGAAGAATCAAAATTCACAGAATGTACTTCATTCTCTTTTTTCTTTCCCCTAACATTCTTTTGTTGGTCTAACTTTTATGGAGTAGGGATATAAAAATTTCCTCTTTTTATACATCTCTCCACACGCTCTCTTGCCTATATTATGTCTGCCAAATCACTGTGGCCACCCCCTGCTAGCTTAGAGGTGTATGGTTCCTAGAGGGCATCAGTAAAGGTATTGAGTAAATCCCTTTTTGAGAGAGGTGGAGTTATCTGAGCTGCCAAATCTCTCCAATGGTGAGCATATTCTTTGAAGCTTTCTCCTTTTTTCATCGATGTATTCTGGAGATCATAAACAGTTGGGATCTTTCCCTCGTTCTGTTTGTATTACTTCATAAACAATTCGGCTAAATCTTCCCATGAGGAAACTGCTGAAGAGCTAAGCCCATTAAACCACCTTTGAGCTACTCCAATCAAGCTGTCTTGAAAGTAATGCACTAGCAATTTGTCGTTATTTGCATATGGCTGCATACGACGACAGTACATAGTCAAATGATCGAAAGGAACACCTGTGCCATCAAAGAGACTGAATTTTGGCAACTGAAAGTCATGTGGGATGTTCAAATCTTTCACCAAACATAGATTCTTTGGGTTTAGTGCTTTAGATGTGTTAAAGCCTTCCATAACCCTTACTCGCTTTTCTCATTTCTTGATTGCATCATTTATCAAATCTCCTTCATCATGGTTTTCAACATTTGTTATTTCAACCACAGGCATTCCATTAGCATCCATATGTCCAACAATATCTTGATTTGTTGGAAAAAAATTCCCCTCATGGAGGGATACGAATTGGAGGAACATATATCTGAGGTTGGTTTATAGCATGTTGTGGAACTTCTTCGCTTCTTGTGGGAGTTGGGTATAAACATGAGTGTAGCGAGGAGGGTCAGTGGGCGTACTTGGGTAAACAGGTTTCCCTATGTCTACATTGGGTGCCGAACTCTCTGCAACCTCTTTCCCCTTTGTCAGCAAGGCCATTTGTTTAACAAGGAAAGCCATCTATTCTCTCATTTCAACTAGTTCACGATTCTGCCCCTGATCCCTGTTTTGAGTGTCTTCACTTTGTTTTTGTGACTCTTCCATGATTCGTGATTGCAAGCGAGTACAATAGGGATGACATTGCTGATTTTTGGGAGGTATGATTGATGATGAACTAAACCTGCGATAAAGGATGTGATATCATTAGTCTTTTTTTAATTTTTTATTTTATTAAATGCATGTTTGTGCTTTAATGTGAATCCTATGTAGTCATTGCATTTTGAAACAATAATAGAAACAAAACACAATTCCATTAAAGCAACTTGTACTGTTACGTGACAGTCATTATTGGATGTAAGAAACTAGTCCCTAATTTGGAAATCCCCCATGCTTGAGCCCTCCAATTATCTCTAAATATTTACGAAGACTGTCCAAGAATACTTTCTCAAATTCTGAACCTTAAGTGTTTCATTCTGACACAACTTTGCAGCTTCCCTTTCAAAAGAAATAGCCCATGTGGACAACTTTGTCACCTGACACATTGCTATCCCAATATGACGCGTGAGTGTTGCATGTCCTTCACAACTCTCTACGGGGCCTTGAAGTAATGCCACATTTTGATCAGTTAACTCGGCCACCTCAAATTGCCTTTGTCTAAGCAAAGTCTGATGTGCTACTCTTAACTTACCAATTTCTTCATGGTTTCTTCTTATGGCTGCTTCCATTGCGATATTCACATGCTCATTGTTCTGGTGTTTGAGCTTCCAAGCTTTTGCTTCTTCCATTGCTTGTGACCTTTCCTCATTTGCTTTTTGGAGTTCCATTCGTATCTTTAAATTATCTTGCTCCAGATGTATCCTTTCTCTACTCACTCTTTCTAATTCGTTCATCTCTTCTTCCACTTGTAACTTGGCTCTAGATAATTCTTCTTTTATCAATCCATACTTTCTTTTGTGACTTTCAGCTTCTTGAGTTACCTTTTGTAATTCTTTTTCTAGATTCTCAATTTTCTTTGCAGTTGGGTCTTCATCTTCTTCAACACTGGGTCTTTTCCTTCTTTGACCAATATGCTCATTACTTTGAGGTTTCATACCTCTTTTCTCCGCCGTATTATGCAAACCACTTGTCCTTCCTTCATTGTTGCATCTATTCTGGATATTACCCTCTGATGTAGTTTTGCCTCTTTTTTCATGCCATTTGAAGTACACCAAAGTTCCATCAGATGTCCCCTTTCCGTGATTAGTAGTCTTTTGGGTTTTCCATGCCTTAAGTACGTTTCTCACCTTTGGTGTGATTAACCCCGGATCCTCTCTGTCATCATAAGAAAATTCAAAATCTAGCAAACCATGAGTGGTTGGGATGCAAGGCTTTGATCCCATCCGACGGAATACTAAAGCTGGTACTTAACTACCTGCCCCTCGTGGGCCTAGTAAAGGGACCTAAGGAAAATCTCCATATCTATACAAAAATGCATCTGGCAAGAACCAAGGTGCCCTTCCTCCAATATTATGAACATCCACTGATTGCAAAAACTCTTCCCATTCCTCGATACTTGGATATCCCTGTCTCCATTTTGTTTCGATGAACTCCCATATTGGTCTCCTTTCTGGCCGAGTCTGGTCCTTAAAACCAATTCTTGGGACATCAAACTGCTTATAGTATTGAAGGTGACGTACTAACCAAACTCCGAGTAAGGCTGAGCATCCAATAAACCTTGATTTCTTGTTGTGGCAGCAGAAATTAAGAGAACGAAGTGTCTCGCATATTATTGCCGGAACTGGATTCATGCCCCGGTCTACTTCGCTGAAAAGCATGATCACTCTCCCTTCTACATACCCTTGAGTGGAAGGAAACAACACAGCCCCATATATAGAAAGCGCCAGTGCAGACTGTCCTAATAGTGTATTTGGTTTTTCCTCAACATACTTCATCAACTCATCAATTGGAAAACACCATTCGCCCCCTTTTGGCGAACCCATTTTTATAACCTCATCGGTCTCTCATTCCATAATTCTAGCAACAATCTTTTCAGCTGTCATGTTTTCACGGAAATAATACATCTTTGTATTATGAGGCTCTAGTTGCAATAATTGTGCGTACTCCTCAATTGTGGGTGAAAAATCTATTTGCCCGAATGTGAAGCACCTGTATGCTGGATCCCAATAGAGCGAGGCTGCTTGGAGCAATGTTATTGGTGTAGCAACCCTTATCAAACTTCCAATATTGTCATATTTCTTCGAAAATTCTAGACCCAATTTTGAACTTACTCATGCACACAAACCTACCAGTTGCGGCCATGTATGCTTTGAGAACTCTGTTTTTATTACCCTTCGTAATAAAATATCTCCTATCAAACTATCTTCATGCTCAGATTGCATTTTGCTCAACTCAGCCCTTGATTCATAGATGTCAATCTTGCTACATGTGGAAATCCCTGATGCCATGATGTTTTTCAAGTATTATCGAACCAAACTACAATGACTGTGCCTATGTGAATGCATATGCAAAAGAAAACATGGGCAAAGTTAATTAGTAACGAATTAAGGTAGTAGAGAAAATAATAGAAAATAACTAAATAAATAAATTCCACAATGAATAAAATATGTCATTCCATAAAGCAGCATAAACTTCTAAAAACTTCGAACATGATCTAGAGTTTGTCAAATGCATGGGTAGGCTTATCTAACTACATCGCGAGGTCCCAGATCAGGTTGCTTTTAATTCTCAACTATTGAGACAAAAGCTCTTCCCCTAACTTTTAAGGGAAGTCAATCCAGTGAGGATGTTTTCTATTATTCATGCAGAGACGGAATCCCATGAGAATAGTAGTCAACCCTTTCTAATGCTAGAGGTAGAGCCCGGGTGGTAGGTTGTAATGAGTATGAATGTGTAAAGATGAATTTTCAAGAAAACATATAAATCATAAGACAGAAAAAACAAACAGCCTGTTACAAAATACACAACTAATATCTCACAAAAAAAATAAAGATAATCATCAATTTAATCATACAGGCTTGACCATCTACGGTTTAAAAAACCTCCTGTCCCCAGCAGATTCGCCAGTTGTCGCAACCAGGGTCACGACGCGGATCGGCGAAATATTCATGTAAAATAATATTATCTCGAAACACAAAATATAGAAAAAAAACTCGAGAGCCACCACTAATTGATTTAAGGTGCAATTGGACACAAAAAAAACCTGCAAACCAGAGAAAAAGGGAATGGGGGTCGATTGAGCATGAGGAAGGTATTAGCACCCCATAACACCTGTTCAAAAACAGTTACCAAATTAATTAGATGACTACCCTACGAAAACTTGCTCTTTGCAAGACATAGTTAAAAAAATGATATAGTTTATTTTTAAAAATTGGTGTCTCATCTTTAACTTTCATAATTTCTATGAAAGAAACATGAAATAATTTTAGATGAATAGCTAAGCTATTTTTGTGTGGGGAAAACATTGCCCATTTTGATAAAAGAAGGTTATGATAGAAATTTGATTTTTTTGAAACACTATCAACTTATGATAGTTTTTTTTAGAAAGATTTTTAAAAAGTTTGGGCCAACTATTGACCATGAAGGCAAACAAATTAATTTCATTAAAACATCAACCAATTATTTGTAAAACATCAAAAGTAAATGGTTTATTTATCGCCAACGTGAATTCGCTACCAACTTTTGGTAGGTTTTAAAAAGCACCAACTTATGGTATTTGAATCCTTAAAATTCCAACTTATGACATTGAACTATCGTTAAGAATACCAACTTTTGGTATTTGATTCGGTAATTTACTAAGGGCCACCATTGCTTACCAAACTATTCTCCATACAAAATCTAAAACTCAAAAACAATACCCGTACATACCAGTACATGCACATTATTTTATAGCATCGCTTATGTAATACATATACGCATACATACATAATACATATTCAGATACAGCATCACATATATACATAAAGGACATCTATAATATATTGATATATTAATAATAACATATACATGCACCCAACACGTCAACGCCACCTAACCATAGGTACATAGACACATATATAGGTGTATTCATTATATAGCATGCACGGCACTGCACATATATACAGCAAGCTTCACATATGAATATATATATATATATATATTAGACATATAAATCAGCCAGTATATACATGTGGCAACCATGATGAAATTAAGAGATGTTACCTGTGACAATAATGATGATCGATAAGAGATTGTGATAAGCCGAATGATGTGAGAAGGGAAGACAAAACAATGGTATTGCGGAGGGAGAAGGCATGACTGGTAACAGTATAGAGAGAGGGCGATAAGGAGGTAGTGTGACAGAGAGGAGACTGTTTTGGTAGAGAGAGGAATGTAAAAAAAAACAAGGCTGGGCACTCTCTGAAGAAGTCTTTCTTTCATGATAGTGACGGCTGGTAGGGAAAAAGTGAAGAGATGAGTGAAAGAGGTGGAGCTACCAAAATGCCCAAAAGTCTTTTTTCGGTCCCCCTTTTGTGGTGGAACAGAATCATATTTATAGGTGAAGGAAGCTTAGATAAAGATAAGGAAAAGATGATAAGTTTAACAACAATAGGATTGGAGGATTTTGAGATGGAGAAGGAGACTAACAAAAGGATCAACAGTCCCAAACTGAATTCCCTCTTTATTTATTTTATTATTTTTATTTGCTTTTGGACTTGGTTTATTGGGGTTGTGAGAATAGACCTAGTTCGCCAACAAACTTGGACTTTTCCATACCACTTTTATTTATTTTAAACAATAGTTTTTTTATATGACCAAATAAGTCTTATCCGGAAAAGGATCGGGTACTACAATCATCATAACCAAAAAATGAGTATTGACTACTATTGTAATAGCCTAACCCGAAAATATCAATTTTTTTAATTCGGTATAAAAATACCAATAATTAAGTAAAATTCGACTAAGGATGGATTGGTCAATAATAAAATTGAATTAAGTAAATTATAATAAAATTGAATTAAGTAAATTATAATAAAAATAAACGAAAGGAAAATTTTATATATATATATCTATAGCTATATCTATCTATACTATACTATACTATAATCTTCATAGAATTCTCACTTCCATAGCGCGAGTACAAACTGTTCATCAAGAGAAACGCATGTTGTTTTGCCAATTGAGTGTTTAAAATGACGCCCTTATAGTTGGTTCCATTAATGAATTTATCAAGAGAAACGCATGTTGTTTTGCCAATTGAGTGTTTAAAATGACGCCCTTATAGTTGGTTCCATTAATGAATTTGTCTGCCTTCGTCTCCGCCTCTCTCTCAACACTCAAAACCTCTCCCTCTCTCAAAGCTTCGCCAACCTCTTTGGACAGTTCATCAACCCAACCAAGTCCCCCTTCATCTACTATATCTGTCTATATATATAGTTACTTGTAAAGTTTGTGGGATTTGGACTCTTAGGGCTTGCTTGGATTAATATATTAGAGAGTTAAGTAGGGAGGGTTAAGTAGAGTAATCATTGTATACCTTGCTTGGTTTTAAGGAGAAGGGGTTAGGAGGGTAGTGTAAGGGTGAAATTATAACTCTTTGTATAACCTAGCACTTACTGTCACCTTCATCAATTTTATAGTATTTATTTGTACCAACTTCCTCAACTAACTATGTATTTACTTATTCTTTTGGTGTCACTATCATGCTCTCGATTAAATATCCTACGTATAACTTAGTTTCTTCAATATTCTTACTATATAGTGCATACTAACTGCTCTTTATGCGATTATTTAAGATTGTTTAACTTATTCTCAATATGCATGTATATACGAATATATTTTAGGCACACATATATGATATCTAATAAATTTACATGCCTATTTAATTAAGCTTTACTTTATAATTATAATATAACGAATTTATATAATAATTAATTCTTTAATATCCACAATGAAGTGCTTACGTTTAATTCATGCTAAAATATCACATATCGAAATATTGTCTCACATACATTACTGAGGAACTACAGTGCTTCATCCTCCTAATATTATACACCATTAGAAATACAGTTATAGCATTGAACTCAATTAAACATGTCTCATATGTATATGTACGTACACACTATGAAGATATATTATCAAAATTAACCCTTTTTATTTTTTATTTATTTGTTTTCTTTTATTATACCCAAGCCAATATATCAATACCAGTATTAGGTTATTATGCTATATAACCTTGTTGTCTGTCTTTTTTCAACACCATAGTGACTCAAAATAATTTATTCTATATCGATCCAGTATTCCACTTATTGTACCTTATTATCTCATGCTAATTTAAATCGTTCTAATACTAATATTTGATCAATCCAATCACATCTTCTCTTTTATGGACCCTCAGCTTATTTATCTCTATTCAAGCACTTACTACATATCGTGTCAATGTCAATATAGTCTAATGTTGTCGTGTATCACGGGTCCTTAATTTGTTTCTTAATACTCAATTCTTAGCTCTATCTCCAACATCACGGAAATCCCACCAACATATCAATCCTATACAAATATCGACAATCATTATAAATCCTAACTTAAACTATGATCCCACCATTAATCATTCATTTAATAAATTACACAAGAAAACATAAAAATGTATCCTCCAATTCCCTTAATCATAACTTAATCATGAATACACCTATCACATACATTCTAGCATTTAAATACCAAAATCGATCAATCCTCCACATTGACCCATCACCATGCCTCTTCTTACTCACACATAAATCATATAATTACCTTAAATCACACTAATAAATTTCAGCACATATAAGCACATATACGCATTACATGAGGCATACACAAATAATCAAACATTGATTACAGAATAATAAAGAATAAATTTATAGTACTTACTTGTTGATGGTCGTGCCGATCCATGATGCTCATGTAACTTCACTAAACATTTACTCATTATATATATCTTATTATTTATCATATTTTAAAGAACCGTTCCTCTGATACCAATTGTAACACCCCATCCCACTAAACCCTAATTCTCAGGCACATAGTCCAGAACGCTACCTATATTACAAAATAAACTCACCCTACATCTAATTAAAAGTCCACTTCAGTAAACAATTCCACCAACAATTAATTAAAATAACCTAATTTAAAATAAAAGCGTTATCTCATATATTTAAATAAGCAGTAATACCCAATTAATATCTTCTAAATATACTATTGTGAATCTTATGCTTTTAATCCTCGTTCTTGAATCCACACTTATTATCATACATCAAAGCTATCAACAGTAAGTGCATATATAAATTTATTACTTAATTAATCAATCTTCCATGAAACTAGCTTCCGTCGCATGAGCATCTTCTTCATGGATCTACCACGACACCATCAACTCCTATTTCAACATAATCATCTGAGAGATCATAACCTGCATCACAGAACATAGTGAGCCGAGGCCCAACAAGTAATATCTATGCATGAATGCACGTGAACCATTTCTTTAAAGAACAGTGGACCATTTAAATCTTTTTTTCCAGTACTTGGGCCCTTAACCAAGGTACACTGCTATAGAGCAACCGGTCGGGATTTTCCTTTGATTAAGTGTTCTATTAAGGAACACTTCCCAGTGAATAAAATATTTTCCTTTTTCATTTTCCTTTTCCTTTTTCTCTTCCTTTTCGCTTTTCCAATCAACATATACCCCCCTGTAGCAGTTGTACTAGATTCATAAAAATTCATAAAAACACTTTTACCCTTTATGTGCGTGTCTTGTATGCTATGATATGTCATGCTTCATGCACAGCAAACAGTAAACATTACCTCCATAAACATTATAATTTCACCTCACATTCCATCCAAAAAATAACATAAACAAGCGTCCATCACAGTATTCCATAATGCAGTTGCATCTTCAGATGGCAAATTAAAATTCACAAAAAGTAAATCAGTGTAGCCAAATATAACATTTTACACAATTATAACATAGTAAGAAATTTATTACAGTGTTTCGTAATACAGTTGGATATTACTTACAACGATGTGCTCTGTAATTCTCGATAATTTAATTACAAGGATGAGTTCCTGAAACTCATAAAATACCCACAATTATTTATAAATCTCGACATCTTTAATTCATTTATTAATATTATCTTTTAATCAATTTATTTTATTAATATCATTAACTTAATATAATTAACTTATTACAATTAATTACTCAACATAATATCCATCAGATACAGATCGACCAGGTGGTCACTCTTAACGGCTCTAACAGATCCATACAACATACATAATAATTTGTTAATACTACTGTCTTTAATTAATTTATTAATATCATTGTCTATTGTTCACTTATTTATTAATACCATTATCTTAATATAATTAACTAACAAAACAACTATTTAGATTAATTAAATTAATTATTAATAAATCAATTTAAAATCCAACTGGGTCAGCTCGACCCAGTTAATCCTGTTCGCGGGTCAGCATACGCGATTCCTTGTATTTTTGGGTCACCGCTGATTAATGGGCAGTGGACCACACGGTGATCATGATTTGGTAGCCAGTGCGAAGATTAACCCATCGATGGTGGCATATTAATGGTAGCCGGAAGACGATGGATCACCGTCCTCAAGGTTGCGGCACTGCTCGCCTCTTCCATCTGTTGACGACCATGGACAACTCCTTTCCATCCATAACGGTACGTTTGGACTCGTCTCTCCGAGCTCGTCATTCCGGTGCCTGTCTGATCGTCGTTAGCCACCGCGTCTAGGGTCGCCTCGTGATGCGTGCAGAGCATTTTATTTTAATTTTTCTTTCCTAATTAATCCTTCACTTGCTTTTACCCTTCTATCCCTGGCCCATCTTTGCATTTCCCTCATTTACCCCTTTATACCCTACTTTTTAGTCACATCTGCCCCTCTTAATTTCGAAATTACCCTAATATTGTATACTTAATTCCTTTCATAATTTTAACCTAACTTTAAAATACCTAATTAATTTTTCGTCATCTTAATCTCGTTGATTATTGCGTCAATAATATTTAAATTCTTACCTAACACATATTGTTTTACACATTGGAAATCATATTTAACTATCATGTACGATACACTATCCTACCTCATTAGCTTTTCACAGGTTCGGGTGTTACAGGAGGGCCCCAAGGTTTGTAATATTTTTGTTATTCTAAATGGAGGGCGAGCCATAGGTGTCCCAAGCCAAAGCTGTTCACGGTGGAGTGTGTGGAGGATGATGGCTTTTTGATTTAGGAATAACAGATGGTGCTGGACACATAGGAGAGAGGGAATGGCTCATGTCCCAGTGTGGAAGTTGAACCAGAAATCATAATGTGTGCGCTGTTGGCCCGCAAATAATGAGAGTCCTTGTAATTGTTAAGGGTCTCTCTCTGGTTATCTTGATTGATTTTAGGCCCACTTATAACTTTATGGACCAAACTATAGCATCAAAGGCCAACTTGACTTCATCTCATGTGAAGAACCCTACTGCCAAGCTAGCCAATAGAGACAAGGTAAGGTGTGTGGGCAAACATGAACAATTAGATGTTCAGATTCAAGGAAATCATTTCTGTCTAAATTTCCTATTACTTACCTTGGGGGGATGTGACCTAGTCCTTGACATTCAATGGTTGCAAACACTCGGAAGAATAGTTTGGGATTTTCAACAATACCTTATGGAGTTTACCTTACATTCCCAAAGAGACAAGCTACAGGGGTTGATTGGCAATAGAAGGGAGTTGATTGAAGATGGGAAGATCAAGAAGTTAGCTGGAAATGAGAGACAAGGCTTAATGTTGCAATTGAAGGCTATTGAAGTAGGAGATCATACTGCCCAGACTAATGTTCCACCAGAGATAACAAACTTATTGCTGATATGACTTTATTTGTGCATAATTATATTCCTTTTAATGGCCAGTTCAGTAAATTTTATGCTTGATAAGGTTGGTTTGTGATAATATTATATGCATATGAATTGAATGTCGTATTGTTAAGAAACCGTGCTTTGAATTGGAAATTGTAGTATCGTTGCATTTGAGACCTTCTTGCATGTTTTGCAGATTATTAGGCATTTGGAGTTGACAGAATAATATGTGGTCTTCAGAAATTTATTAGAGGACATTTCAAGATTTTTGGGAAGTGCCGGTTCATACAAATCGGAGTCCGTTTGGGCTTTGGAAGTTATCCCAATAGTAAAGGCCGAAAATCCTCAAAGAAGCAGGATTCGTATTTGCAGACTGAGCCTTTAGGAGTGCATAATTCGGTCATATGATATCCGAATCGAGTGATTAAAAATCCCATAAATATCTACACATTCAGAGCTACAATTTTGTTGAAGAGGTTTACATCTGAATATTCTCAGAATAGCCCAGAATTCAAACGCAAGTTCATGGACAGATTTTGATAAAAGTTAGTTTCCTAAACAACTTAGGAAGTAGAGTGATTGTAGGAGTCTTAACTTAGGGCTTCTAGAGAAATGTGGGAAGCATTGAAAACATATTTAAGGAGTTGGTAGAATAATTTGAAGGGGAACAATTATTTTTCATGAAGACGGGAGTTCATCTAAGCCATGAGCGGCTAGTTTTGTGAAACCCTGACCCAAAATTTTTGGAAAATTTTGAGTTTTAGACAAAGAGGAGGAACTGGACTAGTCGCACCTCAGGGCGCCTAGGCGCTGCGCCTAGTTCAGTGAGTGCAGGAAAGGAAGATGACCAGAAGAAGCTGGAGCGCCTAGGCGCCCGAGCAGCACGCCTAGGCGGTGTGCGCCTAGGCGTGTGCAAAGATGCGCCCAGGATGGCGCCTAATCCAGTGGTTGACAGGTGAAGAAGGAAAACCATATGAGGAGGTACTGGACTAGGTGAACCAGGGGGCACCTAGGCGCTGTGCCTAGTCTAGTGGGTGACGGGAAGTGAAATGGGCGCAGGGGCGCCTAGGTGCAACCTGCCTGGGCGTGAAAACCCTGCACGGCCAGGATGGCGCCCAGAGCAGCGCGCCAGGGAAAATTTTAGTAGGCCAGAGCGCCTAGGCACCCAGGGTAGCGCCTAGGCACAACTCGAGCTTTCCAAATTGGTTCCAGAGAGTGTTTTAGACAGATTTTTGGTTTTGTTTCAGTTCTAGAGAGAGAGAGGGAGACGATTCTAGAGAGAGAAATATAATTGAGGTGATTATTGGAGATTGGAGCTTGGTTTTGTAGATTGGGAAAGGATTCAAGGAAGATTCAAGCCTTGGAGGTAAGATTCTTCATTTTTCCATTTCTAGGGTTTTGAGTAGATCTTGTTAGTTTCGTTTAGAGTTGATTCCTATGGTTTAGATATGTTAATCCTAGGTTGATTTTTGATGTATATGTAGATTGGTTTGTGATTTGGAGTAGAGTTGAGCTTGGGTTGAGTTTAGAGGATTTTGGAGAAATTTCTAGAGAGAGAAGGTGAGTAATTTCAAATTTATTGATTTAATTGATGTTTATATGAGTTGTTGGTTGTTTATTGATATGTGAATAGGCTCGGTTTCGCAACAATGTTAGGTTTGAGAAATCGGAACCCTAGGAATGTAATTGTGGATTTTGTGGTAAATTGCTCGACACGAGGTAGGGGATTTCCAAGCATTCTTTCTATCGTTCGTTTTCGATATGTTAAGAGCTTTTCGATTCCTCATTGGTCGTTCTATTTTGTGTTTCCGCCTTAATTGCTTCTAAGGGCAAACGAGCCTTCTTGTGAAATGTTGTTAATTCTTGATATTGCATGACCGAATAGGTGTGTTCCATCACCTATGGGCACGACGTGATTTTCCGCTCATGCATCATGGTAGTTATGTATATATATATGTAGATTGTTCATATATATATATATATATATATATATATATCTTTTCAGCATGTCCTGGCATAAATGCATTAGAGTTGCATTGGGGACCGGGTATGGACTCAGGGCTCCTTAGGATTCTTGAAAGCTACTTGGAGAGATGACGAGGTGATGAGAGTTACCACCGAGTCAAGTGAACTCCAAGTAGGATAACGCACTAGAGGTATGGTTCATGAGGGACCTTGTCTGGAGTGGTGCGGGCGTGATAGGATCACGCAATCGGGTAATCCAAGAGCGTTTGATGTTGGGGAGCTTACTCCTGTTCAATAGTCATGGTTAGCGACCATGATATTGATGAGTTGATTTGGTGAGCTTGCTCACGTTCGATATTACATGGAACGAGCCATGGTATCGATGAGGTTTGCTCATTGAGGGGATTGCCCGGGTTGATGTTCTATGTGATTGTTGAGTATACGTGCATGTGGTAGGTTTCATATTGTTGCATAGCCTATTGTTTCAGTTTCGGCCTTATAATCATGTTACTCATAACCCTACTGAGTTTTTTGCTCACCCTCTACTTTCATTCCTTCCCACAGGTGATACAGGTACACCGTTTGTGTGGACAGACGAGTGTGAAGCCGCATTTGAGGAGTTGAAGAAGAGGTTGACAACACCTCCAGTATTAGTCGTTCCGGAAAGGAATGTAGGCTACCAGGTGTATTGCGATGCGTCTGGAGTCGGTTTAGGTTGTGCGTTGATGCAACGGGGACGAGTGATAGAGTATGGTTCAAGGTTCCTCAAGAAACATGAGTGGAATTATCCGGTGCATGATTTGGAGTTAGCGGCAGTGGTGTTTGCACTTAAGCAATGGAGGTATTATCTTTACGGGGAGAGATTTGAAGTGTTTTCGAATCACAAGAGCCTCAAGTATCTATTCACCCAAAGAGATTTGAATTTGCGTCAAAGGAGGTGGATGGAATACTTCGAGGACTTCGACTTCGATTTGCAATACCATCCCTGTAAAGTAAATGTAGTCGCGGATGCGTTGAGTAAGAAGAAGAAGATTTCTAGCCTATTCATGCATGAGTGGGAAATTGTGGAGACAATCAATGAGTTTGGATTGGAGTTGAGGAGTCAAGAGGAAAAGACCTATTTGTGTTCTATAACTTCGAGACCTATGATGGTTCAGAAGGTTATAGATGCACATAATGGGGATCATACATTTGATGTAATTGATGAGAGTCTTGGATGGGTTCGAGGGAATGATGGTGGAGTACGATATGAGGGAAGGTTGGTGATTCCCGAAGATGATGAGTTGAGACAAGAAATTCTAGAGGAAGCACATCATTCTTGGTTTGCTATGCATCCAGGGGGTACGAAGATGTACAGAGACTTGAAGCAGAGCTTCTGATAGAAGGGCATGAAAGCCGATGCTGCTAGGTTAGTCCGAGACGTGGGATTTAGAGGTATAGTAAGCATGGGAAGTTGGCACCGAGATTTGTGGGGCCATTTGAGATTTTGGAGACAGTTGGACCGGTGGCGTACCGTTTGGCACTTCCACCGAAGCTTGAGAAGGTTCACAATGTATTCCATGTATCAATGCTTCGGAAATATGAGCCGGATCCATCGCATGTGATAGATTGGACTACGTTGGAAGTTGAGGAAGATGGGAGCTACACTCTTCAACCGGTGAAGATTCTAGACCGACAGAACAAGGTCACGAGGTCGAGTGTGATTCCATTAGTAAAGGTGATGTGGATGTATCACGGAGTTGAAGAAGCAACTTGGGAGTTGGAATCCAGAATGAAGGAGAAGTACCTGGAGTTGTTCGGAGATTCAGGTACGTATGTAGTTAAATTTCAGGACGAAATTTTATTAAGGGGGGTAGGATGTGAAACCCCGACCCAAAATTTTTGGAAATTTTTGAGTTTTAGACAAAGAGGAGGAACTGGACTAGGCGCACCTCAGGGGGCCTATGCGCTGCGCCTAGTCCAGTGAGTGCAGAAAAGGAAGATGACCAGAAGAAGCTGAAGCGCCTAGGCGCCCGAGCAGTACGCCTAGGCGTGTGCAAAGATGCGCCCAGGATGGCGCCTAATCCAGTGGTTGACAGGTGAGGAAGGAAGACCATATGAGGAGGTACTGGACTGGGCGCACCAGGGGGCGCCTAGGCGCTGTGCCCAGTCTAGTGGGTGACGGGAAGTGGAATGGGCGCAGGGGCGCCAAGGCGCAACCCGCCTGGGCGTGAAAACCCTACACGGCCAGGATGGCGCCCAGAGCAGCGCGCCAGGAAAAATTGTAGTAGGCCAAAGCGCCTAGGTGCAACCCGAGCTTTCCAAATAGGTTCCAGCGAGTGTTTTAGACAGATTTCTAGTTTTGTTTCAGTTCTGGAGAGAGAGAGGGAGACAAGTCTAGAGAGAGAAGTATATTTGAGGTGATTATTGGAGATTAGAGCTTGGTTTTGGAGATTGGGAAAGGATTCAGGGAAGATTCAAGCCTTGGAGGTAAGATTCTTCATTTTTCCATTTCTAGGGTTTTGAGTAGATCTTGTTAGTTTCGTTTATAGTTGATTCCTATGGTTTAGATATGTTAATCCTAGGTTGATTTTAGATGTATATGTAGATTGGTTTGTGATTTGGAGTAGAGTTGAGCTTGGGTTGAGTTTAGAGAATTTTGGAGAAATTTCTAGAGAGAGGTGAGTAATTTCGAATTTATTGATTTAATTGATGTTTATATGAGTTGTTGGTTGTTTATTGATGTGTGAATGGGTTCGGTTTCGCCACATTGTTAGGTTTGGGAAATCGGAACCCTAGGAACGTAATTGTGGATTTTGTGGTAAATTGCTCGACACGAGGTAGGGGATTTCCAACCATTCTTTCTATCATTCGTTTTCGATATGTTAAGAACTTTTCGATTCCTCATTGGTCGTTCTATTTTGTGTTTCCGCCTTAATTGCTTCTAAGTGGAAACGAGCCTTCTTGTGAAATGTTGTTAATTCTTGATATTGCATGACCGAATAGGTGTGTTCCATTACCTATGGGCACGACGTGATTTTCTGCTCATGCATCATGGTAGTTATGTATATATATATATATGTAGGTTGTTCATATATATATATATATATATATATATATCTTTTCGGCATGTCATGGCATAAATGCATTAGAGTTGCATTGATGACTGGGTATGGACTCGGGGCTCCTTAGGATTCTTGAAAGCTACTTGGAGAGATGATGAGGTGATGAGAGTTACCACCGAGTCAAGTGAACTCCAAGTAGGATAACGCACTAGAGGTATGGTTCATGAGGGACCTTGCCTGGAGTGGTGCGGGCGTGATAGGATCACGCAACCGGGTAATCCACGAGCGTTTGATGTTGGGGAGCTTGCTCCTGTTCAATAGTCATGGTTAGCGACCATGATATTGATGAGTTGATTTGGTGAGCTTGCTCACGTTCGATATTACATGGAACGAGCCATGGTATCGATGTGGTTTGCTCATTGAGGGGATTGCCCGAGTTGATGTTCTATATGATTGTTGAGTATACGTGCATGTGGTAGGTTTCATATTGTTGCATAGCCTATTGTTTCAAATTCGGCCTTATACTCATGTTACTCATAACCCTACTGAGCTTTTTGCTTACCCTCTACTTTCATTCATTCCCACAGGTGATACAGGTACAGGTACAGGTACTAGTGGAGCGGATCAGTGAGAGCGGGATGTGACATGGATGGCCCTGGGTAGGATGTGGTTGCTAGAGAGATACACTAAGAACGTATTTTGTATATGATGTATTGATGTTTGTTCATGATAATCTTATAACCATTTGGCACCAGAGGGTGTATGCATGATGTATGCTGAGTTGATTTTATGGTTATATGATATTATGAAATTGATGATTTGGTTATTACTATCAGTTTGTGCATGCTGGTAGTGGATGGCCTGAGGCCCTATGATCAAGATTGCATGTGATTGAGGCCTAAGGCCTGGCTAGGTTGCTAGTGTGATGGATTGATGAACTTTATGCTGCGCGTTTCTGATGCAGGCGGGGACTCTTCGATATACGGGGAGATGCCGCCAGATTTCCCGTCCGCCGAATGATCGCACGAGCGGCCTAGGACGGTGCTGGAGGGCACCCGTGGTGTGCCGGATCGGGGCGTGACAAGTTTTGTGAGACCTGGTTTAGTCTTTTAATATCAGTTTCTATTCAAACGATATGCTTCTCTGATTTATTAACGTGATTTCATGGTTCTTTCAATTAAGGTGCACATTAATTGATGTTCTATGTGATGAATGCTAGATTGTGATCTTGATCCGTAATTGTCTTGACACTCGTTGTAGCAATCAGATTAAACAATTGCTTTTCTATACTTTTGTGATTAATCTGAGGGAAGTGTAAATTGGATTAATAATTTTCGCTGGTGGATATTTGAATCCAATCTTAGTTGTTCTTAAGGCTGTTATTAATAGGAGAAGGATTCTTAATACCGACTTGGTTGATAACAAGATTTAATATGAGTGATAGGCTTGTATTAATGTTTATTGAGAAGAAGAAGGTCATTTAGCTTCTGGATGATCTTTGAACTAAGCTTTTGAGAGGAATTGATTGTCTATGTGTCTATGATCAAATCCATACCAACGGTTGAATCGCTATGGACTAACGTTTATTAATTGATTCTTTTCAACAAAATCCCCCCTTCTTTCTTTTTACATAGTACCGCACTTGTGATTAGTCAAGTTAATTCGCTTCTCTATGGTATTGACCCTTGCTCGCTGCTGCTATATTTATAGTTTAGAGGCAAGGAATTAATTTTGGTTGTGAACGACGCACACCAAATTTGGGCTCCGTTGTTGGGGAAGATTTCTTTTTGGCTGGTTTAAGTGCTTTATTTTCTTACCCTTGTTTAATAGGTTTATGACTCGAACTTCTCAAAAAGGTGAATTGAGTTTTGATCCAGAGATTGAGAGGAGTTTCCACCGATTGAAGAGTGAAGCTAGGCACGTGGAGATAGAGAACATACCATCGACTTCATCACCAGGAATTAACATTGCTCTCAATTAGTTATCATCAAGCGACTTAGAAGAGGAATACGACAACATGGCTGCTAACAATAGAATGTTGAAGCAACTAGCAGCCCCTGATTTTGCTGCTCAACCTTTATGCATTGAATATCCTAATTTAAATGTCTCTTTTGAATTGAAATCTTGGCTCATTCATCTTTTGCCTACTTTTCGTGGTCTTGCGGGAGAAGACCCTCACAAGCATTTAAAGGAGTTTCATGTAGTGTGTTCAAGTATGAGGCCGCAAGGTATAGATGAGAATCAAATTAAATTGAGGGCGTTTCCATTTTCTTTGGGTGATGACGCAAAAGATTGGTTGTATTACCTACCTTCTGGTTCCGTAAATTCATGGACTGAAATGAAGAAGCAATTCTTGGAGAAATTCTTCCCTGCCTCTAGGGCTGCAAAAATAAGAAAATAGATATGTGGCATTCGTCTATATAATGGAGAATCTTTATACGAATATTGGGAATGCTTCAAGAAACTATGTGCTAGCTGCCCACATCATCAGATAAGTGATCAACTTTTTATTCAATACTTTTATGAAGGATTGTTGCCTATGGAAAGAAGTATGATAGATGCAGCTAGTGGAGGAGCATTGGTGGACAAAACACTAGTTGCTGCAAAAGAATTAATTCGCAACAATTTGGGATGAGAATGGATCACACGCCAAAGAAAGTGAATGAGGTAAGTACTTCTAACCTTGAGAAACAAATTTCTGATCTAACATCTTTGGTGAGACAAATGGCGATAGGTAATATGCAAGTAGTGAAAGCATGTGGAATTTGTATATTGACTGGTCATTCCACAGACATGTGTCTTACTTTGCAAGAGGAAGAATTAGGACAACAAGTTAATGCAATGGGAGGAGTCATGGGACAACAGCAACGCAAATATGACCCATTTTCCAATACCTATAACCCCGGGTGGAAAGATCATCCAAATCTACAGTATGGAAATCCTTCCAATCAATTTCAGCCGCAATATCATCAGAGACAATAGTCGACTCAAGCTCAAAGTCCATCACTGGAAAGTATTGTCAAGGCTTTGGCTACTAACACTCAACAATTTCAGAATGAGACACGAACTAGTATTCAGAATTTGGAGAGGCAAATTAGTCAACTTGCAACATCAGTTAGTAAGTATGACAATTTTGGTAAATTGCCATCTCAAACTGTTACTAGCCCTAAAGAGAATGTGAGTGTTGTTGTTTTGCGAAGTGGAAAAGAATTGGAAAGTCATATTCAAAAGTCATCCCATTCGGCAAAGATACAACAAAGAAACAAAGACGAAGAAAATGAACAAGAGACTCCATTAAAGGTAAGTTGTACGCCAACCATAAATAAATCTACTAATTCAGTTCCTTTACCTTTTCCTAGCAGGATGGTTAAGTCAAGGAAGGAGGATCAAGAAAAAGAAATTCTTGAGACTTTTCGAAAGGTGGAGGTGAACATACCACTCTTGGATGCAATCAAGCAAATCCCAAGGTATGCCAAATTTTTGAAAGAGCTTTGCACATCAAAACGAAGGTTACAAAGGGATGAACAACTAAGTGTGGTGGAGAACATTTCAGCGGTAATACAATATAAGTTGCCTCAAAAGTGTAAAGATCCAGGTACGTTCACTATTCCATGTGTAATCGGTAACACTAAATTTGAGCATGCTATGCTATATTTAGGTGCATCTATCAATGTTATGCCTAAATCAATTTATGCATCTCTTCACATGGGTCCTCTTAAGAAAACTGGGGTGATTATTCAACTAGCTGATCATTCTAATGCGTATCCTGAAGGGATTGTGGAGGATGTTCTTGTGCAGGTTAATGACTTGATTTTTCTAGCTGACTTTTATATTTTAAATATGGAGCATAGTCAATCGGTAATCCTAGCACCAATCTTGTTAGGACGTCCGTTCCTTAAAACAGCAAAAACAAAGATTGACGTCGACGATGGGACCCTCACAATGGAGTTTGATGGTGAAGTTGTCAAGTTTAATATTTACGAAGCAATGAGGTATCCAAATAATGATGTTTATTTTGTTTGTGCATTTGATGTTATTGACAATTTTGCACAGGAAGTCTTTGAGTCATTCCAGATGGATGAGCTAGAATTTGTGTTGGACGAAGCCTTGAAGAAAAAGGACTCAATTGTGCCGTTGAACTTTAATGTTGAAGAGACATTGATGGAATTTCAAGCTACACCACCGACTTCAAAAAGGTATGAAATTAAGAGCTTAAATTTATCAGCTTCTTATACAAAGTTGCTACCTTTTGTGGTGCAGGCTTCGGTGCTAGAACCGAAACCTCTTCCAAGTCATCTAAAGTATTCTTATTTGGGAGATGATGAGACATTGCCGGTTATTATTGCTAATCATTTGAACACCATGCAAGAGGGGAAGCTATTGAAGGTGTTGCGAGAAAGGGGAAAAAAGAACCAAAAAAATATAAATGGCCACCGACTACAATGAAGAGCATGAGGTTTGCAACCAATCCATTTAAATGAATACTAGCAATAACGTACTAGTTTATATGTATATATATATAGAGAATATTTATTTAAAAACAAAAATTCTGATTTTGTTTATTCAAGCATTGAAATTATTCGTTATGTTTAGAACACATCATGTTTTGGTTTAGAATGTTGATTATCTAAGTTTAGTATAGTGTTTGTCTGAATTTAGTTATCTGATAAAAGGAAATTTTTTCATTCCTTGAACACAGGGTGACACTTACGCCATGTTGAGGGGTTTGATAACAGACTTGGAGAAAAAAAATTGATGGACGAAGCAATATGGTCTTTAATAGACTAGAGAGAATTGAAGACCTCATAAGAGGCGATGCAAAGATAGGAAAAAAAGGAAAGGCAGTCATTGCGAGAAAAAAAGTGGTGGACAAGAAAAAAGAAATGCCAGAGAAAAAGGTAGTGAATAAGAGGCCTGAGGAGTATAAGAAGAAGAATGTCACCAATGTTAAAATAGAACAACAAGGTTCTGCCCCCTTTCAAAGTCCAAAGGGGCAGATACCATGTTGAAGGATGAGATGACGGACATACTGTAACGCCCCAAACCGGAAGCGCTACCGATGACGTCACTAGTCTCCTAAAGACTTCCTCTCACGTCAACCTAACACGAATTCCACCGAAAATCCGGCAGCGTCTCCCCGTAAATCGGAGAATGACAACCTGAGCAACAATCAACACCAAAATATATATATCATAAATGAATCTCATTCCGCAACCTAGCAGGGCCTCAGGCAAGCTAACCACATTCACACCCTAGGTAGGGCCTCAGGCCACCTAATCATATGCAAGATACGTAAAAGAAGTCATCCATCACATAACCAGTATATAGTTCAACATCCGGAACATAGTTCCATAATCCCGGTACGAGAGTCCTGGTTTAACGGCGCAGCTCTCGACCGTCCATCATCCTCCTCATAAGGTAAAAGAAAGATAAATACTTAATCCATTAAACCAATCTAAGTACTAAATGTACTAGATAAACAAGAGTTTTCACATTATCAAGAACCTAAGGTCCAAGGTGGCATTCCCATGTCACGTCTCCACCTACTGATCCGTCGGCTGGACATTCATACCAGACTCACCAGAAGATCGCAGCAGGCTAAGTAGGGTGAGCAGAAGGCTCAGTAGGGAAGTAAAGATTTAACGAGATAATCAGGCTGAATTGGAAAACATGGCATAATGCAGTAACATGGCATCTATTATGAGCACATTAATAAATAAACAACTTCATCACCATACGGTCCCTCTTGGCATTTTTCAACGGATGTCCGGTATATCATCGAAACCCTTGACACTGCCCCCAGACCACATAGGTGTCACCTCATGAGACATCCGACACGGTTAAATGACCAAACTCTTATTTAGCTCTCCAGCCATACGATGTTGGTCTCGTCCCGCCCTCGGACTCCCACATCCACACGTAACTCTTATAGGAACTACGAGCCCGCTCCCCCAACTCCTAATGCATCTAATGAGCATTTCCAATATGCAAGAATAAACATATATAAAAATTCTATATACATACGTAACTACGTGATGCATGTTTGAGGTTAAATTATGCTTGATAGATGATCAAACATGTATTCGGTTATGCAATAAATTCGGTAACGTCATTCATGGCTCGTTCTTCCAACCTATTTATGTTAACCAAATCAATCTCATTCCATAATCAATATGGCTTCAATATCTTATAAAACATGCATTTAACCAATAATCTAAGAGAACTCACATTTCTCTCACTAAAATTTCCCAAATCACCAATCCAAGCTTTCAAGTTTGAGCTCTAACCAAATCAACTCCAATCTACTAAATACACATACATATGAGTCTAAATCATCATATACAAACTCTATCATTAACTAGAAATCAAGATTCAACTATAACCCACAAAACCCACAAATAACTCTAACCACAAAATTTTCTAAAAACTCTTACCTTCTTCTTTAAATCTTCTTGAATCCTTCAATCCAAGCCTGGATGAGCAAGCAACCCTCAAAACCCAAGCCAAAATCACCTATTTCTCCCTTCCTGCTTCTCCCTTTTTGTTCTTTGTCTCTCGCGGCTTCCCTTTCTTTTAAAAAAAATGAAATGTTGTGTAGCGACATTTCAGTAATTAAATTATTAATTTTTTTAAAATACAACTATTAACAAATGGGCCACCGCCCATTTGTCAAATATGCTGGCCACTTTCGGTGGCCCAGCTCATGGCCACCGAAAGTGGCATTTGTCATTTCATTTATATATAATATATTTTTGTACACTTATATATATATATATATATTAGTTAGTCAACCATTTACTCAACTTTAGTTACATTAAACCCAATATTTGGTTTCTCCATCTATTATTGTTGTTATTATTTTATTTTTTTCTGGTATTTTTGGGTCGGGGTTTTACATCCCTTTCCACTTAAAGGAATTTCGTCCCCGAAATTCAAATATACTTACTTTAGTTCTCAAATATACTCGGGTACTTCTCCCGCATCTTTGACTCTAACTCCCATGTCGCTTCCTCAGCTCCATGATACATCCACATAACCTTTACTAATGGAATCACACTCGACCTTGTGATTTTATCATGTCGGTCCATAATCTTCACCGCTTGAAGCGTATAGCTCCCGTCCTCTTCGACTTCCAAGGTGGTCCAATCCAACACATGCGATGGATTCGGCTCATATTTTCGGAGCATTCATACATGAAAAACATTGTGAACTTTTGTTAGTTTCGGTGGAAGTGCCAAACGGTACGCCACTGGTCCCACCATCTCCAAATTTTCGAATGGTCCCACAAACCTTGTTGCCAACTTCCCTTGCTTGTTGTACCTCTGTATTCCTCGTCTCGGACTTACTTTCAAGAATACCTTATCGCCCACAGCGAATTCCAAAGGTCTCCTTCTCCGGTCAGCATAGGACTTCTGTGGAGCCCCGACCCGGAATTCACGCACTGAGCCGGGAGCGCCATTTTAGGCGTGTGCCCTGTCACTAAGGACCTCACCACACGCCATCCTAACCTCGGATTCTAACAAAAATCCGACAGCACCTCCTCGTATATCGGAGGGCGCCAACCTAGAGTCACATCTGACTTAATACGTGAAAGATAATCAATGATAATCAGAGAAGTTTCGCAGCCTATTAAGGCCTCTGGCCATCTATCCACATTCACACACTAGGAAGGGCCTCAAGCCTCCTAATCACATGCAATCAGTAAGCAAAGCATATTCATATCAATAATATCATCAAAGACTATCAAAGTCTATCAATCCGGACCCAAGGTCCAATATCCAAGTACGGAAGTCCCGATCACACGGCATACCTCCCGACCATCCATCCAACATACCGAAAAGGTATTTAAGCAACATAACAGTCAACCAATAAAAGTACTACATGTACTTAATTCATAACCAAGGTTCTCAAACAACCAAATACATATCCTAGTGCTCCTAGGGTGGCCTTCCATGTCACGCCGCCTCCTACTGATCTGTAGCCTGGTTCTCAGCACCAGTCTCACCTGAAGGATACAGAAAAGAAATAGAGTGAGCAGGAGGCTCAGTAGGGAAAATAAAATGAATCATAAGAACGTAAAGGCTGAATATTGAAACAAGCTCAGTGCAGCAACATGACATCCTAAAATGTCATAACAATGTATAACCTCGGGCTACAGCCTATAACGCCTGGCACTAGGCAACGAATATTCTGGAAAACCATCAGAACCCTTGCACTTTGCCCCGGAACGACTATAGGTGCACGTACACAATGGAAATCCCGATTCCGGCAATGACGTGCCCCTTCGGTATCCAACATCATCACAAAAGTATAACCTAAGGATACTACGAGTCCATACTCGTAGACCCGATACATCTAAAATTCATGTCCAATAATGCCATGCAAAAGGAAATCATATATATAACAATCCTATATATATATATATACATAACTACGTGATGCATGATCGAGGATTATCATACCCAATAGATGATTGAGCATTCAAAGGTTATGCATTTCATCAATAATCAACAATAAGGTTCGTTCTTCCTAAGGAACAATTTAGGCAAGAACACAAATAATAAAGACCAATGAAGAATTTCAACCGCTCTTTAGAGAGGAAAAATACGATAGAAAATGGGGTAAGAATCCCTACCTCTTGTTGAGCAGTTTACCACAAAATTCACAATTACGTTCCTAGGGTTCTGATTTCCCAAACCTAACAATGTGGCGAAACTGAACCCATTCATACACCAATAAACAACCAACAATTCATATAAACATCAATTAAATCAATAAATTCGAAATTACTCACCTTCTCTCTCTAGAAATTTCTCCAAAATCCTTGAAACTCAACCCAAGCTCAACTCTACTCCAAATCACAAACCAATCTACATATACATCCAAAATCAACATATAATCAACATATCTAAGCCTTACCTTCCATCTATTAATGAATCAAACAAATCTAGGAAAAATCCTAGAATTCCAAAACTATGAAAACTCACCTCAAACCTTCAAATCTTCCTTGATTCCACCTTGATTCTTGACATGCTTCATGAATCCATGGAAAACCAAGCAAAAACCTCAACAAATCTCCTTCTCTCTCTAAGTTTCTCACTCTTTCTCTCTCTTCTCGGGCTCTCCAAGTGTTGGTAATGCCCAGAAATGTCTATCTCTGTTTCTTAAAAACTGATTTCCCGATAGCCGTCCGGACGCCCAATGTATCCGTCAGGACGGATTACTCTTCCCGTAACCCACTGGTTTGAATCTAGGCATATCCGTTCGGACGCCCTATTATCCGTCCGGACGCCCAATTATCCGTCCGGACGGATTACTGTTCACATAAACCCAGATTTTTCTCAAATTTATTTTTCGTCTCAGTCTAAGCTTCGATTTGATATATTATGGGCCCGAAACGGACATGTACACTAAAAGTTATGACCCATTTACCGAACCAAGCTCAAAACTACTTTTTTAGGGTCTTATACACTTCCAATGGTCCGTTATCTCTTCGAACTCATTTTTCAATAACTTATTACTAAAAATTTAACCGAACATAATATTTTTGGGTCGGGATCTCACAACTTCTGTTGGCTCTGGGCGGTGATTAATCGCTTTTTGATCCCATCTATCTGCTCTCTAGCTTCCTTGACCATATCTGGTCCCGATACTACCTTCTCACCTATCTCCGCCCAACACAAGGGTGACCTACAAGGCCTCCCGTAGAGTGCCTCAAATGGTGCCATCTCAATGCTACTCTGGAAGGAGTAGTTGTAGACAAACTCTGCCAGATGTAGATACTGCTCCCAATTTTCCCCAAAATCCACCACACAAGATCGAAGCATATCCTCCAGGATTTGAATTGTCCTCTCACTCTGCCCGTCACTCTGTGGATGATATGCTGTAGAGAAATCTAGTTGTGTTCCCAACGCCTCCTGTAAACTACTCCAGAATCTACCCGTGAATCGTGGATCTCGATCTGACACAACAGATAATGGGACTCCGTGGAGTCTCACAATTTCCCTCACATACAATGCACTCAAAGTCTCAAGAGAATATGTCTTGTTCATTGGCAGAAAATGCGCTGATTTTGTCAATCTATCAACAATCACCCAGAATGTATCATGACGCCTTGTTGTCATCGACAATCCTATCACAAAGTCCATGGTAATCCTTTCCCATTTCCATTGTGCCACCGATAGTGGTTGTAGTAACCCCACTGGCGTCTAATGTTCCGCCTTCACTTGTTGACAAGTTAGGCATCTTGCCACATATTTAGCCACATCGGCTTTCATGCCTTTCCACCAAAAATTCCTCTTTAGATCTTGATACATTTTCTTTCCTCCTGGATGCATAGCAAACTGAAAGTGATGAGCCTCCTTCAAAATCTCCTGTTGGAGCTCTTCATCATTAGGCACCACTAGCCTCCTTGTGAATCTCACACTGCCATCATTTCCTCGGACCCAACCAGAACTTTCTTCAAAAGCATCAAGTGTTGGATCACCATTCTGTGCATCCATGACCTTCTGTACCATTTCCGACCTCAAAGTCAAGCAACTCAAATACATTTCATCGTCACCCCGTAGCTCCAACCCAAACTGATTGATCGTTTCCACAATCCGCCATTCATGCATGAATAGACTGGCAATTCTTTGCTTCCTGCTTAACGCATCTGCGACTACATTTGCTTTACTGGGGTGGTATTGCAAACTGAAGTCAAAATCCTCTAAGTACTCCATCCATCGCCTTTACCGAAAATTTAACTCCCTTTGGGTGAATAGATACTTGAGGCTATTATGGTCCGAGAAGACCTCGAACCGTTCACCATAAAGATAGTACCTTCATTGCTTTAGAGCGAACACCACAGTCGTTAATTCCAGATCGTGCACTGGATAGTTCCTCTCGTGTGTCTTTAGCAACCTTGAGCCATATTCAATTACTCTGTCCCGCTGCATTAGCACACAACCCAAGCGTACTCCAGATGCATCGCAATACACCTGGTAGCCTACATTCCTTTCCGGAACCTTTAGCACTGGAGGTGTTGTCAACCTCTTTTTCAATTCTTCAAATGCAACCTCATACTCATTTGTGCATACATAAGGTGTACCTTTCTTGGTAAGTTGTGTCATGGGTGCAGCTACTCGCGAAAAGTTTTGGATGAACCTTCGATAGTAACCCGCCAAACCCAAGAAACTTCGAATTTTCATCACATTTTTAGGTCTTGCCCAATTCAGGACTAATTCAATCTTAGAATAATCCACCGCAATCCCTTCTTGGGTGATCACATGACCAAGGAATTTCACCTCCGTGGCCCAGAATTCACACTTGCTCAGCTTAGCATAAAGCTGGTTTTCCCTCAACGTCTGCAAGACTAGTCTTAGATGTTCTTCATGCTCCTTTACCGTGGGAGAGTAAATCAAAATATAGTCGATGAACACCACTACAAACCTATCCAAAAACGAATGGAGAACCCGTTGCATCAAGTCCATGAATACCGCAGGAGCATTCGTTAACCCAAACGGCATCACGAGGAACTCCTGATGCCCGTACTGAGTTCTGAAAGCTGTTTTCCGAATATCCTCCTCCTTTATTCTTAATTGATGCTACCCTGATCGGAGATCGATCTTCAAAAAATGCCTCACAACCCTTAGTTGATCAAACAAATCATTTATCCGAGGTAACAGATACTTGTTCCTTACCATAGCTTTGTTCAGCTGCCGGTAGTCGATGCACATTCTCAATGTGCCATCCTTCTTCTTAACAAACAATACCGGTGCTCCCCACGGGGACACACTCGGTCGAATGAACCCCAAATTCTGCAGTTCCTCTAATTGTCCCCTCAATTCCTCTAACTCTGCTGGAGCCATCCGGTAGGTAGAATCGAAATCCGCTTTACATGTGAATGTAACTCTATGGAAAAGTCTATTTCCCTCTTCGGAGGTAAACTGGGTAATTCCTCTGGAAACACATCCATAAATTCCTTCACCACAGGAATTTGTTTAGCCACCTCGCCTTTAGGCACCGAAGTTGTCAAACTCGCCACTCACAACCAAAAGCTATTCCCTCCAACGAAGTAAAGTGCCCAAATGGTGTGTCTACGGTAAACATTCTCCTTATTGGTGAAATCTCTAAATTTAGTGTTCGTGCAAACGTGCTAGCAATAAAAGAAGCAGTAGCACCTGAATCAAATAGAACCTTCGCCCAACAATTAGATATAAGAAAATTACCTCCAATGAAATTAGGATGCTCTGGAGCCTCCTGATGTCCCAAGGCAAAAGCGCGTCCATGCGTCAAAGCCTGTTGCTGCAGTCTAGCTCCACCCCTTCCCCTCCCTCCAGATGGAGCTGTGGAAGGAAGAGCTGGGGGCGGTATACCCGAGATCTGTATCTGCTCTGAAACTCTGCCACCCTGAGGACACTCACTCTTCCTGTGTCCAGCTACACCACATCCGTAGCATATTATCTCCTTAGATGCCTCATATGGCCCTCCTTTCCGCACTTGTAACACACTACCTTGCCACTCCTTGACCTCTGTCCCTGATCCCTTCCACCTCTGTGGTCCTTCTGTGTCTGAGACTCAGTCTTCTGCCTCTTCTGGCCACTGCCGCCTTCACCCCCTGAAGTTGGAGCTTTATGGACCTTATGTATACCCCAATACTTACGGGAGTTACGTTCTCCCCGCTCTAATTGGAGAGTCATATCCACAGCCGTATCATAAGAAACTTTCCTCGAAGGAATCATCAACTTCCCAATACTTGGAATCAATCCGTTCCGGTACCTCTCTGTCTTGCTCCACTCATCCGGAGCATTCTTCTTTCCGTACTTATAAAGTTCCTCATATTGTTTCGTGTATTGCGTCACTGTCATCTCAGGAGTCTGCACCAGCTCCAAGTATTGTTTAGCTTTGTCAGACTGGAAACTCTCAGGCACAAACCGCTGCATGAAAATTAGTTCAAATGACGCCCAAGTCAAGTCATGCTTCCTCTGATCCAAGGAATCCCACCAGTCAGATGCTGGTCCCGTAAGGTAGTAGAAAATCAGCTTTATTCTTCGATCATCAGGTAGAGCCAGCGATTCAAATCGTTTGCTCATCTGTCGTATCCAATCTCCGGCATCACACCCATTTCCATCTCCAGAAAACTGCGGGGGATTGGTCCGACGGAGTTGATCCACCTCATACATCTCCTGTCCCAGCCTAAACAGTGCCCCGCCTCCAGTGTTAATGACAGAGGTCTATCCCTCTACCCATGCCTCAGGAGCTATAACTGTCTGAGCTTGAGTCTGTGTCTGACTTTGTGTCGGAGCCTGAACCTGGGCTTGAGCCTGAGCCTGAACTTGAGCCTGAATCTGGGCTAAGGCTTGAGCCTGTGTCTGTGCCTGCGCCTGCACCATTTGAGTTAAATTTGTCACAATTCCGGCCAAAACCTCCAACGTCATAGGTTGCCTGGTAATAGCGCTCGGAGTAACCTGTACGGTTGGTAGTACTTGTTTCGAGGTCCTCTCCTGACCCTCATCAGTATATAATCCCTCATGGACTCTCTCCCCAACTCTGTCACTAGTGCCCATCCCCGACAGTGACCCCTGTGTGCTAGCAGTGCACCTGGTAACGCGCTCCACTCCCTCAACCCGGCCTCTACCACGGCCCCTCAGTCACCCTCGTCGGCTCGTACCATCTGGGGTCGCCACAGTACCAGAAGAACGTGTCTCCCTATGAGTATCCATCTGTGACAACATATTTCAATACTCAGTACTAAACAAAGAACGAGGATTTAAGGGAAAGAATACGTACCAGATCAGTAGAGGTCGTGACATGGCTTGGAGACTTACTAACACATAACTAGGACCCAGCCCCAGATCCTACTTAAATCCGTAACCTAACCTGGCTCCGATATCAAACTGCAACGCCCCAAACCGGAAGCGCTACCGATGACGTCACTAGTCTCCTAAAGACTTCCTCTCACTTTAACCTATCACGGATTCAACCAAAAATCCGACAGCATCTCCCGGTAAATCGAAGAATGCCAACCTGAGCAACAATCAACACCAAAATATATATATCATAAATGAATCTCATTCCGCAACCTAGCAGGGCCTCAGGCCAGCTAACCACATTCACACCCTAGGCAGGGCCTCAGGCCACCTAATCACATGCAAGATACGTAAAAGAAGTCATCCATCACATAACCAGTATATAGTTTAACATCCGGAACATAGTTCCATAATATCGGTATGAAAGTCCCAGTTTAATGGTGCAGCTCTCGACCGTCTATCATCCTCCTCATAAGGTAAAAGAAAGATAAATACTTAATCCATTAAACCAATCTAAATACTAAATATACTAGATAAACAAGAGTTTTCACATTATCAAGAACCTAAGCTCCAAGGTGGCATTCGCATGTCACGTCTCCACCTACTGATCCGTCGGCTGGACATTCGTACCAGACTCACCTGAAGATCATAGAAGAGAAGTAGGGTGAGTAGAAGGCTCAATAGGGAAGTAAAGATTTAACGGGATAATCAGGCTGAATTGGAAAATATGGCATAATGCAGTAACATGGCATCTATTATGAGCACATTAATAAATAAACAACTTCATCACCATACGGTCCCTCTTGGCATTTTTCAACGGATGTGCGGTATATCATCGGAACCCTTGACACTGCCCCCAGACCACATAGGTGCCACCTCATGAGACATCCGACACGGTTAAATCACCAAACTCTTATTTAGCTCTCCAGCCATTAGACGTTGGTCTCGTCCCGCCCTCGGACTCCCATATCCACATGTAACTCTTATAGGAACTACGAGCCCGTGCCCGCAACTCCTAATGCATCTAATGAGCATGTCCAATATGCAAGAATAAACATATATTAAAATCCTATATACATACGTAACTACGTGATGCATGTTTGAGAATAAATTATGCTTGATAGATGATCAAACATGTATTCGATTATGCAATAAATTCAGTAACGACATTCATGGCTCGTTCTTCCTAGGAAGCAATCTAGGCAAGAACCCAAATGTAAGACCAATGAAGCATTTAAACCGCTTTTTAGATAAAGAAAAGAACGAGATAAATATCGGGGTAAGAATACCAACCTCGATTCCAAGCAAAGCAATAATTCAAGCTTTTTTTTTTCAAAATCTAGGGTTTTCGGCCCCTTTTTCCAACCGATTTATTTTAACCAAATCAATCTCATTCCATAATCAATATAGCTTCAATATCTTATAAAACATGTATTTAACCAATAATCTAAGAGAACTCACCTTTCTCTCACTAAAATTTTCCAAATCACCAATCCAAGCTTTGAAGTTTGAGCTCTAACCAAATCAACTCCAATCTACTAAATACACATACATATGAGTCTAAATCATCTTATATAAACTCTATCATTAACTAGAAATCAAGATTCAACTATAACCCACAAAACCCACATCTAACTCTAACCATAGAATTCTCTAAAAACTCTTACCTTCTTCTTTAAATCTTTCTGAATCCTTCAATCCAAGCCTGGATGAGCAAGCAACCCTAAAAAACCCAAGCCAAAATCACCTCTTTCTCTCCTTTCTCCCTTCCTTCTTCTCCCTTTTTTTCTCTGTCTCTCGCGGCTTCCCTTTCTTTTAAAAAAATGAAATGTGTGCAGTGATATTTTAGTAATTAATTTTTTTTAAAAAAATACAACTATTAACAAATGGGCCACCGCCCATTTGTCAAATATGCTGGCCACTTTCGGTGGCCCAATTCATGGCCACCGAAAGTGGCATTTGTCATTTCATTTTATATATATATATAATTCATTTATATATAATATATTTTTGTACACTTCTATATATATTATTAGTTAGTCAACCCTTTACTCAACTTTAATTACATTAAACCCAATATTTGGTTTCCCTATCTATTATTGTTGTTATTATTTTATTTTATTTTCTGGTATTTTTGGGTCGGGGTTTTACACATACCTCCAAGGAGGCATTCTCAAAGTTTAAGAGGCCAACATCAACAGCCTGAAAAAACTCTTAGGGAAATGCTGGCGGATTTAAATAAAAGTTATAAGAAGAGAGTTTTAAAGCTTAATAGGAAGCCTGAGTCCAATATTAGTAGGGAGGGGGAAGAAAATGTTGAGGAGAATAAGAAAGATGATGAAGAGATCGTGAGGAAGCTTGAGTTCAGTATTGGTGGGGAGGGGGAAGAAAATGTTGAGGAGAAGCAAAATGATGATGAAGATATCGTGGGGAAGGTTCTCAGAGATTTGAAAGACCTTGAAGGTCGAGATGAAGAAGAAAAGAAATTGAAATTGGTTGAGAGTAAGGACGACCATGTTTTTAACGATGATGACAAAGGACCTGACTCATGCATTAATGAAGAGGGGCTAGATGGTAGCAAAGTTACTGATATAGTTTTGCCTATTACACCACAACCACTATCAGTGGATGCAACCTTCATCATCTCCAGTCCAGAGGTTGCAGAGTTCATCAAAAATTCTGTAATTGGGATGGCTGCTGAAAACATTGCATAACGCGCTAAGAGCGTTACCAAAACAAGTAAATACCAAATGTCGCTGTACACTGACCCCTCAAAAACCCTTAAGTGCACAATCCATCCCCCAACCCACTTCAACCCCGAACGGGATTTACCAGGGGATTGCGAGGCTATGTTTGATGAATTTTTCTTGAACATGACAGATAAGATGCATGTGGAATTTCAATCATGCTCAGCCAACAAGAAATGGTTTTCTAATTTGCTTACCTAAGAAGCATGGCTGGAAGATACGGTACGTATTTATACTTCTTAACATTTGTGTATAGAATAGTTCTCATTAGGCTTTAGAATTGTTAGATTATGGTTTAGAATGTTTATATTTAAGGGTTTGCAGTAGTATTTTTGGTTTTGTAATGTGGTTTAGATTTCTAAATTTTTGGGTATAGAATAGTTCTAATTAAGGTTTAGAATAGTTAGATTATGGTTTAGAATTTTTATATTTAAGGGTTGACAGTAGTATTTTGGGTTTTGTTATGTGGTTTACATTTCTAAACTTTTGTGTATAGAATAAATCTAATTAGGTTTAGAATAGTTAGATTATTGTTTAGAATGTTTATATTTAAGGGTTGGCAGTGGTATTTTGGGTTATGTAATGTGGTTTAGATTTCTAAACTTTTGGGTATAGAATAGTTCAAATTGAGGTTTAGAATAGTTAGATTATGGTTTAGAATGTTTATATTTAAGGGTAGACAGTGGTATTTTGTGTTTTGTAATTTGGATTGGATTTCTATGCATGAAATCGTTGAGAAAAGTTTATGTGTTGTCTTTGTAGCATTTAGACACTGCAATTGACTTCATTCTGATGAGGAAAACTAAGCACCCAAACATGTTCCCTCAAAATATCCATATCATGAAGACCCCCTTTGCTGTAAGTTAAAGTCTTCATCTTTTTCATTGGTTACGTTGTCTCATAGTCCATGTACGTTGTGAATTAATTTTATTATATACATTTTCAGTTATTCTTGTCGCATAGGTGGTTTCTATTCGAGAAAACCACCGAGCCAACTATTTGGGACAGAGATCAGAGGCTATACAATTATGTTGCTGGTGTTGGTGACAACGTCCCATGGTCAAGAGTGGAGCGAGTGTACCTTCCATGGAACCTAAGTGGCAGTCATTGGATAGTTGTTATGATTGACATAAAGGGAAGGCAGATACTCGTTTATGACTCCTTGAAGAGTCACACCAGGGGTGCAGTCTTCGATGGTCAAATGAAAGCCCTCAAGACTATGATCCCTCAGTTGTTGATGCGGCCAGGAATGCTAGGGGCTAACGACGTCAACCAATGGCCTGTATAACGGCCAGCCAATGTTCCCCAACAAGAGAATGAGTGAGTATTAACAATTTTGTACCATGTTTATTGTCAAACTCATTATTCATTACTATTGGATTTGGATTTTTTCAGTTATGACTACGGAGTATTCATTATAAAATTCATCGAGCTCCTGAGTGAGGACGTCCCATTGTCACTGTTGAAGCCGTCTGAAATGAAGAAATACAGAAAGACGAATGCAATTGAGAGTTGGTTGGGAGAATGTGGTTGTTAATACACTCAAAGAACGTCTGAACAATTACATGAAATATGTTAGAATGGTTCGATTTGGTTTTAAACACCTAGCATAACATGGTTTAGAATGGTTGGAAATGGGTTTGACCAGCGATTTTTAATAGTTTAGAATTGTATCCGAATTCGTTTTGAACAGGTACCATAACATGGTTTAGAACAGCTACCATAACATGGTTTAGAATGGTTGGAAATATGTTTGAACATGCAGTGGTATAGAATAGTTCTCATTAGGGTTTAGAATAGTTAGATTATGGTTTAGAATAATTCTCATTAGAGTTTTGAACTAGTACGCCAATATGGTTTTGTATGGTCGGAAATTGGTTTATAATGGTTATTAATGGCTTTGTGCAGTTAGAACCCAATGGTTTAGAATGCTTCAAACTGGATTTGAACAGTTAAAAAAAAATTAAAGTTTACCTGCTTATATGTTCAATGACATATAAGTAAAAGAAAATAGGAATTAATTATTTGGTACAGTACACTCTTATGAAGATTGAAAAAGCATATTTCCTACTTATTGGTTGGGTGCAATGGAGTTGCTTCTTTGCATGTTTGCCTATTGTGACCACGTTGTTTGCACCGGCTGCAGATCCTCACATTTGCAGTCTCACCTGGATTACGTACAATTCAGAGTTACACCAGGAACATATAAATACTTGTTTATATGTAAAGATATATAAAAATTACCTGTCGATTGTATTATGCGTTTTGGTCGTCTCCCTGATCGTGCAGTGAAAACAGGATGAAGAGGTTTAACAGGTTCTGCAACAGTAGGAGGCTCATTAGTGCTAACTATAGGGTATATCGACTACGCATATGCAAGGACCAACATATCAGTGGTGTAGTATTTCGAGCAAAAACTTGTCGTTGATAAATTCCTAGTGGCTATAGCTGCACAAGCATGTGCACATGGAAGATGGTCAATATCAAATACCTTGCAGCTGCAAGTTCTGCTCCCTAAATCCACTTGTCTTCCCACGTCGCCATCCCTCACATGGAACCCATTGTAACTTATTGGTTCGACATGCATTCGGCTAGCTTTTAACCGTCGAACCCGTAAGATTGTTTCATGGTGATCTGTGATCTCATTCGTCATCGTCTTCATCAATCTCAACTGGCTCTATAGGACCACATTGTAGAGGTACTTCATCTGAATCTTATGCCTCCGAGGGTTGAGTTTTGTAATGTCATGGACTTTATCCATTAATTGAACGTAAGAAATCTCGTCGGAAACTATGATACCCTTGCTTCTCCTACCTTTGTATATATATTTTCCCACACTCCAAAGAACCTGATCAGAATATTGACCTCTTTTATGTCTTCTAAATTAAATTCGTACCTTATAAATAGGAAACTACTGTTAGAAAGATAATTTGACAGTAATTTACAAAATAATTTTACATTATTCTAAACTGTCGTTTAGATTAATTTTACATAAAATTTAACACCATTCTAAACCAAAAATTACAATATTTAAAACCAATATTCATACTATTCTCAACCAAAAATTCTAAACCACATAAAAAAGTAAGTGCCACCACAATCTCTTCTCTTCTCCATAACTCGCAATCTATCCTAACAATGTTCCAAAACACAACAAAAATATACTACTCAGTGACCAAAACTCCAACAAACTGAAGAAAAAGACTAAAGTGTAGGAAGCAACAATAATATAGATCTAGGAAGAAAAAAAGTCATGAGGGTAGAAGAAGTTAACTGTATGTTTTCGGATCAATGAAGAAACAAAACAAAGCTTGAGAGTTGGAGAGATGTGGCAAAAGCGGATTCGAGTTTCTGACTTGTAAAGCTCACACAGTTCGTAGCCGGGTCAAGTAGGATACTGGAATGTGCGAAGAAGCTTGAGGAGCTGCAATACATGTGGTCCAAAAACAAGTTTGAGTTGCTCAATCAAAGCACCTGTAGTCGCACTCCTCCCCCTAATGTTTGAAAATGGGTTTCTGGGTCGTCGGGATTCCTATGCGTGTCCAAAAATGAATTTTATCAATTCATTCTTGAAAGGAGGGAAATGAGAAGTGAGGGCATGAAGGACATTTCCTTAGCTAAAAGGGTTAGATTTTAAAAATTCTGAAATGAGGGTTAAATAGCTAAAATGGTTTTCAAAATGGGTCAAATCCATAAAATTCCCGATAATGTTTCCTCCTTTTCTGCCGCCCAAGTGGTCTCTGCTTCTGCTTCTGTTCCCCACATTCAGTTTGGAGCCTAGCAGCTGCAACAAATTGGAGGACGATTCGATGTGGGGTTGCTTATTCTTCACCGCTTTGTCAAGATCCGCGTTGGAATTCGACGGGACTGAGCTCGACAAAGGATGAGCGTTCACTGTCGGCGACATCACCATCTCTCTATTTCACGGTCTCTCTTTTCTTCTGAGTACTAATGGTACTCGCCCGTTGTTCAATCGGATATAACACTTTTGGAGAGGACACCCTGAGATATGGTAGCTGAGGAATTGGAGACTTTCTGGGTCTGGTTAGGATTTTTGATAGTTCTAATTTGGGTCGCTGCGTATGTAAGTTGGTACTGCTGAACTTTGGTGTGAGTGGGATGAGAAACAAGAAAATAGGATCTTGGTTGGAATTGGGGAGATGAAGTTTTGACTGTTGATTTCATGTTCTATATTTGTGAGAGTGAGTAGTAATTGAAGATGGAGAAGCTTGAGTGCTTGGTGGTGATTCAATGGTGATTATGAGGAAATTGGAGAAGCTGTGGTGATAATGGCGATGTTGAGGAAATTGGCAGAGCTATGGTGATGGTAATGATGGCGAGGGAATTGCGGAGCTATGGTGATGGTAGTGGTTTGGTTGTGATAGCCGAAAAAAAGGACTTCGACTCCTCTCCCGAGAAATGTGTCGCCTCCCCAATTGGAGGAGAAAAACCTGTAGAAGTGAGGAATTGGATGCTAGGAAGAATTTCAGTCTCATGGGTGCCTAATTTATTCAATTAGGTGAGGACCGGGTGAGGAAAGAGACTGGTTGGTGGAGAAAATGGAGTTGGTGGAGAAATTTGCAGAAGAAAAATTAAGGGATTGGGTGGGGGTAATGAAAATAAAATTAAAAATAAAATGATAATTATATACATAAAAATTAAAAATACTTAATATTTCGAATTATACCCGAAATGAAAATCGGTTATTATAGAGCGTACAATTTTTCACGTAGTCGAACTGAGAAAATTGACTCACACATAGTCCTGATCAATACACTCAAAGTGTACTAGTATAGTCAGTTCAAGCTTTACCACTTTTCGTAACAAAGATAGGCCTACTGAAATATTAGACTATAGCCCTGCCAACGTTTTGTCCAATTTTGTCTAAGCTGTGATCGTT
Source organism: Euonymus europaeus (assembly GCA_963580455.1). Lineage (NCBI taxonomy): Eukaryota > Viridiplantae > Streptophyta > Magnoliopsida > Celastrales > Celastraceae > Euonymus > Euonymus europaeus. The sequence continues at coordinate 16,738,392 of OY756968.1, read as the reverse complement.
TACTTATATTCAATAGGAACTTATGAATTGATCTTTTGTGTGTAAGCTAAAACTCTACACACAAATTCATATATCATATAGAATAAAAGACATTTATGCCAATATGTCATTTTTCATATATAAAGTGCTAAACACATTTTATTCCAAATAAATCAACCGAGTTTGAATATTACATAAAATACTATCCCTATCAGTCTCCCACTTCTGCTCAAGGCCACGACGGCAAACATCTTATTGCTAGGCCCTCCAAGTGTCCTTTTAATGATTTTGTTAGTAAACACTTAGTAAATGGATCCGCCAAGTTATCCTTTGATGCTATCTTCGTCACTATGACATCACCTCTCTGTACGATCTCTTGTATCAAGTGATACTTCCATTCTCTATGTTTTCTTTTCGAATGAGCTCTTGGTTCCTTTGAATTTGCTATTGCTCCACTATTATCACAGTAAAATGTAGTAGGAAACTAAGCTTTAGGTACTATATTCAAATCTATTAGAAAGTTCCAGAGCCAAACTGATTCTTTAGTTGTCTTAGAGGCCGCTACGTATTCAATTTCCATAGTGGAGTCAACAATGTAGGATTTCTTGACACTTCTCCAACTTATGGCTCCACCTCCTAATGTGAAAAATAGCCTGAAGTTGACTTCCTAGAATCTTTGTCTGACTGAAAATTTGAATCTGTATACCTTATAGGTACAAGTTTATCATCCTTATAAACTAGCATATAATCCCTCATTCTCCTTAGATACTTGAGTATATGCTTTACAGAAATCCAATGTTCCATTCCTGGTTTTGATTGATATATGCTAACTAGACCAACCATATAAAATATATCTGGTCTAGTACACATCATGGCATACATGAGGCTTCCCACTGCCGAGGCATATGGTACTTGACTCATTCTCTTGATCTCATCAGCATCCTTAAGACACTGATCTCGAGACAAGGTGATTCCATGTCTGTAAGGAAGAAATAATTTCTTGGAATCTTGCATTTCAAATCTTTCCACGATGGTGTCAATGTAAACTCCTTGAGACAAACCCAACATTCTTTGTTTCCGGATTCTTAGCAACTTCATCCCAAAAAAGTGACTGGCTTCTCCTAAGTCTTTCATTTCGAATTGACTGTTCAACCAGACTTTAACTGAGGATAATATATCTACATCGTTTCCGATGAGCAATATATCATCTATATAAAGTACTAAGAACACCACCACACTTCCATTTCTCCTTCGGTAGACACAATATTCATCAGGGCATCACTCAAATCCATAGGATCTTATGGCTTGATCAAATCTTATATTCCAAGACCTAGATGCCTACTTAAGTCCATAAATGGACCTCTTAAACTTGCACAATAAGTGCTTTTGGTAGTTTGCTATAAATCTGTATGGTTGCACCATATAGAAGCTTTCATCAAGACTTCCATTTAGAAAAGTTGTCTTGACATCCATTTGCCAAAATTTGTAATCGCAATATGATGTAATGGATAGAAGTATCCAAATAGACTTAAGCATAGTTACTGGAGAAAAAGTTTCCTCATAATCAATCCCTTCCTTTTGAGAATAACCTTTTGCTGCAAGTCTTGCTTTGAAGGTTTCCACCTTTCCATCCACCCTTCTCTTTCTCTTGTAGATTCACTTGCAACCTATGGATTTTACTCCATTTGGCGGTTCTACAAGTTCCCAGACTTGATTAAAGTACATAGACTCCATCTCAAATTTCATAGCTTTCTTCCATGATTCTACATCTTTATCTTGGAGTGCTTCATTGTAGTTACTAGGATCAGTATCTTGTTCTGTAGGGATAATTTCATACACTTCACCCAACAAAACATTCTGACTAGGTAATATAGTTACCCTCCCACTACGACGAGGCACTACTTCTTCGTTTGAAGTATTTTGCTGTGATGATTCTAATCTATTTGTATCAGGCTCTCCATGCTGATCTGGTTGATTTTCCAGCAAGTCATGATCATCCCATTGAACAGAATCAATTTGAGATTCTACAATCCTCTCACTTTCATGTGGCACTAGGTTGTTATCCTGAATTGGTGAGTCTTGTGGTATTTGTTTTTCTTGTCTTTCTCCTTTTATTTCTTCAAGAAAAACTTTACTTTTTGGTTTGTGGTTCATCATATAGTCCTCTTCTAAAAATTGTGCATTGGTGCTAACAATGACCTTCTCATCCTTAGGACTATAAAATAAATCACCTTTGGTACCTTGAGGGTATCCTACAAAAATACATACTTCTGTCCTAGATTCCAACTTACCTCCGTTCCCTATCAACACATGGGCTGAACTATCCCATATCCCAATATGGGCCAAACTGGGCTTTCGCCCTTCCATAATTTCGTAGGAGTAGTTGGTTGTAACATCCCGAGTCGTGGGATAGCTTATGCAATAGGACGAAGCGATGTATGTGGTAGCTATTATGATTTTTAGTGTATGCAATAATATTTGTTAAATAAGATTGAAATATTTTATTAACTTCTATGTGACAGTTAAAAATATTGGGCGCAAGGATTGTCGGAATTAGGGTTAAAATGAAATTCATATAAATTATTGGAAGTATAAAATTTAGTAGATAAATTAAAGGGCAGGATGGTAAATACATTTAGGGGTGGAATGGTCAATTAATAAAAGAAATAAATAAATATATAAATATTGGCATGCAATACGAGAAACCCTAAAGCCGTGTCTTCTACAATGACTTCGAAGGCGGAAGGCGACTTTGGAATCCCGGCAACGAAATGCTACAAGACTGGTGTCAGAGCAAGTGTCTCAACGAGGGGAGTCCGATGACACCATTTTCGGACGGAAAGACGACGAAATGAACCTTCAACGAAGGAGAAGAGGCGCGCAGGCCGTGACGTTGAGGATGACGATTCATCGTCTTCCGGCCACCATTCAGGTATTTGGTACCACCGTTGCGATAACCGGATCAGCAGCTACTAATGTCGACCAACTGTGGGCTCCACCACCCCTCCACCGATGGGGACCCATGACTGCTAAGAATCGGGTCTACTAGACCAGCGAACAGAGAGAACTGGGTCGAGCTGACCTGGTTGGATTTTTTAATTTAATTAATTAATAATTAATGTAATTGGTTGTTTTAAGTTAACTATGTTAAGATAATGGTATTATAAATAAGTTGAATAAAAGACAATGATATTAATAAATGAATTAAAGATGGTAGGATTAATAAATTATTGTGTATGTTTTATGGGTCTGTTAGACCCGTTAGAAGTGACCACCAGGTCGAGTTGTCTCGGTTGAATATTATTTTAATTAACTAATTGTAATAATTTTATTATATAAGGTTAATGATATTAATAAAATAAATTGATTTAAAAGATAATAGTATTAATAAATGAATTAAAGATTATGGGATTATAAATAATTGTGGGTATTGAATGGGTTTTAGGAACTCATCTTTGTAATTAAATTATCGGGATTACGGGAGCACATCGTTGTAAGTAATATTCAACTGTATTAAAAAACTTTGTGACCTGTGAATTTTATGTGATAGTAGTTGTATCGATTGTATATGATAATTGTTGTATTGATTGTGATGTTTTCATGAGACCGAAATTTTGATGATTTGAATATTCGTGAACTGTGAACTGACATGGGATGATTTATTGAGGTATTGTTTATGTTTTGCTTCACATGAGGCATGACATTGATGTTGGACCTGTCCTACATTTGTGTTTTGATACAAAAATACATATTGAACTATTTGATTGTGCTTAACTTTGGATGAATTTGGATGAATCATGAAATGTATTTTATATACTAATTTAAGTTTCATTATATATCTTTGGAATCATGTTTGATCATATTTGATATGAATTTGTTAATTTTGGACTTGTTCATTTTTGCATCACAAAAAGTATCCAAACATCACATTGTGCACACGTTGGTTGAATTGTCATAACTTATTCATATGATATCTGATTGACTTCATTCTTATTTGAAAATTATTTAAGAGACTCTGTAATTTTTTATTGTTAAATATTTTCAGTTCAATTTTAAGTCTATCATGTTCAATTTGTCAGTTGAAATTAATTCATCAGTACAGTTGTGAAACTAGCCTAGTTGAGATTTGCATGATCAAATTGAATGACCAAACGATCTCAATTATAAGTGAAATTTTTTATGCACATTCTTATATGAATGAATTGATTTATCATTTGCTTATTTGAATTTTATTGAGTTTATATCATATTGGTTAACCCAAGTGCAAGCATTGAAGCTCTTTGAGCTTACAAGCAAAATTGGAGTGTTCTATCACTCATTTATTTGTAGGTATAAATCATACACTTATTTGGAAAATTAATTAAATATATGAAATGGTCATGGAGCATTGAGTTTCATTGTTTAGGCTTAAAGTGCCCTAGAACCCGAAATCCACTAAGAAACCCTATTTGTGAGCAATTGAGATTATGTGAGCTACATTGAAGGAGTTATTTAGAAAAGGGTCTAAGACATATATATTGATAAATTTGACCAAATTTGAAGTCAAGAAGATTGAAATTGGTGCAACCCATTTCTTACCCAAAATAGCCTAAATTCCTCAAATTGACCTTGCATGGGTTAGACTAAGTTGAATTAATGTTGGATGGTTTATTTAGAGTAGGGGCTTGGTCATAATCCTTATAGAAAGCCTTAGAAGCTTTTGGGGGGAGTTTGAGAAGCCTTTGATTCATTTGAAATCGAATGAAAAAGATTGGAGCCAAAACACTTGGAGTAGAATTGTCCACATCACCATGTACTTTTATGTTCTTAATTTCAAGGATTTTGGGGGAATTTTGTGTGAGCCTTGCAAGGGTTTCTTGGTTGATTTTTGAAGCCTTTCTAAGCATGAAGAAGAGTTTTAACAAGAAGCACACAAGATCCAAACAAACCATGGAGCCAAGATTTGAAATTTGAAGCAAAGGTTGACCAAAAGTCAATAACAGCTAGTTTTTCAATGGTGTTGATTGACTTCGTTTTTGAAGATGAAGGGCAGAGATTATAAGTTGATTGAGGACTGAGATTGAAGATTAACAAGATCCAATGGCCAAGATTCAATGGAGACAAATGAAAAGGAAAGTCCTGCTTCATTTCATACTTGGAAAGCTAATGTGCAAAAATTTCCTAGAGAGCTTTTATTCTTGAATCTATAATCTTTGAGTGATCTTCCCTTAATATTTTGATCATCATCTGTTGAGATTATTGTCATAATCTTCCTCTCATCAACCTCAAGCAAAGACACACTTTGAAGCCAAAATCATTAAGGTATTTCTTTGAGTGCTATTGAGCAACTTTTCACAAAGCTACTCCCTTAACCTATGATGAATTGTATGCCAATTAAGATGATTTATGTGATTCTCATGGTATATTGCTTAAAAAGTGCAAACAACTTAAGAAATAAAATATTAGACTTATGAAAATTGATGAAATACATGTTAGTGAACTTGAGGAGTTGAATGCCAAGTAATGTTGCTATATGTGCTAAAAATGATGATATGATACTTGAGCATGATGTTTTGATTGATGAGAATAAGTGTTTAAAAGGAAAATTTCTTATGCTTGATGAGAATGCTTGTATGGCTGAAAATTCTAATGTGAATATGTATGATTATCATCATCTTAAAGATAGGGTGCTTGAGTTAGAAGAAGAATTGGTTACATGGGATGAACATGAGTGTGTAATGCTTTCCAATACTACTTCCTTGCAACATGAGTTTGATATGATAAAAGAAAAGAATAGATTTCTAGAAACTCAATTGTCTAAATTTGCCATGAGTTCCTTGAAATTGGATGAAATGTTGGCCTCTCAAAGGCATTATTTAGATAGGAGTGCACTTGGTTATGATGTTATGACTCTTGATGGTTCTTAATGTGAAAATGAAGAATCGTTAATCTTGTAAGACCTAAAGGAGAATTGACCAAAGCTCCGAGTTCCATGCAAGGCTCGGCCAAGGCTTCAAAAGCCAAGGCCAAAGGTGCCCACCCCTTGGGTGGTGCATCTTCATCTAGGGCCATACACCCTAGAGTGAGAAAAGTGAGTTTGAAAAAGTGTTGGGTGCCAAAGTGCTTGAAATATGATGACAAAATTGATTATGCAAGTGTTGTGCTCAAATTAAATGTCTATGCTATTGTATATAACCCTTAAGTCCAAAGTTTGGATGCCTAAGGTCTTTTGAATTCACATGGTTAGGTATGCTTCAAGTCTTCATCCAATCCATGTCAATGGTACTTGGATAGTGGATGCTCAAGGCGCATGAGTGGAGATCGAACCTTATTTACTTCATTCAAGGGAAAGAAGAATGGTGGTTATGTCACTTTTGGAGACAATTCCAAGGGAAAGATTCTAGGCATAGGATCGGTTGGTAAGGGTTCCTTTTCTCTAAATGATTGTCTTTTGGTTGAAAGGTTGCAATTTAATTTGCTTAGCATTAGTCAATTAGCGGATAGAGGATTTTATTCTCATTTTAAGAAAGGTAAATGCTGTATTGTAGATGAGCATCATAATATCATTACATCCGGTGTTAGAATAGGTCATATGCATATGTATGCACTTGACTTGAATATGATGAATGATAATATGACATGTTTGATTGCTTCTAATGATGTTGTGTTGCATTGGCATATAAGATGGGTCATGTAGGTGTTTCTACTTTGAGAAAGCTTAGTTCAAAAGAATTAGTTAGAGGCTTACCCAAGTTGAAATTTGATGATTCAATTATATGTGAACATTGCATTAGAGGTAAACAAATTAAGGAGTCTTTTAAATAAAAAAAATGTTGTTTCTACTTCTAGGCCACTTCAACTATTGCATATTGATTTGTTTTGTCCTAGTAGGATAAAAAGTCTAGGTGGCTAGTATTATACATGTGTTATTGTTGATGATTATTCAAGATTTACTTGGTGTTTGTTTTTAACTCATAAAAGTGATGCATTACATGAGTTTTTAAGTCTTTCATTAAAAGAGTGCAAAATGAGCATGAATTGCATGTTTCCAAAATTAGGAGTGATCATGGAGGTGAATTTGAAAACTATGGATTTGATGCCTTATGTGACTCTTATGGTATTACACATAATTTTAGTGCACCTAAAACACCACAAGGAAATGGAGTTGTTGAAAGGCAAAATATGACACTACAAGAGTTAGGTAGAAACATGATACTTGAATATGCCTTATGTATCAACCAGCATAAAAAACAAAGTCACCACCAATTGAATTAAAGTGCAATTGGTCACTGAAAATACTTACGAACCAGAAATAAGGGTACGAGAGTCGATTGAGTGTGGGGAAGATATTAGGTATCCCACAACTCCTGTTTTAAACAGTTACCGAATTAATTAGTTGGTTCTCTTAATAAAAACTTGTTCTTTGCAATATATGATTATTTTGAAATAAAAGGATCTATTTAGAAAATGCTACTTATGATAGTTTTTTTTTATAAAAGATTTCAAAAAAAAATTAATGTAAGATTAAATACTATATCATTTTATGGTAAATTTGATTTTAAGACATACCAACTTATGGTATGGAAAAATGTATTTTATTTTAAAAATTGAAATATATTTGAAAAAAAATTGAATTTAAATTCAACATACCAACTTATGGTATGGAAAAGTGAATTTTAGATTTAATTTTAATAATGCAAATTTATGTTTTTATTGATTTAGAGACTTGAATGGTACAAAGTTATAATCCTGAATTACCCTTAAGTTATAACAATCTCCAAGAATATCAACTTATAATAATTTTTTGATTTCTAAATCGCTACCCTATGACAACGAATGGATTTATAAATACCCACTTATGATATTTGAGTATAATTTAAGAACATCAACTATTGACATCTCTAAAATCTAAACTAAACTAGTATAACTCATAATTCAAATAAAAACCAACTCATGATCTTTTAAAATTAAAATAATGCACATTTAAACTAACCCTACATATACACCCTTATAATAAAACTCAAATAATAAAATGTCTAAATTATACACGTCATTCGAACAAGTCAATTACCCTATTTGAAGGGCCAAATATATATATAAATATCAAAAGATATAACAACAATATAATCACAACTAAATTTCACATTATTCGGTCTGAAATAAATTTTCAATACATTAGAACTGCATAATAAAAAATTCAACAAACAAATAAATGAGATTATAATTTAATCTGTCAAAAAAATATAATATTGTCCAAAATTTATGAAAATGTAATCGCTGACTTTTAGATAAAAGAAAAATAATTGGAGTCATTTAATCAAATGTAATACGTGCATTAATTCGAAACATGCTTTTAGTAGCTATTAGATTAAATTTCAAAAATACAAACTTATGGCAGTAAATTATTTCCAAAAATATTAATTTATGATACTTAAGTATTTCTAAGCCTACCAACTTATAACAGCTTTTGGATTTGATTCACTAAAAGTTTATTATCCATTTATTATATATACATACACGCACACACACATATCTTTATGTAACATCATACAAATATATAATAATATAATATATTTGTAACATCACACCTATATAACATATATATAACAATAAACGTAATATGCAAACAAATAATCCTAAAATCGCTTTGTAAGAAAGAACTATAAACGTAAAAATTAAATAAAGCAAAAAATAATAAATAAAATAAAAATAATAAATAAAAGCAAAAACAATATCAAACATTAAAAACTTCTGAGCTTGATAACCACAGGTGGCAGAGCACACCGTTTGTGGCGTCGTCGAAGATTAAAGAATAAAAAGTAAAATAAGAATAAAAAGAACATAAAAGAACTTAAACAATAAAGGCGGTAGAACCAACCATATAAGATATTATTGAAGTATTAAAACTTCTGGGTTTGATAACCACAGGTGGCAGAGCCAACCATTTTTGGCGCCATCGAAGATTAAAAGAATAAAAAGTAAAATAACAACATAAGAACAAAAAATAACTTAAACAATAAAGGAGGGAGAACCAATCATATAAGATATTATTAAAAAAAACTGTAAGTATTAATATATATTTCTACGAATGATATATATACCTGTAGACTGAATCTAATATTTTCTCCCTTTCCTTTCCTTTTCTCCTTCTTCTCTTCTCCTCTTTCCTTTCTCTTTTTTTCCTTTCTTTTCTCTCTTTTTCCTCACGTCTCTCTTTTTCTTCACGTCTCTCTCTTTCTTTCTTTCTTTTTCTTTTTTCTCTCCACTTGACTCTCTGCTTCTCTCTCCTCCTCTTTCTCTCTTTCTCTTTTTTTTTCTTCCTTTTGGCCACTTGCCTTTTTATAGAAAAAATATGAAGTCATGGGTCCTTTATTTTTGTATGACCCGTGACTTCTCAACAAATCAAAGTGTCCAATAATAGAAAATTAGTATTATATGCCTGACATGAATTTTTTTTTAAAGAAAATACCAACTTATGGTATGAGCACATAGTCTTAAAAATACCAACTTATGACATGTAATTAAATTTAATCCTACAAACACCAAATGATGGTATTTTTTGGAGTTAACTTTGATCCCTGAATTCCATAATTCAAGAAATTGAATCTCACGCCCCTCTCCCAGATAGGTGCGAATGAGCATCCACAAATCCCAGAGGCATGACCGGCAGGGAACACCTCTGTTCTCCGAACCGAATTTAAACCAAATGGCTACCCTAACCACTATGAATCATCAGAAAACTCCAAATCAATCCACACACATATATATATATATAAATCCCAACTGAAATCCCGACATACTGTGACATATAAACCAGAGTGTACAGCGGAAAATCCAAAACATCAAAGAAACAGAAAGTAGATACTAAACAGACAAACATCCCCACAACAGCTACCCATCACGTCTCACGCATCCCTACGCTGATCATCCACTCCGGCTATCTCACCTAAAAAATATGTGAATGAAAGGGATGAGCCACAAAGCTCAGTAGGAATATGGAGAAACATCGATAATCAGAGTAAACAAAATATATAACTCGAGATGTAAAAATGGAAATACAGAAACTCAAATAGTGATACTCTCCAGTACCATCGAACTCCAATAGATCAGAGATAAGAAAACCTGTAAGATATATAAAATATAAAGGAAATCATAAAGTGATACTAATAGGATATAAAATCTCCGAGAAAATCGATCCATCATAAACGTCATCACAATCCTCAATCTGTAGGGTAGATACCGAGTAGGCTCCACTACTACTATCCTCAAGAACAACTCTCAAATCAGTACTCAATTATAATCCAACTCAAATCCATATAACATCAGTAAATCCTCCCCTGGACCCACCCTGATCCCCACAAGGTGTCTCCCAGTCTAGGTACACCTCAGACTGGATGAGGATCGAGCCTATATAGGTACTCAATAGCATCGCCTACATCGAAGAGCGTCCCCTAGGATGTACCCCACCTCAATCCGGTCTCCATATACGTACTCGATCAGAACCACCAATAAATCATCCAGTAGGCTCGGTCGCCTGACATGGGTCCCACACACTACAAATCATCCATCAATGATCTCGTAGCATCATCACAGAAAATCACCAGAATACGGTCATATCCGGACTTTCCAAAATACCGTACAAACAAAAGGTGCGCCTCCGAGTGTGGGCCCCACAGAAGACATAGTGCACGAGAGGGCAGCTAGTCGTACAAACACCATCAATAATAGCATGATAAAATACTACAGTTGCGATTGCCGAAATAAAATAGATAAGAATACAAACAGAGAAATTCCCAACCTCCTGAAAATTCCACACAAATAGACGAGTAGGAGTACGTCGAATACAGAACCCCCGGAACCCCAAATAAGAAATAAGGCAGAATCCCTACCTGAAATGCCGAATGAGGCTAATCTGTAATACGTCCTCGACTCACTGAAATTCGAACCCCAAAATGCCCTGATCAGTCTCCTGCACCGAAATACGAATACGTATACCCGATACAATTAAAATACAGAAAAATCATCTTAAAAGTCAAACTAGGTCAAAAAGTGAACTTGGGTCAAACCCGGTCAACAGTGGTACAACCACTGCCGTCGCCGGAATAGTATATTTCGGCGACGTTAACCGGCAAACTACACATAAAATTGAAGCTCTCAAAAAAATACAATTCAATGGTACCTGTCTCGTTCCAAAACACCACCGGAATCGACCGGGATGGCTCCTAGAAGTCGCTGCAAAATCAAACTTTGGCCGCCTGATTCCGCCATCTGTGGTGCTCTAATGACGACGATTCTAGTTGGGTTTTCTTCCTCTCTCTACAAGCTTTGTTTTGACACCTCACATGCCTCAATCGGTGGAGAAATCACCAAAACCCATTTCAACCACCTCTCTCCTCTCTCTCTCGCGTGCTGCTGGAACCTATGTCTAATAATGAAGATTATGATATGTATGGTAAATATATGCAATCGGGCAGCTCTAATAATCAAGAAAATAGGCTTCAAGTGAATGACAAGCACAAGAATCCTAAAGAGCTTATCATTGGAGACTTCTCAAAAGGCATTCAAACAAGATCAAGATTGAATTCGACAGTCAACTCTCATCCTTTAAATCTTTATGCTATGATATCTATGATAGAACCTAAGAATGTAAAAAAAGCTTTAATTGATGAAGATTGAATTTTTGCTATGCAAGAAGAACTTGAATAATTTGAAAAAAGCAAGGTTTGGACACTTGTTCCAAAACCTAGAGACCGCACCATTATAGGAACCAAATGGGTGTTTAGAAATAAGATGAATGAGAATGGTGAAGTGACAAGGAATAAGGCTAGGCTAGTAGCTCAAGGTTATTGTCAAAAAGAGGGTATAGATTATGAAGAAACCTTTGCGCCGGTTGCAAGGTTGGTGGCCATTAGACTTTTATTAGCTTTTGCATGTTGTAAGGGTTTTAAACTTTTTCAAATGGATGTTAAGAGTGCCTTCTTGAATGGTGTGATAAATGAGGAAGTGTATGTTAAACAACCTCTGGGTTTTGAATCTAAAGAATACCCTAATCATGTTTATAAATTAGACAAGACATTGTATGGCTTAAAGAAAGCACCTAGGTCATGGTATGAGAGACTTAGTAAATTCCTGTTAGAAAATGGTTTTTCTTGTGGTAGTATTGATAATACTTTGTTTACTAAATGCAAAGATGATGACTTGTTGATTGTGCAAATATATTTGGATGACATTATATTTGGTGCTACTTTGGAATCAATGTATGATGAATTTTCTATGTGCATGAAAAGTGAATTTGAAATATCTATGATGGGTGAGTTGACATATTTTCTAGGATTGCAAATTAGACAAACCTCACATGACATTCACATAAGTCAAACTAAATACACTTATGACTTGCTTAAAAGGTTTGTAATGGACTTGTCTAAATGATGTTCTACACCAATGGGGGTGACATCTAAATTAGAAGCCGACCGTAAAAGCAAAGAAGTGGATCAAAAGATGTATAGGTCTATGATTGAAAATTTACTTTATTTGACCGCATCTAGACCGGATATCATGTTTAGTGTGTGTATGTGTGCTAGATATCAATTTAATCCTAAAGAATCACACTTAACGTCTATTAGGAGGATATTAAGATGTTTGAAAGATACACCAACCTTAATAGAAAATCCTCATTTGACTTGCATGATTTTAGTGATGCCGATTATGGAGGTTGTAGAATCAATAGGAAAAGTACAAGTGGTACATGTCAATACCTAGGGAATATGCTTATATCTTGGTTTTCAAAGTAACAAACTTGTGTTGCCCTAAGTACAACTTAAGCCGAATACATGACCATAAGTAGTTGTGTTGCACAAATTCTATGGATTAAACAACAATTGATTCATTTTAATATTTCATTTCATAACACACTTATTCAATGTGGCAACATTAGTTTAATCCATTTATCTAAGAATCCGGTTCATCATGGAAAGGCCAAACACATTAAGATTATACATCATTTTATAAGAGATCATGTAGCTAAAGGAAACATTGTGCTTGAACATGTAGAAGGAGAACACAATATTGCAGATTTGTTTACAAAACCATTAGCTAAGGATAGGTTTATAAAATTAAGAGATGCATTAGGCTTGATTGATGCACCTTGAATGCATGGTCTTTACTTGATTTCATGTGACACATCTCAATTGGTTATATATACTTATTTGAATGAGATGCACATGTCTAGGGGGAGTTCCCAAATAAACTCTTATGTGTTTGATGTGATTCGATGCTTAAATGATGATTCATGACTGCTTCCATCTTATTGGTATTCTTTACTAGCATATATGAGCTTGAAAACATATTTGATATTTAATTGGTATTTTGAATGATTTTCAAGATATGCATTCAATGTTTTTACATGGCTTAGGAAGCATTAGTTGATGCACTTCATTAAGTTAAACCATTCATTGTTTTTGAAGTTGCATAACCCCTATTTTCTCACCTTTTTGAGTTCTTACAAAAAGGGGGAGAGATAATTGATGAAAAAGTGCATATGATTTGCTTAAAAATGCATATTAGTTGCAAAACTTAAGGGGGGAGTGAGCTTGCCATGTTAACGGAAAGTAGGAAGTTTAAAGTGAGGGTGAGCATCATAAGATTTTGAAAATATTACAAATTATCTCAAATTTCGTTTGATTTCAAAATGGAGATATAATTTTGTCACTTTATGCATGATATTTGGGATCCAAATTCAATTGGTATCAAATAGCCCTTTTTCACATCATGTAGTTTTGTAATAATCAAAAAGGGAGAGATTGTTGGACCATATGTCCTACATTTGTGTTTTGATGCAAAAATACATATTGGACTATTTGATTGTGCTTAACTTTGGACGAATTTGGATAAATCATGAAATATATTTATGTACTAATTTAAGCTTCATTATATATCTTTGAAATCATGTTTGATCATATTTGATATAAATTTGATGATTTTGGACTTGTTCATTTTTTGCATTACAAAAATTGTCCAAACATCACACTGGGCACACGTTGGTTGAATTATCATAACTTATTCATATGACCTCTGATTGACTTGATTCTTATTTTGAAAATTATTTAAGACACTCTGAGATTTTTCATTGTAGAATATTTTCAGGTCAATTTGAAGTCTATCATGTTTAATTTGTCAGTTGAAATTAATTCACTAGTGTAGTTGTGAAACTAGCCTAGTTGAGATTTGCATGATCAAATTGAATGACCAAACGATCTCAATTATAATTTTTATGCACATTCTTATATGGATAAATTGATTTATCATGTGCTTACTTGAATTTTATTGAGCTTATATCATATTGGTTAACCCAAGTGCAAGCATTGAAGCTCTTTGAGCTTACAAGCAAAATTGAAGTGATCTATCACTCATTTCTTTGTAGGTACAAATCATACACCTATTTCAAACATTAATTGAAGATATGAAATGGTCATGTAGCATTGAGGTTTTATTGTTTAGGCTTAAAGTGCCCTAGAACCCGAAATCCCCTAGGAAACCCCATTTGGGAGCAATTGAAATTATGTGAGCTACATTGAAGGAGTTATTTAGAAAAGGGTCTAAGATATATGCATTGATAAAGTTGACCAAATTGGATTCAAGAAGACTTAAATTGGTGCAACCCATTTCTTACCCAAAATACCCTAAATTCCTCAAATTGACCTTCAATGGGTTAGACTAAGTTGAATTAATGTTGGATAATTTATTTAGAGTAGGAGCTCAGTCATAATCCTTCTAGAAAGACTTGGGAGATTTTGGAGGGAGTTTCAGAAACCTCGGATCCATTTGAAATCAAATGAAAAAGATTGAAGCCAAAACACTTGGAGGAGAATTGTCCACATCACCATGTACTTTTATGTTCTTAATTTCAAGTATTTTGGAGGGAATTTCGTGTGAGCCTTGCAAGGGTTTTTTTGTTGATTGTTGAAGCATTTCTCAGCATGAAGAAGAGTTTTAACAAGAAGCACAAAAGATTCAAACCAACCTTGCAGCCAAGATTTGAAATTTGAAGCAAAAGTTGACCAAAAGTCAATAACAGCTAGTTTTTCAATGGTGTTGATTGACTTCATTTTTGAAGATGAAGGGCAGAGATTATAAGTTGATTGAGGGCTGAGATTATTGTCATGATCTTCCTCTCATCAACCTCAAGCTAAGACACACTTTCAAGCCAAAATCATTAAGGTATTTCTTTGAGTGTTGTTGAGCTACTTTCCACAAAGCTTCTCCTAAACTTATTTCCATCTTTGTGAGACTTTGTGTGAACCTTTGGTTGAGTGAAAGCCACGAATTTGAGCCAAATTTATATCCCACCCATGAGCTTTACATTGAGAGATTAAGTGTTCCTCATCCAAATAGCTTTAAGCTAATCTTGAGAGAACCAAAAAACCAAATCACTTGTAAAAGTCCCTTTTAAGGGCATTACCTTTGAGAGGTGTGTGAAATTTTACGGTTAGCTTCAAACCTTGGGGGTGTACAAGTTTGGCGTGTTCTTGGAAATCCTAAGTTTGTGGCAAACTTGCAAAACCACTTATATCATTTAGCGGATTTGGAAATCCTAAGCTTGAGGACTCAGGTAGTGGATATAGGTGTGAGCACCGAACCACTATATATCCTTGTGCACTCTATTCTTGATTTCCTTTATTTTTTGGTGTTATTAGTGATTTTTGTGCCTTATAAATTGATATTAGGGTGTTGCTTGCTGCCATTGCTTATTGGGATATTGCTTGTGGTTGAACAACTTGTGATTAGTGGATTCTAGGTATACTTTTGATAGTTAATTGTCTGGAATAGCAATCTGTCTGTGCACTATTTATATAGCTAGACTTTGATTTTAGATCTGAATTTTTGATATAGTATTCATTAAGGTGTTGTGATTTCGCATATCAATTTTTGTTTCATTCCAACTTGAATTGCTAGGTCAAATATTATTTACTTGGTTGGTTGGCAGATTTGTACTCTAGACACTGTTTTGATCATTTTTGAGTTTTTGGATAGTGGTTTTGTATTTGGGTTTTATACTTATTTTTTGGTGACACAATTCACACCCCCTCTTGTGTTAGCCTAGTGATTTCAATTTCATGGCATACATGACATGCACATTAATTTAAATGTTTTACAAACCAGGTATTACTGCTACAAGGGGTGTGTACTAAAAAGAGAAAGGTTTATGAGTACTGTTGAATGAAAATAAAAATAAAACAAAAATGAATAAATGATGCAGATGTTGACTGGAATGTGCTCTATGGTAGGGCATTAGATAGAAATCCCGACCGGTTGCTCTTTAGTAGTTTTATCTAGGTTAAGGGCCCAAGTACTGGAAAAATAATTTAAACGGTTGACTGTTCTATAATGATGATGTTCACATGCATTCGCGCATAAGTATTACTTGCTGGGTCTTGGCTCACTATGTTCCGTAATGCAGGAAATGTTGTTTCTACAAAATATGCTTATAAGCTATTGATGGTGATGTCGTGGATCCACAGTGAGGATGCTCATGTAACAAAAGTAGCAAATTGATTACCTGGATAAATGATTGTGTAATTTATGTTATGCGTGGTAGGTAAAATCTTTGGAGTTCTTTAGGTAAGCAATTATCCACAAAATTAGATAAAGGGACATTTATTGTAGGTTTTAGTTCGATTGTGACTGTAGGGATGTGAAAGTGGTAAGACTATATGCTATTCGGTATGATTAATAATATATTATTAATTGAGGTTGTTTAATTAATCATCATGTTGTTCGTTTAATATAAATTATATTCAGGTATGAATTGTTAGAAGTTATATTTATGTGTAATAATTGGGCTCAAGGTGTAGACAATTGGGATAGTAGGAGTAGCGTTACTGGTCTACAAACTCGTAAAATAGGGTTTCATGGGTCGGGGCATTACATTGGTACTAACTTAGAAGGAACTAAGTTCAGAATGTACGTAGCTGTTTCTAAAGCATATCCCAAGAAAAGATTAGGCAATTCCAAAGAACTCATAATCAATCTCACCATTTCCATAAGAGTCCTATTCCTTCTTTTAGCCACACCATTTTGTTGTGGTGTGTTAGGTGCATTGAACTAGGAAGATATCCCTTCTACATTCAAGTATTCCATAAACTCTCCTGAGAGGTGTTCACCACCATGATCGGATCATAGTGTTTTGATACTTTTTCCTAAATATTTCTCTATAACTGCCTTATAACTTTTAAACATCTCAAAAGTCTTAGACTTACGATGCATTAGGTAAATGTATCCATACCTTGAGTAGTCGTATATAAAAGTAACGAAATACTCATAACCTACTCTCTCGCTCGGATAGTCATTGGACCACACATCTGAATGTACCAACTCCAAACATTCTTTAGCTCTATGCCCCTTGGCCGAAAATGGCCTCTTGGTCATTTTACCCTCCAAACATGATTCGCAGACTAGAAGGTCTCCAACTTCTAATGAACTCAAAGGTCCATCTCATACCAGTCTACAAATCCTATTTAGATTAATATGACCTAAGCGTAAATGCCAAAGATAGGTTTGATTCAATTTTGAAGGTTCTTTTCACTTAGATGGTAAAATTGTTGAGTTATTCAATTCATTATATTTAGTAGAACATGGAATTATAATATAAAGATTATCTACTAAAGTACCAGAACAAATAAAATGTTATTGTTCCTGATAACTACTGAGTTATCAAACTTAAAACAATATCCATTCTTAGCCAAAGAAGTAACTGAAATTAAATTTCGTCTCATAGTTGGTACGTAAAGACAATCACTCAAAATTAAAGTCCTATCACTACTAAAACTCAAATGAAAAACGCCTACAACTACTACTTCTAGTCTCGTCGCATCTCCCAAAAGAATGTAACGCTCCTCCTCATTTGGTTGTCTAGTTTTCTGGAATCCTTGCAACAAATTGCAAACATGATTAGTGGCTCTCGTGTCTACACACCAGGTTCTGGTAGACACAACCACTAATTGTGTTTCAACAACAATTGATAGGAGGTTACCTTGTTTATTCTTGCTTAGCCAAGTTTGACATTGTTTCTTTCTTCCAATGTCCCTTCTGACCACACTGAAAACACTTACTTTTGGCTTTTTCACTCCGCCTTGAATACCCTTTGAGTCAACTGATTTCTCCTTCTTCTTCGAAGTCTTGTTCTTCTTCTTACCTTTCAGTTTAGAAGATTAGCCTTTCTCAATAAGATTGACCTTAGCTTACTTAGGTCGTAATGCCTCTGCTCCTTTGAGCTCATTGAGAAGTTCCTAGAACGTACAAACCTTCTTGTTCATGTTATAGTTCAGTAAAAAATTCTCATAGATTTCTGGAAGAGATTGAAGGATGATATCGACCTGGCTTTTGCAATCAATATCAGCACCAAGGACCTCGAGCTCATCCAAAAGACTCATCATCTTAAGAATGTGCTCCCTTACATTGGTTCCTTCAGACATTTGGGTGTTCAAGAGTGTTTTCATTGCAGATTGCCTTGCGGCTCTGCCTTGATCACCAAACATCTCCTTCAAGCTATAGATGATGTCATAGGCACTTGTCATAGTCTCGTGTTGCTATTGCAACGCATCTGACATTGATGCTAACATGTAGCATCGTGCCATCTTATTAGCCTTTTTCCACTTCTTGTGAGCAGCAATTTGCTCATTAGTGGCACCCTCTGCAAGCAATTCAGGACATAGTTCAGTCAACACATATTTGTACTCTTCAGCAGTAAGCACAATATCCAAATTCCTTTTCCAATTGACATAGTTTGTTTCATCCAACTTATGGTCTTTTAGAATAGCAGATAGAGGATTGAAAGACATTTTCAAATCTAAAAAATGACATATAAAGAAAATTAATTATAAGGCATACTTGATTCGAATTATTTATAAATTGCACCCATAAACAATTACAAAAATAATTCATCGACAATCAAAACACTAAAGTATGAAATTTTCTATCTCGATGGGAGAATAAATTTCATACAATTTAGTTTACATTAAATTTTATTATCTAGACAAACGCCATGTCAAATAAAATTTAATTAGTCTTTTCTTTGGTCCTATAAATAATGGTATTGATTTCGATGGGAAATTTTTCCATAATTTATAGCTAAGTGTATAAACATCACGCGATCACAATCTTACAATTTTCATAAAAATGATTCTGATGGGAAACAATTTGATAATAAATTGTTACTTATTGTGACTATCAAGAAAATTAATAATTTGAGATATCTTTAATTAAAAATTTCTGATATGGAGGAAGGTCGAGCCAACACATATTTTTAATTATATCTCTATTAAATTTCTTACAAATAATTAAAACTTTAAAAATATTCCCGTGATTTCAAAATTACTGGAATAGAGATATCTTACAAATGTCTTGACAGAAAATTACATATTTTAATATCACCGCCCAAAACTATTATTTTTTCCAAGTAGTGAAAACCGTTATCACAACATATATTGGTTATTCGATTTAGTGATTTAACAAATCTAGCAATCAGATCGTACCCATATTAGAGGGGGCTTTCCATAAAAATGGCGCGCAATTAAATAACCTCAATCTACGACATAACTTTCTAGACATTGCATTGTTTTTATCACAAAAAGAATTCTTAAATGCATGTGTCGGAATTACATGGTTTGGATCTAAAAATAATCTCAACGTTTAAAACGGATTTTCCAAAATAATATCATAGTTACATTTAATATCCCATCTTTCCAATTTTAATTTCACATATTTTTATTTTGAACCAATGATGGAGACCATAGGTTATTTATAACATTCTCCGACTTAATATTTTAAAATAAGGTGTTTTCTATTTTATTTTCCATGTTTAGATAATATCCTATAATGTAGGAATCCGAATCTAACATGGCAACAAATTAGATAACATCCTAATCAATTAGGAATCCGAATCTAACATGGCAACAAATTAGATAACATCCTAATCAATTAGGAATCCTAATCTAACATGTCAACCAATTACATAATATCCTAATTAATTAGGAATCCTAATCTAACATGACATTCAATTACAATCATACATGCAATTAAAATAGGAGACTTATTAAAATAGGAAACATTCAATCAAGAGTTCTAACTATCATGGTCTTCTATCAAGCACAAAATTCTACTTGAACAGGATTCCCCGCTGGAGTTGGACATATTCTTGAACCTGGATTGCCCAAATTGCCCTACTGCCTGAATTGCCCGAGTTGCCTAGCTGACCAGACCCGAGTTGCCTAGTCTGACCAGGCTGCCGTAGCTGCCCTGATCAGCTGACAGAACTTCCTAGCTGCCCAGATTCGATCGTTCATCCGTTTCGCTCAAATTTTGATCCATCGCTCTTCACTTGATTTTACAAAAAAATCCTAGCCTCGGTCAAACTGGAGTTCACAATCTAAATTTTGATTTACATAAATTCCTACTCCTTAATTCAGAGTGAACAATTCTAAAACCAAATCAAAAAATAACTAGACCATAATAGCTAGAATTTCAATATGCAAAAACAAGTTAGCCACAACACAGAAATAATCCTAGTTCATACAAAAACCATAATTAACAAGTTTTTGGGTTTTGTTTTAAAATCGATTGCAGATCTATGACCGGCCCCCCAATACCAATTGTTGAATAATACGCACTCGAGTAATAGATAGAAAACAGCTTTCAGAAATTCCTTGCTAATTATTGTTAACATGCATAATCTATGATAGATCTAATTTTTTGAAGATTACGTACCTATAGATCTCTCTAGATTGATCTCTAAAAATCTATATCGAATGATAGAGTCAGCCGGATTGATTCAAAGCTCTATCCCGCTAATCTTCCACCGTATGAACCAATTCCCAAACTTGGATTTCAAGAGTGTGGACTACCTACACCAACAACCTGAAAATCAGAAATAAAACTGTGGAGAAAATTAGAGAGTCGATTCCAACTGGTGTCTCAACCTTAGGAAACAAAACACACTAGTGTGTGTTTATATAATGGTCAGCCAACCTACGGTTTCCTAACCCTAGGTGGCCGGCCCACACTCCTCTCCAATTACGGAACTCCAACCCAGTTAGGTTTTGTCACGCCCCTCTCCCAGATAGGTGCAGATGAGTACCCATGAATCCCAGAGACGTGACCGGCAGGGAACTCCTCCGTTCCCCGAACCGGATTTAAACTAAATATCTACCCAAACACTACATAAGTAGTCTCACATATATATGTCTCCAAAATAACTACAAAATCCCAAATACTGCCAATAAAATGTAATATGCAAACCAGAGTCTACAGCGGAAAACCCAATAGATACGGAATACCGTCATAGATACGAAACAAATACTACAGACAACCAAAACATTCCCACACCAGCTACATCACATCTCACGCATCCCTGCGCTGATCCTCCACTCCGGCTATCTCACCTGAAAAGCATGAGAATGAAAGAGATGAGCCACAAAGCTCAGTAGGGATATGGAAACAACATCGATATCAGAGTAAACAGAATATACGATAAAGATATGATAATGGAAATGAACAGGAACTCAAATAGTGATACACTCCCGTACCACCGAACTCCAGTAAATCAGAGATAAGTAAGAAAATCCGAAAGGTATATAAGTATATAAAGGAAACCATACAATGATACCATAATAGAGTAAAGAAACTCCGAACCCGTCATAAATATCAACAATCAATCAATCTGTAGGGTAGACACCGAGTAGGCTCCACCACTACCATCCTCAAATACAACTCTCAAATCAATACTCAAACATAATCCAACTCAAATCCATATCAACTCAAATCCATACCAACTCAAATCCACATAACACCAGAAAATCCTCCCCTGGACCCACCCTGATCCCCGCAAGGTGTCTCCCAGTCCAGGTACTCCCCAGATTGGATGAGGATCGAGCCTATATAGGTAATCGATAGCATCGCCTAGATCGAAGAGCGTCCCCCAGGATGTACCCCACCTCAATTCGGTCTCCAGGTACGTACCCGATCAAAAACCATCGATAAATCATCTAGTAGGCTGGGTCGCCCACAAAAGGATAAGTGGGCCCCACAAAAGGATAAGTGGGCCCCATAAGAGCATAGATGGCCCCACCAGGATAGTGGTCCCCACAAGAGACCCGATACACAAAAGTGTCATCAGTCGTACACATACCTCCAAACAAACAACATATAACCATAACAAGCTGCAATTGCGGAAATAAATCAAATAAGAGTAGAAACAGAGAAATTCCCAACCTCCGGGAATTTCACACCAATAGACAAATAGGAGTCCGTCAAATACAGAACCCCCGGAACCCCAAATAAGAAGTAGGGCAGAATCCCTACCTGAAATGTCCGAAATCCATGGTACATCCGAAATCCCAATCCAAAATCCTCAAATCAACCTCCTGCATCAAAATACGGATACGTATAAACGGCAGTCAAAATATGGAAAAGTCAACTAAAAGTCAATCAAAAGTCAACCAGAAGTCAATTAGGTCAAAAGTCAAATCCGGTCAAAGTCAACTCAGGTCAAACCCGGTCAACTCGGGTAAAAGTCAACCCGATCAACTCGGGTCACTGGTGAACAGTGTCACCGCCACTGCCGTCGCCGGAGCCGACGATTCCGGCGACTTTTTCCGGCAAACCATATATCAAATTAAAGCTCTTAAGACGAATAATCCATTAGTACCTGTCTCGTTCCAAAACTCCATCGGAATCAACCAGGATCGCTCTTTGAAGTCACCGGAAAACCGAAACTCCGTCGCCCGATTCCGCCGCCTGTGGTGGTCCGATGACGACGATTTTGGTTGGGTTTTGTTCCTCTCTCCACAAGCTTCGTTTCGACACCTCACTTGCCCCAATCGGACCACAAACACAAAAAAACCCATTTCAAATTCCATTTTCTCTCTCCCCCTCGCGTGTACTGGAGAAGAAGAAGCAAAATCTGGTTTTTTACCAGATTTTCCAAGTGTAATGCCTATTTTGCCCTTGGTTTACCTAAACTTCCAAAATTCGTAACAAATCCAATTCAACTCCGATTTATGTGATTCTTGCGCCAATATTTTTCTAAAAATATGTAGTATTTATTAAAAATATCAAATTTAAAAAATTATTATATTTTTTAAAAATTTTGGGTTCGGGATATTACAGGTTTCCTGATTCACTTATGTTTGGGCTTACATGGGCTACAGTGGGGACCAACAAGGAAAAATAAATCATGGGCTTCCTACAGATTTAATTATTAGCCCAAACTCATGAGCATAATTAAAATTCATAAACTATAATATATTCTACCAAAATATTATAGTTGCACTCCCCGTTTGATCTCAAATTAAATCGGAGCCTTTCGTTATAATCGTTCATTAAAATCCTCACATTAAGTTACAGATACCTGTCGATTAAATATGCCTCTGACATATCATATTTAATTGACATCTTTAAATACTACTCGAGCTTATCGCTTAACTTATTTGAATGTGTCGGATTAATTAAAATCCACCTGTAGGGTTTGACACAATCTCAAAACCTATAAGCATTCTCAAGAGGGTATCATCAATCCATAATTGGACCTAAATTTTATTAACAAATTATTTTTCATCGTACATTTAATGCAGTAATCTAATTCACTCGATTTATGTTGGCTTGTACAAAAAGACCTCGCCATTTGGTAAATCGAAGTCTCATACATTAAATGCACATGTATCAATAATCTTTAATAAATTAAGATTATGAACGATGTCATAACGTGAGTGTGAGTGTACAATTTTCCAAGTAGTCAGACTGAGAAAATTGACTCACACGCAGTCCTGATCAATACACTTCAAGTGTACTAGTCTAGTAAGTTCATGCTTTACCACTTTCCATAACCAAGATAGGCATACTGAAATATTATATTACAGCCCTGCCAATGGTTTATCCAATTCCGTCTAAGCTGTGATCGTTTACTTATATTCAATAGGAACTTATGATTTGATCTTCTGTGTGCAAGTTAAAACTCTACACACGAATTCATATACCTTAGAGAATAAAAGACGCTCATTCTAACATGTCATTTTTCATAAATAAAGTGCTAAACATATTTTATTTCAAATAAATAAATCGAGTTTGAATATTACATAAAATAATGGATTTTAACATACTATCTCTATCACAACTCAGGTTAGTTCTAGTGCGATCCTTATCATTTTAAGAACTTGAATACCTTATCATTTTTCCCTTTTTTGTTCCTTTGCATGGTCTATATAATTGCTATAAATATTTGCTCATTTTTTTCCCCACATAATTTTAGGTAAACATTATATGCGGAAGTTGCACAAATGGTTGGTGCAAAGGTTTGCCAACTCTTCAGTTCTGACTTTGTTGGAAAGTTGAGTTAGTTAATCAAAGTTCTTGAAGCCTCATGCCAATCTTCATATCCTCATATTAAACTAAAACCAATGATATTATCTTTGTCTTATTTTTCATAGATGAACTTGGGTGCATATGTAGCGTGACTTATGAGTCCACTTGTAACTTAGCATCTTTATCATAGTTTTTTTCAAACGGAAACTTAGTTCGTTGATTTCTATATTTTATCACTTACTAAAGTAGTTTAAACTTTAATTTTTTAATTGATGGACTGGCTCCTTCACTCACTAAAGGCCTTATTTTTTTTCCCTACAATTGTGTTGGAGATATATAATCATGGTCAGGTTTATCAATTGTGACATTAGACAGTATAATAAATATTTTGTCTTGTGATAAGACAGTATTATTATGAAATTAGACACCTAAACACCATATGATGGGGCATTTCTTTTTTATAGTGTCACTCCTCCCCTTTTTAATACTTGGAACCAATTAACGCAGGTTAAAAAAGAATTGGATGATAAGCAGAAGAAACTCGGTTCGAAACCCACTAAAAGAGGTATGGTTGTGACATCTGACAGGACTATGGTTTAGGATAATTTAAACTTTAGTTTATAATTAAACTCTGGGAACAGTATGGCTGAAAGATGAACTTTGGGATGCTGTGCCTTATTCAGTTGGGAATGTGTTTCCTGTGGCTTCTTTTTAAATTCAGCGGATGTCAATTTCTTCTTAAGATGATATTGATGTTTATTTTGCTTTGTTGCCTTTTTAATGTGGATTTCTGACAATGGAAGTGATTGTTTAGACTTTTTTTTTCCTTTATTGTTGTTTATTTAGGGGTATTATGTTCAGCAGGTAATTCTTTCAATTGCACAGAGACTAGAACCCCGGTCCGAGCTACCGATCGTTGGTCTTTCAATATGTATTTTCTTCTACCGCTCAAAAATTTGTTTCTCGATGATGCTCTCTCCGCTGATTTGTTTCATGTGTTTTGTCAGCTCAGGCTTTGACTTTGCCTTGCCTGCTCTTTTGGCGAGGGTTAGTTGTTGGATTTGCATGTTAGCCAATTAGAGAGTTGTTTTTTTATACACGGTTGCACTTGATTGTTTTCCTTTTATGTCTCCTCGAATTTATGTCATTGTTATGTTCTCAGCTGATATAAGATCAAGCTCTATCCTTCTCGCTCCTCCTTTTCCACTGCAAAACTATAGTTTCAAAAAACGTTTTGAGTTATTTTCCCATTTTGAAATTCCCCTTGGTACTGCTCTTCTATCATCTTCCTGATATTATTCAAGTGTTCTGTATTATATGTTACTTTTGGATTAAATATTGTTTAAAGACATCTTTCTCTTTGTAGAATTTTTATGCTCCGTGAAAACTGACAAGAGACATTATTCCACTATTGATATCTTCATTGCCATTTTGTGTCCTGCTTTTACATTTTCCCATTTTATTTATATTAGTTCATGCAATCTAAATTCCTACTCTATGAAGGTATGCTACGTTGTTTCATGGTTTTTAATTGATGCTCCCTATGCCTACAAACGAATCTTTCAAACGAATCCCTGTTTGTCATCTTGGATATTACACACTTATGGCCTTAGATGTTTCACACTCATGCTTCAAGGCCACGAAGCCTAACATAGAGGAAACTCAGGAGCAAACCCGTGAAATCAGGACCACTATATTCAAAGACTGTCAAGAATCTTGATTTTTTTTAACCACCAACAACAGAAGTTTCATATTGTTGCAACCGGTTTTGCGAAATAAAATTTTAAAATAGAGTCGCCATCAATTGTAATAGGTGCAATTGGTCACCATTAAAATATTTTGGTCTGCGAAAATCCAGAAAAATGGTAAGTGAGTTTGTTACGTATGGGGAAGGTGTAAGGCACCCCACAACGTCTGTTTTTAAAAAATAGTTGTCAATTTAATTTTTATTATCCCATTAAATGATTAAGAAAATCAAACATGACATTTTAACAAAAATATATACATGACGCATGATAATTATTTACAAGATATAAAAGTTATATTAAGAGTCTAATATTGAAGTTCATGGGACCCTTCCATCCAATGGTCAAGTTTTCATGAAACATTCTCACCTCAAAAATTTTTCTGATGGTGCATCCAATGCATTCCCCAAATTAATTTCATCATCGGTTAAGGCTTTCGATATAATTTTTATACACAATATGAATACTTAAAAAAAATCCTCTTCATCCAATGGATAAGAATTTCATAAGATTTTCTTGTCAAGAATCATTTTGGGATAGCATCCAATGCTATCTAATTGGTTCCATCGTCGGATTAACCTCTAATATATTAAACAACCATAAACATGCAATGTAAACACTCATTTAATATATACACAAACCCTAAGTGTCTACATGCTTCTAGCATCCTAAAATGATGTATGCAATTTCTATTATTTTTATTTTCACTATGTACATGGTACATGGCTTTGGGTCCAACAATTTAACTAATCTAACAACCTTAATTTTCTAAACCCAACAACCCCAAATAAAACATGAAAGATAAAACCCAAATAATCAATTCCCAACTTTGCAAGCCCAAACATATTTACACTTAAACCCAGCCCACTAAATAAGAATCCAGACCTCAAAAATTTCTAAGACTCTGGCCCAAATGTTACAAAGTAATTCTCTGGCCCATATTTAACTACCTGTTCTCGGCCTATGAAACCGCAAATGATCCATTCCCTAATTTCTTAAATCTGGCCCAATATGAAGGGAGAAATTAGAAAACCCAAGATGGCCCAAATCTGATGTATCTTCTCTCAGCCCCGAATTCCTAAAAGGCCCTAATGCCCAAGTAATGTGTACTAAACGCAAATAAACACCATAAGCCCTAAAAATAATTTTAGGCTGACTTTTGTATTGCTATCCATGGTTCGATTTGCCCGGTTTTTAGACAGTGGTTAGAGGATAGTGGGTTCTTGATTTTGAACAGTTGGATTATGATTTGAAGCACCAGAGGGTCAGTTTCGCAATTTTTTTCCAAACTGATTTGTGTAGGAGTATTTCTCAAAATGAAGTTTCGGGGATGGCGACGGATGGAGGGCTATCTGTGGTTGGATTTGGCTGATTTTTGGAAAGTAGTCAGAGGATAGTGGGATCTTGGTTTTGAACGGTTGGATTATGATTTCAAGCTCTAGAAGGTCAGTTTCAAAAAAAATTTCCAAACTGATTCGTGTAGGAATATTTCTCAAAATGGAGTTTCGGGGATGGTGCCGGATGGAGGGTTATCCGTGATTCGATTTGGCTGATTTTTGGATAGTGGTCAGAGGACAGTGGGATCTTGGTTTTGAACAGTCGGATTTTCAATGTTGATTCCGATGGTGAACTTATGGTGGCAGTAACGATGGTGGTTTGTGTGGTGATGTTGTGGTTTTTAGCGTAATGGAAGAGAAGAAGATTTGTGATGGTGGCTTAAGTTGAGAGAAGAGAGGGTCATGGCTGCTGGATCCAAGAGAAGAAGAAAGATTTCTTTCCTTTTCTTGAGTGATGTTTTTCCGGTATAAAAAGAGAAGAGGTGGTGGTAGTGGTTAGGGTATGTGGAGATTAGGTGGGGGTGGGTGAATTAGTAGGTAGGAGTGGTTGGTGGGTGATAGTGATGAAGGAGTGTGTGAAGATGGTAGGTGAGGAATTGTGCCCAAAAGTATACATCCGAAAAAAATATTATCGAGTCTCCAAAAATAAAAATATTGGACCGAACTCGGACAAAAATAGGGTACTACAGCTGCCCCCTTTGTGTGACCTTTACATAGTAATGGCGCGCAAAGGAGTAGTAAACCTATTTTTTGTCCAATTTCACGAAATTGCACGGGATCAATACAGTCATTCCTGTCTTGGCTGGCTATTGGAAATGATTTTTGAAAAACGCTCGGGATCTTTAGAGCCATTCCCGGCTTGGCTAATTACTAGAAAAGATTTTTTTTAAATATGCTCGGGATCACTAAAGTCATTCCCTGCTTGGCTAATCATTGGAAATGATATTTTTGAAAATACTCGGGATCACTAGGGCCATTCCCGGCTTGGCTAATCATTAGAAATGATTTTTTTTTAAAATGCTCGGGATCAGTAGAGTCATTCCCGGCTTGGCTAATCATTGGAAAGGATATTTTTGAAAAAATGCTTGGGATCACTAGGGCCATTCCCGGCTTAGCTGATCATTAGAAATGATTTTTTGAAAAATGCTCAGGATCACTAGAGCCATTCCCGGCTTGGCTCATCATTCGAAATGATATTTTTGAAAAATGCTCAGGATCACTAGGGCAATTTCCGGCTTGGCTAATCAGTAGAAATGATTTTTTTGAAAAATGCTCGGGATCACTAGAACCATTCTCGGCTTGGCTAATCATTGGAAACGATTTTTTTGAAAAATGCTCGAGATCACTAGAGCCATTCCCAGCTTGGCTAATCATTAAAAATCATTTTTTTAAAAATGCTCGGGAGCACTAGCGTCATTCCCGGCTTGGCTAATCATTTGAAATGAATTTTTTGAAAAATGCTCGGGATCATTAGAGCCATTCCCGGCTTGGCTAATCATTGGAAAGGATATTTTTAAAACAATGCTCGGGATCACTAGGGCCATTCCCGGCTTGCCTGATCATTAGAAATGATTTTTTGAAAAATGCTCGGGATCACTAGAGCCATTCCCGGCTTGGCTAATCATCGGAAATGATATTTTGAAAAATGCTCGGGATCACTAGGGCCATTCCCGGCTTGCCTAATCATTAGACATGATTTTTTTGAAAAATGCTCGGGATCACTAGAGCCATTCCCGGCTTGGCTAATCATTGAAAATTATTTTTTTGAAAAATGCTCGGGATCACTAGAGTCATTCCTGGCTTGGCTGAAATGATGATTTTTTATTTTTATTATTATAATTTTTTTTATTTTCCTTAAACAGATGAATGCTCGAGATCACTGTAACCATTCCCTGCTTGGCTAAAACATGAGAAATAGGCTAGACTTAAGGTGAACCTAAATTAGCCTTGTGGAGGCTTGAAGTGAGGACTTCCTGACTCGGGTTGAACCCTGGTTGCGCTTCATGTTCGTGAGCACAGTTAACATGTGCTCCAATCTCTGCTGCCCTGTTTCCAACTGGTCCAACCAAACTAGTATCTTCTGTATAGCATCAGGGGGCGATGGCTCATTAGCCAATTGAAGTGATTCATGTGGTAACACAGTCAGAGGTTGTGATTTCTTTCGTCTTTTGGCAGTTGCAGTCATGTGACCAATGCTTTGACGCCATGTATTTTTATCCTTAACGGTCACTGGATATGCTAAGGAACTCATGGATAGCGGAGGGAGAATACCTTTGCTCAACAACAATCGAGTAATAAGCCTCGAAAAATATAATCTCCCAATCTTTGTAATTCGGTTCTCCACAAAACTCTTGGCTTTTACAATACAGTCCATGTACATCTCACCGATATCGAACCATGTGCCCTTATACATGTTATATAGGACACGAAGAATACTATCTGCTCGCTGTTGGCTATGACCTATGGGACAAAGGTTGGATCGGATGGCATCATCCAACAGCCACATTTTTGTTGGCAAATACGCTCGACGTGTAGCATTAACATTCCTATATCTCTTTTCTTGACATATGTCATCAATCATCTCCTTTCTCGATGCAAAGATGGGCGGTTTGAAGTTCGTGGTGATATCGTAAGCAGGAGGATATCCTACACAGAAGCAAATGTCAGCCGTGGTGAACCGAACTCTGATACCTTCCACATCCACCTAATAAACAGATCGCGGTCCGTTCGTCGAACTGGGCGGAAACTCTTGAAGAGTTTCATAAAAGATCGAATTATCCGAGGATATACAGGGATATCACCTTCAGGATCTGGATAGATCAAAAATAGCATGGAATGGTCTTGAAGGTAATGCAAGGCCCAACGAGTGTCAGCCTCTCTTAGGATAGCTGGATCAATCCGTCTTTCAGGGACGATCTCTGCTTTAGCAAACAATGCAATTGCTTGTGAACGGGGTGACAGAGTGTCATCCATTAAATTAGATGAAAGATGGATGAGGATTTTAACGTGATGATGGTGAGATGTAGTGCAAGAAGAGGTGGAACAATGAACGAAAATCACTGAAAGTGAGTAATGTTGGGTTTCAATGACTCATACACAGCGGAAATAAAAATTTTCATTGAAACCTTCCAGAGAATCCATGTGAAAGGGCATAAATCGGTGTTAAAGAATTTACCTCTTGAAGTTCAGAAATCAACCTATCGCTTGGCTTGACAGATCCGAATCAATTCGCACTATCCAAACGAACAGCGCGCCTCTATGGTATCCACACGAACAAGTCAAAGATCTCCCTCTTCACGTTGAGAAGGGCTCCAAGCTGTTTTCTCTCAACTCTCTTGAAGTGCGGCATACCAAGTGTTGTTACGCCACTAGGGTTACTCTAACCCTATATATATCGTGAGCCAAGTAAAACGAAAAGCCCATATCCCCTTGAAGAAAGAAGCCCACGTTTTGGACACTTGACCATGTTCAATGAATCCAATTAATTGAACCAGTCATGGACCCTACATAAAGCCCTAAGCCCAAACGTAATTGTTATTCTCTAATAACGTAATCTTTGCTTATTCTATGTGTGCGACCCTATAGGTTCTCATCACGTTGGCAGTGAAACTAAAATCATATTCTAGCATCACAAACAATGAGAGGTATCTAGCAACACATCATTGTTACCCAAGTAACGGAAATGTCAATGATTCGACATAACCTTTATTTATGACCAATTTTGCATGCAGTCCCTTTATCCTTCATATCTTGATTAACACCGAGGTATGGAGTGTGTCATCCTCGTATAGGTTAATCTATGCGTTTCTTGATTCCGAGCAGACTATAATAAACAAACGAGATCAATATCACATATTGACTCATTTGAGCACGGCCATGCATTTCTCAGTCTCACCCAATCAAGGGGCCCACAGATATTACTCCTGTTATATAGGAGGGACAAATTCCATCTATGTCACTCACATCCCTCCACATGATTCATGATACACCCAATCACTGACTTTATAGCCAACCCTTTTACAGGTGACGTTAGACAGTATCAAAATATATAATTCCTCATGTCGGGAACCGTAGTGATTTTAGGTCAGAGGATAACATACATTATCGTCACTATGAGAATAGCTTATGACATTCATATAACAATCCATGTAGTATTCTCATATTGGGTCTGTCCAGTACTTCTGTTCTTTAACAAATACCCATGTATTGATTTGATATCTCATATCCATGACCCGTAAGATTTGGTCATCAATCAACCTACACACTAGTCTCAATGTATTAATGTTATCCCAATTAACAATAATACTCGACTAGGGACGTTTAAGAATAGTGTTCTAAATACATCCATGAGGATCTCACGTTCAAGTCACACACTTGAAGTCCCATGGCATCGAACCAACTATTCTAGGGATATTTATCACAATCATTTATATATATATATAGTACAGATAAATAAATCATAATAAAAGAAATACCTCAATATAACACAATAAATATATGTGAGTACAATCATCTATATGATTGGCTCATAGGGCATACACCAACAAGTGAGTACACATGCCATAAAAATGACAAAAATGAAGAAATTCGTGTATGCCTGAATTGTGACAGTGATGGGGGAGAGGCATGATAGAGATGGTGAAGACGTGTGACTCAACAGTGACGAAGAATTTTTTTTTAGAAGAGACAAAACTTTTGAACGAAGGTCATGGAAGAGAAATGAGAAGAAATGTTGGAATACAGGCCTGAGCCATTATAACCTCCTGCCAAGGCAATGATTGAGAGTGACGGCTTTGTAGTTGAAACATGCAATCAATGCGGGCATACACTTGATTTGTGGGCCACTCCCAACTAGATTTGTGCGAAATAATAGTTCATGGGATCTGTGATCCACTCCCCACTTGGGCAAGACATAAAATATTTGGAAAAAGAGATGCATACCTGATTCATGAAGATTGATTAAATTTGTACTGTTTGAACAAACATGTCAAATGATAAGCAACATGCGACGATGATGCATGCATTGACATATATTGCTCAATCATGAATACATCACTTGGAACAAATGCAGTACTCTCATGTTTTTTCATTTTTCCATCTCTTTCTCTCTCTCTCTCTCTCCCTTCTTCCTTTTTTTTTGTTGTTGTTGTTGACCAATTTTCTTCAAAACTCATATGTGCCCACATTTCTTAATTAAAACTTTTTCCATTTTTATGTTTCGGATCATTCCTCTACTAATAATACATATCTCAACCACGGGGTTTTTTCCCTTCCCTTTTTCAGTGTAGGACACCAACATCTATTAATGTCCTGACAAAAAGTAATATTCAAATGCACTTATCACTTTTTCTGTCAAAACTTTGTCAATGATGAATTTAACAATACGACTATTCATGTCAAATGGAAAACTTCTTGGAAATGAATGAGATGTGAAAATGAACGAGCAAAGTCAAACAAATGAATACTTCGATAAAATTTAATCAAAAATGATGAGTGACGGTAGGAAGCTTATTTTGGCAGAGAAGAGGTGATGTCAAAAAAATAAGAAATAGACTGAGCTTTTCCAAGATAAAAATTGAGACAATTCAAAGATTACACCAAACCTGCCCCAGTTTTGGTCTGCCCCCAATTAACAATGATTAAATCCAATTTGCATCAGATTATATCTGAACCCTTCATTTCTGGCAACAAACTTCTTCTTTTGATGTAATGATCGCACCAAAAACTGCCCCAGTTTTGGTGCGTGTATATGAAGCCAATTATGCACCTTCACCAATATCACCACAAATCAAATTGATCACCAATCATGACACTATCCAAAGTCCAACAAGTCCATGTCTGAACTATTCTTCTAAACTCCCAATCTGAATTGAATACATCTTTTCTCCTCTCTATTTTTCTTCTTTCCTTTTCATTTTTCTTCATTGTTTGTTTTTTTGTCCGTTTTTTTTGTTTTTGTCCCTAATTTTTGCCTAGAGCACCCTTTCAGGTTTTCACTCTAGCAGGATTTTTTTTATCATAATTATGCAAATGCCTCTATTGAAGATTATACGAAGTAAATCAAAGACATTAACTCAATTTATTCATCAGAAACTAGCTTTCCAAAAAGATAAACAACACAACGTCTGCAATGTTCAACAATTACTGAAATGATAGAAAATAAAAATTCCCTAACTAAAATCCCGTGTCTTCATGATTTTCAGAAGGATAACAATTCTGTTGTTGGGCTTGTGTAGTGGAAAACTGCATGGTATGCCTTCCAAAGTCATTGGATGAACAATAAGGCATGTGAGTCATGACATCATGGTTGCCCGCAATATATGCCATTAATAGATCAATAGTTTTGGACAAGTGATCCAGATGTGCCTCAATTTGCGTTAACCTTTCAACTACGTCAATGGCTTCGAATGATTGAGAATGATGAACAATAGGGGATTCAGCCACAGTAGGAGTCTCTACAATATCATCATCTTTATATCTTCCGAGATGCAGTTGGAAAAATTGAGGCCACATGCCTAGGCAGTGTGCGCCTAGGCGTGTGCGAAAGTGCTCCCAAAACAGCGCCTAGAACAATGTATTCAATCCAGAACTTAAGGCCACTCCGCCTAGGCACAATTTCAAGTGCCTAGGCACTTCTTGAACTGTTAAGAGCCTTTACGCGACCAGAAATGTTATTTTTCTTGGTGAAGCTTGATCCTAGAGTGAGAGAGAGCGATGATTCTAGAGAGAGAAAGGGTTTCTAGCAAGGATTCGACCTAATTCTTGAGGATTCATGATTATTGGAGTGCTATATTGAAGATTCAAGCTAGGTTTAAAGATTTTGGTAAGTTTTTTCAAGTTTTAAAATTCTAGGTTTTCTTTCGATCTATCATGATTCCTTAAGAGTTAAATTTTAGGGTTTATATATGATGTTTCTAGGGTTGTTTATGGTAGTTTTGTTTGTTTGATTCGTTGTTTTAGATTGAGGACTGATTGGGTTGAGTTTGAAGGATTTTGGAGGAATTTCTAGAGAGAGAAGGTGAGTAATTTTGAAATTCTTGATTCAATTGATGTTTAAATGAGTTATTGATCATATATTGATATGTGAATGGGTTCGATTTCTCCATATTGATAGGTTTAGGAAATCGGAACCCTAGGAACGTAATTGTTGAATTTTTGGTAAATTGCTCGACACGAGGTATGGGATTCTTGACCTTGACCTATTCTTTTCGATATTTTTCTTTGTTGTATAAAATGTGGTTCGTATCCTCATTGGTCTTTACATTTGTGTTCTTGCCTTATTGTGCCTAAGGAAGAACGAGCCTAGGATTTTCATGGTATTCCTTAAATGTAGATTGCATTGCCTAAAGAAGTGTTCAATAATCTATTGGGCATGTTGTGAATCTTCCGAGTATGGGATCGGGATACCATAGGTTATATGGAAGTCACATGGGAGGATGACTGTATGCCATGGCTTTGGCACAAGTCTCATGAATCCATGTGAGGCAACACACTTGAGGTGTGGGTGTGACGGAAATCACACAACCGGGTAAACCCTTCGTGGTTGCAGTATGAATGATGATTGCACTCTCATTCATGGATGGTGGAAAACCATGGTATACATTTGTGGTTTGGTCAATCCATAGTCACGGACTAGTGGATTGATAAATGTGTTTGGCCTTGAAGGGAATACCCGAATGTTATGTTGTGAAATGTGACACGTGCATAATAGACTACATATTGTTGCATTATCTTATCTTGACATCCTCTTAATTGTTATTATTACTCTTTACCCCTACTGAGCTTCTAGCTCACTCCTTTACTTTCTATCTCTCTACAGGTGAGACTGCTATGAGTGCCGGTGATGCGGGTCAGTAGAGACGATGTTGTGGCATGGATGACACTTGGAGTAAGAATTAGGTTGAGTTGGTAAACTTGAACCGTTTTGTCTACACGCTTGATGTATTTGAATACATATGTCATGTAGACTATGTGACACCATTTTGGTGTGGATTATGGACTGTTAAAAGGAAATCCTTGAAATTGGATATTCTATACCGGGTTGGAACCTTGGGTTTAATCGTTATTGTATTGAATGCATTTGCTATTTAAGTATTGAGAACAGTTTGTGCATGCTGCTAGATGGCCTGAGGCCTATTAGGATGAGTTCGCATGCTGATAGAGGCCGGAGGCTCTACTAGGTGTGATGTGATTGTGTGTTATATGTTGCGTTTATTTCTAGGTGGGCATTCCCCAATTTACGGGGAGATGCTCCCGGATTTTTGATTGAGGTATTGACCTAGTTGAGGAATCTAGGGTTGGAAATCTTGGATATTAATCACATTGACAACCCAGAAAGGTGCGATAAGCACTATGTGACGCTTCCGGAAACGGGGCGTTACAATTTGGTATCAAAGCGAGGTTTGATTAAGGATCTGTGTATGGGTCCGGTATGTTAATGGGGTGAGTTATTAAATCTTCAAGCCATGCCATGAGCTCTACTATTTTGGTATGTTTTCTTTTCCCTTGTAAATCCTCGATTGAGCTTTTGTTTAATAGTATCATCTGTTTGTCATATAGATGAATACACGTAGGACTGTGAGATCTACACCTGCTGATGAGATCGCTAGGGATGAGGGTGGACAAGTTACCACTCGGAAAGGGCGGGGCAGGGGCCGTAGCGTTGGGGCGACGCGTGCTCCTTGGCGAGTGACGAGTACTCAGGAATTTGTGCCCGAGGAAGCTACTAAGAGGACCCCAGAGGTTCCACAGGGACATGTAGGAGGGACCGAAGGACCGATGGTGAACCTCAAAACGACAATGGCAGTACCACAGATGACATTGCAGGAACTGACAGGAGTTCTGATGAACCTAGTCCAAGTGGTTCAGTCACAAGTTGTTAGAGCTCCAGAGGTTCGCGTAGAGGAACCTACACCTACGCCTCCTCCTACATTAGGGGTGAGCGCTGAGGTGGAGGCATACCCGAGGCAAAGCAGGGGTGTCTTTGAGGTGGATCAGCTGAGGAGAACTACTCCTCCTACATTCTCCGGAGATGGAGAGGGGACAGAAGCTAAAGAATGGTTGAAACAGATGCGTGTCAAACTTGATACGTTGGAAATACCCGATAGTAGGAGGGTGAGATTGGTGTACTTCTACCTTAGTGGGATGGCACATGAGTGGTGGAGTGCATTAGAGGAGAGAAATAATGACCTCACATAGGCATCATTTGAAGACTTATTCATGCAGAAGTTTGTGTCGAGGCCTTATCAGAGTGAGAGGGCCAAGAAATTTCTAGAATTGATACAGACATGGGAGATGACAGTGGCGCAGTACACCAAGCAATTTGATATGCTATATTGGTTTGGGAATCAATTTGCTCCAACCGATGAGAGTAAAGCTGTGAGATATCGTTGTGGATTACGTCCAAGGCTTGGTAGAATGGTATTGGCTACTAGGGTGCAAAAGTATGCTGAGACAGTGGAAATGGCACTAGAGTTTTAACAGAGTGAGAGGGAAGAAGTTTAGAGGAGTTTACTAGCTTCCGGGAGTAACAGTGGTGGTGGAGGAAATAGTAACGAAAGGCAGAGGACTGACTCCCACCAGCAAAAGGGAGATCAGAGTAAGAATGCAAAGCCACACTAGGGCAAGGTGACTTGCGACAAGTGTGGAAAGGAGGGGCACAAACAGAATCAGTGTAGATCTACTAGGATCAAGTGCTTTGGGTGTGGGAAGATTG
The DNA here is from genome assembly GCA_963580455.1 of Euonymus europaeus. Classification (NCBI taxonomy): domain Eukaryota; kingdom Viridiplantae; phylum Streptophyta; class Magnoliopsida; order Celastrales; family Celastraceae; genus Euonymus; species Euonymus europaeus. Next base: position 16,701,286 of record OY756968.1, on the reverse strand, counting down.
GCCACAAGAAGAGTGAGTGCACGCAGAGTAGTAGAGGAGCACAACAGTCTCAGGCCCCGGGATTGCCAGCTCCAACATCGGCTCCAACTCGCCCATCTACTGTTCCATCTGGGGGGAGGGGGCGCGGTGGCTCTAGGTAGCACAGCAGACTCCACAGCCACAGTTGACGACTACTCAGACAAGGATGTTTGCTATGGTACACCAGGAGGCTCTAGAACATCCGAACTTCATTGGAGGTACTTTTCTAGTTTCAAATTGTTTAGCACGAGTGTTGTTTGATTCGGGGGCAACCGCATCATTCATCACTAGTAATTTTGCGCTATCACTTGGCTTGGAAATTTTGCCAATATGTCGGATGTTTACGGTGGCTTCTCCGATGGGATACTTTACTCTGTTGGAGGGGATAGCTTATGGTTGTGAGTGTAGATTTGGAGAACTGATCTTGAAAGTCGACTTTTATGTTATGTACTTCAAGGAGTTCGATGTGATCATTGGAGTTGATTGGTTGACAAAATACCATGGATTACTAGATTTTTGGGAGAGAAAGATCACACTTAGGATACCCGAGGGTGGAGTGATACAATTGAAGGGATCCAAGGTGATTCCTTGTCCACATTTCTTGGAAAATCGTTCATACCAAGATTGTGGGATGGCGAGTCTAGTGACTTCGGCCCCTAAGGGTGATTTCATTACACGGATCCGAGTGGTGGAAGAATATATGGATGTATTTTCGGAAGAATTACTGGGATTACCTCCAAAGAGGGAGATTGATTTTGCAATTGAGTTACATCCGAACGTGAAGCCAATTTCAATTCCTCCGTATCGGATGGCTCCAGCATAGTTGAAAGAGTTGATGACACAATTAGAGGAATTGCAAGACTTGGGGTTTATAAGGCCGAGTGTGTCCCCATGGGGAGCGCCGGTGTTATTTGTGAAAAAGAAAGATGGGTCGTTACAAATGTCTATAGACTATCGGCGGTTGAATAAGGTTACAGTGAAGAACAAGTATCCTTTGCCAAGGATTAATGATTTATTTGATCAATTGAGAGGTACGAAGCATTTCTCAAAGATTGATTTGAGATCGGGATATCATCAGTTGAGGATAAAGGATGAGCATATCCAGAAGACAGCTTTCAGGACTCGGTATGGACATTATGAGTTTTTGGTCATGCCGTTTCGGTTAACCAATGCCCCAGCAGTGTTTATGGATTTAATGCAACGGGTCTTTAAACTGTTTTTGGATAGGTTCGTGGTGGCGTTCATCGATGACATTCTGATTTATTCCAAGATGGAGGAGGAACATGAGGAACACTTGACAGTGGTTCTGCAGACATTAAGGGAGAATCAATTGTATGCCAAATTGAGCAAATGTAAATTTTGGGCTAAGGAAGTAAAATTTCTAGGGCATGTCATCACTCAAGAAGGCATTGTGGTTTACTACTCCAAGGTTGAGTCAGTTCTGAATTGGGTAAAACCGTAAAATGTACTGAGATTCGAATTTTTCTAGGGTTAGCAGGCTACTCTCGAAGGTTCATTTCAGACTTTTCGAGAGTGGCTGCACCTATGACACAGTTGACTAAGAAGGGTACATCATTTGTATGGACAGATGAGTGTGAAGAGGCATTCAAGGAGTTGAAGAGGAGGTTAACAACACCTCCAGTATTAATTGTACCAGAGAGAGATGTAGGATACCAGGTGTATTGTGATGCATCTGGAGTGGGATTGGGATGTGTGTTGATGCAAGGTGGAAAAGTTATGGAATATAGCTCTAGACTGTTGAAGCCACATGAGAGAAATTATCCAGTTCATGATCTAGAACTAGCAGCTGTTGTGTTTGCTCTGAAGCAATGGAGGTATTATTTATACGGGGAACGGTTTGAACTATATTCAGACCACAAGAGCCTCAAGTATCTATTCACCCAAAAGGAGTTGAATTTGCGACAAAGGCGGTGGATGGAGTACTTGGAGGACTTTGACTTCAATTTGCAATACCATCCCGGTAAAGCAAATATGGTGGCAGATGCGTTGAGTCGAAAGCTCGGAGTGACTAGTTTGTTTTTACATGAATGGGGGATTGTTGAGATAATTAACCACTTTGGTTTGGACTTGATGAGTGAGGGAGAGAAAGTTTTCTTGAGTAACATGACCTCGAGACCACAAATGGTCTAAAAGGTTATGGATGCTCAGAACGGTGATCCAACATTTGATATAGTGGATGAGAGTTCCGGATGGATTCGTGGAAGCGATGGGGGAGTGAGATATGTGGGGAGATTGGTGGTTCCTAATGATGAGGAACTACGACAGGAGATCCTAAAAGAGGCGCACCATTCGTGGTTTGCCATGCACCCGAGAGGTACAAAAATGTACCAAGACTTGAAACAAAATTTTTGGTGGAAAGGCATGAAGGCCGATGTAGCTAGATATGTGGCAAAGTGCTTGACTTGCCAGCAGGTGAAGAGAGAACATCAGAAACTAGCAGGGTTGCTTCAACCCCTACCGGTGGCACAATGGAAGTGGGAGAGGATCACTATGGATTTCGTGATAGGACTTCCGATGAGTCAAAAACGATTTGACACGGTGTGGGTGATTGTGGACCGATTGACCAAGTCGGCACATTTCCTACCAATGAACAAGACAGATTTATTGGAATACTTGGGCAACTACTATATGAGGGAGATTGTGAAATTGCATGGGGTTCCAATATCTATAGTGTCGGAAGCTTTGGGGACGAAGTTAGATTTTAGTACTGATTATCATCCTCAAAGTGATGGACAAAGTGAGAGAACCATAAAGATTTTAGAGGATATGCTTAGAGCATGCGTAGTAGACTTCGGAAAGAAATGGGATCGATACATATATTTGGCGGAGTTCGTGTATAACAACTCATTCCAAAGCAGTATCGGTATGGCACCTTTTGAGGTACTCTATGGGAGACCTTGCAGATCTCCATTGTGTTGGGCGGAGGTTGGAGAAAAAGTGATTTCGGGACCGGAGTTGGTCAAAGAGGCTCAAGAAAGAGTTGAGGAGATCAAAAGGTGGCTCACTACCGCACAGAGTCGCCATAAATCTTATGCCAATAACTGGAGAAGACGTTGGAATTTGCTGTGGGGGACAAAGTGTTTCTCAAAGTTAGTCCAAGACGCGGTGTGCAAAGGTATAGTAAACAGGGGAAGTTGGCACCTAGGTTTGTGGGCCATTTGAGATTCTAGAGATGGTGGGGCTGGTAGCATATCAGTTAGCTCTACCACCTAAGCTAGAAATAGTTCATAATGTGTTTCATGTCTCCATACTTCGGAAATACGAGCCGGATCCATCACATGTGTTGATTGGACCACACTGGAAGTTGAGGAAGATGGGAGTTACACTCTTCAACCGGTGAAGATTCTTGACCGACAGAAAAAAGTCACAAGGTCGAGTGTGATTCCATTAGTAAAAGTGATGTGGATGTATCACGGACTTGAATAAGCAACTTTGGAGTTGGAATCCAGAATGAATGAGAAGTACCCGGACTTGCTCGAAGATTCAGGTGCATATGTAGTTAAATTTTGGGATGAAATTTCAATATGGGGGGAAGGATATGAAACCCCGACCCAAAAATTTAGGTTTGAGATAAATTACTGATGATCCATGAGGTACGGAATCAAGAAAAATAGTTTTTGAGCTACGTTCGTTAAATGGTTCATAACTTTTAGCACAAATGTCCGTTTTGGGCCCATAATATATCAAATCGAAGCTAAGACCGAGACGAAGTTTGAAAAATTGACGTCACATGTCTAGGACATAGCCTAGGCAGTGTTCGCCTAGGCCTGTGCAAAAGTGCGCCCAAAATAGCGCCCAAAATAGCGTATTCAGTCCAGAACTTAAGCCCACTCCGCCTAGGCGCAATTTCGAGTGCCTAGGAACTTCCTGAGATAGAGAGCGATGATTCTAGAGAGAGAAAGGGTTTCTAGCAGGATTCGACCTAATTCTCGAGGATTCATGATTATCGGAGTGCTATATTGAAGATTCAAGCTAGGTTTGAAGATTTTGGTAAATTTTTCCAAGTTTTGAAATTTTAGGTTTTCTTTTGATCTATCATGATTCGTTAAGAGTTAAGATTTGGGGTTTATATATGATGTTTCTAGGGTTGTTTATGGTAGTTTTGTTTGTTTGATTCGTTGTTTTAGATTGAGGATTGATTGGGTTGAGTTTGAAGGATTTTTGAGGAATTTCTAGAGAGAGAAGGTGAGTAATTTCGAAATTCTTGATTCAATTGATGTTTAAATGAGTTGTTGATCATATATTGATATGTGAATGAGTTCGATTTCGCCATATTGATAGGTTTGCGAAATCGGAACCCTAGGAATGTAATTGTTGGTTTTTTGGTAAATTGCTCGACATGAGGTAGGGGATTCTTGACCCATTATTTTCGATATTTTTGTTTGTTGTATAAAATGTGGTTCATATCCTCATTGGTATTTACATTTGTGTTCTTGCCTTATTGTGCCTAAGGAAGAACGAGCCTAGGATTTTCATGGTATTCCTTAAATGTATATCGCATTGCCTAAAGAAATGTTCAATCATCTATTGGGCATGTTGTGAATCTTGTCATATATCATTGGTAGTTATGAATTTATAGGATGATATATGAATATATACATTGGCATGGCATGAGCATAATTACATTAGCGCTTGCATGGGACTTCCGAGTATGGGCTCGGAATACCATAGGTTATATGGAAGTCACATGGGAGGATGACTGTGTGCCATGGCTTTGGCACAAGTCACATGAATCCATGTTAGGCAACACACTTGAGGTGTGAGTGTGATGGAAATCACACAACCGGGTAAACCCTTCGTGATTGTGGTATGAATGATGATTGCACTCTCATTCATGGATGGTGGAAAACCATGGTATACATTTGAGGTTTGGTCAATCCATAGTCACGGACTAGTGGATTGATGAATGTTGTGAAATGTGACACGTGCATAATAGACTACATATTGTTGCATTATCCTATCTTGACATCCGCTTAATTGTTATTATTACTCTTTACCCCTACTGAGCTTCTAGCTCACTCCTTTACTTTCTATCTCCCCACAGGTGAGACTAGTACGAGTGCCGGTGATGCGGGTTAGTAGAGACGACGTTGTGGCATGGATGACACTTGGAGTAAAAATTAGGCTGGGTTGGTAGACTTGAACCGTTTTGTGTACACACTTGATGTATTTGAATACATATGCCATGTAGACTATGTGACACCATTTTGACACCATTTTGGTGTGGATTATGGACGGTTAGAAGGAAATCCATGAAATTGGATCTTCTAAACCGTGTTGGAACCTTGGCTTTAATCGTTATTGTATTGAATGCATTTGCTATTTAAGTATTGAGAACAGTTTGTGCATGCTGCTAGATGGCCTGAGGCCTGTTAGGATGAGTTTGCATGCTGATAGAGGTCGGAGGCCCTACTAGGTGTGATGTGATTGTGTGTTATATGTTGCGTTTGTTTCTAGGTAGGCAATCCCTGATTTATGAGGAGATGCTGCCGGATTTTTGATTGAGGTATTGACCTAGTTGAGGAATCTATGGTTGGAAATCTTGGATATTAATCACATTGACAACCGGGAAGGTGCGGTAAGCACCATGTGACGCTTCCGGAAACGGGGCATTACAGCTTGGCATGAGGTTCGCCCAGATAAATCGCATCCAAGTCCTGCTATATTTTGTCATAGCAGATGTGGGAAATGAGACTTCCACCCCATTAAATTTCTTCCAGGCAGCTCCTGACTTACACAACGTACAAATCACTTCATCCATAATAGTATCAAACTCCAGCAAGGCCGAGAAATCGTCATTGACGATGTCTGGAAGATTGTAGACAACATTGATGGTTTTGCTATCAAATGGGACCATCATACGCCGAACATATACATTTTGATACCGTACAACTACATTTGCATAAAATTCCCTTACCACTGGGACAACTGCAGGTTTTGGTTGTGCAACAAAATCCTCCCAACCCCGCCCAACAATAATTTTTGCAATTGCAGGCTCTACTGTTAAAGAAGTTTGCAAACCTCTCTCGGGAATAATTTTCCTCCCCTTATTGATTCTCAATATTTCTTAACCGCTTCGTGACAGATAAAGCGATTTAGATCAGTCATTTGAGGGGATTGCTCGAATGGTCTTTTGGTAGCCAGAGAGATGAGCTAACTAAGGTGGTTCAAAATCAACCTGTGAAGTGGAAAAGATAACGAATGATTTCAAACAAGGAGTTTTAGTGGTGTAAGAAAAAGAAAAAATTTGGCAGATGGCCTGCTAGTAAAACTGAGTTTATGGTGAAGAGGTGACTCAAAGAGGAAGAAGACGAAGTTGGCCAACAGATAGAAACAACATTAAAGAAGGGTTTGAATAAAATGTCATGAAAGAGAGAGGAGAGGAAAATTCAGGATACACAGTTGAGTATATGGAAGAGATTACAAAGAAATGTTACCCAAGGTGGCAAGAGAGACAAAAATCATTAAAGAGAAGTTGAATAATTGGCCAGAGAAGGAGGCAATGTGAGAAGATTGGAATGCACGCCTGAATTAGCGATAGAGATGGTGAGTGATTGTGAAATATCTCACTTTGCAACCAAAAGATCCACAGACAAGAAAATCACTCATTTAAGACAGAAATTGTCCTCACATGGTCAACATCGTAACCTGCACATATCTGCTCCTCAACCATGCCCATTATTGATGGTATCAATTCAAATTATTTCAGACACATTAAAACCGTCGGTCTTAATCTCACAGTCAATGCACACTATCCTCACCATTGCCACCATTATCAATCAACACGTGGCCACATAACAAAAGTAATTATTGCACTCTCCACTTGTATGGGAGCCACATGTTTCTTTTGAATTTCTTTCATATTCTATTTATTTGGTTTCCCTGTCATTTTCTGAGTCATTTGACCAATATTCTCCTCCCTCACTATCCATGAGGATTCAAATCTAACATCCCTATCGGGGTGGCAAAAATCTCCTGATGATATCTCAAATTCATTCCCAGTGTCAGAGAAGGATTCAACATTATTTATTGAGTGCACCCAAAAACTGTTTCATTAGGTTCATCTTTTTCATTATCGTCAATTTCAATCTTGGTGAATAGAATGATAGAATGTGTGAGATTTGGAAATTGTGGAAAAATGAAAGAGAATGATTTTGAGAATTTTGAACGAAGAGCTTTATTCATGGTGATCTTATAGAAAAGATGAAATGATGCAACATGCAACAGCCATATTAAAACTTCATCAAAGACAATTTAAAGACATGCTCATTACAAACCCAATAAGTGGTCATGAGTTAGACCACAAATGGTTGTGCATTTAGAGATTACTCATTGAGGCCATTGATAAGATACTGGAAATTTTCAAACTGATCCAGTTACTAAGCTCAAAAACCAATGGGCGAGAAATGATTAGTAGTAGAGTTTTGACTTATTTATATAACAACAAGATGAAGATTAAATGTCAATGCCCCAATATTATCATTTGCCAACGATTTTTATTTTTATTTTTATTTTGTATTATTTTGTCTTCTTTTTTTTTATACCAACTTTTTTAATATACACGTGATTGTGAATTTATGTGAATTCTATGAATAGAGAAAATTTTGTACATATGATGATAATGAATGACACATATGTACATGGATAGAACCTAACTAATGTATGCAATAGAAGAAGTATATACATTGGCGTAACTTTCAATGACGTATGCAAAATAAGTACGTGAAACTTATATGTACAATCAAAACAATATATGTACGAATCAAAGCAAATCAAAACGATATATGTACAACAAAATGAGATAATATATACAACACCCTAAAGACATAAGGTTAGAAGTAGTTTCCTGTGTCCTATGACTATGGTCATTGTTGGACTCATGAAGAGGGTATAGTGCACAATGTGTGAGGACAACAGGATAAAAAAGCTCTCAAATCATAACATTTTTTTAAAAAAAATAATAAGAGCATATCAATAAAAACTAACGAAATAAAGAACCAAATATATTTAAAACAAACAAAATCAAATAATGGGATAAGAAAAATTAAATTTAGAAGGCCCAACTCACTAGTTTTTTTTAAGAGATATATATACATTTAAAAACTAGTTGTCTCCAGCAGAGTGGCAAGTTGTCGCAACTGGTTTTACGAAAGAAAATTTTAAAATAGAGTCGCCACCAATTGTAATAGGTGCAATTGATCACCATAAAAATATTTTGGTCTGCGAAAATCCAGAAAAAGGGTAAGTGGGTTTGTTACGTATGGGGAAGGTGTAAGACACCCCACAATGTCTGTTTTTAAAAAATATTTGTCAATTTAATTTTTATTATCTCATTAAATGATTAAGAAAATTAAACATGACATTTTAACAAAAATATGTACGTGAGGCATGATAATTATTTACAAGATATAAAAGTTATATTGAGAGTCTAATATTGAAGTTCATAGGACACTTCCATTCAATGGTCAAGTTTCCATGAAACATTCTCACCTCAAGAATTTTTCTGGGGTGGATCCAATGAATTCCCCAAATTAATTTCATCCTCGGTTAAGGCTTTAAATATAATTTTTATACACAATATGAATGCTTAAAAAAAATCCTCTCCATCCAATGGATAAGAATTTCATAAGATTTTATCGTCAAAAATCATTTTGGGATAGCATCCAATGCTATCTAAATGGTTCCATCGTCGGATTAACCTCTAATATATTAAACAACCATAAACATGCAATGTCAACACTCATTTAATATATACACGAATCCAAGTGTCTACATGCTTCTAGCATCCTAAAATCATGTATGCAATTTTTATTATTTTTATTTTCACTATGTACATGGTACATGGCTTTGGGTCCAACAATTTAACTAATCTAACAACCTTAATTTTCTAAACCCAACAACCCCAAATAAAACATGAAAGATAAAACCCAAATAATCAATTCCTAACTTTGCAAGCCAAACATATTTACACTTAAAGCCAGCCCACTAAATAAGAATCCAGACCTCAAAAATTTCTAAAACTCTGGCCCAAATGCTACAAAGTAATTATCTGGCCCAAATTTAACTACCTATTCCAGGCTCATGAAACAGCAAATGATCCATTCCCTAATTTCTTAAATTTGGCCCAATATGAATGGAGAAATTAGAAAGCCCAAGATGGCCCAAATCTGATGTATATTCTCTCAGGCCTGAATTCCCAAAAAGCCCTAATGCCCAAGTAATGTGTACTAAACCCAAATAAACACCATAAGCCCTAAAAACAATTTTAGGCCCATATAAAACGTTGAAACAACCAAAAACTAAGAAAATAAGAAGAAATGCTCAAAATACAGTTTTGGAAATAGTGACTTTTGGAATGCTATCCATGGTTTGATTTGGCCGGTTTTTAGACAGTGGTTAGAGAACAATGGGTTCTTGATTTTCAACGGTTGGATTATGATTTGAAGCTTCAGAGGGTCAGTTTCGAAATTGTTTTCCAAACTGATTTGTGTAGGAGTATTTCTCAAAATGGAGTTTCGGCGATGGCAACGGATGGAGTGCTATCCGTGGTTGGATTTGGCTGATTTTTGCAAAATAGTCAGAGGACAGTGGGATCTTGGTTTTGAATGGTCGGATTATGATTTAAACCTCCCTCCAGAAGGTCAGTTTCAAAATTGTTTTCCAAACTAATTTGTGTAGGAATATTTCTCAAAATGGAGTTTCGGGGATGGTGACGGATGTAGGGTATCCGTGGTTCGATTTGGCTGATTTTTGGACAGTGGTCATAGGACAGAGGGATCTAAGTTTTGAACGGTCCGATGTTCAATGTTGATTCCGATGGTGAACTTATGGTGGCAGTAAGGATGGTGGTTTGTGTGGTGATGTTGTGATTTTTAGTGTAATGGAAGAGGAGAAGATTTGTGATGGTTGCTTAAGTTGAGAGAAGAGAGGGTCATGGCTGCTGGGTCCAAGAGAAGAAGAAATATTTCTTTCGTTTTCTTGAGTGATGTTTTTCCGATATAAGATGAGAAGAGGTGGTGGTAATGGTTAGGGTAGGTGGAGATTAGGTGGGGGTGGGCGGATTAGTAGGTAGGAGTGGTTGGTGAGTGGTTGGTGGGTGATAGTGATGGAGGAGTGGGTGAAGATGGTAGGTGAGGAATTGTGCCCAAAAGTATACATCCGAAACTAATATTATCGAGTCTCCAAAAATAAAAATATTGGACAGAGCCCGGACAAAAATAGGGTACTACAAATATGATACCTGGGAAAGTCATGAGTAGGCTTTCGTTCGGTCCTTTGTCACTAATCCAGAGCCTGAATCCCTATCATCTACTGATATAATACCATAATATGAACCTATCACACAAGAGAGACAAACGTTCAAGAGGACCTTCAAAAATTCGAAGCAATAAGGAAGTCTTCAACATCAGAGGATTACTAAAGATGTTACCAGGTAGGGCTTAAAAAAAATAATAAATTGTGGTGTGGGGTGTTTTTCTTCAGAAAATTGTACTAAAAAAAAGTCGAATGGAATGAGGTTTTGTTATGATACTGTTTCCAAACCACAAAGTCCAAATCGAAAATTTCATATCATACACATCCATATCAATACATATGCATAAAAAAAAGGAATATTTGTGAGATGGTTAATTAATAAAAATGTTGCTTCTCATTGCAGAAAGTAACATACATCATTGAGCACCATAACATTCATCATCCCCATTATACCCGCTTAAGATCAAGAGTCATGGAAGAAGCAAATCAAAAGATGGAATAGATATGGGAGCGAATAGAGCAGATGGAGCATAACAGATTGGTTCAGGAGTGAGAATCTGCAAAAATGAGGAAGGCAATAGAATCTTTGATTAAATAGTTGGCAGGAAAAGGAAAGCAGTTGATGCAGGAATATGATTCTATTAAAAAGCCTTATGAAACAACCTCGAGTGTCCTAGTCATTATTCCAGAGCAGTTCCCACAAAATGGTGTCATACCCAATGGCTCTTGGGGATTACAAAATCTTCCACCGAATGAAGTTCTACTTAACCCAGCATACTAGTATGATGAAATATATCACCAAGAGCCACATCTCCCAAGTTTGGGTCTGACTATTGGGAATAAGGTAGTTGGAGAAAATAAAACTATGACACAGGAATGAGAAAAACCATTTGAGGCTGTCAAAAGGTTGGAGGGCAAGCTAAGTTTGGCGGAAGGGTTTAAAGTATCCAAAGTACTAGACCCACAGATTATTTGCTTGGTGAAAGATTTGGAGATGCCCGCAAAGTTCAAACAACCTAGTTTTCAACTCTTTGATGGAAAGAGAATGTCGTTGGATCACCTAACCATGTACTGTCGATGCATGTCTCCATATATTGAGAACGACAAGTTACTTATTCATTGTTTCCAAGACAGTCTGGATGATGCGTGCAGGAAATGCATCCAAGAAATAGTTCGACACAAAAATTAGCATGTGGAAGGATCTTGTTGAATCTTTTATGGCTAAATACAAACACAATGAAGACACAACACCTACCATATTTGACTTGCAAGGTATGGTTTTAAATGATGGAGAAGGATTTAGAGAATATGCAATAAGGTGGAAGGATTTAGCATCTCAAGTAATCCCTGCTATACCTGACAAAGAGCTCATTCGATTATTTCGAGAGACACTTCCAGATCCTTATCCCTTATTTTTTACTAGTGTGGGACAAAATGATTTGGCCTATTTGATACAAGCTGGGGTTGACTTTGAGAGAAGTTTGAAGAAAGGTAGCAAGATAATTAACTACTTATAAGCAATACAACCAGGAAAAGAGCCCAAAGTAAAGAAGCTTGAAGTGCATGTTGTCACCTCTCAAACCTCTCAACCTAACTACCCTTTGTATGCACCTTCATTATACACACCCCAACCTCCACCATATAACCCATCTCCACCTTTCTATCAAGCACCATACCGTGCCCCGTATTGTCCTCCTAACTACCAAAATCCCTATAATAATTTCCCAATCCAGAACTTCAAGCTAGCTAGACTGGTCGAACAATTTGACCCAATTCCCATGACCTATGTTGAGTGTTTTGCCTTGTTGAGAGGACAAGGGAGTGTCGCTCCAGTTCCAGGCGTACTCTACAATCCACCTTACCCCTAGTGGTATAGAAGCTGATATGACTTGTGAGTATCGTGGAAATACAACTGGTCATCCAATTAATGGCTGTCGAGATTTTAAAAGGATCGTGCAAAATATGAAAGATACTGGTTGGCTGAATTTTGAAGGGGTTCGAAGGCCCAATGTAAATAATAACCCGTTGCCAAATCATGGTGGGGAAGGTATAAACATGATTGAAGAAGTGAGAGAGCAACAGAAGGTTAAGATAAATGTCATTAAGAGAGACACGTATAGACCGATACTCGGGGGAGAAGTACAGCCTATTACGTTGCAATATTACGTTGAAAATGATATGTCTTTGCAGTCAATCTCATACAACGGTCAAGCTGTTCCTTGGAACTATGGCCCAGATGAAAGGAAAAATATTGGTAACATCAGTGGAGTTGGCAGGATAACTCGTACAGGGAGATGTTATAGCCTTGAAGCATTGAAAAACATGGAAATGGAGAAAAAGAAGAAAGGAAAAGAAGTAGTTTTGGTTAATGTGAAAATGCAAGAGCCTGAAAAGGAAGTTAAAAAACCTGTGACAAAAGAGGAGATCCCTGAGTTTTTGAAAATTATCAAGTAAAGTGAGTACATGTTGGTAGATTAGTCAAAGAAAATGCCTAAAAAGATTTTGATCTTTGAGTTGATGATGAGTTTAGAGTCGCATCCGAAAGCTTTGATGAAAATTTTGAACCAAGCCTCTGTACCAAATAAGATACCTATAGTCATTTGAAGGACTAGTAAGCAATATATTGGCTACACACCTTGTGATAACGTACCCCAAATATGAACCTAGGATTGATTGATAGTTAAAAATATATGTATTTTTTTGTTGATGTGTAACAGGGAGGCTTAAAACTGGACTGGACGCACTTCATGAGTGCCTAGGTGCTGTGCCCAGTCTAGTAGGCTGTATGCAAGAAAGGGGGACCAGAATATTTGAAACTGTACTGGGCGCACTTCATGGACGGCTAGACGCTGCGCCCAGTCCAGTGGACAATTCGAAGATGAGAAGGCATATGGGCGCCTAGGCTCATGATAAGTGCCAGAATATACATTCTTAAAGTGCTAAAATACTACCAAAGCAATGCCAAGAAATTGTGCTTAAAAGCCGAATTTTCAAGATTATTGTACTTAAGATCTTCTTGGATGTTTTGCAGGTTAAGAGGCAGTAAGAGTTGTCGGAATGAGATTTGATCTTCAGAAAATTTTTAGAGGACACTTCAAGATTTTCAGGAAGTATTGGTTCACAAAAATCTGAGTTCATTTGGGCCTCTAAAGGTTGCCTCGAAGTCAAGTTTGGAAGTTATATCCGAAGCATAATTTCTGTTTGCAGACCAGACCTTTAGAAGCTCATAACTTGAGCGTCTGATATCCAACTTGCGTGATTCAAAAGCTCATAATTATCTAAACATTTTTATCTACAATATTGATGAAGGGTCTGAGTTCATAATAGGCTTCGTTTAGTGTGTAATTGGAAGTTGATGTCATTGATGATACCATTTCCATTCAAAGAGTGGACAATCCACCACACCAATTTGATGGACAATCCACCACCAAAAGATGGCACTAACTCCTCCACTATGTTCTCATTTTCTCTATAAATAGAGAGGAGTAGGAGCTAGGAGGGGGAGCTTGGAGACAAGAAGGAAAGAGGAGAAGGATTGGAGGCAAATAGAGGAGAAGGAAAAGAAGAAAACAAGGCTTGTGTTGTAATTATGTTTTTATGTTTCATGTTTTATTTGGTTATGTATAACTAAACTCTTGTTAGTTAGGGCTTGTCTTGAAGCCCTAAGCATGCTTTCAATTTTATAAGTTGTGTGGATTTCAATTTCTACAAGCATGATGATTTTGATTTTTCAATGTTATGTGAGTTCTAGTATTGTGTTTCTTTGAGTAGCTAACTTTGAAGCATGTATTAGAATTAATTGTTGTAGAACATGGTCAATTGCCTTGTTGAATATGTTCTTTCTTGCAACATATAATTCAGTTGAAAATGAATTATGAAAAATCAATTCTTGAATACCTAAGTACAAATACCATGTATTAGGATTCTTGTGACATTCATATTCTCTTTGCTCTTATTGGATTCTTGATTGTTGATTGATGCAGATGCCATGCTAGATTTCGATTAAGAATACACGTAATGAGGTAGACGCCATACACTTTACATGCAATTAAGAGAGAATCATACAACTTGAGTTTGGCCATGACCTTGTTGTGAATGTTTGTCATCATATGCTTGTTTAAATTGTTAGTCTATTATTTCTTATAAATTGTTTGAATGTTTTGTGGTGGATATTGAGTCTTAGCTATTGTTTTCATTAATATTAATTCTCATTCTTGTTCTCAACGTCAATTTCTTTGTCTTAATTTTTATCTATTACAAGATTTAACCCCCCTTTTTTCCCCTTTTATAATTGTATCAATTATATTCAAGTGTTAGATTATATATCTATTAGCATCACTCCTTGTGGGATCGACTCTTACTTGTTCACTATATATTAATTGTACATTTGTAAGTATATTTTAAATTGTTACTAACGACATAACAATTTTTGGCGCCGTTGCCGGGGATGTGATTACCTAATATAATGTCATCTAACTCTTGTATATAATTTATTTATTTATTTTTGTTGTTAGCACCTCCTACATTGAAGGTTTTACATTACATGTCATTATTTAACGTGGTTGGCTTAAAGCCCCATTTTATTTTCTATTAATGGCTGGTTCAACCGCCTACTATTGTTGATATATGTATATATCTATTAATATTAATGGCTGGTTCTACCGCCTATTAATATGCCTTAATATTTACTAACATCATTTTTTTATGGTTGGCCTTTTCTGCCCCATTTTATTTCTTCTGTATACTAACTTTTTATATATTGTCAACTAACTCCTTTAATCCTCTGGTTGTAATTGGCACTGCCATCCACCAAATTTTCTCTATATTAATTTATGTTCATGGTTGGCCTCGCCACCTAAGTAGTTCATTTATATTGTTATTTTTCCTATTTTGCAGATACATGAATGTCCAGCTCAAATCTTGAGAACTTATCGAGTGACGACATTTCGTTAAACACAAAATTAGCGGATATCCGTTTATTTTGTCAAAGAGACCATCGCACTCCAGAGATATCACCTTTGTCATCACCAACTACAAGTCCCACAGCCCCAGTTCAAATGGAAGAAGAACCAGATAACATGAACAAGCCACTTAAGGATTTCTCTGTGCCTCAAGCAGCAGATCAAGCTTCATGCATTGTCTACCCCAGACTACTGTAGACAACTTTGAACTAAAGTCAGGAATGATTCATTTGTTGCCTACGTTCTTAGGCCATGATGGAGAAGATCCTCACATGCATCTTAAAGAATTCTCTGATGTCTATTCCACAATTAAAATAAGAGGTTTAACTTATGAGCAGGTTCATCTGCGATTGTTTCCATTTAGTCTGAAGGAACAAGCAAAGACATGGCTTCACTCTTTACCAAGAGCTTCAATTAGAACATGGACAGATTTGGCAAACAAGTTCTTGACGAAATTCTTTCCAGCTCAAAAGACAAATAAAATAAGGAAAGAGATAGTGAGCATCCAACAAAATGATGGAGAAGCATTCCACGAATATTGGGAGAGATACAAGAGGCTCTTAAGCTCTTGTCCTCATCATAATATTCAAGAATGGCTACTAATGCAATATTTTTATGAAGGGATGCTAGATTCAGATCGCAAAATGGTGGACGCCACATCTGGTGGTGGATTGATAATAACAATGCCGGACAAGCCAGGGAGATGTTCAAAACTCTGTCAACTAATTCTCAACAATGGAGCTACAACAGAAAAGGGCTGGAATCTACGAAGCACAATCAAGTTCAAACATGGAAGCCCAAATTGCAAACTTGACAAATATGGTGAAGCAGTTAATCGTTCCAGGCTCTCAAGTGTGTGCTATGTGCAGTACACCTGGACATGCTAGGGAAAGTTGTCCACAAAATGAAGTTGTGGTCTTGGATGCACAAATAAATGCATTCGGTACTTATCCAAATCAGAATCAAAACCAAATGCAAAGGCCAAGGAATAATCCATTTGCTCCTACCTACAATCCAGGATGGAGGAATCATCCAAATTTTAGGTGGAGTAATAATCAACCAATGCAACAACCTTTTGCTCAATTACCACAACATCGGGTTCAAGTGGAGCCTCCGAAACCATCACTTGAAGATATGGTTACATCTATGGCACAGAGCACTCAAGCATTCATGCAGAAAACTGATAACGCCATTGCAAATTTGGAACAACAAATGGGATAGTTAGCCACTGCATTAAATCAAAGAGAAGCTGGAAAGCTTCCTGGCCAAGTTGTTGTCAACCCTAAGATTAATGAACATGCTAAAGCAATCACTCTGAGGGGAGGGAAAACAATTGGAAAAACGAGCGTGCCAGAAGAAGAGAAGAACCTTGACTCTGACAATATGATCAATCCAGACGTTCTAGATCCAAATTCTAGCAGCAGTGCTACTCCTTTTCAGGAAACGCCAAACCTTCAGGTTAACTCTAACCTTCCAAATTATATTTCTTCACATGCTCCTTTTCCTAGCAGATTGCAGAAATCAAAGAAAGAAGATCCAATGCAAGGAATCTTGGATACTTTCAAGAAGGTGGAGATTAACATTCCTCTTTTAGATGCCATCAAACAAATGCCAAAATATGCAAAGTTCCTCAAGGATTTGTGCACAAATAAGAGGAAGTTCAAAGAGTTTGAAACGATTAAGGTTTCTGAGGAAGTTTCAGCTGTTCTACAAAGCAAACTCCCTCCCAAACTAAAAGATCCGGGCAGTTTTACTACCCCCTGTATCATTGGGGGTCACAGGTTTGAGAAAGCTCTTCTTGACTTAGGTGCATCTGTCAATCTAATGCCTTTTTCTATTTTTGAATCTTTGAATATACGGGAACTAAAGGCGACCTCTGTGAGCATCCAGTTGGCAGATAGATCAATCAAATACCCTAGGGGTATTCTGGAAGATGTCTTAGTCAAAGTTGACGGATTAATCTTACCTGCTGATTTTCTAGTATTGGAGATGGAGCCGATTCCTTTGTCAGAAGTGAAATTAACCTTAATTCTTGGTCGTCCATTCATGGCCACAACAGGTACCAAAATTGATGTTCAAAAGGGTACACTAACTATGAATGTGCAGGGACAAACGGTTGAGTACAAGGTATTTGGAGCACTCAAATTACCAAGTGATGAACATTACTGTTTTCACTTAGATGCGTTAGATACAATTTGTCAACAGGTGTTCAATGAAAGTTGTGGTCGAGATATTGTGGACAATGTTTTAATTCATGACTTTGGAACCATCGATGAGGATAAACAAGCTAGCAAAGTCTTAGCTCGCCTTGAAGCCTTACCTTCTTTAGGCATGTATATTTCTGCCTTTGAGCCTTTACCAGTGCCTAAGACAAAACTTGTATCATCTGTTGTGCAGGCACCTCAATTGGAGTTGAAGGAACTACCAAAGAATTTGAAGTACGCGTATGTGGGCGAAAAAAGTACATTGCCAGTAATCATTGTGTCTGACCTCAGCATTGAAGAAGAAGAGAAATTGTTGAGGGTACTAAAAGAGCATAAAACATCAATCGGATGGAGTATTGCTGATATCAGAGGAATCAGTCCCTCTAGATGTATGCATCGAATACTACTAGAGGAGGGAACAAAACCAACAAGAGATGCCCAACGCAGACTTAACCCAATAATGAAGGAGGTGGTGCTAAAAGAAGTACTCAAATTGCTAGATGTTGGCATCATTTACCCTATCTCTGATAGCAAATGGGTTAGTCCGGTACAAGTGGTTCCTAAAAAATCTAGAGTTACAGTAGTCCTTAATGAAATAATGAGTTGGTTCCCACGCGAGTTCAAACAGGATGGCGTGTTTGCATTGACTACAGAAAGCTTAATTCAGGTACTAGAAAAGATCATTTTCCACTACCTTTTATTAATCAAATGTTGGATTGTCTTGCAGGTCATAGCCATTATTATTTTCTTGATGGATATTTGGGCTACAATCAGATTGCAATAGCACCAGAAGATCAAGACAAGACGACATTTACTTGTCCATATTGTACATTTGCCTACAGGCGCATGCCTTTTGATCTTTGCAATGCTCCAGGTACTTTTCAAAGGTGTAGGATGAGCATATTTTCAGATATGGTCGAGCACATTATTGAGGTATTTATGGATGATTTTAGTGTATTTGGTTCATCTTTTGATAAATGCCTTCATAACCTCGCTTTGGTCTTAGAAAGATGCCAAGAATGCAATCTAGTTTTAAACTGGGAAAAATGTCATTTTATGGTACAACAAGGAATTGTACTTGGTCATATCATCTCTAGCAAGGGAATAGAAGTTGACAAAGCAAAAGTGGATCTGGTAAGTAATCTTCCACCCCCATCTACAGTTAAGGAAATAAGATCTTTCCTTGGACATGCAGGTTTCTATAGGAGGTTCATCAAGGATTTCTCCAAGATAGCTAAGCCATTGTGTAACTTACTATCCAAGGATGTGACATTTGAGTTTGATGAGACATGTTTGATAGCTTTTAAAAAGCTTAAACTCCTTCTTACGTCAGCACCGATCATGATGCCTCCCAATTGGAGCCTCCCTTTAGAACAAATGTGCGATGCTTCTGATTATGCTGTAGGAGCAGTTTTGGGAAAACGAGTAAATAAAGTACTTCATGTTATCTACTATGCCAGTAGAACACTCAATGATGCCCAATTAAACTACTCCACTACAGAGAAGGAGCTCCTTTCTGTTATTTTTGCTTTAGAAAAATTTCATCCATAGTTGATTGGCACTAAAGTAATTGTATTTTCTGACCATGCAGCTCTTAGATACCTTCTTCAAAAGAAGAATGCAAAGCCTCGCTTGATTAGATGGATTCTATTACTTCAAGAGTTCGATCTGGAGATTAAGGACAAAAAAGGATTTGAGAATGTAATGGCCGATCACCTCAGCCGTTTGGTGAACAATTCAGTGACCGAAGAAGACTCTTTGCCTCTAAATGAGAATTTTCCTGATGAGCAATTATTATCTTTATCTATTTCTACACCATGGTATGCTGACATTGTCAATTACCTTGTTACAGGTGATCTTCCAGGAAATGTGCCAAGAACTTACAAGGATAAGCTCGTGACAACAGCAAAGTATTACATATGGGATGATCCATACCTTTTCAAATGGTGTTCTGACCAAATCATCAGACGGTGTGTGCCAGAATCAGAATTTCAATCCATACTCACGTTTTGTCACTCATATGCTTGTGGAGGACATTCTGGTCCAAAGAAGACAGCTTTGAAAGTATTGCAATGTGGATTTCATTGGTCGAGTTTGTTCAAAGATGCATATACTTTCTGCTCTACTTGTGATAGGTTTTAAAGGTTAGGTAATCTTTCATCTAGGAATCAGATGCCTTTATCACCTATTCTAATAGTTGAAATTTTTGATGTTTGGGGTATTGATTTCATGGGACCTTTTCCTTCATCTAAAGGTTATTTATATATCTTACTTGCTGTGGATTATGTTTCAAAATGGGTGGAAGCAGTTCTATCCAAGACTAATGATTCTCGAGTTGTTCTCAGATTCCTTAAAGAAAATATATTTGCAAGATTTGGAACACCCAGGGCGATCATTAGTGATGGAGGGTCCCATTTCAATAATAAACTTTTTGTAGCACTATTGCAAAAGTACGGAGTCAAACATATGGTGTCCACGCCATATCATCCACAGACAAGCGGACAAGCTGAAATCTGTAATAGGGAAATTAAGCAGATATTGGAGAAGACTGTGAGCTCCTCACGCAAGGATTGGTCTGATCGTCTCATGGATGCTCTATGGGCTTATCGTACAACCTACAAAACTCCGATTGGAATGTCACCATACAGGTTGGTTTTTGGCAAACCCTGCCACTTACCAGTCCAATTAGAGCACAAAGCATATTGGGCTATCAAACAGTACAATTTTGAGATGAAGGCTGTAGGAGAGCAACGAAAGTTGCAGTTGAGTGTGTTGGAAGAACTCCGAAATGAAGCTTATGAGAGCTCTAAAATATACAAGGAGAAGACCAAGGCCTATCATGATAAGACCATTTTGAGAAAACATTTTGAACCTGGGCAGAAAGTCTTATTATATAACTCACGCCTCCGACTATTCCCAGGTAAGCTCCGTTCACGATGGTATGGTCCATTCCTTATTACTCATGTTTTTTCACATGGTGTAGTGAATCTTCAACACCCACAGACGGGAAATATTTTTAAAGTGAATGGTCATCGTCTCAAGCACTATTTAGAGCCAGCAACAGAACATTTTGATGAGAATTTAAGGCTCTCTAATTCTGTTCCACTCACTTGATACGCTATTTCGTCTGGCTGACGACGCTAAATTTAGCGCTTATGGGAGGCAACCCATATTTCTTTCTCATTATCTTTGTGTGTTCAATCAAGCATTTAGTTCAGTTGCACATTTTCTTAGCATATTCACTTTTACTTTCACCTTGAGGTGGTCACTGTACACTTTTGTGTGCGTGGGGCTTGATTGCGCCCATATGTCTACGGTGTGAGCTTTCTCCACCAGCTTAATGTGGTTTGGATCTTCAAATGTTTACTTATAGGGCAGCTGGGAGGGAGAGCATCTCATGACGGTATTGTCATTAGTATAAGACCTGAAGGTTTACATTTTGATCCTGTGGACAAAAGCTGTGGTCTCCTGATAGGCCGAAGGAAAACACTCAATGGCGTTAGCACAGAAGTCACTGGAATGAGCCTCTGTTACCTTACTTGTGCATGCGCATTGGTTGAAAAAAAAAAGAAAAAAAAACAGTATATCTATTTATATTTATATATTTGGGATTGCTTCCGCAAAATATATTTTGATCGGGTAAGATAGTATGATATATTATGCTATTAATTGCATGTCTAGTGAAATTCTGTCTAAGGAGTTTGGTATTTAAGTGGACCACTGTGTCCCTCCAATCTTTCCTGGGAATTTCCCTGGTGTAATTAGTGATATAATTGTTTATATCTTCTTCACCAATGATCTACAAAAAAAAAAAAAAAAAAAAACGAAACCCTAATTGTTTTCTTCTAACACTCTGTTTATTCCTGCTTTTCAACTCTCCTTTTGCAGACCCCGTGATGCCGTTGCGACGGTAGAATTATTCGCCAGAGCTACAATCCTGCCAGAACGTCGAATCGATTCCAAAATCCTAAACGATTCTGCCAACCAATGGGCCATGAGCTACCTCCGTGACCATTCTCTGCTGTTCTTGGCCGATCCTTATCCAAAAGATGAATTGCCGGTGTATCCTCACATCGTTCGCTCCTTTAACCATATTCTTCTCAAGTTACCGCACTTTTCTGGCACTCAACCAGTGTATCAGGTTGACATCCCTGGTCTTCGGCTTCAATTCATGTCAGCGGATATTTGCTCGTGTTTAGGTTATCCACCTACCGCTGACGTCGCTGTAGGTTTTCAAGCGCCGATCTCTATTTCCCATCAAGAGATGATTGATGATTTGTGTCAAGGGCGACACGATCCGAATAATGCTGCTTCTACACGCCGCTCTTATTTGCCGTCCACGATGTGGATGCTTGATGATGCCATCCGAAGTAACCTTTGCCCCATTGGACACAGTCAACAACGCCATGGTAACATACTTTCCGTCCTGTATTACATGTATCGCGGAGCCTGGTTTGATATTGGCCGAATTTACCTTGAGAGCATTCTTAAGGCGAAGACCCTTGTGGAGAAACAAAAAACCAAGGTCGGGAGATTATTTTTCCCTAGACTCATCACGCGGTTGCTTTTCAGTATGGGCATTCTCCCACCTCCCAGTCAGACAACTTCCAATTATCCGGTGACTGTTTTGGAGAACTCTACCTGGCGTCAGAGTACTAGCCACATGCTTTCTAGTGCTCGTAGACAACGAACACCGCGACGTCCAGTTTCTTTACCACTGGAAGTGTCTGACTCTTCTGCTGCTGCACTACCTTCGACTGACCACATTCACGACATCTTAGCCCGCCTACATCGGTTGGAGGTTGGACAACAGCGGCTGGAACACATGCTGAATGTCCTCATGGACATGGTGCGGCGCTAACCATCTTCTCCTTCCACCATTGTCCGAGCATCTTCCACCTTAGGTTGTATTTTTCTATCTTCTGTTTCTTTTCATTGCATTGCTTTTCCATACTTCGTCATTTTCACATTGCGGACAATGTTTGGTTTAGGTTGGGGGTGGTGGCATATTTATGCAGTTTCATGATTTTGTACTGGTACAATTAGTTTGAGTCATTTTTTTATCTGGATTAGTCGAAAGCAACTTTTAACACATTTGTTTTCCACCAATACTAAGCCTTGTGGTAAGATGGATGATAATGCATATGACTAAGACTATTTTCTGGTTCAAGCACAAATGAGTTGAGAGAAATGAGTAAACAACTTATGAACTTGCATTGATCTCTTGAAATGGATAATTGCTGTCAATGAACACCATTACATGGTTTGTGGAATGATTGAATGGATGCTGAGGATGATATTGATCAATGTTTGAGAACAATGTTGTAATTTTGTTGGGCCTTTGTTTGAGATGTTCTATATTATGAATTCGAGATTATGAATTCGAGATTATGAATTCGAGACATAAAAAAAAGAAAAAAAAGAAACAATGATGAAAAAGAAAAAATTGTTATGTGTATTCGTCATTCGTCAGTAGATAAATTTTTCTGTGATAAGGCTTTATTAGTTTGTCAATTGGAAAATGTTGATCAATAGAATTCCAAAGCAGGTTTGTGGTAAGATTGGTGGAAGTTCTTGACAGCTAATAGACCTATCATTTGATCAATGTTTGTTTATTTGTTTGTCCTTAAATTGACTTTTCTTCTGAGTGCATTTCTATTTTCCAACTCCACGAGAGAAATTCATAGCCCAAAAATCCTTCTATACCCTGTGAGAATATAGAGTTGAGGCTTTTACTTGGATAAATTGTTTGAGGTTATATGCATTATGGATTGTGGTATGAAGGTTTTCGTTTAGCACACACACAAGTGTTGGAAGTTGTGACTATACTAATCTGGATAAGAATTGTGATCTCTTACCTTTTGTTCTAGTATTGTTACTTTCACTCATTTCTCATAACATTTTTACGCTTGAATTACTAGGGACTAGCAATAAGCTGGTTGGGGGTTGTGATAAGTGCCAGAATATACATTCTTAAAGTGCTAAAATACTACCAAAGCAATGCCAAGAAATTGTGCTTAAAAGCTGAATTTTCAAGATTATTGTACTTAAGATCTTCTTGGATGTTTTGCAGGTTAAGAGGCAGTAAGAGCTGTCGGAATGAGATTTGATCTTCAGCAAATTTTTAGAGGACACTTCAAGCTTTTCAGGAAGTATTGGTTCACAAAAATCTGAGTTCATTTGGGCCTCTAAAGGTTGCCTCGAAGTCAAGTTTGGAAGTTATATCCGAAGCATAATTTCTGTTTGCAGACCAGACGTTTAGAAGCTCATAACTTGAGCGTCTGATATCCAAATTGCGTGATTCAAAAGCCCATAATTATATAAACATTTGTATCTACAATATTGATGAAGGGTCTGAGTTCATAATAGGCTTCGTTTAGGCCCAGAATGCAGTTACAAGATTAGTGTGTAATTGGAAGTTGATGTCATTGATGATACCATTTCCATTCAAAGAGTGGACAATCCACCAAACCAATTTGATGGAAAATCCACCACCAAAATATGGCACTAACTCCTCCACTATGTGCTCATTTTCTCTATAAATAGAGAGGAGTAGGAGCTAGGAGGGGGAGCTTGGAGACAAGAAGGAAAGAGGAGAAGGATTGGAGGCAAATAGAGGAGAAGGAAAAGAAGAAAACAAGGCTTGTGTTTGTAATTATGTTTTTATGTTTTATGTTTTATTTGGTTATGTATAACTAAACTCTTGTTAGTTAGGGCTTGTCTTGAAGCCCTAAGCATGCTTTCAATTTTATAAGTTGTGTGGATTTCAATTTCTACAAGCATGATGATTTTGATTTTTCAATGTTATGTGAGTTCTAGTATTGTGTTTCTTTGAGTAGCTAACTTTGAAGCATGTATTAGAATTAATTGTTGTAGAACATGGTCAATTGCCTTGTTGAATATGTTCTTTCTTGCAACATATAATTCAGTTGAAAATGAATTATGAAAAATCAATTCTTGAATACCTAAGTACAAATACCATGTATTAGGATTCTTGTGACATTCATATTCTCTTTGCTCTTATTGGATTCTTGATTGTTGATTGATGCAGACGTCATGCTAGATTTCGATTAAGAATACACGTAATGAGGTAGACGCCATACACTTTACATGCAATTAAGAGAGAATCATACAACTTGAGTTTGGCCATGACCTTGTTGTGGATGTTGTCATCATATGCTTGTTTAAATTGTTAGTCTATTATTTCTTATAAATTGTTTGAATGTTTTGTGGTGGATATTGAGTCTTAGCTATTGTTTTCATTAATATTAATTATCATTCTTGTTCTCAACGTCAATTTCTTTGTCTTAATTTTTATCTATTACAAGATTTAACCCCCCTTTTTTCCCCTTTTATAATTGTATCAATTATATTCAAGTGTTAGATTATATATCTATTAGCATCACTCCTTGTGGGATCGAATCTTACTTGTTCACTATATATTAATTGTACATTTGTAAGTATATTTTAAATTGTTACTAACGACATAACAGCGCACCTCGCCTGGGCGTGAAATTTTCTACACGCTCAGGATGGCGCCCAAAGTAGTTTGTTCGTAAGATGTTAGTTAGGCCAGAGCGCCTAGGCGCCCGCAGTAGAACCTAGGCGCAACCCGATGTTTAAATCAGTATTACACGAGCCAAAAGGGTATAGTCTGGGTTGTTTCAGTTCTAGAGTGAGAGAGAGCGACAATTCTAGAAAGGATTCGACCTAGTTCTTGAGGATTCATGATCATTGGAGTTGAATATTGAAGATTCAAGCTTGGTTTGAAGGTTTTTGGTAAGTTTTCCTAGTTTTGTAAATTCTAGGGTTTTTGTAGATGTGATTAGATTTCTTTAGAGTTGGGTTCAATGATTCAGATATGTTGATCTAGACTTGATTATGGATTAATATATAGGTTTGTTTGTGATTTTGGAGTTGAGCCTTGGTTGGGATAATATTCAAGGCTTAAAGAAGGATTTCTCGAGAGAGAAGATGAGTAATTCAAAATTTGTGATTTTTATCATTTTGTTATGAATGAATGAACATATATTGATGTGTGAGAGGGTTTGATTTTGTCATAAGGTTAGGTGTGGAAAAATCGAAACCCTAGAGTTGAGTTTTCATTGATTTTGGGAAATTGCTCCAAACGAGGTAGCAATTCTTACCCCATTTTTTCTATCGCATTGTTGCCCTCTAAAGAGTGTTTGCATTTCCTCATTGGTCGATATGTTTTTTTTCTTGCCTAAATTGTTCCTTAGAAAGAACGAACTTTTTTGTTAATTATTGATTAATTGCATACCTTTTAATGCTTAATCATCTATTGGGCATGATAATTCTCGTTCATGCATCATGTAGTTATGTATATATATAGGTTTGTTATATATATAAACTTCTTTTGCTTGAAATTATTGGACATGTGTTATAGATGCATTGGGTCTATGAGTATGGACTTGTAGTATCCTTAGATTCTATTTTTGCGTGATGTTGGGTGCCGAATGGGCACATTGTTGTTGGAATTGGGATTCCAATTGTGATGGTGCACTTATGGTTGTCCGGGGCAAAGTACAAGGATTCCAATGGTTTTCCAAAATATTCATTGATTAGTGCCAGACGTTGTATGGTGTAGCCTATGATTATATTTTGTTGTGATATTTTAGGATGTCATGTTGCTGCATTGAGCGTGTTTTAATATTCAGCCTTTAAATCTTTATGACTCTTCTTATTTCCCTACTGAGCCTCCTACTCACCCCATTTTCTTTTTCTATCCTTCAGGTGAGACTGGTGCTAAGTACCAGACTGCAGATTAGTAGGTGGCGGCATGACATGGATGGCCACCCTCAGAGCACTAGGATTTGCATTCCATTATGTTGGAACTTGGTAGTTAATGAGTACATTTAGTACTTCTATTTGGTTGAATACTATGTTGTTAAATACCTTTTTGGTATGTTGGATAGAGGGTCGAGAGTGTATGCCATGTGATCAGGACTCCTGTACTTGGATGGTGGACCTTGGGTCCGGATTCATAGACTTTGATAGTCTTTGATGATGTTATTGATATGATTATATTCTGCTTACTAATTGCATGTGATTAAGAGGCCTGAGGCCCTGCCTAATATGTGAATGTAGATAGATGGCCAGAGGCCCTGTTAGGCTGTGGAACTTCTATGATTATTATTGATTATCTTTCATGTGTGAAGTGATAGGTGACTCTAGGTTGGCACCCTCCGATATACGGGGAGGTGTTGCCGGATTTTTGTTAGAATTAGGGGTTAGGATGACGTGCGGTGAGGTCCTTAGTGACGGGGTACACGTCTAATGTGGCACTCCTGGATAAGTGTGTGGATTCTGGGTCAAGGCGTCACATACCTATTATATTTTAATGATGAAGAATTACCTATTGAGGAGAGAGAGCATAATAGAGCCTTTTATATCACCTCTCCTTGCATGGAAAAGGAATTGATCAGTATCTTGATTTACGATGGTTCAACATTAAATGTAATGCCAAAAGAAACCTTGAGGGACCTTTGTATAGACTTGTCAAATATCAAGGCTAGCTCAGTATCAGTTACAACATTTGATGGTACCCTAGAATGGTTGAAGGAGAGATTGAGATATCAGTGACAATAGGTGATGTTATTTTCAAGATTTTATTCATTGTTATGGATATTTTTACCATCATAAACTTACTTGCTTGGCATACTGTGGATTCACACAGTAGGTGCGGTCCTCTCATTTTTATATCAAAAGCTAAAGTTTATTCACAATGAAAGAGTTTACATCATCAATGGTCAATCGGACTGGATGATGGCTAATCTTACAAACAATTCTCATATTGATTCCCCAGAAGAAGGGATAGAGAGCTCATTTCAATCCTTTGATATCGCCAATGTTGTATGCATACCCGAAGGAGTTCTTCCTCAGTCACCTCGAGTCTCTAGAGAAGTACGAGCAGCTGGAAGAACTATGTTAAGAATGGGATTTTTCCTTGGAGGCAGTTTAGGGAAGAATCAACAAGGGCTTATGATCCCTATTGAACCAGTAGCATGCAAAGGAAGGATGGGCCTCGGCTATGAGTTCAGTACAATAACCACATGAGTTCTCAATCGAGGGAGGATGGAAATCCCTTGGCTCTATGACACTTTCATCTTTTGGGGAATGTTGGATGAAGAGGATCAAATGAAAATAGAGGCCACCATTGAAGACATAAACCAACAGCTTGGAGGTCTCCAGGTAGCTATGCTTGGAGAAGTAGAAGAGTTATTTAACAAGGTTTCATTTGTGGTGCCGCACCAACCAGGATTTAAATTAGGCAACTAGAGCACATAGGAGCTAGTGACATCATGCAAAAAATTTCCAGTGTAAATCATCACATTTGCAATACCACCATTAAGTCATGCCTAGGACCTTTGGTTTGACTTCTTGTAATAGGCAGTACTTTATTTTTATGCTTAGATCCATCTATGTGGCAAAAATAAATATGCTTTCTTTTATGTGTTTGAAATCATGTTCCATGCATATAATAAAAGTCTATTCAATCTCCATCTTGTTTCTTGTATTCATTCTTCGTTTCTTCGATTCAAACAAATTCCTCATTTCCTCTCCAAGATTCAAAATAATAATAACAAGATTGATGAAGCTAATGAACCAGATTTTGACACACCAATTAGCAGCATTGAAC
This sequence comes from Euonymus europaeus, assembly GCA_963580455.1. NCBI lineage: Eukaryota > Viridiplantae > Streptophyta > Magnoliopsida > Celastrales > Celastraceae > Euonymus > Euonymus europaeus. The sequence goes on along the minus strand of OY756968.1, from coordinate 16,673,168 downwards.
TTGACAATGACACTGATGAAGAATTTGACATCTCACGAGAATTACTAAGAAAAGTTAGTCAAGAAGAGAGAATAATTCAACCGATGGAAATTACAAATCTCATTAACTTGGGAACAGAAACAGAAATAAAAGAGGTTAAAATAAGGACTTGCGGGGTAGGCGAGAGAAATTGATCTAGTTGTTGAGAAAGTACAGAGATGTGTTTGCATGGTCCTACCAAGACATGCCGGGCCTTGATGCAGATATAGTGGTCCACCGTTTATCACTAAGACCAGAATCAGTGAAGCAAAAACTAAGAAGGATGAAGCCAAAGTTGTTGTTGAAAGTATGAGACGATATCAAGAAGCAATTTGACATTGGATTTTTAGCAGTGGCAAAGTATCCCGATTAGATAACAAACTTCATACCAGTTCCAAAGAAGGGTGGAAAAATTAGAATGTGTGTCGATTATCATGATCTTAACAAAGCTAGTTTGGTTGCACAGGGATACACACAAGCGGAAGGTGTGGATTTTGACGAAACATTTGCTCCTGTTGAACGTTTGGAATCCATTCGTATACTTTTGTCCATTGCTAGCTTACTTGGTTTTAAGCTATTTCAGATGGATGTGAAAAGTACATTCTTGAACGGATTGTTAAACGAAGAAGTGTATGTTAAGCAAACATAAGGTTTTGAAGATCCAATTCATCCATCACATGTGTATAAGCTTAATCGTGCATTGTATGATTTGAAAGAAGCCCCTAGGGCTTGGTATGAAAGACTCATAAATTTTCTCTTAAGTATAGGTTTTGCAAGAGGAACAGTGGACAAGACACTTTTTGTGAAGAATGGTTATAAACATATTCTCGTTGCACAAATATATGTTGATGGCATTATTTTTGGATCAACTTTTGTTTCTTTCTCACAGGAATTTAGTGAGTTAATGAAATCTTAATTTGAAATGAGTATGATGGGTGAATTAACCTTTTTCCTACTATTTTGAGTGAAGCAATCTCAAGAAGGGATATTCATTTCTCAAACCAAATATGTAGGTAACTTGGTGAAAAAGTTAGGTGTAGCTTCAAGTAAGGTAGCTTCAACTCCTATGGCCCCAAGCACAAAGCTAAGTAAGGATAATAGTAGGAAGTCTGTGGATCAGACATATATAGGAGTATCATAGGAAGCTTACTTTACTTGACTGCGAGTAGACCTGACATTGCTTTTAGTGATTGTGTTTGTGCTAGGTACCAAGTCAATCTTAAGGAATCACACTTGACAACTGTGAAAAGGATTTTGAAATATATAAGTGGTACTCTAGACTATAGAATATTTTATTCCAATAACACTAACTCATCTTTGGTAGGTTACTCAGATGCTGATTGGGCAGGTTGTTGTGATGATCGAAAGAGCACTTCCAGAATACATATCTGATAGGAGTTGTTGTACACAATTGCTTTGGATGAAACAAATGCTAAGTGACTATGGACTGGTATAGGAAAGTATGACCATATTTTGTGATAATATGAGTGCTATTAACATTTCTAAGAATCCTGTCCAACATTCTAGAACAAAGCATATTGACATTCGTCATCATTTCATCTGTGATCTTGTTGAAAGCAATACGGTGAAACTTGAGCACAGAGCTACTGAAAATCAATTGACTGACATTTTTACAAAATCCCTGGACAAACAAAAGTTTCTGTTCCTAAGACAAGCACTAGGGATGATTACAATAGAATAGATTTTCAAGTAGTTTGAGGTAATATGTGTGTGGTATATGTGATTTAATTCATGAGTAATGATTAAAACATAGATTGATTGATGTTACCTCTGCATGTGCTTATTGATAAATGACTAATCCGTCCTTGAAATTGAAAAGATCTTGTTATTTGTCAAATATTATTTTTACCAATCCTTACTTGTAAAGTATGATGACATAATGCTTAAGATTTGTCTTGGTAGGTCTATTGAACAAATTTTTTGGGAAACTTGATGCAAGCTATACAAATGGAAAGCGCTACGTCAAAGGGATTTTGAAAGAAAAAAGGTGTGTATCTCTTGAAATAAAGAGAGCTACCGAATCATAAATGGTAAGTATCTCTTGAAAGAAATGGTGCTACCACATCTTGACTGTGAAAGCCACCATGGGTTCATGATTTCTCTTCTTGCAATAAAGGAGGTAATCTCTTATCTTGCTTGCATGTACATAAAAGTACCAAAGAATATAAATTTGACAACCTATGAAAAGATAATCTTTTGTATTATGCCCTGATCTAACAAGTTTTGGAGATTCACACTTAAATCACATGGCAAATAACTTGTTTCAGAATTCAAGGTTATGACAAGGGAGTAGTAAGTCCATTTTCTTGATCACATCTTATGGTAACTCTCTCTTTCTATGTGTTTAATTCATTGCCATAAGATTTTTAAATCTGAAAATTTCATACCTGGTACAGATTTCTCTTGATTCTCTAAACTATTTGCAAGATCTGTTATGTGTCTTATGTCTCTAGGATGACTTAGTATTGATTGAGGAAAGAATATTTATTTATTAATAGAAGCCAAGAGATAAGTAAGTTGTTGTGTAGCCTTATTTATTCACTGTTATGTAGCTTCTTATGCCTATATAGTGCAGATTCGAAAGTAGTTCTGGAATTGATACTCTGTGTCAGAATTTAATATGGCGCGACTTTTTGAGAGAATTCTTGGGAATTTGAAAATATGAACATTTAGGACTTTTATTTTTCCAAGACTTCTTGGCTTATCCCACTATCTCTTGGTTCAAATTCACGAGGAGTTACTCATCGTCTTGTTCATATTCTGGTTTTCTCATCTCTCTCTGTCTACAATGGCGTCATGAAAGCGATTATCCAAAAGGTCTAGCTCAGACTCTGGTGCCAAGAAAGCACAGAAGATGAAATGAGGAAATACTGATCCAGTGATTCGTTTCTCCAGTGTTGATGCTGAGGCAGTTTATCTGAGCAATTTCGTGCCTAGGGCTCTAAGTATTGAGAGGAAGTTTCTATTTTCAAAGTTGAGCAATTTATGACTCGTTCTTGGTCTCCTATTGCTGTTCTTTCAGGTACTGCATGTCCTACTCTTGTCAGGGAATTTTACGTTGATTTTTCTTTTAAAGAAATTGAGGAGGAAGAATTGATGGTTATAACTAGGTTTGTCCATGGCATAGAATTTTCTTTCTCAAAATCCTTGATTTATGAAATTCTTAATGTTCCATTAGTTTCAGAGGCTTATTTTGATCTTTTTGCTTTACCCACTAAACCACCACTGTCTAACATTCATCACAATCTTAGTATATGTGATTTTGAACTTGTGAATGGAAAATTGCCTCACAAGTATCTTCGATGTAGTCATAGGCTTTTTAATATGTTCATTTGTTCCACTATTTTTCCAACAGAACATCATGGAGAGTTGACTAAACGATATTGTCGATTGCTTCATGCAATCCTCACTAAAAAATCTTTGTTTTTGCCTTCCTTTATTTTTAATCAAATCATGTTCGTCAAGACCTAGAAGAATCGTCCTTTTAAGCTTCGCTACGATGTGATTCTAACCAAAATCTTTGTTTCCAAAGGTTTTACTCTTCCTTCTGATTGCCAGACTCGTAGACCTCAAATTTATGCTCAAATAGGGATTCTTAGCCAGTACCAAATGGCTAAGTCTCTTGATGTGTCTGATGAGAATGATTTTCTTCTGTCCACTCTTAAAAGTGAGTCTGCCCCTTCCAACATCAAGGGTTCTCCTTCTATCAAGGTTTCCAGTCCCTCACCTCCTGTTAAGGTTACTGCTCCTCCAACTCCTATAACCTCTGAAGTGACTATCCAGTTTACCATATTGACAGCACAAGTGACTATCTTATAGGCCCACGTATCCTAGCTTACTAACTTTATGGACACTCTGACTGCTAAAATTTTGGCCACTGCTACTATTACTATTGAAGAGGTCCATGTTACTGTTTCTACCAGACTCACTAAGTTATCTCAGGCCAAGCATCTCCTTGCCACCAACTTGGATTATCTTATGGAACGCATTGATCATAGCATTGAGCGCAATGGTATTCATCATGAAGATCTTCAAAGCCAGATGGAGACACTACAAAAGGGAGTTACAGAATGTGATGAAATTCTCAATGGGTTTAAGATTCACGCTCGGCATCGTTGATACTTGTTTGCTTCAAAAATAAGGGGGAGAAGAGTTGTGTCTGGCTCATGGTTATGCTTCTTTTGTTTTTTTGGAACATTGGTTTTAGTGGTTTAGGATGTTTGATTGGCTATGAATGTTTTGTATCTGTTTTGAAGATGTCTTGAACGACTCTACTCTAGATGCTTTGATGTTTGCACAGTTGTTGAAGTGCTTTTGGTTATCTGTTTCGCAAATTATTTTGGTTGTGTTGATGGCGTATCAAAGGAGAGATTGTTAGGATACATATCCTAAGCTTTGTGATACTTGTGTGATTAGACTAGGATGTAACTTCATGTAAGCCTATGATAAGACTAGATGTAACTCCATGTAAGCTTACCATGTAGGCTCCGGATTACCTTACTTGTCAGTCTTTTAGTATGTAGAGAACTCTAAGTATACAAGGACTTTGGTATACGATTTTTAGAGGTCTCTTTGTGATTTTTTTGTCCTAATTAGGAGATACCTCTCAGGTGATTATAATGAAACGAAATTCCTCATCTAAATATCACTTGAGTGGTTGAGATTAAGATGGACTCTATGAAACAACTACTGGATAAAGGTTTATCTCCTATTGTTTTGGCTGATTTTATCTAGATTGTTTTTATTAAGATAAACATCTTTTTTTTTTAATCCAAGTGGTTTATTATATGCTAAAGATAAGAATGATCAATATTTATCGGAGAAAGTTAGGGTTTGCACCCTGTACTTTCAAGAAAGTATCAATTTGCACCTTGTACTTTGAAATGTATCAAATCGCTCCTCTAAGTTGCATTTTCATATACCGTTCACCTTCCATCCAAATGCCGTTTATTTTTACTGATTTGTCACCTTTATGTTGTTTGTATACCGCTTAAATTTTGACAAGTTTCAATTTGCACATTGTACTTTGGATCGAAATGCACCCTGAATTTACAAAAATGGATAATAACACACCCTCAATCAGCAAAAATAGACGGCATTTGGATGGAAGGTGTAACGCTACACGAAAATGAAAGTTCGAGGTACGATTTGATACTTTCAAAGTACTAGGTGCAAATTAATACTTCCTGAAAGTACAGGATGCAAACTCTAACTTCTCCCATATTTATCTTGATCTCAAAAAGAGGTGGTCGCCTATATAAAGAGACATCCCATGGAGAGAAAGGGTCGAAGCTTTGAGAGAGTTTTATGTTTGTGAGAGATCTTGTCTTTGTGAGCTTCGAGTTTTTATTCCTTCATTTTCTTTGAGTGATTTGTGAGCATGTCCTATCTGTATTAATAAAGAGAGAATGGGTTATGAGTGGTTAAGTGTTGTTCATCTGTCCTTCTCAAGTTGATCCAGCTGAGAAAGAAGAAGAACAATGTTCTCCGCATCTGGTGTAACCTGCTTCTCTGGTTACTTGAAGGTTACTTGGAACTTACATCAACAAGAAAGTCTCTTGAAGGAGTCAAGAGCATTTCAAATCATCATTGGAGTGTTGATTTGGTTTGAAGCATACGCTGAGTCAAGTTGTACAATCGAGTCGTAGGTAACGATAGATTGTAAGCTTTTTCTCATATAATGGATTGCTTTAAAGGTTGGTCGCTTATAGACTCAAGGTTTTTTCCCATTGGGGTTTTCTTATTAATATTGTGGTATTCATTTGCTTTTGTTTTCCTATATTGCATTGTCTAACGTGTTGGCAAAGGTCTTTCATAGTATCAGAAAAACAATTGACTTATTCCATTATGGCCATCTCGCAGGTCCTTTGAGGAGCTCTTGGTCTAGAAGTAGTTTCTTTAATGGAGATTTTAGCCTTCAAAGGGCTGCTTGAACTGGTAATTAAATACTTTTTCTTCCAGATGTTGCATTACTATTTTTTTTATTTCAATTATGGTAGTAAGGGAAGAATATAAGACAGCGGCTATAAACTCGGCGATCTTGGTTTTAAGATGTGAGGTGGGTCTAATGAGGACCAACTATAAGGAGGTTGCACATATATATAATTTGAGAATAGGACTTTGATAGAGAGTCAATGGTTTATTCAAGGAGCTCAAAGGGTAATTGGGGAAATTATTTGTATTGTGGAGGTAGTATTGTATTTTGTGTGTTTGGGGGATTAAGTAGGGTTTCTGGGAGCTTTGCGTCATGTTGGTATTTTGTTATATGTCTTGTTTGTGTGTAGGAGCAGCCACTCGAGTTGACTTGCATTGTGCGGAAACTCTATCAGACTTCAATCCAATGTCCATCAATTTTGCTAATTCACTACAACAGATGCTTCTAAAAAAACTAAAAATTTATTTGATGTTTTGTTATCAACTTCATGAAGTGTTTTGCATTCTTCTTTCCCCTTCCTTTTATAACATTTGGCTTGGTCAGTAGTATCTTCCTGAGGGTCAATGTTGACCCTGTCACATTATAGAACCAGATGTTGGAAGTAATTTTTGTTTCACAAGTTTACTTTTATTTATATTTTCAATATCTCTGCTGTGATCCTTGATTAATGTGCTCTTGCATTTCACATGCCCTTTTGATTGTAAGCATTTAAGAGCTTTTCTGATAGGAACTTAGACAATCTCTCTTGCAGAAGCTATATATCAAAACTCATAAAAGACACACGAAGGGCACGATCTAATGTTGGTTTCAGATTATACTAAGATTTAATGTTTAACTTAATTGCATTATATCCTATGGATATTATACTAAGATTTAATGTTTAACTTAATTGCATTATATCCTATGGATACGATGGCTTTGGTTTTGATCTAGATTTAGGCCATTTTTTATATTAGTTTCTCTCTTCATCTCACTTTCCTAACATGGCAAGACCATTGTTTGCTTTGTTGGATAGTGCAGATGCAATGACTCATTAGTCAATATTACTTAGAGTCCGGTCTATAGAGGGTTTTATATTTTATTTCTTAGATATTTTTGATGCTATTAATTGGCTAGGAGATAACAAGTTTCAATGTCAGAACGCATGCTACATTGTTCGATGACAAGTAACTTATAGTTATAGGTTATGATAGGGATAGTATGCTAAAGACTATTATTTTATGTAATATTTAAATTCGGTTTATTTATTTGAAATAAAATATGTTTGACATTTTAATTATGAAAAATGACATATTGGCATAAGCGTCTTTTATTCTATATGGTATATGAATTTGTGTGTAGCGTTTAACTTACACTCAGAAGATCAATTCATATGTTCCTATTCAATATAAGCAAACGATCACAGCTTAGACGGAATTGAACAAATCGTTGGCAGGACTGTAATATAGTATTTCAATATGACTATCTTGGTTAGAGAAAGCGGTACAGCTTAAACTTACTATACTAGTACACTTAGAGTGTATTGATAAGGATTACGTGTGAGTCAATTTTTCTAGTCTAACTACATGGAAAATTGTACATAATATTAATTTATTAAAGATTATTGGTACATGTGCATTTAATATATGAGACATTGATTTACCAATGGGTGAGGTCTTTTTGTACAAGCTGATATACACCGAGTGAATTGGGTTACCGCATTAAATTTACAATGAAAATTAATCTCTTAATAAAATTCACATCCAATTATGGATTGATGATACCTTCTCGAGAATGCTTATAGGTTTTGAGATTGTGTCAAACCCAGCAGGTGGAATTTATTTAATCAGACACATTCAAATAAGTTAAGCGGTAAGCTCGAGTAATATTTAAAGATGTCAATTAAATATTAAATGTCAGTGACATATTTAATTCACTGGTATCTGTAACTTAACGTAAGGATTTTAATGAACGATTATAACGGAAGACTCATATTTAGTTTGAGATTAAACGGAAAGTGCAGCTATAATATTTTAGTGGAATATATTATAGTTTATGAATTTTAATTATACTCATGGGTTTGGGCTGATAATTAAATCCGTAGGAAGCCCATGTTTTATTTTTCCTTGTTTGTCTCCACTGTAGCCCATATAAGCCCAAACAAAAGTGAATCAAGAAACCTAACTGAGGTTGGAGTTCCCTAATTGGAGAGGAGTGTGGGCCGGCCACCTAGGGTTGGGAAACCCTAGGTTGAGTGATCCATATATAAACACACACTAGTGTGTTTAGTTTTCTTAACGTTGAGACACCAGTTGGACTCGACTCTCTAATTCCTCCATAGTTTTGATTTCTGATTTTTGAGGTTCTTGGTGTAGGGAGTCCACACTCTTGAAATCCAAGTTTGGAAATTGGTTCATGCAGGTGGAAGATCCGCGGGATTGAACTTTGAATTAATCCGGCTGACTCCATCATTCGATATAGATTTTTAGCGATCAACCCAGAGAGATCTTTAGGTACGTAATATTTAAACAATTAGATCTATCATAGATTATGCATGTTAATCATAATTAGCAAGAAATTTCTAAAAGTTGTTTTTCTATCGATTACTCCTATGTGTGTTCCTTGTTTTTAAAACGTTCCACTAGTGCTTATTTTCCAACAATTGGTATCAGAGTCGGTCATAGATCTATAATCGATATTAAAACAAAACCCAAAAATTTGTTGATTATGGTTTTGTATGATCTATGATTATTTTTGTGTTGTGGCCAACTTGTTTTTACAGATTGAAATTCTAGCTATCATGGTCTAGTTTTTTGATTTGGTTTTAGAATTTTTCACTCAGAATTAAAGAGTAGGAATTTATGTAAATAAAAATTTAGATTGTGAACTCCGATTTGAAGGAGGCTAGGAATTTTTTGTAAAATCAAGTGAAGAGCGAAGAATGAGTAAAATTTGAGCGAAATGGATGAACGGTCAAATCTGGGTAGCCAGGAAATTTGGTCAGCTGATCTGGGCAGCCTGGTCAGACTAGGCAGTTCGGGCAGTCCAGGTTCAAGAATATTTCCAACTCCAATGGGGATTCCTAATCGAGTAGAGTTTCGGGCTTGATCGAAGACCATGATAGCTAGAGCTCTTGATTGAATGGTTTCCTATTTTAATAAGTCTCCTATTTTAATTGCTTGTGTGAATGTAATTGAAAATCATGTTAGATTAGGATTCCTAATTAATTAGGATGTTGTCTAATTGGTTGCCTTGTTATATTAGGATTCCTAATAGATTAGGATGTTATCTAATTCGTGCCATGTTAGATTAGGATTCCTATATTATAGGATATTATCTAAACATGAAAAATAAAATACAAAACACCCTATTTTAAAATATTAAGTGGGAGAAGGTTATAAATAACTTACGGTCTCCATCATAGGTTCAAAATAAAAATAAGCGAAATTAAAATTGGAAAGATGAGATATTAAATGAAACTATGGTATTGTTTTAGAAAATCCGTTTTAAACCTTATAATTATTTTCATATCCAAACCATGTAATTCCGACCCATGCATTTGGGAATTGTTTTTGTGATAAAAACAATGCAATACCTAAAATGTTCTATCAGAGATTGAGGTTATTTAATTGCACGCTATTTTTATGGAAAGCCTCCTCTAATCTGGGAACAATCTGGTTGCTAGATTTGTTAAATCACTAAATTGAATAACCAACATATGATGTGATAATGATTTTGACTGCTTGGAGAAAATAATGGTTTTGGCGGTGATACTAAAATATGTAAATTACGGTCAAGACATTTGTAAGATATCTAATTTTGAAATCACAGGAATATTTTTAAAGTTTGAATTATTGGTAATAAATTTAATAGAGATGTAATTAAAAATATGTGTTGGCTCGACCTTCCTCCATATCGAAAATTTTTAATTATAAATATCTCATATTATTAATTTTCTTGATAGTCACAATAATTAGCAATTTATTATAAAATTGTTTCCCCATCGGAATCATTTTTTATGAAAATTGTGAGATTGTTATCGTGTGATGGTTATACTGTGGCGCCCGGACCCGGAATTCACGCACTGAGCCGAGAGCGCCACTTTAGGCGTGTGCCCCGTCATTAAGGACCTCACCACACGCCAACCTAACCCCGGATTCTAACAGAAATCCGACAGCACCTCCCCGTATATTGGAGGGTGCCAACCTGGAGTCACAGCTCACTTAGCACGTGAAAGATAATCAATAAAAATCAGAGAAGTTCCGTAGCTTAACAGGGCCTCTGGCCATCTATCCACATTCACACACTAGGCAGGGCCTCAGGCCTCCTAATCACATGCAATCAATAAGCAAAACATATTCATACCAATAATATCATCAAAGACTATCAAGTCTATCAATCCGGACCCAAGGTCCACTATCCAGGTACGGGAGTCCCGATCACACGGCATACCTCCCGACCATCCATCCAACATACCGAAAAGGTATTTAAGCAATATAATAGTCAACCAATAAAAGTACTATATGTACTTAATTCATGACCAAGGTTCTCAAACAACCAAATACATTTCCTAGTGCTCCTAGGGTGGCCTTCCATGTCACGCCGCCTCCTACTGATCCGCAGCCTGGTTCTCAGCACCAGTCTCACCTGAAGGATACAGAAAAGGAATAGGGTGAGCAGGAGGCTCAGTAGGGAAAATAAAATGAATCATAAAGAATGTAAAGGCTGAATATTGAAACAAGCTCAATGCAACAACATGACATCCTAAAATGTCACAACAATGCATAACCTCGGGCTACACCCTACTGTGCCTGGCACCAGGCAATGAATATTCCGGAAAATCATCGGAGCCCTTGCACTTTGCCCTGGAACGACTATAGGTGCACCTACATAATGGAAATCCCGATTCCGGCAACAATGTGCCCATTCGGTATCCAACATCATCACAAAAGTATAACTTAAGGATACTACGAGTCCATACTCGTAGACCCAATGCATCTATAATTCATGTCCAATAATGTCATGCAAAAGAAGCTCGTATATATAACAATCCTATATATATATAAATAACTACATGATGCATGAACGAGGTTTATCATGCCCAATAGATGATTAAGCATTCAAAGGGTATGCAAATTCATCAATAATCAACAACAAGGTTCGTTCTTCCTGAGTAACAATTTAGGCAAGAACACAAATAATAAAGACCAATGAAGAATTTCAACCGCTCTTTAGAGAAAAACAATACGATAGAAAATAGGTTAAGAATCCCTACCTCTTGTTGAGCAATTTACCACAAAATCCACAATTACTTTCCTAGGGTTCCGATTTCCCAAACCTAACAATGTGGTGAAACCGAACCCATTCACACATCAATAAACAACCAACAACTCATATAAACATCAATTAAATCAATAAATTCGAAATTACTCACCTTCTCTCTCTAGAAATTTCTCCAAAATCCTCCAAACTCAACCCATGCTCAACTCTACTCCAAATCACAAACCAATCTACATATACATCTAAAATCAACCTATAATCAACATATCTAAAGCATAGAACTCATCTCTTCAAGAATCTAGCAAATCTAGGAAAACCTAGAAATTACAAAAACTATGAAAAACTTACCAAATCTCCAAACCCAAGCTTGAACCTTCCTTGTTTGGCTTCAAGGGTCACCAACCCTCAATCCCCAAGCCAAACTCTTGCTAAAACCTCCTTCTCTCTCTCTTTCTCTCTCTAGTCGGGCTCCCAAATGTTGGTAATGCCCAGAAATGTCTCTCTATTTCTTAAAAACTGATTTCCCGATAGTCGTCCGGACGCCCAATGTATCCGTCCGGACGGATTACTGTTCCCGTAACCCGCTGGTTTAAATCTAGGCATATCCGTCCGGACGCCCTATTATTCGTCCGGACAGATTACTATTCACAGAACCCTTCTGCCTTCCGTTTAGGCATATCCTTCCGGACTGATTAATGTTCATAGAAACCCATTTTTTTCTCAAATTTATTTTCCGTCTCGGTCTAAGCTTCGATTTGATATATTATGGGCCCGAAACGGACATGTACACTAAAAGTTATGACCCATTTACCGAACCAAGCTCAAAACTATTTTTTAGGGTCTTATACACTTCCAATGGTCCGTTATCTCTTGGAACCCATTTTTCAATAACTAATTACCTAAAATTTAACCAAACATAATATTTTTGGGTCGGGATCTCACATCCCTTCCCCCTTAAACAAATTTTGTCCCGAAATTTAGTTATGTACTTGGATTTTTGAACAAAGCCGGGTACTTGTCCATCATACGAGACTCTAACTCCCAAGTTGCTTCTTCCGTGCCATGGTACATCCACTTCACCTTTACCAAAGGAATTATACTCGTTCTCGTGACCTTATTTTGACGGTCCAAGATTTTAATCGGTTGAAGAGTATAGCTCCCATCTTCTTCAACCTCCAAGGTGGTCCAATCCAATACATGTGTAGGGTCCGGCTCATACTTCCGGAGCATATAGACATGAAATACATTATGAACCCTTTCTAGCTTAGGTGGCAGAGCCAACCGATATGCTATCGGTCCCACCATTTCTAGAATTTCAAATGGTCCCACAAACCTTGGTGTTAACTTTCCCTGTTTACTATACCATTGAACACCATGTCTCGGACTAACCTTGAGGAATACCTTGTCTCCCACCGCAAACTCCAACGGTCTTCTTCTATTATCAGTATATGACTTTTGACGACTTTGTGAGGTGATAAGCCGCCTCTTAACCTCCTCAACTCGCTCTTGAGCCTCTTTGACCAATTCCGGTCCCGAAATCACTTTTTCCCCGACCTCAGCCCAACACAATGGTGATCTGCAAGGTCTCCCATATAGCGCCCCAAATGGAGCCATACCGATACTACGTTGGAATGAGTTGTTGTACACAAACTCTGCCAAATATATGTATCGGTCCCAACTCTTTCCAAAATCTACCACACATGCTCTAAGCATGTCCTCCAGTATCTGGATAGTTCTCTTACTTTGCCCATCACTCTGAGGATGGTATGCCGTACTAAAATCTAACTTCGTACCCAAAGCTTTTTGCAAACTACTCCAGAATCTACCAGTGAACCGTGGATCCCTGTCTGACACAATAGATAATGGCACTCCATGCAACTTTACAATCTCTCTCACATAATAACTACTCAAGGATTCCAATGAATCTGTCTTGTTCATTGGTAGAAAGTGTGACGACTTGGTCAATCGATCCACTATCACCCACACCGTGTCATATTTCTTCTGAGTCATTGGAAGCCCCGTCACAAAGTCCATAGTGATCATCTCCCATTTCCATTGCGCTATCGGTAGTGGTTGTAACAACCCCGCCGGCTTTTGATGTTCACCTTTCACCTGTTGGCAAGTCAGACACCTCGCCACATACCTGGCCACATCGGCCTTCATCCCCTTCCACCAAAAGTTCCTTTTTAAATCTTGATACATTTGTGTAACCCCAGGATGCATGGCAAACCATGAATGGTGTGCCTCATTCAAGATCTCTAGCCATAGTTCCTCATCATCGGGAACTATCAACCTCCCAACATATCTCACTCCACCATCAATCCCACGAACCCATCCTGAACTCTCATCAATCACATCAAAGGAGGGATCGCCGTTCTGCGCATCCATAACCTTCTGAACCATCTGTGGTCTCGAAGTTATACAACCCAAGTATACTTTTTCTTCCTCACTCCTCAATTCCAACCCAAATTGGTTGATTGTCTCAACAATCTCCCATTTGTGCAACGCCAAACTAGCCAACCCAAGTTTCTGGCTCAACGCATCCACCACTACATTTGCTTTACCGAGATGGTATTGCAAATTAAAGTCAAAATCCTCCAAGTATTCCATCCACCGCCTTTGTCGCACGTTTAACTCCTTTTGAGTGAATAAGTACTTGAGGCTTTTATGATCTGAAAAGACTTCAAACCTCTCTCTGTAGAGATAATACCGCCATTGCTTCAAAGCAAATACTACTGCTGCGAGTTCTAAGTCATGAACTGGGTAATTCCTTTCATGTGTCTTCAGCATTCTAGGGCCATACTCCACAACTCTCCCACATTGCATCAACACACATCCCAATCCCACTCCAGATGCATCACAATACACCTGGTAGCCTATATCTCTCTCCGGCACTACTAATACAGGAGGTGTTGTCAACCTTTTCTTCAACTCTTCAAATTCCGCCTCACACTCGTCTGTCCAAACAAACGGTGTACCTTTCTTAGTCAATTGTGTCATGGGTGCAGCCACTCTCGAAAAGTCCTTAATGAACCTTCTTATCTCTGTCACATTCTTCGGTCTCACCCAATTCAAAACCGATTCAACCTTGGAGTAATCAACTGTTATGCCCTCCTGTGTAATGACATGACCCAGAAATTTCACTTCCGTGGCCCAAAACTCACATTTACTCAGTTTATCATACAACTGATTCTCTCTCAGCGTTGACAGAACCACTCTTAAGTGTTTACTATGCTCCTCCTCCGTTGTAGAGTAAATCAAGATATCATCTATGAATACCACTATAAACTTATCCAAAAACGGTTTAAGAACCTGCTGCATCAAATCCATGAATACCGCTGGGGCATTAGTCAACCCAAATGACATTACTAAGAACTCATAATGCCCATATCGAGTCCTAAACGCTGTCTTCTGAATATCTTCATCCCTTATCCGCAATTGATGATATCCTGACCTCAAGCCAATCTTGGAGAAATGCTTGGCACCTCTCAACTGATCAAATAAATCTTTGATCCGTGGTAACAGATATTTATTCTTCATTGTAGCTCTATTCAGCTGCCAATAGTCGATACACATTCTCAATGACCCATCTTTCTTCTTTACAAACAATACCGGTGCACCCCATGGAGATACACTCAGCCTAATAAATCTTGCAACTCTTCTAGTTGCATCATCAATTCTTTCAACTCCGCCGGAGCCATGCGATAAGGAGAAATCGAAATTGGTTTCACGTTCGGATGCAACTAGATGGCAAAATCTATTTCTCTCTTTGGAGGCAGTCCAGGTAACTCTTCCGGAAACACATCCATAAACTCTTCCACTACCTGAATCGGTGTTGTGAAATCACCCCTAGGTGTTGATGTCACCAAACTGGCCATCCTACAATCCTGGTATAAAGGATTTTCTAAGAAATGTGGACAAGGAATCCCCTTCGATCCATTCAACCGTATCACCCGACCCTCAGGTATTCTAAGAGTAATTTTCCTCTCCCAAAAATCTATCAACCCATGGTGCTTTGTCAACCAATCTGCTCCAAGGATTACATCGAAATCTTTAAAGTCCATCACATAAAAATCGGCCTTCAAGACCACTTCTCCAAATCGACACTCATACCCAAATGCTATCCCCTCTAAAGGAGTAAAATACTCAAATGGTGAAGACACTGCCTAGATCCGCCTCATCCTCTTCCCCCTGATGAAAAAGTGGAGGGAAGAGCTGGAGCAATTGTAGAAGATGGTACTCCGGGTGTATGATGTTGATCTGAAGTTCTGCCACCCTGAGGACATTCATTCCTCTTATGGCCAGCCGCACCACACCCAAAGCACACAATCCCCTTTACCGGACACTGATCTTTCTTGTGCCCTTCCTTTCCGCACTTGAAACATGCAAATCTGCCACCCCGTGGCCTCTATCCCTGGTCCCTACCACCTCTCTTGCCTCCCTGAGTCTGAGGTTCTATCTTCTGCCTCTTCTGACTACTACTGCTTCCTCCAATAGAAGCTGGGGTCTTTCGACCCTTCTGAATGTTCCAGTACTGACGGGAGTTGCGCTCTCCCCGCTCTATCTTAAGAGCCATGTCCACTGCCTTGTCATATGACATCACCCCTGAAGGTATCATCAGCTTCCCAATAGTAGGAATCAAGCCATCTCGGTATCTCTCTGTCTTGCTCCAATCATCTAGAGCAAACTTCTTTCCAAACCTATAGAGTTCCTCATACCTCTTGGTATATTGTGTCACCGTCATATCAGGAGTTTGCACCAACTCCATATACTGTCTGGCCTTGTCAGATTGGAAGCTCTCTGGCACAATCATTGCATGAACAACATTTCAAATGATGTCCAAGTCAAATCATTCTTTCTCTAATCCAGCGAATCCCACCAGTCATATGTTGCTCCTTTAAGATAATAAAAGATCAGCTTCATCCTCCGGTCATCGGGTAGAACTAGAGATTCAAATCTCTTGCTCATTTGCCTTAGCCATCCACCGGCTTCGTACCATTCTCCCTCGCCATCAAACACTGGAGGACTAGTCCTCCTCAACTGATCAACCTCATAAATCTCCCGTCCTAGTCTGGCAACATCTCCAGTACTAGTCCCGGAACCCTGTCCCTCGCTTCGGACTTCTGGTGCTCTCACCACTTGCGCCTGAGTCTGCGCTTGTATAACCTGAACTAAGTTCATCACAATTCCTGTCAAAGCCTCTAGGGTCACAGGTTGTCCCACAGTACTAGTTGGGGCAATCTATACCTCCGGCAATACTGGCTCGGAAGTCCTCCCCGGATCTCCCACCTCAACTCTTTCCTCCACTCTTTCGTTGGTATCATTCACAGGCTCCGAATTCTGAGTGCTAGGAGTGCGTCTAATAGCACGCGTCACTCCTCTACCTTGGCCCCTACCACGGCCTCTAGGTCATCGTCGCCTGCCCCCATCTCTCGGGGTTGCCGCAGCGCGAGTGGATTGGGTCTCCCTACGAGTATCCATCTGCGACACAACAGATAAGATACTTAACATGATTTAATTAATCGAGGATTTAAGGGATAAGAAAACGTACCGGATCAGTAGAGGTCGTGACATGGCCTGGAGACTTACTAACTTACATCTAGTACCCAACCCTAGATCCTACGTAGAGCTAACCTCGCTCCGATACCAAACTGTGGCGCCCTGACCCGGAATTTACGCACTGAGCCGGGAGCGCCACTTTAGGCGTGTGCCCCGTCACTAAGGACCTCACCACACGACAACCTAAACCCGGATTCTAACAGAAATCCGACAGCAACTCCCCATCAATAATCAACAACAAGGTTCGTTCTTCTTAAGGAACAATTTAGGCAAGAACAAAATCAATAAAGACCAATGAAGAATTTCAACCGCTCTTTAGAGAAAAACAATATGATAGAAAATGGGTTAAGAATCCCTACCTCTTGTTGAGCAATTTACCAAAAAATCCACAATTACTTTCCTAGGGTTCCGATTTCCCAAACCTAACAATGTGGCGAAACCGAACCCACTCACACATCAATAAACAACCAACAACTCATATAAACATCAATTAAATCAATAAATTTGAAATTACTCACCTTCTCTCTCTAGAAATTTCTCCAAAATCCTCCAAACTCAACCCAAGCTCAACTCTACTCCAAATCACAAACCAATCTATATATTCATCCGAAATCAACCTATAATCAACATATCTAAAGCATAGAACTCATCTCTTCAAGAATCTAGCAAATCTAGGAAAACCTAGAAATTACAAAAACTATGAAAAACTTACCAAATCTCCAAACCCAAGCTTGAATCTTCCTTGTTTGGCGTCAAGGGTCACCAACCCTCAATCCCCATGCCAAACTGTTATGTCGTTAGTAACAATTTAAAATATACTTACAAATGTACAATTAATATATAGTGAACAAGTAAGAGTCGATCCCACAAGGAGTGATGCTAATAGATATATAATCTAACACTTGAATATAATTGATACAATTATAAAAGGGGAAAAATGGGGGGGGGGGGGGTTAAATCTTGTAATAGATAAAAATTAAGACAAAGAAATTGATGTTGAGAACAAGAATGAGAATTGATATTAATGAAAACAATAGCTAAGACTCACAATCCACCACAAAACATTCAAACAATTTATAAGAAATAATAGACTAACAATTTTAACAAGCATATGATGACAACATTCACAACAAGGTTATGGCCAAACTCAAGTTGTATGATTCTCTCTTAATTGCATGTAAAGTGTATGGCGTCTACCTCATTACGTGTATTCTTAATCGAAATCTAGCATGGCGTCTGCATCAATCAACAATCAAGAATTCAATAAGAGCAAAGAGAATATGAATGTCACAAGAATCCTAATACATGGTATTTGTACTTACGTATTCAAGAATTGATTTTTCATAATTCATTTTCAACTGAATTATATGTTGCAAGAAAGAACATATTCAACAAGGCAATTGACCATGTTCTACAACAATTAATTCTAATACATGCTTCAAAGTTAGCTACTCAAAGAAACACAATACTAGAACTCACATAATATGGAAAAATCAAAATCATCATGCTTGTAGAAATTGAAATCCACACAACTTATAAAATTGAAAGCATGCTTAGGGCTTCAAGACAAGCCCTAACTAACAAGAGTTTAGTTATACATAACCAAATAAAACATGAAACATAAAAACATAATTACAAACACAAGCCTTGTTTTCTTCTTTTCCTTCTCCTCTTTTTGCCTCCAATCCTTCTCCTCTTTCCTTCTTGTCTCCAAGCTCCCCCTCCTAGCCCCTACTCCTCTCTATTTATAGAGAAAATGAGCACATAGTGGAGGAGTTAGTGCCATCTTTTGGTGGTGGATTGTCCATCAAATTGGTGTGGTGGATTGTCCACTCTTTGAATGGAAATGGTATCATCAATGACATCAACTTCCAATTACACACTAATCTTGTAACTGCATTCTGGGCCTAAACGAAGCCTATTATGAACTCAAACCCTTCATCAATATTTTATATACAAATGTTTAGATAATTATGGGCTTTTGAATCACTCAATTTGGACATCAGACGCTCAAGTTATGGGCTTCTAAAGGTCTGGTCTGCAAACAGAAATTATGCCTCGGATATAACTTCCAAACTTGACTTCAAGGCAACCTTTAGAGGCCCAAATGAACTCCGATTTTTGTGAACCAATACTTCCTGAAAATCTTGAAGTGTCCTCTAAAAATTTACTGAAGGTCAAATCTCATTCCGACAGCTCTTACTGCCTCTTAACCTGCAAAACATCCAAGAAGATCTTAAGTACAATAATCTTGAAAATTCAGCTTTTAAGCACAATTTCTTGGCATTGCTTTGGTAGTATTTTAGCACTTTAAGAATGTATATTCTGGCACTTATCACAACCCCCAACCAGCTTATTGCTAGTCCCTAGTAATTCAAGCGTAAAAATGTTATGAGAAATGAGTGAAAGTAACAATACTAGAACAAAAGGTAAGAGATCACAATTCCTATCCAGATTAGTATAGTCACAACTTCCAACACTTGTGTGTGTGTGCTAAGCCAAAACCTTCATACCACAATCCATAATGCATATAACCTCAAAATATTATCCAAGTAAAAGCCTCAACTCCATATTCTCACAGGGTAGAGAAGGATTTCTGTGCTATGAATTTCTCTCATGGAGTTGGAAAATAGATATGCACTCAGAAGAAAAGTCAATTTAAGGAGAAACAAATAAACAAACATTGATCAAATGATAGGTATATTAGCTGTCAAGAACTTCCACCAGTCTTACCACAAACCTGCTTTGGAATTCTATTGATCAACATTTTCCAATTGACAAACTAATAGAGCCTTATCACAGAAA
Organism: Euonymus europaeus; assembly: GCA_963580455.1. Classification (NCBI taxonomy): domain Eukaryota; kingdom Viridiplantae; phylum Streptophyta; class Magnoliopsida; order Celastrales; family Celastraceae; genus Euonymus; species Euonymus europaeus. The sequence continues at coordinate 16,653,571 of OY756968.1, read as the reverse complement.
AACTTATCTACTGACGAATGACGAATACACATAACAATTTTTTCTCTTTTTTTTCTCTGTCTTCTTTCTTTCTTTCTTTTCTTTTTTTCTTTTTCATCATTGTTTCTTTTTTTTTTCTTGAATTCATAATATAGAACATCTCAAACAAAGGCCCAGTAAAATTACAACATTGTTCTCAAACATTGATCAATATCATCCTCAGCATTCATCCAATCATTCCACAAACCATGTAATGGTGTTCATTGACAGCAATTATCCATTTCAAGAGATCAATGCAAGTTCATAAGTTGTTTACTCATTTCTCTCCACTCATTTGTGCTTTAACCAGAAAATATTCTCAGTCATATGCATCATCATCCATCTTACCACAAGGCTTAGTATTGGTGGAAAACAAATGTGTCAAAAGTTGCTTTCGACTAATCCAGATAAAAAAAATGACTCAATCAAGCCTCACGCACACAAAAGTGTACAGTGACCATCTCAAGGTGAAAGTAAAAGTGAATATGCTAAGAAAATGTGCAACTGAACTAAATGCTTGATTGAACACACAAAGATAATGAGAAAGAAATATGGGTTGCCTCCCATAAGCGCTAAATTTAGCGTCGTCAGCCAGACGAAATAGCGTATCAAGTGAGTGGAACAGGATCAGAGAGCCTTAAATTCTCATCAAAATGTTCTGTTGCTGGCTCTAAATAGTGCTTGAGACGATGACCATTCACTTTAAAAATATTTCCCGTCTGTGGGTGTTGAAGATTCACTGCACCATGTGAAAAAACATGAGTAATAAGGAATGGACCATACCATCGTGAACGGAGCTTACCTGGGAATAGTCGGAGGCGTGAGTTATATAATAAGACTTTCTGCCCAGGTTCAAAATGTTTTCTCAAAATGGTCTTATCATGATAGGCCTTGGTCTTCTCCTTGTATATTTTAGAGCTCTTATAGGCTTCATTTCGGAGTTCTTCCAACTCACTCAACTGCAACTTTCGTTGCTCTCCTGCAGCCTTCATCTCAAAATTGTACTGTTTGATAGCCCAATATGCTTTGTGCTCTAATTCCACTGGTAAGTGGCAGGGTTTGCCAAAAACCAACCTGTATGGTGACATTCCAATCAGAGTTTTGTAGGCTGTACGATAAGCCCATAGAGCATCCATGAGACGATCAGACCAATCCTTGCGTGAGGAGCTCACAGTCTTCTCCAATATCTGCTTAATTTCCCTATTACAGATTTCAGCTTGTCCGCTTGTCTGTGGATGATATGGCGTGGATACCTTATGTTTGACTCCGTACTTTTGCAATAGTGCTGCAAAAAGTTTATTATTGAAATGGGACCCTCCATCACTAATGATCGCCCTGGGTGTTCCAAATCTTGCAAATATATTTTCTTTAAGGAATCTGAGAACAACTCGAGAATAATTAGTCTTGGATGGAACTGCTTCCACCCATTTTGAAACATAAACCACATCAAGTAAGATATATAAATAACCTTTAGATGAAGGAAAAGGTCCCATGAAATCAATACCCCAAACATCAAAAATTTCAACTATTAGAATAGGTGATAAAGGCATCTGATTCCTAGATGAAAGATTACCTAACCGCTGACACCTATCACAAGTAGAGCAGAAAGTATATGCATCTTTGAACAAACTCGGCCAATGAAATCCACATTGCAATACTTTCAAAGCTGTCTTCTTTGGACCAGAATGTCCTCCACAAGCATATGAGTGACAAAACGTGAGTATGGATTGAAATTCTGATTCTGGCACACACCTTCTGATGATTTGGTCAGAACACCATTTGAAAAGGTATGGATCATCCCATATGTAATACTTTGATGTTGTCACGAGCTTATCCTTGTAAGTTCTTGGCACATTTCCTGGAAGATCACCTGTAACAAGGTAATTGACAATGTCAGCATACCATGGTGTAGAAATAGATAAAGATAATAATTGCTCATCAGGAAAATTCTCATTTAGAGGCAAAGAGTCTTCTTCGGTCACTGAATTGTTCACCAAACGGCTGAGGTGATCGGCCACTACATTCTCGGATCCTTTTTTGTCCTTAATCTCTAGATCGAACTCTTGAAGTAATAGAATCCATCTAATCAAGCGAGGCTTTGCATCCTTCTTTTGAAGAAGGTACCTAAGAGCTGTATGGTCAGAAAATACAATTACTTTAGTGCCAATCAAATATGCACGAAATTTTTCTAAAGCAAAAATAACAGAAAGGAGCTCCTTCTCTGTAGTGGTGTAGTTTAATTGGGCATCATTGAGTGTTCTACTGGCATAGTAGATAACATGAGGTACTTTATTTACTCGTTGTCCCAAAACTGCTCCTACAGCATAATCTGAAGCATCGCACATTAGTTCAAAAGGGAGGCTTCAATTGGGAGGCATCATGATCGGTGCTGACGTAAGAAGGAGTTTAAGCTTGTTAAAAGCTGTCAAACATGTCTCATCAAACTCAAATGTCACATCCTTGGATAGTAAGTTACACAATGGCTTAGCTATCTTGGAGAAATCCTTGATGAACCTCCTGTAGAAACATGCATGTCCAAGGAAATATCTTATTCCCTTAACTGTAGATGGAGGTGGAAGATTACTTACCAGATCCACTTTTGCTTTGTCAACTTCTATTCCCTTGCTAGAGATGATATGACCAAGTACAATTCCTTGTTGTACCATAAAATGACATTTTTCCCAGTTTAAAACTAGATTGCATTCTTGGCATCTTTCTAAGACCAAAGCGAGGTTATGAAGGCATTTATCAAAAGATGAACCAAATACACTAAAATCATCCATAAATACCTCAATAATGTGCTCCACCATATCTGAAAATATGCTCATCATACACCTTTGAAAAGTACCTGGAGCATTGCAAAGACCAAAAGGCATGCGCCTGTAGGCAAATGTACCATATGGACAAGTAAATGTCGTCTTGTCTTGATCTTCTGGTGCTATTGCAATCTGATTGTAGCCCGAATATCCATCAAGAACACAATAATGGCTATGACCTGCAAGACGTTCCAACATTTGTTCCCTCCTCTAGTAGTATTCGATGCATACATCTAGAGGGACTGATTCCTCTGATATCAGCAATACTCCATCCGATTGATGTTTTATGCTCTTTTAGTACCCTCAACAATTTCTCTTCTTCTTCAATGCTGAGGTCAGACGCAATGATTACTGGCAATGTACTTTCTTCGCCCACATACGCGTACTTCAAATGCTTTGGTAGTTCCTTCAACTCCAATTGAGGTGCCTGCACAACAGATGGTACAAGTTTTGTCTTAGGCACTGGTAAAGGCTCAAAGGCAGAAATATACATACCTAAAGAAGGTAAGGCTTCAAGGCGAGCTAAGACTTTGCTAGCTTGTTTATCCTCATCGATGGTTCCAAAGTCATGAATTAAAACTTTGTCCACAATATCTCGACCACAACTTTCATTGAACACTTGTTGACAAATTGTATCTAACGCATCTAAGTGAAAACAGTAATGTTCATCACTTGGTAATTTGAGTGCTCCAAATACCTTGTACTCAATCGTTTGTCCCTGCACATTCATAGTTAGTGTACCCTTTTGAACATCAACTTTGGTACCTGCTGTGGCCATGAATGGGCGACCAAGAATTAAGGTTAACTTTACTTCTGACAAAGGAATCGGCTCCATTTCCAATACAAGAAAATCAGTAGGTAAGATTAATCCGTCAACTTTGACTAAGACATCTTCTAGAATAGCCCTAGGGTATTTGATTGATCTATCTGCCAACTGGATGCTCACAGAGGTCGCCTTTAGTTCCCCTATATTCAAAGATTCAAAAATAGAAAAAGGCATTAGATTGACAGATGCACCTAAGTCAAGAAGAGCTTTCTCAAACCTGTGACCCCCAATGATACAAGGGATAGTAAAACTGCCCGGATCTTTTAGCTTGGGAGGGAGTTTGCTTTGTAGAACAGCTGAAACTTCCTCAAAAACCTTAATCGTTTCAAAGTCTTTGAACTTCCTCTTATTTGTGCATAAATCCTTGAGGAATTTTGCATATTTTGGCATTTGTTTGATGGCATCTAAAAGAGGAATGTTAATCTCCACCTTCTTGAAAGTATCTAAGATTCCTTGCATTGGATCTTCTTTCTTTGATTTCTGCAATCTGCTAGGAAAAGGAGCATGTGAAGAAATATAATTTGGAAGGTTAGAGTTAACCTGAAGGTTTGGCGTTTCCTGGAAAGGAGTAGCACTGCTGCTAGAATTTGGATCTAGAACGTCTGGATTGATCATATTGTCATAGTCAAGGTTCTTCTCTTCTTCTGGCACGCTCATTTTTCCAATTGTTTTCCCTCCCCTCAGAGTGATTGCTTTAGCATGTTCATTAATCTTAGGATTGACAACAACTTGGCCAGGAAGCTTTCCAGGTTCTCTTTGATTTAATACAGTGACTAACTGTCCCATTTGTTGTTCCAAATTTGCAATGGCGTTATCAGTTTTCTGCATGAATGCTTGAGTGCTCTGTGCCATAGATGTAACCATATCTTTAAGTGATGCTTTCGGCGGCTCCACTTGAACCCGATGTTGTGGTAATTGAGCAAAAGGTTATTGCATTGGTTGATTATTACTCCACCTAAAATTTGGATGATTCCTCCATCCTGGATTGTAGGTAGGAGCAAATGGATCATTCCTCGGCCTTTGCATTTGGTTTTGATTCTGATTTGGATAAGTACCGAATGCATTTATTTGAGCATCCAAGACCGCAACTTCATTTTGTGGACAACTTTCCATAGCATGTCCAGGTGTACTGCACACAGCACACACTTGAGAGCCTGGAACGATTAACTGCTTCACCATATTTGTCAAGTTTGCAATTTGGGCTTCCATGTTTGAACTTGATTGTGCTTCGTAGATTCCAGCCCTTTTCTGAGGTTCTCTCACTCTGTTGTAACTCCATTGTTGAGAATTAGTTGACAGAGTTTCGAACATCTCCCTTGCTTGTCCGGCATTGTTATTCATCAATCCACCACCAGATGTGGCGTCCACCATTTTGCGATCTGAATCTAGCATCCCTTCATAAAAATATTGCATTAATAGCCATTCTTGAATATTATGATGAGGACAAGAGCTTAAGAGCCTCTTGTATCTCTCCCAATATTCGTGGAATGCTTCTCCATCATTTTGTTGGATGCTCACTATCTCTTTTCTTATTTTATTTGTCTTTTGAGCAGGAAAGAATTTCGTCAAGAACTTGTTTGCCAAATCTGTCCATGTTCTAATTGAAGCTCTTGGTAAAGAGTGAAGCCATGTCTTTGCTTGTTCCTTCAGACTAAATGGAAACAATCGCAGATGAACCTGCTCATCAGTTAAACCTCTTATTTTAAGTGTGGAACAGACATCAGAGAATTGTTTAAGATGCATGTGAGGATCTTCTCCAGCATGGCCTAAGAACGTAGGCAACAAATGAATCATTCCTGACTTTAGTTCAAAGTTGTCTACAGTAGTCTGCGGGTAGACAATGCATGAAGCTTGATCTGCTGCTTGAGGCACAGAGAAATCCTTAAGTGGCTTGTTCATATTATCTGGTTCTTCTTCCATTTGAACTGGGGCTGTGGGACTTGGAGTTGGTGATGACAAAGGTGATCTCTCTGGAATGCGATGGTCTCTTTGACAAAATAAACGGATATCCGCTAATTTTGTGTTTAACGAAATGTCGTCACTCGATAAGTTCTCAAGATTTGAGCTGGACATTCATGTATCTGCAAAATAGGAAAAATAACAATATAAATGAACTACTTAGGTGGCGAGGCCAACCATGAACATAAATTAATATAGAGAAATTTGGTGGATGGCAGTGCCAATCACAACCAGAGGATTAAAGGAGTTAGTTGATAATATATAAAAAGTTAGTATACAGAAGAAATAAAATGGGGCAGAAAAGGCCAACCATAAAAAATGATGTTAGTAAATATTAAGGCATATTAATAGGCGGTAGAACCAGCCATTAATATTAATAGATATATACATATATCAACAATAGTAGGTGGTAGAACCAGCCATTAATATTAATAGATATATACATATATTAAGAACAGTAGGCGGTTTGAACCAGCCATTAATAGAAAACAAAATGGGGCGTTTAAGCCAACCACGTTAAATAATGACATATAATGTAAACCTTCCATGTAGGAGGTGCTAACAATAAATAAATAAATTATATACAAGAGTTAGATGACACTATATTAGGTAATCACGTCCCCGGCAACGGCGCCAAAAATTGTTATGTCGTTAGTAACAATTTAAAATATACTTACAAATGTACAATTAATATATAGTGAACAGAGTAAGAGTCGATCCCACAAGGAGTGATGCTAATAGATATATAATCTAACACTTAAATATAATTGATACAATTATAAAAGGGGGAAAAAGGGGGGGGGGGGGGGGGTTAAATCTTGTAATAGATAAAAATTAAGACAAAGAAATTGATGTTGAGAACAAGAATGAGAATTGATATTAATGAAAATAATAGCTAAGACTCACAATCCACTACAAAACATTCAAACAATTTATAAGAAATAATAGACTAACAATTTTAACAAGCATATGATGACAACATTCACAACAAGGTTATGGCCAAACTCAAGTTGTATGATTCTCTCTTAATTGCATGTAAAGTGTATGGCGTCTACCTCATTACGTGTATTCTTAATCGAAATCTAGCATGGCGTCTGCATCAATCAACAATCAAGAATTCAATAAGAGCAAAGAGAATATGAATGTCACAAGAATCCTAATACATGGTATTTGTACTTACGTATTCAAGAATTGATTTTTCATAATTCATTTTCAACTGAATTATATGTTGCAAGAAAGAACATATTCAACAAGGCAATTGACCATGTTCTACAACAATTAATTCTAATACATGCTTCAAAGTTAGCTACTCAAAGAAACACAATACTAGAACTCACATAATATGGAAAAATCAAAATCATCATGCTTGTAGAAATTGAAATCCACACAACTTATAAAATTGAAAGCATGCTTAGGGCTTCAAGACAAGCCCTAACTAACAAGAGTTTAGTTATACATAACCAAATAAAACATGAAACATAAAAACATAATTACAAACACAAGCCTTGTTTTCTTCTTTTCCTTCTCCTCTTTTTGCCTCCAATCCTTCTCCTCTTTCCTTCTTGTCTCCAAGCTCCCCCTCCTAGCCCCTACTCCTCTCTATTTATAGAGAAAATGAGCACATAGTGGAGGAGTTAGTGCCATCTTTTGGTGGTGGATTGTCCATCAAATTGGTGTGGTGGATTGTCCACTCTTTGAATGGAAATGGTATCATCAATGACATCAACTTCCAATTACACACTAATCTTGTAACTGCATTCTGGGCCTAAACGAAGCCTATTATGAACTCAAAACCTTCATCAATATTTTAGATACAAATGTGTAGATAATTGTGGGCTTTTGAATCACTCAATTTGGACATCAGACGCTCAAGTTATGGGCTTCTAAAGGTCTGGTCTGCAAACAGAAATTATGCCTCGGATATAACTTCCAAACTTGACTTCAAGGCAACCTTTAGAGGCCCAAATGAACTCCGATTTTTGTGAAAAAATACTTCCTGAAAATCTTGAAGTATCCTCTAAAAATTTACTGAAGATCAAATCTCATTCCGACAGCTCTTACTGCCTCTTAACCTGCAAAACATCCAAGAAGATCTTAAGTACAATAATCTTGAAAATTCAGCTTTTAAGCACAATTTCTTGGCATTGCTTTGGTAGTATTTTAGCACTTTAAGAATGTATATTCTGGCACTTATCACAAACTCTTGCTAAAACCTCCTTCTCTCTCATTTTCTCTCTCTAGTCGGGCTCCCAAATGTTGATAATGCCCAGAAATGTCTATCTCCGTTTCTTAAAAACTGATTTCCCGATAGCCGTCCGGACGGATTACTGTTCCCATAACCCGCTGGTTTGAATCTAGGCATATCCTTCTGGATGCCCTATTATCCGTCCAGACGGATTACTATTCACAGAAACCCAGTTTTTTCTCAAATTTATCTTCTGTCTCGGTCTTAGCTTTGATTTGATATATTATGGGCCCGAACGGACATGTACACTAAAAGTTATGACCCATTTACCGAACCAAGCTCAAAACTATTTTTTAGGGTCTTATACACTTCCAATGGTCCGTTATCTCTTCGAACCTATTTTTCAATAACTTATTACTTAAAATTTTACCAAACATAATATTTTTGGGTCGGGATCTCACATATACACTTGGCTATAAATTATGGATATATTTCTCACCAAAAGTAATGCCATTATTTATAGGACCAAAGAAAAGACTAATTAAATTTTATTTCACATGGCGTTTGTCTAGATAATAAAATTTAATGTAAACTAAATTGTATGAAATTTATTCTTCCATCAAGATAGAAAATTTCATACTAAAGTGTTTTGATTGTCGATGAATTATTTTCGTAATTGTTTATGGGTGCAATTTATAAATAATTCGAATCAAGTATACTTTATATGTCATTTTTCATAATTAAAAATGTCTATAAATCCTCTATCTGTTATTCTAAAAGACCATAAGTTGGATAGAACAAACTATGTCAACTAGAAATGGAATTTGGAGCAGAGGCATTACGACCTAAGCAAGCTAAGGTCAATCTTACTGAGAAATGCCCATCTTCTAAACCAAAAGGTAAGAAGAAGAAAAAGATTCAGAAGAAGAAGGAGAAATCAGTTGACTCAAAGGGTATTCAAGGAGGAGTGGAAAACGCCGAAAGGCAACTGTTTTCACTGTGGTCAGAAAGGAGATTGGAAGAAATAATGTCAAACTTGGTTGAGCAAGAATTAGCAAGGTAACCTCCTATCATTTTTTGTTGAAACACAATTAGCGATTGTGTCTACCGGAACCTGGTGTGTAGACACGGGAGCCACTAATCATGTTTGCAATTCATTGCAGGGGTTCCAGACAACCAAATAAGGAGGGGCGTTACATTCTTTTGGGAGATGCAACAAGACTAGAAGTAGTAGTAGTAGGCGTTTTTCATTTGAGTTTTGGTAGTGATAGGACTTTAATTTTGAACGATTTTCTTTACGTACTAGCTATGAGACAAAATTAAATTTCAGTTACTTATTTGGCTAAGAATGAATATTGTTTTAAGTTTGATAACTTAGTTGTTATTAGGAACAATAAACGTTTTATCTATTCTGGTACTTTAGTAGATAATCTTTATATTATAAGTCCAATTTCTATTAAATATAATGAATTGATAACTCAACAATTTTACCATCTAAGAGAAAAAACCTTCGCAACCGAATCAAACCTATCTTTGGCGTTTACGCTTAGGTCATATTAATCTAAACAAAATTTCTAGACTAGTATGAGACGGACCTTTGAGTTCATTAGAAGTTCAAGAACTTTCATTCTACGAATAATGTTTGGAGGGTAAAATGACCAAGATGCCATTTTTGGCCAAGGGGCATAGAGCCAAAGAATGTTTGGAGTTGGTACATTCAGATGTGTGTGGTCCAATGACTATTCGAGCGAGAGGAGGTTATGAGTATTTCATCACTTTCATAGATGACTACTCAAGGTATGGATACATTTACATAATGCACCATAAGTCTAAAAGTTTTTAGATGTTTAAAAGTTATAAGGCAGCTACGGAGAAGCGTTCGAGAAAAAGTATCAAAACACTACGATCCGATCGTGGTGGTGATTACCTCTCTCTCGAGTTTATGGAATACTTGAATGTAGAAAGGATATCTTCCCAGTTCATGGCACCAAACACACCACAACAAAATGGTGTGACTGAAAGAAGGAATAGGACTCTTATGGAAATGGTGAGATCAATGATGAGTTTTTCGAAACTACCTAATTTTTTCTAGGGATATGCTTTAGAAACAGCTGCGTACATTCTGAACTCTTAGATCCTTCTAAGTTAGTACCAACTTCTCATATGGAATTATGGACAGGGCGAAAGCTCAGTTTGGCTCATATTCGGATATGTGGTAGTCAACAAAAGTATGTTTTTTTTCGTAGGATACCCTTTAGGTAGCAAAGGTGGTTTATTTTATAGTCCTAATGATCAGAAGATCATTGATAGCACCAATGCACGACTTCTAGAAGAGGACTATATGATGAACCACAAACCCAAAAGTAAAGTTGTTCTTGAAGAAATAAGAGGAGAAACACAAGAAAAACAAATATCTCAAGACTCACCAATTCAAGATAACAATCTAGTGCCATATGAAAGTGGGAGGATTATAGAATCTCAAATTGATTCTGTTCAAAGGGATGATCATGATGTGTTGGGAAATCTACCAGATCAGCATGAAGATCTTGATACAAATATAACAGAATCATCACACCAAAATACTCCAACGGAACATGTAGTGCCTTGTCGTACTCGGAGGGTAACCAGATTATCTAGTCAGTATGTTCTATTGGGTGAAGTGTATGAATGATCCCAACCGAACAAGATACTAATCCCAGTAACTACAATAAAGTACTCCAAGATAAAGATGTAGAATCTTGAAAGAAAACTATGAAATCTGAGATGGAGTCCATGTACTGTAATCAAGTTTGGGAACTTGTAGAACCACCAATTGGAGTAAAACCCATAGGTTGCAAGTGCATCTACAAGAGAAAGAGAGGGGTAGACAGAAAGGTGAAAACCATCAAAGCAAGGCTTGTAGCAAAAGGTTATACTCAGAAGAAAGGGATCGATTATGAGGAAACTTTTTCTCCTGTAGCTATGCTTAAGTATATTCCAATACTCTTATCAAGACAGCTTTCGTAAATGGAAGTCTTGACGAAAGCATCTATATGGTGCAACCAGACAAATTTCTAGCCAAAGACCAAAAACACTTATTGTGCAAGCTTAAGATATCCATTTATGGACATAAGTAGACATCTAGGTCTTGTAATATAAGATTTGATTAGGTCATAAGATCCTATGGACTTGAGCAATGTCCTGATGAATCTTGCGTCCATCGAAGGAGCAATGGAAGTGTGGTGGTGTTCTTAGTACTTTACGTGGATGATATATTGCTTATCGGAAATGACGTAGCTATATTATCCTCAGCAAAAGTTTGGTTGAACAGTCAATTCGAAATGAAAAACTTAGGAGAAGGTAGTCACCTTCTTGGGATCATGTTGCTAAGAAATCAAAAACAAAGAATGTTGGGCTTGTCTCAAGGAGTATACATTGACACCATCTTCGAAAGATTTGGCATGAAAGATTCCAAGAAAGGATTTCTTCCCTATAGACATGAAATCACATTGTCTCGATATCAGTGCCCTAATGATGCTGATAAGATCAAGAGAATGAGTCAAGTATCATATGCTTCAACAGTGGGAAGTCTCGTGTATGCCATGATGTGTACTAGACCATATATCTGTTATATTTTTGATCTAGTAAGAAGATATCAATGAAACCCATGAATGGAACATTATATTGTTGTAAAGCATATACTAAAGTATCTAAGAAGAATGAGGGATTATACGCTAGTTTATAAGGCTAATGAACTTGTGCCTATAGGGTATACAAATTTAGATTTTCAGTTAGACAGAGATTCTAGGATGTCAACTTGAGGCTATGTTTTCACATTAGAAGGTGGAGCCATTAGTTGGAGAAGTGTCATGAAATCCTGCATTATTGACTCCATTATGGAAGCTGAATATGTAGCGGCCTCTGAGGCAGCTAAAGAATTAGTGTGGCTCTGAAACTTTCTAATAGATTTGAATGTGGTACCTAAAACTCAGTTACCTATTACACTTTACTGTGATAATAATGGAGCAGTATCAAATTCAAAGGAATAAAGAGCTCATTCAAAAGGAAAACATATAGAGTGCAAGAATCACTTGATACGAGGGATCGTACGGAGAGGTGATGTCATAATGACGAAGATAACATCAAAGGATAACTTGGCAGATCCATTTACCAAGTGCTTACCAACAAAGTCATTTGAAGGACACTTGGAGGGCCTAGCAATAAGATGTGTACTGTCGTGGCCTTGAGCATAAGTGGAGATTGATAGGGATAGGATGTTAAAGGCAATTATTTTATGTAATATTCAAACTTGATTTATTTATTTGGAATAAAATATGTTTAGGACTTTATATAGGAAAAATAAAAAATTGGCATAAACGTCTTTGATTCTATATGGTATATGAATTGGTGTGTAGAGTTTAGCTTACACACAGAAGATCAATTCATAAGTTCCTATTGAATATAAGCAAACGATCACAGCTTAGACAGAATTGGATAAACTATTGGCAGGGCTGTAGTATAGTATTTCAATATGTCTATCTTGGTTACAGAAAGCGGTATAGCTTGAACTTACTATTGTAGTACACTTGGAGTGGATTGATCAGACAACATGTGAGTCAATTTTTCTAGTATGACTACATGAAAAATTGTACACTCACGCTGATGTTATAACATTGTTCATAATCTTAATTTATTAAAGATTATTGGTATGTGCGCATTTAATGTATGAGACTTTGATTTACCAAAGGGTGAGGTCATTTTGTACAGGCTGATATACACCGAGTGAATTGGGTTACCGTATTAATTGTACGATTGAAAATAACCTGTTAATAAAATTCACGTTCAATTATGGATTGATGATACCCTCTCGAAAATGCTTATAGGTTTTGAGATTGTGTCAAACCCTGTAGGTAGATTTTAATTAATCTGACGCATTCAAATAAGTTAAGCGGTAAGCTCGAGGAATATTTAAAGATGTCAATTAAATATTAAATGTCAGTGGCATATTTAATTGACGGCTATCTGTAACATAACATGAGAATTTTAATGAACGATTATAACGAAAGGCTCAAATTTAATTTAAGATAAAAGGGGTAGTGCAACTATAATATTTTAGTGGAATATATTATAGTTTATGGATTTTAATTATGCTCATAGGTTTGGGCTAATAATAATTTTGTAGGAAGCTCATGTTTTATTTTTCCTTATTGGTCCCCACTATAGCCCATATAAGCCCAAACCTAAGTGAATCAAGAAACGTAACTGAGGTTGGAGTTCCCTAATTGGAGAGGAGTGTGGGACGGCCAGGAAACTCTAGGTTGGCTTATCCTTATATAAACACACACTAGTGTGTTTAGTTTCCTAAGGTTGAGACACCAGTTGGACTCGACTCTCTAATTTTTTCCACAGTTTTTATTTTTGATTTTCAGGTTCTTAGTGTAGGGAGTCAACACTCTTAAAATCCAAGTTTGGGAATTGGTTCATATGGTGGAAGATCCGTGGGATTGAGCTTTGAATCAATCCTACTGACTCCATCATTTGATATAGATTTTTAGAGATCATTCCAAAAAGATCTCTAGGTACGTAATATTTAAACAATTAGATCTATCATAGATTATGCATGTTAATCATAATTAGCAAAAATTTTTGAAAGCTGTTTTTCTATTGATTACTCTTATGTGCGTTCCTTGTTTTTAAAATATTTCCACTAGTGCGTATTTTCCAACAGGTTATTTAAAGTTTAATCATTGGTTATTCAAAGTTTAATCATTATCTCTCCACACAAATATGTAATTAATACTCAAAACTGATTATCATGTCCTTCTCTATTGCAGGTTGCATATAGTGGGAAGTAGTGGCAGAACTGATCCTTTAGACTGAGTATAATAGTAAGTGATTTTTTTTTCCATTTCTAACAAAATGGGTGGCTTTACGTTCAAATGAAATATTTAGTTGCATTCTCTAGGTTTATTTACCTAATAAAGTATCAATCATGTGATAATGGTAAACAGTGCAGATGGTGATTTTTTTATATCGTATTTTATATTTTTTGATTGTTTAGAGGAGGTTGACAATTGTGAAACTATCATGTTACCAGTTGTGAGTGGAGAAATGATTGCGTAGGAAGAAAATGATATGGAGACTCCTAAACACTCTCCTCCTCGAGACTCGATTCCGGACTTCTAGAATCTACTACTTACCGATACCCTACACTTAGGGTAAGTCCACACACAAATAAGTGTCGGTCAATCACCCCTCCCTCTGGTATTCTAAGAGTAATCTTCCTCTCCAAAAAATCTAGCAACCCATGATGCTTTGTCAACCAATCTACTCCAAGGATTACACCGAAATCCTTGAAGGCCACTTCCCCAAACCGACACTCACACCCAAATGCTATTCCCTCTAAGGGGGTGAAATACCCAAATGGTGAAGGTAAACATATGCCTTATCGGTGAAATTTTCAATCCTAGTAACTACACCAAGGCACTAGTAATGAATGAAGTTGTAGCTCTTGAATCAAACAACACCCTAGCCCAATAGTTTTAAATAAGGAAAGTACCTCCAATGAAGTTGGGATGCTTAGGAGCCTCTTAATGTCCCAATGTGAATGCTCGTGTTTGTGTCTGGATTGACTGCAATTGTAGAGTCCTTCTAGATCCTCCTCATCCCCTACCCCTTGATGGAACAGTGGAGGGAAGGGCTGTAGTAACTGTAGGAGATGGCATCTCGAGTGCATGATACTGATTTGAAGTTCTGCCACCCAGAGGATATTGGTTCCCTCTGTGGCCCGCCACACCACACTCGAAGCACACAGTCCCCTTCACCAGACACTGATCCTTTTTGTGCTCCTCATTTCCGTAGTTAAAACATGTAAACCTCCACCTCGGGGCCTTTGTCCCTGGTCTCTACTGCCCATTTGGCCTCTTTGAGTCTGAGAATCTATCTTCTGCCTCTTCTGACTACTACTGCTCCCACCGCTAGAAGTTGGAGTCTTTCGACTCTTTTGAATCTCCTAGTATTGACGGGAGTTAAGCTCTCCCTACTCTATCTTAAGAGTCATATCCACAATTTTGTCGTATGACATCACCCCTAAAGGGATCACCAATTTCCCAATGGTGGGAATCAATCCATCTTAGTACCTCTCCGTCTTGCTCCAATCATCTGGAGTAAACTTCTTGCCAAACCTATAAAGTTCTTTATACTTCTTGGTGTATTGTGTCACCGTCATATCAGGAGTCTGCATTAGCTCCATATACTGTCTGGCCTTATCAGATTGGAAGCTCTCTGGCAAAAATCGCTGCATGAACACCATCTCAAATGAGACCCAACTCAAATAATTCTTCCTCTGGTCTAAAAAATCCCGCCAATCATGTGCTGCTCCTCTAAGATAGTAAAAGATCAGCTTCAACCTCCGGTCATCTGGTAGAGCTAGAGATTCAAATCTCTTGCTCATCCGTCTTAGCCATTCACCTGCTTCGTACCTTTCTCCCTTGCCATCAAACACTCGAGGACTAGTCCTTCTCAACTAATCAACCTTATAAATCTCTCGTCCTGGTCTAACACCATCTCTGAAACCCTGTCTGTAAAACCCCGACCCAAAAATTTAGTTTTGAGTCAAGTTACCGATGATCCGTGAGGTACGGAATCATGGAAAAATAGTTTTTGAGCTAGGTTCGGTAAATGAGCCATAACTTTTGATATACATGTCCGTTCCAGGCCCATAATATATCAAATCGAAGCTTAGACCGAGACAGATGTAAATGTGTAAGTAGAAAACATGGAAAAATAGGGGACAGAGTCAAGCGCCCTTCCAGCGCTGGAAGAGCACATTTTGGGGAGATTCGGGTGCCTTTCTAGTGCTAGAGAGCTGGAAGAGCGCCAGCGCCTGACCCAGCAAGTTAAAACGCGAGAATCGCTTCTTCTTCTTCATTTTTTTTGGTTTCTTCCGTGTAGAGAGAGAAAGAGAGAGGTAAGAAGAGAGATAAGGTGATTTGGGCAAGATAAAGCTTGATTTGGAGTGGATTGTGGGTGATTAACAACATTCAAGGAAGAATCAAAAGAGATTTGGATGTTTAAGGTAAGTTTCCTATGGTTTTCGAACTTAAGGATTTTCGTAGATTTACGTGGATGCTTTTAGAGTTTGATTGTAGGGTTTACATATGTTGTTCTTAGGGTAATTTAAGGTTGTTTCATAGGTTTCAATCCTTGGTTTGGGTTGAGTTCGATTATTGGAAAAATTTGGAGGAATTTGGGAATTCTAGAGAGAGAAGGTTAGCCTCTCTTGGATTTTGTATTGGAATTGTTATTGTTATGATAAATGTGTGTTATTAACATGTATATATGGATTGGAATGATGAAATATGGTTAGGTTGGTGAAAGGGGGATTTAAACCCTAATTCTTGGAATTTGGAATTGTGGGTTGTGCTCAACTTGAGGTAGGGGATTTCTTGACCCTTTCTTACTTCAATATCGTTCGTTGATTTCAAAATTTCGGTTCAAATTCTCATTGGTCTCTTTGTTTGTGTTCTTGCCTTATCGTGCCTAAAGAAGAACGAACCTAGGGTTTATTTATATATTCTTCTAAATGTAGATTGCATTGCCCAATTTCATGTTCAATCATCCATTGAGCATGTTTTGAATCTTTTCATGCATCATTAGTAGTTGTATATATATATAGGTTGATATATATGTGTATTTGGCATGGCATGAGCATGAAAGCATTAGAGCTTGCATGGGATGCTCGGGTATGGACTCGGGACACCATAGGTTACTTGAAAGTCACATGGGAGGATGGTTGCGTGTCAAGGCATGGGCACGGATGATATGACTCCATGTGAGACAACACACTTAAGGTGTGGGTGTGACGGGGTTCACACAACCGGGTAGAACCTTCGCGGGTGTAATGTGAATGATGATTGCGCTCTCATTCATGATGGTTGGGAACCATGTAGTGCATTTGAGGTTTGGTAAATCCATAGTTGAAGACTGGTGGATTGATGAATGTGTTTTACACCGAAGGGAATACCAGGACTATTGGTTGTGTTAGGTGACATGTGCATAGAAGAGAACATATTGATGCATTATCTTTTCTTTAATAACCGCCATGTTGCTTGTTTTACTCTTTACCCCTACTGAGCTTCTAGCTCACCCTTTATTTTTCTTCCTCCCTACAGGTGAGACAAGTACTAGTGCTAGAGGTGCGGATCAGTAGAGACGACGTTGTGGCATGGATGGCTCTTGGAGAGGGTGTAGGTTTGGGATTAGAGTCTTAAACCTTTTTGTTGAAATATTTGTATGAAATGATTCCCTGTGTGATATCTTGACTGCGTGACACCGAAAGGTGTGGATTATGGACGGTTAGAAGGTTATTCCATTGATGTGGGACTTCTGAACCGGGTGTGGACATTTAGTCCTATTTATTGGTTGTCTGGAATCATTGTGATGTATGAATCATGAATTCAATTTGTGCATGCTGCTAGATGGCCTGAGGCCATAGGTTGTGAATTTGCATGCTGTTAGAAGGCCTGAGGCCATATGTTGTGAATTTGCTTGTTGTTAGATGGCCGGAGGCCTTGCTAGGTTGGGATGTGATTATATGATGTTATGCTACGTTTAATCAGGTGGGCATTACCCGAATTACGGGGAGATGCTGCCGGATTTTTGTTGGATGATTTAACTTAGTTAGACGAACTAGAGTTAAATCCTCGTGTTGTGAATCACATTGATAACCTAGGACGGTGAGGTGAGCACCACGTAACGTTCCCGAAATTGGGGCGTTACAATTTGGTATCGAAGCCAGGTTAGATTAAAGACCTAGGTATGGATATGGGATGTGAGGGGGTATGTTAGTGTTGTCTCCAAGCCATGCCACGAGCTCTACTGATCCGGTATGTTTCTTTTTCCCTTGTAAATCCTCAATTGAGCTATTTGTTGATAGTATTATCTGTGTGCCATGCAGATGAATACTCATAGGACTGTGAGGTCTACGCCTACCGATGAGACACCTAGGGGTGGGGGTGGGCGTGCTACTACCCGGAGAGGCCGGGGTAGGGGACGTAGTGTTGGTGCGATGCGCGCTCCTAGGCATGCAACGAGTACTCAGGAATCTGTACCTGAGGAGGCTAGAGAGAGGACCCCAGAGGTTCCACTGGGACAGGTAGTGGGGACTGAAGGAGTTACAGTGACTGCTGGTAATACCGCAGCGGTACCACCGATGACTTTACAGGAACTCACGGGAATTGTGATGAACCTGGTTCAAGTGGTTCAGTCACAAGTGGTTAGAGCTGCAGAGGTTCACACAGAGGAGCTTACACCTACACCTCCTCCTACAGTAGGAGCGGGTGCTGAGGTGGAGGCATATCCAAGGCCGAGTAGAGGTATCTATGAGGTTGATCAGTTGAGGAGAACTACTCCTCCCACGTTCTCCGGAGATGGAGAAGGGACAGAAGCTGAAGAACGGCTTAAGCAAATGAGTGCTAGATTAGATACGTTGGAGATACCCGACAGTAGAAGGGTGAGGCTGGTCTACTTCTATCTGAGTGGGTTAGCACATGAATGGTGGAGTGCACTTGATGAGAGGAAGAATGACCTCTCATGGGCATCATTTGAAGACTTGTTCATGCAGAAGTTTGTTCCGAGGCCTTTTCAGACGGAGAGGGCCAAGAAGTTCCTAGAGCTGATACAGACACGGGAGATAACGGTGGCACAGTACACCAAACAGTTTGAGCTGCTCTATCGATTTGGGAAGCAGTTTGGCCCGACCGATGAGAGTAAGGCTATGAGATATCGTAGTGGGCTACTTCCGAGCCTTGGTCGGATGGTGTTGGCTACTAGGGTGAAGAGGTATGCCGAGACGGTGGAGATGACATTAGAGTTTGAGCAAAGTGAGAAGGCAGAAGCTCAGCGGAGTGTACTAACTTTTGGGGGTAATAGTGGTGGTGGCGGAAGTAGTAACAAGCGTCAGAGGACCGATTCCTACTCACAAAAAGGGGATCAGGGCAAGGGTCCTAGGGTACAAGGGGGCAAGATGACTTGTATCAAGTGTGGGAAAGAGGGGCACAAGCAGAATCAGTGCAGATCTACTAGGATCAAGTGGTTTTGGTGTGGCAAGATTGGCCACAAGAAAAGTGAGTGTCGACAGAGTAGTAAGGAAGCACAGCAGTCTACGGCGCCTGGATTTCCAGCTCCAGCATCGGTTCCATCTCTCCCATCTACTGTTCCATCAGGGGGGAGCGGGCGCGGTGGCTCTAGGCAGCAGCAGCAGCAGACTTCGCAGCCGCAGACAGCTATTACTCAGACAAGGATGTTTGCTATGGGGCATCAAGAGGCACCAGAGCATCCGGACTTCATTGGAGGTACTTTTCTTGTTTCGAATTGTTTGGCGAGAGTGTTGTTTGATTCTGGGGCCACAGCATCATTCATAACTAGTGCCTTTGCACGTTCACTTGGGTTAGAGGTTTCGCCAATAAGGCGCATGTTCACGGTGACTTCGCCGATGGGGTATTTCACTCCTTTGGAGAGGATAGCCTTTGGTTGTGAGTGTCGATTTGGAGAAGTGGTCTTAAAGGCCGACTTCTATGTGATGAACTTCAAGGAGTTCGATGTGATCCTTGGAGTTGATTGGTTGACAAAGTACCATGGGTTGTTGGATTTTTGGGAGAGAAAAATCACACTCAGGGTACCCGAGGGTGGAGTGATACAGTTAAAGGGATCAAAGGGTATTCCTTGTTCACATTTCTTGGAAAATCCTTCATACCAAGATTGTGGAATGGCAAGTTTGGTGACTTCGGCACCTAAGGGTGATTTTTCTACACCGATAAGGGTAGTGGATGAATTTATGGATGTATTTCCGGAGGAGTTACCAGAATTACCTCAAAGAAGAGAAATTGACTTTGCCATAGAGTTGCATCCGAACGTGAAGCCAATTTCGATTCCTCCGTATCGGATGGCTCCGGCAGAGTTGAAGGAGTTGATGATGCAGCTGGAAGAGTTGCAAGACTTAGGATTCATAAGGCCGAGTGTGTCCCCGTGGGGAGCACCGGTACTATTCGTCAAAAAGAAAGATGGGTCGTTGCGGATGTGTATCGACTATCGACAGCTGAATAAGGTTACGGTAAAGAACAAGTATCCTTTGCCAAAAATTAATGATTTGTTTGACCAATTGAGAGGTGCTAGGCATTTCTCTAAGATTGATTTGAGGTCGGGTTATCATCAGCTGAGGATAAAGGATGAGGATATCCAGAAGACGGCGTTTAGAACTCTTTATGGGCATTATGAGTTCCTTGTGATGCCGTTTGGGTTGACAAATGCCCCGGCGGTGTTCATGGACCTAATGCAAAGGGTTCTTAGACTGTTTTTGGACAAGTTTGTTGTAGTATTTATCGATGATATATTGATTTATTCTCCTACGGAGGAAGATCATGAGGAACACTTGAGAGTGGTTCTGCAGACGCTAAGGGAGAATCAGTTGTATGCCAAATTGAGCAAATGTGAGTTTTGGGCTACAGAGGTGAAATTCTTAGGCCACGTAATTACTCAAGAGGGTATTGCAATTGATTACTCCAAAGTCGAGTCAGTTCTGAATTGGGTGAGGCCAAAGAATGTAACAGAAATTCAAAGTTTTCTAGGGTTGGCAGGCTACTATCGAAGGTTCATTCTGGACTTTTCGAGAGTGGCTGCACCCATGACGCAGCTAACCAAGAAAGGTACACCATTTGTGTGGACAGACGAGTGTGAGAAGACATTCGAAGAGTTGAAGAGGAGGTTGACAACACCTCCAGTGTTAGTAGTGCCGGAGAGAGATGTAGGCTACCAGGTGTATTGCGATGCATCTGGAGTGGGACTGGGATGTGTGCTGATGCAGCGTGGGAGAGTTGTGGAGTACGGCTCTAGACTGTTGAAGACACACGAGAGGAATTATCCAGTTCATGATTTGGAACTTGCAGCGGTTGTGTTTGCTTTGAAGCAATGGCGATATTATCTCTACAGAGAACGGTTTGAGGTGTTCTCAGATCACAAGAGCCTCAAGTATCTATTTACCCAGAAGGAATTGAACTTGCGGCAAAGGAGGTGGATGGATTACTTGGAGGACTTTGACTTCAATTTGCAATATCATCCCGGTAAAGCAAATGTGGTGGCGGATGCGTTGAGTTGGAAACTTAGGGTGGCTAATTTGTGCTTACATGAATGCGGGATTGTGGAGACAATCAACCAGTTTGGTTTGGATTTGAGGTTTGAAGGAGAAAGAGTATTCTTGAGTAGCATGACCTCGAGACCACAGATGGTCCAGAAGGTTATGGATGCTTAGAATGGTGATTCGACATTTGATGTACTGGATGAGGGTTCTGGATGGGTCCGTGGAAACGATGGAGGAGTGAGATATGTGGGGAGATTGGTAGTTCCCAATGACGAACAGTTACAACAAGAGATATTGAAGGAGGCACACCATTCAGGGTTTGCCATGCATCCAGGGGGTACAAAAATGTACCAAGACTTGAAACAAAGTTTCTGGTGGAAGGGGATGAAGGCCGATGTGGCTAGGTATGTGGCGAAGTGTCTGACTTGCCAACAAGTGAAGGGTGAACATCAGAAACCAGGGGGTTGCTCCAACCACTACCGGTAGCGCAATGGAAGTGGGAGAGGATCACTATGGATTTTGTGACGGGACTTCCAATGACTTAGAAAGGATACGACACGGTATGGGTGATTGTGGATCGATTGACTAAGTCGGCACATTTTCTACCAATGAACAAGACAGATTCGTTGGAATCTTTGAGCAATTACTACGTGAGAGAAATTGTGAAACTGCATGGAGTTCCATTATCTATCATGTCAGACCGGGATCCACGGTTCACAGGTAGATTCTGGAACAGTTTGCAAGAGGCTTTGTGGACTAAGCTAGATTTCAGTACGGCTTACCATCCTCAGAGTGATGGCCAGAGCGAGAGAACTATACAGATTGTGGAGGATATGCTTAGAGCATGTGTGGTGGACTTCGGAAAGAGTTGGGATCGGTACATATACTTGGCTGAGTTTGTGTACAACAACTCATTCCAAAGTAGTATCGGTATGGCTCCTTTCGAGGCATTATACGGAAGACCTTGCAGGTCACCATTGTGTTGGGCTGAAGTCGGTGAGAAAGTAGTTTCGGGACTGGAGATGGTCAAAGAAGATCAAGAACGAGTTGAAGAGATAAAAAGACGGCTCATTACAGCTCAGAGTCGCCAGAAGTCAAATGCTGATAAGAGGAGAAGACCGTTAGAGTTTGCGGTGGGTGACAAGGTGTTTTTGAAAGTCAGCCCGAGATGCGGCATTCCACGATACAGTAAACAAGGGAAGTTGGCACCAAGGTTTGTAGGGCCATTCGAAATTCTGGAAATAGTGGGATCAGTTGCATACCATTTGGCTTTACCACCTAAGTTAGCAAGAGTTCATAATGTGTTCCATGTCTCAATGCTTCGGAAATACGAGCCGGATCCGTCGCATGTGTTGGATTGGACCCCATTAGAAGTTGAGGAAGACGGGAGTTACGCACTACAACCGGTGAAGATCGTGGATCGCCAAGACAAGATCACAAGATCGAGTGTCATACCATTGGTGAAGGTGATGTGGATGTACCATGGAGTTGAAGAAGCAACTTGGAAGCTTGAATCCAAAATGAGGGAGAAGTATCCGGAGTTGTTCGACACTTCAGGGATATTGAATAATTTCGGGGACGAAATTTCTTTAAGGGGGAAGGGATGTGAAACCCCGACCCAAAAATTTAGTTTTGAGTCAAGTTACCGATGATCCGTGAGGTACGGAATCATGGAAAAATAGTTTTTGAGCTAGGTTCGATAAATGAGCCATAACTTTTGATATACATGTCCGTTCCGGGCCCATAATATATCAAATCGAAGCTTAGATCGAGACAGATGTAAATGTGAAAGTAGAAAACATGGAAAAAATAGGGGACAGAGTCGAGCGCCCTTCCAGCGCTGGAGTGCTGGAAGTGCGCATTTTGGGCAGTGTCGAATGCACTTCCAGCGCTGGAGCACTGGAAGAGCACATTTTCGGGAGAGTCGGGTGCCTTTCCAGCGCTAGAGCGCTGGAAGAGCGCCAGCTCCTGACCCAGCAAGTTAAAACGCGAGAATGGCTTCTTCTTCTTCATTTTTTTTGGTTTCTTCCGTGTAGAGAGAGAAAGAGAGAGGTAAGAAGAGAGATAAGGTGATTTGGGCAAGATAAAGCTTGATTTGGAGTGGATTGTGGGTGATTAACAACATTCAAGGAAGAATCAAAAGAGATTTGGAAGTTTAAGGTAAGTTTCCTATGGTTTGGAACTTAAGGATTTTCGTAGATCTACTTGGATGCTTTTAGAGTTCGATTGTAGGGTTTACATATGTTGTTCTTAGGGTAATTTAAGGTTGTTTCATAGGTTTCAATCCTTGGTTTAGGTTGAGTTTGATTATTGGAGAAATTTGGAGGAATTTGGGAATTCTAGAGAAAGAAGGTTAGTCTCTCTTGGATTTTGTATTGGAATTGTTATTGTTATGATAAATGTGTGTTATTAAATGTATATATGAATTGGAATGATGAAATATGGTTAGGTTGGTGAAAGGGGGATTTAAACCCTAATTCTTCGAATTTGGAATTGTGTGTTGTGCTCAACTTGAGGTAGGGGATTTCTTGACCCTTTCTTACTTCAATATCGTTCGTTGATTTCAAAATTTCGGTTCAAATTCTCATTGGTCTCTTTGTTTGTGTTCTTGCCTTATCGTGCCTAAAGAAGAACGAACCTAGGGTTTATTTATATATTCTTCTAAATGTAGATTGCATTGCCCAATTTCATGTTCAATCATCCATTGAGCATGTTTTGAATCTTGTCATGCATCATTAGTAGTTGTATGTATATATATAGGTTGATATATATGTGTATTTGGCATGGCATGAGCATGAAAGCATTAGAGCTTGCATGGGATGCTCGGGTATGGACTCGGGATACCATAGGTTACTTGAAAGTCACATGGGAGGATGGTTGCGTGTCAAGGCATGGGCACGGATGATATGACTCCATGTGAGACAACACACTTAAGGTGTGGGTGTGACGGGGTTCACACAACCGGGTAGAACCTTCGCGGGTGTAATGTGAATGATGATTGCGCTCTCATTCATGATGGTTGGGAACCATGTAGTACATTTGAGGTTTGGTAAATCCATAGTTGAAAACTGGTGGATTGATGAATGTGTTTTACACCGAAGAGAATACCCGGACTATTGGTTGTGTTAGGTGACATGTGCATAGAAGAGAACATATTGATGCATTATCTTTTCTTTAATAACCGCCATGTTGCTTGTTTTACTCTTTACCCTTACTGAGCTTCTAGCTCACCCTTTATTTTTCTTCCTCCCTACAGGTGAGACAGGTACTAGTGCCAGAGGTGCGGATCAGTAGAGAAGACGTTGTGGCATGGATGGCTCTTGGAGAGGGTGTAGGTTTGGGATTAGAGTCTTAAACCTTTTTGTTGAAATATTTGTATGAAATGGTTCCCTGTGTGATATCTTGACTGCGTGACACTGAAAGGTGTGGATTATGGACGGTTAGAAGGTTATTCCATTGATGTGGGACTTCTGAACCGGGTGTGGACATTTAGTCCTATTTATTGGTTGTGTGGAATCATTGTGATGTATGAATCATGAATTCAGTTTGTGCATGCTGCTAGATGGCCTGAGGCCATAGGTTGTGAATTTGCATGCTGTTAGAAGGCCTGAGGCCATATGTTGTGAATTTGCTTGTTGTTAGATGGCCGGAGGCCTTGCTAGGTTGGGATGTGATTATATGATGTTATGCTGCGTTTAATCAAGTGGGCATTACCCGAATTACGGGGAGATGCTGCCGGATTTTTGTTGGAAGATTTAACTTAGTTAGACGAACTAGAGTTAAATCCTCGTGTTGTGAATCACATTGATAACCTAGGACGGTGCGGTGAGCACCACGTAACGTTCCCAAAATTGGGGCGTTACACTGTCCCTCACTTCGGACCTCTGGTGCTCTCACAACTTGCGCCCGTGTCTGCACCAACATAGTCTGAAGTAAGTTCATCACTATACCTACCAAAGCCTCTAAAGTCATAAGCTGCCCCGCAGTACTGGTAGGAGCAACTTGTACCTCCGATAACATCGGCTCCATGGTCCTTCCCTGATCCTCCATATCCACTTTTTCCTCTACCCTCTCATTGGTGTCATTCTTTGGCACTGAATTTTGAGTGCTAGGAGTGCGAATAGTAGCATATGCCACTCCTCTACCTCGGCCCCTAGGGCGCTCTCGCCTGCCGCCATCTCTCGGGGTCGCCACAGCGCAAGTGGAACAAGTCTCTCTATGAGTATTTATCTACGCCACAACAGATAAAATACTCAACATAATTCCATTAACGAGGATTTAAGAGATAAGGAAAACGTATCATATTAGCAGAGATTGTGATATGGCCTGAAAACTTACTAACTTACACTTAGCACCCAACCGAAGATCCTACGTAGACCTAAAGTCGCTCTGATACCAAACTTTGATGCCCCGACCCGTATATCGGAGGATGCCAACCCGGAGTCACATATCACAACTTTACAAGAAATGTAATCAATAAGAGCAATTTCGCAAGCTAGTAGGGCCCTTGGCCATCTAACCACAATTACACTCTAGGGAGGGCCTCAGCCTCCTAATCTTATGCAAATAATACCCATAACATAATCACATCAATATCATCAACAAAGACTTTCATAGTGTACAAATCCGGACCCATGGTCCATCATACAGGTACGGGAGTCCCGATCACACGGCATACACTCCCAACCCTCCATCCAACATACTGAAAAGGTATTTAGCAACATAATATTCAACTGTATTAAAGTACTAAATGTACTCTACAACTAGCAAGTTCCAACATATCAAATACAAATCCTAATGCTCATAGAGTGGCCATCCATATCATGCCGCCTTTTATTGATCTGTAGCCTGGTTCTTAGCACCAGTCTCACTTGAAGAATAGAGAAAAGAAATGGGGTGGGCAAGAGGCTCAGTAGGGAAATAAAATAGTGATAAAGATTTGAGGCTGAGTATTGAAGCAAGCTCAATGCAGCAAGATGCATTCTAAAATGTCACAATAAAGAATAATCATAAGCTACACCCTATAGCACCTGTCACCAGTCAACGAATATTCCAGAAAACCCTCGGAACCCTTGCACTTTGCCTCGGACAACCATAGGTGCACTTTTACAATGGGAATCTTGATCTCGGCAACAATGTGCCCATTTGGTACCCAACATCACATAAAATAGAACCTAAGGATACTACGAGTCCATACTCATAGTTTTGATGCAACTACAATGTATGTCCAATAAATTTGTGCAAAAGAGGTATATACACAACAATCGTTTTTATATATGTAACTACATACTGCATGAACGAGAATTATCATGCCCAATATATGATTAAGTATTAAAAAGGTATGCAACTAATCAATAATCAACAAAGGGGTTCGTTCTTCCTAAGGAACAATTTAGGCAAGAACATAAAGATTAATGACCAATGAAGAAGTACAAATACTCTTTAGAGTACAAATAATACAATAAGAAAATGGGGGTAAAACTCTTACCTCAATTCCAAGCTATCACAAGCTATAATTTTTCTGAATATTTGGGTTTGAGTTTACAAACCTAGCATATAGAAAATTCATCACCTATTCCCAACAATCACAATCAATACAAACCCAACCAACAAATCAAGGAAAGTTACATTTCTCACTCTAGAAAACCAAAATATGTCAAACTCAAGCCTTTAAGCCTTCAATCCACCAAATCATCAATGAACCTAGTATATATCATCATAAGTAGGCTCAAATCAACCTATAAAATCATTCTAAAACACCCATTCGAAGTTCCAATCAAATTCACATAAACCCTATATTTCATGGAAAACTAGAAACTTACCTCAAATCTTCCTAACTTTGTGGAATCCTTCTTCAATCCAAGCCTTAATCCTTTGAAATCTCTCAAGAATCTCTCTTCCTCTCTCTATTTTTTTCTCTCTCTCTCTCTAAAAGTCGAAGCTCCAATGAAAAATACAAGTTTTGGTCGCGTAAGGGTATATTAGCAGCTCGAGTTGCGCTTTGGTGCTCTGGACCTGAGTTTTCTCCCCAAAACCCCCTGTTTTGGGCGCTATTCTGGCGTGCATAGAAACGTTTGCCAATCCGGGTTGTGCCTAGATGCCCCATCGCTACATCTTCTTCTCTGTCGCCACTGTACTAGGCGCTCTTAGTGTGCCTAGTACAGTTTCAACTCATCTAACTTTCAATCATTCCTAAGTTCATATTTGGGGCAAGTCATCACACTGTTAATAAAATTCACGTTAATTGTGGATATATAATTATAATATATGTATATGATTTGGATCCGATTTTACACTGCACAAATGATTCTTGGCTTGAAATGTTTTTGAGTGAATCATGTTGAAACAAAGAGAGGAGTTTGAACATCCGATCTATTTGTTCTTAGTGCCCAATCTGCTCATCTCTACAGCCATGGCATCTAGAAATCCTGTTGGACACAAATGTTGAGCTCAAATTGATTTCCATCATCTGAAGTCGTTGAAAATGGCACTGGATTCTGGTGAATTTTTGCAGGTTCCATGGTCATCGTGAAAATTGACAAAGAAGGTCACTAACTTCAAAGAGTTGAAACTATGTGATCTTTGTCACTTGAACTCATCGAAAATGGCACCGCAACTCATGGATGCTTGATATATGTTTCTGACAGCAGTGGCTTCCAGTGATCTCATTGGATTCAAGAGTTGATTCCATGAGATCTCTGCCCCTTGAAATATCTTGAAACATTGCCAGAAATGGCTACCAGGTGAGGAAGAAGGGTCAGGATCTGACTCGATTAATGGAAATGGGTCGCGGACTTCATAGATTCGTAATCATTTTTGTCAGATCTATAGAAAAACGGAGCCAGAGTGTCCAATGGTTTCTGGTGCTTGGAAATTGTAGGTTTCAAAGTTGTCAAGGGTTGAATCGCTGCATATAGCAATGACAGGTTGTTCGGCTCATATCTACCAAAAATAAAGGATGTGTTCGGCGTTACCTTGTGTGACAGAAGTCGCTGCTAACACCAATTAATTTTGGTGAACCCAAATCTGCAAAATTTGCAGGTGCGTTCATGATCCGTGTGTAAGAGATGGGTTATATGACTTGGATTTCTTGACATGGATCGTGGCCGAATCTTCAAAGTTGCCAGAAGAGGCTTGGGGATCTTTTCTATACAGGTTTACCATGGGCTAGAAATTGTTTCTATTTCAGTCATAAGTCAGATTGATTATGGGCTGTCAATGCTTTACGGCCAGATTGGGCTTCAGTGGAAATAGTAAATATTACTGGGTCACAGGCTATGCAAGTTTATGGGCCGAAATGTTTGGGCCATATTATATGGACCTATTTAATTGTTAATTCGGCTCTAATAATTTAATTAATTCGGGCTTACATGATTGTTATGTTTAGTGTCTAATTAATTAAATAATATTTAAATTGAATTAATTAAATGTTGATTAATTATAAAAAAATTTATATGATGCATTTAATTAATTATTGATGCATGATTTAAAATACATATTATTTATTCTAGAGTTTATTTGATATATGTGTGAATAAATAATTGATGCATGATTAGTTGGATTTATTTCTGTTAAATATATGTGATATATTTTTAGAATAAAATTAACTATGCATGTATGCAATTTAAGATGAGACCTATTTAAACATTCGTTTAAATATTAAGTTTTTAAACAGTATAATTTATGAAACTATATTGTGGCTTTCCACTATATAAAGTTTCGGAAAATTTTATGATTATGTATAATCGATCATGAAGAAATCATGGGAATAATATAATAAATCATAAGTGAAGTTTCTAATACTTTATTAAGCATGAAATGTTATAAATATAAAGATATATTGATGTCCAAGAAACCAGTAAAGGTGAGGATATTAATATTTAAATTTTTATTTTTATTGGATAGTGAGATTAACTTAACTATGTATAATGGCTCAAGAAACCAGGAAATGTGAGAATCTGCATACTAGGAGCCAAAGTAAAATGATTGAATCATGTATGAGATACATTGAATAAGAGTTGTTCACTTATTGATTTAAGTATTACAAGAAATGACTAAACGTGAGGTATACTGAAACATTAATAAGAACTCAATCCCTCACTAGAAATTCTAATAAGGATTTTCGTTACTCAAATAGGGATGTATGAGTTACGAAAAATTAGTGGGAGGTACCAAATAATTTTAAAAGACCAAAATTTATTTGGATAATATAGACTATTGTTAATAATCTTTATTTGTTTTCTACAGCACATGAGTATGACTCAATCCAATGCACTTGCACACATTTTGGATGCAAACTGGCTTACAGGGTTGAACTTTGTTTACTGGCTGAGAAATCTGAGAATAGTTCTCAATTTCGAAAAGATTGGCTACGTCCTTGACAAACCTATTCAAAAATTCTTACCTGAAGTATTTACAGAGGAGGAAAAGGCTACTTATGAGAGGTGGCAGAAGCATGACTTGATAGCTAGAAGTAATATTATGGCTTCAATGACAAATGAGCGTCAAAAACAGTATGAAAATTATGTTGATGCTCAAGATATGATTCTTCATCTGAAAGAGTTATATGGAGAGTAGAGCAGGACAGCAAGATATGATATATCTAAGGAAATGTTCCAAAAGAGAACAGCTGAAGGTGCTAGTGTGGAAGATCATATTCTCAAGATGATCAATTTGATTGAACAACTTGAGAATTTAATTTTCACATGGATTATAACTTACAGACCGATTTGATACTACAGTCCTTGCCTGATTCATTTTCATCGATCATTTTGAATTTTCATACGAACAAAATTGAGTGCACCTTAGCAAAACATTTTACTATGACAGGTATGGCTCAAGCGGACATGAAGGGAAAGACAGTTAAGAAAGCTCTTGTGGCTTCTTCATCTTCTAGGAAGAAGAAGAACAAGAAAGCTTCTACGTCTAAACCTTCTAAGAAGATTTCCAAAAAGAAATATAAGCACAAGGAGCCAGCAACAGATAAAGGAAAATGTTTCTTTTGTCAGAAGGATGGGCACTGAAAAAGGAACTGTTCCGAATATCTCAAGTCTATGAAAGTCAAGGGAAAGGAAACACCTTCAGAAGCTATGTCTAATTTTTGTAAACTTGAGAATATTGTTCTATTTACTCATCATCTATTTCTTGGATCATTGATACTGGTGCATCTTCCCACATATGTGTGTCGTTACGGGATCTAAGAAGAAGTAGAACTCTGAGAGCAAAAGAAGTGGTCATAAAAGTAGCAAGTAAAGTAAATGTTGCTGCTACTGCTTTTATTAAATTACCTTTTGCTTATGTTTTAAATTTGGATAACTGTTTGTTTGTTCCTAATGCTTTCAATAACATGATTCATATGGGACTATTGGCACAGAAGAATTATGAATTCTATTATAAGAATAATGTGTGTTAGATTCATTTTGGAAATGAATGTGTTGGTATGGAAAATTTGATAAATGGTTTGTTTATTTAAATATAAATAGTGGTAAGCTCCTAACTCATGATGTGGACAATGATGTAGTAGAATCATCTAAAAGTAATTCTAAATATTTGTGGCATCTTAGATTTGGTCATATTGCAGAAGAAAGACTTAACAAGTTGATAAAAGAGGGTTTAATCAAATCCTCGAATTTAGAATCCTATTATACTTGTGAGTCCTATATTCACGGCAAAATGACCATATCACCCTTTTCGTGGACAAAGTCGAAGATCTATAGAAGTTTTAGAATTAATACATTCAGATGTATGTTAGCCTTTTAATCAAATGGCTAGAGGTGGTTATTTCTACTTCATTACTTTTACTGATGATCAATCACGGTATGGGTATGTGTAGTTAATGAAGTAAAAGCATGAATCTTTTGAAAAGTTCAAAGAATTCAAGGCTGAAGTAGAAAATCAAACTGGAAGAAGTATCAAAGCTCTTCGATCAGATCGAGGTGGTGAATACTTAAGTCAGGACTTTGACATGTTTCTAAAGGAACTTGGCATTGTTTCACAATTGACTCCTCTAGGAACACCATAGTTGAATGGTGTATCTAAAAGGAGAAACCGTACTTTGTTAGAAATGATACGTTCAATGATGAGTTATACGGATTTACCCATTTTATTATGGGGTTTCTGTCTTCTAACTGCAACTTATTTGCTGAATAGAATTCCCTCTAAATATGTTCCTACGACACCTTATGAGATATGGGTTGGTAGGGCTTCAAGTCTTAAACATGTTAGGATTTGGGGTTGTCTAGTGCATATCAAGAAGCTGCAAACAAATAAATTGGAGGCCAGATCTGAACAAGGTAGATTTGTTGGATATCCAAAGAAAACTTTGGGATACTACTTCTATATTCCCACTGATCACAAATAATGATTAGTAGAGATGCTATTTTTTTGGAAAAAGAGTTTATTCAGAATGGAGGTATTGGAAAAATGATAGAACTTGAGGAAGTATTTGATATTTCACAACATGATCAAGATCATATTCAAGAATCCAATGATGCAAGTAATGTCATCACACAAACTCCTAGAAAATCTAGTAGAGTTATCCATCCATCAACACGGTATAACTTGCTACATGATATACAAGAGTTGTTTGTTCAAGGAGATGTAGATCATGGTTATGATCGTACTAGTTATGAAGAAGCAATATCTAATATTGACTCTTCAAAATGGCTTGAAGCTATGAAATCTGAAAAACTCAATGTATTCAAACCAAGTTTGGAATCTTGTGGACTCTCCTGAAGGTATTGTACCTATAGAATGCAAATGGATCTACAAGAGAAAATTGGTTTAGATGGCAAGGTAGAAACCAATAAAGCAAGACTGTTTACGAAAGGATATACTCAAAGGCAAGGAGTTGACTATGAGGAAAATGTTTCACCAGTTGTTATGTTGAAGTCTATCAGGATTTTATTAGCCATAGCTGCACACTATGATTATGAGATATGGCAGTTGGATGTCAAAATTTCATTCTTTAATGAAAACATTGAGAAAGATATCTATATGGAACAACTTAAAGGTTTTGAATCCAAGGGTGGAAAACAAACGGTGTGCAAGCTTAAAAGATCCATCTATGGTTTTAAGCAAGCATTAAGGAGTTGGAACATCCGTTTTGATGAAGCAATCAAATCGTTTGGTTTCATTAAAAATGTAAATGAACCATGTGTTTACAAGAAAGTTAGTGGGAGTGCTAACACATTTCTAGTCTTGTATGTTGATGACATTCTCCTTTTTGGGGATGATGTTGGAATGATTACTTCAGTTAAAGTTTGGTTGTCAAAAACTTTCTCCATGAAAGATTTGGGAGAAGCAACCTATATTTTGGGAATTAGAATCTTTAGAGATAGATCTATTGTTACCTTATAGACATGGTATTCACCTTTCTAAGGAAATGTCTCCAAAGACACTTGAGGAAATAGAGAGAATGGCCAAGATTGCATATGCATCTGCAGTTGGAAGTCTGATGTATGCTATGTTATGTACTAGAATTGACTTAGCACATATTGTAAGTGTTACAAGCAAGTTTCAATCAAATTTTGGTGAAGAACATTAGGCAGCTGTTAAGAATATTCTTAAGTATTTGAGAAGGACTAAAGAATTGATCTTAACATATGGAGGAGGTGATTTGAGAATCGATTGTTATACTGATTCTCATTTTCAAATAGATATTGATGATAGAAAGTCTATCTCTGGGTTGGTTTTCATATGTAATGGTGGAGCAGTGTGTTGGAAGAGTTTCAAACAAAGCACTACTGTAGATTCTACCACAGAGGCTGAATACATCGCTGTATCGGATGCTGCAAAGGAAGTGGTTTGGATGAAGAAGTTTGTAACATAACTTGGTGTTGTTCCATCCATTGAATCAACAGTACGACTATACTATGATAACAATAGGGCAATTACTCAGACAAAGGAACCAAGATCTCATAAGAAATTCAAACATATCAAAAGACATTTCCTCATTATTAGAGATTTTATTGAAAAAGGTGATGTAGTTTTGTAGAAAATAGCATCAGCATAAAACATTGTTAATCCATTAGCTAAAGCTCTAACTCTACAGCAGTTAGATCGTCATCTAGAGAAGATGGGTATGAGATACCATAGCTATTGGCTTTAGAATAAGTGGGAGATTGTTAGATATATTTCCTGTATAGCCAATCAATATGGTTGTATTAGGAACATATATTATAATTGTATTGTATTGGTTGATTAAATTAAAATGGCAGTTTATTATATATTTGATATTTCTATTTATATAGTTTTATTAAATATGTCCACATATATTTATTAGAGACATCATTCTCAAGAGTTGAGAATATGAGTGACAAGTGATCTCTAGTATAAATATCTTAAATAAAGTTCTTAATCATAGAATTATTAATTGGACAATAATAATTTGAAAGATCAGCATACTATTTGTTTCCTATAATGATAGGGTTGTGAGTCTCATGCAATTTAATATGAGATATTAGAACAAACAATATGGATATCCATGATCCTCAAACTCAATTGGGATATTGTACAGTGGAAGGATTTAATTACATGGTAATTGTAATTAAAGGTTTCTATGAAAGTATTCATCATGGATTGGGTAATCACGATTTACTGTTATGTATCACTCGTGATTTATAAGAAATGATGAAAAGTTGCTTTAATTAATATCAAAGAGTTTGATATTATTCTTATTGTCAATCGGTAATGAACATAAAAAGTCACACATAAAGGAATCACATGATATTTGTTTCAGCTGAGGTTGGAAAAAGTATTGTGTAAATTCGATAATTTATATTAGATGAAAATAATCAAATTATTGATTGAATAAGGTTTATTGTAAACCGGGTTGGATCCGATTAATTAATGGACATGCTAACACATTAGTCCTTAATTAGACATATGGATCCTTATTCAATTATGGGCCACTTTTTATGGTTGAAAGATTAGTTGGCAACCAAAAGTGGTTGCCAACGCTTTCACTTCTTAATAAGTGGGATTTCCAAAAGTGGAAGGTTAAGACACAATATCCAAAAATTAGGAAAAGCAAGTTTTTGCTAATTTTGGAAAACTTTCCAAAATTCCTTCTTTAGCTTATGATTCTGGTGGACAGATTAAAGGCTTCGTACGATCGAAGTTCTACCGGAGAAATTATTTGATCAAGCACGCTACAAGAGGTATAATTTTTGTAGTTTTCGATGCATATTTTTGATATTTCGTTTGCTAACAATACACATAGACATATGTGTGTGTGTTTCACTTGTGAATTAGGGAAATCTCTGAGCAGGTCCTTGAACATGATGTAAGAATTTAGATGTTTGAGGTTTAGGGGAATTAAAAATGGAGGCAAGTATGTTTGTGATAGGGATAGTATGTTAAAGCCCATTATTGTATGTAATGTTCAAACTTAGTTTATTTATTTGAGTAAAATATGTTTAGTATTTAAATATGAAAAATGAAATATTGGCATAAGCGTCTTTTATTCTATATGATATATGAATTGGTGTGTAGAGTTTAGCTTACACACAAAAGATCAATTCATAAGTTCCTATTAAATATAAGTAAACGATCACAACTTAGACAGAATTTGACAAACCATTGGCAAGGTAAAGCTTATCTTGGTTATAAAAAGCAGTAAAGCTTGAACTTACTATATTAGTAAATTTGGAGTGTATTGATCAGGATTGCATGTGAGTCAATTTTTCCAGTCTGACTACATGGAAAATTATACAATCATACTAACGTTATGACATTGTTCATAATCTTAATTTATTAAAGATTATTGGCACATATGCATTTAATGTATGAGACTTTGATTTACCAAAGGGTGAAGTCCTTTTGTACAGACTAACATACACCAAGTGAATTGGGTTACTGCATTAAATGTACAATGAAAAATAATTTGTTAATAAAATTTATGTTCATTATAGATTGTTGATACCCTCTCGAGAATGCTCATAGGATTTGAGATTGTGTCAAACCCTGTAGGTGGATTTTAATTAATCCGACACATTCAAATAAGTTATGCGGTAAGCTCATGGAATATTTAAAGATGTCAATTAAATAGTATATGTCAGTGGCATATTTAATTGACGGGTATCTGTAACTTAACGTGAGAATATTAATGAACGATTATAACGAAATGCTCATATTTAATTTGAGATAAAACGAGTAGTGCAACTATAATATTTTAGTGGAATATGTTATAGTTTATGGATTTTAATTACGCTCATAGGTTTGGGCTGATAACTAAATCTGTAGGAAGCTCATGTTTTATTTTTCCTTATTGGTCCTCACTGTAGACCATGTAAGGCCAAACCTAAGTGCATCAGAAAACCTAACTGAGGTTTGAGTTCCCTAATTAGAGAGGAGTGTGGGCCGGCCACACTAGGTTGATCAATCCCTATATAAACATGCACTAATGTATTTTGTTTCCCTAATGTTGAGACATTAGTTTAGCCATAGATTATGCATGTTGATTATAATTAATAAGAAATTTTTGAATGTTGTTTTTCTATCGATTACTCCTATGTACGTTCCTTGTTTTTAAAACGTTTTCGCTAGTGCGTATTTTCCAACAATTGGTATCAGAGCCGATCATAGATTTGTAATCGATATTAAAAGAAAATACAAAATTTTTGATAATTATGGTATTGTATGATCTATGATTATTTCATGTGTTGTGGCTAACTTGTTTTATCAGATTAAACTTCTAGCTATCATGGTCAAGTTTTTTTTTTATTTGGTTTTAGAATTTTTCACTCCGAATTAAGGATTAGGAATTTATGTAAATCAAAATTTAGATTGTAAAAGATTTTTTGTAAAAGTAAGTGAAGAATGAAAGAAAGCAAAATCGGAGTGCAAAAATTCTGCAGAAAAATACCAGTGACTGCACTGGCAGTAGCACTATGCTGCCAGCAACTGTTGCAGCACTGTCTGGCAGCGGCAGAACGTGTTGGAAGCTGCCAAACGGTGCTGGATAGGAGGCGGGCAGTGGTGTTTTTTCGGCGATGCAGCTTTTTCGGGCTATTTTCTAATGCAAGTGGGATTACTAATCGAAGAAGAGTTTGAGGCTTGATTAAAGATTATGATAGCTAGAGTTCTATTGATTGATGGTTTTCTATTTTAATTACATATATGATTGTGATTGAATGCCACGTTAGATTAGGATTTCTAATTTATTAGGATGTTATCTAATTGGTTGCCTATTTATTTTGGATCTTATCTAAAATAGAAAATAAAATACTAAACAGCTTATTTTAAAAATTAAGTGTGAGAATGTTATAAATAACCTATTATCTCCATCATTGGTTCAAAATAAAAATATGTGAAATTAAAATTGGAAAGATGAGATATTAAAATGTGACTACGGTATTGTCTTAGAAAATTCGTTTTAAACTTTGTGACTATTTTCATATCTAAACCATGTAATTCCGACCCATGCATTTGAGAATTCTCTTTGTGATAAAACAATGCAATGTCTAGAAAGTTCTATCGTAGATTGAGGTTATTTAATTGTGAGTCATTCTTATGGAAATCCCTCTCTAATCTGGGAATGATATAATTGCTGAATTTGTTAAATCACTAAATAACCAAGATATGCTGTGACAACAGTTTTGACTACTTTGAGAAAATAATGGTTTTGAGCAGTGATACTAAAATATGTAAATTACGGTCAAAACTTTTGTAAGATGTATCTATTCCAGTAATTTTAAAATCACGAGAATATTTTTAAAGTTTGAATTATTGGTATGAAATTTAATAGAGATGTAATTAAAAATATGTGTTGGCTGACCTTCCTCCATATCGAAATTTTTTAATTATAGATATCTCATATTATTAATTTTCTTGATAGTCATAATAAGTAGCAATTTATTATAAAATTATTTCCCCATCGGAATCATTTTTATGAAAATTGTGAGATTGTGATCGCGTGATGGTTATACACTTAGCTATAAATTATGAAAATATTCCCATCAAAATCAATGCCATTATTTATAGGCTCAAAGAAAATACTAATTAAATTTTATGTGGCATGGCATTTGTCTAGACAATAAAATTTAATGTAAACTAAATTCTATGAAATTTATTCTCCCATCGAGATAAAAAAATTCATACTAAAGTGTTTTGATGGTCGATGAATTATTTTCATAATTGTTTGTGGGTGCAATTTATAAATAATTCGAATCAAGTATGTCTTGGAATTAATTTTCTTTATATGTCATTTTTCATATTTGAAAATGTCTTTCAATCCTCTATCTATTATTCTTAAAGACCATAAGTTGGATGGAATAAACTATATCAATTGGAAAATGAATTTGGATATTGTGTTCACTGTTGAAGAGTACATATATGTGTTGACTGAACTATGTCCTGAATTGCCTGCGGAGGGTGCCACTGATGAGCATATTGTTGCTCACAAGAAGTGAAAAGGCTGCGCAGGGTGCCACTAATGAGCATACGGTGTAAGATCCTCATGATTGAGTTTTGAATCAATCCAGCTGACTCCATCCTTCGATGTAGACTTTTAGAGATCAATTCAGCGAGATCTCTAGCTACATAATCTTTACACAATTAGTTTAGCCATAGATGATGCATGTTGATCATAATTAATAAGAAATTTTTGAAAGCTATTTTTCTATCAATTACTAGTATGTGCGTTCCTTGTTTTTAAAAAGGTTTTCGCTAGTGCATATTTTCCAATAATTTGAAGGGACCATCCATAGAAATTTGGATCCTCTTGAAGAGTACACTGATGAACACATTTGAAAGGTAGGTTGGTTATGTTTTCATAGCATGTAAGTGTTAGAATATGGCATACATAAATACATACGCAGCGGAATTTACACTACAAAATATCTTTCGTAGCGTGCTTGTACGATTCGTTTGTCCGGTATAGCTTTCGTACTCCTTGATCAACTCTATATCACCACTTCCATCCGTAGAACTTCGATTATACGAAGCTTCTAGTTAGTCCACTAGAATCACAAAATCAAAACACTTATGGATTGATTCTTAATCAATTGAGAGAACAATAATAATGCTAGACTTTTTTTTGTTAAGCCACTTCCACCCACGTATATCAACATATACGTTGATATTTATCATTGTTGCCAGCATCTTCTTTAGTTGCTGGCAACTACTTTAGTTGCTGGCAACAAAGTTTAGTTGCTGGCAACTATTAATTATTATTTTATTAATTAAATAATAAATCTATTAATTGATTAATATATTATGTACTAGCAATTTATATTAATCAGTTGGATTTATTTCGGTTTACAATAAACCTTCATTTAATTAATTATTCGATCTTTTCATCTCATGCAAATTATCGAATATTGTTCAATTCCAACTTTAGATGAATAATTTTCATGATTCTTTTATGTGTGACTTTCTAGGTTCATTACCGATTAGCAATAAAAATAATATAAAACTCTTTGATATTAATTAAAACAACTTTTAATTATTTCTTATAAATCACGAGTGACACCTAGCAGTATATCGTGACTACCCAATCAGTGATGAATTCTTCCATATGAACCTTTAATTACAATTACCATGTAATTAAATCCTTCCACTGTACAATATCCCAATTGAGTGAGAATCATGGATATCAGTCAAATCCACTAACTCAATTATATGTCAGATCCAAAATTCTATTGACAAACAAATAATTAATGAAAACACCTTTTTCATTAATCATATAACCTCGGCCAAGGATTTCCAGTGTCAATAAATATCTGGATCACATAGGATATTCTCCTCGTTTATTTTGAGGCGGTGAATTCCTTATTGACTGCACACAAGTCTCCATATACAACTAACTGAATCCATCAAATGCTAATAATTATTTAATAAATAAATATTTCCAACATTGATAAAATTCAATCACCCATATACAAAACTACTATGTCATCTCAGGTCTAAGGATTATTTACATAATCGTAAATAAATAATAAATCATTGACAAGGAAATAAACCTCCGCGTGATTCATTATTTAACAAGTCATGTTCGAAGTATTTATTCAACAACAAACCTCCTATACTATTTGTTTTAATATCTCATATTAAATTGCATGAGACTCACAACCTTATCATTATAGGAAACAAACAGTATACTGATTTTCCGAATTATTATTGTCCAATTAATAATTCTATAATCAGGAACTTTATTTAAGATATTTATAAGAGAGATCACTCGTCACTCATATTCTCAACTCTTGAGAATGAGGTCTCTAATAAATATCTACGGAAATATTTAATACAACTATATTAATAGAAATATCAAATATATAATAAACTGCCATTTATATAAACAATTAATACAGTACAATTATTATATATGATCCAAATACAACCGTATTCGATTGGCTATACAGGACATATATCTAACAGTAAGATGAGTAGTTCAAAGATGGGCATTGCTGACATATGTTTAAATTGTTTTAGACTCCAGATAAGTGCCAATTTGGTGATGAGGAGAAACTAGATTGGAGAGGTTTCTCTGTTTCTCCTATTTCTTGGAAACTCAATTGTAGCTGCTGCTTTATATTTCATAACTTTTAATATCGATGATGCAGTAACCGAGGATAGAGAGAATTGGAGAATGGGTCACAGGCAGTTGGTCTGTCTTGGACGCATACTAATCAAGAAATGCAAGGTCTTGGTTTGAAGGTAATATATGGTGTAGGGAATCTACACCCAAGCGTTGTTAACATTTATTTCTTCTGCAAAATAATGTCCCACTTATTCTCAGGTAATAATCGCCCTCTATAACAGTTTCTTTGTGAAAACAAAATTAGTTCTTCTTCTCGTGGCCAGTCTCTTTTCAAGATAAGAAAAATAGCATGTAATCTATTTTCCTCTTGATATCAAATTTATAGTTTCATCAGCAACAATATGATTACCATGTCTAATGCAGTTTTTTTATTTTATTTTATTTCGTCTTGATGTATTTTGAGGTGTGGTTTTTCGTATCCTCTAACATATTCTGAAACCAAGTGCAAATTAAATTGCGCGGGAGAGACAGGTTTATCTTTACATCCTTGCTATTTTTAAATCATATATTCCACAACTAATCTTTTATTCCAATTTCTCTTTTATTTCTCGGATTTCTCCTTTTTGACCGACTTTTTTTTTTCTTCCTGTTGGTCAACTACATATGTTGGATAATGTTGGTGCTTTTAGCCTTCTTCAAGGCAGAGGATAATTTTGCAACAATGAAAGGTTAGTATTTCATCTCATAAACAATTGTTTTTTAACTATAGATGAGTGCAGAAACTTGATTTCTCTTCTCTTATGACAGTGAATCAAGTCTTTGATTTATATGTTAGAACCAGATATTACTCTTTAAATCTATTAGTTTCTATTCCAATTGACTAGAATTCAATGCTTGATCATAGAAACTTAGATGCTTTGGTTGCAGGCGATTGATTAAAGAGGTGTTGGCCAACTCATCAAGATATCCACTTTATGATATCTATTTAAGGTGTTTGTTTGCTAATTCTTGCTGGGAGGGATAATTATATGAGAATGGTGGGACCGAGTTAGTACGTTTTACTTTCTCTAATGGCCACAGGAAAGACCAAATTCTAAACCATTGGTGGCTGCTTTTGCTCATCTCAAGAAAGAAACTGAGGTAAGTCATTTTTATTTGCATAAAATAGTCTATAAATTAATGGTACTCACTGTTAACATCAACAGGTGTGGCAAATAAAAATAAGAGATCAAGTTACTATTCTTAGGTATCGCTTGGTTTGTAGAATGGTTCGAGTGGGAATGAGAATGACGATGAGAATGAGAATAGAAAGCGAGAATGAGATTTTAATTCTTACATTTGGAATGAATAAAAACTGTTTTGGGAATAAAAATGAAATATGTGTTTTATCCATTTTACCCTTTACTAATAATATGTCAGTGTCATTGTGTCATTTTCGAAAAAAGTATTTTTTTTACTTATTACATTATTATTTTATATGCTTAAAAATCTACACAAAAAAAAGGAAAAAAAATGCTAAAAAATATATTTTTAGGAAAAACAATTCTAGAAAAAAATCTAAAAATAAATGGACATTTTAGTCATTTAATGATTCATTCCCACCAAATTTAGGTGAAATGAGAATAGAGGCTGAGAGGGAATGTGGAATCACCAAACAATGAAATGAAATGATTCATTCGATATTCCTCCTCTATTCTCTCTCTATTCCCTAAACCAAACGATACCTTAGTATTTGAAAATTGGGGAATGATCTTGTGTTTCCGTTACCTTACCTTGCAAGGTCCTTCACATGTCTTAATGGGTGTCCCTCATAGTACCTTGGTCTCTCCTTTGTCTCCACTTGGTGAGGCTTGCTCAAACGAGGATTTGGCTACTATACATGAGATTTTAGATTACATTGCCAATAGATGGTATCAATAAATAGGCTCCAAGTACATTTCAACTTTTTTTATGCTATTTAATTCCATCCTTTTCTTTGCAGCATTCAAATGTTAAGAGCTCAGTTCATACAATTCTGAATCATTTACTTTTCTCTTTTTATGTCTCCTTCTAAATGTGGACTGACCAAATGCAAAACACATTAGATATAAAGAAAAAGGGTGATTCTGCTTTCAAGCATAAGGATTTTAGAGCTGCAATTGAGTTGCATGCTCAGTTTGGTCCTCATGAACACACTTGGGTTTCATCCTCATTGTGATATATCCAAAATAGATTTTTCAGCTTAAGCTCAAGTAATTTCTATTCTTACATATTTTCTTAAAATTATTGCAATGATTGGAGCTTGGAATTACTTTGTTTGATATTCAGACTATGAAACTTGCAGGTAAACTTATTATGTTAGAAGTAATTTCTATTCCTTAGTTTGGCATTCGGACCGTAAAGTTTTTGTCATCCCTGTCAAGTCTAGGATATAAGGAACGCCAGAGTGAAGAATTAGATGAAACGACAATAACAAACAACATACCATTTCAATATTTTTTGATGGTGTAGCCCCAAGAGATGGAATAAAAGCTTTCCCATTTCAATTTGGGTCCATAGGTCCAGGTTCCCTTAATGGAATGCAGGTATTATTTATCTCTAATAGTCTTCATTAAAGGATTTTACTTGTGCATGGTGGTTGAAACGTTTCTGTTTCTCCCTCTATTTTTTTCTTCTTCCTTGGTTTCTTTCTTATAAATTTTGTTAATCTTGCAGCCTTCTTTGTTAATCCTCCGATTAAAAACTATCTTATTATTTAGTGATTGTTTTGTATTGTTCATGAGCCTGCTTATTGAGTAGTTGATTAATTAAATAGGTTCTTTGTCATTCAGGTTCTGTCTCATCAATTGCCAAACTAAAAAAGAACCATGATAACTTGAGAGGCTTGCTTTTTTGTGTTACATTTGTTTTTAAAATATTTCTATATTTATCAAAGCTTATACTAATTTTTTTGTTGTGTTTTTCATTGCAGTTGTTAAAAAGTTTGAGCTACCTCTGGATTGGCAATTATTCTTTTAAGCTCTGTTCAATTGGTTTCTCAATGTGTTCGTATTTCAGGTATTGTAATTATGTTGAAATCTGAAAATTGCTAACACATATTTAGGTCTTATTTTTGTGACTTATATAGGTCACATACTTTGATAGAGCATCATATACTGGTAAATAACTTTTCAATGTCCTAAATCTCAGATTTTAAATACTAAAGGTTGTTTTTAGTCCAAAGTCATGTGATTCATTTTTCTTTATTGTTCACAAAAAACTTTTTTGGATTTGGAAAATAGCAACAAAATGTACTATTTTTTTTTCCCACAGAAATATTATTATCTTAGAGAAGATAACGCTTGACAATTTAGTTGAGGGATTAAATTGAATTTAATTCAGTTTTATTAACTGCTACTAAACCTTTTTTGAGCCAGGAAAGGTTCCAAAAGGTTTGGGTTAGGGTTTTTTTGGAAAAATGACCCCATTTTTCATAATTTTTGGAGATCTAACCCCACTTCTCATTATATCTAAACTTTAACTCTTTTGTCAAAGGAAAAGACGCTGCTGCCCTTACACATCTTTTGATGCACGTTCCCTCCAAGAAAATCCTAGAACCCATGAAAACCAGCTTGCAGCTTGCTCGCCTCTTCCTCTCTCTCTTCCTCCATGGCTCGTACCTCTCAAGCTTCAAAGTGAGGTAGATCTCTCACCTTGTTCAGCATTTAGTCATAGACGTCTCCCAGAAAGGATCTTAAACTCTGGAACAAGAACCGAACGCAAGCTCCGTGTTTGAGTGGACAAACATACCAGTGTTCAACGTCATTTTTAAGTGTCCAGCACTCCACCCTTTCTCGGACTACTTATCCAAAGCTCTGAAGCTTCATCTGTCGTTGGACATCTTGTCCTCAATTTTTGTTTGCCTTCTAATTTTGTTTTGAGGAGAAATATCACTAAATTAAGATTAGTCTGGTGCATGTGGTTTTGAGAACTGTCATATATTACAACCGAACGATACAAAGTGAAATATTTATTTGATAAATGCATGTATTGTTCGTCCAGAACGATACAAAGTGAAATATTTTTCGTTGACAAGTAGCTTTAATATTCGTTGACAAATATGTTTAAGCTTGTTTATCTGGGTCGACTTTTTTCGTTGATAAATAGTTTTATTTTCGTTTATATGAGTTAGTTTTTTCGTTGACAAATAGGTTTAAACTCGTTTATCTGGGTCAAGTTGTTTCGTTGAGAAATATGTTTAAAGTCATTCATCTGGGTCAATTTTTTTTCGTTGATAAATAATTTTATTTTCGTTTATGTGTGTCAATTTTTTCGTTGAGAAATATGTTTCAAATTTTTTTCGTTTATCCCAGATAACCATTTGGTTGATAAATATCTATATACTTTTTGTTTAGAACTGTATGTATTTTTGGTTTATAATTATTTGCATGTAAGTATTATGTTAAGGACTGTGTATAAATTTTAGGGTTGACTACTTGTTATCTCTGTGATTCAGAAATGAAGGAGGTTAGCATATTGGTACGCTATTGTGCTCTTGGGAACGGGTTGGAGTCAGTTATGCGTATAAAGGTGGGAAGAGTAAGGGTTTGATAATTCCAAATGATATTTCATACGACCAATTATTGGATATGGTGTATGAATTGACAGGAAAATATCGTAAAACATACAATGTTCAATTGAAGTACA
Organism: Euonymus europaeus; assembly: GCA_963580455.1. Classification (NCBI taxonomy): domain Eukaryota; kingdom Viridiplantae; phylum Streptophyta; class Magnoliopsida; order Celastrales; family Celastraceae; genus Euonymus; species Euonymus europaeus. The sequence goes on along the minus strand of OY756968.1, from coordinate 16,609,507 downwards.
TTTACAATGTCCATGGTCCAACTGAGCCCGTTGAGATTGAGAGTGATAAGGACGTCCGCTTCTTCGTTCGATGCAATAGCAACAGGAGCATACCTTGAACATCTCTATGTGTTACAGTCACTGATAGAGACGTATCTGACGATGCTAATGATCTGGAATTTGATTTGAATGACTACCGATATGATATTGGGTTTACAGATTTGGTGGATGAGCCGACCGAAGTTGGATGCAGCAGGAACATGGAGGACCTTAATGATCCTCAAATATATGGATCAGAAGTTAACACAAATTATCATACAGCTGGTGGAATCAACGCTTCTAATTCTATTAGTAAGTCACAAAGTTGTGGTAATGCGATATCCTCCAACCAACATCTTGTACTTGATGATGCATCTACCATTTTGAAAGTCGGCGAAATATTTCCAGACAAAAAGAGCCTGTTAAAAAAGTTATGCATTCATGCTATTCATTTACACTTTGAATTCAAAGTGCATAAATCGACAAAAATTCTTTTTGTTGTTAAATGCAAAGTAGATGAGTGCAAGTGGTGGCTGATTGGGATGGTATTTTGCATATTTTTGTGGAGTTTTGAAAGCAAAAGGTTGAGTTTCAATGCTTAAAAACCACATTTTAGGTTTGAGTTGCCGAAATCCATGTTAATGAGCCAATGCATAATTCAACAGTTTGACATAGTCATTTTAAGTGTTTTCTAGTGGTTCAAGTTGGTTTGGTAGCTTAGAGATATGAAATCCAAGTTTTGGGCATAATGGTTAGAAGTTATGGAAATGCTATCTCTTAAGCATTTGAGTTTTAATATGCCGAATTTTGTTCTATCAACCTAAAAATGGTTTTGACACTTGTTTAAGTATGTTTCAGTCATTTATGACTTGTTTAAATGGGTTTTGTAAGCTCCAGATTGATCGGGGTTGAATATGGAAGAAAAGACACAAAGGAGCTGAAAAATTGCATTTTGCTGTCAACCGTCCGGACGGTTCAAGAAGAAAGATGGACAGATTGATTTTCAAGCATATCCGTCCGGACGGTACTGTTCACCGTCCGGACGGTTGAAGAAGAAAACCGGACAGTGCTGTTTTGAAGCATATCTGTCCGGACGGCACTTTGCAATAATATTCGGGTCAACTTTTAGAGGTGTAAATGATCGAATTTGAAGAAACTTTCTTCTACAAAGTTGAAGTAGACATCCATATATTTCCAACGAGTGCTCATACGCATAAATCCATTGAGAATTGAAGTCTGTGTAATTAAAACAAGATGCTGCCTCGAACAGTTCAGTAATTTCGGGTTTTATGAGTTTTACTCAATTCTTGAAGGGCAAACTTGTCTAATTACTTTATTTGACCAATGGGACTTATTTGTAATAGGTTAGGATGGTCTTTTAACAGAGGTATGAGGGTTTTATGGGTCTTGAGACCCCATTCTTTGGACAACACTCATTTTGGCCGAAAATACATATTCTCTAAGGTTTTTGTTCTCTTACCTTGTTCTTGATCTTTGATTCTTGCTCGGGGTTCGAAAATCAGTCTCTTGAAGATTGCTAGGAGTCTTGGAGACCCAACCAACTAGAAGAAGAAGTTCTTCCTCCTTGTAGAGCTTGAGAAGAGCCCAAGTTGGATTACCCTCAACTTCTATTTGTAGATTGGAAGGCCGATTCACCTCAACATTCGACATTGGATTTGATCCCTAAACTCTTCTTCCTTATTGTTATTTCATTTTATTATTGCATTTGGATTCATAGTTTTAGTTTAATCTACTTGAATATTTCCATTCCGATTTAGTTTGTGCTTGAACGTTTTATGTTATGTTTTACATTTTATTATGTTGTGCTTATTTCCATTTTGATTTTCTGCAGTAGTTTAGTATTTAATTCGCATTTCGTATATTAGGGTTTAGTTCAATCAATCACCCCAAGAGGGAAAACCGAATCTAACCAATGGTTAGTGCAATTTTGCCACACTTAACATTGTGAATACCATATTTAATTAAGTAATTAGGTTAATAATCCATAGACCCAAGCCGAAACCAAAAGTCTTTGTGAGACGATTTGGGATTCACTCCTATTATTACTTTGACAAACCTACACTTGGGAAAGCGTTAATCCACTTACCTATTTTTGGCGAGTCAGTGGCTTCGAGCAACTAGGGTTAAGGATACCTCTTTTTTCATGATCAAGGTATTTCGGGATAGCCATTTGTCTTTGTCTTGTTTTGAATATAATAATGCTCGACAAGCGACATGATGGGTTGTGGGAGAATGCATCAAATCTAAATATGAGGGAGTTAGCTGTATTTACAGGCCAAAGGACATTGTGAAGGATTTTGAGAGAGTGCATGGAGTTGCCATCAGTTATGATAAAGCTTGGCGGGCAAGGGAAAGTGCACTACATTCACTGCATGGTACGCCGGAACAATCTTTTGCTGAATTATCATCATTTTTTGCAAAATTGGAATAAAAAAACCCAGGTACAGTAACACATATTAAGTCTGACTATTGCAATCGTTTCAAATATTGCTTTATGGCACTTGGTCCATCGTTAAGAGGTTTTCGTACTTGTATAAAACCTGTAATTTGCGTCGATGGTACTCATTTGAAAGGTAAATATCGTGGAACATTATTTGTTGCCACATGTTTAGATGGAAACAACCAGGTATATCATTTGGCTTTCGGGGTTGGTGATTCAGAAAATGATAATGCGTGGCAATGGTTTTTTGAAAAATTGAATGTAGCTATTGGAAGCATTGAATCACTTGTTTTCATTTCGGATAGAAATTGTAGTATTGAAAAAGGAATTCGTAGAGTGTTTCCTGATGCCAAACATGGTATTTGCATGTATCACCTTGGTAAGAATTTGAAGGCAAGAAAATTTAGTGACTCTGTCATCCCTGTGTTCTACAAGGCAGCCAAGACGTACAATCAGATGGAGTTCCACCAGATTATGAACCAGATACGTAGATTTGATTCAGGTAATGTTTTCAATTATTTGACTGAAGCAGGTGCTCACATGTCACGCCCCTCTCCCAGATAGGTACGGATGAGCACCCATGAATCCTAGAGGCGTGACCGGCAGGGAACTCCTCTGTTCCCCGAACCGGATTTAAACCAAATATCTACCCAAAACACTATGAATCAACAATCTAGCTATAGTAATAGCCTCACATATATATAAATCTCAACCATGATCCTAAATACTGCCAACATAATGTAACCTGCAATCCAGAGTCTACACCGAAAAAATCCAAGTAGCATAGGTACGAAAACATATACTAAAGACAGACACAAACATCCCCATAGTAGCTACCATCACGCCTCACGCATCCCTGCGCTGATCATCCACTCCTGCTATCTCACCTGAAAACATGAGAATGAAAGGGATGAGCTACAAAGCTCAGTAGGGATATGGAGAAATATCGATCATCGGAATAAACGGAAAGTAAAACTCAAGATGTATGTGAAATGAACAGGTACTCAAATATTGATACAATCTCGTATGACCGAACTCCAGTAAATCAATGATAAAGTAAGAAAGCCTGTAAGATATAAAATACGTAAAGAAAAACCATAAGTGATACCCTGATAGGATATAGAATATCTGAACCCATCATAAATATCAACAAATCAGTCCATCTATAGGGTAGACACCGAATAGGCTCCACCACTACCATCCTCAAGTACAACTCTCAAATCAGTACACAATCATAATCCATCTCAAATCCATATCAACTCAAATCCATATAACATCAGAAAATCCTCCCCTGGACCCACCCTGATCCCCGCAAGGTGTCCCCCAGTCTAGGTACTCCCCAGATTGGATGAGGATCGAGCCTATATAGGTACTCGATAGCATCGCCTACATCGAAGAGCGTCTCCTAGAATGTACCCCACCTCAATCCGGTCTCCAGGTACATACCCGATCAGAACCATCAACAAATTATCCAGTAGGCTGTGTAGCCCGATGTGGGTCCCACACACTACAAATCATCCATCAATAATCTTGTAACATCATCACCGAAAATCACCAGAGTACAGTCCTATCCGAACTCTCAAAATACCACCCAACCAAGAAGTGGGCCCCACCTCTGAGTGTGAGCCCCACAGGAAACATGGCGCATAAGGATGCAGCCACTCGCATAAACAATCCATAATAACATAAAATAGTAATATAGTTGCTATTGCGGAAATAAACGAATAAGAGTGCAAATAGAGAAATTCTCAACCTCCGGGAATTTCATACAAATAGACAAGTTAGAGTCCGTCGAATACGGAACTCCCGGAACCCCAAATAAGAGATAGGGCAGAATCCCTACCTGAAATGTCGACTGACGCTAATCCGTAATATATCCTCAACTCACCGAAATCCGAACCCCAAAATCCCCTAGTCGGTCTCCTGCATCGAAATACGGATACGATACCTGATACCATTAAAATACGAAAAAGTCAAAACCGATCAAAAAGTCAACTAGGGTCAAAAGTCAACTCGGGTCAAACCGGGTCAACTCGGGTCAAACCCGGTCAACAGTGGCACCACCACTGCCGTCGTCGGAGCCGGCGATTCTGGCGACGTTTTCCAGCGAATCATACATCAAATTGAAGCTCTCAGAAAATGCAATCTAATGGTACCTGTCTCGTTTCAAAACTCCACTGGAATCGACCGGGATCGCATCTCAAAGTCGCCAGAAATTGAACCTTTGCCGCCTGATTCCGCCGCCTGTGGTGGTCCGATGACGACGATTCCAATTGGGTTTTGTTCCTCTCTCCACGAGCTTCGTTTTGACACCTCACTTGTCCCAATCGGACCACAAACAAGAAAAACCCAATTCAACAATTCTCTCCCTCTCTCTCAGACGTGATCGGTGAGGGAGAAGGAGGAAAATCTAGGTTAATCCTAGATTTTTCATGCCAATTTACCCTTTTGCCCCTCACCTTTCTAATAATTACTTAAACTTCTAAAATTCGTAATAACTCAAATTCGACTCCGATTCAGGTGATTCTTGCGCCAATATTTCTCTAAAAATATGTAGTATTTGAAAAATTATTATATATATATATTTTTTAAATTGGGTTCGGGATATTACATCCTCCCCCCCTTACAAAACAATTTCGTCCTCGAAATTATATAAAGGGTAATTATTAAGTGGTCAACGGTAAAATAATTAGTATAAATCAAAAGAATACTTATGTCGTAAACAAGTCCGGATAGCGCTCCCACATATCCAACTCTACCTCCCAGGTAGCCTCCTGAACTCCATAATGCTGCCATAACACCTTAACTAAGGGTATAGTCTTCCAACGCAATCTCCGTATCTGGCTATCCAAAATATGAACCGGACGTACCTCATAGGTAGCATCCTCTCCAATCTCCAAAGTCGACCAATCAATAATATGGGAGGGATCACGATGATACCTCTGTAACATGGAAACATGAAACACACCATGAACCCCGGATAACTGTGGTGGCAATGCCAACCTATAAGCCAAACTCCCTGCTCTCTCCAAGATCTCAAATGGTCCAATGAACCTGGGGGTTAACTTCCCTGATCTACCAAAACACTGTATCCCTCGCTTCGGACTAACCTTGAGGAATACGTGGTCACCCACCTAAAACTCTAGAGGTCTCCGTGTCCGATCTACATAACTCTTCTGACGTGACTGAGCCGTCAGAAGTCGCTATCTGATAACTGCCACAGCCTCAAAGGTCTGCTGAACCAAATCTGGTCCCAACAAGGGTCTGTCCCCAACCTCCGACCAACAAAGTGGTGACCTACATGGTCTACCATAAAGTGCCTCAAATGATGCCATCTGAATACTACTCTGATAAGAGTTGTTATACACAAACTCTACAAGTGGAATATGCGTTTGCCAATCACCCCTGAAATCCATAACACATGACCGAAGCATGTCCTCCAAAATCTGTATAGTCCTCTCACTCTTACCGTCAGTTTGTGGGTGAAACGCTGTACTAAAACTCAGCATCGTCCCCAGAGTGTCCTGAAAACTGCTCCAAAAGCGAGAAGTGAAACGAGGATCCCTATCGTATATAATGGACATGGGTACCCCATGTAGCCGTACGACCTCTCAAATGTAGAGAGTATCATGTCTCCTCACAGTCCTCGGTAAACCCATCACAAAATCCATACACACATGCTCCCACTTCCACTCGGGTAATGGAAGCGGCTGTAATAATCCAGGAGGTCTCTTATGCTCTGCCTTCACATGCTGACAAATAAGGCGTCTCATCACAGTCTGGGCCACATCTCTCTTTAGTCCACTCCACCAATACTGTCTCCGTAAATCTCGATACATCTTAGTAGCACCAGGATGTATCGCGAACTGAGAATAGTGTGCCTCTCTAAGTATCTCATGTCTCAACTTAACATCTTCTAGAACCACCAATCGACCTCTAAAACGAACTCCTCCATCAACACCTCAAATCCAACCATCCATATCCTCAATATCATCAAAAGTCGCATCGCCGAGCTATGCATCCAACACCTTCTGTACTAGTGCTGGACGGCTCACCAAACTCCTCAAAAAGCATCTCTCACCTCTGTCATCAACATCTAGTCGATATTGCCCTATGGTGTCCACCAAAATCAAACTCCCACAATGACAATCGTGCCACTGCCAACTTCCTACTCAAGGCGTCAGCCACCACGTTGGCCTTGCCTGGATTATACTGCAATGAGAAATCATAATCTCCAAGGTACTCCATCCATCTCCGCTGCCTCTGATTCAGATCCTTCTGTGTGAATAAGTGTCGTAAACTCCGGTGATCTGAAAACACCTCAAACTGCTCCCTATAAAAGTAATGCCTCCACTGCTTAAGTGCGAACACTATAGCAGCTAACTCCAAATCATGTACAGGATAATTCCTCTCATGTGGCTTCAACAGTCATGAAGCATACTCCACCACCCTCTTCTGCTGCATGAGCACACAACCTAACCCAATCCCTGAAGCATCACAATATACATGGTAACCAATACCACTATCTGGAATGGTCAGGACTGGAGGTGATGTGAGTCGGGTCTTCAGTCCCCGAAAAGCCTGCTCACATCTATTAGTCCACACAAAAAGAACACCCTTCCGCGTCAACTCAGTCATCGGTGCAGCAATCCTTGAAAATCCCTCTATAAACCTCCTGTAGTAACCTGCTAATCCCAGGAAACTATGAATCTCTCCCACTGTCCACGGAGTCCTCCAATCCAACACGGCCTCCACCTTGGCAGGATCCACTGCCACTCCATCTCTGGATATCACATGCCCCAAGAATCTCACCTGAGTAGCCCAAAACTCGCACTTACTCAGCTTGGCATATAGCTGATGCTCCCTGAGTATCTGCAATACAATCCCCAAATGTCTCCTATGCTCCTTCTCTGTGGCTGAATAAACCAATATGTCATCGATGAAGACTATCACAAACTGGTCAAGATACTGTCTGAACACCCTATGCATCAAGTCCATGAAAGCTGCTGGGGCATTGGTCAGCCCAAACGGCATGACTAGAAACTCATAATGACCATATCGAGTACGAAATGCTGTCTTCGGTATGTCCTCCTCCCGAATCCTCAGCTGATGATAACCTGACCTGAGATCAATCTTGGAGTAATAGTGACTACCCCTCAATTGATCAAACAAATCATTTATCCTCGGCAACGGGTACTTGTTCTTCACAGTCACCATATTCAGCTGCCTGTAATCTACACACATCCTCATCGATCCGTCCTTCTTCTTCACGAAGAGGATTGGAGCACCCCATGGTGAAGTACTGGGTCTGATAAATCCTAAACCCTACAACTCCCGCAACTGCCTATCCAACTCTCTCAACTCTGTTGGAGCCATCATGTACGGTGGAATAGAAATCGGGTCTGTACCCGGATATAACTCAATCACAAAATCAATCTCACGCTGTGGTGATAGCCCTGGTAACTCCTCAAGAAAGACATCCAAGTACTCCTCTACAACTAGCCGTGCTAGCCTCAATCTCCGATGTAGAAGTCAAGCTCGCCACTAGGCAGTCAGTATATCTTGGGTTGTCGAGAAAGTGTGAACACGTGATAACCCGCGACCCACAAAAACTAACTCGCCCAGATGGTGATGTCAGCGTCACCCTACGCTCAGTACAATCTATCACAACATCATAGTCGGTCAACCAGTCCAATCCAAGTATCACATCATAGTCAATGAACTCCATGACGTATAAGTCTGCTCGAAACTCATGGCCAGCAAATCGAAAGATACAACCTCTACAGATGTCACTCACCATGGTACCTGATTCCAACGGAGAATCTACTACTAATCTCATATCTAAACCCGAAATCTCCAACCCTTATGCCTCAACAAAAGATGTAGAAATAAATGAATGTGTGGCACCAGTATCAAATAAAACACGAGCCCAAGAATTGAAAAAGTAAAACTCTACCTCCAATAAAATCACGATCTAGTGCTGGCTCTGGTGCAACTGCATAAACTCTAGCTCTCTGGCCCTGCTTCTGCTGCTGCTGCTGCTGTGGTCTCACTGGTGGTGTTGGAGGTCTGGCCCCTATGCCTGCTAGAGTTCTAGGTGCTGGTACTACTAGTGCTAGGGCTCCCTGCCCTCTACCTGATGGTGCTGCACGTCTCCTCGGGTAATCCCTCCGGACATGTCCGGGTAATCCACAATAGAAACACAATGGGTCATCCGCCCTGGGACAGTCTAATCTCATGTGTCCAGTGTGACCACACGTATAACAATACAATTCTGATATGGACTCCTGTCCCTGTCGTGGATCCTACTATCCCTGCTGTGAACCCTGCTGTCCCTGTCTCTGAGAACTCTGCTGCTGGCTCGGACGGTCCTGCCTCCTGTCCTGGAATCTTTGCCCCTGATCCTGTCTGTCTCTCTGTCTCTGACCCTCAGTCCTCTGTCTACTACTGCTCCTTGAGGCAGAAGAAGTATCTACGTACTTCCTCTTATGAAGTTCCCAATAATCTTGTGAATCAACCATGCTCTTCTCAATATCAAGTGCCCTGTCAATGCACTCCCGATAGGTACGAACCATCATCCCTGCTAAACGCTCTGAGATGCGGGGTTTCAGCCCGCGCTGAAACCTCAATATCTTCTTCTCCTCAGTGGCAATGTACTCCTCCCCATACCGACCAAACTCCTCAAACCGGGCCTGATACTGTGACATCGTCATATCTCTACCCTGAATCAACTCCAGAAACTTCTTGGCCTTCGCAACGCGAATGGCCTGGGAAACATACTGTGCTAGAAATAGTGTCTCAAACTCCGACCATAGTATGGTCTGTATCATACTCGACCACGCCTTCGAGCTCTCACAACCGAAACTTCCTCAGGTATCGGTAACACGACCTCATCAACGGTATCCGGAAGCTCACCTCTACCCCGCCCCAGTCCACGGGTGGCACGCCCACCCCGAACGTGTGTCTACAATATCTGAAACGTAAATGTATAACTACATAAATCAAATACCACAGACGTAAAAGAAAGAATAACTCACCAGATCAGCCGGGAAGCGCGTGATGTGTAGTCGGGGAAAACAAAAGAAACCGAATAACCTCCCAAAATTTAACTGTCCTCCTCCGATACCAAACTGTCACGCCCCTCTCCCAGTTAGGTGCGGATGAGCACCCATGAATCCCAAAGGCGTGATCGGCAGGGAACTCTTCCATTCCCCGAACTGAATTTAAACCAAATATCTACCTAAAACACTATGAATCAACAATCTAGCTATAGTAATAGCCTCACACACACACACACACACAAATATATATATATATATATATATATATATAAATCTCAACCATGATCCTAAATATTGCCAACATAATGTAACCAGCAATCCAGAGTCTACAGCGAAAAAATCCAAGTAGCATAGATACGAAAACATATACTAAAGACAGACACAAACATCCCCATAGTAGCTACCATCACGCCTCACGCATCCCTGCGCTGATCATCCACTCTGGTTATCTCACCTGAAAACATGAGAATGAAAGGGATGAGCTACAAAGCTCAGTAGGGATATGGAGAAATATCGATCATCAGAATAAACGGAAAGTAAAACTCAAGATGTATATGAAATGAACAGAAACTCAAATAGTGATACACTCTCGTATGACCGAACTCCAGTAAATCAAAGATAAAGAAAGAAAGCCTGTAAGATATAAAATACGTAAAGAAAAACCATAAGTGATACCCTGATAGGATATAGAATCTCTGAACCCATCATAAATATCAACAAATCAGTCCATCTGTAGAGTAGACACTGAATAGGCTCCACAACTACCATCCTCAAGTACAACTCTCAAATCAGTACACAATCATAATCCATCTCAAATCCATATCAACTCAAATCCATATAACATCAGAAAATCCTCCCCTCGACCCACCCTAATCCCCGCAAGGTGTCTCCCAGTCCAGGTACTCCTCAGATTGGATGAGGATCAAGCCTATATAGGTACTCGATAGCATCACCTACATCGAAGAGCGTCTCCTAGGATGTACCCCACCTCAATCCGGTCTCCAGGTACGTACTCGATGAGAACTATCAACAAATCATTCAGTAGGCTGGGTCGCTCGATATGGGTCCCACACACTACAAATCATCCATCAATAATCTCGTAATATCATCGCCGAAAATCACCAGAGTACAGTCCTATCCGGACTCTCAAAATACCACACAACCAAGAAGTGGGCTCCACCTCTGAGTGTGAGCCCCACAAGAAACATGGCGTATAAGGATGCAGCCAGTCGCATAAACAATCCATAATAACATAAAATAGTAATACAGTTGCAATTGCGAAAATAAATCGAATAAGAATGCAAATAGAGAAATTCCCAACCTCCGGGAATTTCATACAAATAGACAAGTAGGAGTCCGTCGAATACGAAACTCTCGGAACCCTAAATAAGAGATTGGGCAGAATCCCTACCTGAAATGTCGACTGACGCTAATCCGTAATACGTCCTCGACTCACCGAAATCCGAACCCCAAAATCCCCTAATCAGTTTCCTACATCGAAATACAGATTCGTATACCCGATACCATTAAAATACGAAAAAGTCAAAATCGGTCAAAAAGTCAACTAGGGTCAAAAGTCAACTCGGGTCAAACCCGGTCAACTCAGGTAAAAAGTCAAATCCGGTCAACTCAGGTCAAACCCGATCAAACTCGGGTAAAAAGTCAAACCCGGTCAACTCGAGTGAAACCCTATCAACAGTGGCACCACCACTGCCGTCGCTGGAGCCGGCGATTTCGGCGACGTTTTCCGGCGAATCATACATCAAATTGAAGCTCTCAGAAAATTCAATGTAACGCCCCGTCCCACGAAACCCTAATACCTGGGCTTGTAGTCCAGAACGCTACTTATATTACAAAATAAACTCAGCCTATTTAAAACCTAATCTGAAATAAAAGCATTATCTTATATATTTTAAATAAGCAGTACATCCAATTAATATCCTCTAAGTATATCATCGCGAATTTTATTCTTTTTATACTTGTTCCCGAATCCACACTTATTACCAAACCCCAAAGCTATTAACTATAGGTGCATTAATAAATGAAAAACTTGGTTGATCACTATTCCCTGAAACTAGCTTCCGTCACATGAGCATCATCTTCATGGATCTACGGCAACACCATCAACTCCTAAGTCGACGTAACCTTCTAAGAAATCAATACCTGCATCACGGAACATAGTGAGCCGAGGCCCAGCAAGTAACACCTATGCATGAATGCACATGAACATCATCATTAGAAGACAATCAGCCATTTAAATCCTTTTTTTTCAGTACTCGGGCCCTTAACCTAGATACACTGCTACAGAGCAACCGGTCGGGATTTTCCTTATATTAAGTATTCTACCAAAGAACACTTTTCAGTCAGAATACATTTCCATTTTCATTTTCGGTAGCAATTGCCTTTTACATAAACCTCAACGTTAACCTTTTCATATACCCTCCCTGTAGCAGTAGTACCCGGTTCGTAAAAACATTTTCCTTTCGTTTTTCCTTAAATGCATATGTCATGTGTGCCATGATATGTTATGTCTCATGCAACACAACCATTAACTGTCATATCTAAATAACATCACATAACAGTTCACCATTCACAATTGACTCATCATTGACAGTTTAGCCTCATATTAATGTATATATATATATCTATACATTTCATCACACGACAGTTTACAATTAGCCAGTACCAAAATCACCACAATCAAGTTGATGTCTATAATCAACAGAGTCGATACAACTATTATTACAACAATATCAATCTCATTAGAACCAATTAATCATACTAACATATATAAATATATAAATATACCTTATACATATACATATACATACACATACAAATACAGAAATCGTAAAATTAACAATCATTCCGCATGCAATCCCGTGACACAGGTGAGATTACTTACCTTAACGTGTCCCCGTAATTTCTCGATATTTTAACTATCAAAACTGGTGCCTGAAATTCATAATAATACCTAAAGCCATTAGTATTTATTCTTATTATTTCTCGTTAATTAATTTAAAACTTAAGTGGTGGGTTTCTATAACCCATATAATATCCATAACCTTTATTAATATTTTTTTTAGTTAATTTCTTTTATCAATCCAATTAACATTAATCAATACAATTAAGATTAATTAATTAACATAATTGTCAACCGGGTCAGGCAGACCGGTTGCCCCTCTTCCTCCCACAAACGGGTCTAACAGACCCGTTCGGTTGTTTTACCGGATCGCCACCGTTGGTGGCGCGGTGGTGGTCACGATTGACCTCGGTGGGTAGGAAACGCGACGGTGAGTCTACTGGTGGCAACAAGTACCTGAACGGTGGTTAGACGAGCATAAATTGCTGCTTAAAACTCACGGTCACCGCGTGGTTCATCCCCTCCATTGACGGCCTTCCACTCCACCTTTCCGTCCAAAATCGGTAGCGTTGGCTTCCTCGCGTCATGCTCGTTCTCCTCGTGTCTTTCCGATCTCCGTTCGTCGTTGATCATAAAAACCCGCCTTCCGTCGCCGCCCTTGGACGGTGAAGCGTGTAGGGTTTTGTAACTTTTGTTTTCTGGTCTACCTCGATGTCCGTGCCTCCCTTTCTTTTTTTTTGTTTATTTATCTGATTTCATGTCATTTACCTTTCAACCCTCCTACTTCATGTCTTATTACACATAACCCTAGCTGTATTTACAGCTTTGCCATTGTTTATTTAACTAAACCCTAGTCCATTTTAATCCTCCAAAATTCATATTTACTCCGTTTTAGCTCCGTCTCCGATAATTCTAGTGCCCTTAATTTTTATTTCCTTATAGAATTTTTAAGAAAAATATTCCGAATAAGCTTATGTCACACATGACATCACCTATCGTATGACATTTATTGCATCATGTTATCCGAAAGTTCGGGGTGTTACAGTCTCCCCTCCTTACAAAAATTTCGTCCGCGAAATTTGCATATGCAATCAACTTTAGTCTATTAGTTCTCGTTCTTTCCATTATATTAAATTCCCTCATCTCCTATAGAACTTATAAAAGATATTGATCACTCAACTGAGATTAATCGTGATACACCATAAAGCCACACTTCTTCTTGCACAACAGAGTCGTACCTTCCATGCACATAATACTGTGTATTCTATTTACTCTATATATATATATCATTACTATAGTTCCCATGACAACGCCATCACCTTTTCCACTTACACTGCTAAGATACATTATTTGATTTATCCTTGAATAATATGTCATGTTACGTACACCAATAATCACCAGAAGCTCTCACTTATGACCATTATCACTACCTTGATTTATTTATTATTTTAATAAACCATCAACCCATGCATAGCAAATATATTCTCCAACTCATAGATAAGAATATTTATCAATTCTATTTATTATAATAAAACTGTGAGTATCAGTTTATATACTCCAACATCTAAATTCACCATACCTAATTTCTTACTATTTCCTCACTTAACTTAGATCATTCGCAACCTATTTATCAAAAATTAAGTATCATGAGTTTATCATGACTTTATATACATCCATATTTATGTCCTTATAACATAGTACAAACAATTTATTCACAAAACATTAATGTACACATATTTACATGCGTATAATGTATAGTAAACAATTAATATAACCCCTAGGCCTATAGGTCGGAGCTCTACTCATATTACATTCTATACTGATACCCCCGTTGAGCAACCACATATATCAGAACTTTCATTTAATACAAAATTACTTCCATAATATCAACCTAATTATAAATCCCTAAGTAGAATTAATTAATACTCACAATGAGGTGCTTACGTTTAATTTATTCTAAAATATTATCCATATAAACATCTTCCTATATACATTACTAATGAACTTCAGTGCTACATCACCCTAATATTATCCACCATTACTTATCAGTAATAATAGTCGTCGTATTTAACTCAATTAGATATGCCACGCATGTATACGTATATAAACGCTAGACTTATATATTATCAACATTAGCCTTTCTTCATAAATATATACATATAAATATACAGTACATACCCACTATCCATGTACAATCACTTTATGCTAGTGCCACCTATTTCCTATGTACATATATATATATATATATATATATGCATATGTATTCCAGACGATATACATGTCTTTTTGACAATTTTGCATTCCTATTTGATAAACATTTGAGTACAAACATACTTTTAACAATTCATATAATAGTTACTTAATCCCTATCACGAAGCATTCACTTTTCATTTATGTTAAAATATCACCACCTATCATATTGAATCATACACCGCTCCCATAATAGTTACAGTTCTCCATTTAGGCGCTTTGTACTTACTGTAGCAACATCGATATATCCTAGTCTTATTATATAATTTCACTAATATCTTCTCCTTCTTCTTTTTTTACCTTAAATTCATTTATAGCATCATTTAATTTATCTATGGTTTGAGGAATTTAATATTCATTATTAGGGATCAGCGAAAATTTATCTTTATCATAATTTATTTGATTTTGGTCTCCCGTTCAACTTAACGGTTACTATCTTGTATCGATTATAAATACATTTTTCTTTATTGCAAGTTTGTGATAACTTCCTCCACTTTAAATATTCTAAGTAGGTATTAATCTCCATACTTTAGGCTTAATAATTTACTTTAACTGTTCAGTTACCATGAATAATCATAGGTGTACTTTCAAGGGTTCATTATTTTTATTTATTTATTTATCATTATTATTATTTTAATCCATTTCATAGACTATGCTAAAATTTAAGAATATCTATCTATAAAATTCATCACTTAGATTCACTTTATTTAAATCTAAATATTCTTTTGCCAACTTGTATAATTTTTGACCATCAATACCCCCTCATCTCTATCCTTAATTTGGTGTCCTATGTTTTCAATATTATTTTCTTTAACTCCATCCTATAGTACATGCAACTTATTTACTAACCAAAATTAAAATATTTCAGTTCATTTGCTTATTCCCACTAGTATACATATATCGCAAAACTATTAATACAATTGAAAATAATTTTAACTATTTCCCCCAAAAATCTCCATTACACATATAATTGTTCCACTATAACTAACTCATTGAAAATAATTTACAGAGTTCCCCACCATTCCACTTCACCAGTGTACTTCAATTAAGCGTCATATTACTCCCAATAACTATATCTTATAACTCACACAATCGATTCATTAAACATCCTTATGTGTGTATATACATATATCCACAATATCTACGCATAATCAAAAATAAATACTGTATTCAAGCAAATCATAATAAACAACATTACCCCACATTCCAATGCACGGTTCCAAAAAATAATATTCAAGCCAATATCTTAATTAGGTATCCATATATTATACTACACCAGACGACTCATAGAGACAGACAATTTTGCATTCACTTTAAGATAATTAATAGTAAAATTACTTTTATTAATTTAAATATTTTAAATACATGTAATACTGCTAGAGTTTAACTTCCCTCAAGCCGATGTATAAAATACCTGTGATGACATAAATGCCACTACCAATATTAAGTTATTATGCTATGTAACATTGTTGTCAGTCCTCCTTCAATACCATAGTGACCCAAAATGGGTTATTATGTAATGATCCAATATTTCACTCATCGCACCTTATTATCTCATTCCAATTTAAATCATCATTATTCTAACACTCTATAAAGCCAATCACATTTTCTCTTTTATGTACCTTCAACTCATTCATCCATATTCAAGCACTTACCATATGTCGTGTCGAGGTCGATATCATCCAATGTGGTCGTGTATTACGAGTCCCTAATTCGTTTCTTAGTACTCAATTTGTAGTTCTATCTTCAACTTCATATAAATTCCACCAACCTATCGATCTTATATAAATATAGGTAATCATCGAAAAATCCTAACTTAATTTAACATTCAACCATTGATCATTTATTTAATAAATTACACAAGCATACATAAAGATGTATCCTCCAATTCCCTTAATCATGAATACACCTATCACATACCCTCTAGCATTTAAATATCACAATCTACCAGTTCTCCACCTTGACCCATCGCAATTCTTCTTCTTACTCATGCATAAATCATCTAATTACTTCAAATCACACTAATATGTTTCAGTATGTGTACACATTCTAGAAGGCATACACAAATAATCAAACATTGATTACATAACTATAAGAATTAAATTTAAAGTACTTACTTGTTGATGGTTGTGCCGATCCATGATGTTCATGTAACTTTACTAAACATCCATTCATTATACATATATTCATCCTACTACTTATCCTATTATAAAGGACCGTCGCTCTGATACCAACTGTAACGCCCCGTCCCACGAAACCCTAATACCTGGGCTTGTAGTCCAGAACGCTACTTATATTACAAAATAAACTCATCCTATTTAAAACCTAATCTGAAATAAAAGCATTATCTTATATATTTTAAATAAGCAGTACATCCAATTAATATCCTCTAAGTATATCATCGCGAATTTTATTCTTTTTATACTTGTTCCCGAATCCACACTTATTACCAAACCCCAAAGCTATTAACTATAGGTGCATTAATAAATGAAAAACTTGGTTGATCACTGTTCCCTGAAACTAGCTTCCGTCACATGAGCATCATCTTCATGGATCTACGGCAACACCATCAACTCCTAAGTCGACGTAACCTTCTAAGAAATCAATACCTGCATCACGGAACATAGTGAGCCGAGGCCCAGCAAGTAACACCTATGCATGAATGCACATGAACAGCATCATTAGAAGACAATCAGCCATTTAAATCCCTTTTTTTTCAGTACTCGGGCCCTTAACCTAGATACACTGCTACAGAGCAACCGGTCGGGATTTTACTTATATTAAGTATTCTACCAAAGAACACTTTTCAGTCAGAATACATTTCCATTTTCATTTTCGGTAGCAATTTCCTTTTACATAAACCTCAACGTTAACCTTTCCATATACCCTCCCTGTAGCAGTAGTACCCGGTTCGTAAAAACATTTTCCTTTCGTTTTTCCTTAAATGCATATGTCATGTGTGCCATGATATGTTATGTCTCATGCAACACAACCATTAACTGTCATATCTAAATAACATCACATAACAGTTCACCATTCACAATTGACTCATCATTGACAGTTCAGCCTCATATTAATGTATATATATATATATATCTATACATTTCATCACACGACAGTTTACAATTAGTCAGTACCAAAATCACCACAATCAAGTTGATGTCTATAATCAACAGAGTCGATACAACTATTATTACAACAATATCAATCTCATTAGAACCAATTAATCATACTAACATATATAAATATATATATGTATACCTTATACATATACATACACATACAAATACAGAAATTGTAAAATTAACAATCATTCCGCATGCAATCCCGTGACACAGGTGAGATTACTTACCTTAACGTGTCCCCGTAATTTCTCGATATTTTAATTATCAAAACTGGTGCCTGAAATTCATAATAATACCTAAAGCCATTAGTATTTATTCTTATTATTTCTCGTTCATTAATTTAAAACTTAAGTGGTGGGTTTCTATAACCCATATAATATCCATAACCTTTATTAATATTTTTTTTAGTTAATTTCTTTTATCAATCCAATTAACATTAATCAATACAATTAAAATTAATTAATTAACATAATTGTCAACCGGGTCAGGCAGACCCGGTTGCCCCTCTTCCTCCCACAAACGGGTCTAACAGACCCGTTCGGTTGTTTTACCGGATCGCCACCGTTGGTGGCGCGGTGGTGGTCACGATCGACCTCGGTGGGTAGGAAACGCGACGGTGAGTCTACTGGTGGCAACAAGTACCTGAACGGTGGTCGGACGAGCATAAATCGCTGCTCAAAACTCACGGTCACCGCGTGGTTCATCCCCTCCATTGACGGCCTTCCACTCCACCTTTCCGTCCGAAACTGGTGGTGTTGGCTTCCTCGCGTCATGCTCGTTCTCCTCGTGTCTTTTTGATCTCCGTTCGTCGTTGATAAAAAAAACCCGCCTTCCGTCGCCGCCCTTGGACGGTGAAGCATGTAGGGTTTTGTAACTTTTGTTTTTTGGTCTACCTCGATGTTCGTGCCTCCCTTTCTTTTTTTTTTGTTTATTTATCTGATTTCATGTCATTTACCTTTCAGCCCTCCTACTTCATGTCTTATTACACATAACCGTAGCTGTATTTACAGCTTTGCCATTGTTTATTTAACTAAACCCTATTCCATTTTAATCCTCCAAAATTCATATTTACTCCGTTTTAGCTCCGTCTCCGATAATTCTAGTGCCCGTAATTTTTATTTCCTCATAGAATTTTTAAGAAAAATATTCCGAATAAGCTTATGTCACACATGACATCACCTATCGTATGACATTTATTGCATCATGTTATCCAAAAGTTTGGGGTGTTACATGCAATCTAATGGTACTTGTCTCGTTTCAAAACTCCACTGGACGATGATTCTAGTTGGGTTTTAAAATTGGGTTCGGGATATTACATCACAGATGATCTCGCGCTTATTTTCCCGAAGAACGGTATAATATCATGACTACCAACATTGCCGAATGCCTGAATGGAATATTAAGGGATGCTCGCAGTTTACCTATTACAAGTTTGATGGATCATTTGCAATCTTTATTACAACGATGGTTTCATGATAGACGATTAGTAGCTGTTGAGATGAAAAGCAAGTTGACGGACTATTATGATAAAGTATCTGAGCAAAGAAGGGATAGGTATGTAATTTTTATATCATTATTTGATATTTTCTCGTTGACAAACTCTCGTTGATAATACTTATCGTTGATATATGGGTAAATTTTTGGTTGATAATTTCATAATTATGGTTGATATCCGAGTCACATGCCGGACATGTCTGAAAAGACCAAGAAGAATCGAATACCGTAGTCCTGAGAGCAAAAGCCTAAAAGAAAATGCAGTCGCTGCAATCGTGATGGTCACAACCGTCAAACATGCAGCAAGCCCATTAATCTGCAATCTGGCACGTCATAATCGGTATTCGTATTCGTTGGTAATTATTTTAAAGGACATTCCTCTCTGGTTGATAACTAATGCTTGGAGTTTTTAAGAAGGATAATTTGCAACATTTCAATTTATTGTTCTTCGTTATTATTATATTTATGTAGTTGATAACTACTTTCTGGAATTTGTTATATGTATTTTCGTTGATAAAAATAGATGTGTGGGTTGAGATGTCTGGTTAAGCACATTTATTTCTCGTTGATATTTTTCTGAAACTGTCCACAATCAACACTTAACATAACAAAGCGACACAACACTGTCAAATATTTTGCATCAAATGTACATAAGCATAATCAAAGCTAACTACCCATCATCACATTCTTTCATGTCTCCATAGCGAATTTTTTTCCTGAGAAACTGCATGTCCTGAGCCTTCAACATCGTAATGTCCTTACCAGCGCTTAGAATTTCAATGATTTTAACGCAGAAAATTCCACAGTCGGAACTGGAAAAATGAAAAGAAAAATAGTGGGTGTTAGTTATCACGTTGGATTTTTATTGTATTTCAAATAAAGTTACGGAACACTTACCCATTATCTTGCTGCGGGACATCAGAGGGACGCTCAACTGACCATGGAGAGCCGTCAACAATTATACTTGCACGCACTAGAATATTAGGAATTAATTCAGATAATGGCTTCATCTCGTGTTGAACTTCTCTTGTCTTGTGTGTTTTACAAGAGAGTCATAGCAAACAATCTTCTTCTCATCCATATCGATGCAACCAACAGCCCAATGATCAGAAGTAATATTTATTGGAAAATAAATCATTTCCAACTTCGACAAAAGATAGAAGACGATTGTCATTGTCCCATTTTAATGGATTTGTGTCTTCTTGGTATAATTTATGTCTGATCTGGACATATGACTGGAAGTAATAGAAATTTATCAACCAGAATAAACGAGAATGAAATAGTTAATCAACCAGAATAAACGGGAATGAAGTAGTTTATCAACCGGAATAAATGAGAATAATGACTTACAAAGAACGTGGTATCCATAATCGCACATTTTTGTGTGAAAATATCTGCATTTTCAGCTAATCTCTTATGTATGATATCCATAGCCACATCAAGATGCTGAAGAAAGATGTAAATCATCAGACATTTGTTATTAAAAACAGTATGACAACTTAATGAACAATACGTATCGTATCCAATAACCATTTGCTTTGGTCCATCAGAGTATCGAACCATTCTTTCGTTGCATCACACACATTGACATCTATGGTCTTATCCTTGTTCATGGGATTCATGTAGAATTCATCCATTTCTATTTCCCATTCTTTTGGGTATTCTGAAAGTGGGTTAAATTCTAGAAATTGTTGGGGCTTTCTCTTCTTCTTTGTGGGGTCAACATACGGTGACACCTGATAGGGGCCCCTCTTTTTTATCCATTTACCCTGAACACCAGTGTTGTTAGTTGCCAAGTTTACCAACAACTGCAATTTCTTGTCATCTGTTTCTTCATCATCAACTGCTTCACCAACCTGATCCTTTGTCTTTTGAACTTCATCAACAGATTCGTCAACCTTATCCACTGTAGATTTATCGAACTCACCAACAACGTCTTTATCAACCTCCACACCTGTGTTATCAACCTCAATATTTCCTTCATCAACCTCACCTATAGCTGCTTTATCAACATTCGCGGCTGTGTTATCAACCTCAATCTTTCCTTCAGCAACCTCACCAACAGCGGCTTTATCAACCTTCACACCTGTGTTATCAACCTCAATATTTCCTTCATCAACCTCACCCACAACAGTTTTTTCAAACTCCACAACTGTGTTATCAACCACACCCGCAACGTTAACAACTTCTTTTGCATCAGACTTATCAACATTTATATCTTCTTTCTCAACCTCATCCATAGCAGAGTTGTCAACCACGTCATTTATATCTTCTTCAAACCGCTCACCCATAACAAATTTATCAATCAAATCACCAGATGCTTTATCAACCTTAGCATCGGCATCTTTATCAACCTTAGAATTCACATTATCAACCTCCACAGTGGAGTTATAAACCTTAACAGAAGTGGTCTCAACCTCAACATTCACATTATCATCCTGGTAAAACTTATCAGAAGTTTTTTCCATCTTGTACATGGCATCCTTATTCTTATCATGTGGGGCAATGTAAAATTTTCCAGAATCATTGTCAGTAGATTCAAATGATCCATCTTTTACTTGCCCAGCAATATTCGAAACTACCTTATCTAACTTCCTTTTGGAGTTTTCATCCAGCTCTTCTTTCTCCCCTCCTCTATTCTTCTCATCCCCTGTTTGAAATCTGTAATTTTACTATATCCAATCCTTCACTTTTTCTCAATGTTTTGGCGCAAATTTTCTAGTGCCATGCATTTCTTGCTCTCTAGATCCTCTGCCTCTTTTAGCGGACTCCCCTTATCATGCATCAATCGTGTGCTCCTCCTAAGTTGTTCTGTCTGAATACGCTCCCCCCTTGGTTTCCTTACAACCTTTCTTACAGTCTTCCTCTTCTCCATTATCTTTGTCTTATCTACTTTTCCGCTATCCTTCTTGGATGATGACCCCATGTGAGCAGATTTTGAGACAGAAATATCCCCCACAAACATCTTGTCTTTCATCTGTGCATTTTTCAACTCTACAATTTCCTGCTCAACCTTTTTCAGTCATACGGAGATTTCATCAATTTTATTTTCGAAAATGGAAAGATTTTCCCTTACCATTCCATTGATCAAGGCACTGACCCTCAGTCTCAGCTCCGTGGACTTCAAATCATCCACAATTTTGGTTGAATCTTCATCAGGTTCTGACCTGTTCAGTCTTTTTGCCTTATTCTTCAGCATTTTTTGCGTACTCGACTTCTTCACTAAAACTCCAGTGTCAACATTCAAATTACTTGTGTACTCAAGATTATCCTTCGCCTCTATATGAACCATATCAATCACTTCCACCTGAGTAAGAATACCTTAAATTATCAACAAAAATCATGTATATTATCTACGGAAAATCTTATACTATAAACGAAAAATACTTCATTATCAACGAGAACAACTATGTTATCAACGAGAACTACTAAGTTATCAAAAAAAATACTAACGAATCAACGAAAACCATTACGTTACCAACGAAATTTTTTTTACCTCTGTTCCTTCAAGCAACTCAATAACAGTCTTCGATTTCGGTGCTTTCGTAGATGTCCACTTTAACATCCTCGGAATCAATATGACATCAACACAGTTTGCTAAATTTTTAGCAATGGAAGGAACAACCTCGTATGCCCATATCTGGAAGGCTAGAGGAAATCCTTGAAGATTTTACCACTCGAATTCCGTTCTTGATTTCTTCTACTTGTCGGCGTGTCCAACAAGTGAATTACTAAGCTGTTCAACTGTTTTCTTATAGCACAAAGTACCCCAAGGATACTTGTTGAAAGAGTCAAAATGCTCAACCAGCCTAAAAAAATCAACATCAACAAGCAGTTTCGAATCCCTACCCAGAAGCACAGTCTCGAGAAAGTAGACTAGTGCTAGTTTGACCACATCGTCTAGGTCATCGCATTTCATGAAAACTTTTTCTAACTCCGCACAAGATATAGAAAATCTTCCTCCAAAATATTTTTCTTGCAACCCAACCTCAGGTTGCCCACCATACTCTTTCTCTACCATTTCTAGGAATTTAGACATCTCTGGAATGGCATGACAATTCAGGCCTGTTATCATGTTGAATTCCCTTATGGAAAAAAATAGTCTTATGTCCACCAATATTGAATATCATCCTCCCAGCATGTTTATCCTCATTTGATTGCACCTGTTGTAAAAGTATTTGGTGAACAATCTGAGCAGTCCATTTGATGTTTTTCAAATGGATGAACTGGCCGAAGCATGATCCCATAAACGTTGTAAGTTGATCCTCGTTCAACTTACTCTTGATGTCTCTAAGGGTTTCAAAAACCCTTGCAAAAGACAAAACCTTAGCACCGAATCTCTTAGTTGGAGGAATTTTGAATTCCATTTAGTATGAAGTATGAACTCTGCATACGAACTCATGTGGTTATGAAGGCCAAAAATTAAGTTATCAACCTAAGTAACAAAATCTATAAACCTAAAAATAAGACATTTTATCAACATAAAAATCTGTGTTGTCAACTTAAGTAATAAAAATAAACAAATTTATAAACCTAAAATTAATACAGTTATCAACGAAAACTTTGGGTTATGTATTACATAAATACATGCACTTGGAGATTACAAAAGTTATCAACGAAAACAAATATTTACCAAAGTACAAAAACAATTTTCTAAACGAGAAAATAATACGGTTATCAATGAAAACCATGAATTACCATCATGTATAAATAAAGTTATCAACAAAAATTAATATTGTTATCAACTAAAAATTAATACGGTAATCAATGAAAAGTATGAGTTATCAACGTTAATATGTTTCTTTCTATTCCCGAAAATAATACACTTATCCACCAAAAGTATAAAACTTTCACTCAGTAACTCAGAAAACACTGTCAATTAGTCAAATAAAGGAGAATTGTATGAGTGTGTATGAAACATCAGTTGAAATCTTTCATCATAAAAGCATCTAACACACACACGAGAACTGTCAATTTTCCAAATGAAATGTAACAGATAACAGAAATATAACAGATAAACCATCAAAATAAGCCAATAATTTGGGGCAAAATGAACCAGCAGTGACACCATAACATACAGAAGAGAAATGGCAGTAGAGAAATAAAGGAGACGAAACCCACCGAAGTTCGTCAAAATGATGTTACCAGAGGAAGAAGAAGAAGGAAGAAGAAGAGTTGTCGAAATGAAAAGCAAAAAACTGTTGAAATGACGTAAAACCGCATCCCAAGACAGTTACTATTCATATTTACAATTTTTTAATGTTTAAGGGCAGCAGCGTCTTTTCCTTTGACAAAAGGGCTAAGGTTTAGATATAATGAGAGGTGGGGTTAGATCTCCAAAAATTATGAAAAAGGGGGTTATTTTTCCAAAAAACCCTTTGGGTTAAAACCTGCTAGATTGTACTGTGTTGTCATCCTTTCGGAAATGTAGAGCTTAATTTTTGGCAACAAAGGGTAAGTATTTTTTTATTCTTATGTGGCTCACTCTACTTCATTCCGCCCAACTTCAAAGTTAAAGATATGAAAAATTGAATGAGTTATCTATCACAGGAAATAAAGCTTGAATAGAAGGACTTCACCAAGCTTTTGTCATATCTAAATTAA
Source organism: Euonymus europaeus (assembly GCA_963580455.1). Classification (NCBI taxonomy): domain Eukaryota; kingdom Viridiplantae; phylum Streptophyta; class Magnoliopsida; order Celastrales; family Celastraceae; genus Euonymus; species Euonymus europaeus. Next base: position 16,584,631 of record OY756968.1, on the reverse strand, counting down.
CTTTTTATTCTAATGTGTTGTTATGAATGTGGGTATTTAAGATACCTAAAATGGCCAGATATTGATTTATTTGACGTAACAGATGATTGCTGTATCAACTTTTTTAAGATTTTGTTTATTTGAAACCCATTACAGCAGTTAGATCTTGATATTAGTCCATGATGTAATTAAACATGAGGTTACGTAATCAAAACATCGTGAACTTCTAATAGAGTTATCTTCTCTAAATGGCTTGGTTTTTCATCCGTAGAGGCTAGGATAATGGTCGTGCTTTGCTATGGGTATAATGTGTTTCTTGGATGGATGGTTAAATTGACTACCCAGGAGAGAAACCAGCCACACTGTTCATGGACACAATCAATTTTCCTGCACATATGAAGAATCTCTCCATACCGGTAAATCAATCCACATAGATGAATGATGATGCACTACCATATTTGATCATATTTATCAGTCATTTTTCTTTTGCAAAAGAAGATACATGTGTTGTATTCTAAGTGACTTTTAGGAAGGATTTTTGTACAACTTGGTGATTTAGGTTAATTTTCTATCTCTGGTGCGCTTGAGCTCTTTTGAGTACTTCACGTAGAGCATTACAGGAACTCTTTTGTTGGTTCTTTAGTATGCCTTCCATGACAACAATTCAACTAGATATAGTGAGCTCTGGGTACGCAAGGTTAAGTGTATATAATTGTGAAATTGAAATTTGAAAATGAAGAAATGTGTGATAAATTTCAGGGATTAAACCCTAAGATGCAATGCATGAATCAGACTGGACAAAACATAGAAGCTCATTAGCATTTACCGCATGAGTGATCTGTTCCATAATAGCTCTTATGCCTTGAACTCAAATATTTTTTGACCAGTTTTGGCTCGTAGCCATGAGCTGTGTAAGATGATATGTTTCTATCTTTAACAAACAACTAATGCAGAAAATAGTGAAATTTAAACATAAATTTTACTTGGTTCAGTCGTTCTTGCTTACGTTCACTCTCTATATTTGTTCATGTGCATCAACAAAAATCATACACAATTGCTTAGTTTTAGAAATCCCGAGACAAAGCCCAGGTTATTATCCTATCCTATCCTAGTCCTTGTCCTAGTCCTAGTTATCTAATCTAATCTAATCTAAGCTAATATCTAATCTAATCTAATATTTAATACTATTCTTTAAAGTTCTTGGATTCCCTGCTTCCTCCAAGTGAGTTCTTCCATTTTCCACACAGTCGCGCAAGTCTCTGTTTCTCACCTCCTTAACGACGTCTTCCTAGCATCTCTTGGTCCGCATCTAATATAATATCTAATCTAATATATAATCTATCTGATCTGATCTGATCTAATCTAATATAATCTAATATCTAATCTATCTGATCTGATCTAATTTAATCTAATCTATACTTATATGTAAATTCCGTGCACTGTTGCCTTATCCGCCCGAGTTCGTCGTTCTTCCCAGTAATCGCACGACTCTGGGTGCCTTCGTCGAGGAACAACGACGCTGTTCTCTACCGGACCTTGATATGCAAAATGATGTCGTTCCTCCCAGGTTGTTCCTCTACTGCCTCGACACTGCTTCATCGACATCCCTCATGCCCCTGCCCTGCTACGTCACGCTGCTCACACCGCCACAACACCTATATATCCATCATAGATTCTTCGCTTACTTCACTCTCTCCTCCACGGAAATATTTGCTCCACCGAAAATCTTCACCTCAATCAAGGTACGTACGGGTGATTGGGGTATTAACTGTGCCTTTCGATCCCTCAAAACTCATTATTTGCCCATTCCCAACCCCCCAATCCCGTATATTCCTCTCAATTTTTTCACCCTCTACTTTCTCTTTCTCTTTCAATCTGTAGTATGCCCATCTCAATTTCTTCATTCTCCATCATCTTAGCCGAAGCTATTGTGATATATATATGTTGCTTCATTTCTTTGGCCTTCAGAGGTAAGTAAAGTTCGTGATTGTTGCCTTATCCGTGCGAGTCCGCCGTTCTTCCCCGTAATCGCGTGACTCTGGGTGGCTTCGTCGAGCAACAACGGCGTTGTTCTCGACCGGACCTTGATATGCAAAAGGACGTCGTTCCTCCAAGGTTGTTCCTCTGCTGACTTGACACTGCTTCACCGACATCCCTCATGTCCTTGCCCTTTTACGTCACGTTGCTCACAGCGCCACAACACCTATATATCCATCATAGATTCTTCGCTTACTTCATTCTTTCCTCCATAAAAATATTTGCTCTACCAAAAATCTTCACCATCAGCTCAATCAATGTACTTACGGGTGATTGGGGTATTAACCATGCCTTTCAATCCCTCAAAATTCATTATCTGCCCATTCCCTACCCCGCAATCCCATATATTCATCTCAATTTTTTCACCCTCTGCTTTCTCCTTCTCTTTCAATCTGTGGTACGCCCATCTCAATTTCTTCATTCTCTGTCATCTTAGCCGAAGCTATTTTGATATATATATATATGTTCCTTCATTTCTTTGGCCTTCGCAGGTGTTATGCTTTTGCAAATTTCTCCAAAATGCTCAATTCTTCTCTAGTTTCTTACTGTGCTTTATCTAGGTTTGTATAGATTTTTAGCGATTTAAGTCGAATCTCATTTTATTATTAGAACTTGTATGTGTTACATATGAAGTTGTTCTTCAAGGTAATATAGGCCCCTCGGTTTGATACCTTGCTCAAGTTCTTCATGTTTAATTTCATTTGTTCATTTAAAGCTCCTATTAGATGCTTTTTATGCAAAAAAAAGTACTTTATAAGAGATGGTTTGTAAACTGTGATTGTGATTATAAGAGTACAACTACTAGGAGGATGAAAATCTGTTAGATATCATGCAGAATTTAAATTTCCATTGGAATTAGTACTAAGTGAAATCTCAATTTATTTGTCTATTTTTCCCTTTGTAAGACCATTTTTTGCCTTACTGTTTATAGGATGATTGGCTGAAAGTTGTTTACTTGATTATAGTATACTTTGAGTGGAGACTGCACATGGTGATAATCGACTGATAGCACAAACCAGTTACTGGTTTTGTCATTCACTCACAGAGGATGCCCAAATGAATTTTATGGAACCCATACTGTGTGTTGTGTTCCAATTATTGGCCCCTGCCAACATATATGGGTGGGCATGGGCATCTGGCTTATATTAGGTATTTGATGTGGTTGAAATTGACTATTTGTGTACTGTTATTCGTCCTCTCCTTTAATGGGTCATTCCTCCTTCTGAATGACCTACTCCTTTGATCTCTTCATGTTGGATTTTCTATTTCTATCATGCTCATTATTCATTGTTTTATTATGTCTTCTTTGCCTGAATTCTTTTGATCTGCTGTGAGGTAGATTCTAATTCCAAGAGATTAAAATGACAATATCTATTTGAAATTCTTTCAGGTGATGAGAACTTAATCCATTCCATGCAAATCCTTCACAGTTCATGTGCCCTATATATATAGTGGCTCGAGGTTTCATTTGTTGTGACAAAAAAAAGGTACGTGGAAAACTGGATATTGCTTCTTGTTTTCGTGTGTTCAAAATTGTCTTATTAGTTTAATAACTTTTAGAGTGAGATCTTGAGTGAAAGAGTGAAAAGAGAATTGTAGTCAAGTGTTTTTGTTTGGAGTGATTATTATTCAAAGAGGTTCAATTGTGAAGAAGGTATTGATTCCTTGTTCATGAAGTCTTATAGAGTCGCCAAAAGCAAGCTCTACCTTGGTGGATTGAGCGTTCAGTTGAATCCAGTGTTATGAGGACCAGACAGAACCGGCCGGTTTGACCGATTGAACCAAAAACCGGTGCTCTGACCGGTTGGTTTGACCTATCAGATCGGATGACACGGTCTAACTGTGTTAAATCGATTACAACTACAAAAAATCGGTAACCATTAGACCGATTGAACTGACCGGTTTTAAGATTCTAGTAAAAATCATTAAAAATAAATAAAAATAAATAATTCTAAAACTAACAATAGGTAATATAGTGATGATTGAGTTTTTTTATTATTTTGTATTTGAATTTTGAAGTTTGACACTTTTTTTGGCTCATTTTGTTGCCCACATACATAGATACCTAAATTTTATCTTAAATTGTATAAAATTAATCATATAAAATATAAACCTAAATATTTTTATGTATTTTCATTTTTGTGGTTGAATCGGTGGTTCAACCAATAGAACCGATAACCGGTGCCTTGATCGGTTTGACGACCGGTTCAGTTTTTAGAACACTACTTGAAACATACACTGAATGAGATATACGAGCGATATCTTTAGGTCAAATATAGCATTGTACTCTTGATTCGTGATTAGTGGATTATTTCTCAAGGTTGGTCGCTCATAGAGTCGAGATTTTTTATAGGTTGGATTTTCCTCGTAAAAGTTTTGGTATTGTTTCTTTTATTTTCTGCATTTTAGTTTTCATATTTATTGGCTAACAATCTTGGTGAAATACACCAAGCTTTCAATTGGTATCGGAGCAAGTGTCAACGATGAAATCTACATCAACGAATCAAATATCACAATTTGCTGGATCAAATTATTCGTACTGGAAGGCATGCATGAGAGCTTATTTGAAATCCATTGATGAAAAAGTTTTGATGACAGTAGTAAAAGAATATATTGAACCCGAGTCTATTGATAAAAAGGGTAACAAAACTCTTAAATCTCTTAAAAAATGGACTAAGGGCACCAAATGTGATTATTTAGGACAAGATTGATATCTAGCACAAACACCAACAGTATATGCTATATCAGGCCTACTAGTAGTCAAGTAAAGAAAGCTTTCTATCATGCTTCTATAAAGACTTTCATTCACAGCTTTGCCTAGCATGTTCTTGCTAAGTTTGATGGAAGTACTCATGGGAGTCACTGCATATTTAGACTTTTCAAGAACAAATTACTTTTCAAGACCAAATTTCTTTACAAGATCCTTAGCATATTTTTGATTGAAAAATAAATATCCCATCATCTGATTGCTTCACTTGTAATCCAAGAAAGAATATAAGTTCTCCCATCATACTCATCTCAAATTTAGTAGACATCAAGGCACCAAACTCATTAGTCATCACATCAGAAGTAAATCTAAACACAATATCATCCACATAGATCTGAGCAATAAGGACATTCACACCATCAAGTTTCACAAATAAGTTAGAATCAACATTTCCCCTTTTAAAATCAGGTTGGACAAGAAAAGTTGTCAAACACTCATACCAAGCACGTAGTGCTTGTTTCAAACCATAGAGTGCCTTCTTTAATCTATACACATAATCAAGATGCACAGGATCAACAAATCTTTTGGGTTGTGCAAGAAGAAAACCCAAAAGAAATCACAAAAATTCCCAAAATTCTTCCCACTTTCTCCTTCTGAAATTCCCTCAAAACATCGCTCGGAATCTCCCAAAAAAATCCTCCTTTCTCCTCTTGATTTTTTCCTCCCCTCGAAAGAAGAAAGAACCCCCCTCTTATACTTCTATTTCAGCCATCATTTCCTCTAATCTCACTGATTCTTTCCCATCATGAATTCCTAAATTGATTGCCCTCACCCTCAAGGATTTGTGATTACTAAAATACTTTCTAACTCAAACCTAAATCTCACAAATCACTCATGAAATCTTCAAAACTTAAAGCCTAGAATCATTCTATGTATGAACCCTAAGATGCCGCCTACCTTCTTTCCTTTTTCTCCACTGGCGGCATCATCTCTCTCCACGATTCTTCCTATTTCCTTCCTTGATTTCTGGCGCATCCTTCTTCTTTCCCTTTCTCTCTACCAGCTGCGCATTTCTTCCTCATTTTCCGGCGCATCTTTTTTTCCTTCCTTCTTCTTCGACCAACGACGGCACCCTCTCTGCTTGTTTCTTTCACAAAAAATTAGGGTTTAACAAGTGGGTCGGGCTTCATAAGAAATTTCTTCTTAATAGGCCTATATATTGGGCCAGCTTTTTAAGCTATTGCTTGGGCATTTTTAGAGTAGTGGTCATATTTTTAGGTAGTATTTTGAGCAAACATAAAGTAGAAATGAATAATGTAAATCTCTCTTTCCACACAGAAAAAAAAATCAATTCTATGAAGTATAAACACTTTCTCTTGTTATCCTTTAATCTCTTATTCCTAGATTCTATTGTTTGTTTTGGTGAAGCACACTCTTAGTGAATCCAAAGTTCTCAAAGATATTTTAAGTCTCTTTTTATCTCACACAATCGTTTAATTTGAAGTCGATTGGTTACCATCATTCAATCATACTTTAAGACTGACTGCAAGTCTCTGCCAAACCTGACCATAGATCGCGGCACATCTAAAGAGCTAGCAACAACTATATATTATAGTTTTTTTACCAAGACATTAAGGTTGTGTGGTAAACAGAGGAAAATCATAGGGTTTAAATGAGGTTTGAGTATTAAAGAAAATTATACTTTACTTCTAGACTTGCAAGTGAGAAAGCAAAATGATCTCGAATCTCTCCAATGGCGGCAAACGACATACCAAAAGACGAAGATGTTGATGTTGACAAAGCTTCCACTGAGGCCCTGATGCCAGGATTTAGGTCTATTCACAAACCATGCTCCCATTATCTACTTCATATTCTTGATTTTGTTGACAATCACTACGTGAAATCCAATCTCCCACCACAACAAAGTTAGTGTGCTTGTTAAACATAGTAACTATATGATTCTAAAAGACATGTCACTTTTAAGGAACAACTGCTTACCAACACATAAACCGCAAATTTCTTATTCGATCACTAGGATTGATTCGGCAACTACAACGTCGTATTGGGTCGTTGTGAGGGTCTACACTATCTTAGTTTTCCTTCAGGGTGATGAGATTTCCGTTAGGAATCTAGCCACCGGAGAAGTCAAGCCCCTACCCATGTGCCCCATCTAATGGCTAATATTCATTGAGCACGTAGGGTGTTCCAAATTGGGTTTGGATTTGATAGAAAGAATAAATATTACAAGGTTCGTTGGCCGTTGCTTGAATGAGAAAAATTATGATTTAGTCCCTCAAATTGAGATAGTCTCTAAGAACTTATTATAGGAGAAAGATCTCACCCATTGACAACGACCTCGATCCATATAATTTTTACCATTGGTTTTATTCCTACAACAATGGAGTTTACTGTCAATATGGAGATGGAGTTTATTTTTGGCTGACACAGGATAGAAATCATAAAATGCACATTCTGTTGTTCAACTTGTGGATGAATTGTTTGTGAAATTGCCTATGCCAGATTATGTCACGTGTTATTATGGTGCCCAATGTCTAACTGAGTGTTTGATAATAGCTCAACTTGACATTTTTGATGGATTGCCAGTGGCTATTATTTATAATAAGATACCTTCAAAGAACTTATCTATTTTAAAAAATGTCTTTGACCTGATTGGATCAAATTAACTATATTAAAGTAGGTAATACCGTAACGATGGATTACAACCAATAGGATTAAAAAAAAATGCCAACAAGAATATCACCAAATATTTTTGAATGACATCTTATTACACTCAAACCTCATCAGATAATCGTCGATGATTTCATACTTCACTCGCATTTGATCTACATTATTGCATAGGGAATCAAACCTTCAATACTTTGTTAGTCACACTTTGTTAGCTTCTCATAGAGGCCCACATCTAGTAATAAACCATTAAAGGCACAAAAAGTAGTTTTTGGATTGCAATTAGGGATGGAAATCATTTCTTTGTTAAATCTAGTCATAAAATCTTGAGTTGACTTGGCATTAGCTTGTATAATGTTAAACAAGTCCTCCCAACATTTTGGCATCATCCTGCTACTAGCAAAGTGCATGAGAAAGGTGTCAACGAGTTGGACAAACGAGGATATTCTACCTATTGGCAGGTTGATATATTACTAGCTGGTGGCTCCAATTAAGCTTGATCCAAAGCCTTTGCACATACTTGCTTCCCCCACATCTCTAGGGATCGCGGTTGCCAAAATCTTTTGTTTATAGTGAGCCACATGCTCGCCAAGATCAATGGTTTTTTGTTAGAGTTTTATCACACGGGTGCAAACATAGCTGGCGCCTCTGCTTCGGTGATATCATCAGTAAAAAGAGACTCATCATAACAATTAGGAAACATTTTTTTCAAGCATCATCACAATCCTTAGGACTTTGCTCAGCCTTGCCTCCAACTCGGTTATCTTTTACAGTATCATTAAGGTTGTCATTTTCTCTGTAAGAGCCTATTATGCATAAGGGAAAACCCTAGGGCGAGTATAAAGTGAAGGTGGCGGTAGCTGCCTCTACTCAGTGTGTGAAAATCTGACCCAAAAATAATATGTTCCGATGAAATTTTGGATAATAAATTATTGGAAATGGATTCGGGGAAGTTAAGTACCATTCGTGTTGCATAGAACCACAAAGAATCATTTTTGAACTAGGTTCACTAAATGGGTCATAATGTTTTGTACATATGATCATTTTGGGCTCATAATATATCAAATCGAAGCTAAGACCAATTCAGAGATGAAAAAAATGGGGTCATATGCCCAGGCGTGTAATTTTTTTGCCCAGAATAGATTTAACCATAAATAGAAGAAGAAGTTAGGCTGAGGGGGGCCTAGGCGCACCCTTCCACATACCTAGGCATCCAGGACAGGGAGTTAGTTAGTGAACTAAAGGTCGGTGTACCTAGGCACACTTCCTATGCACCTAGGCGCATCGCGAGATGTTAAAATAGCCTTCGCATTCCAGAATCAGTTCACTATTATGGAGACTCAATTTTAGAGAGAGAGAGAGAGAGAAAGGGAGTTCTTGATAGATGATTGAAATTCAAGCTTGGATTGAAGATTCAAGCAAGGTTCCAACAAGTTTTCTAAGATTCAAGTAAGTTTTTCTAGTTTTGGAATTCTATACTTTTTGTACATTTGGTTCAATCCTCTAAGAGATGGAATGTATGGATTAGGTATGTTGTTTCTAGGGTTATTTATGGTTGTTTTACTAGTTTTGATTAATGGTTCAGGTTGAGATTCGAATTTGGTGAAGGTTGCTACTACCATGTCCAAAGGTGAAGAGACTGAAACTAAATGAGAAATCTGAAAAGGGCATTTTTATGGGGTATAGTTCTGACACTAATGGGTACATAATTTTTAGCCTCAAAATCTGGTACCTTAATCATCAGTCATGATGTGAAGGTGGATGAAAAAGTTGTTTGGAGATGGCCTGATTCTGAGAAGACGATGTTATTGTCTAGTCAAGCTGAAATTCCTTAAATGAGGCCACTAGTGATGATTCTGTTTTAGAAAAGAATTGTATAGAGAAGGACATGTCAATTGAAAGTAATGAGTCTATTAATCAAGGGGAGTTGAATGGTAATCTGTCTAATCTAGAGGAAGTGACTGGTGATTCTATTAATCAGAAAGAGCTGGATGGTGATTCAAGTCAATCTAATGAGAAGGAATATTCAGAGTTGCAGGAAGAATAGGCTTTAGAGTCACAAATGTATGATGAAACTCCTCCCTTAAAGAGGAAATCCATAGCAGATATATATGAAATGTGCAATTTTTCCTCTCTTGGCCCAAGCAGTCATGACAAAGCAAAATCTGATGAACTGTGGATCAAGGCCATGAAAGAAGAATTGCATACGATTGAGAAGAATGACACATGGACTTTTGTTAAGCCCCCTACCAGCAAATCAATAGTTGGTGTAAAATGAATCTTCAAGACAAAATTGAATATTGATGGTACTATTCAAAAACATAAAGCCAGATTTGTGGCAGAAGGCTTCTCTCATAAGAAAGTTACTGATTACCAGGAGACCTTTGCTCCAGTTGTAAGGCCAGAGACCAACTGTCTTTGCTCTTGCAGCTCAAAATCAATGGAGAATATATCAACTAGATGTCAAATCTACCTTCCTAAATAGGCATTTAGAAGAGGAGGTGTATGTGAAGTAACCTCCAGGCTTTGAAAATCAAGGTCAAGAACATAAAGTTTTGAGATTAAACAAGGCTTTATATGGTTTGAAGCAAGCCCGCAAGGTTTGGTACAATAGACTTGATGCTTACTTCTTGAAGTACGTATTCAAAAGGTGCAAGCAAGAACACACTTTGTATGTGAGAAATGATGAAAAGAAAGGTAAGTTGATTGTTTCTATGCATGTGGATGATCTAATCTATACTGGTGATGATGAGGATAAATTGATGCAATTTAAAGCTGAGATGAAAAATGAGTTCGAAATTAATGATTTAGGTTTGTTACATTAGTTTCTTGGAATGGAAACTGATCAATCCAAGGGAAGGATTTGTGTCAAATAGAAGAATTTTGCGAAGTCAGTTCTGAAGAGAATTGGGATGGAGGAGTGTAAATCAATAAGTACGCCTCTAGCTCCTAAAGAGAAGTTCAACAAGATTGAACATTCCCTAGATGCTAACCACTATGAACAGAAATCGAATACTGGTTGCTTGCAATATATATATCTGCCACAATACCAGATATCATGTTTGTCGTGAGTCTATTATCAAAGTATATGCAAAATCCAAAGGAACTCTGATGTATTAAATCTCGCATGTGCACAAATTGAATATAGTAGTATAACGAATGCAAGAACGAGGTCAAATCCTACGAGCACAAGTAACAATTCGACTAAGATCACTTAACTTAACAATTAAAATAAAGCTTAACAATCTTGGATTTCAAATAATGGAGAAGAATATTGGGATAATGATTTCACCACACAATTAGACTATGAGTAACAATTATCAAATATATAGATTCAATTCCAATTCAATGGTTGATTTTTTTCTCAAATATGTTGGTTCGTTCGCTCGCAATGCCAACACATTTCAGTATCAAATGTGAATCTTGTTTGGTCACAGTTTGTTAACACAAGGATAATGAGCCATTAAGTTCTAAAGAACAATAACAGCCAATTAATCATCTAATCCGTGATCTCAGCTTCGATAATTAATTTCCTCAATCTCAATTCCACTAAGACATGTGAATTTGGGTCGTTCCTTAGTCTTAACTATGTTAGTTCATATGCATACTCAAATGCTGATCAAACATTTAAATACACAAAAAACTTATAAGCATAGAGATTAAAGACAAGAACCATAAACTGAATTTGCATACCAATAATTATTAACTCATAATCCTCAAGATAGTTTACATCACAATCCCAATAGAAAATGGTTTAGGTACAAACCATGTTCAAGAATGAAAGAAATGAACTAATAAGAATCATGAACTAGAGTAGAAAAAGAAAAACCCCTTCAAATGGATGGAATGATCCTTCGAAGCTTTCTTGGAGGATCTTGAAGAAGAAAACAAAAAGCTCCTTTTTCTTCTCTTTTTCTTCTCTTTTTCGTCAAAACTTCTCTCTTGTGTCGGCGTGCCTCCTCTTGGAATGGTGGCTGACACTCTTGGAGCGGTCTCTGAGGCTCGAGCATGTCAGTAGTGAAAAACTACCTAGTCTATAATGACCATTTTAGCACACTAGAGCGTGCACCAGTGCTCAAGCGCTTTTTCTGCATCAGAAGTCCATTTTCCACTTATTTTGCATCACTTTGAGTATTTTTCCTAAAATTCAAAACATCAAGGAATCTCATAGAAAATGTAAGCATTCCATCCATTTATAGACGATAACATATGAAAATTAAAGCACGAAAATGTGTATAAAGTGGATAGATTAACACCCACACACTTATCTTCTTCTCGTCCTTGAGGAGAATCAAAATCAAACATAGGCTAAAATAAACGTACCAACAATTAACTCACACTCGCAGGAATCGCGGTTGCATTTAGCTTATGCAACAAGTCATTAAACCCCTAGGTGTCCCTAGTGGACGAGTGTTGTCTCGTGAGGGTTTACCAAAACGATACCCACAAACATTAAAAACACTGGTTCATCAAGTATTACTACAAAAGCATTGTGAATTCACCCATAATAGTACATACATCAGCAAGCCCAACTGAAAGAACTCCATAACCACCAAGTAGACAAATCTAATCAGGTCTCATGCCATCCATTCCATATATCAAGTTACCATTACATTTAGCGCATAGTAGAAACAAAAGAACATGTGGCTTTCAAATGATCAACGCATAAACACAACAATATCTCTAGAATTCTGAAAAATAATTGAATATGATACCTTGACATTTTTTTTCTTTTTCGAAACAAGCAACACTTTATTTAACACGACTGTAAATGTTCAGTTCTTTTTAACTTTCAATGTGACCCATATAGTGAGCTTTCAATTCGGTGATCCCTAACTCAGTTGACCCAAGGTGCCGAGTGTTGAAAAACCCCAGAAAACCTACTTTCTCAATTCACAACGATTTAGGACCTACACACCACAAGTACATATCCAAGAAAGATAATAGCAAGTTGCTTTAATCTGGAGAATTGTACTCAAAGCCTTGAATGTGTTATATATATTTTTCCTCTCTTTTCATTATCATTTTCTTTTCAATTGCTTCTTCTTTCTTTCTTCTTCTTTATGCCAAAATATCAAAATTCAAAAAAGAAATCTAATGCATCTAGAGATAATTGTACGTGTTCAAGAATGTCATAAATTGCATACCCCATGATACATGTGTTTCTATGCAAGTGTACCATTTAAAATTTATAGAATAGATAAGAAAAGACCCAAAGGCGAAAAGAATACAAAGGATATGTGTTCTTACTTTTGGACTGACAATGCACAATACATAAGTGGGTGCCGACATCAACACTTAAGTCTTCTTTTTTTTTAAAACTACACAACATACGAAAATAAAAATGTCTCAATATACTAAAAACATGGTATAATATAATATAGTCCCCACCCCTACACAAAATTTCGCAGTGTCCTTAATGTGAAAAAATAAGAGAAATTACAACTGCAAGTAAGATTGGGGGAACACAACCTGAAATGTGAAGACTCCAAAAGGATCAGGGGCTGGATTTGGGACTGGTGGCATGGCCTTACGCATAGTCATGGTGCTGCAGTGTCACACAATGTAACAATGATGCTAGAACGTATTGTGTCGTTGGAGCATGACAGCAATTCAACAATCCTGTTTTAAAGCACAAAACCTCCCTCCACACTGATCAATACTAGATTAAAAATAGAAATATTTAATGACGGTACACATTCACAAAAATAAAATCACACAAGCATTTAAAACGAAATTACCAAGTTTGGTTGCCTCCCATGACAAGCGCCTTATTTATAGTCTTGGCTAGACTTATTGGTGCACATTCACCCGGGGTACTTGCGAGTGGTGACAAATACTCCACATGATGGTTCCATGATGTTGATGTGGGGTGGAGTGTTTGAGATACTTTGAACACTAGTCTTTACTTTCTCATCATCACTTGGAATTTTTCTCTTCCTTCTCCTATTCTTTTTCTTTCTACTCGTCCTCTTGGAGTTTTTAGAGCTGAATTCTTGCACTTCAACATCATCTTGTAGAACAAATTTCTGATCTTTATGCTCAAATTTTGTGTCTTGGCCCATGCATGCCTTAAGTGTATTTTCTGGAATGACAATGTCTATTGCATCCACTTGGAAGCAAGACTGGGATTTCGCTCCAAATTGTGGTGTTTGAAAGACATTCAATGTTACCTCTTTGTCTGCTTCTCTCATAGTAAGTTTACCTTCCTCTACATCAATCAATGCTCACCCAATTCTCAGAAAAGGTCGACCCAAAATAATTGGAGAATATGTAACTTTCTCCATATCCAAAATCACAAAATCTGCAGGAAAAATTAATGTACCCACTTGAGCTAGAATATCTTCTACAATACATTTTGGATATCATTTCGAACGATTGGCAAGCTCAAGGCATATTGTAGTCATCTTCATCCCTTTTATCCCAAGCTCATTGTAAACTGAAAATGGCATCAAATTAATACTTGCTCCAAGGTCTAATATGACACGTCTAAACCTCTTGCTCCTAATAGTAATGGGAATGTCAAAACTTCCTGGATCAGTTAGTTTTGGTGGAAGTTTGTCCAACAAAATTGCACTCACATTCTTGCTTAGCTTGACTGCATCAACTTGTTTGTTTAGTTTGAGACGACCCGAAAATGGAATGGGTGGGATGTATGGTTTGAGCGTTGGTTCATCCTTGGATTGAGTTGTTGGTGGAAATGACTACTTCTCTTCTTCCTTGTCATCAAATTGGTCAACTGAACCTACATCCACAATATTAGCACAAACATCAACATTATTCATTACCTTACCTCCACTAAGGTAGATGGCATTTGTATGTTCATTGTTCTTTAGGTTGATGACAGTTTGACTTGAGAATTTTCCAGCTTCCTTTTGACTAAGAGCTTTAGCAATCTGTCTCACTTGAGCTTCAAGTTTCTGATGCCCAATAGCAAGTTGTCCCACTAAATCTTCCAATGATGTTGAAGAAGATGCTTGGGTGGAAGGTAAAAGAGCCTGTAGATTCTACTCATTCTGTGGATTTTTCCAACTGAAGTTTGGATGCATCCTGGATCCTGGGTTGTAATAGTTAGTGAGGATTAAACCGTGGATTCTGGTTATAAGTATTCATCATGTTTGCTTCTTCTTGTACAAACTCAGGAAAATCCATTCCTTGAGGACACACAATGGTTGCATGGCTTGGAACTTCACAAATAACACATATTTCTTGAGACGGTACTCTTCCATGCATTGCAAGGAGTGCATCTAACTTGCTGGAAAGTGCGTCAACCTATGATTTGGACACAAATGAATTAGGAGAAGTGATCTCACTAACATTAGTTTTCTTACCTCAAATGTCTGAGTGTTGCGTTTCAATTGTAAGGGTGCCAAACACTCTATCAACATCATGTTCTCAATAGATTCTCCTGCGTAATTGTTAACTGAAGCTTTACAAGAAATAGTTAGTGCCTTATAGAAAATCCGCATCAACACTACATTAGGCAAAGCATGGTGGGGACATTGACTCGATAAAATTATTGAACCTCTCCCAAGCTTCAAAAAAGAATTCGTCAAATTGTTGCTCAAATTGCATAATTTTATCTCTAAGTACATCTGTTTTCTGAGTTGAGAAAAAAATTCAAAATTTTATTTTGTACCTCAGTCCAACTATTGAGTGATCCCGATCTAAGATTGTTGAACCACATCACTGCCTTGTTTTTCATGGTGTAAGGAATGATCTTCATTCTGAAATGCTCTTCAGTGACCCTTGTAACTAAAGGCATACTAGAAATCATGTTAAATATTTCACGAATATGACTCAATGGATCTTCAGAACTTAAACCGTGAAATGAGGGCATGATATTAAAATGTATGGTTTTAATTAAGCTCATAATTTCTAGCAACTACAAGAAGAGTGATACATGATGCTGATGTTGGAATTGTGAGGATGTCAAGATCCCCTATCGTCGTCTCAACTGGTTTAACAACCATCTTCTCTTCATCAAGTTGGGAGGTTGATTCCAACTCTAACAACTGATTTTTCTTTCCCAAA
Source organism: Euonymus europaeus (assembly GCA_963580455.1). Classification (NCBI taxonomy): domain Eukaryota; kingdom Viridiplantae; phylum Streptophyta; class Magnoliopsida; order Celastrales; family Celastraceae; genus Euonymus; species Euonymus europaeus. The sequence continues at coordinate 16,569,189 of OY756968.1, read as the reverse complement.
AGGCTTTCTATATCGTCTATCACTAGTAGCAATTCGCCTTCCAAAGAATGTCACCCTTGCATACAACCTGAAAAATTAAGAGAACAATAAAAAGTTAGAACTAATTTTTTTCTTCTTCTGTTCTTTAATATTCAAAAGCAAGTAAATTAAATGGAAAATATAAGAAACTGGCTAGAACTATTACTAGTCCCCGGAAACGGCTCCAAAAATTTGATGTGTTAAATCTCGCAAGTGAACAAATTGAATATAGTAGTATAACGAATGCAAGAACGGGGTCGAATCCCACGAGGACAAATAACAATTCAACTAAGATCACTTAACTTAATAACAATTAAAATAAAGCTTAACAATCTTGGCTTTCAAATAATGGAGAGGAATATTGTAACACCTTGACCCAAAAATATCAAAGACAAATAATAATAATAATAATAATAATAATGGTAACATTAGATGGTAAATTTAGATTTGCATGAATGGATTAGTAATTAATAAAATAGGAAATACATAAAACTATTTAAAGATATATATATATTATAATAATAAAAAAAATTGGACCACTTTTGGCGGCCCATGGTTGACCACCGAAAATGGCCATTCATTTTATTTGAAAAAAAAAACAACTAAAGAGTGAAATGTTGCTGGCCACGCCAGCAACATTTCACTAAAAGAAGAAAAGAACGAACCAGTGAAGGTTCTGGCACGAGAGAAAGAGTGAAGCCGAGAGAGAGAGGGGAGAAAGAGGTAGAGTTATGGCAAGATTAAAGTGGACTTTTGAAGGATTTGTGTAGCATATCAACAATCAAGGAAGGCTCAAGAGGAAATTGTGAGTTTGAAGGTAATTTTTGGAATTTTCCAAGTTAGGTTTTGAGTTAGATTTGTGTAAAACTTCCATAAGCTTACTTAGAGGCTTTGAGAAGATTATTATTATATACATGATCATTTTGGAATTGAAAGCTTATTGGTGGAAATTTCAAGTTTTGGTGGAAATCCTAGAAAGAGAAAGAGGTAGGATATTCTTTGATTTTATGGCTTAATTCATATTTGTAAATATTATTGGAGAAATATTAATTGTTGAATGAGTTGTAAATTTATCATATGTTAGGTTTGGGAATTCAAACCCTAGAATTGGAAATTCTCCAATTTAGGTGAATTTATGCGGATTCGAGGTAGGAGATTCTAGCCAATCTTTCGGTTCTTTCTTATTATCTAAAATGCGTTATTTAATCTTCATTGTTATTCATATTTCCCTGAGGAAAAATGAACCTAGGATTATTCTCAAATTTTCCTAAAATGTTAGTTTGCATTCTCGGTTGATTAATCAGTCTTATATCAAACATGTATGTTTCTTATTCATGCATCATGGCTAGTTAAATATATAACTAGGATTTGTTTACTGCTATATTAAATTCGTGACATGACATTGTTGCATTAGAGCCACATGGAAGTGCGAGTATGGATTCGTGACTTCCGTAGGTTGTGTAAACGTCATATGCGAGGAGGGTTGTGGAACCTCAGCTTGGTTGCAACCGAATAACTCCCATATGAGGCAACATATTGAGATTCTGAGGAATCGGTTCAAAGTATGAACAAGGCTGATGTCTTGTAAGTCGTATGTTTTCCTTATTGAGTCGTATGATGACAGTGTTCACCGATAATAGTGTGTGGGGATGGATGCCGAGGAATTGTCCCATTGGGACTCACGGTACTAAACGAGACAACGGTTTAATGAGTGTTTGATATGGTGGTTCATAGTCTTTGACATGTTGCTGCATTGACTTGCCTTTTAATTCATCTAATATATTCCATTGTCCTCTTTGACCCTACTGAGCCATTGCTCACCCTTTATTTTCTTTCTTCCACATAGGTGAGACTAGTACGGATACCGCCACTACAGATCTGTAGGAGGTGGGATGAAATGGTGCCTCCTGTAGACACTAGGATGGGGTTAGGTTAAAGAATTAACTTTCTTTAATTTTTTGGTAATATATCTACGGATTGATGACTATGTTTGTTTATTATCTTTCTGAACACCTTGACAGTGTGTGGATGGTACGGATAGGAGGGTGCTTTGTGATAGGACTCCTGTACCTAGATGTGATCTTTATGGTTTATATTGCATGTTGATACATGTATGATGGTTATGTTTTATTATGTATTGCGGATGCATGTTGTATATGGCCTGAGGCCCTGCCTTGGATTGTGGTTGCTTGTGATGTGATGGTCGGAGGCCTTATATGATTTGTTGAGTATGTCCTGTGTATTTCAGGTGGGCATTCTCCGATATATGAGGAGATGCTGCTGAAATTTTGGTAGAAATTTATGGATTCAGTTTGGAGAAATTAAGATTAAATCTTTTGTGATATTGTGTAGGTTTAATATCTTATAGATATTGAATTAGGTTTAAACAGGAGTGCCTCCTAGGTCGGGGTGTTACAAATATAGGGATAATGATTTCACCAAACAATCAGACTATGAGTAACAATTATCAACTCTAGAGATTCAATTCCAATTCAAAGGTTGATTCTTTTCTCAAATATGTTGGTTTGTTCAGTCGCAATGACAATACGTATAGTATCAAATTTCAATCTTGTTCGGTCGGAGTTGTTAACACAAGGCTAATGACCCATTAAGTTCTAAAGAACTATAACAACCAATTAATCATCTAATCCGAGGTCTCAGCTTCGATAATTAATTTTCTCAATCTCAATTCTACTATGACATGTGAATTTGGGTCGTTCCTTAGTCTTAGCTAGGTTAGTTAATATGAACTGAGTTTGCATACCAATAATTATTAACTCATAATTCTCAAGATAGGTTACATCATAATCCCAATAGAAAAGGGTTTAGTTACAAACCATGTTCAAGAATAAAAGAAATGAACTAATAAGAATCATGAACTAGAATAGAAGAAGAAAAACCCTTCAAATGGATGGAATGATCCTTCGAAGCTTTCTTGAAGGATCTCGAAGAAGAAAACTAAAAGCTCCATTTTTTTCTCTTTTTTCGTCAAAGCTTCTCTCTAGTGTCGGCATGCCTCTTCTTGGAATGGTGGCCGCCCCTTTATAAAAATATCTCTCCCATAACTTTTGACTTGTTTCAACCGAAATATCATTAACTTACTATTTTTAGTAAGTTACAAGAAAGTCAAAGTTGCAGTTTTTAATCATTATTCGCCCAATGATACTCGAGCGGTCTGAGACGCTCGAGCATGTCACCGGTGAAAAAGTCTCTGGTCTATAATGATCTTTTTAGCACGCTAGAACGTGCACCAACGCTCAAGCGCTTCTTTTGCATCAGATGTCCGTTTTGCACTTATTTTGCATCACTTGGAGTATATTTCCTGAAATTCAAAACATCAATGAATCTCATAGAAAATGTAATCATTCCATACATTTATAGAGAATAACATATGCAAATTAAAGCACAAAAGATGTGTATAAAGTGGACAGATCAAATTATATAGAGGTGAAGCAAAAAGAATCCTCAGGTACCTTAAAGGGACAAAGCATTTTAGTTTAATATATGAGCATACTGAAAATTCTTACTCGTTTAGATTCTCTCATAGTGACTGGGGAGGTTCTTTAGAAGATTGCAAAAGTACTTCAAGGTACGTTTTCTCTCTTGGCTCAGGTGCTATTTCTTGGCTTTCAAAGAAACAATCTTTTGTAGCTCAGTCCACCGCAAAAGTAGATTACATTCACGTTGCTCTTGCTGCTAGTCATTCTATGTGGCTGAAATTTCTTTTCAAAGAGATGATTATTATCTGTAATGACCCTATAGGCATTAATTGTGATAATACAACTGCGATTGCCATGAGCGAAAATCCTGTGTTTCATACCTGGAGTAGGCACATTGCAATGAAGTATCACTTTCTTAAAGAAGCTTCTAGTCAAGGAGAAGTTAAGATGCATTTCTACCCCTCAGAAGATCTTGCACAAATTTTCATAAAGGCACTTTCCAAGCAGAAGTTTTTCAAGTTTAGAGCTGCTCTAGGAGTTCAAAATGCCGGTTCAACTTAACATAAAGGAGAAATGTTGGATTTAATGTGTAGTTGAGGGCTATTTTGTAATTTCAGTACTTTATAAAACTATGTCGTTTTTCTTCTCTTGTTTTTTAGGGTTTTGTTAAGTTTGTTTTGTTATGGATTAGATACCCATATGAATGAAGCTATGTGTGCGGTGAACCCTTGGAGAACCTCTGTTGATGTTATTTATCTATTTTTTGTTAGCAATTAATATACTATTTTTTGAACGAACAATTTTTCCAGTTGATCTCCGATCATACGGAACCCTCTACTCAATCCAAAGGAATCACTAGCTAAAGAAAAAAAATTGAAACTTTTTCCAAAAGTATCAAAAACTTCCTTTTCTCAATTTTTGTGGATATTACATCGCTTTCCACTTTTGGAAGTCTTACTTTTTAAGAATGAAACTGTCGACAACCATTTTTGGTTGCCAACTAATTTTTGGACCAATTTTTGTTGCACATTAATTGAATAAGGACTCATATGTATGATTAAGGACTAATGTGCTAGGAATGTTCATTAGTTAACCGAATTCAACCCGATTTACAATAAACCTCATTCAATCAATAATTCAATTATTTTCATCTCATATAAATTTTCCAATTTACACAATTCTCTTTCCAACCTTAGCTGAAACAAATTTCATGTGATTCCTTTACTTGTGACTTTGTAGGTTCATTACCAATTAACAATAAGAATAATATCATACTCTTTGATATTAATTAAAACAACTTTTAATCATTTCTTATAAATCACGAGTGACACCTAGCAGTATATTGTGACTACCCAACCAGTGATGAATACTTTTGATGAGGATAATTATCCTCTGCAATAGGAATAAGACACGTGGCAGAACTCTCAGCGGCATAGCAGGTTCCGCCTAATAGTTCGTTGCTCGGTACCGAGAAACGGGGTTGTTCTTCTCGGCTCCCTACCTCCGGAATAGTAACCCCTTCTGGTAAAACAGTAACTCCTTCATTTGGTAAGATATTATTCACCACTACTCGAATTCTATTAATAGAAACCACCTTCACTATATAAAGTGGGTTACCCCACAAGTAAAAGGGATCACAACTCTTTCAATTAAATACTATTTACTCCTTTCCCAAGAACACCGAGCAATGTTCTTCGGAGAGTTTCTCTGTGCCAGCATCTTACTTAAGCATCGGAATGCCAACGCCAAAGAACACTCTCTGACGAGGCTTCTAGCTTACGTGTGCTTGTCCTTGCAGATCACAAACATCTGAGAAGACCATTGTGTCGTGGAAGAAGACCATCCATTTGTGAAAACCCTAGTTCGAACTTAAACTGATACGTCGTCATAGCTTTACGAGTTTGGGACATCATCAGATTGGCGCCGTCTGTGGGAACAAGACTTTTTCCATAACTAACAAATTATGCTTCGAACTAGAACTTTAAGAGGAGAAGGACCATAGGTTGCTACCGCAAGTGTCAACGCCGATCAATAGCTTGAGTCACTGGTGCAGGATCATATCGCCGAATTGTTGCAACAGATGAATGTGTTTTCTCAACGATTGGACATGATCCAAGAACAAGCATAGGGGCATCAACCTATTCAAAATAAGAACATTTCTCAGGAGACGAAAAATGAACACTCTCATACTAACGAATCAAGAAATCCTAACCTGCCTAGAACCTTCGGTGACCACTGCTCGGAGAACTCACATCATTCATACTTACGAGGGGGACAGCAAGTGTTGGGTTCCAATGTCTCATACACAGCGGAAGTTTAAAAATTTCATTGAAACCCTTCAGAGAATCCATGTGAAAGGGCATAAATCGGTGACAAAAATTTACCTCTTGAAGTGCAGAAATCAACCGAGTGCTTGGCTTGAAGGATCCGAATAAAAAATGCACTATCCAACCCAACAGCACGCCTCTATGGTATCCACACGAACAAGCCAAAGATCGCCTCTTCACGTTATGCTAGTAACTAGGAGAAGGGCTCCAATCCGTTTTCTCTCAACTCACTATGAAGTGCGGCACACCAAGTGTTGTAAATTCTAGGGTTACTTTAACCCTATATTTATATCGTGAGCCAAGCCAAACGAAAAGCCCAAATCCCCTTGAAGAAAGAGGCCCACATTTTTGGACTCTTGACCATGTTCAATTAATCTTATTAATTAAATCGGTAATGGACATTACATAAAGCCCTAAGCCCAAACGTAATATGTTATTCTTAAATAACATAATCTTTGACTTATTCTATGTGTGTGACCCTATAGGTTCTCATTATGTTAGCAGTGAAACTAAAATCATATTCTAGCATCACAAACAACGAGAGGTATCTAGCAACACATCATTGTTACCCAAATAACGAGAATGTCAATGATTCGACATAACCTTTATTTATGACCAATTTATATGCAGTCCCTTTGTCCTTAATATCTTGATTAACATCGAGGCATGGAATGTGTCATCCTCGTATATGTTAATCTATGTGTTTCTTGATTCCGAGTAGACTATTAAAAACAAACGAAATCAATAGCACATATTGATTCATTTGAGCACGGCCATGCATTTCAAAGTCTCACTCAATCAAGGAGCCCACAGATATCACTCCTGTTATATAAAAGGGACAAATACCATCTAGGTCACTCACATCCCTCTGCATGATTCGTGATATACCCAATCACTGACTTTATAGCCAACCTTTTACAAGTGACGTTAGACAGTGTCAAAGTGTATAACTCCTCATGTTGGGAACCGTAGTGATTTCAGGTTAAAGGAAAACATATATCAATGTCACTATGAGAATAGCTTATGACATTCATATAACAATCCATGCAGTATTCTCATGTTGGGTCTGTCCAGTACTTCCCGTTCTCTAACAAGTACCCATGTATTGATTTGATATCTCATATCCATGACTCGCAAGATTTAGTCATCAATCAACCTACATACTAGTCTCAACGTATTAATGTTATCCCATTTAACAATAATACTCGCCTAGGGACATTTAGGAATAGTGTTCTATACACATCTATGATGATCTCACGTTCAAGTCGCACACTTGAAGTCCCATAGCATCGAACCAACTATTCTAGGGATATTTATCATAATCATTCATATAGTCCAGATAAATAATTCATAACAAATAAAGTACCTCAATATAACATAATAAATGTATGCTAATACAATCATTCCATGATTGGCTCCTAGAGCATACACCAACAACAAGTTCATCGAAGGGGTAATGCCCTTTTCTAGATACAATGGACTGGGACAGGAACTTAACCCCATTGGCAGCTGAGATTCAACATGCTCGGGTACCGACGAGTTTTAAGGTCTCTAGTGTGGAAAAGTACAACGGGATGGGAGATCCTCTTGACCATGTCATTCGTTTTCCAAACCATGTGGAATTTAAGCGAGCGTCTTAGGAAGCTTGCTACAAGATCTTCCCAGTTTCTCTCGTTAGTGTAGCAAGACGATGGTTTAGAGCTCTGCTACAGGGTAACATTCATAGCTTTGACGACCTCACCAACAGGTTTGTTGCTCATTTTGCGAGCTCAAGACCAGTTAAGAAGACCAACGCCACCCTGGTGACCATCCCACAAAAGCCTCAAGAAAGTTTAAGAGAATTTTGTGACAAGATTCAAGAACGATTGTTTGGAGATACCGGACCTCCAACCAATTATAGCCGTCACAGCCTTCACGACTCGAGTTTGACAAATGATATTGAAGCACTACCTGTCAAAGAAACATCCTAAGAGCATTCCTGAGTTTCTCTCAATAGTTGAAAAGTACATTACCATAGATGAAATCATGGCAGAACCACACATGACCGAACAATCACTTGACAGGTCCCCTCCGAGAAAGAGGAACGATTTTGGTCTGCTGAACGAGAGAAAAACTATTGAGGGGTGGAGGCCACCCTCTCGAAAAGATGAACGAGCTAAACCAATGTGATATGATTCCTACACTCCTTTCAATACCTCTCTGAAGAAAGTACTGAATGAGATACAGGATCGTGACATCGTCAAATGGCCACCAAAGATGAGGCTAACTCCTGGAAGAAAGGAGAGCGATAAGTATTGCAAATTCCATCGGGGTCCTGGTCACGACATCGATGAATGTCGTCATTTAAAGGAAAAAACATAGAACTTAATTCAGAGAGGATACCCTAAAATTTCACTAGCTCGGCCAAGGACAAACGAGAAAGAGAAGGAAGAAGAGACAACCGAAGAAATGAGAGAGACGATGATAGACACCAGAGGAGATGTCGAGATGAGTCTCTTCGACACCGTAACCGAGGAATAACGGGTACTATAGGTATGATAGTTGGGGGGCTGACCTCTAGAGGAAAAAGCTGGTCAGGAAGGAGAGCTTATGCTCGGACCATCCATCAGGTGTCTGAGAGGTCTAAGAAAGCAAGAACCAATGACGAAAAGATAACCTTCTCGGAGAGAGATGGAGATGGCTTACATCAGCCCCATGACAATACGTTGGTCATTGAGGCAGTCATCGTTAATTACACGGTAAAGAAGATCTTGGTTGACAATGGAAGCGCAGCAGATGTTCTTTTCTATCACGCCTTCAAACAGATGAACCACCCGATGGAGAGCCTCAAGAAGTTTTCCTCGCCCCTGTATAATTTCACTGGAGAACAAGTCGTCCCAGTCGGGATGATCAATCTACCCATAACCTTAGGGGACTACTCGAGGTCAAAGTTACTCATGATGGAGCTCCTGGTCGTAGATGTGAAGATTCCTTATAACGCACTGATTGGCCGACCACTACTTCACAAAGCTCGAGCAGTTGTCTATAATTATTATTTGAAAATGAAATTCCCTACCGACCGAGAAATAGGTGAAGTACAGGGCGACCAGAAGCCTGCTCATCAGATGTATGTTACAGTCTTGAAAGAAAAGAAAAAACCGGTCTTAGTCCTAGAATTTCTAGATGATGATCACAATGTCAAAACCCCAAAGTTGTCTTCCACCGAACAACTCATCACCATTATTACCGATGAGGGGACGGAGAGGAAATTGTACCACGGATCCGAGCTTCCTAAAGACTTAAGTGAAAGCTTAACAAGTCTTCTCCTGGAAAACATTAGTACAAGTGTTGATGTTATCATACACCATCTTAGTATAAAACCTGGCAGCAAACCGATGAAACGGAAGAAGAGAAACTTTGCTCAGGATAGGCATGAGGTAATCAAAACTGAGGTTAGCAAGCTTCAGGATGCGGAATTCATCCGAGAAGTCCAGTACCCGAAATGGCTCTCGAATGTTGTTATGGTGGCAAAACAAAATGGCAAGTGGTGCATGTGCATCTACTTCACAGACCTCAACAAGGTCTGCCCGAAGGATAGCTATCCACTGCAAAAAATAGACCAACTAGTCGACGCAACCTCGGGAAAAGGTCTCCTCAGCTTCCTTGATGTTTATTCGAGGTACCACCAGATCGAAATGCACCATGCTAATGAAGAGCACACCTCGTTTGTCACTTCTGAAGGCACATATTTCTACCAAGTAATGCACTTTGGATTGAAGAACGCGGGAGCAACATACCAAAGACTTGTTAACAAGATTTTCTTCCCAATGCTTGGTAAGACGGTCGAGGCTTACGTGGATGACATCGTTTTCAAGAGCAGGAAACTTGAAGACCACTTAGATGATTTGCAAGAAGTTTTTAATGTTTTAAAGAAGTTCAGAATAAAGCTTAACCCAGAGAAATGTGTGTTTGGCATTTCCTTGGGAAAATTCCTCGATTTCCTTATCTCCAAACGAGGAATATAGGTAAATCCTGAGAAGTTAGGAGCCATAATCAACGTGCAAGCACCAAGAAACAAAAAGGAGGTTCATCAACTCACATGGCGAGCCACTGCCTTGAGCCGTTTTCTCGCCATATCTGGAGACAGATGTAGACATTTCTTTGATGCACAAGCAATCAGAGAATTTTCAGTGGAATAAAGATTGTCAATAGGCTTTTGAGGAGCTAAAGTCCTATCTTAGCCAGTTCCCTTTACTCACTTCTCCGAAGGAGGAAGAACCATTATGTCTTTATCTTGCCACTACCGACCACGCAGTGAGTGTTGTGCTTATAAGTGAGGAGGACAGGGTCCATAATCTGATATACTACACAAGTAAAGTCCTCACTAACACAGAGAAGCAATACACCAGGGCTGAGAAGTTTTCCTTGGCTCTTATAACAGTGGCTAGGAAGTTGCGACCATACTTTCAAGCCCACACGGTTACAGTGTTGACCAACCAACCACTGAAGAACATACTACAAAAATTGGGTACGTCGAGCAGACTTGTCAAATGGTCAATTGAACTGAGTTCGACATCTAATATGAGCAGAAGAAAGCCATCAAAGCTCAAGCACTTGCAAACTTTATCACTGAGTGCCAACATCCCCTAGGGGAAGAGGCACCTTATGACCTCCGGGAACTCTTTGTCGATGGCTCCTCCAACAAGGATGAAAGTGCAGCAGGGATTCTACTTCTCAGGCTGGAGGGCATGACTACGAAATACGCTCTCCGCATCAAATTCAAAGCTTCTAACAACGAGGTTGAATACAAGCGCTCCTAGTAGGGTTGAAATTAGCAATTGAGCTAGAAGTGCACAATTTGGTGGTTAACAGTGACTCTCAACTCATAACCGAATAGGTCTGGGGTGAATATGAAGCGAGAGGTTCTAACATGATCAAGTATGTAGAGAAGGCTAAGGAGTTGATTAGTAAAATTTTGAATGTTAAATTAAGAAGAAAGCCCCGACAAGAGAATTAGCAAGCCGATGTGCTAGCTCGGTTGGCATCTGCCTCCAAAAAAGACAAGGCCTTCTTAGTGCGGATAAAGATATTACTCAAATCGAGCATCTTTATTAGGGCTATTGCCGAGATCAACACTGTATGGTCATGGATAGATCCAATTCGAACCTTTCTCGCAGAGGGTAAGTTACCTGAGAACAAGAACGAGGCTAGGAATCTCCAAGCAAGAGTAGCAAGGTATTCAATTATTCAGAGAACGCTCTACAGGAGGTCTCACACACTCCCTTGCCTTAAGTGCCTTGCTCCACGAGAATCCGATTAAGCTATTCGAGAAGTACATGAAGGAATTTGCGGCAGCCACTTAGGGGCAAGAACCTTAGCCAACAAGGTCTTGCGCTGTGGATATTACTTGCCAAGCATGAGGAAGGATGTCGAGGAGTTGGTGCGAAAATGAGATAAATCCCAGAGGCACGCCAACGTACCTTATCATCCACCATCTGAGATTACCGTTATAGAAAACTCTTGTCCGTTTGCACAATGAGGACTAGACTTGTTGGGACCCTTTCCTCAGGCAATAGCTCAAAGGAAGTTCCTCATAGTGGCAGTGGATTACTTTACAAAGTGGGTAGAGGTCGAGCCTCTAGCTGCCATCACCGACCAAAAGGTAAAAGACTTCATATGGAAAACCATCATCTGCAGATATGGCATTCCTCGGATCCACATTACAGATAATGGCCGACAGTTTGTGAGTGCAAACATCCGAGAATTATGTGAAGAGTTTGGCATCAATCTTAGGATTACTGTTATAGCCCATCCTCAAGCTAATGATCAAGTTGAAGTCACCAACCGTATCATACTACAAGGACTCAAGGCTCGTCTTGACAATGCCAAGGGACTTTGGACCGAGCAGCTCCACAGTGTCCTTTGGTCATACAGGACTACGCCTAGAACATCAACAAGAGAGACCCCTTTCTCCCTAGTATTCGGATCAGAAGCTGTCATCCTAGTAGAGATCGGGGTCCCCACTCCTTGGATTGTTGAGTTTGATGTGTCAGGAAACAATGACTTGTTGCTTAACAATCTTGATTTCCTGGAAAGCCACTACAGCCGACTGGGTGCTGAGGAAAGCCACTGCAGCCAAAAAACACCCTGGCAAGCTCAGAGAGACTTGGGAAGGGCCTTTTCGCGTTATCAAAGCCATGATGGATGGAACTTACGAGTTGGAGAATCTAGAGAAGCCTAGAGAGATGCAACCCTGGAATGCTGAAAACCTTCAAAGATATTACGTTTAACTTTCTTTTGTTGGCATGTATTTAAGAACATCTTTTTCCCTCTCATTCCTTGCACGAGACCTAGGATTTATCGTTTCAATGAAAGTAGCTCATTCCCTTATGAAGATTCTCATCGCAGTATACTGCTCGGCACATTACAACTTACTCCGCCTAAGTTACAATGACCGAGCATTATTCCCCAAACCTCTTGAATTACAGAGGCCGATGATATACTTTAATTTGTTACAACTCAATTCAATTGAGCTATAACGACCAAGTGGAAACAAGTTTGCTACGACCTAGATGAGTCTAGGCCACAACAATCAAATAATCACGCTCAGATCTATTACAGTTATAAATATTTTAAGCTACAATATCCGAGCATAAAATCATAAAAGACAATTAAGAGTGACAAAGGAGTATGAGAAGAAACTTCTTAAAACTAAGAAAGTCATTTACATAAATGCCAAAGAAATAGTTAACAAATAACAATAAAAAAAAGAGAAAAAGGAAAAAGAAGTTAATTCTCTACATCAACGAGCTCCTCGGCAGCAGGCTCCTTCTCAGTATCCTCGGCACAAGTGGACTCGACAAGGACATCATTCCCCGGAAGGACAAGGGTGGCGTCGACATCCATGTACATTTCGATGTCCAACTCGTCATCGCCCTCTTCCTCTTTGAGAAGATGAAATTGCTCATAAGCGTCCTCCTTGATGACGTCCTCCTCGTCCTTTCCCGCAATGCTCGGGCACAGCTAGCCTAGGATATCCAAGCTCTGACCCAAGCTGGCGAGAAACCTCTGAACTTCCTTGACCGCAGCCTGGAAGCAGAGGAAACCCTCCTGTTTGAGGATAAACTGGAATTCAGAAGAGTCCTTAAACTCCTGAAGACCAGCTTGCTGCCCGCTCTCGAACATGCTAGCCCCCTCTACCTTTGCTGTTGAATTTTGTCTCAACATCTCTTCCTCGGCCTCTTTCAGCTTGATAGTCGTCAGAGCTTCAGCCTCTTAGGTCTTCTCGAGGTCCAACCGCGTGAGCTGCAAGTCTGTCTCCGTCTGACCAAGAGCCATTTTTAGGAGATAAATTTCTTAGGCGGTTGTCCTCTTCTCTGCAGCAGAGCTCGGGATGTCACTGAAAAGTTGCTCGAGAAGGGAAGTCAGCTACAAGCAGTAACGGAACAAGTTATTAAAGAAACCGAAGAGACAGTCGAAACAAAATCATGAAAAAATTGTTACCTCTATAAGCTTGATTGTAGAAGTTTCCATCTTCTCCTCGGTAGCCATCTCCTTAGCTCGTCGCTAGTCTGAGGAGAGAGAAATCTTCTCCAGCACCTCCAAGGCCACCCGAGAATTGGTCATAGTGTCCGAGAGGCAAACATTCCATTGAGGAACGTGGACGCCACCCATTCTATGAGGGGACGAGGAGGAGCATGTGTCCGAGACGTGGGAGGGAGAACCATCCGGTCGGAAAGATGGGGTGGAAATGAAAACCCCACGACCCCGACCTAAGTCCTTTCCTCGACCGGGTTTCACGTGGACTCCCACAGCAGGCGCTACTTTCTTCCTCTTGCTCGTCTCGACATCCCCAGTAAGTTTTCTCTTTTGGCCAAGTTGGCCATTTTTTCCCACATCCTCAGGTAGTCCGTAGCCGACGACATATCTGAAAAGGACAACAAGAAGTTAAAAATGAAATAGTAAGGCAAGTAGGATAGATAAAATTGAGCAAGAGCAGGTTTCCACCTTGCGTAGCTTGCTCGGACCTATGAGCCCTTGTAAAGTCTACAGCTCGGCAGACCATAGGGATAGAAGGTTTGGTGAAGGGCCCTTTGAGGGTGAGATACCACTCAAGCTCCTTAGTAGAAAGCTAGGGAAGGCGTTTGAAGTTGCTGAACTTGGGGACGGTCCATGAGGTCCTGAAGTTAGAACCTCGTCCTCGCCCAAAGGCATTCGAACAAAAAAATAGCTAGATTTCCAATGATGATTGGAAGAAGAATATTTGGGGGCTACCAAACCATTTTAAATTTCAAGTAACACAGCCCAGGGTTCCTCGGGGCTCTACACAACGAGAAGATGTGCTGGAAGACGTTGGAAGATAAAGGAACACAGAGCTCGGCACAATAGTGAAGTATTGTGCCGAGGAAGACCCAAGAGTTGGGAGATAAACAAGTGGGACAGATGTCGAACCGAGCAAAGAAGGAACATATCGCTGGAGCTATTGGGATCTGACAATCGTACGAAAGGGCGGTGGTGGAAATGGAGAATTCCCCATGTTGGGGACTAAAAGGAGAGACATCCCTAATTCGCGTTGGATTTCTACCTCGAAGGCTGTAAGGCTACAATTTAAGTTTCCAGGTTCCCTAGTACCATTACCCGCTGCTCGGGCTTCCTGTAGGGGAGCCTCAAACCTGTGGGGGCAAAAGAAGGGACACTCGGCTAAAGGAAGCCTAAAGCTCATCCTAATCGAATGAGAGGTAGAGGTAGAAGGGGAAGAACCCAGGTCGACGTCCTCTAATATATTAATATCACTATTCGAAGAAGGGGAAGACATTTCTCGTACCTGGAAATAGACCGAAGAAGAGAATAAGCTAAGCTCGGCTAGAGAAGAGGATGTGATTGCTCCGTCCTCTCTAAGCTCGGGTCTCTCAATTTGGCAGCAAGTGGTCTTGAAAGCGACGTCTTCGTTACTTATAGTGGAAGATCGTCCCGGTCAATGGACCCGATGAAGAGACCCTTGGCATCGTCTAATCTAGACCGCACACCCCCTACTCATTGAAGAACCGCTGGATCACCTCAAATTCAATCCAAACTATCCAAGGTCTTGTCATCAATGCCACCCTCGGGCAAGCCAACTCATAAAGACAATAGCTAAGCCAACCCTATCATTGGTCGTTCCTGACAATCAATCACAGGTCTAAGGGGCAAATGATGAGGATAATTATCCTCTCCACTACGAATAAGACACGTGGCAGAACTGTCAACAGCATAGCAAGTTCCACTTAACAATCCATTGCTCGGTATCGAGAAATGGGGTTGTCCTTCTCGGCTTCCTACCTCCGGAACAGTAAGCCCTTTTGGTAAAATAGTAACTCCTTCATTTGTCAAGGTATTATTCACCACTACTCGAATTCTATTAATAGAAACCACCTTCACTATATAAAGGGGGTTACCCCACAAGTAAAAGAGATCACAACTCTTTCACTTAAATACTATATAATCCTTTCCCAAAAACACCGAGCAATGTTCTTTAGAGATTTTCTCTGTGCCAGCATCTGAATTAAGCATCGGAGAGCCAACGCCAGAGAACACTCTCTAGCAGGGCTTCTAGCTTACGTGTGCTCATCCGTGCAAATCACAAACATCCGAGAAGACCATTGTGCTGAGGAAGAAGACCATCTATCCAAGAAAACCCGAGTTCAAACTTAAACTGATACGTCGTCATAGCTTTACGAGTTTGGGACATCATCAACTTTCATATGAACCTTTAATTATGATTACCATGTAATTGAATCTTTTCACTGTACAATATCTCAATTGAGTGAGGATCATGGATATCTGTCAAATCCACTAAATCAATTATATGTCAAATCTAATAATTTATTGACAAAGAAATAATTAATGAAAACACATTTTTCATAAATCATGTAACCTCGACCAAGGATTTTCTGCGTCAATAAATATATGGATCACATAGGATATTCTCCTCATTTATTTTGATGTGATGGATCACTTGTTGACTGCGCACAAGTCTCCGTACATAACTAACTGAATCCATCGAATGTCAATATTTATCAATAAATAAATATTTCCAACATTGACAAAATTCAATCACCCATATACAAGACTACTATGTCATATCAGGTCTAAGGATTATTTACACAATCGTAAATAAATAATAAATCACTGAAAAGGAAATAAACCTCCATGTGATTCATTAATTAGCAAGTCATGTTTGAAGTATTTATTCAACAATAAATCATCCATATTGTTTGTTCTAATATCTCATATTAGAATTTTGTGCATATCTGGAAAAGCAACAACTATCAAATAACCAATGGAGACGAACTTTTGAAGTTCTTGGTCCTCCACTCACCAAATTAATCCCTTCCATCGAATGTCCACCAAAGTTGGAATTGAAGCAACTTCCGGAGCATTTGAAATATGCTTATCTTGGTGTTGAGGAAGCATTACCAGTCATTATAGCCGCTAATCTTACTAATTCAGAGGAAGAAAGTCTTTTGAGGGTGTTACGTGAATACAAAATTGTTCTTGGATGGTCCATTGCTGATATCAAGGGCATAAGTCCTACTATGTGCATGCACCGAATTTTGCTAGAAGATGATTCAAAATCCTCATGGGAAGCACAAAGATGCCTAAATCCGGCTATGAAGGAGGTTGTCAGAACTAAAATATTGAAGTTGCTCAATGCTGGAGTTATATATCCTATTCCTGACAGCAAATGGGTGTGTCCAGTGCAAGTTGTTCACAAAAAGTCAAGAATCACAGTGATCACCAATGAAAAGAATGAGCTCATCCCAACAAGAAAACAGACAGGGTGGTGTGTGTGTATTGATTATCGAAAGCTAAATTCTGCTACAAGAAAGGATCACTTTCCATTGCCATTTATTGATCAGATGCTAGAAAGACTAGCTGGCCATTCTCATTATTGTTTTCTTGATGGATACTCAGGTTATAATCAGATTGTCATTGCACCTGAGGATCAAGAGAAGACAACTTTTACATGTCCTTTTGGAACATTTGCATACAGAAGGATGCCGTTTGGACTATGCAATGCACCAGCTACATTTCAACGATGTATGACAAGCATTTTCTCTGACATGGTGGGTCATATCATCGAGGTATTTATGGATGATTTCTCTGTGTTTGGTTCTTCTTTTGACACATGCCTTTATAATCTTGCCTTGGTTTTGGAAAGATGCAAGGAAACTAATTTGGTTCTCAATTGGGAGAAATGTCACTTTATGGTGCAAGAAGGTATTGTTCTTGGCCATCTCATTTCAGTAGATGGGATTGCGGTGGACAAAGCAAAAATTGAAGTTATATCTAAATTACCACCTCCCACTTCAGTTAGAGAAGTGCGATCTTTTCTTGGACACGCGGGTTTCTATCGTCGCTTTATCAAAGATTTCTCGACCACTATGCAGTCTGCTTACCAAAGGTGCAGTTCTCAACTTTGACGATGAGTGTCTACAAGCATTCAACAAATTGAAGCAGTCACTTACATCAGTACCAATAATGACAGCGCCAGACTTGAGTTTACCATTTGAGCTCATGTGTGATGCAAGTGATTATGCAGTTGGGGCGGTATTAGGTCAAAGAGTTGACAAGTTGCCATATGTCATTTATTATGGCAGTCGTACTCTTAATGATGCTCAGCTCAATTACTCAACAACAGAGGAAGAATTACTAGCAGTGGTCTTTGCACTGGAGAAATTCCGATCATACTTAATTGGTTCCAAGGTGATTGTATACAGTGATCATGCGGCTCTCAAATATTTGCTTTCCAAAAAGGACTCAAAGCCAAGATTAATTCATTGGATATTATTGCTCCAAGAATTTGATTTGGAGATAAAAGACAAGAAGGGAGCAGAGAATGTTGTAGCAGATCATCTCTCTCGTATTGTTCAAGAAAATAGCAATGACCAAACTGAGCTGCCATTGAATGAAAGCTTCCCAGATGAACAACTTCTTGTTGTACAAATTGAGGTACCTTGGTATGCTGACGTAGCTAATTATCTTGTAGAAGGTGTTATTGCCAAGAGCTGGACTTATCAACAACGGAAGAAATTCTTCTCCACAATATTCTGGTGGTTGAAATTTTTGATGTCTGGGGAATAGATTTCATGGGGTCATTTCCTAAGTCTTTTGGAAATGAGTACATACTGGTGGCAATAGATTACGTATCCAAATGGGATGAAGCCGTTGCAAGCCCAACCAACAAAAGTGACGTCGTGACCCGATTACTTCAAGGAGTAATATTTCCCAGATATGGTACTCCACGTGCTATAATCAGTGATGAAGGAAAGCATTTTCTGAACTGGAGTGTGGCTGCACTTCTTGTCAAATACAACATCACACATAAGATTTCCACTGCTTATCATCCTCAATCTAGTGGACAAGCTGAGATTTCTAACATAGAAATCAAACGAATTCCGGAGAAGACAGTGAAAATTAAACGATGCTCTTTGGGCATATCGAACTGCCTACAAGACTCCAATTGGCATGACTCCATACCGTTTGATTTTTGGAAAGGCTTGTCGTCTTCCTGTAGAACTTGAACACAAGGCATACTGGGCAATTAAAAGGCTCAACTTTGATTATGATGCAGCTGGTGAGAAGAGAAAATTGCAACTAAGTGAACTTGAAGAAATACGTGATGAAGCTTATGAAAATGCACGGATTTACAAGGATAGGACCAAGCGATACCATGATTAGAATATTTTGGCTAAAGAATTTTCTCCTGGTCAAAAGGTACTTTTATTCAAGTTGTTCATGTATATCCACATGGTGCTGTTGACATCAAGAACTTGGAGACGGGAAATGAATTCAAAGTTAATGGGCATCGTCTCAAACATTACTTTGAAGCCAATTTTAATGTAGCAGTGTCTAGTATTACACTTGCGAAGCAGGTAAGTAATTAAAAGGTATCACTTCGTCTAGCTCAGACGTTAAATACAGCGCTCATGGGAGGCAACCCATATTCCGATCTCACGGTATGAGATTGTGAAATTTTAAAAAAAAACTTGTTGAGGTTACGGGTCAGTACAACACAAAGAATTGAAACCAAAAATAATGAACAGCGAGATATACGTGGTTCAGTCACTAACGACCTACGTCCACGGGAGAGAGAAACTCTACTATTTCAAGAGCTATTAAAACAAGAGGAGGAGGAGAAGATAACCACTCACTCAGAACTCCGACTCAACTCACCCGAACATTATGTGTTCACTTTCTCTCTCTACAATACACACTCTGTATTTTTTCTTTTCTTTTTTCCTATATATCTCACTCACACACATACGCATCTCTTTATATAGAGATGTACTTCATGTATGAACACTACGTATAAACACAAACAAATCAACTTGCAACAAGTCTTGGACGGCTACCAAACTTTGACAATGGACAAAAGGAAAAACTTGGCGTGTTGGTGGTTGCAGCAAAAAACTCAACAATGGTAGGTGGACTCACTGTATCACCGGTGACTTACTATATCGAC
Organism: Euonymus europaeus; assembly: GCA_963580455.1. Taxonomy (NCBI): domain Eukaryota; kingdom Viridiplantae; phylum Streptophyta; class Magnoliopsida; order Celastrales; family Celastraceae; genus Euonymus; species Euonymus europaeus. The sequence goes on along the minus strand of OY756968.1, from coordinate 16,549,921 downwards.
GGTGGTGGTTGGTGGCTTGCATGCAAAGTTAGACTTTGCATGCATCTAAGGTATGGACCTCACAATTCTCCCCCTCCATACCTATAGGAGGAGAACACAGCTTGTCGGTCTTCAGTTACTATCCATCCTGGCTATGACCTGATATAACCCGAGCTTCTCGCAAGTAACAACCTTTGTCAACATGTCTGCTGGATTCTCGTCTGTGTGAATCTTTACCAGTTTCAATAACTGTTCTTCAATCACTTCGCGTATCTAGTGATAGTGAATATCAATATGCTTTGTGCGGGAATGGTACATGGAATTCTTGCTCAAGTCTGGAGCACTCTGACTGTCACAATGTACCTTGTATTCCTCCTGATTAATACCTAGTTCCTGGAGAAACCGCTTTAACCACAACATTTCTTTACCAGCTTCCGTAGCAGCAATATACTCTGCTTCTGTTGTGGACAAAGAAACACATTTCTGCAGTTTGGACTGCCATGATACAGCTCCCCCTACAAAAGTGAAAACATACCCTGAAGTAGATTTTCTACTATCAAGATCACCGGCATATTCGAATCAGTATAGCCATCCAGAACTGAATCTGCTCCCCCAAAGCACAAGCATAGCTTTGATGTACCCTTTAGGTACCTGAGAATCCATTTCACTGCCTCCCATTGATCTTTCCCTGGATTGGAAAGAAATCTGCTCACAACACCAACAACGTGAGCAATATCTGGTCTTGTACACACCATTGCGTACATCAGACTACTGACCGCTGAAGAGTACGGGATTGTATCCATCTCTTCAATCTCCTTCTCCGAGGAGGGAAAAGTTTTCTTGCTCACCTGGAAATGGTTACCTAGCGGAGTGGTAACCTGCTTTGCATTCTTCATGTTAAACCTTTCCAGTACCCGTTTAACATAAGCCTCCTGTGACAGGCACAGTTTCTTGGTTTTCTTGTCACGAACAATCTTCATGCCCAATATCTGCTGAGCTGGCCCTAAGTCTTTCATATCAAAGAACTGGGATAACTGGGCCTTTAGTATGTTAACCATGGCAACATCCTGGCCAACAATTAACATGTCATCAACATAGTGCAGTAACACCACGAAGTTACCGTCTGGGAATTTTTGAACATAAACACACTGGTCTACGGCAGTTCTCTTGTACCCATGACCCATCATGAATGAATCAAACTTTTTGTACCACTGTCTCGGGGCCTGCTTAAGGCCGTAGAGACTTTTCTGCGTTTTACAGACCAAGTGCTTCTTTTTAGGAACTTCGAAGCCTTCTGGCAGCACCATGTAAATTTCTTCCTCCAAATCACCATGGAGAAATACAGTCTTTACATCCATTTGCTCAAGCTCCAGATTCATACTTGCTACTAACCCAAGTATGACTCGGATGGATGTCATCTTCACCACCGGTGAAAAAATCTCGTCAAAGTCAACTCCTTTCTTCTGTTGAAATCCTTTGACGACCAACCGAGCTTTGTACTTCACAGGCTTTCCGCTGCCATCTTTCTTCAGCTTGAACACCCATTTGTTCTAGAGCGCTTTCTTCCCTTTAGGAAGTTTCACCAACTCATAAGTTTGATTTTTCTGCAAGAATTCATCTCTTCTTGCATAGCTTGCATCCACTTACTACTTTCAGCATGAGTGTGAGCTTCTTGAAAGCTCTCTGGCTCGCCCTCATCAGTAAGCATAATATAGTCTGAATCCGGATATCTTCTTGACGGAATCAGAGTACGACCCCTCAGAGATCTTTCTGGATGAGGTGCAACTACTAGAGGAGGTTCTGTTGGTTCTACAGCTTCTGGTGGAGGGAGATGTGGCTCCCCTGCTCAACACCTTTTGTATGATCTTCTTCAAGATCTTCCTCCTGCAATTCATCATTATCTGCAGGAACCACTGGTGCAGGATCTGGGATGGTGTTGGCAACACTAGGACTAGTGGAGTTGGTGGATTTGTCCAAGTCCTCAAATATTTCATTTTCATGAAATACAACATCCCTGCTTCTGATAACCTTCTTATCAGTTGGTTCTCATAGTCTGTATCTGAATTCATCATCTCCATATCCGATGAAAATGCAAGGAGTGGATCTGCTGTCAAGCTTCTGTCTCTGCTCCTTGGATACATGTGCAAAAGCTTTGCACCCAAATACTCTCAAGTGAGAGTAAGAAATATTTCTTCCGGACCATACCTTCCCGGAATTTCGAAGTTCAGCGGTGCTAAAGGTGATCTGTTGATCAAGTAAAGAGCCACACGAACTGCTTCACCCCAGAATGACTTTGGCAGCTTTGTCATACTGAGCATGCACCTTGCTCGTTCCATAATGGTACGATTCATCCTCTCGGCCACACCATTATATTGTGGGATACGAGGGACCGTCTTCTCGTGCCGAATATCGCATTCAGCACAGTATGTTTCAAATTCTCTGGAAACGTACTCGCCTCCATTGTCTGACCGGAGACACTTCAACTTCTTTCCGGTCTCCCTTTCCACCATAGCGTGAAAATTCTTAAAATTCTCGAACACCTGATCCTTGGTTCTAAAAAAATATACCCGCACCTTCCTTGAAGCATAATCAATAAAAGTCAGGAAATATCTGTTACCTCCCAAAGACTCTTCTTCTGGAGGACCACAGACATCAGAGTGTACCAAACTCAACAACTCTGACCTTCTCGTGGAAGATATATTGAATGAGACTCTATGCTGCTTCCCGAACAAACAATGATCACATGGGTTCAGCGGAATATCTTTGGACACTGAGAGTAGTGCCTTCTTTGCCAGGGTTGACAACCCTTTCTCACCCATATGTTCGAGTCTCTTGTGCCAAAGATTTGGCGAAGTCTCTTCTTCCACAGCATTTATGCTTTCCACACATACTTTGACATGCGTTTTGTACAGCGTGCCAAAAATATGTCCTCTGGCATATGTCATAGCTCCTTTTATCAATTTCCAGGAGCCATTGCCGAAATGATTGTGATAGCCCTGTTTGTCGAGGGCATTCACCGCAATGAGGTTGAACCGGAGCTCAGGGACCTGTCGGACGTCCTTTAATACCATAGTGCAACCAAGACTGGTCTTGATATGCACATCACCAATTGCCACAATCTTGGCAAAACTATCATTGCCTATCTTCACTGTACCAAAGTCACCTGCTTTGTATGTAGTAAAGAAATCACTTTGAGGAGTGGCGTGGTGAGATGCAGTAGTGTCGACCACCCACTCAGGATCGTGGCTTGCTGCATGTAGACACATCTCTTCACTGCAAGAGAGTACTGCTACATCGTCTTATATGGTGACCAGAGTTTCACCACCTTCATTCTTTGCTCGGAGCTGGTTTAACCTTGCTCCCGTTGTAATTTCTGGCAATTCTTCTTGATATGGCCTTCAATGCCACAATGGTAACACTTGTATTTACCTTTTTGTTGTCTCCTGCCGTCACTAGACTTTGCATGATCCTGGTTCGGTTCTCGGCTCTGACTTTTACCTCTACTCATGCCTCTCCCCTGGGGATGTCCTCTGCTTTCAATAACAAGGGCATGAGATTTGTCTATGCCCAATTCCTTCCTTCAACTCTCCTCGTTGAATAAAGCATCCGAGACCATCTCCGTAGTGAGTTTGCCTTTGGGTGCAGAGTTACTAAGAGGGACCACCAGCATCTCCCAACTGTCTGGTAAGGAACTGAGAAGTAGTAAGGCTTGATCTTCATCTTTAAGAATGAACTTGACAGCTACAAGTTGATTCACCAAGTTCTGGAACTCATTGGTGTGCTCAGCTACAGAAGTTCCATTTTTCAATATCAAATTGACAAGACGTCTGACCAAGAGAGCTTTATTCCGAGCAGTCTTCGCTTGGTACATGTTCTTCAGCTTCTTCCAGAAATCATATGCACTTGTCTCTTGTGTAACATGGTGAAAAACACTATGATCGATCCAATTTTGAATCTGAGCGATCGTCTTCTTGTGTTTCTTTGTCCACTCAGCCTCCTTAATATCATCTGGTTTCTTGCCCTCATTTTCCAAGGGATCTGCCAAATTTCTACAATTCGAGAAATCCTCCATCCGAGTTTTCATTAATTCATAATTTGTGGGTGTCAACTTCATCATGGCTCCAAATGACTCTAATGTAGAAGCTTCCATCGAAAAAGTTTCTGTTTCAAGCTAAACTGAGCAACACCAAAATTTTGGAAAAGAATCTCGCAAAATCGATAGCACGGTTGCGTCCGAAAGGGTCAAAAACCTTGCGAACCGGTCTGAACTTCTTGAAAACCGGTCTGAAAAACACCGAACCGGCCGGTCAAAGTTTATGCAACTCGAACCGGACTTAACTGTTGACTAACGGTCAACTGATAGTCAACTAACGCTATTTGATGACGTGTTTGCTGATGTGGCACATGTGCTGACTGTGCGCTGATGTGTCCCGATGACGTGGCGCTGATGTGGCAGATGACGTCACTTCGTCTTCAACCTCCAAAAATGTGAATAGTACCTCAAAATTTCAGAGGGAGAGTGTGGCTCACCCCGACATTCGATTTTGATGATTTTCGAACCAGGAGACTCGTATGGTGATGAGGAACACCCAGATGTGTTCAAAACGTTATTTTGTTGAAGTCAAAAATTGACCCGAGAGCAAAATAGTTGCTCTTTTTCTCTCCGAGATGATTTTCGGTTGCTGGAAATATGAACCTCTGGCTCCGATACCACTTGTTGAGGTCACGAGTAAGTACAACACAATGAACCGAAACCGAAAATAATGAACACCGTGATATACGTGGTTCGGTCACTAATGACCTAAGTCCACGGGAGAGAGAAACTCTACTATTTCAAGAGATATTACAACAGGAGGAGGAGATAACCACTCACTCAGAACTCCGACTCAACTCACCCGAACATTATGTGTTTACTTTCTCTCTACAATACACACTCTATATTTTTTCTTTTCGTTTTCCTCTATATCTCACTCACACACACACGCATCTCTTTATATAGAGATGTACTTCATGTATGAACACTATGTATAAACACAAGCAAATCAACTTGCAACAAGTCTTGGACGGCTACCAAACTTTGACAATGGACAAAAGGAAAAACTTGGTGGGTTGGTGGTTGCAGCAAAAAACTCAACAATGGTAGGCGAACTCACTGTATCACCGGTGACTTACTGTATCGACGGTGGTGGTTGGTGGCTTGCATGCAAAGTTAGACTTTGCATGCAACTAAGGTATGGATCTCACAATTTTGGTTTCGATTCTTTATGTTGTACTGACCCCTAACCTCAACAAGTGGTATCGGAGCGAGGTTCATATTTCGAACCATCGAAAACATGCCGAGATGCCCCCGTTCGTCTACCTTCCAGCCGAAGGACCGTCTCTTCTAGAGAGCCGATATCATCCCGGAATGCAAGATTGATACACTCATTCAACAAGTCAATGCTACTCGGTAGGCGATGCAGTTTTTGAGGACGCACAATTTGATGTTTCTCGTGGATCCAGATCCTAATATGAACTTGCCCATCTATCCAGAAATCGTTCGTTCGTTTTATTCCACTCTTAAGGAGGTCAAGAAGGGCACAGTGTATGAGGTAATCATAGTTGGCGTAAAAGTTCGATTTACGACAGCGGAACTCTGTTTTTGCCTAGGTTTTCCACTAGAATATGATGCTTCAACTGGATTTAAAACACCTATCACGACAACAAAAGAACAGATGATTAATGAGATGTTTCGGGGTAAGTACGATCGATATGCCAATGCTACACGATGTTCTTACTTGCTACCAAAGATGTGGATGCTGGACGACGCCATCCGAAAAAATCTCTGCCCCATCGGCCATTCTCAACAGCGGCGGAGCAAGTTCTTAGCAACCTTATACTACATGTATAAGGGAGCCTGGTTTGATTTAGGGAAAATTTATATGGCTTCAATGCTCAAGGCCAAACATTTGTAGAACAGAGGCCTACCAAAGTGGGAAAATTATATTTTCCAAGGCTCATCACACGATTGCTTCAATTCAAGGGTATTCGCCCTCCTCGACCTCAGCAATCTTCAGAATATCCAGTCACACTACTTGAAATGTGAACATGGAGCCAAAGTACAAAAAATATGCGAACTGCTCGAACTGCTTTAGCGCAACACGCTGAGGATTCCTCACAACATAGAGCATCACCACCACTAGCTGTAGACTCTTCACATCCACACACACTGAGTACAGTTATGGGGCATTTAACCCAATTGGGTGCTCGACAACAGCGGCTAGAGCAAAAGCTGGATACTCTCCTGGAGATGATGAATTCTTTCAACTGATCACTTTCGAGATATTTCACCCCCAGGTTTTATCTTTCTTTGCCTTGTTTTTTATATTGTTCAATTTCCTTCTTTTGTGTGACATTGAGGACACTGTCTCGTATAGGTGGGGGTTGCTGGCATATTCATGCACTTTGATGATTTGATACAATTAAGTTTGAGTCATTTTTTCTATATGGATTATTAGAAAACAACTTCTAAAAACTCTTTTGTGCACAAATACTAAGCCTCGTGTTAAGATGGATGATAATGCATAATACTAACATAATTTTCAAGATAAAGCACAAATTAAGTTCTAAATGAGTAGGGAGAAATGAGTAAACAACTTATGAACTTTCATTGATCTTTTGAAATGGATAATTGTTGTCAATGAACACCATTACATGGTTTGTGGAATGTTGGTTGAATGCTGAGGATGATATTGATCAATTTTTGAGATTTTAAATGTAATTGCTTGAGCTTTTGTGGGTGAGGTATGGGTGAAAAAAAAAACACGAAACAAAAGAAAAAAAAGAAAAGAAAATGGTGCAAGTCATTCTCAGTCTTCAACATCCTTAGGAAGACAAGTACAATCTTATTTTGTTTCTGATTTTACCAAGATTCTATTATTTGTTCTTATCTCAAAAATTTGATCTATAAATTCCAAAGCACGTTTGTGGTAAGAATGGTGGCAGTTCTAGACAGCGAATATACCTATCATGTGATCAATGTTTGTTTCTTTGTTTGTCCTTAAATTGGCTTTTCTTCTGAGTGCATATCTGTTTTTCAACTCCATGAGAGAAATTCCAAGCACTAAAATCTTTCTTTAACCTGTGAGAATATGGAGTTGATGCTTTTATTTGGAAAATTCTCCTATGTTATATGCATTATGGCTTGCGGTAAGAAAGTTTTGGCTTAGCACACACACACAAATTCTGGAAGTTGTGATCAAAATACTCTGGATAGCATCAGTGATCTCCTACTTTTTGTTATACTAAAAGGAAGTAATTTCTTTTTCAAATTCTTCATAATGGAATGATATTTACGCTTAAATTGCTAGGGACTAGCAAAAAGCTAGTTGGGGGGTTGTGATAGATGTTGAAAACATCTACTTTAAATGTAAATTATCATTAGCATTTGTCACAAAGTTGGGGTTTTTGAAGTGATTTTGTGCAAATAAATTTTAATCACCATGAATGAATCACTTTGTGTTTATTTTCATATTTATAGGCCTAATCATGAGTCCAACCTAAGTGAAGATCATGGAAGGTTCTTGTTGACATCATTGCTTACAACTTCTTCATTGCACCAAAATAATTCAACAATGGTTGCCTTCAACATTCAACAATGGTTGCTATTCAAGCTTGCCATTGTTGAATATTTGTCATTGCCATTGCCTATATAAAGGCATGATCTATTTTTTGTTATACACACCAAACACAACAAGAAGAAGAGAAAATAACAAAGAGGAAGAAGGAGAAAAGAGAAGGAGTTCTTGCATCAAGTATAATAAGGGGGTTTTTCTAGTTGTTTTATTACTTGTGTTTGTGAATTTTATTTATTTATATTTGTTGTGTAAACTTAATATCAGGAACTAATCCTCTTACTAAGGTGATGATGGATTCACTCTATTGTGTTTAATAAAATTGGTTGGATTAATTGTGATTTATTCATGTCATGTCAAGTATTAAATTGCTATGTTTATTAATAATTAAATCTCGATGCTTAGCTACCATCTAGGTTTGATTAATGTGATGCAAATTGTAGTAGATGTCATGCTCAATTTGAGAATAGCTTCTTGCAATTTATTACCAAAGTTACCTAGTCATAGATGTCATATGCTAGGAATTTTGTGATCATTTCATAAGTTACATTGATCCTAATGTATTATTGTTTGTCAAATTAGTCCAGATGCCATGGATAATTGCAAATTAAAGATAGATGTGGTAAGTTAGATGTCAATGACTACTACACGAATTAGACAACTTAATCTTTGATATGCTTGGATGAATTCATAATTGATAACCATATGGTTTAAATACAACAGAGTGGTGAAATCAAAGCCTTAGTATTTATTATTTGTGTTGATCTCTCAATATTAGTTTTGGTGTTTATTAATATTACTATAAAAGAGAAAGAAAAGAAAAACTCGTTTTTCTAAGAATTAGAGTTAGTTAATTTTCAGAATTACTATTTTTTTAGTAGTTTTAAAACGATAACAAGTTTTTGGCGCCGTTTCCGGAGACTGGAGTTATTAATTTATCTCTAGTTTCAATTGTGTATATTATTGCATATTTATTTATTTATTAGTTTGCTTTATTCTTTCAGTACATGCTTGGATGTCGATCTAAAAGTCTTAACCTACTTGAATACGATCCGGAGATTGAGCAAACTCAAGCACAACTCAGAAGAGAAGCAAGAACAAAAAGAAATATGGAGGAACAAAATATAAATGCTCTTGCCCAAGTTGTAAATCCACAAGCTAATGCACAAGTTCGGAGGCCAATGAAGAATTCATTTATACCTCAGAATTTGGCTCAACCATCAAGCATAGCATTTCAACCCAATATTCAAGGAAATGTCACATTCTCTCCAACTTTGCTTAATCCAGTACCTCATTTTAGAGGCACACCATTAGCTGATCCGTATCTGCACATCAGGGATTTCTTTGACCTTTGTATGACACAACGTGTCCAGGGTTTGACACTAGAGGAAGTCCGACTCATTTTCTTCCCATTTTCCCTCAAAGATGCTGCAAAATTATTGTTCAATTCATTGGCCCCAAGATCGATCAACTCATGGGAGGAAATGGCAACAAAATTCTTGAATAAATTTTTTCCAAACCAGAAAACAAAGCAATTAAGGAGAGAGATTCAAACATGGCAGCAAAAGGATGGTGACTTATTCTATGAAGCTTGTGAGCAATTTAAACAACTGCTTCTCAAATGTCCACACCACAACCTATCTCAAGAAGATCAAATTCAAGCTTTTTATGAAGGGTTGGATGCTAACAATACAAGCATCGTAGACTCTGCATGTGGAGGTGTGTTGATGGAGAAAAGTAGTGAAGAAGCTTTTGAGTTATTTGAAACTCTAAGCGAGAATTCTCAACAATTCTCTTCTCGAGGAAAGCAAGGAGAAAAACTTCCAAGAGGCATGTATGAAGTCCACACCATAGATATGAATCAACCTCGGTTGAAAGCCATGGTACAAAAAATTAATATGTTGGTAAAAGCACTTTCTGCTCAGAATTCGTCATCATCCCAACAAGCAGCTCAAGTTGTAGTATGCACAATTTGTTCCCAATCAGATCACACTAGAGAGACGTGTCCCATGTCTCCTCTTTCAGAACAAGAACAAATCAATTATGCGGGGAAAGGTGGTTTTTATCCTAACAACATTCCATATGCAACTACAAACCATCCGGGATGGAAAGCCCATCCGAATTTTGGTTGGAGGGGACAAGATCAGAACAAGCAAATCCATCAAAATCAGCAGCAAGCACAAACAGAACCAAGAAAAACTTCGTTGGAAGAACAAATGGCTCTTCTTACTCTTAATACCAATAATTTCATTCAAAAGATGACGCAGCAGAATAGCATTTACGATCAACAATTCAGCAATACTCAAGCTACCATTCAGAAACTTGAAGTTCAAGTTGGTCAAATTGCAAAGCAATTAAGTGAAAGAGAATTTAGCAGACTTCCAAGTAAGACAGAAATGAATCCGAAAGGTAAGGAACAAATGAATGCCATCACTACTCGTGGAGGACGAAATGTGGGATATTTGGACAAAGACGCTTCCGAAAATGAAGAAAGGTCACAAAAGAAAGAATCCACAAAGATTCAAAGCAAGGTTAGTGCACCTGTAAAAACTCATAGTTTTGAACCTCATGTGCCTTTTCCTAGCCGATTGTAGAGCGAAAAGAGGGCTGAACAAATGCAGAAGGTCATGGATATTTTTCGGAAGGTTGAGATTAACATACCTCTCCTAGACGCAATCCAACAAATTCCAGCTTATGCAAAATTTTTGAAGGATATTTGTACAAGGAAGAAGAAGCTGGCACCATACGAGAAGGTGATGCTAACTGAACAATGCAGTGCTATGTTGAACAAGAAACTACCACCAAAGTTGAAAGATCCAGGAAGTTTCACTATTCCTTGTGTCGTTGGTCAAGTTTCTTTTGAAAAAGCGTTTATAGATTTAGGTGCTAGTATTAATCTAATGTCATATTCTATTTTTGTGCAGCTAGGTTTGGAGAAAGAGTTACAACCGACTTCAATCACTTTGCAATTAGCGGATCGATCAATAAAATTTCCAAGGGGAATTATAGAGGATGTGCTTGTCCAAGTTGACAAATTCCACCTTCCAGCAAATTTTATCATTCTTGACATGGAGGAAGACAGAAATGTACCAATTATTTTGGGTCGACCTTTCTTGGCCACTGCAGGAACTATTGTGGATGTTCAAAAGGGTTGTTTGTCTATGACAGTGCAAGGACAAACAGTAGAATTTAAGCTTTTTGAAGCTACACAACATCCATCGGATATCAGGGAATGTTTCAGCATTGAAATTTTAGATGACGTAATTTTTGATACATTTTTGGAGCATCATTCTATTCATCATTTGGCAACTTGCCTTACTTTTTCTGAATTGCAGGTTAATGAAGATGGAGGAGTTGCGGAATTTTGTGCATATCTGGAAAAGCAACAACTATCAAATAACGAATGGAGACGAACTTTTGAAGTTCTTGGTCCTCCACTCACCAAATTAATCCCTTCCATCGAATGTCCACCAAAGTTGGAATTGAAGCAACTTCCGGAGCATTTGAAATATGCTTATCTTGGTGTTGAGGAAGCATTACCTGTCATTATAGCCGCTAATCTTACTGATTCAAAGGAAGAAATTTTTTTGAGGGTGTTACGTGAATACAAAAGTGTTCTTGGATGGTCCATTGCTGATATCAAGGGCATAAGTCCTACTATGTGCATGCACCAAATTTTGCTAGAAGATGATTCAAAATCCTTGCGGGAAGCACAAATATGCCTAAATCCGGCTATGAAGGAGGTTGTCAGAACTAAAATATTGAAGTTGCTCGATGTTGGAGTTATATATCCTATTTCTGACAGCAGATGGGTGTGTCCAGTGCAAGTTGTTCCCAAAAAGTTAGGAATCACAGTGATCACCAATGAAAAGAATGAGCTCATCCCAACAAGAAAACAGACAGGGTGGCGTGTGTGTATTGATTACCGAAAGCTAAATTCTGCTACAAGAAAGGATCACTTTTCATTGCCATTTATTGATCAGATGCTAGAAAGACTAGCTGGTCATTCTCATTATTGTTTTCTTGATGGATACTCAGGTTATAATCAGATTGTCATTGCACCTGAGGATCAAGAGAAGACAACTTTTACATGTCCTTTTGGAACATTTGCATACAGAAGGATGCTGTTTGGACTATGCAATGCTCCAGCTACATTTCAACGATGTATGACAAGCATTTTCTCTGACATGGTGGGTCATATCATCGAGGTATTTATGGATGATTTCTCTGTGTTTGGTTCTTCTTTTGACACATGCTTTTATAATCTTGCTTTGGTTTTGGAAAGATGCAAGGAAACTAATTTGGTTCTCAATTGGGAGAAATGTCACTTTATGGTGCAAGAAGGTATTGTTCTTGGCCATCTCATTTCAGCAGATGGGATTGCGATGGACAAAGTGAAAATTGAAGTTATATCTAAATTACCACCTCCCACTTCAGTTAGAGAATTGCGATCTTTTCTTGGACATGCGGGTTTCTATCATCGCTTTATTAAAGATTTCTCGGCCACTATGCAGTCTGCTTACCAAAGGTGCAGTTCTCAACTTTGACCATGAGTGTCTACAAGCATTCGAAAAATTGAAGTAGTTACTTACATCAGCACCAATAATGACAGCGCCAGACTGGAGTTTACCATTTGAGCTCATGTGTGATGCAAGTGATTATGCAGTTGGGGCGGTATTGGGTCAAAGAGTTGACAAGTTGTCACATGTCATTTATTATGTCAGTCGTACTCTTAATGATGCTCAGCTCAATTACTCAACAATAGAGAAAGAATTACTAGCAGTGGTCTTTACACTGCAGAAATTCCGATCATACTCAATTGGTTCCAAGGTGGTTGTATACAGTGATCATGCGGCTCTCAAATATTTGCTTTCCAAAAAGGACTCAAAGCCAAGATTAATTCGTTGGATATTATTGCTCCAAGAATTTGATTTGGAGATAAAAGACAAGAAGGGGCAAAGAATGTTGTAGCAGATCATCTCTCTCGTATTTTTCAAGAAAATAGCAATGACCAAACTGAGCTGCCATTGAATGAAAGCTTCCCAGATGAACAACTTCTTGTTGTTGTAACGCCCCATCCCACGAAACTCTAATTTTTGAGCTCGTAGTTCAGAACGCTATCTATATCCCATCTCAGTCCCTCAATAGTACCTAATTCTATATATAAGAAGAACCCAATTAATGCTAGAAAAAATTTTAGCTAAGCATCATCTATCTCTAATTAACTAAACTCATTGAATAACTCAAATTAAACCTCCTAATTTCGATGAGCATTTAACAATTATAACCTCATAATCGTAATTAAATCAATAATGTGCGATACATATTTCTTGACATCATTTTTCGAACTTTAATTTAATCACGATAAATCTGAAATACTAGCGACAACCTTAAGGCTTAAATAAAATTTAATATTATTGTCATGGACCATCAAAACCTAACTTCTGCACATGAGCATCATTTTCATGGATCCGCGGCGCCATCAGCTCCTATGCCGGCAAAATCATCACAGGATCCTTTTACCTGTATCACGGAACATAGTGAGCCGAGGCCCAGCAAGTAACACTTATGCATGAATGCACATGAACCTCATCTTTAGAAAAACGGTCAGCCATTTAAATCATTTTTCCAATACTCGGGCCCTTAACCTAGGTAAACTGCTACAGAGCAACCGATTGAGATTTTCCTTTAATTAAGTATTCTACCAAAGAATACTTTCCAGTCAAAAATCATTTCTATTTTCATTTTTTTTCCATTTTCAGTAAACCTTAACCTTAACCTTTCAGTACACCCTCCCTGTAGCAGTTGTACCCGGTTCGTTAAAACATCCTCTCATTAAACTGAAAATTTCCATTTGTCATATAATGCAATGCATCATGCTTATGAACAATATTTAATACATCAATGAAACATATATAACGAATCACTTTTGATACATCAAAACCATCATCATATCAGTTTCATCATCATAAGCAATTGAAGCACATAACAGTACACATTACATTCTGCATAGAAATACATTACAGATCAGTCGTCCAATCACAGTATACAAACAACACCTTCAATACAGTTATAATATAAACAAACCATTCATATCATAATTTACACATAACACATCATAAAAATCCAATCAAATACGTATCAATAGCCAATCAATTTACACAAACAATAGCACATACAATTCATAAATTGCATTGTTCCGTAATACAGTTGAGTATTACTTACCGTACTGTGCTCCCATAAGTCCCAATAAAATCAACTATGCAATTCATCCCTGAAATCCATAATACTACTCCAATTTATTATAATTTAATTGGTATTATTATCTCTAATTTAACGTGGGTCAACAATTAAATATTGCCATATCAAACTCATCCCTAACCGGGTCTGAATGTCAGACCCGATCTTACAGCACAACCGGGTCAGTCGACCCGGTTTCCCGTCTCTCTCCCACGTTGGTCTGCTTGACCCGGTGGGTGTCATCCTCGGATCTTCGACACTGGAGGTGCGGTGAAGCGCACGACAGCCATGAACCGAGTCGAGGTGTCGTGGGGAAGGCAGCTCCGGCACCATTTACCTGATCGGAGGCCAGGATTCTACATTTTCCGGCGTCGAACCCACGGAAGCTGCGACCTTCTCTCCCTCTGTTGACAAACTTAGTGATCTACGTTTAATTCGAAAATGGTACTGTTGGATTCGTCTCCTGGAGCCCAGAATTTCCATACCAATTTTGTGACCTATCGTCGTCGATCACCTCCGTTCGCGCTTCCGTCGCCGTTCCTCCTCTTGCGGCAACCCTAGTTCACTAACCCCAATTTGCCTCGATTTTTGTGCTTCTATTTTTTTATTTATTTTCCCCGGTTTTGACTCTTATGCCCCTTGACTTCTTGTTTATTCCCTAATTGCCTTACCGTTATTTACGAGTCTGCCATCCCATTCAGCTTAACAAACTTTAATCCAATAACTAAATTACTTGATACATCTAATTTCTAAAATTCTTAATAGATTTAATTAAATTTCAATTTTGGTACTTCACGTGCTCCTAAAATATAATTTAACCTACGAATTTGGGGTGTTACAGTTGTACAAATTGAGGTACCTTAGTATGCTGACGTAGCTAATTATCTTGCAGAAGGTGTTATTCCCAAGAGCTGGACTTATCAACAACGGAAGAAATTCTTCTCCACAGCTAAGCATTATTTTTGGGACGAACCCTGTTTGTACAAGCATTGTGCTGATCAAATTATTCGTAGATGTGTGCCCCAAGAGGAACAACGAAGTATTTTGCAATTTTGTCATACATTTGCTTGTGGGGGTCACTTTGGCACTCAAAGAACTGCTACAAAGGTTTTGCAATCAGGATTCTATTGGCCCACGCTCCATAAAGATGCTCACAATTTTTGCTCTACATGTGATAATTGTCAGAGACTTGGCAATATTTCCTGCAGGAATGAAATGCCACTCAACAATATTCTGGTGGTTGAAATTTTTGATGTCTGGGGAATAGATTTCATGGGGCCATTTCCTAAGTCTTTTGGAAATGAGTACATACTGGTGGCAGTAGATTACGTATCCAAATGGGTTGAAGCTGTTGCAAGCCCAACCAACAAAAGTGATGTCGTGAACCGATTACTTCAAGGAGTAATATTTCCCAGATATGGTACTCCACGTGCTATAATCAGTGATGAAGGAAAGCATTTTCTGAACCGGAGTGTGGCTGCAGTTCTTGTCAAGTACAACATCACACATAAGATTTTCACTGCTTATCATCCTCAATCTAGTGGACAAGTTGAGATTTCTAACATAAAAATCAAACGAATATTGGAGAAGACAGTGAATATCAAGAAAACTGATTGGAGTATAAAATTAAACGATGCTCTTTGGGCATATCGAACTGCCTACAAGACTCCAATTGGCATGACTCCATATCGTTTGATTTTTGGAAAGGCTTGTCATCTTCCTGTAGAACTTGAACACAAGGCATACTGGACAATCAAAAGGCTCAACTTTGATTATGATGCAGCTGGTGAGAAGAGAAAATTGCAACTAAGTGAACTTGAAGAAATACGTGATAAAGCTTATGAAAATGTACAGATTTACTAGGATAGGACCAAGCGATACCATGATCAGAATATTTTGGTTATAGAATTTTCTCCTGGTCAAAAGGTACTTTTATTTAATTCTAGACTTAAACTTTTTTCAGGGAAATTACGTTCGGGATGGTATGGTCCATTTCAAGTTGTTCATGTATATCCACATGGTGCTATTCACATCAAGAACTTGGAGACGGGAAATGAATTCAAAGTTAATGGGCATCGTCTCAAACATTACTTTGAAGCCAATTTTAATGCAGCAGTATATAGTATTACACTTCAAGAAGCAGGTAAGTAATTAAAACGTATCACTTCGTCTAGCTCAGACGTTAAATATAGCGCTCATGGGAGGCAACCCATATTCCGATCTCACGGTATATGATTGTGAAATTTAAAAAAAAAACTTGTTGAGGTTATGGGTCAGTACAACACAAAGAACTGAAATCGAAAATAATGAACACCGAGATGTACGTGGTTCGGTCACTAACGACCTACTTCCACGGGAGAGAGAAACTCTACTATTTCAAGAGATATTACAATAGGAGAAGGAGGAGAAGATAACCACTCACTCAGAACTCCGACTCAACTCACCCGAACACTATGTGTTCACTTTCTCTCTCTACAATACACACGCTGTATTTTTTTCTTTTCTTTTTCCTCTATATCTCACTCACACACATACGCATCTCTTTATATAAAGATGTACTTCATATATGAACACTACGTATAAACACAAACAAATCAACTTGCAACAAGTCTTAGACGGCTAACAAACTTTGACAATGGACAAAAGGAAAAACTTGGTGGGTTTGTGGTTGCACCAAAAAACTCAACAATAGTAGGCGGACTCACTGTATCACCGGTGACTTACTGTATCGACGGTGGTGGTTGGTGGCTTGCATGCAAAGTTAGTCTTTCCATGCAACTAAGGTATGGACCTCACAATTCTCCCCCTCCATACCTATAGGAGGAGAACACAACTTGTCAGTCTTCAGTTACTATCCATCCCGGCTATGACCTAGCATAACCCGAGCTTCTCGTGAGTAACAACTTTTGTCAACATGTCTACTGGATTCTCGTTTGTGTGAATCTTCACCAGTTTCAATAACTGTTCTTCAATCACTTCGCGTATCCAGGGATAGCGAATATCAATATGCTTTGTGCGGGAATGGTACATGGAATTCTTGCTCAAGTCTAAAGCACTCTGATTGTCATAATGTACCCTGTATTCCTCTTGATTAATACCTAGTTCCTGGAGAAACTGCTTTAACCACAACATTTCTTTACCAGCTTTCGCTGCAGCAATATACTCTGCTTCTGTTGTGGACAAAGCAACACACTTCTGTAGTTTGGACTGCCATGATATAACTCCCCCTGCAAAAGTGAAAACATACCCTGAAGTAGATTTTCTACTGTCAAGATCACCGGCCATATCTGAATCGGTATAGCCATCTAGAACTGGATCTGCTCCCCCAAAGCACAAGCATAGCTTTGATATACCATTTAGGTACCTGAGAATCCATTTCACTACCTCCCAATGATCTTTCCCTGGATTGGAAAGAAATCTGCTCACAACACCAATAGCGTGAGCAATATCTGGTCTTGTACACACCATTGCGTACATCAGAATACCGATTGCTGAAGAGTACGAGACTACATCCATCTCTTCAATCTCCTTCTCCGAGGAGGGACAAATTTTCCTGCTCAGCTGGAAATGGTTACCTAGCAGAGTGGTAACCTGCTTTGCATTCTTCATGTTAAACCTTTCCAGTACCCGTTTAACATAAGCCTCTTGTGACAGCCACAGTTTCTTGGCTTTCTTGTCACGAACAACCTTCATGCCCAATATCTGCTGAGCTAGCCCTAAGTCTTTCATATCAAAGAACTGGGATAACTGGGCCTTCAGTATATTAATCATGGCAACATCCTGGCCAACAATTAACATGTCATCAACATAGAGCAGTAACACCATAAAGTTACCGTCTAGGAATTTCTGAACATAAACATACTGGTCTACAGCAGTTCTCTTGTACCCATGACCCATCATGAATGAGTCAAACTTCTTGTACCACTGTCTCGGGGCCTGCTTAAAGCCGTAGAAACTTTTCTGCAGTTTACAGACCAAGTGCTTCTTTTTAGGAACTTCGAAGCCTTCTGGCCACACCATGTAAATTTCTTCCTCCAAATCACCGTGGAGAAATGCAATCTTTACAGCCATTTGCTCAAGCTCCAGATTCATACTTGCTAGTAACCCAAGTATGACTCGGATGGATGTCATCTTCACGACCGGTGACAAAATCTCGTCAAAGTCAACTCCTTTCTTCTGTTGAAATCCTTTGACTACCAACCGAGCACTGTACTTCACAAGCTTTCCGCTGCCATCTTTCTTCAGCTTGAACACCCATTTGTTCTGCAGCGCTTTCTTCCCTTTAGGAAGTTTCACCAACTCATAAGTTTGATTTTTCAACAAGGAATTCATCTCTTCTTGCATAGCTTGCATCCACTTACTACTTTCAGCATGAGTGTGAGCTTCTTGAAAGCTCTCGGGCTCCTCCTCATCAGTAAGCATAATATAGTCTGAATCTGGATATCTTCTTGACGGAATCAGAGTACGACCCCTCAGAGATCTTTCTGGCTGAGGTGCAAGTACTGGGGAGGTTGTGCTGGTTCTACAGCTTCTGGTGGAGAGAGATATGGCTCCCCCTGCTCAACACCTTCTGTATGATTATCTGCAGGAACCACTGGTGCAGGATCTGGGATGGTGTTGGCAACACTAGGACCAGTAGACTTGGTGGATTTTTCCAAGTCCTCAAATATTTCATTTTCATGAAATACAACATCCCTGCTTCTGATAACCTTCTTATCAGTTGGTTCCCACAGTCTATATCTGAATTCACCATCTCCATATCCGATGAAAATGCAAGGAGTGGATCTGCTGTCAAGCTTCTGTCTCTGCTCCTTGGATACATGTGCAAAAGCTTTGCACCCAAATACTCTCAAGTGAGAGTAAGAAATATTTCTTCCCGACCATACCTTCTCCGGAATTTCGAAGTTCAGCGGTGCTGAAGGTGATCTGTTGATCAAGTAACGGGCCACACGAACTACTTCACCCTAGAATGACTTTGGCAGCTTTGCCATACTGAGCATGCACCTTGCTCGTTCCATAATGGTCTGATTCATCCTCTTGGCTACACCATTATGTTGTGGGGTACGAGGGACCGTCTTCTCGTGCTGAATACCGCGTTAAGCATAGTATGTTTCAAATTCTCTGGAAATGTACTCGCCTCCATTGTCTGACCGGAGACACTTCAACTTCTTTCCGGTCTCCCTTTCCACCATAGCGTGAAAATTCTTGAAATTCTCGAACACCTGATCCTTGGTTCTGAGAAAATATACCCACACCTTCCTTGAAGCTTAATCAATAAAGGTCAGGAAATATCTGTTACCTCCCAAAGACTCTTCTTCTGGAGGACCACAGACATCAGAGTGTACCAAACTCAACAACTCTGACTTTCTCGTGGAAGATGTATTGAATGAGACTCTGTGCTGCTTCCCGAACAAACAACGATCACATGGGTTCAACGGAATATCTTTGGACTGAGATTAGTGCCTTTTTTGCCAGGGTTGACAACCTTTTCTCACCCATATGTCCGAGTCTCTTGTGCCAAAGATTTGGCGAAGTCTCTTCTTCCACAGCATTTATGCTTTCCACACATACTTTGACATGCATTCTGTACAGCGTGCCACAAATATGTCCTCTGGCATATGTCATAGCTCCTTTCATCAATTTCCAGGAGCCATTACCGAAATGATTGTGATAGTCCTGTTTGTCGAGGGCATTCACCGCAATGAGGTTGAACCGGAGCTCAGGGACATGTCGAACGTCCTTTAATACCATTGTGCAACCAAGACTGGTCTTGATATGCACATCACCAATTGCCACAATCTTGACAAAACTATCGTTGCCCATCTTCACTGTACCAAAGTCACCTGCTTTGTATGTAGTGAAGAAATCACTTTGAAGAGTGGCATGGTGAGATGCAGCAGTGTCGACCACCCACTCAGGATCGTGGCCTTCTGCATGTAGACACATCTCTTCACTGTAAGAGAGTACTGTTACATCCTCCGATATGGTGACCAAAGTTTCACCACCTTCATTCTTTGTCTCAGAACTGGTTTGACCTTGCTCCCGTTGTAATTTCCGACAATTCTTCTTGATATGGCCTTCAATGCCACAATGGTAACACTTGTATTTACCTTTTTGCTGTCTCCTGCCATCACTGGACTTTCCATGATCCTCGTTCCGTCCTCGGCTCTGACTTCTACCTCTACTCCTGCCTCTCCCCTGAGGCTGTCCTTTGCTTTTAGTAACAAGGGCATGAGACTGGTCTATGCCCAATTCCTTTCTTTGACTCTCCTCGTTGAATAAAGCATCCAAGACCATCTCCATAGTAGTTTGCCTCCGGGTGCAGAGTTACTGAGAGAGACCACCAACGTCTCCCAACTGTTTGGCAAGGAACTGAGAAGTATTGATCTTCATCTTTAAGAATGAACTTGACAGCTACAAGTTGATTCACCAAGTTCTGGAACTCATTGGCGTGCTCTGCTACAAAAGTTCCATTTTTCAATTTCAAATTGACAAGACGTCTGACCAAGAGAGATTTATTCTGAGCAGTCTTCATTTGGTACATGTTCTCCAACTTCTTCCAGAGATCATATGCACTTGTCTCTTGAGCAACATGATGAAAAACACTATGATCGATCCAATTTCGAATCTGACCGATCATCTTCTTGTGTTTCTTTGTCCACTGAGCCTACTTTATATCATCTGGTCTCCTGCCCGCATTTTCCAAGGGATCCGCCAGATCTCTATAATTCAAGAAATCCTCCATCCGAGGTTTCCATAATGCAAAATTTGTGGGTGTCAACTTCATCATGGCTCCAGATGACTCTGATGTTGAAGCTTCCATCGAAAAAGTTTCGGTTTCAAGGTAAACTGAGCAACACCAAAATTTTGGAAAAGAATCTCGCAAAATCGATAGCACGGTTGCGTCCGGAAGGGTCGAACACCATGGGAACCGATTTGACCTTCCTGAAAACCGGTATGAAAAACACTGAACCGACCGATCAAAGTTTATGCAACTCGAACCGGACTTAACTGTTGACTAACGGTCAACTGATAGTCAACTAACGCCGTTTGATGACATGTCTGCTGATGTGGCACACGTGCTGACTGTGCGCTAATGTGGCGGTGCTGACGTGTCCCGATGATGTAGTGCTGATGTCGCAGATGACGTCACTTTGACATCATGCTGACGTCACTTCATCTTCAACCTCCAGAAATGTGAATAGTACCTCAAAATTTTAGAGGGAGAGTGTGGCTCACCCCGACGTCCGATTTCGATGATTTTTGAACTAGGAGACTCGTATGGTGATGAGGAACACCCAGATGTGTTCAAAACGTGATTTCGTTGAAGTCAAAAAATTGACCCGAGAGCAAAAAAGTTGCTCTTTTTCTCTTTGGGATGATTTCCGGTTGCTGGAAATTTGAACCTCTGGCTCCGATACTACTTGTTGAGGTTACGGGTCAATACAACACAAAGAACCGAAACCGAAAATAATGAACACCGAGATATACGTGGTACGGTCACTAATGACCTACGTCCACGGGAGAGAGAAACTCTACTATTTCAAGAGATATTACAACAGGAGGAGGAGGAGGAGATAACCACTCACTCAGAACTCCGACTCAACTCACCCGAACACTATGTGTTCACTTTCTCTCTCCACAATACACACTCCGTATTTTTTCTTTTCTTTTTCCTCTATATCTCACTCACACACATACGCATCTCTTTATATAGAGATGTACTTCATGTATGAACACTACGTATAAACACAAACAAATCAACTTGCAACAAGTCTTGGACGGCTACCAAACTTTGACAATGGACAAAAGGAAAAACTTGGTGGGTTGGTGGTTGCAGCAAAAAACTCAACAATGGTAGGCGGACTCACGGTGGTGGTTTGTGGCTTGTATGCAAAGTTAGACTTTGCATGCAACTAAGGTATGGACCTCACAATTTCGGTTTCGGTTCTTTGTGTTGTACTGACCCGTAACCTGAACAAGTGGTATCGGAGCGAGGTTCATATTTCCAGCCATCGAAAACATGCCGAGACGCCCCCGTTCGTCTACCTTCCAGCCGAAGGACCGTCTCTTTTAGAGAGTCGATATCATCCCAGAATGCAAGATTGATACATTCATTCAACAAGCCGATGCTACTCGGTGGGCGATGAAGTTTTTGAGGACGCACAATTTGATGCTTCAACTGGATTTAAAGCACCTATCACGGCAACAAAAGAACAGATGATTAATGAGATGTGTCGTGGTTAGTACGATCGATATGCCAATGCTACACGACGTTCTTACTTGCCACCAAAGAAGTGGATGCTGGACGATGCCGTCCGAAAAAATCTCTGCCCCATCGGCCATTCTCAGTAGCGACGGAGCAAGTTCTTAGCAACCTTATACTACATGTATAAGGGAACCTGGTTTGATGTAGGGAAAATTTATATGGCTTCAATGCTCAAGGCCAAACTTTTTGTAGAACAGAGGCCTACCAAAGTGGGAAAATTATATTTTCCAAGGCTCATCATGCGATTGCTTCAATTCAAGGGTATTCGCCCTCCTCGACCTCGGCAATCTTCATAATATCCAGTCACACTACTGGAAATGTGGACATGGAGCCAAAGTACAAGCAATATGCAAACTGCTCAAACTGCTTTAGCACAACACGCTGAGGATTCCTCAGAACATAGAGCATCACCACCACTAGCTGTAGACTCTTCACATCCACACACACTAAGTACAGTTATGGGGCATTTAACCCAATTGGGGGACTCGACAACAGTAGATATAGCAAAAGCTGGATACTCTCCTGGAGATGATGAATTCTTTCAACAAATCACTTTCGAGATATTTCACCCCCAGGTTTTATCTTTCTTTGCCTTGTTTTTTATATTGTTCAATTTCCTTCTCTTGTGTGACATTGAGGACACTGTCTCGTAAAGGTGGGGGTTGCTGGCATATTCATGCACTTTGATGGTGCAAGTCATTCTCAGTCTTCAACATCCTTAGGAAGACAAGTACAATCTTATTTTGTTTCTGATTTTACCAAGATTCTATTATTTGTTCTTATCTCAAAAATTTGATCTTTAAATTCCAAAGCACGTTTGTTGTAAGAATGGTGGAAGTTCTAGACAACGAATATACCTATCATATGATCAATGTTTGTTTCTTTGTTTGTCCTTAAATTGGCTTTTCCTCTGAGTGCATATCTGTTTTCCAACTCCATGAGAGAAATTCCAAGCACTAAAATCCTTCTTTAACCTGTAAGAATATGGAGTTGATGCTTTTATTTGGAAAAATCTCCTATGTTATATGCATTATGGTTTGCGGTAAGAAGGTTTTGGCTTAGCACACACACACAAATTCTGGAAGTTGTGATCAAAATATTCTGGATAGCATCAGTGATCTCCTACTTTTTGTTAAACTAAAACGAAGTAATTTCTTTTTCAAATTCTTCATAATGGAATGATATTTACGCTTAAATTGCTAGGGACTAGCAAAAAGCTGGTTGGGGGTTATGATAGATGTTGAAAACATATACTTTAAATGTAAATTATCATTAGCATTTGTCACAAAGTTGGGGTTTTTGAAGTGATTTTGTACAAATAAATTTTAATCACCATGGATGAATCAATTTGTGTTTATTTTCATATTTATAAGCCCAATCATGAGTCCAACCCAAGTGAAGATCATGGAATGTTTTTGTTGACATCATTGCTTACAACTTCTTCATTGCACCAAAATAATTCAACAATGATTGTCGTCAACATTCAACAATGGTTGCCTTCAACATTCAACAATGGTTGCTATTCAAGCTTGCCATTGTTGAATATTTGTCCTTGCCATTGCCTATATAAAGGCATAATCTATTCTTTGTTATACACACCAAACACAACAAGAAGAAGAGAAAATAACAAAGAGGAAGAAGAAGAAAAGAGAAGGAGTTCTTGCATCAAGTATAATAAGGGGGTTTTTCTAGTTGTTTTATTACTTATGTTTGTGAATTTTATTTATTTCTATTTGTTGTGTAAACTTAATATGAGGAACTAATCCTCTTACTAAGGTGATGATGGATTCACTCTATTGTGTTTAATAAAATTGGTTGGATTAATTGTGATTTATTCATGTCATGTCAAGTATTAAATTGCTATGTTTATTAATAATTAAATCTTGATGCTTAGCTACCATCTAGGTTTGATTAATGTGATGCAAATTGTAGTAGATGTCATGCTCAATTTGAGAATAGCTTCTTGCAATTTATCACCAAAGTTACTTAGTCGTAGATGCCATATGCTAGGAATTTTGTGATCATTTCATAAGTTACATTGATCCTAATGCATTATTGTTTGTCAAATTAGTCCAGATGCCGTAGATAATTGCAAATTAAGGATAGATGTGGTAAGTTAGATGCCAATGACTACTACATGAATTAGAAAACTTAATCTTTGATATGCTTGGAAGAATTCATAATTGATAACCATATGGTTTAAATACAATAGAGTGGTGAAATCAAAGCCTTAGTATTTATTATTTGTGTTGATCTCTCAATTTTAGTTTTGGTGTTTATTAATATTACTATAAAAGAGAAAGAAAAGAAAAACTTGTTTTTCTAAGAATTAGAGTTAGTTAATTTTCAGTCCCTGTGGATACGACACTCGTCTTTTCCACATTTATACTACTTGGATTCGTGCGCTTGCGAGTATAAATAGAGTTTTAGAATTACTATTTTTTTAGTAGTTTTAAAACGATAACAAGTTTTTGGCGCCGTTTTCGGGGACTGGAGTTATTAATTTATCTCTAGTTTCAATTGTGTATATTATTGCATATTTATTTATTTATTAGTTTGCTTTATTCTTTCAGTACATGCTTGGACGTCGATCTAAAAGTCTTAACCTACTTGAATATGATCCGGAGATAGCAAACTCTCGCACAACTCAGAAGAGAAGCAAGAACAAAAAGAAATATGGAGGAACAAAATATAAATGCTCTTGCCCAAGTTGTAAATCCACAAGCTAATGCACAAGTTCGGAGGCCAATGAAGAATTCATTTATACCTTAGAATTTGGCTCATCCATCGAGCATAAAATTTCAACCCAATATTCAAGGAAATGTCACATTCTCTCCAACTTTGCTTAATGCAATACCTCATTTTAGAGGCACACCATTTTCCCTCAAAGATGCTGCAAAATTATGGTTCAATTCATTGGCCCCAAGATCGATCAACTCATGGGAGGAAATGGCAACAAAATTCTTGAATAAATTTTTTCCAACCCAGAAAACAAAGCAATTAAGGAGAGAGATTCAAACATGGCAGCAAAAGGATGGTGACTTATTCTATGAAGCTTGTGAGCAATTTAAACAGATGCTTCTCAAATGTCCACACCACAACCTATCTCAAGAAGATCAAATTCAAGCTTTTTATGAAGGATTGGATGCTAACAATACAAGCATCGTAGACTCTGCATGTGGGGGTGTGTTGATGGAGAAAAGTAGTGAAGAAGCTTTTGAGTTATTTGAAATTCTAAGCGAGAATTCTCAACAATTCTCTTCTCGAGGAAAGCAAGGAGCAAAACTTCCAAGAGGCATGTATGAAGTCCACACCACAGATATGAATCAACCTCAGTTGAAAGCCATGGTACAAAAAATTGATATGTTGGTAAAAGCACTTTCTGCTCAGAATTCGTCATCATCCCAACAAGCAACTCAATTTGTAGTTTGCGCAATTTGTTCCCAATCAGATCACACTACAGAGATGTGTCCCATGTCTCCTCTTTCAGAACAAGAACAAATCAATTATGCGGGGCAAGGTATTTTTTATCCCAACAATATTCCATATGCAACTACAAACCATCCGGGATAGAAAGCCCATCCGATCGAATTTTGGTTTGAGGGGACAAGATCAGAACAAGCAAATCCATCAAAATCAGCAGCAAGCACAAACAGAACCAAGAAAAACTTCGTTCGAAGAACAAATGACTCTTCTTGCTCTTAATACCAATAATTTCATTCAAAAGATGACGCAACAGAATAGCATTTATGATTAACAATTCAGCAATACTAAAGCTTCCATTCAGAAACTTGAGGTTCAAGTTGGTCAAATTGCAAAGCAATTAAGTGAAAGAGAATCTGGTAGACTTCCAAGTCAGACAGAAATGAATCCGAAAGGTAAGGGACAAAGTAGAAATAAAAGTAATAAAAATAATAAAAGTAATAAAGTAGAAATAACCACCTTTAGCTATTTGATTAAACAACCCATATACGTCTGAATGTGTTAAGTCTAAAACATCTATAGATCTTTCACTTTTTCCAACAAAGGGTGATCTAGTCATCTTACCTTGAATACAGGACTCAGAAGTAGAATAAGATTCTAAATGCAAGGATTTTATCAAACCCTCTTTTCACAACTTGTTAAGTCTTTCTTATGCAATATGACCTAATCTGAAATGCCACAAATATTTAGAATTACTTTTAGGTGATTCATTTGTATCATTGTTCACATTATGAGTTAGAAGCTTACCATCACACATATTTAACTAATACAAACCATTTATCAGATTTCCCATACCAACACATTAGCCCCACAGAGATGATGTTATTCAAAGCATTATGAACAGATAAACAATTATCCAAATTTAAAAAATGAGCTAAAGATAATTTAATAAAAGCAGTCCCAATAGTAGTAGCATCAAAAGTTGCTCTATTTTCTACTTTTACAACCACTTCTCTTGCTCCCAGAGATCTACTTCTTCTCAGATCTTGCAACGAAACACATATGTGCAAGGATGTACCGGTATCAATGATCGAAGAAGTAAATGATGAGTAAATAGAAACAATATTGTCAAGTTTACAAAAGTTAGACATGCCTTCTGAAGGTGTCTCTTTTCCCTTGACTTTCAAGGACTTGAGATATTCTGAACAATTTCTTTTCCAGTGCCCATCCTTCTGACAGAAGAAACACTTTCCTTTATTTGTTGTTGGCACCTTGTCCTTAAATTTCCTTTTGGAAATCTTCTTAGAAGGTCCAATCGTAGAAGCCTTCTTGTTCTTATTCTTCTTAGAAAATGAAGAAACCACAAGAACTTTCTCAATTGTCTTTCCCTTCAAGTCCGATTGAGCCATACCTATCATATTATGAAGTTCTGCTAAGGTGCTATCAATTTTGTTCATGCGAAAGTTCATAATGAACGGTGAGAAGGAATCAGGTAGAGACTGCAGTATTAAATCAGTCAGTAGGTTGTAATCCATGTTATAAAATCTAGATTCTCAAGACGTTCAATCAAATTCATCATTCTGAGAACATTGTAACACCCTGACCCAAAAAATATCAAAGAAAAAAATAATAATAACCAAATAACTAAATTGGAATTTGGGTCGAAATAACAAGTATTGAGTTCAAAATTTGACCAAGAATGAGTTACTCATTGGATAAATAAAATTCAATGAAAAATTAAACATAAAATAAAATATAAATAATATAATATATATGAAGCCACTTTTGGTGGCCATATTTTGGGCCACCGAAAGTGGCCACATGGCCACTTAAGTTATTAAAAAGAAAATTGGAAATGGTTGGAATGTTGCTGGCTTGGCCAGCAACATTCCACAAAACAATTGAAAGGAAGAACCAGTGGCTCTTCAACACGAGAGAAAGTGAGAAGCCGAGAGAGTGAGGAAGACGAAATAGAGAAGGAAAATAGTGATTTTGGGAAGATAAAGCTTGGGTTTAGGAGGATTTTTGGTAGCCAATAACTTCCAAGCAAGAGTCCACAAGAACTTTTGGAATTGAGGTGAGTTTTTGCTTGATTTGAGAAATTAGGTTTTGGTGGAAATTTTATGAAATTTTGAAGAGATGGAATTTATGATTAAGTAGGCTTGATTAGAAATTTATTATGTTTATATATGTGGGTTTTATAGTTGATTTGAGAATTTCAAGCTTGGAGGCAAAGATTCAAGGCTTGGTAATTTTAGAGAGAGAAAGGTAAGGATTTGGTTGATGTTTTTAGATTATTTGTATTGTTGAGTGCTAAAATTAAATTGGGTATGTTCAATAAAGTTTAAATATGATGACAATAACTTGGTTCTTGGGTAAATTGAAGTTGTGAACTCGGTTGGGCGTAGTTAATGATTGAAAATCCTTGTATTGAAAAAAGGTAAGATTTCTTTAATTTTTCTTTGAGTAATTAGTTATTGGTACATTGAATTAAGGTTATGAGAATTATGAAATAAGTTTGGGTTTTGCGAAATTGATAGGTTGAAGAAAAACCGAAACCATAAGGTTAAGTTATTGATTTTCTACTTTTGCTTGGATTCGAGGTAGGAGATTCTAGCCTAATCTTTCGATTCTTTCTTATTATCTAAAAAATGCGTTATTTAATCTTCGTTGTTATTCATATTTGTGTTTTTCCCTATTTGCTCCCTAGGGAAAAACGAACCTATGATTATTCTCGAATTTTCCTAAAATGTTAGTTTGCATTCCCGGTTGATTGTTTGGTGTTATATCAAACATGTATGGTTCTTATTCATGCATCATGGCTAGTTAAATATATAACTAGGATTCATTTATTGCTATATTAAATTTATAGCATGACATTGTTGCATTAAAACCACATGGAAGTGCGAGTATGGATTCGTGACTTCCGTAGGTTGTGTGAACGTCATATGGGAGGAGGGTTGTAGAACCTCAGCTTGGTTGCAACCGAATGACTTCCATATGAGGCAAGATACTGAGATTTCAAGGAATTGGTTCAGGGAACACGAGTAAGTATCGACAAGGCTGTGTCTTGTAAGTGGTATGTTTCCTTATTGAGTCGTATGGTGACAGTATTCACCGATAACGATGTGTAGGGATGGATGCCGAGGCGTCGTCCCATTGGGACTCACGGTAGGAAATGGGACCACAGTTTGATGAGTGTTTGTTATGGTGGTTCATGGTCTTTTGCATGTTGCTGCATTGACTTACCTTTTTAATTCAGCTATTATATTTTGTTATCCTCTTTGCCCCTACTGAGACATTTCTCGCCCTTTACTTTTTTTCCTTTCCACACAGGCGAGAATGGTACGGATACCGACAGTACGGATCTGTAAGAGGTGGGATGACATGGTGCCACCTGGAGACACTAGGATGGGGTTCGAATAAAGAGTTAACCTTCTTTATTATGTTTGATATTATGTATGTGAATTGACGACTGTGTATGTTGGTTACGTTTGTGAGCACCTTGACGGTGTGTGGATGGTACGAATAAGAGGGTGCCTTGTGATAGGACTCCTGTATTTGGATGTCAACCTTATGGTTTATATTGCATGTTGATACATGTATGAAGGTTATGTTTCATTATGTATTACGGATGCATGTTGTAGATGGCCTGAGGTCCTGGCTAGGATTGTGGTTGCTTGTGATGTGATGGCTGGAGGCCTTATATGATTGTCGAGTATATACTGCATATTTCAGGTGGGCATTCTCTGATATACGGGGAGAGGCTGTCAAATTTTCGATAGAAATTATGGATTCCGCTTGGAGAAATTAAAATTAAATCTTTTGTGATGTTGTGGAGGTTTAATATCTTATAGATATTGAATTTGGTTTAAACAGTAGCGCCTCCCAGGTCAGGGCGTTACAATTTGGTATCAGAGCGAGGTTACGGCTCTAAGTAGAATCTGTGGTTGGGTCCTAGTTGTATGTTAGTAGTCTCCAGACCATGTCACGACCTCTGCAGATCTGGTACGTACTCTTTCCTCTTAAATCCTCGTAATCCATTCTATTTTAAATAGTGTTATCTATTGTGGCGCAGATAGACACTCGTAGGACGACGCGAGCGTCGAGAGCTACGACTGAGAACTCTACGAATGGGGGA
Source organism: Euonymus europaeus (assembly GCA_963580455.1). Taxonomy (NCBI): domain Eukaryota; kingdom Viridiplantae; phylum Streptophyta; class Magnoliopsida; order Celastrales; family Celastraceae; genus Euonymus; species Euonymus europaeus. Next base: position 16,520,256 of record OY756968.1, on the reverse strand, counting down.
AGAGGTGATAGACCTCGGGGCCGAGGCCGAAGTCGTGGGAGGGGAGTAACGCGCACTACTAGGCTTACTCCTAGCATACAGGGATCAGTACCGGGGTTGGGTACAGAGATCAGAGAGGAGGATACAATGCTGCAAGAGCAATGATTAGGTGATGATATTCAGACCGGGGGACAAGAGACGGCTCTAGGGGTTGCTCCAGTGCATGTGGATGCACCTCCGACGGTATAGGTTGCTCCTGCCATCTTGGGGGGTCAACCAGTAACATTAGAAGCATTGGCAAGTGCAATGATAAACCTAACTCAAGTGATGACGAACTAGCTTGCTAGAACGCCTGAGGCTCGTACTGAGGGGCAGGCTTAAGGGGTTGATACCGAAACAGGATCCATGCAAGGATTGGGTAGGGAAATGTACGAGGTTGACCAATTGAGAAAGACAAGTCCTCCTATCTTTTCCGGATAGGTGGAAAGTCGAGAAGCGGAAGAATGGTTGCATCAACTGGGAGCAAGATTCGATAGTCTAGCAACACCGGATGACTGGAGAGTAAAGCTGGTGTTCTATTATTTGGGAGGTGATGCCTATGATTGGTGGAATTCTTTAGGTTGAAGGAAACATGAATTGACGTGGGCTTCTTTTGAATTACTATTTATGGAGCGGTTTGTTCCACATACTTTTCAGGCTGATTAGGCCAAACAATATTTGGAATTTGTACAGACACCAGACATGACGGTGTCACAGTATACCAAGAGGTATGAAGAGCTATACAAGTATGGTAGGAAGTTTGCTTCAGATGAGGGGAGCAAGGCAGAAAGGTATTGTGATGGATTGATTCCAAGTCTGGGTGAGATGGTACTGGTTACTAGAGTTCAGACATATACTGAGACGGTGAACATTGCATTGAGGTTTGAACAGAAGAAGAGAAACTCTCGACAATATTGGGAAGCACAGAAGGGACGGACCTCTTCCTCCACAGGTGGAAGTGGTCAAAAGAAACATAAGAGGACTCCCACACTCAGAAGGGGGACTGAGGCAAAGGGTTTAGGCCACCGGGTGGCAAGATCACATACTATCGATATGGCAAGGAGGGGCATAGGAAAAGTGAGTGCACGGTTATGGGTCCAAAGTGATATGGGTGTAATCTTATAGGGCACATGAGGAATGAATGTCCAAAGGGAGGTGGTACTACACAGCGGGACAGACTCAGTCACCGGGATTACCACCTCCGGCACCTGTTCCAGCAAGAGGGAGAGGGTGAGGTGGTAGACCACCACAGCAGATTCAACAACAGCAGCCGACTGTGGTTTAGACACGAGCATTTGCTTCAGGATATGAGGAAGCTCCGGAACAGCTGAATTTCATTGGAGGTATATTTCTTATCTCCAATAGTTGAGCAACAGTATTGTTTGACTCGGGACAATAAGAGTGAGATTGTGGAAATAGATAAACGTGGAGGTATAGGAGAGAAACGAACATTAGTTTGCATCGAAGCATCTAAGGCTCGATGGTGGCGTGTTACTCGCAGCACGAGTTCATGAATAACTATGACAAATAATTGTTTGAGTAGTTAATATTATATGAAAGATGATGTCTAGATGAATGTGATGGTGAGTTAGGTCTAGAGTCATAGAAACTTCATGACGAAAGATTATAGTTGATAGCTATCTAGCTAGTGGAATGATGAAATCGTTGGTTAGAATCCATTAAGAAATGGACTTTGGAAACCGAATTAGTATCCTTAGAAAAAAAATTGTATGGGAATGATGAAAGTGTGCTAAATTTCAGAAAATAAAGTTTCTTAAGAGGGAAGGTATGCATCAAAGGGATAAGGATTTGTTTACAAATAATTAAATGATATTGTGTTTAGAATGATGGAAGTACTAGATGTTTGTGACCCTATTTAATAACACCAAATGGTACGCAAATGAGAATTTATAAGGTTGAGTATGAAATTCTTGGTAAGAAGTTTGGACATTAAGGGTACTCGAATGTCAAAGTGATAAATTTTATTTAAATGCATAAGATATAATAGTGAATGATGTGTGCTCTAGAGCTAAAGGTGAATAGTCTATAACTATTTGGAGGATAGATTGGAAATTTAGGAAATTTACTTAGTAAATTGAATGATAATAATTGTGGACGGTGAAAAAGAGAGAGTATCTCTAGAAGTTAATGGAATTTACCGAGGCTTTCAAGAGCTAATGGTCACAAAGTAGTAACGATAGCATAGACTAGCTTGTCATGCGAGTTAATAGTAACAAAGTAGAAATTATTACTGACACTGAAGATTCGGAGAAGACAGACGGATTCTTTGGGATTCTTTCAGACATAATGAAGATCTTGGAGTACAACTAAAGAGGATTTGGGTGAAGCGAAAGTATACGGATGTTCTAGAACACCACAACTAAGGGTGACACGTCATAGAGTAGCTGAAAAATGCTAGTTTATTGGGGTCCTTAAGGGGGGTTACACGCCCTATGCAAGGTTACATAGGATGGTAAGAGTTGAAAGCAACATGATTGAATTCGGGTTGTATTTAAGAAGGGGAACAAGGTAAGTGACACAAACCAAGTAGTATTTCTCTCCCTACTCATGTTATACAACTTGGAAAGAAAAAAAATGGCGAGTGAAGGACACGGCCAAGCCTGTTCAGTAAAGGTGCTAGAGGAGTTTACTTTCAACTGTGGGATGCCTCTTCCATGATATAAAACCGTAAGGGAACCCTCATGTGTTAGAACAACGGTTACCCTACAAAACCCAGATGTTGAGTTGGGTGCCCTTGGATGCGTGATTAAACCATGGACCACGTTCAGTGGTGGCGAATTGGAAGTTCAAGAAGAATGTGCTTGACTTATGCTTGATAAGCTAAGAAACGATTATGGTATACAGATACCAGGCTACAACAAAGGGAAAGCAGCAATCTGGCAATCCAACAACAGGAAACTAGAAGACTCCGACGTGAAGTTGTACGTCTTAGTGAGGAGAATCGAGGACTACGGTATGAGAATGAAGTTCTTGCAAGTCAGGTTAGAGAATCGGAGGAGCGTGAGGAAGATTCTAAAGAGGAATCAGAGGAGGAACCAGTGTTTGAGGACAAACACTATATAACCTGAGAATAGTTGCATGTGGTATAGGTTATGTATAAGAATAAAGCTCATTGAGCAAATGTGAGTCTAAGTGTGTGAAATATGGGAATTAAGAGTAAGAAACCTTTAATATTAGGTGTAAGACCTATTAGTAGGACAACGTATCGAGCTTGAGTGTGGTTAAAGTTATGTAATTGACTAAGGTTTGTAATATGAATGTGTGTACGAATGTATGGAATGGAGAGGTAAGAATCCTTCAAATTTATGGTATGGACTTGTGGCCAGATAATGTGTGATCTAGGCATGATAATGTAAGTTACTTATATATATGATTATGATATTAAGTAAACTCTTAGATGGAATGACCGTAGCTTCGTAATGCGTAAATCTATATGGAGAATGGAGATTGAAATATCACTTGGAGAAAGATGAGTTCTTTAGTGGATTATCAAATTGATGGATACGTTTTTTATGCAAGTCTAACCTATTGTTCGGATTAAAGAGAGCCAAACTTTAAGAATTTGAGGTACGATGGAGTAGTATCCACCTTTGTTCACGGAACTAGGTATGTTTAAATTTCGGGGATGAAATTTATTTAAGGGGAAAGGGATGTAACACCCTGACCCAAAAATATCAAAGAAAAAAATAATAATAACCAAATAACTAAATTGAAATTTGGGTCAAAATACCAAGTATTGAGTTGAAAATTTGACCAAGAATGAGTTACTCATTGGATAAATAAAATTCAATGAAAAATTAAACATAAAATAAAATATAAATAATAGAATATAATATATATATATATATATATATATGAAGCCACTCTCGGTGGCCATATTTTGGGTCACCAAAATTAAGTGGCCACATAAAAGGCCACATGACCACTTTAAGTTATTAAAAAAAATGGAAATGGTTGGAATGTTGCTGGCGTGGCCAGCAACATTCCACAAAACAATTAAAGGAAGAACCAGTGGCTCTTCAACACAAGAGAAAGTGAGAAGCCGAGAGAGTGAGGAAGAAGAAAGAGAGAAGGAAAAGGGTGATTTTGGGAAGATAAAGCTTGGGTTTAGGAGGATTTGCGGTGTCCAATAACTTCTAAGCAAGAGTCCACAAGAAATTTTGGAATTGAGGTGAGCTTTTGCTTGATTTGAGAAATTAGGTTTTGGTGGAAATTTTATGAAATTTTGAAGAGATGAAATTTATGATTAAGTAGGCTTGATTAGAACTTGATTATGTTTATATATGTGGGTTTTATAGTTGATTTGAGAATTTCAAGCTTGGAGGCAAAGAATCAAGGCTTAGTAATTTAGAGAGAGAAAAATAAGGATTTGGTTGATGTTTTTAGATTATTTGTATTGTTAATTGCTAAAATTAAATTGGGTATGTTCAATAAAGTTTAAATATGATGACAATAACTAGGTTCTTGGGTAAATTGAAGTTGTGAACTCGGTTGGGCGTAGTTAAGGATTGAAAATCCTTGTATTGGAAAAAGGTAAGATTTGTTTAATTTTTCTTTGAGTAATTAGTTATTGGTACATTGAATTAAGGTTATGAAAATTATAAAATAAGTTTGGGTTTCGCAAAATTGATAGGTTGAGGAAAAACCGAAACCATAAGTTTGAGTTATTGATTTTCTACTTGTGCTTGGATTCGAGGCAGGGGATTCTAGCCCAATCTTTCGATTTTTTCTTATTATCTAAAAGATGCGTTATTTAATATTCATTGTTATTCATATCTGTGTTTTTCCCTATTTGCTCCCTAGGGAAAAATGAACCTAAGATTATTCTCGAATTTTTCTAAAATGTTAGTTTGCATTCCCGGCTGATTACTTCGTCTTATATCAAGCATGTATGGTTCTTATTCATGCATCATGGCTAGTTAAATATATAACTAGGATTCGTTTATTGCTATATTAAATTCATAGCATGACATTGTTGCATTAGAGCCACATGGAAGTGAGAGTATGGATTCATGACTTCCGTAGGTTGTGTGAACGTCATATGGGAGGAGGGTTGTGGAACCTCGGCTTGGTTGCAACGGAATGACTTCCATATGAGGCAACATACTGAGATTCCGAGGAATCGATTTAGGGAACCCGAGTCAGTATCGACAAGGCTAGTGTCTTGTAAGTTGTATGTTTCCTTATTGAGTCGTATGGTGGCAGTGTTCACCGATAACGATGTGGGGGGATGGATGCCGAGACGTCGTCCCATTGGGACTCACGGTAGGAAACGAGACCACAGTTTGATGAGTGTTTGTTATGGTGGTTCATGGTTTTGGCATGTTGCTGCATTGACTTACCTTTTCAATTCAACTATTATTTTTTGTTATCCTCTTTGCCCCTATTGAGCCATTGCTCACCATTTACTTTCTTTTCTTTCCACACAAGCGAGATTGGTACGGATACGGGCACTACGGATCTGTAGGAGGTGGGATGACATGGTGCCACCTGGAGACACTATGATGGGGTTAGAATAGAGAATTAACCTTCTTTATTATGTTTGATATTATGTATGTGAATTGACGACTGTGTATGTTGGTTACGTTTGTGAATACCTTAACGGTGTGTGAATGGTATGGATTTGAGGGTGCCTTGTGATAGGAGTCCTCTACCTGGATGTAAACCTTATGGTTTATATTGCATGTTGATACATGTATGAAGGTTATGTTTCATTATGTATTGCAGATGCATGTTGTAGATGGCCTGAGGCCCTGCCTAGGATTGTGGTTGCTTGTGATGTGATGGCTAGAGGACTTATATGATTGTCGAGTATATACTGCGTATTTCAGGTGGGCATTCTCCGATATACGGGGAGATGCTGCCAAAATTTCGGTAGAAATTATGGATTCCGTTTGGAGAAATTATGATTAAATCTTTTGTGATATTGTGGAGGTTTAATATCTTATAGATATTGAATTAGATATCACATATTTCTAAAAATAAATCCAATTAATTATGAATAATTATTTATTCTAAACATATATCAAATATAAACTCTAGAATAAATAATATGTAATTTAATTCAAGCATCAATAATTAATTAAATCAATTATATACATGCATCAAATAAAACAATTTTAGAATAAATCAACATTTTTATCAAATCACCATTTAACTAATTGGACCTAAAACATAATTATTATGCAAACCCATATTAATTAAAATAATTAGAGCTCAATTAACAATAAAATAGGTCCATATAATAGGGCCCAAACATTTTGGCCTGTAACCATTAGAATAGTGGTTCGTGACACGTAGGCTCAAAATTTCTCTGGCCCATGAATTGCCTTGTCTGGCCCAAGACTGAAAAAACTAGAAACATTTTCTAGCCTAGATTTCTGGCCCTGCAGAAGTGCAGCCCGCAACCCGTTATCATGAAACCGGGTCAGATGACCCGTCTTTCTCGCCCGACAAACCTCAAAACTTTCTAGACATAAGCCACATGAATCAACTGCAGATGTTGGCAATTTTGGTAGTATCAACAATCACCATGGTAGCCTAGTCAATTAGATCGAGTGTCCAAGGTTTCCAAAACCAGTCTGATTTTGATCTTCTCCTTGACACACTATAATCGACAACTTTTGGATCCTTTCCTCCAGTGCCTTTTCCGACAATTCTGGCGGCAGAAGGTCACGCCATACACAACTCTTGTGTCTGGCTTGATTAATTACAACCATCATTGTCGAGTAAGGCATATTGGGATCCATGGGTTTTCAAAACAAAACCAACAACATTTGCATATTTAAGCCACAAGTTCTGGTGCCATTTCAAGCTGTCTCAGGTAGCACAGATCACGTTGAAGACAACCCTTTGATACCTTCAAGATCATACGAAGTCCTAGCTGCTAGAAAATATCGAGATAGAGTTTCTTAAGGTTTCTAAAACCTTGTGCTACTTCTTCTCTACCCAGAAGCCAAGACTCACAAAACACAAGCACCTGCAACTTTTTTAGGTATTGATCCACTGGAATTTTCATATTGATTTCACCAAGATTTCAGATCCATTAAACAGGGTACAGACTTTGTATAAAATACATAAAGATCCAGACAAAGCATAAAATTATAGATCTAAAATCTAGATGAACAAAACAATCAGTTAACTTTAACAGATCATTTTCAGATAACAATTATCCCGTTAACAATTATCCCGTTAAACCAGATCAAGAAGAAAATAATTTTGCTCAAAAATTGGTTTTCCTCAAAATGAAATTTTGAGACGTATACCGAGTTTATAACCTGTTGGTTTTTTTAATTAAACAAAAATTGACAATTGTGAGATCTATTTATATTTTTGATAAGATGGTTTATTGCTAGGAGTTTTTATGGTGCTAGGAGTTGCTATGATTATATTTTTTTAAGTGATTGACTTTTATTTCAAGTAAAAGTCCTAGCTAGTAGTGGATATGATCAGTTGGAAATGTTTTGTTTTGATTGGTATCTTATATGAGTTGTTTACACGGGGTTACACGTCTTTAAAGAGGACTTTAGTGTTTACAAGTCTTTGGAATTTAATTGTTTTGGAGTTGTTTAAATGTTTACAAGTCATCAAGACATGCAAAATTTCATCTCTAAATGACGTCTGTGGAATTGTAGTGACGTGTGTTATCAAGACATGCAAGGTTTCATCAAGTGATATAATTAATAAGTGTTTGACTTTCTTATTGGTTTAAACTATTAGTGGTGCATGTCTATCATAACTCGTTTTGTAGTATTTTGTTTTATCTCATATTGCTTTATAGGAGTTAAGAAGAAATTTTTATCATGGTGTGACTCTTTTCCAATATAAATTGCAAGACAACATGAAAGGAGATGGAAGGAGAGTTTAAAGTCTTGCAATTAATTTACTTAGTGCTTTGTCATTTTTGTTCTCTCTCATATTATTCTTGTAATAGTGAGATTATTCATGTAAATTGAGACAGATTAGTTTCAGTAAGAGAGTTTCATACTTTCTTGTTTATTTGGTGATCCATTGAAGACATTCAGCGGTAGCTATTGGTGGAGTCGAGGTTGTCATCTTAGTGGAGTTGAAGTCTGCCAGATGTGCTATCAGCATACTCATCATTGGTGGATTGAGTTGAGAATTGAAACATACACTGAATGAATAAGATGTATGAGCAATGTCTTTTGGTCAGAGATAGGCTTGTACTCTTTATTTGTGATTAGTGGATTGTTTCTCAAGATTGGTCACTCATAGATCGAGGTTTTTCCCAGTAAAATTACTTCGTTAAAATCGTGGTGTTCTGGTTTGTTTTTTGTATTTCTGCATTAAGTTTTCATTTTTTTTACTAACGATCTTGGTGAGAAACATCAAACTTTCAATTGTTATTGGATCAGGTGTCAACGATGGAATCTACATCAGCGTATGATAGTGATTATGAATTTGATATGTGTGAATTTCAAGTGGCATACAATAATCTGTTTGAGAAATGTGTCAAAAGCAAGAAAGAGAAACTAAAACTTGTCAAAGAAAATTGGATTCTCACTCAAGATCTGAATGAAGTGAAAGCAAAAATCAAGGAATTACAAGAGGAAATCCTAGATCTTGAAGGACTCTGCCCAGCACAGGTAACCTCTGATGTAACCTACCTCGCTGAGGCAGAAAACAAAAGAGAACACATGCTAAAGAAGGTATACTCAGATATTGACAAGTTTAAGTCAAGATCTAAGAAATTGCAGGATATTCTTGATAAACAAAGATTGAGCAAGGAAACATGTGGCTTATAATATGAAAAAGGTGAGTGTTCAAAATCTTGTTCATATACATGTCTTTCTAAAACTTTTGTGCAGTTTGTGTCTTCTTCATCTAAAACTTTGGAACAAGAAGAGAAGAGATCAATCATTCAAAAACAAGGCAAGTATGCAAGGTAATAGATCTTCTTCATAGCAAAAGCATGAAATTTCAAATAAATCTGGTAGGACTACTCAACCATTCTTCAAGCAACTATTTGTTGGAAGGCAAATACTCAAAGGTATGGCAAAGGTAAGTCTGTTCGTATCATTCATCATTGTGGAATTACGGGCTATATACAACCTTATTGTTATAAGTTTTATAGAATCCCTAAATCATATTTTTTCAGGAAGACTAACATTGAAAATGTGCAGAAAACGTTTCTTCAAAATAGGTTTCGAAATCTTGCTGAAAAATAATGTGATGCTCATGAGAAATCACATGATATGAGACAACATTCAAAATCATCTCAAAGAAATAAATGTTTGGTCAAGAAATCATATTTGACAGCTTAAATGTTAACAACGAAAAAATATGCAAGTGCAAATCATGTTGAAGTAGCCTCCAGACAACCTACCTTATTGAGGCAAAAGCAAATAGATGCAATTGAGGTAGCTTAAAACAAGCATACTTCACCAAGACAGAGGCAACCAGATACACGCGAGGTAACCTACATTGAGCCTACTTCAGATACTCTAGGACCATTTTGACAAGTCCAATGACCATAGGAGAAGTAACTGTTCCCGTGAAAACACAAACGCAAATTAAAAATGAGTTGGAGTTGGATACATGGTTGATCGAAGTTGCTGCACTCAAACACTTTGGATGAAACGAACAGAACTATGGATTGAATCACGAAAGTATGATCATATTTATTTTAGATAATATGAGTGCGGTTACATTTCCAATTCTAAAATCAAGTATACAGAGTTTCATAATCATTTCATCCACAAATTTGTGAAAATGAAACAGTGTCTCTTGGATATATTGCTACTGTAAATCAATTGACTTACAATTTTACAAAATCCTTGGAGAGACAAAGGTTTTTGTTACTAAGAAAAGTTGTAGGGGTGATTACAATATAATATATTTTCAAGTAGCTTGAGGTAACATGTGTGTGGGATATGTGTGATGACGTGTGACGACCCTGCCCTAAGGTACCCAACGGTCCAGTCCACAGGCGTCTCACATTCAGGCTCCATGGGCCCCACCCCCAACCCATCTCCCTCTCACAAGGGTAGGTTGTAGATTTCTCAAACTTGTAGATTACGAAAACGTATCAGTATAGGTCTGAACAAGGGCTTTCTCATCTTAATTATCTTCTTTCTCGGATTGATGGTCTTCTCGGTAGGATCTACCCTGAACAATGAGCAAACGTAAGCTAGAAGTCCGCCAAAGAGTGTTCTCTGGCGTAGGCGCTCCGATGCTTAAGTCAGAGGCGAGCACAGATTGACTCTCCGAAGAACACAGCTTGGTGTTCTAGGGAAATGTGTAAATAGTATTTTGTGAAAGAGTTGTCCCCTTTTACCTGTGGGGCAACCCCTTTATATAGTGAAGGTGGTTTCTATTAATAGAATTCGAGTGGTGGTGAATAATACCTTGCCAAATGAAGGAATTATTGTTTTACTGGAAGCTCGTTACTGTTTTGAAGGTACGGAGCCGAGAAGGGTATCTCTATTGCTCGGTACCGAGAATCTACCAGCAAGAAAGATGGTGTTTTCTGTCGACAGCTGTTGCCACGTGTCTTATTCTGATTGGAGATGATAAATATCCTCATCAATGTGATTTAATTGTTGACCTATGTTTGAAGCATTGATTGGTTGATATTACCTCCGAATGTGTTTATTGTTAAATGGCTAATTCATTCATAAAATGAAAAAGATCATGTTATTAATCAAATATTGTTCTTCAAATATCCTTACTTGTGAAGTCTGATTGACATATTGCTTGAGATTTGTCTTCATAGATTTACTGAATAATTTTTTTTTTAAACTTGATGCAAGAAATTCAAATGGAAAGTGCTACGTCAAAGGTATTTGAAAAAAAGTATGTATCTCTTGAAATAAAGGGAGCTACCTAAGGTTATTAGTGTCCATTAATTAAGTGAATCCAGTCTGATTTACAATAAACCTCATTTAATCAATAATTCAATTGTTTCCATCTCATGTAAATTATCGAATTTACACAATTCTCTTTCCAACCTTAGCTGAAACAAATTTCATGTGATTCTTTTATGTATGACTTTCTAAGTTCATTACCAATTAGCAATAAGAATAATATCAAACTCTTTGATATTAATTAAAACAACTTTTAATCATTTCTTATAAATCACGAGTGACACTTGACATTATATCGTGACTACTCAATTGGTGATGAATATTTTCATATGAACCTTTAATTACGATTACCATGTAATTGAATCCTTCCACTATACAATATCCCAATTGATTGGGGATCATGAATATCTGTCAAATACACTAAATCAAATACATGTCAGATCCAATAATTGATTGACAGACAAATAATTAATGAAAACATCTTTTTCATTAAACATGTAACCTCGGATAGTGTGTGTAATTTGTTAGGGGATGCCGACTTAGGTTCTTCTCCATCAACCTCTACTTCCCCCTGTTAGGATGAATCTTAGGCTTCCCCTAGCCGAACGTCCTTTCTTCGCCTCGCCTGGGTTCGAGGCTCCCCTACAGAAAGCCCGAGTTGCGGGTGATGGTACTAGGGAGCCTAGGAACCTAAGTTGTAGCCTCACGGCCTCTGAAGTGGAAGCCCAACGCAAAATGTTTGGCATTCCCTACCCTTGCAGGCCTGTGCCTTAGAGGGTGTCTCCTTTCAATCCTCAGCACGGGGAATTCGCCATTTCCACAACCGCTCTTTCATATGGTTGTCGGATTCCTTTGGCACCAGCCATATGTTCCTTTTTTGCTCGGTTTGACATTTGTCCTATCTGTTTAGCTCTCAACTCTTGGGTTTTCCTCAGTACATTACTCTATTATTGTGACGAGCTTCGTGTTCCTTTTTCTTCAAATGTCCTTCAGCACATCTTTTCACTATGTAGAGCCCCAAGGAATCCTGGTTTTTGTTATTTGTAGTTTAAGAAAGGGTTAGTTGCTGCCAAGTATTCTTCTTCCAATCATTGGAAATCCAGCTACTTTTTTGTTCGGATGCCTTTGGGTGAGGGCGAGGTTCTCCCTTTTAGAACCTCATGGACACTCCCAAAATTCAGCAAGTTCAAGCGTTTGCCCCAACTTTCTCACGAGGAGCTTGACTGGTATCTGAGCCTCAAGCAATCTTTCAATAAACCTTCTATCTCCCTCGTGTGCCGAGCTGTAGACTTTACGAGGGCACATAGGTCCTAGCGAGCAATGCAAGGTGGGGACTTGCTCTTGCTCGATCTTATCTATGTTCTTACTTTGTTACTTTGTTTTTTAACTTGTTTCTTAACTTGTTGCTATATTTTTCAGATATGTCTTCGGCTGCAGAGTATCTTAAGATGCAGAAAATGACGACGACTTTGGGCCAGAAGAGGAGACCCTCTGGGAGCCTGAGCCGAGCAAGAGAAATAAGGTTCCTACTGGGGGAATCCGCATGAAACCTGGCCGAGGAAAAGACCTAGGTCGGGGACGCGAGGTGTATATTTGCACAATACCATTCCGATCAACTGGTTCTCCTTCTCGTGTCTCAAACACGCGCTCCTCATCCCCACCTCATCGAGTGGGGGATATCTAGGCTCCCCAGTGGAACATTCGTCTCTTCAACACTGTGGCTAATTCTCAAGTGGCCTTGGAAATGCTTGAGAAGCTCTCTCTCCCCTTGGATTAGAGGCGAGCTGAGGAGATGTCTACCGAGGAAAAGATGGAGACCTCTGGTGTGAAATTTATGGAGGTATTTTCCTTTCCTGGCTTTGTTTAAGTCTTTCTTCAGTTTACTTTTATAACTCGTTTCATCGTTGCTTTCAGCTTGCCTCCCTTCTCGGGAAACTCTCCGTCAATGTCCGGAGCTCAACGGCCGAGAAAGGAACTATCACGCAAGAGATCTACCTACTCAAGGGGCCCCTTAGTCGGACTAAGACAGCATTGCGGCTTTCTCGGTTGGATCTTCAGAAGGCCTAGGAGTCCAAGGCCCTTTTGACCACCAAGTTGAAAGAGGCCGAGGAGGAGCTGGCGAGGCAGCGGTCGGCCGCAGAAGCAAAAGGGGCCCGGATGTTCGAGAGAGGTCGCCAATCTGGTCTTCAGGAGTTCAGAGACTCGACGAAGTTCTAGTTTACCCTTAAGCAAGAGGGTTTTTTCTGCTTCCAGGCTGCGGTCAAGGAGGAGGCGTACGAGCAATTCCGCCTTCTTCAGGAGGATGGGGACGACGAGGAGGATATCGAGGCCTATATGGATACCGATGTTCCTCTTGCCCCTACGGAGGACAATACTCCCCTTGACCTTGCTCCTACCGAGGAGCCTCAGAAGCAGTTAGCTACCGAGGAGCCAGTAGATGTGGAAAACTAGTTAATTTTTTAGACCGTTCTACTGTTATTTCAGAAATGTTTCTTCGCTTTCAATGTAAATGACTCAATTACCAATGAAGTTTCTTTTGTTGTCGCCTTTTATGATTCTTATTAGTCTTTCTTCATTTATGCTCGGATATTGTAATTTAAATTTTTTAAAACTCTAATAGATCCGAGTATAGCTACTTAGTTGTTGTGGCCTAGACTTTTCTAGATCGTAGCAAACTTGTTTTCACTTGGTTGTTGTAATTCAACGGGATTGAGTTGTAACATACCCAACTTCTTTTCACTTGGTAGTTGTAACTCAATGGGATTGAGTTGTAACATGCTAAGTCTTCTCTCGTCCAATGTAATTTGAGAAGCCTGGAACAATGCTCGGCCATTGTAAGTTAGATCAAATAAGCTGTAATGTACCAGAGCAGTGTACTGTGAATCCTTGATAACAGAACGAGCTACTTTCATTGAAATGGAAAAGGTTTTAGACCTCGTGTAAGTAACGAGTGGGAAAAAAGAGTTCTTAAATACATGCCGACAAAAGAAAGTTAAATGTAATATTTTCTGAGGTTTTCAGCATTCCAGGGTCACATCTCTCCTGGTTTCTCGGGATTTTCCAACTTGTATGTTCCATCCAGCATGACCTTGGTAATTCGGAAAGGGCCTTCCCAAGTCTCCCCGAGCTTACCAGGGTGTTTTCCAGCTGCAGCGGCTTTCCTGAGGACCTAATCTCCCTCGGAGAACCTTCTTGTTTGGACCCTCTTGTAATGGTAACGGGTTGTTCTCTGCTTGTAGGCTGCAGTCCTGATCCGAGCAGTCTCCTGAGCTTCTTCCAAGAGATCCAGGTTGTTAAGTAGCAAGTCGTTGTTTTCTTTACCTTGTGGTCGGTGATGGTTGCGAGAGGCTCGGCTTTAACCCACTTTGTGAAGTAATCTACTGCCACTATGAGAAACTTCCTTTGAGCTGTTGCCTGGGGGAAGGGTCCCAGCAGTTCTAGCCCCCATTGAGCAAAGGGACAAGGGTTCTCGATAACAGTCATCTCGGATGGTGGAAGGTGAGGTATGTTAGCATGTCTCTGGCACTTGTCGCACTTTCGTACCAGATCCTCGGCATCTTTCCTCATGTTCGGCCAATAATAGCCACAGCGCAAGACCTTGTTAGCTAAGGTCCTTGCTCCTGCATGGCTGCCACAAACTCCTTCATGCACTTCTCGGAGAGCGTACTCGGACTCCCGTGGAGCAAGGCATTTAAGGTAAGGGAGTGTAAAAGATCTTATGTAGAGAGTCCCTTGAATGATTGAATACCTCGCTGTCCTTGCTCGGAGATTCCTAGCCTCGTTTTTATCTTCAGGTAACTGCCCATCTGTGAGGAAGGTTCATATTGGATCCATCCAAGACCGTTCAGTGTTAATTTCGACGATAGCCCTTACGAAGATGCTCGATTTGGGCAATATCTCTATCCGCACTGAAGAGGCCTCGTCTTTTTTTGAGGTAGATGCTAGTCGAGCTAGCACATTGGCTTGCTGATTCTCTTCTCGGGGCACTCTCCGTATTTCAACGTTCGGGATTTCACTCATTATTTCCTTAGCTTTCTCCAAATACTTGATCATGTTGGAGCCTCTCGCTTCGTACTCGCCACGAACCTGTTCGGTGACTAGCTGAGAGTCTCTGTTGACCACCAGATTGCGCACCTCTAGCTCAATTGCCAACTTTAACCCAGCAGTAGCTGTTGAGCACCAGTCGCTGTTGACCACCAGTCGCTGGAGTATGCTCTTAAGAGGTGGTCGGTCAACACTGTAACTGTATGGGCTTGAAAGTAGGGTCGCAACTTCCTAGCAGCAGTTACCAGTGCGAAGGCCAACTTCTCTGCCTTGGTGTATCTCTTCTCAGTCTCAGTGAGGACTTTACTAGTGTAGTATATTGGCTTTTGGACCTTGTCCTCTTCACTAACGAGCACGGCGCTCACCGCATGCTCGGTAGTGGCCAGATAAAGGAATAACGATTCCCCATCTTTCGAAGAGCTGAGTAGAGGTGACTGGCTTAGATAAGACTTTAGTTCTTCAAAAGCTTCTTGACAATCTTCATTCCGTTAAAAAATTTTCGTTTGCTTGTGCGCATTAAAGAAATGTTTGCACCGGTCTCCTGAAAAAGGCGAGAAAATGGCTTAAAGCTGCTGTTCGTCCCATGAGCTGCTGAACCTCCTTCTTGTTCCTCGAGGCTTGCATATTGATTATAGCTGATACTTTTTTGGGGTTGACCTCTATTCCTCGTTTGGAGATGAGAAAACCGAGAAACTTACCCGTGGAAACGCCAAACGCACATTTCTCCGGGTTAAGCTTCATTCTAAACTTCTTTAAGACATTGAATACCTTCTGCAAGTCTCCCAAGTGGTCCTCGGGTTTCTTGCTTTTGACAACGATGTCATCCAAATAAGCCTCCACCATCTTACCGAGCATTGGAGAGAATATTTTGTTAACAAGTCTTTGGTAATTGGCTTCGGTGTTCTTCAACCCAAAAGACATGACTTGATAGTAGTACGTGCCTTTAGGAGTGACAAACGAAGTGTGTTCCTCATCAGCTTGATGCATTTGGATCTGATGATACCCTGAATAGGCGTCAAGGAAGCTGAGGAGACCCTTTCCCGAGGTTGCGTAGACCAGTTGGTCTATCTTTGGCAGGGGGCAGCTATCCTTCGGGCAGGCCTTGTTGAGGTCGGTGAAATCGACACACATACGCCACTTACCATTCTGTTTTGCCACCATAACAACATTGGAGAGTCACTCCGGGTATTGGACTTCCAGGATGAATTCAGCATCCAGAAGCTTGCCAACTTCGATTTTGATGGCCTCCTGCCTATCTTGTGCGAAATTTCTCTTCTTTTGTTTAACTGGTTGGCTGCCAAGTTTTATGCTAAGATGGTGAGTGATAAAATCAGCACTTATGCCGGGCATCTCGTCCGCGCTCCAAGTGAATGTGCTGATGTTTTCTAGAAGAAGACTTGTTAAGCTTTGGCTTAAGTCTTTAGAAAGCTCGGATCCGTGGTATAATTTACTCTCCGTCCCCTGCTCGACAGCGGTGGTAATGAGTTGTTCGGCGGGAGTTGGCTTCGGGGTATTGACGTTGTGATCATCAAACAATTCCAGGACCGAGACTGGTTTTTTCTTGTCTTTCAAGTCTGTCACATACATCTGTCGAGCCAATTTCTGGTCGCCCTGTACTTCGCCTATTCCTTGATCAGTGGGGAATTTCATCTTTAAATAATAGGTAGAGACCACTGCTCGAGCTTTGTGAAGAAGTGGTCGACCGATCAAAGCATTATAGGGGGTCTTTACATCAACGACCAGGAGCTCAACCATAAATAGCTTCGATCTCGGGAAATCCCCTGAGGTTATGGGTAGATTGATCATCCCCACAGGGACGACCTACTCTCCCGTGAAATCGTAAAGGGGGGAGAAAAACTTCTTCAAGCTCTCTCTCGGGAGGTTCATCTGCTTGAAGGCATGGTAGAAAAGAACATCTGCTGCGCTCTCATTGTCGACCAGGACCTTCTTTACCGTGTAATTGGCGATGACTGCCTCAATGACTAAGGCATCATCATGTGGCTGATGTAAACCATCTCCATCCCTCTCCGAGAATACTATCTTCTCATCGTCCGTTCTGGCTATCTTCAACCTCTCAGACACCTGATGGACAGTTCGAGCGTAAACCCTCCTGCCCGATGAGCTTTCTCCTCCCGAGGCTAACCCCCCGACTATCATGCCTATGGTGCCTGTTGTTCCTCCATTTCTGTGACGAGGAGACTCATCTCGACGTCTCCTCTGTCGCCTATCATTCTCTCTTTCATCTCTTCTGTTGTCTCTTCTTCCTTCTCTTTCTCGTTTGTCCCTTGCCAAGCTGGTGAAATTTTTGAGGTATCCTCTTTGAATTAGATTCTCTATTTCTTCCTTCATATGACGGCATTCATCGGTGTCGTGTCCAGGACCCCAATGGAATTTGCAATACTTATCACTCTCCTTCCTCCCAGGAGTTGACTTCATCTTTGGAGGCCATTTGACGATGTCGTGATCCTGTATCTCATTCAGTACTCTTTTCAAAGAGGTGTTCGGTCATGTGTGGTTCTGCCATGATTTCATCCACCGTAATGTACTTTTCAACTCTCGAGAGCAACTCAGGAATGCTCTTCGGGTGCTTCTTGGACAGAGAGTGCTTCAATGTTGTATGACGAACTCCAGTCGTGAAGGCTGTAATGGCTATGATCGGTTGGAGGTCTGGTATCTCTAAACAATCACTGTTGAATCGGGTCACAAATTCTCTTAAGCTCTCATGAGGCTTTTGTCGGATAGTCACCAGTGTCGCATTGGTCTTTTTGACTGGTCTTGAGCTCGTGAAATGAGCAACAAACCTGTTGGTGAGGTCGTCAAAGCTATGAATAGAATCCTTTGGGAGAGCTCTAAACCATCGTCTTGCTACACCGACAAGAGATACTGGGAAGATCTTGCAGCAAGCTTCCTGGGATGCTCGCTGGTACTCCATCATGGTTTGGAAACCGATGACATGGTCAAGAGGATCTCCTGTCCCGTTGTACTTTTCCACACTGGAGACCTTAAAACTCGCTGGTACCCGAGCACGTTGCACCTCAGCTGTCAATGGAGTTCCCAATCCATTGTGTCCAAAAAAGGGCTTCCTTGCAAAGCAGCTATTTTTCGATCCACTACCCCCTCGATGAACTTGCTATCCCCCTCGTAGCTATGAGTGGGTTGAGTCCTCCGAGCAGTGGTCGCTTAGGTTCTTGGAAGGTCGGGATTTCTTGACTCGTCTGTATGAGAATGCTCATTTCTCGTTTTCTGGGAAATGTTCTCATTTTGGATGGGTTGATGCCCCTGCGCCTCCTGAATCATGTCCAAACGATGTGCGAAGAAATTCATCTGTTGTAACAACTGGGCTATCTGGTCCTGCACGAGTGGTTGAGGTTGTTGCTCAGCGTTAACACTGGTAGCTGGGGCTTGTTGATCTTCTCCTCTCAAAGTCCTAGTTCCAACCATATTTTTTTTTGTTATGGAAAGATGATTCCCAGAGACGGCGCCAATCTGATGACGTCTCAAACTTGTAGATTACGAAAACGTATCAGTATAGGTCCGAACAAGGGCTTTCTCGTCTTAGTTATCTTCTTTCTCAGATTGATGGTCTTCTCGGTAGGATCTACCCTGTAACAATGAGCAAACGTAAGCTAGAAGCTCGCCAGAGAGTGTTCTCTGGCGTAGGCGCTCCGATGCTTAAGTCAGAGGCGAGCACAGATTGACTCTCCGAAGAACACAGCTCGGTGTTCTAGGGAAATGTGTAAATAGTGTTTTTGTGAAAGAGTTGTCCCCTTTTACCTGTGGGGCAACCCATTTATATAGTGAATGTGGCTAATTCATTCATAAAATTAAAAAAGATCATGTTATTAATCAAATATTGTTCTTCAAATATCTTTACTTGTGAAGTCTGATTGACATATTGCTTGAGATTTGTCTTCATAGATTTATTGAACAATGTTTTTTTTAAACTTGATGCAAACAATTCAAATGGAAAGTGCTACGTCAAAGGTATTTGAAAAAAAGTATGTATCTCTTGAAATAAAGGGAGCTACCTAAGGTTATTAGTGTTCATTAATTAATCGGATCTAGTCTGATTTACAATAAACCTCATTTAATCAATAATTCGATTGTTTCCATCTCATGTAAATTATCGAATTTACACAATTCTCTTTCCAACCTTAGCTGAAACAAATTTCATGTGATTCTTTTATGTATGACTTTCTAAGTTCATTGCCAATTAGCAATAAGAATAATATCAAACTCTTTGATATTAATTAAAACAACTTTTAATCATTTCTTAAAAATCACGAGTGACACTTAGCATTATATTGTGACTACTCAATCAGTGATGAATATTTTCATATGAACCTTTAATTACGATTACCATGTAATTGAATCCTTCCACTATACAATATCCCAATTGACTGAGGATCATGAATATCTGTCAAATCCACTAAATCAAATATATGTCATATCCAATAATTGATTGACAGACAAATAATTAATGAAAACATCTTTTTCATTAAACATCTAACCTCGGCAAAAGATTTTCTATGTTAATAAATATCTGGATCACATAAGATATTCTCCTCGTTTATTTCGAGGCGATGAATCCCTTGTTGACTACACACAAGTCTCCATACATAACTCACTGAATCCATCGAATGTCAATATTTATTAAATAAATAAATATTTCTAACATTGACAAAATTAAATCACCCATTTACAATACTACTATGTCATCTCATTAGGTCTTATGATTATTTACACAATCATAAATAAATAATAAGTCATTGACAAGGAAATAAACCTTCATGTGATTCATTATTTAGCAAGTCATGTTTGAAATATTTATTCAACAATAAATGTTCCATATTGTTTGTTCTAATATCTCATATTATATTGCATGAGACACACAACCTGATCACCATAGGTAACAAACAATATGTTAATCTTCCAAATTATTATTGTCAAATTAATAATTCCATAAATGAGAACTCGATTTAAGATATTCATAATAAAGATCACTCGTTACACATATTCTCAACTCTTGAGAATGAGGTGTCTAACAAATATTTACGGACATATTTAACATAATTATTAAATTGAAATATCAAATATTAAATATTCCATTTATTTAATCAATTAATACAATACTATTATAATATACATTTCAAATACAACCGTATATATTGACTATGCATGACATATATCTAACATTTTTCAGTCTTATGTTCTGTTAATTTTGTTACCAAAAACGCTGAAAGCCGATCGGAGTACGCGGACCCGCTGAGAGATAAAGCTTCATCATCTTCTGTTGTTTCCAAGTCCCAAGTGGTTTAATTATCCAAAAAAAAAAAAAGGTCCCAAGTGAGTTTGTGCAGTGAATGGCCAAAATTAAAAACTAAAAATTAATGTAACCCAGTTGGTTTTGATTGGAAAAATATCCACCTAGTGCGTAGTCTATGGTGGCCTTTTTTGAAGAAAAGTTTGGGTGAGTTTAGGTTACTTTAATCCGGGACGTTGATCCAGAGCACAAAACTGACCAACATGGAATGCCATTTAACCGAAACTTTTCTCGCTTTTGTGCGCAAAAGAACACGTGTGGTTTAAGGGCTTTGCCTCGGATGCAGAGGCAACTGGCAACACCGGACCTTGAATTTATCATGTTTAATGGAGAAGGGAGAGTAGACAACTATAATAAAAAAAAAGGTGAATATCTTCATATATATACATTTCTTGGTGGGTTTGGTTTTCGAAAAATGGGATTATTAAACAAGAATCTTTGTAGACAATGTAGACAAAAGCCTCAGCGGCACAAAAAAACAGAAAGGAAGAAAACATAGAATCTTTCGCAGGCCAAATGGCTAATATTAAAAAACCCCAACCACAGACCATTCATTCTGTTCTTGGAGTCCTCGAAGAGAGCAAGAAGGGCACGAAGACCAGCAACAATGCAGGCAATGGATTGTGCATTATTATCGTTGAATATATTTTGGAGTTCTTTCTTAGAAACTAACTTCTTAACTATGTTTTATCTTCACTTACAGAAGGTCGTCTCTGTCGCAGTTTTTGTTGCTCTTCTCTTCTTCATTGTCTCCTCTGCTCTCCGGGTACATGTTTATCAACCCACACTTACTCTACAAAAATAGACACAATTTGCAATTTTGGGTTTTATTATTAGATGTTATTGTATTTTGCACACAGGAGGGACAAACGTGTGTTGTAGATAGTAACTGCGATTCTGGGTTAAATTGTGAGACTTGTGCTGCAAATGGTAATCTAAGGCCTCGCTGTACCCGAATTCGGCCCTTAAACCCCATTTCGCAGGTCTCTGGAATGAATTTTTATTTTATTTTATGAAAGAGGACAACACCTCACAAGTTTATTAATACCCTCAATGAATTTAAAAGTATGATTCTTTGATTATGTGCATACATTATTTCTAATTTCGATTTTATTTTGGTTTTTGGGAATGCTTAGGTGAAGGGATTGCCGTTCAATCGGTACTCTTGGCTCACTACGCACAATGCTTTTGCGAGGATGGGTGCGGAGTCTGCCTCTGGTTCCATAAATCTTGCTCCCACCAATCAACAGAACTTCATCACTGACCAACTCAATGTATGTTTTTTTCTTCTTGGTTAGTAAGAAACAGAAGAGAATGTTTGGAGAGTAATTAGGTATGTTAATTTATCATGCTTAGAACTGGTAGTCGAGGGTTTTGTAGTAATGTTAAACATATTACCCACTCGAATATCTTTCAAGTAAAGACCCTTATAAGTTGATTAACATGTGAATGCAACATTGACAACAATATGATTTCAGGTTCTATCTCAACATGGTACCATTAATTTATAGGTGGTGAGGAAGACATTTTACCAACTCTCTCTCGACTGAGCAGGAAAGGATTAATTGACCTTCATTTTATAGATTGAAATACCAAGAAGTACGGCCGTTATCGTGTGATTAATTAAATTGGAGAAGTGAGAAGTTTGATTTTGTTTACGTGTTCTGAAAAAACCCTTTCTGGGGTCTTTGCCGAAAAGTGCTGTGCCCTACTTCCATGTCATTTGGTAGTTTACAATCCGAGATAAGTTATATTTCTTGACTACATGCTTTGATTGGAATATAAACATCATTGTTTTTATTAAAAAAATTGAAACAGCTGACATTGAATGTTTCAGAATCATGGGTTCTATTCATCTTTCCGAGTCACTACATTCTCGCACTTTCCAGGATATTAGTTTAACTATAAAGTTTTACGATAAGAAAATCAAGTTGATTGCTTTGCATTCGGCCAATTCACTATCGCTTACACAACTAAGACGAGAGAGAAGTTGTTCTAATACACAAAAATTTGACAAGAAAATCGAGGTGCCTTGATATGACAACTATTATTCAAATTCTCTTGAATTTGGATTTATCAGTTTTAGTTGGGAAATTTGGAAAGCAAAACAAATAGACGTAGCTTATATTGATTACGTTATTGTGTGAGATTTTTGACTACTGTAAAATTTCGTGAGATACTAATTGTAGATATCTCAAGCAAGAAATCTATTCAGAAGATTTGTAGGTTTGGTAGAATTAAAAATTGTCAATGCATATAGAGAGTGCTTGTTATTAAATTAGACCTGTTCAGAAGTGTTTTTTTTCTCTTGCAGGATGGAGTTAGAGGTCTGATGCTTGATATGTACGACTTCCTCAATGACATCTGGTTGTGTCACTCCTTTGGAGGCCAATGCTTCAACTTTACAGCTTTCGTAAGTGCAGAAACATTTTCTGAACTCGGCCAAGGAAAAAAAAAAAGGCCGATTTAGTTTATCATTAGAACATACGACTTTTTGAAATTCGTATGGAACATTTTTTATATTTTTAGTCCTGAACTAGTTGATTGCCTATTATGTATTTCAGCAACCTGCCATTAATGTTCTGAGAGAGATTCAACAATTTCTTGAAGCAAACCCGACTGAAATTGTCACTATTATCATCGAAGACTATGTCTCATCTCCGAAGGGACTGACCAAGGTGTTTGATGCCGCTGGCCTACGGAAATTCTGGTTTCCAGTAGCGAGAATGCCCAAGAATGGTGGAGATTGGCCAACTATCGATGATATGGTTAAGAAGAATCAACGTTTATTAGTTTTCACTTCGAAGTCTGCTAAGGAGGCTTCCGAGGGAATTGCCTATCAGTGGACGTACATGGTGGAAAACCAATGTGAGTCCTATTTTCAACATTAACAGAAGAAGAAAAAAGAGGCAAAAAAACCTTTTTTGAAGATTACGTCTGAAAACAATTTTCATTTTCTTCAAATTACAGACGGAGATGGTGGGATGATCGATGGTTCCTGCCCAAATCGTGTAGAATCACCTCCTATGAACACCACAACATGTTCACTAGTTCTGGTGAATCATTTTCCTAGTGGGCCTGATATTACTCAAGCTTGCAAGCATAATTCTGCTCCATTGGTGAGCACCTTAAACACGTGCTACAATGCAGCAGGAAGACGATGGCCTAACTTTATTGCTGTTGACTTCTACAAGGTATAGTGTATGTGAATCATACATTAATTAATACCATGCCAAGTTTAAAAAAATTATATTAAAAGATGCCAGTTAAAGTAGGTGATTCATTTGTTCATAAACTTTCAGATGAGCGATGGAGGGGGCGCCCCGGAAGCTGTAGATGTTGCGAATGGTCACCTTGTTTGCGGGTGTGACAATATTGTCAAATGCAAGGTCTGCAACAATTAGCTTTCAATCTTTACTTCCCATCTCTCTTTTATATAGTTAATTAACAAAGGGAAACTAAATTCGTAACTAATGACAAAAATTGCAAGCGCACAAATCGCACAAGTAATACAATGAAAAGTAGAGTGTCGAACCCACGAGTTTCGAATGAATTGCCAATAAGTAATCAAATTTATTAACCCTAACACTATCTAGACAATCTAATATTGAGAAGTTGATTCAACTAAGTAGAAGGAAATAATAAATAGGAAAGTAATCAATTAAAGGGCACTAAGACATCCGATTTCACCATCACCAATGTCATCCAAATCTTTTGGCATGTTAATCTCAATTATTATCCATGTTGATAGTAGATTTTTCTTAACATATTTAATACTTCATTCCTGGTTATATTAAAAATATTTATGTCACTAACCCCTGTTATTCTTAACAATCGAATTCAGATAATAAAAACACATTAAATTCTATGAAAAATAATATAACGATTATATCGGTAGCCCCTATATTCCTATGGTTCATCAAACCTATGACATTCATTGTAAGAAGCAATTCTAAACAATCTCCTTCCAATCTCATGTTTAGCATCAAATCATTCAAATATTGACCAAATATTCAAAAGCATTAATGTGACGCCCCGATCCAGGCACGCCACGGGTGCCCTCCGGCACCGTCCTAGGCCACTAGTGCGATCATCCGGCGGACCGGAAATCCGGCGGCATCTCCCCGTATATCGGAGAGTCCCCGCCTGCATCAGAAAACGCGCAACAATAAATATACAATCCATCACACTAGCAACCTAGCCAGGCCTCAGGCCTCAATCACATGCAATCCTGATCCTAGGGGCCTCAGGCCATCCACTACCAGCATGCACAAACTGATAGTAAAAATCAAATCATCAATTTCATAATATCATATAACCATAAAATCAACTCAGCATACATCATGCATACACCCTATGGTGCCAAATGGTTATAAGAATATCATGAATAAACATCAATACATCATATACAAAATACGTGCTTAGAGTATCTCTCTAGCACCCACATCCTACCCAGGGCCATCCATGTCACATCCCGCTCTCACTGATCCGCTCCACTAGTACCTGTACCTGTACCAGTATCACTTGTGGGAAGGAATGAAAATAGAGGGTGAGCAAGAAGCTCAGTAGGGTTATGAGTAACATGAGTATAAGGCCGAATCTGAAACAATAGGCTATGCAACAATATGAAACCTACCACATGCACGTATACTCAACAATCACATAGAACATCAACCCGGGCAATCCCCTCAATGAGCAAACATCATCGATACCATGGCTCGTTCCATGTAATATCGAACGTGAGCAAAGCTCACCAAATCAACTCATCAATATCATGGTCGCTAACCATGACTATTGAACAGGAGCAAGCTCCCCAACATCAACGCTCTTGGATTACCCGGTTGCGTGATCCTACCACGCCCGCACCACTCCAGGCAAGGTCACTCATGAACCATACCTCTAGTGTGTTATCCTACTTGGAGTTCACTTGACTCGGTGGTAACTCTCATCACCTCGTCATCCCTCCAAGTAGCTTTCAAGAATCCTAAGGAGACCCGAGTCCATATCCTGTCCCCCATGCAACTCTAATGCATTAATGCCATGAGATGCCGAAAAGATATATATATGAACAACTACATATATATATATACATAACTACCATGATGCATGAACGGAAAATCACGTCGTGCCCATAGGTGATGGAACACACATATTCGGTCATGCAATATCAAGAACTAACAACATTTCACAAGAAGGCTCGTTTCCCCTTAGAAGCAATTAAGGCGGAAACACAAATAAACGACCAATGAAGAATCGAAACGCTCTTTAGAATATCGAGAATAAACGATAGAAAGAAAGATTAGAAATCCCCTACCTCGTGTCGAGCAATTTACCACAAATCCCCAAATTTCGTTCCTACGGTTTCGGTTTGCCCAAACCTACAATGTGGCGAAACCGAACCCTCACACGCATCAATATATCAATCACAACTCATATAAACATCAATTAAATCAATAAATTCGAAATCACTTACTTCTCTCTCTAGAAATTTCTTTCAAAATCCTCCAAACTCACTCCAAGCTCAACTCAACTCCAAAACACAAACCAATCTACATAAACATCCAAAATCAACCTATAATCAACATATCTAAAGCATAGAGCTCATCTCCCTAAGAATCAAACAAATCTAACAAAAACCTAGAATTTCAAAAACTATGGAAAACTTACCAAAACTCCAAAATCAAGCTTGAATCTTCCTCCCCAAGCTTCAATGGTCACAAATCTTCAATCCCCAAGCCAAACATCAACCAAATGCTCCTTCTCTCTCTCCTTCTCTCTCTAGTCGGGTGTTTCAAAAGTTGGAATAAGCTGAAATGTCTAAAACTGTTTCTTAAAAACTGATTTCCCGTCAACCGTCCGGACGCCCTAATCATCCGTCCGGACGGAATACTGTTCCCGTAACCCACTGCCCTCACTCTAGGCAAAACCGTCCGGACGGCCATTTTATCCGTCCGGACGAATTACTGTTCACAGAACCCAGTTTTTTCTCAAATTTATTTTCCGTCTCGGTCTAAGCTTCGATTTGATATATTATGGGCCCGAAACGGACATGTATACTAAAAGTTATGACCTATTTATCGAACCGAGCTCAAAACTATTTTTCCATGACTCCGTACTTCACGGATCATCCGTAATTCGACTCAAAACTTAAATTTTTGGGTCGGGGTTTCACAATTAAACACACCAATAGATACTCAAACAAATCATAATAATCATGGATTAACAAACACCAAATTGATTGAATAATCATGGATAGGCTACATTAGAGCTCTAGTGGAGGATTAGTTCCTCATGGTACTATGAATAACGAAAGTAACGATAGAATAATTCATGGTTACAGATAATGCAAGATAAAATCCAGAAATTTTGGAAGAAATAAGTCTCTCTCATCTTCGATGCTTGACGACAACTCCAAGGATCAGGATGGTGACTAGGTCTAACTCCCAAAAAAATGCATCCTCAAAGCCTTTTATACCTCTCCCAATCCTAATAACATTCTAAACTTGGAGTCTTGTTGTTTTCCCTCAACCCCACGTGTTTCGGGTAAATTGTAGTAGCTATCCAAAATAGAATTCGCAAATCTACCAATGTTGATCAATTGCAAGGAGTGTCGATCGATCAACAACTCCTATTGCAATTTTTTACATCTTTCGCATTGATTTATCTCAACACCTGACAATCAAAACACGACAGAATATAGTAATATCTAAGCTCAAATCACTCGATGTCCGAAAAAAATTAGTATCAAAATATAGTATTCATTATACGCAAATATTTGACCGATCATTAACTATATTGACACGTTATGTGCAGGAGAATACGAGTTTTGGATTGCGTGGTGATGCGCCTGAGGCGGGTGTGGTCCCTACACCTGGATCATAGCACATGATTTCAACTCTTCTTGGTTGGTAACGAGACCAGTACAATTTTGGTGGTTGATTGCGATGGCTATAGCACAATTGTTTTCCTCACTGTGATTTTGATCTTATAAAGTGTTGTATTCTAACCAATAGATTGACAGGACATTAGGAGTACACTTGATTTACAATGCAATAACGCACAGCCTTTTTGTGTTTGGATTCTTATGATTTATAATACAATGAAGTGGTGCATCATGTCTGGAACAGATAGACTGTCTTCTCTTGTTCTTGTTCCTGTATAGCTGTGTATTTTTTCTCCATCATAAAAAAATTGCAGTCAATAAAATGAGCTTTTTGGATTCACATGATTGCATAGATAATAAATATCCTTGAAGAGATTTGGTTTTGGATTACCGTGCCGGATCCAAGTACGTGGGCTATAAAAAAGATTAAAAGAATAAGTGGGCTTGGAACTTGATTCCAAATTGTAGGCAAGTTCTATATAAAACTCCGTGACATAAGCTAGCAATACTCGAATAGATATACAGACGAGTACATCTAATTAAAGTTGACTCCCTGTCATTGTGTGAAACTCTTAGCCACAAGTCGTGCCTTACAGTAGGGCTTGTTTTTCCCTACCATACATTATTTTCATTTGAAAATCCACTTACAACCCGCTATCTTCTTATCTCTAGGTGTGTCAAAAAGTGTCCAAGTGTGATTCCTGTCAAGTGAATACATATTTTCTTCCATTGATTGTTTCCATAATTTACTATCATTTAGGCAATGAGTTTAACAATACCAATGATTTATCCTCATCCTCATACTCGACCTTAATATTCTTCAAGTGTAAACACACATTGTTGAACTCATCGATATGATCTTGTAAGTCTCTTAAATTTGAAGAACGTCACCTTGAGATAGAAGTATTTTGACAAATTATTGGTCATGTACAGAGTCCAAGTTTGAGCCATATCTCAGCCACCAACTTTATCTTTGTCATGATGCTTAACACCTCTTCGCTAAGACTAAGAATCAAGGTACTATATGCCCAATTGAGCACCTCATTATTTTTCGTCATCCATAGTGACAGAAAACTTTGATTCACCGCCAAGTGTTCCTTCAAGATCAAGGTTTCCTAGATGAGCCAACATCTTCATATTCCACAATCAAAAATTATTTGACCCTTATCTACTTTCAAAGTAGGATTTGGCATCTCAAGACTTTCTACAAACACCGAGTAGACATTAGCAAAGACTACACCAAGTCATCGATAAAACTCTCTCTAAATTCACCAAAATAACCAAGCAAACCAAGCTCTGATTTTTAGTTAAATAAACAAACAAAGCATAAATTTGATATTCCTTAGCTAATCAGATCAAGCGCACATAAGAAACCAAACAAGTATTGTAGTAAAAATATAATGCCTCACATTTTGAAGTGTAGGGATTTGTAGTGCATATATGTGTCCACAAGTATGGGTGATCGATCACCCAAGTAGGGGGTTCAATCGCCAAACTCTCTGTATTTTTGTCAAAAATTGAATATTTTACATTGGTGATTAATAGCCAATTCAAGGGATCGATCAACAATAAATATATCTCTAACTGTAAAAACATTGAAACTATGGGGGATCAATCGCCAATTCGCCAACGCAGTTGACACACTTAAAGTCATGAAAATCATCATTTTATCATAACCCACTTTTGTCTCTAACTTCTTCAAACCCTAGCCTTCTTTTACTTCAAATCTAAGCTTTTTGGGTCAAAATTAAGGTAAGGGGATATCATTTATCCTATTGTTCATGATTTTAACAATGTGCTTTCAATTATCTCAAGAAATTGCTTCTCTCTTTTACTTGTTTCCTCTTATCTTGATTTTGAGTAGTATTCTCTCATCTAAGGAGATGTTTGTACAAGAATTTTCTTGGGGTGGGAGTACTCTATCATCAGGAAAGTTCTATTAATCTTTTTACATGATTTGAGCTAGGATTTATGTAGATTGAAATCTAGGTTTTAACCCAAATTTGGGAGTTTGATGAAATTTTATCTAAGGCTTAAAAAATTAAGCCTTAGGGTGTTGTTTCGTTGTTCCTACAATTATCATTTATATATATGTTGTGTTGGTTGTGGTCCATGAATTCTTCAACTCCTTATTCCTTGGCTCCTCCCATGGACTTGTTATTGTGGCCCTTAGGTAATCTTGCACATAACATGATTTTACAAATGAGTTTTAGTATTAAAACTGGCTTTGATAAATGTTTTACTTGCATTAAAAAATATTTTCCATTCAACTCAAACAAGTATCTTTTACATATTTTTATACTTCTTGTGGAGTTAGATAGATGTGGGGTTCGGGAGTGATGCTGGGGTACCAACTTGGACATTGTGCAACTCCAAAAGGATCTTAGAGTCTATTGAACCGCAAGATATGCGTTTTAACTTAAATGAGTTTTAAGTGTTTTATTCCAACGAAGATTTAATAAAAAAATTCATAAAATGCATCAAATATTAAATCTTGGTTTGATTTAATTGTGTTCGTTTTTTCATAAAATCACATTGTAAACTGTTTGTCAGTACAATTTATTTGTACCGTTGTTGTTAAAGTATGATGGTTTTAATGATATGACACTAATATAATTTGTAAATGTTGTTGATAAAGTACACTCTGAAAAGGTTTGAATAGTTTTATAAATGTGGCATATATATATATATACTGAGCCAAGTTTTGTGGAACAATTGTTGGCGTGTTGTTATATCACATTGTTTGGGGGTGGGGTGTACAACCCACTGCCGCTTAGATGTCAGGATATCCTAGCTTGTTAGGGAGTACACTTTCCTTAAATGGATCTTATCTAGCTAGTAGTGTGTGATTGTGACTTCTTTGTTTTCCTTATTATACTTTTGGGATTATTGTCTACTCTATATACTAGGTTATTTGACTAAGTATTTCAAACTGGTGTTTTATGTTTTATTTTGCTGAATGTTGACCATTGAGGTCTCGTACTCTATTGATTATTGAGGTATTTTACTTTGTTGACCACTGAGATCATGTTTCTCTAAAAATGTGGGATGCGTTTTACAGGCGCTTTAAGCCATTGTGTCCTCTTTGGACATTTGTCATTTTGTTGTAGGTTGCATGCATGGTTGTCCAATGTTATGCCAAGTCTATATGTTTGTTTGTGTATTCTTTACCTCACGAACCCACACGAGGTGGGGCATGACAAAAAAATAGAGAATAAGGGAAGAAGAATAACATAGAGTTGCCCCGGTTCATACTCAATAAAAGATCCTACATTCATCAATAGTTAGTGGTGAACCTAGAAAATAAATTAAAGAGGGCTTGGTTTGTGAGAGAGCAAAGAATTTTTAGGAGAGACGCCAAAGGTTGGTGAGAGTTTGAGGGCAACATCCTTGAATTTCCCTGTAAGCAAATGGAGAAGTTAGCGAATCAGATAGGTTCTTTCTTCTGCATTGCTACATATTTTGGTTCTTTTGGGGGTGGTTTGGCATTGATTTGGTGGGACACTTTGGATGTTAGTATATAGAGCTTCTCTTCTTCTCACATCTACATGTTATAGTTAGAGAGGATAGTGGTGGTAGCTATAATTGGAGGTTTACTAGGTTTTATGGACATCCTAAAGCTCATGGTCGGAGAGATTCGTCAAATTTACTTATAACTCTCAAAAATATATTAGTCTTGCCTTGAATTGTTATAGCTAATTTTAATGAAATTGGCGAGGTTGTGAGCGGTCTTGTTCTCAAATGGCAAAATTTTGAGGATGTAATGGATTTCTGTGGATAATGTGATCTTGATTATTGGGAAAACAAGTTCACTTGTTCAAATAATCGCTCTCGAAATTTTTTTATTCATGAGAGACTGGATCGAGCCTTGGCTTCTAGATAGAGGATAATTCAGCTTCCAAACTGTTGTCTTTCTCATTCAGTTTTTACCGTCTCTAATCATCCACTATTGTTATTTGTACAAATGATCACATGATTCCTCTTCGAGGGCCCAAAAAATATTTTTGGTTTGAAGCCATGCGGACTCAGCATCTAAGTTTATATGGATGTTTTGGCAGAAGCTTGGGCTACTGTGACAAATTCTGCCCTGCCCAAATCTCCTCTAAAATTGCTCATTGTTAGCAAGTTCTTCGGAGATGGAATAGGTCATACTTCGGGCATGTTCAACCAAAAAACAAAGTTAACTAGCGTGGACCAGTTACGCAGTTTTTCGAGAGATGAAGAGGTTGGTCAGCACGAGAGACAATTCAAAGGGGAGATTAATGAGTTATTGGAATGGGAAGAAACCATGTGGCGACAACGATCTCATATCTCTTGGCTGAGGATGGTGATCATAACACATCTTTTTTCCATACGCAAGTGTCATAGCACAAAAAGAAAAACCTGATTTTGAGGATTGAGGATGGGCACGGAAGATTGTGATGAGTTCGGATTTGATTGCGGCCTTGTGCCCAGATTATTTTGAATTCATTTTTTACACAAACCCATTTGAAACTTTGAATGTATTCATATGGATATCAAGTAAATAATAATGCAACACAATAATTTTATAAGGAAACACCTTGAAACCACCAACCTCGAAGTAAGCCACTATAACCATGGGTTACCAGAATTCACCTAGAGCTTAGATCCACACACCAACCCTTGTTTCTTGCCCAAGTCACAAGATACACCCTTCAACAAGTAGAAGCTTCTTTCAAACGCCCCATAGTCGCACTGAAAACTTCAATCTCTAAGAATATGTGTAGACGCCCTTAAAGATGTATGTATGATGTATGGAAATAACTTTCAACCCAAATATTCACTCAAAGAGTGCACATAAAAATCACTCAAGGAATTTGTCACTTTTGCAAAAGCATAAGCAATATTTCAAACAAGGGTTCCAACCAATATTTATATGTAACATGTATGTACCAAGATAACCCTAGTAAATGACCTAATTGATATGCATAATCTTATTCCTAAAAGTTAGGTGAAGATTGCCAATTAATCAATTAAAACAAAGACCCCATAAATAAGGAATTGACATCCTTAATAAAATGAGTTGATTATCTCTAAGATAAGGAAGGAAATCAATCTTTAAAAAGAGAGATAATCAATCCTGAAAACTCAAAAGATTCTATCTTAATCAAAAAAATAAATTAAATAAATTATCTCAATAAAACCAATCTCATAATCTTTGTCAAAAAATCATGTGTATAAAAAACCTGAAAAAGATGTTTTAAATACTGATGTAGACTGCTTTACATGAAGCTTACTTGAATTCCATGTAGAGTATGTGCAAGTTTCATGGACAATATATCCTCAATCTAGATGAAACGAAGCTACATTCCTATCTAATATGGATCCAACTAGTCTAAAAGCATATTACATTCAGGATTACAAGGTCAAGCATAATGTCACACAAAATATGATAACAAATTCTTCCTTGACACTTTCTTGACAAAACAGAATGACAAACTCATACTAACAAACAATTCTAGCATCTTTGGACTACCCCTAAGACAAATAAATTTAGCTCATCAGAATATTAGTAACATGTTAGGCGCAAAATGCACCTATATTTTCAATCTTTCAAAGTCTCAATTTGTGATGTTTTAAGTCCAAATACTACTCAATTGGTGTTTTATTGAGCAGGTGAGAGCTGGCTGGAAAATGAGAGATTAAGAGTTTCCTGGGCAAATTTTGCAACCTAACTGCAGCCAAAGTGCGACCTGTTTGCGGCCACAGATTTTAGCGGGCCAGTGACGTAATTTAAAGTGCTGATGTGGCAAGTAGGGTTTTAATATGTAACAAACTCGACCCAGAACTCAGATTGAACGGCGCTGCACTTCAGAACCAAAGAGAAAAGACGGCAGGAAGAGGATTTCGACAAATTCAAGCATCTCCTTCTTCCCCAATTGAAATTCTGGTTTTATTTTGCAATTAAATCATGAACATGTGTAACAAAATTCTTATTTAGTTTGGTTTGGTTAATTTCTTCTACTACAACTTGTTGCACAATTTGATTGACGATTACACTAGGTTTAATTCATTGATTCTCTGAATTTAATGTTGATTTCTTATTATTGTGTTTGTCTGATCAACATCATGATGATAGGAATTGTTAGTTGAATACATTCGGCTGACCCATACCCGGTGTTTGACGAAGTAACAAGAATCTGCATAGGATCCAGATTTGGGAATTGTGAACATAATTGACTAGGTGGTACACCAACGCTTAGGGTTGTGCGATTGTCGACTTTCTCGTTCATATGCTTGCCTTAAGGAAATCTTAGGGTACACCAACCAAGACCCCTACGGTAAGAAACGATTTTGGGCTGGACCAAAGCCAAAGTCGTTGCTTAGGAAAGTCAGAATTAGGAGAGCCGGACCAAGGTCTACTAATTGACAACGGTAAATCTTTAAATTGTGTGATTGCGTATTGAGTTGTGTGATTAAGTGACAGTGGAAGAACAACACCAACCCAAGCTAGATCTCATCCATATTGATTTATCCAATTTTAGCTTATTTTAATTGTTTGTTGCAATCTGAATTTTCTGCATTATTATTGCTATTTTGTTTGTTTGGTGATTGATACAGTCTCTGTGGATTCGACCCCGCTCTCTTTTATACTGTCCTTTGACACGTACACTTGCGATTGGGTAAGACCTGTCAGTATTTAGTATTGCAGGTTTACTTGCGATATTTTATATCGACCAAGTTTTTGGCGCCGTTGCCGAGGACTGTTAAGTTTATTACTGTTCAAACGTTTAGCGATAATTTTTTATTTATTTACTGAGTTGTTCATTAAGTGATACCCAAACTTATATTGTTATTTATTCTTGTTGCAGGTAAACTTCTGATTCTTCAAGTTGCTTGATAACTACACGCTCACAACATAGAGAGCTAGAAGAATTTGATCCTGAAATTGAGAGATCAGCGAGAGCATTGCGAAGAAGAAACATGGCTGCCGAGAATGATCAGATTGTTGAAGTTGGAGATGTGGGTAACGGGAGGGTTCCTATGATGAATCGATACATTCCACGTAATGTTACCCAACCATCTTGCATTGCTTTTCAGCCTAACAGAGGTGGTACCTTCAGTTTATCACCTCAACTACTCAACTCTGTGCCTCACTATGAGGGGAGGTTTGATGAAGATCCTCACCAACACTTGAAAGACTTCACTGATTTGTGCCGAACGCAAAATATGACGGGGATTACAGCTGATAATTTGAAGCTCATGTTGTTTCCGTTCACATTGAGAGGAGGAGCTAAGATGTGGTATAACTACATTGAAGGGGGCTCTATTGGTACATGGGAGCAAATGGCTACAAAATTTTTGAGAGAATATTTTCCGGCTCACAGAACTAAGCAGCTAATGAGAGAGATTCAAAATTTCCAACAAAAGGATGGGAATTTATTCTATGAAGCGTGGAAAGATTTTAAGACCCGTTTGGCTAGGTGTCCGACCAATAATTTGCACAAGGATGACATTGTTTTGCAATTTTATGAAGGGTTGAATGAGGTTAATAGAATGAAGGTTGATTCGGCATATAATGGGGTTTTGATGAGGAAAAGTAGTGAAGAGGCTATGAAATTATTTGAGGAATTGAGTGAGGATTCTCAACAGTTTTCTACAAGAAGTAAAAATTCCTTTAAGCGACAAGGAGTGTATGAGGTGAGTTCGGATACAATTGTGCAAGCTGAGATTGGAAACTTGACCCGAAAGATTGATCTCTTAGTTGACACTATGAGAGGGATGAACATAAAAACTCCACCAACTACACCACCACCCGCCATGCTTTGTGCGATATGTTCACATCAAGATCATGCTACCGAGGCATGCCCTTTGACAGCTATGACAGAGCAAGAGGAAGCCAATTACATGGGTCAAAAAAATTTGAATCAAAGGAATGGTCGATATAAAATATCACAAGTAAACCTGCAATATCAAATACTGACGGGTCTTACCCAATCGCAAGTGTACGTGTCGAAGGACAGTATAAAAGAGAGTGGGGTCGAATCCACAGGGACTGTATTAACACCAAACAAACAAAATAGCAATAATAATGTAGAAAATTCAGATTGCAATAAACAAGTAAAATATGCTAAAATTGGATAAATAAATATGGAGGAGATCTAGCTTGGGTTGGTGTTGTTCTTCTACTGTCACTCAATCACACAACTTAATATGCAATCACACAATTTAAAGGTTTACCGTTGTCAATTAGAAGACCTTGGTCCGGCTCTCCTAATTATGACTTTCCTAAGCAACGGATTTGGCTTTGGTCCAGCCCAAAATCTTTTCTTACCGTAGGGGTCTTGGTTGGTGTACCCTAAGATTTCCCTAAGACAAGCATATGAACGAGAAAGTCGACAATCGCACAACCTTAAGCGTTGGTGTACCACCTAATCAATTGTGTTCACAATTCCCAAATCTGGATCCTATGCAGATTCTTGTTACTTCGTCAAACATCGGGTATGGGTCAGCCGAATGTATTCAACTAACAGTTCTTATCATCATGATGTTGATCAGGCAAACACAATAATAAGAAATCAACATTAAATTCAAAGAATAAAATGAATTAAACCTGGTGTAATTGTCAATCAGATTGTGCAACGAGTGGTGGTAGAAGAAACTAACCAAACCAAACTAAATAGAAATTTAGTTACACATGTTCATGATTTAATTGCATAAATAAACCAGAAATTCAGTTGGGGAAGAAGAATTGCTCAATTGGA
Organism: Euonymus europaeus; assembly: GCA_963580455.1. Classification (NCBI taxonomy): domain Eukaryota; kingdom Viridiplantae; phylum Streptophyta; class Magnoliopsida; order Celastrales; family Celastraceae; genus Euonymus; species Euonymus europaeus. The sequence continues at coordinate 16,484,415 of OY756968.1, read as the reverse complement.
ATGACTCTTCTCTTCCTTTTACTGCCTCCTCTCTCCTCTGTAGTGCTGCAGCGTCCAATCTTCATCTCTGGGTCGAGTTTGTTTTGTATTTAAAACCCTACTTGCCACATCAGCCCTTAAAATAACGTCACTGGCCCGCTAAAATCCGCGGCCGCAAACAGGTCGCACTTTGGTCGCAATGTGTTCACAATCAGGTTGCACTGTTTGCCCAAAAAACTCTTTAAATCACCCATATTCCAGCCAGCTATCACCTGCTCAATAAAACACCAATTAAGTAGTAATTGGACTTAAAAGATCATAATTAATATTCCTAAAGATCAGAAATACAGGTGCATTTTTGCACCTATCAAAATCCCCCAAACTTGACTCTTGCTTGTCCCCAAGCAAGTATGCAAAACTCAGTGATGCTGGAAAATCATATTGAAAATCAATTAAGCTTCATTTGAAAAACTCCATCAAGAATTGGCAATACAAGTACCTTCTTGTTGTTTTAGGGCAATATTAACTTTAGGTGGAAGCTGTACAACCTTAACTCTGCTCACAACTGCTTTAGCATACACTTATATTCTTGCACAACCTCACAAAGGTACACAGAAAATATATATAATAGAAATTTCTCACTCAAGTGTTTAAGGGTTGTGTTTACTCTCATATGAATTCATGATATGCAGCCATATGCTTGTATGTCCACCAATCTTACTTCGTGCAAGTATTCTCATCCATGAATCAGAAGGACTTAATTGGGTTCACAAAAAATGGTAAGGGAAGGCTCAAGAAAGGCAGTGTATAAAATCATTATAAATTGGACTCAAACTAAGTCGTCATCATCCAATCACAAATAAGCTCAATATGACAAAGGGAAAAGCTGCAGAGATTAACATAGGCTAAGTAAAGGCAAGGTTAATATAAAACATATGATGGTCATGCAAACATCAAAAAGTCCAAAAATAGGCATCCATCATAGGACCAATCATACTCCTCCAATTTGCCATACCAGCGAATTTATTGAAACTGCCCAATCTCTGCATAGACCACATGCAATGCTCTCTTAGACCAATCTTCTTTCGCTAGCTCTTGTGAAATAAAATGGCCAAATTCAACAATGATCAAGAAACACTTTTTTTTTTTGAAGATCAATAATGTACATGACCAACCAGTAGAATATGCCTCTCCATATTCTGACAGTTCCCGAATTATGCGACTGCACTTATCTCACACTTAGGTCACACATAGCTCACTTTTTGGTCGCAACCATCTGATACTTCCACTTTGTAAATAAATCACCGTTTTTTTTTTGTGAGCCATAGTTCACATATAGGTCGTACATCACCACTTTCACATATGTTTACCCACTTTAGCTTCCGATCCTTAAAATTCACCCTCAAAAACTTTCTAAACTTCTCAAATCATCCTCTTAACATCTCAAAACAAAGTCCCATGATGGAATTCTAAATTTATGACTCATTGATCATGCATTACACATCACACATCACAAGGATAGGGAGGCTTATCAAAAGAGACAAGGTTTTCATTGAGAAGAAGGGGTTCACAATAATCATCCAAGGTAGGCCAATTGAACAAAGAATGCCTTCATCACTTTCACAGAATAAAAACACGGCACTTAACTTTAGATGGTTTAATACAAATTCTAGCATCACATAATCATGAAATTCATTGCACAAACTTTTTCTGAAGGCTTCTCACATGGCTAAATAATGCATGAACAATGTGTATACCAAGCAGACTTTCATAGCAAATTGTCATGCAAAGAATCACATCGTCAGTCACTATAAGCACTTCATAACAATCATGCACAAGTATGCCAATTCCCAAATTCTTTAAAATTTTTGGCAAAAGCAAATTCCCTCTCCCCCAAACTTGAAATTGACATTGTCCTCAATGCGAAAGAAGAAAAGAAAAAAAATAAATTTGCGATGACAAAAATTAAATTGTAATGAAAGAAAACGGAAAGGAGACTTAGCTGGTTGAAAATGTTGAATAGGATGCTCCTCCACATGGGTTACCTCCCATGAAGTGCTAAATTTATTGTCTTCAGCCGGACATAACCACATTGTGGCTTGAATCAAGGTGGATTAAATGGGATGTCCTCCTCCACTGTAATAGGGACTGAATCCCAATAAGGCTTCACATGATGCCTAGTAACTTTAAAATTCTGATCGGAGGCTGGGTGTTGTAACTCAAATTCTCCATGAGGATACACTGTCTTCTCTAAGTAGGGACCATGCCATCTTGATTTCAGCTTGTTTGGGAAGAGTTGCAAATGCAAGTTGTGAACAGGATCCCTTTGCCCCTCATGAAAATCTTTTCGCATAAATGTTCTATCTTCAACTTCTTGCGTGTGTGAGTTTAGCCACCTTTGTGTCTCTCTAAAAGGCTTAGCATCCTCTTTCGAATAAGCATATTCCACGTGATTGGGTAGCTGTTTCATTTCTAATGTTGGTGTTTTACCTGTAGAGAGAACAAGAGATGAATTAGTTGGTGTCAGTTGTTGAAAGATGAAGTGCCCTTACCAACATATGGATAACCAAGCTAGAGTCCCAATTTAGCCCTTTGGATTTGGCTATCACGTTCCATGGGTCCTGTAGATACTACTCGGTCATCTAACCCTTGTGTCACCACTACTTCGAAGGGGTCTTTGCTTGATACCTGAAAATCCTCATTCTCAAAATCATGTATAGTATCAACATTAAAACAATCTCTATGATCATCATGAGATTTAAGAGCTTCAAATACACGAAATTCCAGTTCTTGGTCATTCACTTTCATGGTTATAGTTCCTTGTTTCACATGAATATGCATATCAGCAGTGACCATAAAAGGGCGACCAAGAATAATAGGTAAAGATGTAGACATTGGACTATCTTCCATATCCAAAACAACGAAATCAACTGGTAAAATTAATCCTTTCACAGTGACAAACACATCTTCTAAAATTCCCCTAGGTCTCTTAACACTACGATCAGCCAATTGTAGAGTGATGGATGTGGGTTGAAGCTCTCCTAGGCCTAGTCTCTCATACACAGAAAAAGGTAGTAAATTTATACTAGCCCCAAGGTCCAACAATGCCTTTTCAAAAAATTGATTTCCTACCTTGCAAGGGATAGTAAAACTACCTGGATCCTTAAGCTTAGGAGGTAGTTTATGCAACAAGACAGCACTAACCTCTTCATTCAAGGCAACTTTTTCATGCTCAACAAATTTCCTCTTGTTAGTACAACATTCTTTCAAAAATTTAGCATACGAAGGAATTTGTTTAATAGCATCAAGGAGTGAAATATTAATCTCTACCTTCCGTAAAGTCTCAAAAACATCAAGAGATTTAGAATCAGTTTTCTTCTGAGCAAACCTTTGCGGGAAAGGTGGTGGATCTCTTCCCCAATCCTTTGTAACATCTGATGCAGAACTGCGACCTTTTTGCATCCTTTCTACGACCTGTCGGCAGTCTTTTCCAGCAGGTTCCGTTTCAGCAACTCTGTTATCAATTATTTTCCCACTTCTCAGTGTTGTAACAGCCTTCAAATGCTCCATTCTAGTTGGGTTGTTAATGGGTTGTGCTAAGAGCTCTCCCTTCTTCCTTTCACTCAACTCCTTAGCCATTTGTCCCATTTGTGTCTCCAAATTTTGGATGGCTTGAGTTGTTTGTTTCATGAACTGCATCATAGAAATCTCCAAGTCACTTTTCTTTGCTGGTTGAGCTACTAGAACTGGTGCATTATTAACAGGCTGATCATTTTTCCAAGAGAAATTTGGATGGCTACGCCAAGGATATTGTTGGTTCCTTTGATTAAAATTTGTTTGACCAATGTAATTGGCTTCCTCTCGCTCTGTTATAGCTGTCAAAGGGCATGCCTCAGTAGCATGATCTTGATGTGAACATATTGCACAAAGCATGGCTGGTGGTGGTGTAGTTTTTATGTTCATCCCTTTCATAGTGTCGACTAGGAGATCAATCTTTCGGGTCAAGTTCCCAATCTCAGCTTGCACAATTGTATCAAAACTCACCTCATACACTCCTTGCCGCTTAGAGGAATTTTTACTTCTTGTAGAAAACTGTTGAGAGTCTTCACTTAATTCCTCAAACAATTCCATAGCCTCTTCACTACTCTTTCTCATCAAAACCCCATTACATGCCGAATCAACCTTCATTTTATTGGCCTCATTCAATCCCTCATAGAAGTGCAAAACTATGTCGTCCTTGTGCAAATTATTAGTCGGACACCTAGCCAAGCGAATCTTAAAATCTTTCCAAGCTTCATAAAACAAATCCCCATCCTTTTGTTGGAAATTTTGAATCTCTCGCATGAGCTGCTTAGTTCTATGAGCCGGAAAATATTCTCTCAAAAATTTCGTAGCCATTTGCTCCCATGTACCAATAGAACCTGCTTCAATGGAGTTATACCACATCTTAGCTCCTCCTCTCAGTGTGAACGGAAACAACATGAGTTTCAAATTATCAGCTGTAATTCCCGTCATATTTTGCGTTTGGCACAAGTCAGTGAAGTCTTTCAAGTGTTGATGAGGATCTTCATCAAACCTCCCCTCATAATGAGGCACAGAATTAAGTAACTGAGGTGACAAACTGAAGGTAGCCCCTCTGTTGGGCTGATAAGCAATGCAAGATGGTTGGGCAACATTACGTGGAATGTACCGATTCATCATAGGAACCCTCTCGTTACCCGCATCACCAACTTCAACAATTTGATCATTCTCGGCAGCCATATTTCTTCGTCGCAATGCTCTCACGGATCTCTCAATTTCAGGATCAAACTCTTCTAGCTCTCTGTGTTGCGAGCGTGTAGTAATCATGCAACTTGAAGAATCAGAAGATTACCTACGACACAAATAAATAGCAAAGTAAGTTCGGGTATCACAAGTAAATAAATAAAATCAAAATTATCGCTAAACGTTTGAACAGTAATAAACTTAACAGTCCCCGGCAACGGCGCCAAAAACTTGGTCGACATAAAATATCACAAGTAAACCTGCAATATCAAATACTGACGGGTCTTACCCAATCGCAAGTGTACGTGTCGAAGGACAGTATAAAAGAGAGTGGGGTCGAATCCACAGGGACTGTATTAATCACCAAACAAACAAAATAGCAATAATAATGTAGAAAATTCAGATTGCAATAAACAAGTAAAATATACTAAAATTGGATAAATAAATATGGAGGAGATCTAGCTTGGGTTGGTGTTGTTCTTCTACTGTCACTCAATCACACAACTTAATATGCAATCACACAATTTAAAGGTTTACCGTTGTCAATTAGAAGACCTTGGTCCGGCTCTCCTAATTATGACTTTCCTAAGCAACGAATTTGGCTTTGGTCCAGCCCAAAATCTTTTCTTACCGTAGGGGTCTTGGTTGGTGTACCCTAAGATTTCCCTAAGACAAGCATATGAACGAGAAAGTCGACAATCGCACAACCTTAAGCGTTGGTGTACCACCTAATCAATTGTGTTCACAATTCCCAAATCTGGATCCTATGCAGATTCTTGTTACTTCGTCAAACATCGGGTATGGGTCAGCCGAATGTATTCAACTAACAGTTCTTATCATCATGATGTTGATCAGACAAACACAATAATAAGAAATCAACATTAAATTCAAAGAATCAATGAATTAAACCTGGTGTAATTGTCAATCAGATTGTGCAACGAGTGGTGGTAGAAGAAACTAACCAAACCAAACTAAAAAGAAATTTAGTTACACATGTTCATGATTTAATTGCATAAATAAACTAGAAATTCAGTTGGGGAAGAAGAATTGCTCAATTGGAATGACTCTTCTCTTCCTTTTGCTGCCTCCTCTCTCCTCTGTAGTGCTGCGGCGTCCAATCTTCATCTCTGGGTCGAGTTTGTTTAGTATTTAAAACCCTACTTGCCACATCAGCCCTTAAAATAACGTCACTGGCCCGCTAAAATCCGCGTCCGCAAACAGGTCGCACTTTGATCGCAATGTGTTCACAATCAGGTTGCACTGTTTGCCCAGAAAACTCTTTAAATCACCCATATTCCAGCCAGCTATCACCTGCTCAATAAAACACCAATTAAGTAGTAATTGGACTTAAAATATCATAATTAATATCCCTAAAGATCAGAAATACAGGTGCATTTTTGCACCTATCAAGGAACCAACAATATCCTTGGCGAAGTCATCCGAATTTTTCTTGGAAAAATGACCAGCCAATTAATAGTGCACCAGCTCCAGCAGCCCAACCGGCTATGAAAAGTGATTTGGAGATTTCTATGATGCAGTTCATGCAACAAACAACTCAAGCCATCCAAAATTTAGAGACACAAATGGGACAAATGGCTAAGGAGTTGAGTGAAAGGAAGAAGGGAGAGATTCTAGCACAACCCATTAACAACCCAATTAGAATGGAGCATTTGAAGGCCATTACAACACTTAGAAGTGGAAAAGAAGTAGACAACAAGGTTGAATGGCCGAAACATGCTGAAAAAGACTGCCGACAGGTCGCAGAAAGGATGCAAAAAGGTCGCAGTTAAGCATCAGATGCTGCAAAGGATTGGGGAAGAGATCCACCACCTTTCCCGCAAAGGTTTGCTCAGAAGAAAATTGATTCTAAATCTCTTGATGTTTTTGAGACTTTACGGAAGGAAGAGATTAATATTCCACTCCTTGATGCTATTAAACAAATTCCTTCATATGTTAAATTTTTTAAAGAATGTTGTACTAACAAGAGGAAATTTGTTGAGCATGAAAAAGTCACCTTGAATGAAGAGGTGAGCGCTGTCTTGTTGCATAAACTACCTCCTAAGCTTAAGGATCCAGGTAGTTTTACTATCCCTTGCAAGGTAGGAAATCAATTTTTTGAAAAGGCATTGTTGGACCTTGGGGCTAGTATAAATTTACTACCTTTTTCTGTGTATGAGAGACTAGGCCTAGGAGAGCTTCAACCCACATCCATCACTCTACAATTGGCTGATCGTAGTGTTAAGAGACCTAGGGGAATTTTAGAAGATGTGTTAGTCACTGTAAAATGATTAATTTTACTAGTTGATTTCGTTGTTTTGGATATGGAAGATGATAGTCCACTGTCTACGTCCTTACCTATTATTCTTGGTCGCCCTTTTATGGTCACTGTTGATATGCATATTCATGTGAAACAAGGAACTATAACCATGAAAGTGAATGACCAAGAACTAAAATTTCGTGTATTTGAAGCTCTTAAATCTCATGATGATCATAGAGATTGTTTTAATGTTGATACTATACATGATTTTGAGAGTGAGGATTTTCAGGTATCAAGCGAAGACCCCTTAAGGGTAGTGGTGACACAAGGGTTAGATGACCGAGTAGTATCTACAGGACCCATGGAACGTGATAGCCAAATCAAAAGGGCTAAATTGGGACTCCAGCTTGATCATCCATATGTTGGTAAAGGCACTTCATCTTTTGAACAACTGACACCTACTAATTCACCTCTTGTTCGCTCTACAGGTAAAACACCAAAATTAAAGATGAAACAGCTACCCAATCACATGGAATATGCTTATTCGAAAGAGGATGCTAAGCCTTTTAGAGAGACGCAAAGGTAGCTAAACTCACACACGCAAGAAGTTGAAGACAGAACATTTATGCGAAAAGATTTTCATGAGAGGCAAAAGGATTCTGTTCACAACTTGCATTTGCAACTATTCCCAAACAAACTGAAATCAAGATGGCATGGTCCCTACTTAGAGAAGACATTGTATCCTCATGGAGCATTTGAGTTACAACACCTCGCCTCCGATCAGAATTTTAAAGTTACTGGGCATCATGTGAAGCCTTATTGGGATTCAATCCCTATCATAGTGGAGGAGGACATCCAATTCAATCCACCTTGATTCAAGCCACAATCTGGTTATGTCCGGCTGAAGACAATAAATTTAGCACTTCATGGGAGGTAACCCATGTGGAGGAGCATCCTATTCAACATTTTCAACCAGCTAAGTCTCCTTTCTATTTTCTTTCATTAAAATTTAATTTTTGTCATCGCAAATTTATTTTTTCTTTTCTTCTTTCGCATTGAGGACAATGTCAATTTCAAGTTTGGGGGAGAGGGAATTTGCTTTTGCCAAAAATTTTAAAGAGTTTGGGAATTGGCATACTTGTGCATGATTGTTATGAAGTGCTTTAGCGACTGACGGTGTGATTCTTTGCATGAAAATTTTCTATGAAAGTCTGCTTGGTATACACATTATTCTTGCATTGTTTAGCCATGTGAGAAGCCTTCAGAAAAGTTTGTGCAATGAATTTCACGACTATGTATAGCTAGAATTTGTATTAAACCATCTAAAGTTAAGTGCTGTGTTTTTATTTTGTGAAAGTGATGAAGGCATTCTTTGTTCAATTGGCCTACCTTGGATGATTATTGTGAACCCCCACTTCTCAATTAAAACCTTGTCTCTTTTGATAAGCCTCCCTTTCCTTGTGATGTGTTATGCATAATCAATGAGTTGTAAATTTAGAATTCCATCATAAGAATTTGTTTTGAGATGTTCAGAGGATGATTTGAGAAGTTTAGAAGGTTTTTAAGGGTGAATTTTAAGGGCTGGAAGCTAAAGTGGGTAAACATATATGAAAGTGGTTTTCTGTGTAAAAAACGGTGATTTATTTACGAAGTGGAAGTATCAGAATGTTGCGACCAAAAAGTGAGCTATGTGCGACTTCAGTGTGAGAAAAGTGTGGTCGCAAAATTCGGGTACTGTCAAATTTGGAGAGGCATATTTTACTGGTTGGTCATGCACATTCTTGATCTTCAAAAAAAGAAAAAAAAAAGAAAAAGAAAAACGCAAATGTTTCTTGACCAAACTTTGATTACCCAACAAGAATTTGACCACTTTATTTCAGAAGAGCCAACGAAAGAAGAGTGGGCTACGAGAGCATTGCATGTGGTCTATGTAGAGATTGGGTAGTGTCAATAGATTCACTGGTATGGCAAATTGGGGAAGTATGATTGGTCCTATGATGGATGCCTATTTTTGGACTCTTTTGATGTTTGCATGACCATCATATGTTTTATATCAACCATGCCTTTACTTAGCCTATGCTAATCTCAGCAGTTATTCCCTTTGTCATATTGAGCTTATTTGTGATTGGATAATGATGACTTCGTTTGAGTCTAATGTATAATGATTTTATGAACTGCCTTTCTTGAGCCTTCCCTAACCAATTTTTTTATGTGAACCCAATTAAGTCCTTCTGATTCATGGATGAGAATACTTGCATGAAGTAAGATTGGTGGACATACAAGCATATGGCTGCATATCATGAATTCACATGAGAGTAAACACAACCCTTAAACACTTGAGTGGAAAATTTCTTTTATATATATTTTGTGTGTACCTTTGTGAGGTTATGCAAGAATAGAAGTGTATGCTAAAGCAGTTGTGAGCAGAGTTAAGGTTGTGCAGCTTCCACTTAAAGTTAACATTGCACTAAAACAACGAGAAGGTACTGGTATTGCCAATTCTTGATGGAGTTTTTCAAATGAAGCTTAATTGATTTTCAATATTTTTCTTGACGGTTTGCTTGAGGACAAGCAAGAACTAAGTTTGGGGGATTTTGTTAGGCGCAAAATGCACCTATATTTTCAATCTTTAAAAGTCTCAATTTGTCATGTTTTAAGTCCAAATACTACTCAATTGGTGTTTTATTGAGCATGTGAGAGCTGGCTGGAAAATGAGAGATTAAGAGTTTCCTGGGCAAATTTTGCAACCTAACTGCAGCCAAAGTGCGACCTGTTTCGGCCACGGATTTTAGCGGGCCAGTGACGTAATTTAAAGTGCTGAAGTGGCAAGTAGGGTTTTAATATATAACAAACTCGACCCAGAACTCAGATTGAACGCCGCTGCACTTCAGAACCAGAGAGAAAAGACGGCAGGAAGAGGATTTCGACAAATTCAAGAATCTCTTTCTTCCCCAATTGAAATTCTGGTTTTATTTTGCAATTAAATCATGAACATGTGTAACTAAATTCTTATTTAGTTTGGTTTGGTTAGTTTCTTCTACTACAACTTGTTGCACAATTTGATTGACGATTACACTAGGTTTAATTCATTGATTCTCTGAATTTAATGTTGATTTCTTATTATTGTGTTTGTTTGATCAACATCATGATGATAGGAATTGTTAGTTGAATACATTCAGTTGACCCATACCCGGTGTTTGACGAAGTAACAAGAATTTGCATAGGATCCAGATTTGGGAATTGTGAACACAATTGACTAGGTGGTACACCAACACTTAGGGTTGTGCGATTGTCGACTTTCTCGTTCATATGCTTGCCTTAGGGAAATCTTAGGGTACACCAACCAAGACCCCTACGGTAAGAAAGGATTTTGGGCTGGACCAAAGCCAAAGTCGTTGCTTAGGAAAGTCAGAACTAGGAGAGCCGGACCAAGGTCTTCTAATTGATAACGGTATATCTTTAAATTATGTGATTGCGTATTGAGTTGTGTGATTAAGTGACAGTGGAAGAACAACACCAACCCAAGCTAGATCTCATCCATATTGATTTATCCAATTTGAGCTTATTTTAATTGTTTGTTGCAATCTGAATTTTCTGCATTATTATTGCTATTTTGTTTGTTTGGTGATTGATACAGTCTCTGTGGATTCGACCCCGCTCTCTTTTATACTGTCCTTCGACGGGTACACTTGCGATTGGATAAGACCCGTCAGTATTTAGTATTGCAGGTTTACTTGCGATATTTTATATCGACCATAACACAATCGTAACTGCATAGTGGGCAATTGATCAAACCATCCACACAATGAGCATAAGTAAGGAATATGAACAATCCATTAAAACATCCACATATTGAGCATAAGCGAGGCATAGACAATATAAGAATGATAAAAAAATAGCAAGAGTAATCATCATTAGTCTTAGCACCATCAGAATAGTAAGAGTACTAACAATATCCACAAAACAAAAGCATCTAGACAAAATCTGTAACCATCCAACAATATCCAACACATAGAAACTCAATTAATTGAACTACATAATAAATTGCATATGATCTCTCTCCCTTTTTGGCAGCAAGGGTCAAGATAATATCTTTAGAGGCATCTTTATGAAATTGAGACATGTCCATAACTTCGGCCTTGAGCAGGGAGTAATTACTCTTAATTTCAATCAAATCCTGGGCTAGAGACTGTGCATCTTCATCAACCGGAGTCTCTATATACCCTGAGGACTACTCTAGCAAAATTCTATCTTTTTCAAGTGCCTTCACATTATCTATTAATGCATCAACCTTGGTATCTACTTGATAGATTGGCATCTAGAGCAATGATTGCAGCAATGATGGGTGAAAGATCTGAGGTAACATAGAGGGACCAACAGATATAGTAGAGAATGCTCTCCCTCAACAGAAGGCTCTTTAGGTACATAAGAATGTGTCTTAACGACAAGCTTGTGAAGAAGGCTCCTTGACACATTTTTGGAACAAATGTAGTGTCAGTGGGAAGATGATCACTAGTGAGCTTGATTAAGGAAGAGATGAGATAGTTGGTGATTAAGACACCAAAAGATAGGTATTATGGAGTAGTTTTCTCAAATTTAGCTTGAACCATTCTCCTGAAGATGGTGGTAGCTAGACAAATTAGACTTTCCAACCAGTATTGCATGCAACATCCTAACTCTATCAGAATTCAAACCACCTCGATGCCTTGCAGAGAGGATATTGCTACAAATAAAGAAGTTCAAGCACAATAGTATGGTTTCAGAGTGATACTTTGTAGTTCACCAGAGTGAATTTCAGTAGAACCATCACTCCCACGAAGAGAAGTAATATCATGGAATTTTTCAACGTTATCCGATTGCTCCATGTCATATGAAATGAATTCGTGATTCTAAACTAAAGGAGTTTGCAAGATTTTTGCAACAAGTTTGGGGGTGATGGTAAATTCAATACCGCAAACAATAGTCTGAAAGGTAGCTACATCAGACACCTTAGGTTAATACATGTTTGATTAAAACACCCTAAAAGCATCCCACTTTCTTGTTCTAAAAGTAGTAGGAATGTTAGATTCCTCAAAATCAAATAGAATTAACCTCCGCTCAAGAATAAAGTCCTTACTTGAGAAGTAGGTACCATATTCCTTTCGTGCTAAAGAGTTAGAAAAATAATCCTTTGGAGGGGGAGTGGGTGATTGATGAGTATAGTTTTCTGATTCACAGGAAGAAGACTCTACAACCTTTGGTCGTTTGCTGGAAGTTGTGGCTTCAGGTTTCGAAGGAGTTCATGCGACAGGAAGAGCTGTGGCAGCGAAAGCACTTGTAGAGTGTGTTTTGGGCGCTATTGATCAACCAAAGTCAAAGAAATTTTACAAATGGAAGGAAAAGTGGTTTTTGCAGGTAACTTATAGAGTAACCAACAATAAGAGCTTTTGGAGGTAAACAAACTAGGGTTTTGACCCCATGACCCACTAAAGACAAAAAGCACTACCCAAATTAATGCACCTTTCTCTTTTTTTGTTAAACAAAAACTGACATGTGGTAACCATGCACAGATGTGGTTTCGAGGTAGGCTACATAGAATTTACATGAACTGATGGTAGCCTACATCATTGTTGCATGAAATCAAACACACACACACACACACATATTTTTCAGGCATGTCACGCATAATTATAAGTAATATAGAATTAGAGATCAATGACTCATTCTTAGTAGCTTAATTGATATAAAAGTGGACAAATACTACTTCATAGTTTCAATACATACACCTTATGCATTTAGTTAAATGATATTTCATATCGTGAGTGTGTACTGCTCAAGTAATTCATACTATGCACTAAACACATATCATAGTAAAAGTTTTGAACCAATCAAAAACTTAGGCACACTCATGGGATACCTCCCATTTTTCGTATAATTTCATGAGATACCTCTCATTTTTCATATTTTTTTCTTTTTCCTGTTGATCTCATGCGTGAATAGATAGCATTCTCCAATTTTGAACTCATTTGAGTTTTAAGATATGAAATAATGTAATTGGTGGTTTTCACACTCGTCAAAAACTTTGTTTTTATTAATAGAAGTCCATGAAGTACAAACACAAGAGCGGATTGATACAAACCTAGCACACATGCATGTCATGAGAGAAGTAGCATACCTGAGGTTTGTGTATTACAGATCGAGTACCATAAAGTGTTTCATGTGTGTTATATGTGAAATCCATAAACTAAGCATGAGTTCACAAATATATAAGTCAATTTAATAATTGAATTGAATTTATCCTCGATGTCATCATACCACATGATCACACACAATATACATATCAATCAAACAAAGAATGGAATAGGAATATGATCACACCAACATATGAATTATACTACTAAACTATACGACTTGATGCATGTGGGAGAGAAACAAGGTGACCAATACTTAGAGATTTTCTAAAGAATTCAAACCTCTGCAGATCAACAGGCTTGGTGAAAAGATCAGCTAGTTATAGATCAGTACAAACGTAGTCGAGAGAAAGAACTTGGTCTTCTACTATATCATAAATGAAGTGGTGATGAATATTAATTTGTTTTTACATATATTGTTGCATAGGGTTCTTGGATATGTTAATGACACTAACATTGTCATGGTGTATAGTGAGCTTACCCTAATCAAACCCATAATCAACCATCATCTTCTTCATCTTTAGTAGTTGGTTATAATAGCATCCTATAGCTATGTACTCAGCCTCAATAGTAGATAAGGACACATAATTTTGTTTCTTACTACACCATGTAGCTAAGTTGAGACCTACATAGAAACATACTCTAGTGGTTCTTTTTCAATAATCACCAACACCCTGCTCAATCAGCATTGGAATATCCAAGTATACTCAAATCGGTGTTTATAGAAAAATGAATACCATAATCAAGAGTACCACTCACATACTTCACTAGACATTTCAAAGTAAGAAGATGAGATTCTTTAGGACAGGATTGATACATTGCAAAAACACCAATACTAAAAGGTATATCTGGTCTACTTATAGTAAAGTAAAGTAAGTTGTCTATTATGGTTCTATACAAACTTTCATTCACATCTTTACTTAACATGTCCTTACTAAGTTTGGTGAAAGTACTCATAGGAATCATTGCAGGTTTAGAACTAGCAAGTCAATTTTGTACAAGATCCATAGCATATTTTGATGGAGAAATAAATATTCCATCATTAGATGTTTCACTTGTAAACCAAGAAAAAATTTGAGTCCTCTCATCATACTCATTTCAAATTCACTTTTCATTAATGCACAAAAATCACTTGAGATAACATTAAAAGTAGAACCAAACACAATGTCATCTACATAAATCTAAATAATAAGAATATTCACACCATCAAACTTGACAAACAAAGTAGAATCAACATGTCTTCTTTTAAAATAAATTTAACAAGGAATCAAGTTAACCACTCATACCAAGCACATGGTGCTTGTTTCAATTCAGAGACTGCATTTTCAATTTATACACATAATTAGGATGCATAGGATTAACAAACAATTTGAGTTTTGTTATGTACGCCTCTTCATGTAAAGTACAATTCAGAAAAGCACTATTGACATCCATCAAGCTTATTTTTAAGAAAATATGCAATAGAAAGCAAAATTCCACTGGATTATAACCTAGAAACAAGAGCAAATGTTTCATTAAAATTTATGTCTTCCACTTGATTGTACCCTTGTGCTGCCAAACGTGCTTTATTGTAGATAATTAATCCATCCTCATCAATTTTGTTCTTAAAAATTCATTTCGTACCAATGAAATTCACACCATATGGACAAGGTACTAATTCCCATGCATTTTTATGTGCAAACTGATTCAATTCTTCATGCATGGCAGATATGCAACATTCATCATGTAAAGCGTCATCCACTTTCTTATGTTCAATTTGATATAAATAGCATAAAAATGTTACATCATTCGGATGCTTTCAATGATTTTTTATTGGAGCATTAAATTTCTTTAATCACCTAATCTGTAGGATGATAGAATCTCTCGCTTGAAGATGTATGAATTTCAGGAGCACATGCCGCATAATTTAGATTTCCAAGTTCTACTGACTCTAATATATGATGTCTGAAGTATATTGTAACCTGCATGGATTCTAAAGTAGGCTACCAGGAGTTTGATGTAGGTTGCATTTATCCTACATGAACATCTATTCTTAAATATGATAATATGTCCTCTCTTTACGTGGCCTTTTTCATGGTTCCATCAAGACTGTTCTTTGAGCTTTTTTCTTGCACTTATTTTCTAATAGTCTCATGATCATCAACAACTACTGATGCAATCAGATCAAAAAATGAAGTTGCACCAATTGATTTTTGGGATGCAATTGGACACTCATTCTGGTCTACGAAAAGAAAAAGATTAAGGGGTCTATTGAGTATGGGGAAAGTGTTAGGCATCTCACAACTCCCTAAAATTGGTTGCCTTAAAATGTTCTCCTATTTGGTACTAATTTGTTTTGAAAATGAATGTATGTCGCAATTATTTTATTCATTTCTATGTCTGCTATAAGTTAATGTTTCAATTGAGTGGGGCTTGGCTCATTAATGATATGCCAATTTGGTTTGAAAAAAAGATTGGATGAAAAATCCCTCTCGAAGTGGCTTTTGATATTTTTGAAAAGGTGCATGAGACCATTGGGGTCATTCTTGGCTTGGTTAAAATGTTTTGAGAATTGAATGAAAAAGTCCACTCGAAGTGGGTTTTGATATTTTGGAAAGGACGTAAATTCTTGAGAATTTAGTTGATGCACCAAAGAGATCCAAAACAACTAATAAGTCCAATTCAAGCCATACTTACGACCATGTTCTTTATAAGAAAAGAAAGAATACATTTAAAGCTAATTAGATGGGTCAAATATTTTTAAACCTCCTTTTGAGATCAAAAATAAATTTTCCTAATCCCTAAAAGGATGTTTGCTTTTTTGTTCTATTTGTACCATAATTGTGCAAGTTTAGTGGGCTGGGCTTAGTCTAAGAAGGTTAGGTTGCGTGGTATTTAAAAGGCTAGACTACATCTAATGAGAGGGTTAGGCTGTAGGTGATGGTATAAGTGGATACGTTATAGTTGCAATCTACATGGGCTAGACAGAAAACGGGCCATTGATTTTAATGTTAGATATGCCCAATGTTAATGGTTGTTGATAACTCTATTATTTATAGAGTTATTCGTGCTACTTTTGTTCTACATGAGTTAGTTCGAGAGTGTTTTTAGTCATTTTAAGCACAAATGGAGGTTTAGTAGGTCATATTTTGTTTTAGTGAGTATTTTAATTATTTCGTGCTTTGAGTAGTTAGTTTGAGTCATTTATGACTTGTGCGTAAGGTCGTTTCGGTTGAATAAGCCATCATGAGAATTTTAGAAGAAAGAATGCTTCTTTTTTACAAAAAATGAGTTTTTGGGTTTTAAACAACCACTTTGCATTTTAATGTGTGGTTTGAGGTTTCAATGCTTAAACATGATTAAATATGCCACTTATGAGTTGTTTGAATGATTTTCATAGGTTTTGGATGAACCGGAACAAATTCGGGAATGAAAAGCGGAAATAGGAAGTGCTGTCAAAAGTGTGCTGATATGCTGATATGAAGTTTGACGTGCTGACGCTCAAATAGCCGCTTCAGTTTGTATAAAACTCCGATTCCATTGATTCTTTCGGCGTTGAAAACTAGACATCTCAAGCTTCAGGTGGATATAAAGTACGTTAATTTTGAACGTCAGATAAAGAAGTTATGAGTGTACAAAGTCAGCTGCAGAAGAGGGTCACGTCCAGTTTGAGTGTCCTTCACATTTATCCTTCTAACTTTTACTCCACCGCCCAGAAAAATGTGATTTAATATTCATTGGAAATATAAGAGGAAGTTCTACAACTATTATGTTTTAAAATTTCTCAAATTCTGTCGTTAGAACACTGTAAAATGGTCATCTTTGCAGACCATAAAAGCTGGACAGATTATGCAGCAGCAGCAGAAGGGTATTTTTGGAATTTCAACTTCATCAAAGAGGGTATTTTAGACAAATTAAAAATATTTATGATGGAGGTCTCTTAGGAGAGAATATTAGGTCAAAAACGTGCATAGGAGGAGGCACAAAAAGAAGAGGCAGCGGCAGCGGCAGCAAACACAGAATAGGGAGAAAAATTGTTGGAACAAAGAAGAAGGCAATTGAGAGATTCGATTTGCTCTTACATTCATAGATGGGTTGTAATTATTTTCTTTGCTTTGGTTCTATGTTTGACATCATGAACTAATTCTTCTTACTAGAGCTTTGATGTAGCCTAGTGGTTCTTGATTGAATTCAAAGTTTCAATAAATTCTTGAC
Source organism: Euonymus europaeus (assembly GCA_963580455.1). Lineage (NCBI taxonomy): Eukaryota > Viridiplantae > Streptophyta > Magnoliopsida > Celastrales > Celastraceae > Euonymus > Euonymus europaeus. The sequence goes on along the minus strand of OY756968.1, from coordinate 16,467,051 downwards.
TTATATTCATTGTTAAGTGTTCAAGATTGTGCTTAATGCTTTTAAACATCTGGCCAATGTTTGATTGATTTATTTATCATTGTTTTGTCTGAAAGGAAGAACATGATATTGATTGTGTCATGAATGCCTTAAATTGAGTGGATGCCAGACATGGATTCATAATTTATGCAGTGTTGTTATGGTTCTCCATTGATTTTAATGCGCCTTTGATTTCTTTAATCATGCTTGAAAGAGATGATTGTTGATTAAGAGTAGTTTTGATATAGTCTGAAAAGGTGTGTCAAATAAATTAGGGAGAATCGACTGATAACAAGAATAATTGTCCAAGGTTTATTAAACTGAGATTCAATTGAGATAGCTATGGTGAAATCATGTTGCTCTAGTGCTACTTAATCTTGATTCTTGTTTCACTTGCTTGTTACTATTAGTTAATTTTTATTAATTCATTCTTCAATTATTCAAACTCAATTTTGTATCCAGGTACTGTTTGCAATTGGATTAGTAGTCTATAGTTGATTGAATTAACTAGTCCTTGAGGGTTCGATATTTGGTCTTTGATCACTATATTACTTGTTTGCGATTTCGTGCGCTTGCGAATAATTTTCACAACAAGTTTTTGGCGCCGTTGCCGGAGACTATTTTAATTTATTTTACTATTGACATTAGTTTTACTTCTGTTTAAGGTGCTCTTGACTGTGCATGAATTCTGAAAAAAGACGTTCGCGAAGCTTGGAGCGAGTTGCCTTTGATCCTGAGATCGAGCGAACCTTTCATAAATTTAAACGGGAGAACAAGAAGCAAGTAGAGACCACCAAGACATTCTTCATGGCTGAACAAGATCTACCTTTGAGGACTCTAAGGGAGTACGCTACACCAACAGCCACTCAATCAGCTATCCAAAGGCCGACACTTAACATTCACACTTTTGAAATTCGGCCAAATACTATTCAGCTTCTCCAGCAAGCTTCCACTTTCTATGGGCAGCCAAGCAAAGATCCAAATATTCACTTGGCGACGTTTTTGGAGATATGTGACACGTTTAAAATTCAAGGCGTTTCTGATGATGATATCAAACTGAGACTTTTTCCATTCTCCTTGAAAGACAAGGCCAAGCAATGGCTGCACTCAGAACCTACAAACTCCATTCGGACATGGGATGATCTAAAAACAAAATTTTGGCAAAATATTTCCCACCAGCAAAGACTGCAAAGCTCCGCCAAGAAATTCTGACATTTACTCAATATGACAAGGAGCCACTTTGTGAGGCTTGGGAGAGGTTCAAAGAGTTGCTGAGAAAGTGCCCGCACCATGAGATTCCAGAGTGGATCCAGATGCAAACCTTTTATAATGGGTTAGGTGCAAACAGCCGTACTTTGGTTGATGCTGCATCCGGTGGAGCACTAATGGGAAAGAATCATCAAGAAGCATGGGAATTGTTAGAAACAATGGCCACAAACAGCTACCAATGGCCGAGCGAGAGGATAAATCCTAAACCAGCTCCTGTTCTTGAGCTTGATGCAATGGCTATGCTAACCGCACAAATCTCTTCCCTTACTAAAAATGTTGATTCTATAAGCATTAATTCCCATAATTCTCCAGCTAACATATGTGACTTTTGTGCAGGTCCTCACCTCATATCTGAGTGTACAGCCACCATGGAGCAAGCTAATCAAGTTGGAGATTTCAACAGACATAACAATAACCCATACTCCCACACCTACAATCCTGGCTGGAGGAATCATCCAAATTTTTCATGGTCAAACAATCAGAATGTGCAGAGACCACCACCCGCTTATGCTCCTCAAGAGAAGAAGGTAAATCTGGAAGATGCTTTGACTCAGTTGACTACAATCTCTACACAATTCATGGCAGAATAAAGACCAATTTTCAAAATCAACAAGCATCCATTCGAAACTTGGAGATTCAAGTGGGACAGCTAGCTGAGGCTATTAGTGGTAGAGATAGAGGATCCTTGCAAAGTCAGACCGAAATAAATCCGAAAAATCAGGAACAAGCGAAAGCCATCACTTTGAGGCGAGGAAAGCAAGTTAAAACTGCCATTGATCTTGATGAAGAGAAGGAAGACCAGCGGGTAGAATCCGACATTGGAGACACTATTTTGGTACCTAGAGCTGAAGAATCAGTTGATAAGACAGCTCAGAAAGTCGCTGTTTCAGTTCCTACTTATGTACCACCTATTCCATATCCGTAAAGGCTACAAAAAAAGAAAGATGATGAGAAATTCTCCAAATTCCTCTCTATGTTCAGAAAATTAGAGATAAATATTCCTTTTGCAGAGGCTCTTGAGCAAATGCATAAATATGCCAAGTTCATGAAAGACGGTGATCATGAGAAGATTCAGCTTAATGAGGAATGTAGTGCTATTTTGCAACGAAAACTTCCACCAAAGTTGAGTGATAAAGGGAGTTTTAAAATTCCATGTGTGATTGGCACTCAATTATTTGAGCGAGCTTTATGTGACTTGGGGGCTAGCATCAACCTTTTACCATTATCTGTTGCAAAGACTTTGGGCATTGGAGATATTAAGGAAACTACAGTTTCTTTACAGATGGCTGATCGCTCTATCACTTATCCTGAGGGCATTATTGAAGATGTATTGGTAAGGGTCGGGAAGCTAATTTTTCCCGCAGATTTTCTGGTATTAGACATGCAAGAAGACTCAGACACAGCTGATTTTGGGTCGTCCGTTCTTAATCACAGCTCGCACACTTATTGACGTGGAGCAAGGGTTGCTTACAATGAGAGTAGGAGAGGAGACAGTTACTTTTCAGGTGTTTAATGAAGTGAAGAAGTCACAACAAGATACAGAAAATTGTTTCAGCTTAGACATTATTGATAGTTTTGTCATGGAAGAGTTTGTAGAGCACTTAACAACTGATATCTTGGAAACAACATTGCAAAAGAGTATTATGGTAGCTGATGGCAGCCCTACACTTGCTGAATGTGCTCAGTATCTTGACTCAAATAAGTCAACTCAGCCATGGAGAAGAGAAAAGTTTGAAGAACTTGGTTTGGCACCTTCAAAGCCTTTACCGAGTGTGATTTCGGCACCTTTATTGACACTCAAACCGCTGCCAACTCACTTAAAATATGTCTATCTTGGTGAGAATGAGACTCTTCCAGTTATTATTGCTGAAAATCTAAATTCACTTGAAGAAGAGAAACTTTTGCGTGTTTTAAGGGAGTATAAGACAGCTATTGGGTGGACCATTACGGATATTAAAGGGATCAGCCCTTCCATGTGTATGCACCGCATTTTAATGGAGGATGATTACAAGCCTTCAGTAGAGCATCAACGAAGATTAAATCCACATATGAAGGAGGTTGTTCGGGCTGAAGTTCTGAAACTCTTAGATGCTGGAATAATATATCCAATTTCTGATAGTAGTTGGGTGAGTCCTACTCAAGTTGTGCCGAAGAAAGGAGGTATGACAGTGGTAAAAAATGAAGTTAATGAGCTGATTCCTACGTGTACTGTCACTGGTTGGAGTGTATGCATTGATTATAGGAAACTCAACAATGCTACACGCAAGGATCACTTTCCTTTGCCTTTCATTGATCAGATGCTTGAGAGATTGGCTGGATATGCTTACTACTGCTTTTTGGATGGATATTCTGAGTATAATCAGATTCCTATAGCCCCCGAAGATCAAGAAAAGACAACTTTTACATGCCCTTTTGGCACTTTTGCATATAGGCGAATGCCTTTCGGATTGTGCAATGCACCTGCCACTTTTCAGCGATGCATGATGGGCATATTTTCAGATATGGTGGAGAGATTTATCGAGGTCTTCATGGATGATTTTTCAGTTTTTGGTTTATCTTTTGACACTTGTTTACACAACTTGTCATTGGTACTGCAGCGGTGTGTAGAAACTAATTTGGTCTTAAATTGGGAGAAGTGTCATTTTATGGTACAAGAGGGCATTGTTCTTGTGCATAGAATTTCAGAAAAGGGCATTGAAGTGGACAAGGCAAAAATAGAGACAATCTCAAAGTTACCTCCTCCAACAAGTGTGAAAGCTATCCGAAGCTTTTTAGGACATGCGCGATTTTATCGGAGATTGATTAGGGATTTTTTAAAAATTACAAAACCCCTATGTTCTCTTCTCCTCAAGGATGCAGACTTTGATTTCAATAAAGAGTGTTTGAAGGCATTTGAGTTGCTTAAAGAGAAGCTCACTACGACACCTGTCATTATCGCACCCGATTGGAGCCTACCGTTTGAGATTATGTGTGATGCAAGTGACTACGCTGTCGGGGCTGTTTTGGGGCAGCGAAAAGATAAGCTTTTACAAGTCATTTACTATGCTAGTCGGACACTCAACGATGCCCAATTGAATTATGCAACTACAGAGAAAGAGCTATTGGCGGTAGTATTTGCTTTGGACAAATTTCGCTTTTACTTGATTGGCTCGAAAGTGATTGTTTACTCTGATCATTCAGCCTTGAAATATTTATTGTCCAAGAAAGAAGCCAAACCGAGGCTTATTAGATGGATTCTTCTTCTACAAGAATTCGACATTGAGATAAAAGACAAGAAGGGATCCGAAAATGTTGTGGCTGACCATTTGTCGCGACTGGTGCAGAAAGATGGCAGCGATGTGGTCCCTATTAGTGAGTCTTTTCCCGATGAACAACTGTACACGGTTGACAAATTGGAAGAACCTTGGTTTGCTGATTTTGCCAATTATGTATCCAACCGAGTAATTCCTGCAGGCTTGTCTACGCATCAAAGAAAGAAATTCTTTTCTGATGTCAAGCACTATTATTGGGATGATCCTTATCTATGGAAACATTGCTCGGATCAGATTATTCGGAGGTGCGTACCCGAGTCAGAGGTGGAGGATATATTGAAACATTGTCATGCCATAGCTTATGGAGGTCACTATGGGTCAGCGAAAACTGCGGCTAAGGTATTACAATCCGGATTTTGGTGGCCTACACTTTTCAAGGATGCTTATAGATTTTTCACCGCTTGTGATCGTTGCCAAAGAACGGGTAATATCTCTAACCGCAATCAAATGCCCCTAAACAGTATTTTGGAGGTGGAAATGTTCGATGTGTGGGGGATTGATTTTACGGGTCCGTTCTTCTTTTGGCAATGAATATATTCTTGTTGCGGTGGATAACGTGTCCAAATGGGTGGAGGCAGCAGCTCTTCCCACTAATGACTCCAAAGTTGTGGTCAAATTTATTCGAAAAAATATTTTCTCTCGCTTTGGAGCTCCGAGGTTCATTATTAGTGATGGGGGATCACACTTTTGCAACCGGCTCTTCAATTCAGTGTTGGTAAAATATGGAGTTACACACAAAGTGGCTACACTCTATCATCCACAAACAAGTGGACAAGTTGAGGTGACTAATCGGGAAATCAAAAGAATTTTGGAGAAAGTTGTTAATACTTCCCGAAAAGATTGGAGTTTACATCTTGATGATGCTCTTTAGGCGTACAGAACTGCATATAAAACTCCTCTTGGAATGTCTCCTTATAGGCTTGTTTTTGGCAAGGCGTGTCATCTACCTGTAGAGCTTGAGCATAAGGCTTTTTGGGCCGTTAAAGCTTTGAATTTTGATATGAATTTGGCTGGTGAAAAGAGGTGTTTATAGCTGAATGAAGTAGAGGAACTCCGGAATGAAGCGTATGAAAGTTCGAGAATTTTTAAAGACCGTACAAAGAAGTGGCATGACAAGTGGATTGTTCGAAAGGACTTCTTTGTGGGGCAGCGAGTGTTGTTGTTTAACTCGCGCCTTCGACTGTTTTCAGGAAAATTAAAATCTAGATGGTTTGGTCCTTTCACTATTGTGCAAATATTTCCTCATGGAGCTATTGAAATTCGACAAGATCCGGACAGCTCTAGTTTCAAAGTGAATGGACACCGTTTGAAGCCATATTACGAAGCCAATTTTGATAGACAACGAGCCTCTTGGATGCTTGATAATGTAGAGTAATTCATGTTTCGGGTCCTATGTCTGGCTGAAGACGTAAAACTTAGCACTGCTTGGGAGGTAACCCAAGGAGGCAGCTTGGCGATTATTTTTTGCTATGGATGGCGTTGCTGGTCTTCAAAACCGGCTAAGTTCCCTCACCTTTGCATCTTTAACTTACTGTTTACATTATTTTATATGTTGTGTGAGTTGTTTGCTTACTTATCACATTGGAGACAATGTGTAGTTTAAGTGTGGGGGAGTAGTTTCTTCAAAAAAAAACTGTGTTTTTTGAGCTTAGAGCTGTTGAGTAGGTTGTGTTGAAAGACCAATAGCCGATGATGATAATTGTTGAACTAAGTATAGCTTTGGAAAATGACGAATGTGGTTTTTGTTTAAGTGCTTGAATTTGGGACTGGTTCTTTCTATTTTGGGCTCTTTCATGTATATTGAGCATAATTTCGATGCACTTGACCAAGCTGTGACTTAGAAAAGGCTTATGTGGAGAAAGTGGATTTTGTGTGATCTCAAATGAACTCTAGAACTTGTTTGAACAATACTCGAGGCGAAATCGTAGGATTTGCATCACTAAGGAAATGAATTAGGCCATCTTTGGACCGATTGATCCTTTCTAGCCACCTTTTGCATGATTATATCCCTAGTCACCCCTTTGAGCCTAAAAGCCTATTTTCTTTGTCATATACACATTAGTAACCACAACCGTTCATTTATTCTCTCTTTGCACCTTGCACCAAGGCATATTGGTCATTATTGTTATATGAGTGATGGTGTTTGTGTATGAAAGTTGAGAGAAGTGTGAAGATGGTGTTTGGAAATATTCTTATATTGTTGGTTTGCTTTTGACAAAAGGGAAAAATGAATAAAAGGAGAGCACAATCCCAAAATTCATAAAAGGAATTAAGTTTGGGGGTTGTGAAAAAAAAAACAAAGGAAAAAAGTGATGTTTGCATGGGAAAAAAAGCATTAAATTGTAGTTGTGGAGTGACATTGATTCAAGTTGGGGGTTAACATGTGTTTTTACATATGGGAGTGAGTTTGATTATTGTGAGTGGTTAATTCGGTTGCCTATGGTGGTAAGTCACTTTAAATGAGTTTATCCTTACCCAAGCCTTAACCCAACGTTACAAGCTTAATAAAGTCCTAACGATCCTTGGTGATACATTTTTCCTACATTAGTGAAGAGTAGAGTGAAAAGTAAGCCTATGGAGTTCCAAAAAAAAAATCATTATTTAGAGATTTTTATACTTCTCCACTTGTTTGCATAAACTCATCCGGGTTGTGGTAGGTTGAGTGTATTTGATAGGAGTTCATGTGCATTGATTGGTTCTATGTAGGGAGCTGGTTTTGGGTTTGAAATCTTGAGCATTTTCTACGTTTAGAGTTTTGTTAGAGCTATGCTTGATGTTTAACCCTTGAGGCATTAATTGAGATTCAAATACTAACATGATCTTGCTCTTTGCTCATTAGTTTGATGTTTGTGTTGTGTTTTGTTTTGCTCGAGGACTAGAAAAATGGTAAGTTTGCGGGTGTGATAACTCTATTATTTATAGAGTTATTCATGCTACTTTTGTTCTACATGAGTTAGTTCGAGTGTGTTTTTAGTCATTTTAAGCACAAATGGAGGTTTAGTAGGTCATATTTTGTTTTAGTGAGTATTTTACTTATTTCGTGTTTTGAGTAGTTAGTTTGAGTCATTTATGACTTGTGCGTAAGGTCGTTTCAGTTGAATAAGCCATCATGAGAATTTTAGAAGAAAGAATGCCTTCTTATTTACAAAAAATGAGTTTTTGGGTTTTAAACAACCACTTTGCATTTTAATGTGTGGTTTGAGGTTTCAATGCTTAAACATGATTAAATATGCCACTTATGAGTTGTTTGAATGATTTTCATAGGTTTTGGATGAACCGGAACAAATTCGGGAATGAAAAGCGGAAATAGGAAGTGCTGTCAAAAGTGTGCTGATATGCTGATATGAAGTTTGACGTGCTGACGCTCAAATAGCCACTGCAGTTTGTATAAAACTCCGATTCGATTGATTCTTTCTGCGTTGAAAACTAGACATCTCAAGCTTCACGTGGATATCAAGTATGTTAATTTTGAACGTCAGATAAAGAAGTTGCGAGTGTACAAAGTCAGCTGCAGAAGAGGGTCACGTCCAGTTTGAGTGTCCTTCACATTTATCCTTCTAACTTTTACTCCACTGCCCAAACAAATGTGATTTAATATTCATTGGAAATCTAAGAGGAAGTTCTACAACTATTATGTTTTAAACTTTCTCAAATTCTGGCGTTAGAACACTGTAAAATGGTCATCTTTGCAGACCATAAAAGCTGGACAGATTATGCAGCAGCAGCAGAAGGGTATTTTTGGAATTTCAACTTCATCAAAGAGGGTATTTTAGACAAATTAAAAATATGTATGATGGAGGTCTCTTAGGAGAGAATATTAGGTCAAAAACGTGCATAGGAGGAGGCACAAAAAGAAGAGGCAGCGGCAGCGGCAACAAACACAGAATAGGGAGAAAAATCGTTGGAACAAAGAAGAAGGCAATTGAGAGATTCGATTTGCTCTTACATTCATAGATGGGTTGTAATTATTTTATTTGCTTTGGTTCTATGTTTGACATCATGAATTAATTCTTCTTACTAGAGCTTTGATGTAGCCTAGTGGTTCTTGATTGAATTCAAAGTTTCAATAAATTCTTGACTTATATTCATTGTTAAGTGTTCAAGATTGTGCTTAATGTTTTTAAACATCTGGCCAATGTTTGATTGATTTATTTATCATTGTTTTGTCTGAAAGGAAGAACATGATATTGATTGTGTCATGAATGCCTTAAATTGAGTGGATGCCAGACATGGATTCATAATTTATGCAGTGTTGTTATGGTTCTCCATTGATTTTAATGCGCTTTTGATTTCTTTAATCATGCTTGAAAGAGATGATTGTTGATTAAGAGTAGTTTTCATATAGTCTGAAAAGGTGTGTCAAATAAATTAGGGAGAATCGACTGATAACAAGAATAATTGTTCATGGTTTATTAAACTGAGATTCAATTGAGATAGCTATGGTGAAATCATGTTGCTCTAGTGCTACTTAATCTTGATTCTTGTTTCACTTGCTTGTTGCTATTAGTTAATTTTTATTAATTCATTCTTCAATTATTCAAACTCAATTTTGTATCCAGGTATTGTTTGCAATTGGATTAGTAGTCTATAGTTGATTGAATTAAATAGTCCTTGAGGGTTCGATATTTGGTCTTTGATCACTATATTACTTGTTTGCGATTTCGTGCGCTTGCGAATAATTTTCTCAACAGTTGTTAGGGGAGTTAAAACTTGGTCTTGAGAGGTACCTAGAATTTAGGAGGAAGTACTTATCCTGGCTATTTTGGTGGAAACATTATCTCACCTAAATTTATTCATTGTGGAGCACGAACTGGGCATTTCCTTCAGGTCCATGGCACCATCTAGTGTAGCAAGACCATTATCCTGGCAGTTGAACAGAATGGAGCATGTTTGAAAGGTTTTTGGATGGTTACAGTCATGACAAGTGTGAGTATTGACCTCACCATGGCCTTTCTCAATATGGGGAATAGATGTCATTGGACCAATTGAGACAAAAGCTTCCAATGGGCATCGGTTTATCTTGGTGGCCATTCATTACTTGACGAAATGGGTAGAGGCTTCTTCATATACCAATGTGACTAGCAGTGTGGTGGTCAGATTTTTGAGAAAGGAAATCATGTACCGATATGGAGTTCCCGGAAGAATAATTACTGATAATGGGACAAACTTTAACAGCAAAATGGTGAAGGATTTTTGTGAGCAGTTCAAAATTAGATATCATAATTCAACACCATATCGCCCAAAGATGAATGGAGTCGTAGAAGCAGCAAATAGGAATATTAAAAAAATTGTTGAAAAGATGACGGTTAACTATAAGAATTGGCATGAGAAACTCCCTTTCACCTTGTATGGATACTGGACGTCGGTACGCACATCCACTTATGAAACCCCATTCTCATTGGTTTATGGTACAGAAGCGGTTCTGCCAGTTGAAGTAGAAATTCCTTCCCTTTGGGTTTGTTTGGAAGAAGAATTAGAAGAAGCATAATGGATACAAACAATATATGAGCAGCTAAATTTGATTGAAGAAAGGCGATTATGAGCCATCTGTAAAGGGCAATTATACCAAAGACGCATGATGAGAGCACACAATAAGAAGGTTCATCCTCTTAGTTTTGAAGAAGGAGATTTGGTGTTGAAAATGATACTACTGCCTCACAAAGATCATCGAGGAAAGTCGAACCCGAGCTATGAAGGACCTTATGTTGTGAAAAAAGCCTTCTCTGGTGGAGCATTGCGGTTGACCACGATGGATGGAGATGACTTGTCTGACCCGGTGAATGCAGATGCTGTTAAAAGATATTACGCATGATGAAAATAGACATGTTAAAGTGATGAGCAAAAAATTGGGGCAGTTTTTAGCGCGGGCCATAAGCTATCTCGTTTTCAAGACTCAAATATTCTTTCCATCCTCTCCAAATTATTCCTTCATGAACTATTTTGATAATCAACCTGTAATCTCATTCGAGCATTCATTTAAAAAAATCTCCGAAATATTTCATCCTGGAATCAATTATTTACCTCTTACTCATCCTTCTCATGCATAATTGTACTACTAAGCTTATTTAAACAAAGTCAAATGGAATATATGAATAAATGATCAAAAATAGTACATTGGTCAAAGATTATAGCATGAAAGGATATAGTAAAACGTGATTAGCGATTGCACAAGTGTATAGGGTGGCAGCAAACTTTAACATCATATTCTTATACATATGCATCAAGTATTTCAAGATTTTCACAAACCCAATTTCATGATTTCAATTCTAAATTAGAATGTTTTTCATATTAAAAGATTTTTAAATTTTCGAGATTGAATTTCAGGTTATTTGTTGGATTAAAATATTTTTTGGGTTAAAATACTATTCATAATCAAGATTCGTTATTTGGATTAAAATGACCTTCAGATTAAAGTTGGCCTTCAGATTAAAGCTGTGATTAAAACAACCCTTCAAATTAAAGTTGTGATTAAAACGGCCTTCGCATTAAAAGTTGGGATTAAAACAACCTTCGGATTAAAAGGCTGCGATTAAAACAACCTTTGGATTAAAGTTTTAGATTACAATGGCCCTTTGATTAAAGTTATGATGCAGATCAAGTTGGGGATTAAATTTGTTTTGGATCAAAGTTATTATGTGGCTTAAGGTTGTCTTCAGTTTTGGATTAGAGTATTTCGTGGATTAAAGTTATCTTTAAATTTGGATTAAATCATTCCATGGATTAAATCTCATGCAATTAGCATGTATTTATTTAATTGTTGGTCTGGTATAAAGAGGCCCACACTTTAGGTGGTGTTACATAATTTTAAATTCACCCTATCAAAATTGGGATACAATACCTTTACAGGTCATTTACTACGTAAAGTCCCGTAAAAGGGGGCAACTGTTGTACCCCATTTTTGGTTCAAAGCTACAAATATAATCTTGAATAAATTTTGGTTTGACCTCAATTAGATTTCAAAAAAAGTTATTCTTAATTTAAGCCCAAATAGGGAGAAGGAATCCGACTAATTATATAATCTAAATGTAAACAAGTAATTTCAATTTGGACCCAATAGGTAGTTTTAGTCCAAATGGGTAGGCTTACTTGTCACATTTTCTTTAAGAATAGCTGGCCCAATAAATCAGTTAAGGCTAACTAACTAACCCAATAAGAAAATAATTAGTATGAACCAAAAACCGGCCCAACAACCAAAGCCTGGCTCAAGCTTAACCCATGAGAGTGAAAGCCTAGCCCATAAACTTGTCTAACCTAAAGAGAAGAAGAAAGAAACGCCGAAGATACAAGGGAGGGGCGTCGTCCGAAAAGCGAGAGAGAGAGAGAGAGAGAGAGAGAGAGAGAGAGAGAGAGAGAGAGAGAGAGAGAGAGAGGAAAGAGAGAGGGAGAAGAGCCAGAAATAGAAACAGGGAGGTTGATTTGGGTTTTAAAAAGGAAAAGGTTACCTAGTTTTCATATGGGGAGTAATTTGGTGTTTGAAATATTGGGGAAAATCTCGCCGGAAAGGAAAGAAGGAGGAGAGGCCGTCGGGGGTTCACACAAGTGTAGGATTGAGAGCTTTAAAGATGGAGAATTTCTGAATTTATTTGAGGAAACAGATCGGGTCTAGGTATTGGTTTAGGAAGAAAAGAAATTTTGGAGTGATTGAGGAAGATTTCTGGATTTATTTGAGGAAGGAGATTGGTTTAGGTGGTATTTTGGGGAATCCTTGAAGGATTAGGGGAGAAATTAGAAGGGAAACGAAATCAAGATTGAAGGGAAGATCGGGGTTTGAAAAACTATAAATAGAGGGAGAGCTTCACTGTTAGTGGGACTGAAATTTTTGGGGAGAGAATTCTTAGAGAAGGATTGAGTTTTCTAGAAATTTTTGGGTGTTCCTTCTTCTTGCTTTCGAATTTTCTGGGGAAATTTGTGAAGAAGCTCTTGCCTCTGTTTTTTTTCCTTCTTCTTTGAAATTTTTCTGAAGCTTTCTCTCTCTTGCTTCTTCTTCTTCTTGCTTTCGAATTTTCTGGGGAAATTTGTGAAGAAGCTCTTGCCTCTGTTTTTTTTCCTTCTTCTTTGAAATTTTTCTGAAGCTTTCTCTTTCTTGCCACCAAATTTTTCTGGAGGATTCCTCTTAGGTGTTCTCTGTTTTCCAGCAATTTTTCTAGGTGGATTCTTGGGGAAAGGTGTTCCTGGATTTGGTTGTTGAGTGGGTAAGCCTACTCAATTATTTTTCTTGTGATTCATTGGCAAGGCTTTTATTGTTCAGGTTCGGATGGTCTGTATTGCCAGAGGAAGAACACTTGTGATCTCCTCTTTCTTTTTTTCTCTCCTTAATAACTGAGATGTATGCTTGGATGTGGTGATTTCTTTTTCTTTTGTGTATCTGTGCTTGTATTTTTCTTCTTTGTGAATTTATGGATTTACTTTGTTCAATGGTGATATGGATGGCTTGTGAGCCAAAGGAAACAGACCTGCAATCACATGATCTCTTTTTTGTTAATTCCTGTTTGGAGTGCTTGATTTCTGGATAGTTATTCATGTTATATTTCTTGCAAATAATTGAGTATTCTGCAATGGTATGTTGGAGACTGAAAATTGGAGGATTTTGTGTTATATTAGGGTGCGACTTCTGGGGTAATTTCATGAATGGATATTGATGTTTCAAAATATGTGATTGATGATGTTCTGTTGGTTGCCAGAGTTACTGATATATATGATTCGTTTCAGCCCGAGTTGAAGATTATTTATAGAAGATGTTGTATGTTTTGCTTCTGCCTAGCTTGGATTCATTTGTTTGGATTTTTAATAAGTTACATGGGTTTAAGCATGAGAAGGGTTAATTATAGTTGGGCCAGATTTATGAATTACAAAGGTTCATAATGGGTTACTTGAATAATTTATGTTATTTGGGCTTTTGGGTTATATAAATTGAATGTGGAAAATAGTTATGACAATGTGCCTGCTTTGTTAATTTGCAGTTTAAAAGGAATTTTCTAAGTGGGCCAAAGGATTATATGATTGATGTGGGCCATGGGATTTATGTATATTTTGATTTGAAAATTGCATAAAAATAAAACTCTAATATAACATTTTGTATGTTCATTACGTCAAAGCAATTGATTATAAATTTTCAGTCATGTTAATTTAATAACATGATTGAAATATTCGATTGCTAATAAAAAATGTAAATTGAGATTTCATTTCATTTATCATTTTTCAACCTTGTTAATATGTTATTTATTTGAAACATGTTTATATGTGAATTATATGATTGATTTGATATTGTTTGATTTATGTGTTAGTTATGTGATTTAATATTTTAATATGTTTGATTGAGGGATTTACGATAATTCAATATCGTATAGTCCACACAAAAAACTCGGCTCTCAACATTTTATCTTTATTGTATTTTTATTTTTATCATTTTTTTATTTTCGTTTTAATTATTTTACTTATTTCTATTTATTTTCGTACTATTTTATTTAGTTATTTATTTTACTTATTTATTTATTTATTTTCGTCTTACTTATTTTTATCTTCGTTTATTTTTATTTTATTTTTTATCTTATTTTATTTTTTATTATGATTATGATTATTATTGTTATTTTATTTACTTTAGTCATTATTATCTTTTTTGGTATTTTTATTTTATTCTATTTGTATTTTCGTATTCTATTCATTTTATCTTACTTATTTACATATATTTTTTTTATTTTTCGCATTATTATTATTGTTGTTGTATTTACTTTATTCATTATTATCTTTTGTATTTTTATTTTTATTCTCTATGTATTATTGTATTTTTTTAGTTTAACTTTTTTACTATTATTATTATTATTTTATTTGTTACTTTATCTTTTACTTTATTGTATTTTAATATAGTTGTTATATTTTCTCAAATTATTTTTATTCTATAGTAATATAGTTCTATATATAAATATTTTTTATTTTATTCTATTTTTATATAATTATATATTGTCTTGAAGTAATATATTTTAATATAGTTTTATATTTTCTCAAATTGTTCTATTTTGATGTAGTTATATATTTTCTTAAATTATTTTATTCTATTTTAATATAGTTGTATATTTCCTTAAATTATTCTATTTTTATATAGTTACGTATTTTATAAAATTATGTTATTCTAGTTTGATATAGTTATATATTTTCTAAAATTATGTTATTTTATTTTGTTATAGTTTTTATGTTTTCTAAGATTATTTCCTCTTATATAATTTTGGTATAATTATTTTACTATATATACGTATTTTTGTTATGACTAATGTTTTTTAAAAAAAATCAATTAATGAGATAATAAAAGTTCAATTGACAACTGTTTTTTAAAAATAGACGTTGTGGGGTGCCTCAAACCTTCCTCATACGTAACAAACTCGCTTACCTTTTTTTGTGGATTTTTCGTAGACCAAAACAATATTTTTCATGGTAACAAATTGCACCTATTCAGTTGGTGAAGACTTTGTATATTTTATTATAAATATCTTTTAAAAATTCTTTTCGAAAAACCGATTGCGACACACAATTGTCCTTAAAATGACTTTTTCGGTAAGCACTTGGTAAATGGATCCGCCAATTTATCCTTTGATGCTATCTTTGTCACTATGATATCACTTCTCCGTACGATCTCTCTTATCAAGTGATACTTGCGTTCTATAAGTTTTCCTTTCAAATGAGCTCTTGGTTCCTTTGAATTTGCTACTGCTCCACTTTTATCATAGTAAAATGTAATAGGTAACTGAGCTGTAGGTACCACATTCAAATCTATTAGAAAGTTCCAGAGCCATAATGATTCTTTAGCTGCCTCAGAGGCCGCTACATATTCAGCTTCCATAGTAGACTCAGTAATGGAGGAGTGCTTGACACTTCTCCAACTAATGGCTCCACCTCCTAATGTGAAAACATAGCCTGAAGTTGACTTTCTGAAATCTTTGTCTAACTGAAGATCTAAATCTGTATACTCTATAGGTACGAGTTCATCAGCCTTATAAACTAGCATATAATCCCTCGTTCTCCTTATATACTTGAGTATATGCTTTACAACAATCCAATGTTCCATTCCTGGGTTTGATTGATATATGCTAACTAGACCAACCATATAACATATATTTGGTCTAGTACACATCATGGCATACATGAGGCTTCCCATTGTCGAGGCATATGGTACTTGACTCATTCTCTTGATCTCATTAGCATCCTCAGGAAATTGATCTCGAGACAAGGTGATTCCATGTCTGTAAGGAAGAAATCCTTTCTTGGAATCTTGCATACCAAATATTTCCCTGATGGTGTCAATGTAGACTTCTTGAGATAAGTCCAACATTCTTTGTTTCCGGTTTCTTAGCAACTTGATCCCAAGAATGTGACTAGCTTCTCCCAAGTCTTTCATTTCGAATTGACTGTTCAACTATACTTTAACTGAGGATAATATAGCTACATCGTTTCCTTTGAGTAATATATCATCTACGTAAAGTACTAAGAACACCACCACACTTCCATTGCTCCTTCAATAGACACAAGATTCATCAGGACATTGCTCAAATCCATAGGATCTTATGGCCTGATCAAATCTTATAGTCCAAGAACTAGATGCCTACTTAAGTCCATAAATGGACCTCTTAAGCTTGCATAATAAGTTCTTTCAGTCTTTGGCTATAAATCCATCTGGTTGCATAATATAGATGTTTTCGTCAAGACTTCCATTTAAGAAAGCTGTCTTGACATCCATTTGCCATATGCCATAATCGTAATATATTGCAATGGATAAGAGTATTCGAATAGACTTAAGCATAGCTACTGGAGAAAAAGTTTCCTCATAATCGATTCCTTCTTTTTGAGTATAACCTTTTGCTACAAGCCTTGCTTTAAAGGTTTCCACCTTTCCATCCACTCCTCTCTTTCTCTTGTAGATCCACTTGCAACCCATGGGTTTTACTCCACTTGGTGGTTCTACAAGTTCTCAGACTTGATTAGAGTACATGAACTCCATTTCAGAGTTCATAGTTTTCTTCCAAGATTCTGCGTCTTTATCTTGGAGTGCTTCATTATAGTTACTGGGATCAGTATCTTGTTCGGTTGGGATCATTTCGTACACTTCACCCAACAAAACATACTGACTAGGTGATCTAGTTACCCTCCCACTACGACGAGGCACTACCTGTTCGTTTGAAGTATTTTGGTGTGATGATTCTGTTCTATTTGTATCAAGCTCTTCATGCTGATATGGTTGATTTTCCAGCATTTCATGATCATCCCTTTGAACAGAATCAGTTTGAGATTCTACAATCCTCCCACTTTCATATGGCACTAGATTGTTATCTTGAACTAGTGAGTCTTGAGGTATTTGTTTTCCTTGTGTTTCTCCTCTTATTTCTTCAAGAACAACTTTGCTTTTAGGTTTGTGGTTCATCATATAGTCTTCTTCTAAAAATCGTGCATTGATGCTAATAATGACCTTATGATCCTTAGGACTGTAAAATAAACCACCTTTGGTACCTCAAGGGTATCCTATGAAAAAACATACTTCTGTCCTAGATTCCAACTTTCCTGCGTTACCTACCAGTACATGGGCTGGACTATCCCATATCCAAATATGGGCGAAACTGGGCTTTCGCCGTGTCCATAATTCTGTAGGAATAGTTCGTACTGACTTAGAAGGAACTAAGTTCAGAATGTACGCAGCTATTTCTAAAGCATATCCCCAGAAAAAATTAGGTAGCTCCGAAAAACTCATCATCGATCTCACCATTTCCATAAGAGTCCTATTCCTTATTTTGGCCACACCATTTTTTTGTGGTGTGTTCGGTGCCGTGAACTGAGAAGATATTCCTTCTACATTCAAGTATTCAATAAACTCTCCTGAGAGGTATTCACCACCACAATCGAATCGTAGTGTCTTGATACTTTTTCCTAAACGTTTCTCCGTAACTGCCTTATAACTTTTAAACATCTCAAAAGTTTCAGACTTACGGTCCATTAGGTAAATGTATCCATACCTTGAGTAGTCATCTATGAAAGTGATGAAATACTCATAACCTCCTCTCGCTCAAATAATCATTGGACCACACACATCTGAATGTACCAACTCCAAACATTCTTTGGCTCTATGCCCCATTGCCGAAAATGGCCTCTTGGTCATTTTACCCTCCAAACATGATTCACAAACTGGAAGTTCCTCAACTTCTAATGAACTCAAAGGTCCATCTCGTACCAGTCTAGAAATCCTGTTTAGATTAATATGACCTAAGCGTAAATGCCAAATATAGGTTTGATTCAATTTCAAAGGTACTTTTCTCTTAGATGGTACAATTGTTGAGTTATTCAATTCATTATATTTAGTAGAACTTGGACTTATAATATAAAGATTATCTACTAAAGTACCAGAATAGATAAAACGTTTATTGTTCCTAATAACAATTGAGTTATCAAACTTAAAACAATATTCATTCTTAGCCAAAGAAGTAACTGAAATTGAATTTCGTCTCATAGCTAGTACGTAAAGACAATCGTTCAAAATTAAAGTCCTATCACTACTAAAACTCAAATGAAAAATGTCTACAACTACTACTTCTAGTCTTGTTGCATCTCCCAAAAGAATGTAACGCTCCTCATCATTTAGTTGTCTGGTTTTCTAGAACCCCTGCAACGAATTGCAAACATGGTTTGTGGCTCCCGTGTCTACACACCAGGTTTCGGTAGACACAACCGCTAATTGGGTTTCAACAACAAATGATAAGAGGTTACCTTGTTTATTCTTGCTTAGCCAAGTTTGACATGGTTTCTTCTAATGTCCCTTCTGACCACAGTGAAAACACTTGCCTTTCGGCTTTTTCACTCCGCCTTGAATACCTTTTGAGTCAACTGATTTTTCCTTCTTCTTTAGAGTCTTTTTCTTCTTCTTACCTTTCGATTTAGAAGAAGAGCCTTTCTCAGTAAGATTTTCCTTAGCTTGTTTAGGTCATAATGCCTCTGCTCCTTTGAGCTCATTGAGAAGTTCCGGCAACGTATAAACCCTCTTGTTTATGTTATAGTTCAATCGAAAATTCTCATAGCTTTTTGGAAGAGATTGAAGGATGATATTGACTTGGCTTTCATAATCAATATCAGCACCAAGGACCTCGAGCTCATCCAAAAGACTCATCATCTTAAGAACGTGCTCACTTACATTGGTTCCTTTAGACTTCTGGTGTTCAAGAGTGCTTTCATTGCAGTCTGCCTTGATCACCAAACATCTCCTTTAGGCTATATATGATGTCATAGGCACTTGTCATAGTCTCGTTTTGCTTTTGCAACACATCTGACATTGATGATAATATGCAGCATCGTGCCATCTCATCAGCCTTTTTTCACTTCTTGTGAGCAACAATTTGCTCATTAGTGGCAACCTCCATAGGCAATTCAGGATAAAGTTCAGTCAACACATATTTGTATTCTTCAGCAGTGAGCACAATATCCAAATTTCTTTTTCAGTTGACATAGTTTGTTCTATCAAACTTATGGTATTTTAAAATAATAGACAGAGGATTGAAAGACATTATTAAATCTAAAAAATGACATATAAGAAGAAAATTAATTCTAAGGCATAATTGATTCAAATTATTTATAAATTGCACCCGTAAACAATTACGAAAATAATTCATCGACAATCAAAACACTTTAGTATGAAATTTTCTATCTCAATGGGAGAATAAATTTCATATAATTTCGTTTACATTAAATTTTATTATCTAGACAAACGGCATGTCAAATAAAATTTAATTAGTCTTTTCTTTGGTCCTATAAACAATGGCATTGATTTTGATGGGAAATTTTTCCATAATTTAAAGCTAAGTGTATAACCATCACGCGATCACAATCTCACAAGTTTCATAAAAAATGATTCCGATGGGGATACAATTTTATAATAAATTGCTACTTATTGTGACTATCAAGAAAATTAATAATCTGAGATATCTATAATTAAAAAATTTCGATATGGGGGAAGGTCGAGCCAACACATATTTTTAATTACATCTCTATTAAATTTGTTACCAATAATTCAAGCTTTAAAAATATTCCCGTGATTTCAAAATTAGTGGAATAGAGATATCTTACAAATGTCTTGACTGGAATTTACATATTTTAGTATCACCGCCCAAAACCATTATTTTCTCCAAGTAGTCAAAACCGTTATCACAGCAATATCTTGGTTATTCAATTTAGTGATTTAACAAATCTAGCAACCATATCGTTCCCAGATTAGAGGGGGCTTTCCATAAGAATGGTGCGCAATTAAATAACCTCAATCTACGACAGAACTTTCTTGACATTGCATTGTTTTTATCACAAAGAGAATTCCCAAATGCATGGGTCGGAATTACATGGTTTGGATATGAAAATAATCACAAGGTTTAAAATGGATTTTCCAAAATAATACCATAGTTACATTTAATATCTCATATTTCCAATTTTAATTTCACATATTTTTATTTTGAACCACTGATGGAGACCGTAGGTTATTTATAACCTTCTCCTTCTCCCACTTAATATTTTAATCTAGGGTGTTTTGTATTTTATTTTTCATGTTCAGAAAATATCCTATAATATGGGAATCCTAATCTAACATGGCAACAAATTAGATAACATCCTAATCAATTAGGAATCCTAATCTAGCATGGCATTCAATCACAATCATACATGTAATTAGATAAGAATACTAATTAAAATAGGAAACCATCAATCAATAGAACTCTAGCTATCATGGTCTTTCATCAAGCTTCGAACTCTTCTCGATTTGGAATCCTAGTTGATGTTGGAAACTCCTCAAAAATATTCTGCACGCTGGAAACACTACATGTCACTGCCCTACTACACTGTTTGCTATTGCCCAGCAGTTTCTGGCATCGCTGCCACTGGCTGCTGTCAGCGACTGCTGTAGGCTGCTGTAGCCTGCATGGTGGACATGCATAATCATCTATAACTAAACTAATTGTGTAAAGATTACATATCTAGAAATCTCTTTGGATTGATCTCTAATAATCTATATCAAAGGATGGAGTCAACGGGATTGATTCAAAGCTCAATCCCGCGGATCTTCCACCGTATGCACCAATTTTGAAACTTGGATTCAAGAGCATGGACTCCTTATTATAGAGTCGAGTCCAACTAGAGTCTCAACGTTAGGAAAACAAAACACACTAGTGTGTGTTTATATAGAGGTCGGCCAACCTAGGGTTTCCAAACCCTAGTGGCCGGCCCACACTCCTCTCCAATTAAGAACTCCAACCTCAGTTAAGTTTCATGATTCACTTAGGTTTGGGCTTACATGGGTTATAGTGGGGACCAAAAAGGAAAAATAAAACATGGGCTTCCTAAAGATTTAATTATCAGCCCAAACCCATGTGCATAATTAAAATCCATAAACTATAATATATTACACCAGAATATTATAGTTGCACTCCCCATTTTCAAATTAAATCTGAGCCTTTCGTTATAATCGTTCATCAAAATCCTCATTAAGTTACAGATACCCGTCAATTAAATATGCCACTGACATATAATATTTAATTGACATCTTTAAATATTCCTCGAGCTTACTGCTTAAATTATTTGAATGTGTCGGATTAATTAAAATCCACCTACAGGGTTTGACACAATCTCAAAACCTATAAGCTTCTCGAGAGGGTATCATCAATCCATAATTGGACGTGAATTTTATTAACAGATTATTTTTCATCGTACATTTAATGCGGTAACCCAATTCACTCAGTATTTATCAGTCTGTACAAAAAGACCTCACCCTTTCGTAAATCAAAGTCTCATACATTAAATGCACACGTACCAATAATCTTTAATA
This sequence comes from Euonymus europaeus, assembly GCA_963580455.1. Lineage (NCBI taxonomy): Eukaryota > Viridiplantae > Streptophyta > Magnoliopsida > Celastrales > Celastraceae > Euonymus > Euonymus europaeus. The sequence continues at coordinate 16,445,622 of OY756968.1, read as the reverse complement.
AATTAAGATTATGAACAATGTCATAACGTCATTGTGAATGTACAATTTTCCATGTGGTCAGACTAAAAAAATTGACTCACACGTAGTCCTGATCAATACACTCCAAATGTACTAGTATAGTAAGTTCAAGCTGTACCGCTTTCCGTAACCAAGATAGGCATACTGAAATACTATACTATAGCCCTGCCAACAGTTTGTCAAATTCTGTCTAAGTTGTGATCGTTTGCTTATATTCAATAGGAACTTATGAATTGATCTTTTGTGTGTAAGCTAAACTCTACACACCAATTCATAAACCATATAGAATAAAAAATTCTTATGCCAATATGTCATTTTTCATATATAAAATGCTAACCATATTTTATTTCAAATAAATAAACCGAGTTTAAATATTACATAAAATAATGGCCTTTAACATACTGTCTCTATCAGGGTTTTCTCGTTAATATCGTGGTGTTTTTATTTGTGTTATTTTTCATAGTACGTTCTATGATGTGTTGTCAAAGGTCTTTCATATTCTCAATTGGTATTAGAGGGAGTGCCAACAATGGAGACTATATCAAATCAAATACCACAGTTTGATGGATCCAATTATGCATATTAGAAAGCACGAATGAGAGCCTATTTGAAGTCCATCGACGAACGTGTTTGGATGTCAGTAGAAAAAATGTATTATGCACTTGAGTTTATTAATTATAAAGGCAATAAAATTCCTAAACCATCAGAGTCATGGACTAAAGGTGATCTTGATAGTGCTGGTTGGAATAGTAAAGCTATGAATGATTTGTTTTCTACTTTAAGTATTTATGAGTTTCGCAGGATACCAAATTGTTATTAAGCAAAAGATGCTTGGGATTTGCTGGAAGTAACACATGAAGGAAAAAATATTGTCAAACGATCAAAGGTTCAACAGCTTACTTCTAGTTTTGAAAGTCTAAAGATGGAAGAGAATGAAGTATTTGATTCATTCTATGCAAAGTTGAGTGATATTGTCAATACATCATTCACTCTTGGTGATCCAATCAAATCTAACAAGGTGATACGCAAGATTCTTCGATCTTTACCAAAAAGATTCATGGTAAAAGTGGTAGCAATTGAAGGGAGCAAAGATATTGACCAAATCAAGGTTGAAGAACTTGTTGGATTGCTACAAACTTTTGAGGTAAATTTCCTTAAATCAAAGAAATCGAAAGGTATTGCTCTTTACTCTAATGATGAGACTAATCATATTGTTGATGAGTTATTTCTTTTAACAAAGAATTTTAAGAAGTTCATGAAGAATAGGAATCCCAAGGATCTCAAGAAGGATGAGTCTTCATCTTACGAGAATGAGAAGCGAAAAAAAGATATAAAATCCACTCAATGTTTTGAATGCAAGGGTTTTGGTCACTTTGCTCAAGAATGTGCAAATCGGAGAAAAAAGTGTAAAGCTTAGCAGACTACATGGACTGATGATACTGAAGAAGATTTAGATCTTGAATCTTAAGATGACAAAAAAGATATTCCAGTAGCATTTCCAGTAACCTTTGACCAAAAATCAGAAACAAGCTCCGAAGATGATGATTCAGTTGTTGATATGAATGAGCTACGCATTGCCTGATGACACGGTAGACGAATGCATCAAAGCTAAAAAGGAAAGACATACGACTTTAAGGCAGAAAAAACTATTAGCTCAAGAGTTATCAGAAGCTAAAAAAGAGATCAGTGAACTCAAAGATGAGATAGCCAGACTTGAAGCCAACAAGAAAGTCGATGTAGCCTCTGATCTCGTTTGCTTCACTGAAGCTGAAACAAAAAGGGAGAACATGTAAGAAAAGGTTTGTTCTAATATTAGTGAGTTTGAATTTGGGTCTAACCATTTGAAAAATATTCTTAACATGCAGAGATCGAGCAAGGAGACATTTGGACTTGGATATGAAAAGGGTGAGAGTTCAAAGATGAGAGCACATCATGGAAATCCAAATATCATGAAGTTTGTACCTTCCACCTCACGAACCTTGGAAATGGAAGTAGAAAAATCCAAATTTTCAAATGTGATAGATATGAAGAATGTTAGAGCTTCTCAGTCAAAATATGAAAATACTTTTCATTTGGGTCAAACGACCCAACCTCACAAACAGCCTACAGGAAGCAAAGTCCCTAAAGTTATGTTCAAGGTAGGTTTCTTCCTATTTGTCATTATTGTGGTATTAAGGGTCACATTCGACCACATTTTCATTCAATTGTTTGGAATGCCAACTTCTTACATATTATCTAGAAGGACTAATGTGATCATATGCAGAAAAGTAAGTTGGTGCAAAACAGTTTTCAACCACTTGCGAAGAAAACCACTCTGTCCTGGTTACAATGGAAGTTACATGAAGCAGAGTAGTCTGCACAGAAGTTTCAAGTACAACCTAAATCAGTTCATCAAACTAAGAAACAATGGGTTAAAAGTGTTGGACGTAAGAGTATGATTGTACAAACAACACTTGAAGTTTCAATTCGAATTCTTGGTATCTGGACAATGGTTGTTTGCGACATATGAGTGGTTGTAAGAATTTGTTCACATCTTTTGAATCCTATGTTGTGGTAAGGTAACTTTTGATGATGGTAGTAAAGCTGAGGTAAAATATAGAGGAATGATTAAAGCTTCTAATGAATGTATCTTGAAAAATGCTCTTTATGTTGAAAGTCTCAAAGAAAATTTGATAAGCATAAGTCATTTGCGTGATTCAAAATTTTCACCTTTATTTACTAAACATTTTTGCAGGGTCTATGATAATAACCACACATAAATTATAAAGGGAAAAGATCTTGAGATAATTGCTATATCATCCCAATAGAGTTGAATTTCTCATGTAATTCGTCTAGCTTGTCTACATCAGATAGACTATGGCATGAAAGACTAGGTCACCTCAACTACCAAGATTTGAAAATCTTATCTAACAAGGAGGTAGTACGAGGAATGCCTAAGATTGGCTCAGAGAAAGGTGTATGTGGTCCATGTCAACAAGGTAAGCAAACCAAAATACCACATCACAAGGTAAGCAATGATAACACTTCGAGGTCATTTGAAATGCTTCATATGGATCTCATGGGACTTACACAAATTGAAAGTCTCGAAGGTGAAAAATAGATTCTTATGGTGGTAGATGATTTTTCAAGGTACTAATGGGTAAGGTTTTTGCGTGATAAGTCATAAACTTTTGATGCTTTCTATGATCTATACTTGCTTTTGGAAAATGAGAAGAAAGATGATGGTTTTCATTTAAGAAAGATTAGAATAGATCATGAGACTGAATTTCAAAATGACAAATTCAATGTTTTTTGCAAGAATCTTGGAATCAAACATGAGTTCTCAGCCCCGAAGACACCATAACAAAATGGAGTGGTGGAAAGGAAGAATCGAGTTCTACAAGAAATGGCAAGAACTATGATGGATGCAAAGAATGTTTCTCAAAGGTTTTGGACTGAAACAATAAACAGTTCCTGTTATATTCAAATAGAGTTCATCTAAGGCCGAGAACAAAACTCACAAGTTATGAACTCTAGGAAGAGAAGAAACCTACTGTGAAACACTTCAAAGTGTTTGGAAAGTGTTTTATTCTTTGAGATATAGAAAGTAATGCTAAGTTTGATGCTAAGAGAGACAAAAGTATTTTCATGGGCTATTCTCTTAATAGTTGAGCTTATCGTGTGTTCAACAATAACACGAAAAATATGATAGAATAAACTAATGTTGTGATTCATGATGATGTATTTTCAAGTGTTATTGAAGAGGTTGAGATACCTCAGTCAGTTAACAATGAAATGAGTACAAGCATTGAGAAGGATTCTAAAACCTCAAGTGTAACCTCATAAGAGGTTACATCATAAGCTGAAGTTGAAAGAATAACTGATGTAACCTTACAAAAGCCCATATCAACACAAGAAAAAGATGTATATATGAAGCAGTCTTCCTTAGATGTACTTGAGCCTTCCAGACTAATGAAGAAGAATCATTCTCAAGATCAAGTGTTTGGTGAAATAACTGGTCCTATGAAAACACAGAAGCAACTTCGGAATGAGGTAAGTTATGTGTGCTATGTCTCACAATATGAAGCAAAGAATGTGAATGATGCTCTTAATGATGAATCATGGATAAATGCAACGCATGAATAGCTAAATAAGTTTAGTCACAATGATGTTTGGATCCTAGTACCTAAGCCTGATAATGTTAACATCATTGGAAAAAAATGGATATTGAAAAATAAAACTAATGAACATGGCATGATCACCAGAAATAATGCTAGGTTGGTTGCACAGGGATATATATGCTGGGTTTCAATGACTCATACACAGCGGAAATTAAAAATTTTCGTTGAAACCCTCCAAAGAATCCATGTGAAAGGGCATAAATCGGTGTAAAGAAATTACATGTTGTAGCGTAAATATCAAACGATTACTTGAACTTGATGGATCCGAATCAATCAGCACTATCCGAGCAAACAACACCTCTATGGTATCCACACGAATAAGACAAAGACCTCTTTTTCACGCTATGCTAGCAACTAGGGAGAAGGGGTCCTCCAACTCATTTTTCTTCAACCTACTATATAGCGGCAGCCTCTCTTTTGTTTTTAAGAAAATCCACACTAGGGTTGGCAATTCTAACCCTATATATAGCAAGCCAAGTAAAACGAAAAGCCCACATCCCCTTAAAGAAAAGGAGCCCACGTTTTGGACATTTAACCATGTTCAATCAATCCCATTAATTAAACCGGTCATGGACCTTACATAAAGCCCTAAGCCCAAAACGTAATTGTTATTCTCTAGTAACATAATATTTGTCTTATTCTATGTGTGCGACCCTATAGGTTCTCATTACGTTGGCAGCAAAACAAAGATCATATTCTAGCATCACAAACAATGAGAGGTATCTAGCAACACATCATTGATACCCAAGTAACGAGAATATCAATGATTCGACATAACCTTTATTCATGACCAATTTAACATGCAGTCCCTTTGTCCTTAATATCTTGATTAACATCGAGGCATGGAATGTGTCATCCTCGTATAGGTTAATTTATGTGTTTCTTGATTCCGAGTAGACTATAAAAACAAACGAGATCAATATCACATATTGATTTATTTGAGCACGGCCATGCATTTATCAGTCTCACTCAATCAAGGGGCCGACGGATATTATTCCTGTTATATAGAAGGGAAAAATACCATCACCCAGGTTCGTAGATAGCTTAGGGAATAGTATAAATTGATAGAACGATGGGAGGGGTTAATTTTATATACCATTTTTATGAGTTTTATTAATGCGATGAAACATATGGGAAACGATTAAAAATTATGGTTACAGAATTTGCTAGAAGTGAAAAATAAAAATAATAATAATAGTAAAATAATAAATAATGCACTACGAATTTAACAATATTTGATGACTAACATTGGGGTTAGGACTAATAGGTAATAAACTAGGTAACTTAGGGGTAAAGAGGTCCAAAAGAGTGAGAAATTAATAAAATAAAAGAGTTGGCATAGGAATCGAGGAACCCTAGGCCAGCAGTTACTGGAATGGGCGAGGCGGCGACGGAAACCAAATAAGGCAACTCTGGCGACGGTTGGCTATCGGGTCTATACGAGAGGAACGACCACGGAGAGGCGAACTCGGCCATACTAGTTTCGGATGGAACGGAGTCTGTATCGCCGACCAACGACGCACGAGAAGCACGGTTGCGCCGCTGCTTTCCTGCCACTATCCGCCTCATTTTGGTCACCATATAGGTAGCTATTTCTACTATTAGACCCGTCGGGCCGCCCTCTACCGGCGTATGTCGGTCGTGGTCGTCACAGCACCGGTAATGGCGGTGACCCGCCTTCTACCCGAATTCCATGTCAAACGGGTCCGGTAACCCGTGACTGTGCGTGGCTTGTATTGATATAACCGGGTCAATTTGACCCGGCTGAATACCACAATTTAATAAAGTTTAATTTATTTATAAAAAAAGAAAGAAAGAAGAGGAATTAGTTAAAGATCATTTAAATTAATAAATGTTGATAGATGTGGATGTTATCATGGGTTTCAGGAATCGACTATATAATTGAGATATCGGGATTTATGGGAGCACACGACAGTAAGTAATACTCACATGTGGTTATAATAATAGTTGTGTGGACTCTGTTGATTATAGGCCGGTTTGATTGTAGTGATTTGGGTACCGGTTGATTGTAAACTGTCATGTGATGAAATATATATATATATATATATAAATGAGATTAAACTTATGAAGACGTGTTATCTGTATAATAATATATGCGTTGATTGTGTTGGGTTTATGAGACTGGATTAGTGATGATGAGTTGAATGGTGAACTGTTATGTGATAATGTATGGATGCTACAGTTAATGGTCACACTGCATAAATCATAGCATATCACGGCATACATGACATACACATTAATGAAAAATGTTTTTACGAATCGGGTATTACTGCTACAGGGAGGGTATACTGGAAAGAGAGGTTTATGAGGTACTGTTAAAGGAAAGGAGAAAGAAAAGAAAAGAAAAATGAATAAGGGACACAGATGCTTATTGAATGTGCTCTATGGTAGAGCATTAGATAAAAAAATCTTGACCGGTTGCTTTGTAGCAGTTTACCTAGGTTAAGGGCCCGAGTACTGGAAAAATGATTTAAATGGCTGATTGATTTCCTAAGGATGAGATTCATGTGCATTCATGCATAAGTATTACTTGCTGGGCCTCGGCTCACTATGTTCCGTGATCCAGGTATTGATGTATTAGATGATTATGCCGACTTAGGAGTTGATGGTGTCGCCGTAGATCTATGAAGAAGATGCTCATGTGAAGGAAGCTAATTTTCACAGAAGATTGATAAATTAAGTATCAAATATATTTATGCTCTTACAGTTAATAACTATGATGTATGGTGATAAGTGTAGATTCATAAATGAGGATGAAAGGTATAAGTATCACAGTAGTATACTTATAGGCTATTGAATGGATGTTACTGTATATTTGAAATACATAAAAAGACATTTTTAATTCAGATTAGATTATGCTAACTATTTAATGAGATTTTTAATTAAAGTGAATTTGTATTGGTTATAGGTTGTTAAGTTTAGGGTTGCTAAGCTGTTGAGCGTGTTTATAATGAAATGCGAGTAGCGTTTCGACCTATGGATCTATTGGTTAGGGTTTCATGGGACGGGGCGTTACAGTTGGTATCAAAGGAACGGTTCTCTAAAATAAAATAATTAACAAGATATATCTATATATATATATAAATATATATGAAGAGTGTAGGTTTGGTAAAGTCACATGAGCATCATGGATCGGCACGACCATCAACAAGTAAGTGCTTTAAATTAAATTCTATTGTTCTGTTATGAATGTTTAATTATTGTGTATGTCTCTTATAATATGTATAGTGTGAAACCCCGACCCAAAAAAATTTGTGGAATTTTTGATGTTAGAACAAATGGGGAAACTGGACTAGGCGCACCAGGCGACGCCTAGGCGCTGCGCCTAGTCCAGAGTGAGGCAGGTAAGAAATGAGGACCGGAAGAGCTGGAGCGCCTAGGCGCCCGAGTAGCACGCCTAGGTGGTGTGCGCTTGGGCGTGTGCAATGGTGCGCCCAATGGCGCCTAATCCAGTGAGCAGGGAAGAAGGAAGTCCAAGAAGAGGAGGCACTGGACTGTGCGCAGCCCAGGGCGCCAAGGCGCACCCCGCCTGGGCATGAAAACCCTGTACGCCCAGGATGCCGCCCAGAACTGCGCGTTGGGGGAATTTCAAATAGGCCAGAGCGCCTAGGCGCAACACGAGTTTTCAAATAGACAGATTTCTGGTTTTGTTTCAGTTCTAGAGAGAGAGACGATTCTAGAGAGAGAAGTGTGTTTGAGGTGATTATTGGTGATTGGAGCTTGGTTTTTGAGATTGGGAAAGGATTCAAGGAAGATTCAAGTTTTGGAGGTAAGTTTCTTCATTATTTCATTTCTAGGGTTTTTGAGTAGATCTTGTTAGTTTCGTTTAGAGTTGATTTCTATGGTTTAGATATGTTAATCATAGGTCATATGTGGTTGTATATGTAGGTTTGATTCTTGTTTTGGAGTTGAGTTTCATAAGGTTGAGTTTGGGGGTTAGAGAAGAACCCTAGAGAGAGAAAGTAAGTTTTCTGAATTTAATGGTTTAATTCATATTAGTTATGATATGTTGGTTGTTTATTGATGTGTGAATGGGTACGGTTCCGCCACATTGTTAGGTTTGGGAAATCGGAACCCTAGGAACGTAATTGTGGATTTTGTGGTAAATTGCTCGACACGAGGTAGGGGATTTCCAACCTTTCTTTCTATCGTTATTCTCGATATTCTAAAGAGCGTTTCGATTCTTCATTGGCCATTTATTTGTGTTTCCGCCTTAATTGCTTGTAAGGGGAAACGAGGCTTGTGTGAATTACTGTTTGATGTTGAATGTTGCATGACCGATTTTGTGTTCCGTCATTTACGGACACATTGGAATTTTCCGTTCATGCATCATGGTAGTTATGTAAGATATATAGGATATTCATATATACTTATCTATTCGGCATGACATGTCATAATGCATTAGAGATGCATGGGGGACTCGGGTATGGACTCGGGAACCTTTAGGTTTCGTGGAAGCCACATGGGAGGATGGCAAGGTGAAGGTTGTTACCACCGAGTCATGTGAACCCCATGTGGGGTAACGCACTAAGGGCAGGGTCAAGAGTGTCTTGCCTTGTGGGGTGCGAGCGTGATAGGTTCACGCAACCGGATGATCCTAGGAGTGGTTGGTGGTGGTGAGCTTGCTCCCATGCAATATTACATTGAGTTGCAATGGTATTGTGGTTGTTATGCTCTGAAGGGTTAACCCGGATAAATGTTGATATGAAATGTTGAGTATATGTTCATGTGGTAGGTACATATTGATGCATTACTTCCTTTTGGTTCTGCCTATATCGATGTTTACTTCTTTACCCTACTGAGCTTCTAGCTCACTCCTTTACTTTCTTCCTTTCACAGGAGATACCGGTACGAGTACCGGTGGTGTGGATCGGTGAGCGGGACGTGACATGGATGGCCCTGGGTAGGATGGGGTGCTAGAGATATACTCTATGCACGTGGGTGTAGGTAGAATATCTATGTTGTGAGAATATAACCATTGGCACGGTGATGCTAGCATGTTTATGTGGATGATGATTTTTGGTTATATTTGATGATATATGAATCTGTGTGTGGATTTATATGTGATGCCATCAGTTTGTGCATGCTGGTAGTGGATGGCCTGAGGCCTAGGGTCAGGATTGCATGTGGTTGAGGCCCGAGGCCTATTGTTTGCTAGGTTGCTAGTGTGATGTTGTTGTTGCTGCGTTTCCGATGCAGGTGGGTACTCTCCGATGTACAGGGAGGTGCCGCCGGATTTCTGGTTGATCCCGGATGTTCACACTAGTGACTTAGAAAGGGTGCGGAGAGAGCACCCAGTCTCGTCTCCGGAAACGGGGCGTGACATATAGGTACTGAATATATACTAGTGCGAATTGAGATAATAATATAGATTATTTAGGAGTAGAAAGAGGAATTTCGATGGGTCAAGTTGGTGAATTAGTATATGATTAAAAAAAATAATAATAATAATAAAACCCCCTAAACCCTAAACAAGCGAAACTGAGGTACATGACCACATGATATTATGTTAGAATCGACATGATAAGTAATAAATACTTAATAGAGGTGAATAATTAAAGGTCCATGAATGAGAGAATATGACTGGACTTACAGAATGTTAGTGTTGGAATGATTTAAATTAGCATGAGATGATAAGGTGGCGATAAGTCGAATACTAGATCGTTACATAACAAATTGTTTCGATCACTATGGTATTGAAGAAAGATAGACCGTAAGGTTGTATAACATAATAACCTAATAGTGGTAGAGATGTTTATGGCATCAATGGTAGTTTCTACACCAGTCCACGGGAAGTTAAAATCTATCGGTATCACCTATAATAAAATTAACTCAATTAATAAATGTAACTCTATTAGTAATTGTTCTACTAGGAATGCATAATTATTTGTCCCTATAGGTGTTTTCATGTGCAATGGAATATGTGAACATTTAACTAAGATGTTTTGCATGGATGATTTCTTGAAAATGTGCACTGGAATGAAGTGAAATATGGTTTATTATGTTTTATAGTGAATACAGTATATATGTGGATTTTTCCTGGATGTTTGTAAATATATTTATAAGGAGGTATAATGAATGGATTGTGTGAGTTACAAACATACAAGATGTAATCGTGGAAGCAATATGATATTTATTTGAAATATATTGATAAAGTGGAATGGGTGAGAGCAAAACAAATTATCTTCAATATGTTATTCATAGCAGAATTTTGGTATGTTTAATTGAGGTTTTACTGTGAACTGTGAAAATATCTTAAATTATATGCATGGTTTTGTGATATATTTTATACCTGTTCGGAATGGGCATATGAATTGAAACACTTTAATTCTAATTGGTAAATAAGTTGCATGTACTATATGATGGAGTTAAAAGAAATAATATTGAAAATATACGACATCAAATGAAGGATATACATGATCGAATATTGACGTACATAAACTATTCAAGTTGGCAGACGAAACATTCAGGATTTAAATAAAGTGAATGTAAGAGCTGAGTTTTATAAATAGGTATCCCTAATTCTATTGTGATCCATGAAATTGTAAATAAATAAATAAATAAAGAAGTTATTGCTTATAATATATATATATATATATATATATTTCTACTGTGTATGTACGTATACATGTGAGGCATACTTAACCGAGTTCAAGGTTATGACTGTTATTACTTATATATGATGCTGGGTAATACAGGGGTGATGGAGTACTGTAGTTCATCAGTAATGCATATGAGAAAATGTTTTGATAGATGATCTTTTAGCCTAGAGTAAATGTAAGCGCTTCCTCTTGAGTATTAATTAATTAATCATTATATGAACTTGTTATATTTATATTGATGATGTAAAACTTAATAAGTTGAACAAGCAAAATAAACGCATAAGGAACAGTTAGTATGTACTATATAGTAGGAATATTGAAGAAACTGGACTATATGTAGGATACTCATTCAAGAGTATAATAGTGACACCAAACAAATTAGGCACTACATGATTAGTTGAGGAAGTAGTACAAATAGATACTATGAACTTGATAGAAGTGATAGTAAGTGCTAGGTTATACAAGCAGTTGTATTATGAACAAATTATGATTAATAAAATTGAATGATATTCTCTTGAGGTGACAAGGAATAAGCTTTCATTGGATTAGTTAATAAATTAAGTATTTTATATGCTTATTTGGGTATGAATGTTAGTTTTGGATTTCAAATAAAAGTAAAGTCATGGTTGAAACTATAACAATTAAGGTTTAACTATGATATTCATAGTGAATGTTGATATGTCGTTTTAGTTAATTAATTATACTCGGAAGATTTATAATTAGGTATAAGTTATTAAAGTAGTGTTGTATTAAATGAATGTTCTTATATTTGCGGGTGCCAAACTGTAGGGTAGGTATATAATCTAATATGAGTAGCGCTTCGTTTTATTGGTCTAGCAATTAGAATAATTGTTTATTACATATTATACCTTGATATTGTCACGGTGTGAATCTAATTGTATATGTGTATATGTAGATAGGTATACATCGATGTTTTATGAATAAATTGCTTGTACTATATTACAAGAATATGCATACATACATATACACACACAGACATAAAGTACTAAGAAATTATATTAAATAGTTTGAAAATAGCCTGGGTTAGTGGAGGACGTAGTAAGAAATGAAATATGGCTAATTTAGGTGTTGGAGTATATAAATTGATAGTCATAGTTTTATTATAATTGATAGAGTTAAGAAATCTTTTATATCCATGATGTGGAGGATGGTTAAAGTTGTAGTTTTACTAGTTATTTGTGAAAGTAATCTCAGACAGGTTTGGGTGTGAAGTTAACAAGATAACAATTTCATATAGGGTTGATAGGGTGATGGGATCGGTATACACTAGGATCGGAGCTATGATAAGAATACAGCTAGCTAAATCACATAAGATATATGGAGTATTGATAGGATAAAATGATAGAGCGTAGAACAAACTTTTGTTGTTGTTGTCCACTATTAGTGCGAACTTTGTTGCTTGAATTGGAGAATTGATTGAGGTTAACGATGATTTGGATACTTTACAAATAAGATAGAACATTGGTATAGTACGATATCCGATTGAGGGATAGGTTGTTCAACAAAATTTTTCCAGGCAAGGTAAGTACATATATATGAAGAGTTTTAATTAAGTTGAGTGTTTTGAGTATTATAATTATAACTACTAAAGAATAGTGGAAGAGCAAATCAATAATTCAACGCTATTATTAGAGGTAAATGGGAACATACTTTGAGGTGTGATTTGTTAGAATAGATAACATGATTTCAAGGTTGATATAGAGAGTTAAATAAATATTTCACGATAGTATTAATTATATAAGTCGATAGTTATGGAGTATTCGTAACTGGATGTGAGGAGATTTGAAAACTGGGTTAGAACAATTAGATGTTACTTGGGGAACAAGTAAGGATATAGGAAGAAAAATAATGAATCAGTGAAACTAATCATATGCTAATTCATTGTAATTCAACAGAGAAAGTAAATTATTAAGAGTAAAGTATGGATATTAATATCCACTTAGGGTCTGGATGCCATCAGTTGAGAAGGAAGGCCAAGGATCTAGACCAATTTAGGTAACCAAATTTCAAGGAAAAATTTTTTATAAGGAGGGGAGACTGTAACACCCAGGTTTGTAGATAGCTTAGCGAATAGTATAAATTGATAGAACGATGGGAGGGGTTAATTTTATATACCATTTTTATGAGTTTTATTAATGTAATGAAACATACGGGAAACGATTAAAAATTATGGTTACAGAATTTGCTAGAAGTGAAAAATAAAAATAATAATAATAGTAAAATAATAAATAATGCACTACGAATTTAACAATATTTGATGACTAACATTGGGGTTAGGACTAATAGGTAATAAACTAGGTAACTTAGGGGTAAAGAGGTCCAAAAGAGTGAGAAAGTAATAAAATAAAAGAGTTGGCACAGGAATCGAGGAACCCTAGGCCAGCAGTTACTGGAATGGGCGAGGCGGCGACGGAAACCAGATAAGGCAACTCCGGCGACGATTGGCTATCGGGTCTATACGAGAGGAACGACCACGGAGAGGCGAACTCTGCCATACTAGTTTCGGATGGAACGGAGTCTGTATCGCCGACCAACGACGCACGAGAAGCACGGTTGCGCCGCTGTTTTCCTGCCACGATTCGCCTCATTTTGGTCACCATATAGGTGGTTATTTCTACTATTAGACCCGTCGGGCCGCCCTCTACCGGCGTATGTCGGTCGTGGTTGTCACAGCACCGGTAATGGCGGTGACCCGCCTTCTACCCGAATTCCATGTCAAACGGGTCCGGTGACCCGTGACTGTGTGTGGCTTGTATTGATATAACCGGGTCAATTTGACCCGGCTGAATACCACAATTTAATAAAGTTCAATTTATTTATAAAAAAAGAAAGAAAGAAGAGGAATTAGTTAAAGATCATTTAAATTAATAAATGTTGATAGATGTGGATGTTATCATGGGTTTCAGGAATCGACTATATAATTGAGATATCGGGATTTATGGGAGCACACGACAGTAAGTAATACTCACATGTGGTTATAATAATAGTTGTGTGGACTCTGTTGATTATAGGCCGGTTTGATTGTAGTGATTTGGGTACCGGTTGATTGTAAACTGTCATGTGATGAAATATATATATATATATATATATATATATATATAAATGAGATTAAACTTATGAAGACGTGTTATCTGTATAATAATATATGCGTTGATTGTGTTGGGTTTATGAGACTGGATTAATGATGATGAGTTGAATGGTGAACTGTTATGCGATAATGTATGGATGCTACAGTTAATGGTCACACTGCATAAAGCATAGCATATCACGGCATACATGACATACACATTAATGAAAAATATTTTTACGAACCGGGTATTACTGCTACAGGGAGGGTATACTGGAAAGAGAGGTTTATGAGGTACTGTTAAAGGAAAGGAGAAAGAAAAGAAAAGAAAAATGAATAAGGGACACAGATGCTTATTGAATGTGCTCTATGGTAGAGCATTAGATAATAAAATCCCGACTGGTTGCTCTGTAGTAGTTTACCTAGGTTAAGGGCCCGAGTACTGGAAAATGATTTAAATGGCTGACTGATTTCCTAAGGATGAGATTCATGTGCATTCATGCATAAGTATTACTTGATGGGCCTCGGCTCACTATGTTCCGTGATGTAGGTATTGATGTATTAGATGATTATGCAGACTTAGGAGTTGATGGTGTCGCCGTAGATCCATGAAGAAGATGCTCATGTGACAGAAGCTAATTTTCACAGAAGATTGATAAATTAAGTACCAAATCTATTTATGCTCTTACAGTTAATAACTATGATGTATGGTGATAAGTGTAGATTCATAAATGAGGATGAAAGGTATAAGTATCACAGTAATATACTTATAGGATATTGAATGGATGTTACTGTATATTTGAAATACATAAAAGACACTTTTAATTCAGATTAGATTATGCTAACTATTTATTGAGATTTTTAATTAAGGTGAATTTGTATTGGTTATAGGTTCTTAAGTTTAGGGTTGCTAAGCTGTTGAGCGTGTTTATAATGAAATGCGAGTAGTGTTCCGACCTATGGATCTATTGGTTAGGGTTTCATGGGACGGGGCGTTACAGTTGGTATCAGAGGAACGGTTCTCTAAAATAAAATAATCAACAAGATATATCTATATATATATAAATATATATGAAGAGTGTAGGTTTGGTAAAGGTGAGGTGCGCCTAGGCGCCCTCAGCGCCCATTCCATTCCTCTCTTTCCACTGGACTGGGCGCATTCCTGGGCCTGACACTCACTGGACTAGGCACCGCGCCTAGGTGCCCACCTTGTGCGCCTAGTCCAGTTTTCACCCCTTGTTTCAACATCAAAATTTCACAAAATTTTTGGGTCGGGGTTTCACATCCTTCCCCCCTTAAAGAAATTTTGTCCCGAAATTTAACTACACTCGTACCTGAATCTCTAAACAACTCCGGGTACTTCACCCTCATCTGAGTCTCCAATTCCCAAGTTGCTTCTTCAACTCCGTGATACATCCACATCACCTTTACTAATGGAATAAAACTCGATCTCGTCACTTTGTTATGTCGGTCTAGAATCTTCACCGGTTGAAGAGTGTAACTCCCATCTTCCTCAACTTATAACGTAGTCCAATCTATCACATGCGACGGATCCGGCTCATATTTCCGAAGCATTGATACATGGAATACATTGTGAACCTTCTCAAGCTTCGGTGGTAGTGCCAAACGGTATGCCACCGGTCCAACTGTCTCCAGAATCTCAAATGTCCCCACAAATCTCATGCTCTTCCTCCGTAGGAGAATAAATCAATATATCATCTATAAACACCACCACAAACTTATCCAAAAACGGTATAAGAACCCTTTGCATTAGGTCCATGAACACCGTCGGGGCATTTGTCAACCCAAACGGCATCACAAGGAACTCATAATGCCCATAACGAGTTCTAAACGCTGTTTTCTGGATATCTTCATCCTTAATCCTCAACTGATGATAACCCGATCTCAAGTCAATCTTAGAGAAATGCCTAGCACCTCTCAGTTGGTCAAACAAATCATTGATCCTAGGCAATGGATACTTATTCCTCACTGTAACATTATTCAACTGCCTATAATCAATGCACATCCTCAAACTTCCGTCCTTCGTCTTGACGAACAACACCGGTGCTCCCTGTTATGTCGTTAGTAACAATTTAAAATATACTTACAAATGTACAATTAATATATAGTGAACAAGTAAGAGTCGATCCCACAAGGAGTGATGCTAATAGATATATAATCTAACACTTGAATATAATTGATACAATTATAAAAGGGGAAAAAGGGGGGGTTAAATCTTGTAATAGATAAAAATTAAGACAAAGAAATTGATGTTGAGAACAAGAATGAGAATTGATATTAATGAAAACAATAGCTAAGACTCACTATCCACCACAAAACATTCAAACAATTTATAAGAAATAATAGACTAACAATTTTAACAAGCATATGATGACAACATTCACAACAAGGTCATGGCCAAACTCAAGTTGTATGATTCTCTCTTAATTGCATGTAAAGTTTATGGCGTCTACCTCATTACGTGTATTCTTAATCGAAATCTAGCATGGCGTCTGCATCAATCAACAATCAAGAATTCAATAAGAGCAAAGAGAATATGAATGTCACAAGAATCCTAATACATGGTATTTGTACTTAGGTATTCAAGAATTGATTTTTCATAATTCATTTTCAACTGAATTATATGTTGCAAGAAAGAACATATTCAACAAGGCAATTGACCATGTTCTACAACAATTAATTCTAATACATGCTTCAAAGTTAGCTACTCAAAGAAACACAATACTAGAACTCACATAATATGGAAAAATCAAAATCATCATGCTTGTAGAAATTGAAATCCACACAACTTATAAAATTGAAAGCATGCTTAGGGCTTCAAGACAAGCCCTAAGTAACAAGAGTTTAGTTATACATAACCAAATAAAACATGAAACATAAAAACATAATTACAAACACAAGCCTTGTTTTCTTATTTTCCTTCTCCTCTTTTTGCCTCTAATCCTTCTCCTCTTTCCTTCTTGTCTCCAAGCTCTCCCTCCTAGCTCCTACTCCTCTCTATTTATAGAGAAAATGAGCACATAGTGGAGGAGTTAGTGCCATATTTTGGTGGTGGATTGTCCATCAAATTGGTGTGGTGGATTGTCCACTCTTTGAATGGAAATGGTATCATCAATGACATCAACTTCCAATTACACACTAATCTTGTAACTGCATTCTGGGCCTAACCTAAGCCTATTATGAACTCAAACCCTTCATCAATATTGTAGATACAAATGTGTAGATAATTATGGGATTTTGAATCACTCAATTTGGACATCAGACGCTCAAGTTATGGGCTTCTAAAGGTCTGGTCTGCAAACAAAAATTATGCCTCGGATATAACTTTCAAACTTGACTTCGAGGCAACCTTTAGAGGCCCAAATGAACTCCGATTTTTGTGAACCAATACTTCCTGAAAAGCTTGAAGTGTCCTCTAAAAATTTTCTGAAGATGAAATCTCATTCCGACAGCTCTTACTGCCTCTTAACCTGCAAAACATCCAAGAAGATCTTAAGTACAATAATCTTGAAAATTCAGCTTTTAAGCACAATTTCTTGGTATTGATTTGGTAGTATTTTAGCACTTTAAGAATGTATATTCTGGCACTTATCACAACCCCCAACCAGCTTATTGCTAGTCCCTAGTAATTCAAGCGTAAAAATGTTATGAGAAATGAGTGAAAGTAACAATACTAGAACAAAAGGTAAGAGATCACAATTCCTATCCAGATTAGTATAGTCACAACTTCCAACACTTGTGTGTGTGTGCTAAGCCAAAACCTTCATACCACAATCCATAATGCATATAACCTCAAAATATTATCCAAGTAAAAGCCTCAACACCATATTCTCATAGGGTAGAGAAGGATTTCTGTGCTATGAATTTCTCTCATGGAGTTGGAAAATAGATATGCACTCAGAAGAAAAGTCAATTTAAGGACACACAAATAAACAAACATTGATCAAATGATAGGAATATTAGCTGTCAAGAACTTCCACCAGTCTTACCACAAACCTGCTTTGGAATTCTATTGATCAAAATTTGTTCAATTGACAAACTAATAGGAAAACTTATGTACTGACAAATGACGAATGCACATAACAATTTTTTCTCTTTTTTTTCTCTGTCTTCTTTCTTTCTTTTTTTCTTTTTCATCATTGTTTTTTTTTATGTCTCGAATTCATAATATAGAACATCTCAAACAAAGGCCCAGTAAAATTACAACATTGTTCTCAAACATTGATCAATATCATCCTCAGCATTCATCCAATCATTCCACAAACCATGTAATGGTGTTCATTGACAGCAATTATCCATTTCAAGAGATCAATGCAAGTTCATAAGTTGTTTACTCATTTCTCTCCACTCATTTGTGCTTTAACCAGAAAATATTCTCAGTCATATGCATCATCATCCATCTTACCACAAGGCTTAGTATTTGTGGAGAAAAGTGTGTTAAAAGTTGCTTTCTAATAATCCAGATAGAAAAATTGACTCAAACTAATTGTACTAGTACCAAAACATCAAACTGCATAAATATGCCACCACCCCCAACCTAAACCAAACATTGTCCGCAATGTGAAAATGACGAAGTATGGAAAAGCAATGCAATGAAAAGAAACAGAAGATAGAAAAATACAACCTGAGGTGGAAGATGCTCGGAAAAATTATACAATTTATACACATAACAATTTGGACATCAGACGCTCAAGTTATGGGCTTCTAAAGGTCTGGTCTGCAAACAGAAATTATGCCTCGGATATAACTTTCAAACTTGACTTCGAGGCAACCTTTAGAGGCCCAAATGAACTCCGATTTTTATGAACCAATACTTCCTGAAAAGCCTGAAGTGTCCTCTAAAAATTTGCTGAAGATCAAATCTCATTCCGACAGCTCTTACTGCCTCTTAACCTGCAAAACATCCAAGAAGATCTTAAGTACAATAATCTTGAAAATTCAGCTTTTAAGCACAATTTCTTGGCATTGCTTTGGTAGTATTTTAGCACTTTAAGAATGTATATTCTCGCACTTATCACAACCCCCAACCAGCTTATTGCTAGTCCCTAGTAATTCAAGCGTAAAAATGTTAATTCAAGGTTGTTTAGTAGTAGCTCATCATTCGTTGTTTCTTCGAAGTTGGTGGTCCTCAGTGAAGGGACTCCAATTTCGACTGGGATAACTGCCTCGGTTCCAAATGAGAGGGAGAATGGAGTCTCACCTGTTGATGTCCGGGGTGTAGTGCAGTATGACCACAGCACACTAGGTAGTTCTTCAACCCATCTCCCCTTTGCTGCATCCAACCTTGTCTTTAGTCCTTCAAGGATAGTCCGATTTGTCACCTCTGCCTGTCCATTAGCTTGGGGATGTGCTACAGAGGTAATCCTTAGGTCAATGCTAAGGTCTTCACAGAACTTGTGCATCTTTCTGCTAACAAATTGTCTTCCATTGTCCACCACCAGGGCCTGTGGCAAGCCATACCTGCAGACAATGGTTCTCCATAAGAAGTCGATCACCTTCTATTCTAAGATAGTCGCCAATGGCTCTACCTCTATCCATTTAGTGAAATAATCAACAGCCACAATAAGGTTTCTCCTCTGCCCTTCTGTCTGGACGAATGGTCCAAGGAGATCCATGCCCCATTGTACAAATGGACAAGGATTTCGCATGGGAATAATGTCAGATGAGGGTACCCTTGGTACGTTTGAGTGCCTCTGACACTTATCACACTTCTGCACGAACTTCTGGGTGTCCTTCATCATAGTAGGCCAATAATACCCGCATCTCAGCACCTTATAACTTAAAGTCCTGGATCCTATGTGGCTTCCACATATCCCTTCATGCACTTCTCGGAGTGCATAGTCTGCATCTCTGGGTGCTAGACATTTCAGATATGGCAGAGTGAATGACCTTCGATACAACTCTCCCTGGATCAGGGTATATCGAGCTGCCCTTTTTCGAAGGCTTTTTGCTTGGTTACGATCTTCAGGCAAACTTCCATTCTCCAAGTATTTCTTGATTGGATCCTTCCAACTCGGCTCATGATCAGTATCAATTTCCGCCATCAACCTTTGCAGTTCAATGCTCTTTTGTGGGAGTATCTCCACTTGAACTGAAGTGGGTACCTGTACTGAGGAGGCAGACGCCAACCGTGCTAGCACGTCGGCCCATGAGTTTTCCCCTCTAGGTATCTGCCTGACCTCCACCTTTGGTATCCTCTCCATTAGTTCCTATACTTTTGCCAAGTATTTAACCATACTTGGTCCTTTTGCTTCATACTCTCCTTTGATCTGCTCGGTGACCAACTGTGAGTCACTATGAATGATCAAATTTTTAACTTCCAGCTGCTCAGCAAGGCGTAGTCCTGCCAGTACAGCCTCATATTCTGCCTCATTGTTTGAGGCTTTGAAATTGAATCGCAAGGAATGTGCTATGGTCATGCACCCCGGGCCAAGCAGGAGAATGCCAGCACCGCTGCCTTCCTGGTTGGACGATCCATCCACAAACAAGTGCCATTGTTCAGGTACAGTGTCGACATTGTCCTGGTTGGTCACTCTATAGCATTCAATTATAAAATCAGCCAAGGCTTGTGCCTTGATAGCCTTCCTTGGCTGATACTTGATGTCAAACTCTCCCAATTCAATAGCCCACTTCACTAGTCTTCCTGAAGTTTCTGGCTTTTGGAGGACTTGTTTTAGTGGCTGGTCAGTCAAGACAATTATTGTGTGTGCTTGGAAGTAAGGTCTTAGCTTCCGTGCTGCTACTATCAGCGACAGGGCTAGCTTCTCCGCATGGGAGTACCTTGTCTCTACACTGACCATCACCCTACTTATGTAATATACCAGCCTTTGCACCTTATCTACCTCACTTACCAGCACTGCGCTTACGGCATGTTGTGATACTGCTAGGTAGAGGTATAAGACTTCACCTTCTCTTGGACAAATCAGTAGAGGAGGTTGGCCTAAATAATCTTTAAGATTTTCAAAGGCCATTTGGCACTCAGGTGTCCATGCGAATTCCTTGGCCTTTTTTAACGCCTGGAAGAATGGTCTGCACTTGTCTCCGGACCGAGCAAGGAATCTCCCTAGTGATGCTGCTCGGCTGGTCAGCTTTTGAACTTCCTTGGCATTCGTGGGTGGCTCCATTTGCAGGATCGCTTCCATTTTTTTGGGATTCATCTTAATACCCCTACTGGTTACCAAGAAGCCAAGGAACTTCCCGGATGCCACTCCAAATGCACATTTTTCCGGGTTAAGCTTCATTCCAAACCGATCAAGCGTATGAAAGACTTTGCGCAGGTCAGCAGGGTGGTCCTCAGCTTTCTTGCTTTTCACCACCATATCATCCACATAAGCCTCCAAGGACTTTCCTATCTGATCTCTGAAAATATGGTTCACCAACCTCTGGTAGGTGGCTCCTGCATTCTTTAATCCGAATGGCATGACCTTATAGCAATATGTCCCTTCAGGGGTGATGAATGAGGTTCCTTCTAGGTCTTCGGGATGCATTCTTATCTGATGGTACCCCGAATAGGCATCCAGAAAGCTGAGGAGCTGATGTCCTGAGGTGGCGTCTACCAGCTGATCAATCTTTGGTAGTGGATAGCTGTCCTTAGGACAAAATTTATTCAGGTCGATGAAATCAACACACATCCTCTATTTTCCATTGGCTTTCCTCACCATGACAACATTGGCTAGCCATTCAGAGTATTGGACTTCTCTGATGAAATCGGCATCCATCAGCTTCCTTACCTCTTCCTTGATCGCTTCTTGGCGATCGAGAGCAAAGTTTCTTCTCTTTTGCTTAACTGGTCTGGCACCAGGTATGATGCTCAGTCGATGTGTTATCACCTCAGCACTTATGCCGGGCATCTCATCAGCACTCCATGCAAAGGTACCTACACTCGCTAAGAGTAGTTCAGTGATCTCCTTAGTCATTCCTTCTCCAAGTTAAGATCCAACATGGAAGTTTCTTCCTGAGCCAGCCATGACCTCAACTTTCTTGAGTTTCTCTATTGGAGTGGGTTTGAATACCGGCTCTTCTGCCCTCATATCTAGGCTGCCTACTGAGACCTTTTCTATCTTCCTCTCTTTGAGCTCAGTGAAGTAGGTACTCCGGGAAGCCTTCTGATTTCCTTTTACTTCACCGACTCCCCTCGAGGTGGGGAATTTCATCTTCAAACAGTAGGTTGAGACAACAGCTCTCACTTTTTGAAGAAGTGGTCTTCCTATGATGGCATTATGTGAAGCCTTCACATCAACTACCAACATATCCACTATGTACATCACTGTCCTGGGATGTGTTCCCAATGTGACTGGGAGGGTTATCATTCCTTTTGGTATGACTGACTCTCCTGTGAACCCATACAAGGGTACTGAGGTTGGCTTTAGCCTATCCTCCGAAAGCTTCATAGCCTTGATGGTGTGGTAGAACAGGATGTTTACTGCACTCCCGTTATCTACCAAAAATTTTAAGACGTTGAAGTTGGCGATCACTGCATCAACCACCAAGGCATCATCGTGAGGGACTTGAACGCCTTCCTCATCTTTCTCTGAGAATGTGATAACCTCCTCATCTCTTTTGATTCTTTTTTCCTTGGTTGGGTGCTCAGCAAGGCGAGCATATGCTCTCCTAGCTGATGTGCTTTCTCCACCTGCTGCCAACCCTCCAATAATGACACCACAGAAGTCAATTGTTCCTGCCGTGCCTCTCTCATGTGGAGGAGAGTCTTCCCTTATTCGTGGCCTTCTACGGTCATCATCTTTTTTATTATCTCTCCTTCGCTTCTCTTCTCTATTTGCAGTGTACTTCTTGAGGTGTCCTCTTCTTATCAACTCCTCAATCTCATCTTTCAACTGAAAGCAATCATCAGTATTATGTCCATGGTCCTTATGGAACCTACAATACTTGTCTGAAAACTTCCTCCTCCCTAGAGGAGTCTTAATCTCCTTTGGCCATTTGACCAAGTTCTGGGCCACTATTTCATTCAGCACTGTTCTCGGGGGAGCATTTAGTGGAGTGTAATTATTAAAACGACCAGGTGGCGGACCAGTTTGAAACTTCCTGGACGACTGGTCTCTTCGCTTGATGTCTTCTCTTCCCGACCTCTTGTCACTGCCTGGCCGGTTACCTCCCATCCCTCCTCGTCGGCCTCTCTCACCAGAGCCTCTCGCCCTATCAGGAGAGGTTCGTACTGCAAACCGAGAAGACTTCAGTGAATCAGTTGCCTTGATGTATTTCTCAGTCTTTGCAGGAGTTCGTCCATGGACTGGGTGCATCAGTGCACAAGGAATTGCAGAACTGCTCATGACGAACTGTCCTGATCAGAGCAGCATTTGCTACAGCAATTTGTACATCTGGGATCTCCAGACACATCTGGTTGAATCTTCCAATAAAGTCACGAAATGGTTCTCCCTTCTCGTGTTCAATCACCATCAAGTCTTGGTTGGTGGTCTTGGGCTTTCTAGCACTTGCAAATCGGAGACTAAACTTCCTGGATAGATCCTGGAAGCTATAAATGCTGTGCCTAGGAAGGTTGATGAACCAAGTCCGAGCAGATCCAATAAGTGTAGAGGGGAAGGCCTTGCACAACACTGCATCTGAGGCTCCTCGACACTACATCATGGACTTCTATCCCATGACATGGTCATAGGGATCTTTCTTTCCATCATATTGTTCCAGGATGGGCAGCCTGAAGTCACGAGGTATGTTTGTCTCAAGTATATCCCTAGACAGGGGGGGTCATGGAACTGTCCCACATTTCATCAATGATGTTGCGTCCCTGCAGGGCTGCGAGCTTGCGGTCTACCTCTTGAAGGTGCTTATTGACATCATCATTGATGTGGGAGTAAGGAGTGCTCTTATTGGTATTGGAATTTCCTTCTCGGTTCTCATCCCTCTTCTTGCTGCTGGAATCTAGAGAACCAGAGTTTTCATCATCTTCGTTCCCCTCAGTAGTCCAAGGTGGGGCTTGCTGGTTAGCTATCATCATTTCAGTGAGAAGCTGCACTTGTTGACAAAGTTGATTAAACCGTGCAGCACTGATGGGGGGACCAGCTGCCTCCTGTGGTGGTGTCTGGACGTTTCCTCCTTCTTGGACTTGAGGTGCATCCAGGGGTACCTCATGTCTTGCAAGACTCCCATGATCTTGGTGTTGCTGCTCGGCATCGTCTACCAGATGATGGGCATGAGACGTCTCAGGATCATTCACGTTGGTTCTTCGAGGTCTAACCATTGTAAGAAAATGGAACTTAGTCGGTTCCCACAGACGGTGCCAGACTGATGACGTCAAAAAAGTGTCACTACCGAGAAGACGATCAGTTGGTCAGATCTGCAGTCATGCACAGATACCGAGGATGTAGATCCTTCCCAGGCTGCAAGGTAGCTTACCTACTAGGCAATCTTCTATGGAGGCATGTCCTTCCTAGGAGTTAATCAGCCAGGCAGCCCTGCAACTGAGCACAATGAACAAAGGTGAGCTAAAGGCCGCACCAGAGGTAGTCCTCTAGTGTTGGCGCTCCGACGCTCAAGTCAGCTCTTAGCACAAAATCAGGCGAGCTCCTCGGACTAGAGCTCTTAGTTAGCCAGTACTCAAATTGTGATTCAGTTGGATAATACCTGACTTGCTGAGCTTTATACAAGATTAAGGATCACTGTTGAAGTGGGTCTTCCAATTATGGTTGTGGACCGCACCCAGCTGTTTTTCACCTTGGTAGGTCCAGCAGGTGACACACTTACCGAGGAGATTGCCTGGTAAGCTTGACTAATCTTTGGGCCACATATGACGTGGCGGAGCACCATTGGTGGGGGTATTTTTGTAATATCAGATTCTATTACTTCAAGAGTTCGATCTGGAGATTAAGGACAAAAAAGGATCCGAGAATGTGGTGGCCGATCACCTCAGCCGTTTGGTGAACAATTCAGTGACCGAAGAAGACTCTTTGCCTCTAAATGAGAATTTTCCTGATGAGCAATTATTATCTTTATCTATTTCTACACCATGGTATGCTGACATTGTCAATTACCTTGTTATAGGTGATCTTCCAGGAAATTTGCCAAGAACTTACAAGGATAAACTCGTGACAACAGCAAAGTACTACATATGGGATGATCCATACCTTTTCAAATGGTGTTCTGACCAAATCATCAGACGGTGTGTGCCAGAATCAGAATTTCAATCCATACTCATGTTTTGTCACTCATATGCTTGTGGAGGACATTCTGGTCCAAAGAAGACAGCTTTGAAAGTATTGCAATGTGGATTTCATTGGCCGAGTTTGTTCAAAGATGCATATACTTTATGCTCTACTTGTGATAGGTGTCAGCGGTTAGGTAATCCTTCATCTAGGAATCAGATGCCTTTATCTCATATTCTAATAGTTCAAATTTTTGATGTCTGGGGTATTGATTTCATGGGACCTTTTCCTTCATCTAAAGGTTATTTATATATCTTACTTGCTGTGGATTATGTTTCAAAATGGGTGGAAGCAGTTCCATCCGAGACTAATGATTCTCGAGTTGTTCTCGGATTCCTTAAAGAAAATATATTTGCAAGATTTGGAACACCCAG
Source organism: Euonymus europaeus (assembly GCA_963580455.1). NCBI lineage: Eukaryota > Viridiplantae > Streptophyta > Magnoliopsida > Celastrales > Celastraceae > Euonymus > Euonymus europaeus. The sequence goes on along the minus strand of OY756968.1, from coordinate 16,420,164 downwards.
GGCGATATTTAGTGATGGAGGGTCCCATTTCAATAATAAACTTTTTGCAGCACTATTGCAAAAGTACGGAGTCAAACATAAGGTATCCACACCATATCATCCACAGACAAGCGGACAAGCTGAAATCTGCAATAGGGAAATTAAGCAGATATTGGAGAAGACTGTGAGCTCGTCAAGCAAGGATTGGTCTGATCGTCTCATGGATGCTCTATGGGCTTATCGTACAGCCTATAAAACTCCGATTGGAATGTCACCATACAGGTTGGTTTTTGGCAAACCCTGCCACTTACCAGTTGAATTAGAGCACAAAGCATATTGGGCTATCAAACAGTACAATTTTGAGATGAAGGCTGCAGGAGAGCAACGAAAGTTGCAGTTGAGTGAGTTGGAAGAACTCCGAAATGAAGCCTATGAGAGCTCTAAAATATACAAGGAGAAGACCAAGGCCTATCATGACAAGACTATTTTGAGAAAACATTTTGAACCAGGGCAGAAAGTCTTATTATATAACTCACGCCTCCGACTATTCCCAGGTAAGCTCCGTTCACGATGGTTTGGTCCATTCCTTATTACTCATGTTTTTTCACATGGTGCAGTTAATCTTCGACACCCACAGACGGGAAATATTTTTAAAGTGAATGGTCATCGTCTCAAGCACTATTTAGAGCCAGCAACAGAACATTTTGATGAGAATTTAAGGCTCTCTGATCCTGTTCCACTCACTTGATACGCTGTTCCGTCTGGCTGACGACGCTAAATTTAGCGCTTATGGGAGGCAACCCATATTTCTTTCTCATTAGCTTTGTGTGTTCAATCAAACATTTAGTTCAGTTGCACATTTTCTTAGCATATTCACTTTTACTTTCACCTTGAGGTGGTCACTGTACACTTTTGTGTGCATGGGGCTTGATTGCGCCCATATGTCTACGGTGTGAGCTTTCTCCACCAGCTTAATGTGGTTTGGATCTTCAAATGTTTACTTATAGGGCAGTTGGGAGGGAGAGCATCTCATGACGGTATTGTCATTAGTATAAGAGCTGAAGGTTTACATTTTGATCCTGTGGACAAAAGCTGTGGTCTTCTGATAGGTCGAAGGAAAACACTCGATGGCGTTAGCACAGAAGTCACTAGAATGAGCCTCTGTTACCTTACTTGTGCATGTGCATTGGTTGAAAAAAAAAGAACAGTATATCTATTTATATTTATATATTTCGGTTCCGCAAATATATTTTGATCGGGTAAGATAATATGATATATTATGTTACTAATTGCATGTCTAGGAAAATTTTGTCTAAGGAGTTTGGTATTTAAGTGGACCACTGTATCCCTCCAATCTTTCCTGGGAATTTCCCTGGTGTAATTAGTGATATAATTGTTTATATCTTCTTCACCGATACAAAAAAAACCCTAATTGTCTTCTCTTCGCACACTCTGTTTATTCCTGATTTTCAATCCCTTTTCTGATAATCTTTCTCTTCCTCCTTCACAGTATGTCGCGTAGCCCCCGTGATGTCGTTACGACGGTCGACTTATTCGCCAGAGCTACAATCCTGCCAGAACGTCGAATCGATTCAAAAATCCTGAACGATTCTTCCAATCAATGGGCCATGAGCTACCTCTGTGACCATTCTCTGCTGTTCTTGGTCGATCCTGATCCAAAAGATGAATTCCCAGTGTATCCTCACATCGTTCTCTCTCTTTACCATACTCTTCTCAAAATACCCCACTCTTTTGGCACTCAACCAGTGTATCAGGTTGACATCCCTGGTCTTCGGCTTCAATTCACGTCAGCGGATATTTGCTCATGTTTAGGCTATCCACCTATCGCTGACGTCGCTGTAGGTTTTCAAGCGCCGATCTCTATTTCCCATCAAGAGATGATTGATGATCTGTGTCAAGGGCGACACGATCCGAATAATCCTGCTTCTACACGCCGCTCTTATTTGCCATCCACAATGTGGATGCTTGATGATGCCATCCGAAGTAACCTTTGCCCCATTGGACACAGTCAACAACGCCAGGGTAACATACTTTCCGCCCTGTATTACATGTATCGCGGAGTCTGGTTTGATATTGGCCGGATTTACCTTGAGAGCATTCTTAAGGCGAAGACTCTTGTGGAGAAACAAACAACCAAGGTCGGGAGATTCTATTTCCCGAGACTCATCACGCGGTTGCTTTTCAGTATGGGCATTCTCCCACCTCCCAGTCAGACAACTTCCAATTATCCAGTGACTGTTTTGGAGAACTCTACTTGGCGTCAGAGTACTGGCCACATGCGTTCCAATGCTCGCAGACAACGAACACCGCGAAGTCCAGTTGCTTTACCACTGGAAGCGTCTGACTCTTCTGCTGCTGCACTACCTTCGACTGACCACATTCACGACATCTTAGCCCGCCTGCATAGGTCGAAGGTTGGACAACAGCTGCTGGAACACACGCTGAATGTCCTAATGAATATGATGAGGCGCTAACCATCCTCCCCTCCCACCATTGTCCGAGCATTTTCTACCTCAGGTTGTATTTTTCTATCCCCTGTTTCCTTGCATTGCATTACTTTTCCCTTCTTCTTCATTTTCACATTGCGGACAATGTTTAGTTTAGGTTGGGGGTGGTGACATATTTATGCACTTTGATGTTTTGGTACTGGTACAATTAGTTTGAGTCAATTTTTCTATATGGATTATTAGAAAGCAACTTTTAACACACTTTTTTCCACCAATACTAAGCCTTGTGGTAAGATGGATGATAATGCATATGACTAAGACTATTTTCTGGTTCAAGCACAAATGAGTGGAGAGAAATAAGTAAACAACTTATGAACTAGCATTGATTTTTTTGAAATGGTTAATTGCTGTCAATGAACACCATTACATGGTTTGTGGAATGATTGGATGAAAACTGAGGATGATATTGGTCAATGTTGGAGAACAATGTTATACTTTTATTGGGCCTTTGTTTGAGATATTCTATATTATGAATTCGAGACATAAAAAAAGAAAAGGAAAAAAAGAATTGTTGTAGAAAAAAGAAAAAAAAGAAGAAAGAAGACAGAGAAAGAAAAAAGAAAAAAAAAGAAAGAAAAAATTGTTATGTGTATTCGCCATTCGTCAGTAGATAAGTTTTTCTGTAATAAGGCTCTATTAGGTTGTCAATTGGAAAATGTTGATCAATAGAATTCCAAAGCAGGTTTGTGGTAAGACTGGTGGAAGTTCTTGACAGCTAATATACCTATCATTTGATCAATGTTTGCTTATTTGTTTGTCCTTAAATTGACTTTTCTTTTGAGTGCATATCTATTTTCCAACTCCATGAGAGAAATTCATAGCCCAGAAATCCGTCTATACCCTGTGAGAATATGGAGTTGAGGCTTTTACTTGAATAATTTTTTTGAGGTTATATGCATTATGGATTGTCGTATGAAGGTTTTGGCTTAGCACACACACACAAGTGTTGGAAGTTGTGACTATACTAATCTGGATAGGAATTGTGATCTCTTACCTTTTGTTCTAGAATTGTTACTTTCAATCATTTCTCATAAACATTTTTACGCTTGAATTACTAGGGACTAGCAATAAGCTAGTTGGGGGTTGTGATAAGTGCCAAAATATACATTCTTAAAGTGATAAACACTACCAAAGCAATGCCAAGAAATTGTGCTTAAAAGCTGGATTTTCAAGATTATTGTACTTAAGATCTTCTTGGATGTTTTGCAGGTTAAGAGGTAGTAAGAGCTGTCAGAATAAGATTTGATCTTCAGTAAATTTTTAGAGGACACTTCAAGCTTTTCCGGAAGTGCTGGTTCACAAGAAATCAGAGTTCGTTTGGGCCTCTAAAGGTTACCTCGAAGTCAAGTTTGGAAGTTATATCCGAAGCAGAATTTCTGTTTGCAGACCAGACCTTTAGAAGCCCATAACTTGAGTGTCTGATGTCCACATTGAGTGATTCAAAAGCCCATAATTATCTACACATTTGTATCTACAATATTGATGAAGGGTTTGAGTTCATAATAGGCTTTGTTTAGGCGCAGAATGCAGTTACAAGATTAGTGTATAATTGGAAGTTGATGTCATTGATGATACCATTTCCATTCAAAGAGTGGACAATCCACCACACAAATTTGATGGACAATCCACCACCAAAATATGGCAATAACTCCTCCACTATGTGCTCATTTTCTCTATAAATAGAGAGGAGTAGGAGCTAGGAGGGAGAGCTTGGGAGAAGGAGTGGAAGCAAAAGGAGGAGAAGGAGAAGAAGAAAACAAGGCTTGTATTTGTAATTATGTTTTTATGTTTCATGTTTTATTTGGTTATGTATAACTAAACTCTTGTTAGTTAGGGCTTGTCTTGAAGCCCTAAGCAAGCTTTCAATTTTATAAGTTGTGTGGATTTCAATTTCTACAAGCATGATGATTTTGATTTTTCCATGTTATGTGAGTTCTAGTAGTGTGTTTCTTTGATTAGCTAACTTTCAAGCATGTATTAGAATTAATTGTTGTAGAACATGGTCAATTGCCTTGTTGAATATGTTCTTTCTTGCAACATATAATTCAGTTGAAAATGAATTATGAAAAATCAATTCTTGAATACCTAAGTACAAATACCATGTATTAGGATTCTTGTGACATTCATATTCTCTTTGCTCTTATTGGATTCTTGATTGTTGATTGATGCAGACGCCATGCTAGATTTCGATTAAGAATACACGTAATGAGGTAGACGCCATACACTTTACATGCAATTAAGAGAGAATCATACAACTTGAGTTTGGCCATGACCTTGTTGTGAATGTTGTCATCATATGCTTGTTTAAATTGTTTGTCTATTATTTCTTATAAATTGTTTGAATGTCTTGTGGTGGATAGTGAGTCTTAGCTATTGTTTTCATTAATATCAATTCTCATTCTTGTTCTTAACATCAATTTCTTTGTCTTAATTTTTATCTATTTCAAGACTTAACCCCCCTTTTCCCCCCTTATAATTGTATCAATTATATTCAAGTGTTAGGTTGTATATCTATTAGCATCACTTCTTGTGGGATCAACTCTTACTTGTTCACTATATATATTAATTGTACATTTGTAGATTATTTTAAATTGTTACTAACGACATAACATTGACAAAGCACCATGGGTTGATAGATTTTTGGGAGAGGAAAATTACTCTTAGAATACCTGAGGGTGGGGTGATACGGTTGAATGGATCTAAGGGGATTCATTGTCCACATTTCTTAGAAAATCCTTTATACCAGGATTGTAGGATGGTGAATTTGGTGACATCAACACCTAGGGGTGATTTCACAACACCGATTCGGGTAGTGGAAGAGTTTATGGATGTGTTTCCGGAAGAGTTACCTGGACTGCCTCCAAAGAGAGAAATTGATTTTGCCATCGAGTTGCATCCGAACGTGAAAACAATTTCGATTTCTCTTTATCGGATGGCTCCGGCGGAGTTGAAAGAATTGATGATGCAACTACACGAGTTGCAAGATTTGGGGTTTATGGGGTGCACCGGTATTGTTTGTAAAGAAGAAAGATGGGTCTTTGAGAATGTGTATCGACTATCGGCAGTTGAATAGAGCTACAATGAAGAATAAATATCCGTTACCACGGATCAATGATTTATTTGATTAGTTGAGAGGTGCCAAGCATTTCTCCAAGATTGACTTGAGGTCAGGATATCATCAATTGCGGATAAGGAATGAAGATATTTAGAAGACAGCATTTAGGACTCAATATGGGCATTATGAGTTCTTGGTAATGCCATTTGGGCTGACTAATGCCCCAGCGGTATTCATGGATTTGATCCAGCGGGTTCTTAAACCGTTTTTGGATAAGTTTGTAGCGGTATTCATAGATGATATCTTGATTTACTCTACAACGGAGGAAGAGCATAGTGAACACTTAAGAGTGGTTCTGTCAACGCTGAGAGAGAATCAGTTGTATGCTAAACTTATAAAATGTGAGTTTTGGGCCACGGAAGTGAAATTTTTGGGTCATGTTATTACACAGGAGGGCATAGCAGTTGATTATTCTAAGGTTGAATCAGTTTTGAATTGGGTGAGACCGAAGAATGTGACGGAGATAAGAAGTTTCCTAGGGTTGGCAGGCTACTACCGAAGGTTCATTCTGGACTTTTCGAGAGTGGCTGCACCCATGACACAATTGACTAAGAAGGGTACACCGTTCTTTTGGACAAACGAGTGTGAGACGGCGTTTGAAGAGTTGAAGAAAAGGTTGACAACACCTCCTGTATTAGTAGTGCCGGAGAGAGATGTAGGCTACCAAGTGTATTGTGATGCATCTGGAGTGCGATTGGGATGTGTGTTGATGCAATGTGGGAGAGTTGTGGAGTATGACTCTAGATTGCTGAAGACACATGAGAGGAATTACCCAGTTCATGACTTAGAACTTGCAGCAGTAGTCTTTGCTTTGAAGCAATGGTGATATTATCTCTACGGAGAGAGGTTTGAGGTCTTTTCAGATCATAAAAGCCTCAAGTACTTATTCACTCAAAAGGAGTTGAACTTGTGACAAAGGAGGTGGATGGAATACTTGGAGGATTTCGACTTTAATTTACAATACCATCCCAGTAAAGCAAATGTAGTGGCGGATGCGTTGAGCCAAAAACTTGGGTTGGCTAGTTTGGCGTTGCACGAATGGGAGATTGTTGAGACAATCAACCAATTTGGGTTAAAATTGAGAAGTGAGAAAGAAAAAGTATAGTTGGGTTGTATAACTTCGAGACCATAGATGGTTCAGAAGGTTATGGATGCACAGAACGGCGATCCCTCTTTTGATGTGATTGATGAGAGTTCAAGATGGTTCGTGGGATTGACGGTGGAGTGAGATATGTTGGGAGGTTGATAGTTTCCGATGATGAGGAATTACGGCTAGAGATCTTGAAGGAGGCACACCATTCGTGGTTTGCCATGCATTCTGGGGTTACAAAAATGTATCAAGATTTGAAAAGGAACTTTTGGTGGAAGGGGATGAAGGCTGATGTGGCCAGGTATGTGGCGAGGTGTCTGACTTGCCAACAGGTGAAAGGTGAACATCAAAAGCCGGGGGGGTTGTTACAACCACTACTGGTAGCGCAATGGAAATAGGAGACGATCACTATGGACTTTGTGACGGGGCTTCCAATGACTCAAAAGAAATATGACACGGTGTGGGTGATAGTGGATCGATTGACCAAGTCATCACACTTTCTACCAATGAACAAGACAAATTCATTGGAATCCTTGAGTAGCTATTATGTGAGGGAGATTGTGAAATTGCATGGAGTGCCATTATCTATTGTGTCAGACCGGGATCCACGGTTCACTGGTAGATTTTGGAGCAGTTTGCAAAAAGCTTTGGGTACGAAGTTAGATTTTAGTACGGCATACCATCCTCAGAGTGATGGGCAGAGTGAGAGAACTATCCAGATACTGGAGGACATGCTTAGAGCATGTGTGGTCGATTTTGGAAAGAGTTGGGATCGATACATATATTTGGCAGAGTTTGTGTACAACAACTCATTCCAAAGTAGTATCGGTATGGCTCCATTTGAGGCGTTATATGGGAGACTTTGCAGATCACCATTGTGTTGGGCTGAGGTCGAGGAAACAGTGATTTCGGGACCGGAATTGGTCAAAGAGGCTCAAGAGCGAGTTGAGGAGATTAAGAGGAGGCTTGTCACCGCACAGAGTCGTCAAGAGTCATATGCTGATAATAGAAGAAGACCTTGGAGTTTGCGGTGGGAGACAAGGTATTCCTCAAAGTTAGTCCGAGACATGGTATTCAACGGTATAGTAAACAGGGAAAGTTAGCACCAAGGTTTGTGGGACCATTTGAAATTCTAGAAATGGTGGGACCGATAGCATATCGGTTGGCTCTGCCACCTAAGCTAGAAAGGGTTCATAATGTATTTCATGTCTCTATGCTCCGGAAGTATGAGCCGGACCCTACACATGTATTGGATTGGACCACCTTGGAGGTTGAAGAAGATGGGAGCTATACTCTTCAACCGGTTAAAATCTTGGACCGTCAAAATAAGGTCACGAGAACGAGTATAATTCCTTTGGTAAAGGTGAAGTGGATGTACCATGGCATGGAAGAAGCAACTTGGGAGTTGGAGTCTCGTATGATGGACAAGTACCCGGCTTTCTTCAAAAATCCAGGTACATAACTAAATTTCGGGATGAAATTTTTTTAAGGGGGAAGGGATGTGAGATCCAGACCCAAAAATATTATGTTTGGTTAAATTTTAAGTAATAAGTTATTGAAAAATGGGTTCGAAGAGATAACGGACCATTGGAAGTGTATAAGGCCCTAAAAGATAGTTTTGAATAAGGTTCCGTAAATAGATCATAACTTTTAGCACAGATGTCCGTTTAGGGTCCATAATATATCAAATCGAAGCTAAGACAAAGGCGGAGCTGAAAATATAAGGCCACATGCCTAGGCGGTCTGCCTAGGCGTGTACAAAAAGACCGTCCAGTCCAGTGGGCAATAAAGATGGAATTAGTGTATGGGCGCCTAGGCACACCCCGCCTAGGTGCACTTTCTGTGCACGTCCAGGATAGCACCCAGAGCAGCGGGCTTGTGGAGGAATTCATGACTTGGGCGCCAAGGCGCAACCCGAGGCTTTAAGAGGCAGTTACGCGACCAGAACTTGAATCCTTGGTGGAAGTTCTGAATTTTAGAGAGAGAGAGTGAGAAAAATAGAGAGATAAAGAGAGATTCTTGAGAGATTTCAAGGATTGAAGCTTGGATTGAAGGATAGAAGAAGATTCAAGAAGAGTTTCACAAAGTTGGAGGGATTTGAGGTAAGTTCCTATTTTTCCATAAAACCTAGAGTTTTTGTAATTTCTAATGGAACTTCGAATGGGTGTTTTAGAATGACTATGGAGGATGATTCAAGTCTATATACGGTGATATATACTAGGTTGTTTGAAGATTTGGTGGATTGAAGGCTTGAAGGCTTGAACTTAGCATATTTGGGTTCTAGAGAGAGAAAGGTAATTTTCTCTTGAGTTGTTGGTTTGATTTATGTTGATTATGGTTATGGGGGATTAATTTGTGGGATTGGGTGATGAATTTGCTATATGGTAGGTTCGGAAACTCAAACCCTATGTCGCAACCGATTTTGCGAAAGGAAATTTAAAACGAAGAGTCGCCACCAATTGTAATAGGTGCAATTGGTCACCGATTAAAAATAATTTGGTCTGCGAAAATCCAGAGAAAATGAGTAAGTGAGTTTGTTACGTGTGGGGAAGGTGTTAGGCACCCCACAACGTCTGTTTTAAAACAGTTGCCAATTTAACTTTTATTATCCCATTAAATGATTTTTAAGAAAAATTAATTATGGCGGGAATCATATATTGAGTAAAATAATTATACAAAAATATATTGAAATAAGATAAAAATAAGTTTGATAAAAACTATATTAAAATTGAATAAAATAATTTTTAGGAAACATAAAAATTATATTGAAAGTCTAATGTTGAGGTTCACAGAATTTTTCCATCCAATGGTCCAATTTCTTAGAAACACTCTCACCTCAAGAATTTTTCCGAGGGTGCATCCGATGCATTCCCCGAATCAATTCCATCGTAGGTAAAGATTCTCGATATAACTTTTATACGTCACGAAAATATACAATATAAATATTAAAAAATAAAAAATAAAATAAAATTGAAAAAATAAAATTAAAAGATAAAAATAAAATAAAAAATGATAATAAAAATAAAACGAAAATGGAATAAAAATAGAATTAAAATGAAAATAAAATAAAAAAAAAAAAAATGAAAATAAAATAAAATTGATATAAAAATAAAAAATGAAAAATAAAAATAAAAGTTTAAAATAAATTTAATTAAAATGTTGGGAACCGAGCTTTGAGGATTATACGATATGAATTACCGCAAATCCCAACTCAAATATATTAATACTTTAAATCATACAATTTAAACACATAATCACATAATCACATAACATGAAAAAACACATCTTGAATAAAACACATCATCAATCATATAGTAAAAAAAACATACATGAGAGGGACTCGGTTCCCGTTTTTATTTAGGCAATTCATCATTTCAACCGTACTATTAAATTAGTATGATTGAAAATAATGATTTATTATCGAGGGTCGGTTATCGTATCGAAGGCTCCGCACTTCATTAAATCCTTTTTCATCCAATGGTTGGGATTTTGTAAAATCATTTCCTCAAGAATCCTTTCGGGATAGCATCCAATGCTTTCCCGTTTTGACTCTGTCATCGGATCAATTAATCAATCAATCAAGCATTTATAATAAATAAATCACGTATTACACAAGGTACTTTAAGCCCCTTAAAAAAATCAAAGCCCAAATAATTCATATAATCTATTGGCCCAATAATTAAACCTTTATCTCACCATATATGAATAAACATCTCAAAATCCATACTCATAAAGCCCACATCTTATGCCATTCAATATATTTATGACCCAACGATTACCAAAACAACACATAGATAAGCCCACATAAATTAATCCTTACCATCAAACTAAAAACCCAAATCAAAGCATGCTCTCAATAACCTATCTAATGATCGTCCGAGTATAAGTATGATGATACAAGTTATGGACAAACACCAAACACACACGCTGTTTTTCCAGATTTTAACAAACAGATTCATGCTATATCATCACACGGTATCCCTTGGATTTCATAGATAATCATGTAGCAAATAGGATTAAGTGACATACATGAATTCCAATTTCAAAACCTACCATCCTAAAGACACATCCGATAATCCTGGCAGCCAATAAAGCTCATCATGTAAAATAATTCAAGAAGTTGAATGAAACTGAGACACATGCATCCAAGCAGAAAACACTGCCAATCGAACAAGTCTGGCAAGATATAAGAATTTTCATACACCACAGCAATCGAACACAAGCAATCAAGAACACTCAACAAATGAAAAATCAGCGGGTTCAAGCAAAACAGAAAGCTAAAGGAAAGAAATCCCAGAATTTCCCTAGAAATCGAAATCAGAGAAGGTCAAAACAGAAAGAACTCAAAGCTCCTTCACCCCTAGTAAATCGAAAACAGAAAAAGAAGGGAAACCCAAAAATCTTCCTGAAAACTGCAAATCGAAATCGCCAGAACAAAAAAAACCAATCCCCCAAAGCTCCCCAGTAAATCGATCGAAAAATCTCCTTCAGAAAACCAAAACCAAGAGAAGAAATTAAAAGAAGAAAAAGAAGAACCCAGCCCCCCTCCTCAGTAAAATCGAAACAACAGCAGAGAGCCCCCTCCCAGAAAAATCGAACAGAAAAAGAAGCCAAAAAAAAAAACCAGCCCCGAACTCCGACAAACCCGAGCCCCCTGGCTCCTCCTCCTCCAACCACCGAAACCACTGTCTCCCTTTATACCCTCCAAACCGAATCAACCGCACCTAAAATCAACGACACGGGCTGCGATTCTCAACCCGAATCTCCTTTCGTTTGAATTTCATCGATTCTTCCCGTTGGTTCTCCCTCTCTCTCCTCCGTTTCTTCACGTTTTTCTTCTGGTCTTTCCTCTTTCTCCCATTTTCTTTTCTCTTCTAGAATTCGGCCACCCTTCCTAGGGTTATGCTTTTGGGCTGGGCCGGGCCAAGTTTTAAAGATTTGGGCCTAGACTAGGTTATATGTGACAAACGGGCCTAGGTTTAGTTTTGGGTAGTTGTTTAGGTAATGGGTGTTGGGTTTCAATATGTCATACATAGCGGAAGTTTAAAATTTTTATTGAAACCCTCCAGAGAATCCATGTGAAAGGGCATAAATCGGTGATGAAGAGTTACCTCTTGAAGTGCAGAAATCAACCGATTGCTTGGCTTGAAAGATCTGAATCAACCGCACTATCCAACCGAACAGCACGCCTCTATGGTATCCACACGAACAAGCCAAAGATTGCTTCTTCACGTTATGCTAGTAACTAGGAGAAGGAGACCCAATCTGTTTTTCTCTCTCAACTCACCAAGATGTGCGGCACACCAAATGTTGTAGTGTCTCCTAGGGTTACTCTAACCCTAAATATTTCATGAGTCAAGTAAAACCGAAAGGCCCAAATCTCCTTGAAGGAAAAGCCCACGTTTTTGGACTCTTGACCTTGTTCAATTAATCTTATTAATTAAATCGGTAATGGACCTTACATAAAGCCCTAAGCCCAAATGTAATATGTTATTCTTAAATAACATAATCTTTGACTTATTCTATGTGTGTGACCCTATAGGTTCTCGTTATGTTAGCAGTGAAACTAAAATCATATTCTAGCATCACAAACAATGAGAGGTATCTAGCAACACATCATTGTTACCCAAATAACGAGAATGTCAATGATTCGACATAACCTTTATTTATGACCAATTTATATGCAGTCCCTTTTGTCCTTAATATCTTGATTAACATCGAGGCATGGAATGTGTCATCCTCGTATATGTTAATCTATGTGTTTCTTGATTCCGAGTAGACTATTAAAAAACAAACGAAATCAATATCACATATTGATTCATTTGAGCACGGCCATGCATTTCTAAGTCTCACTCAATCAAGGGGCCCACAGATATCACTCCTGTTATATAGAAGGGACAAATACCATCTAGGTCACTCACATCCCTCCACATGATTCGTGATATACCCAATCACTGACTTTATAGCCAACCCTTTTACAAGTGACGTTAGACAGTATCAAAGTGTATAACTCCTCATGTTGGGAACCGTAGTGATTTCAGGTTAAAGGAAAACATATATCATTGTCACTATGAGAATAGTTTATGACATTCATATAACAATCCATGCAGTATTCTCATGTTGGGTCTGTCCAGTACTTCCCGTTCTCTAACAAGTACCTATGTATTGATTTGATATCTCATATCCATGACTCGCAAGATTTAGTCATCAATCAACCTACATACTAGTCTCAACGTATTAATGTTATCCCATTTAACAATATTACTCGACTAGGGACGTTTAGGAATAGTGTTCTATATACATCTATGATGATCTCACGTTTAAGTCACACACTTGAAGTCTCACAACATCGAACCAACTATTCTAGGGATATTTATCATAATCATTTATATAGTGCAGATAAATAATTCATAACAAATAAAGTACCTCAATATAACATAATAAATGTATGCTAATACAATCATCCCATGATTGGCTCCTAGAGCATACACCAACAATGGGCTGGTTTACAAACGGGTTTACTTTATTGGATCAATTTGTTTTGGGCCTAAATGACTCACTTATTGGACAACAAAACAAATAAATTGTGTTCGGGCTTTTTTATTTACCTGGACTAAGGTTTTAAATGGGCTCAATCTTGGACTCGTAAATTGTAATCTTTAAGTTTGAAAATTTGTGGACTTTTAGACTTTGACAAAAATTGGGGTACAACACCCTAGTATTTGGGAAAAACTTGTAGCTTGTGATAGCTTGGAATTGAGGTAGGGATTCTTAACCCATTTTCATTTTGTATCGTATTGTTTTCTCTGAAGAGCGTTGAAATTCCTCATTGGTCTTTAATCTTTGTGTTCTTGCCTAAATTGTTCCTTAGGAAGAACGAACCTTTTTGTTGCTTATTTTTGAATTGCATACCCTTTGAATGCTTAATCATATATTGGGCATGATAATCCTCGTTCATGCATCATGTAGTTATGTTATATATATAGGATTGTTATCAAGTGCTTAAGGTTGAGTGTTTACTCTCATATGGATGCACTAACTGCAGCCATAAGCTTGCATGTAAACCAATACAACTATCTGCTTCCAATCTACTCCACATATAAAAAGGAACTGGACTTTGAAACATGGCAAAAGGATTGACTAAAACAAACTGGTTGAAGCAAAGTATTTAATTAAAGCATCCATAGTCTGGAAATGAGGCCATAAAAATAGTACGACATACAGACATAACTGAATAAAAAGGTAATGCACAGTGCATCAAACATGTCTGAAAATTAAACAAAATGGGCAGCCAACAGGGGACTATCCTACGCCCCCACCTAATTATCAAAATGTTGCTGCCCCACAAATATGCCCACTAATTCACTTCACAACTCATGGTAGAGTCCAATCATGGATTAGGTCAAACATCTCCTGCTTTGTAGCTTCATAGCGCTGTTGGAACTCCTTCATATCCTGCAGCAATCCATCAATATAGCCTTGCATTCCATCCACAATAGATACCAGTTTGTCCAGCTGCCCTATCATTTTTTCTTGAACTAGTTTAGTTTGCTCAAAACCAGAACCAAACATAGCTAACTTGTCCTCTACAACTTTCAACCTCTCAGCTAACTCACCCACCTGCTTACCGAATTCTCCTTCACCACAGTACCACTTGAACCAGCCCCATCCCTACTAATTGCCTTCTCTTGCTGCCTTACCAATTCCACTTCACTTCTCTCCCACAAAGTCCTATTGAGAGGAGCCTTTCTCTTCTCAATTGTATCCAAAGGCTCAGGTTCAATCCCATCACTCAAACACAAAGGAGTGATCAACACACCGAATGGTAAAATTTGTCCCACATTCTTAGCTACTTTAACTCTCACAATGTGGTCATAAATTGTAGTGGCCATACAAAAATTCATCCTACAAACTATAGCATACATCAAGTAGCACGTTTTTGCATTCACAGAAGACATGTGAGAAACAGGTATCACGTTCCTAGATACTATCTGAGTCAATAATCTATATGGTTGCAACAAATCAGCATAAGCAATTACATTCTTACTTGCACTCAATAAATCCACTACCACACTCCACTCTGGCAACACTACCCCAGAATCCGAAGTACCAAAATCCCTAAACCTAAAACTAGGCTTTTTCACAGGATCCGAAAGTTTCATCACAACACTCACTCTTATTGCATTAAAGAAAAATTGCTTCCCTCTAACATATGCAACACAGTGGTTATCATTAACAACCAAATTAGCATAAAACTCATGAGTTAAGTTAACATTAGCTACCCTAGGAATCGATGCAATTGGCAGCCAACCCCTCTTATCTAAAATCGAATACCAACTTACCTGAGCAAAATCAACAATAGCCATATGCCTCTCCACATGTAAACCTCTGTTCTTCCATACCTCCTCATACTTCGTTTGAGCCTCAGGTGTCACAAAGCGCTCAACCACAGAATCATCATCACTTGGACTCCCTGGGTTTTCCACATCCTTCTCCTTTTCCTTGTCTTCGATAGCTGCTACCTTTTTCCTTTTTGAACTCCTCATCGACATTCTTTGGTGATGCAGCGGTAGGACAGAGGACTGTCTGTGGAGACTAAAGGGAAAACACAAAATGCTGGAGCAAAGTGGAGCCCTAACTCCACTTTTAAACCCTTATTTTATTCTGGGCTGGGCTTGATAACTCTGTAATCTGCGGGTGCCTAATGTGCAGTTTAAGTCGTGATTTTTTTTTAGATTTTTTTATTTGAATTTGACCTACACTTGTGTCACGCAATTCTTGCAGCCGCCACAAGGCTGCATTTTAATTATTTGAGAATGCAACTGGTCACTCTTCACATATATTTTCTCCACATGCCTTGTCCCCTACTCATCAATTCTCCATATACTTATCAATCACTTCCCCAAATCTTTTACTAAACAATCCCTTGTTGGCATTCCTTTTGTTCTAATTAACTGACATGCATGACACATGCAACAAAGGACTGCTATAGGTAACACACAACATAAGGTAATTATGAAATTGGGATCACATAAAGATGGGAATCATGGGTGGTCCAAAGTGAATAAGGGACACCTTCAACATATACATGGACATAAATAGAACAGTTTTTCGTGTACGGTATCATGCAAGTTCTAGCTAAATAGATTCATGACATCCAATCACACAAAAATCTGGAGGCTCCTCACATGGGTTTATTTTTGGTGTGGAAATAGAATGTAATATTGAGTAGCCCTTCATCAAAAATAAACATGCAAATACATCATGCTAGCTACTAACACATGTCATGATAAACCAGTACTAACAGGGCATATAAGCTTTTAAAAATACTTAGCAAAAATTCCCTCCCTCAAACTGAAAATCAACATTGTCCTCAATGTGATAACAGTAATTGTAGTAAAAGAAACAACAAATAAATGGAGGAAAAGAAAAATTAGTCTTAGCTTGCATTTAGTAGATGCTCCTCCACCTGGGTTATCTCCCAGGAAGTGCTGAACTTATTTTTGTCAGCTGGACTTAGCCAAAGTATGGTTAAGACAAGGGTGGTTCAAGTGGAGTAGTAGGTTTGCTAGGTAGAGGAATGGACTCCCAATAAGGTTTTACCCGATGACCGTTAAGCTTGAATGTGTACTCAGAATCCAGCTGCTTTAGCTCAAGAGCTCCATGAGGAAATACAACATTGACCACATAGAGCCCATGCCACTTAGACCGTAGCTTGCCCGAAAATAACCTGAGACGAGAGTTGTAGACAAGAACTTTTTGCCCCACATGAAAATCATTAAGAACCAATTTTCGATCATCAAATGGCTTTGCACGCTCCTTATACAGCTTTGCATTTTCATAAGCATCCTGACGTAATTCCGCCAGTTCATTGAGTTGTAACTGCCTCTTATCACTAGCTTCTTTCATATAAAAATTGAGTTGTTTAATATCCCAATATGCACAATGCTCCAACTCCACTGGTAAGTGACACTCTTTTCCATAAACCAAACGGAAAGGTGACATCCCAATAGGTGTCTTATAAGCAGTTTGATATGCCCATAAGGCATCATTTAAGCGCTGAGACCAATCCTTCCTAGTGGGATTCACCATTTTCTCAAGAATGGTTTTGATCTCACGATTGCTTATCTCCACTTGGCCGCTCGTCTGAGGATGATACGAAGTACCAACACGATGAGTGATGCCATACTTTTTCATTAATGTAGCACAATGATAGTTGTTAAAGTGACTGCCACCATCACTTATGATGGCTCTTGGTGTACCAAAACGAGCAAAAATATTATCCTGTAAAAACTTCACAACCACTCGATGATCATTAGTACATGAGGGGACTGTCTTTACCCACTCGGACATATAATCAACACCAACTAAAATGTATTCAAACTCACAAGAATTAGAAAAAGGACCCATAAAATCAATTCCCCATACATCAAACAATTCAATGATTTGAATGTTCTGTAATGACGTTTGGTGGCGAGCAGAAATAATCCCAGTCCGCTGACATCTATCACAAGTTTTACCGAAATTCCAAGCATCTTTGAGAATAGTTGGCCAATAAAAACCAGCTTGAACTACCTTAAGTGCAGTCTTTTTAGCCCCAAATTGCCCACCACATACATGAGTATGGTAGTGCTTCAACACGTCCAAGTGTTCATCCTAGTTAATGCATCGCCGGATCGCTTGGTCCGGAAAAATCTTAAAAAGATATGGGTAATCCCATATCTAGTGCTTCGCCTTTGAGATTATGTGCTTCCTATCCTAGTAAGACAAATCAGAGGGGAATGTGTTAGTAACAAGATAGTTTACAATATCGGCATACCATGGAAGCTCGGAAATTGTGAAAAGATGTTCATCTTGAAAAGCTTCATGTAACGACAATTCATCACATTCTTATGTAGGAAGTAACCGAGAGAGATTATCAGCAACCACATTCTCAACTTCCTTTTTGTCTTTTATCTCCAAATCAAATTCCTGCAACAAAAGAATCCAACGTATTAGTCGAGGTTTGGCATCATTCTTAGTCATTAAGTACCTGAGTGCAACATGGTCAGTAAACACTATAACCCGTGACCCAATAAAATAGGATTTGAATTTCTCCAAGGCAAAAACAACAGCCAACAACTCTTTTTTAGTGGTAGAATAGTTGAGTTGTGCATCATTCAATGTGCGGGAAGCATAGTAGATAGCATATGGAAGCTTATCCTTTCTCTGACCCAAAATAGCCCCCAAAGAATAATCACTAGCATCACATTAACTCAAATGGGAGTGTCCAATCAGGAGCTCTCATGATGAGTGCTGATGTAAGTGCAACTTTCACTTATTCAAAAGCCACTTGACAATCTTCTGTCCACACAAACTCAACATCCTTGGTTAGCAAAGCACACAAAGGTCTAGAGATTTTTGAAAAATCTTTGATAAAGCACCTATAAAAACCTGCATGTCCCAAAAAACTACGCACACCCTTGACTGTCATTGGTGGAGGTGACTTGATATAGTCTCAATCTTGGCTTTATCAACAGCGATGCCATTGTGAGAAATTAAGTGTCCTAACAATATTCCCTCTTGAACCATAAAGTGACACTTTTCTCAATTGAGAACAAGATTAGTTTCCTCACACCTCTCTAGAACTAATCTGAGATGCTCCAAACAATCATCAAAATCTAACCCAAACAGACTGAAATCGTCCATGAAGACTTCAATGAACTTCTCGACCATGTTTGAGAAAATACTCATCATACACCTCTGGAATGTGGCCTGTGCATTACATAGCTCAAAAGGCATACAAAAATATGCAATTGTGCCATATGGACAGGTAAATGTAGTATTCTCTTGGTCTTCAAGTGCAATAGATATCTGATTATAGCCGCTATACCCATCAAGAAAACAATAGTGGTTATGCCCTGCCAACCTTTCCAACATCTGATCAATGAAGGGCAAAGGAAAATGATCCTTCCAGGTTGCCGAATTTAATTTCCAATTGTCAATACACACCCTCCATCCAGTGGTCATCCTTTTGGATATTAACTCATTATTTGCATTCTTTACACAGTCATTCCACTCTTTTTCGACACAACATGAATTGGGCTCCCCCACTTACTATTTGAAATTGGGTATATCACACCCACATCTACCAACTTCAGAATTTCAGCTTTCACCACATCGTTCATGTGTGGATTTAATCTCCTTTGTGATTCTCTAGTCGGTTTTGAATCATTCTCCAAAATAATCTGATGTATACACCTTGTGGGGCTGATCCCTTATATATCTGCAATTGTCCATCCCAAAACGGTATTTTGCTTCCTCAAAATTTGAAGTAACTTCTCCTCCTCCCCAAACTTAAATTGGCAGCCACTATTACGAGTAGTGACTCGTTGTCTTCCAAGTAGATATACTTCAAATGACTTGGCAGCTGTTTTAATTCCAGAGTTGGGGCTTGCACAGTGGAAGGAATAAGAGAGGTGTTAGTGGGTGTCAATTGCTCAAAATTAGGAAAACTCTTACCACCATACGGTTGATTCACTTGAAGAGCGTGAATAATGTCTTCCCTACACCTGTCTTGCTCCATCTTACTAGCATATGTGACGCCAATGTCCAAACTTTCAGTCAAAACAGCCTTTAATGTATCTTCACGTGAAACTTGAAACACCTCACTCACAAGATCATTTATAACATGCACTCTAAAATAGTCACTCTGATCATCATGCTTTTTAACTGCTTCAAACACACTAAATTCGAGTTCTTGGTCATTGCTCTCATGGTAATAGTACCCTTTTTCACACAAATCCTCATGTTTGTAGTTTGCATAAATGGACGACCAAGAATAATAGGCAAAGATGACGCCACTAGACTATCTTCCATATCTAACACAACGAAGTCAGTAGGTAAAATTAAATCATTCACAGTGACCAACACATCTTCTAAAATACCCCTAGGTCTCTTAATACTGCGATCTACCAATTGAAGAGTAATAAAATTTTCTTGTAACTCACCCAACCCAAGTTTCTCATAAACTAAATAAGGCAATAAATTTATGCTTCCACCTAAATCTAACAATGCCTTATCAAAAAATTGATTCCCTACCTTGCAAGGTATAGTGAAACTACCTGGGTCTCTAAGTTTAGGTGGAAGCTTATGTAACAACACAGCGCTAACTTCTTTATTCAAGGCAACTTTTTCATGCTCAACAAATTTCCTCTTATTTGTACAACATTCTTTAAGAAATTTTGCATACGAAGGAATTTCTTTAATCACATCAAGCAATGGAATGTTAATTTCAACCTTGCACAAATTCTCAAAAATAACATGAGCTTTAGAATCAGATTTTTGCTTAACAAACCTTTGTGGGAAAGGTGGAGGATCTCTTCCCCATTTTTTGTCGCCACCGGTACAGATTTGCACCCTTCCTGCACCCTATCGGAGACTGGTACAGATTTGCACCCTGTCGGCAGTACCTCTGTAACTTGAATCTGATGTTTTCTACATCACTTTTTCAATTTGTTTTCCATTTCTGAGAGTTTTCGCAACATGTATTCGCTCGTTTCTTGCTGGGTTATTCATGGGTTGTGATGGTAACTCTCCCTTCTTCCTCTCACTTATCTCTTTAGCCATTTGCCCCACTTGAGTTTCTAGCTCTTAAATAGCTTGTGTTGTTTGCTGCTTAAATTGCAATAAAGTAGTCTCCAATTCACTTTTCTTAGCGGGCTGTTGAACTGGACCTTCTAAAGTAGATGTGTTATGGTCACTCTTCCATGAGAAATTTGGATGATTTCTCCATGGATAAGCTTGGTTTCTGGTGTTAAAATTCCCTTGCCCCATGAAATTAATTTGTTCCTGATCTGTCATGGAAGTCAATGGACAAGACTCAGTAACATAATCCTGTTGTGAACACACCACACAAAGCATAGCTGGTTGTGATGGAGCTGAAACTTTGACATTCATCCCCTTTATTGCTTCAACAATGGCATCTAATTTTGGATTCAAATTTCCCATCTCAGCTCGAGTTTTAGTATCAGCACTTACTTCATACATCCCATGCCTCTTTGCTAATTTTTTTCCTCTTGTCAAAATTTGATGGGAATCCTCGTTTAAATCCTCAAATAACTGCATTGCTTCCTTGTTACTCTTGCATATCAAAACACCATTGCATGTTGAATCGACCTTCATCTGATTAACCTCATTCAATCCCTCATAAAAGTGAAGCACCACATCATCCTTGTGCAAGTTATGAGTGGGACAGTGAACCAACCGATTCATAAAATCTTTCCAAGCCTCATAAAATAGATCTCCCTCTTTCTGCTAAAAATTTTGGATATCCCTTACAAGTTGTTTAGTCCGATGAGTTGGAAAAAATTCCCTTAAAATTTTTGTTGCATCCTACTCCCAGGTCGCAATGCATCTTGCCTCAATAGAATTATACCACATCTTGGCTCCCCCTTTGAGAGTAAAAAGGGAAAGTACCAGCTTGAGATTGTCATCAGTTATCCAAGTCATGTGCTGAGTACGACACAAATCAGTGAAATCCTTCAAATGTTTATATGGATCCTCATCAATTCTCCCATCATAATGTGGTACCAAATTGAGCAACTGAGGTGACAAATTGAAATTCACCGCCCCTGTAGGTTTATACGTGATGCAAGACGGCCGAGCTATGTTCTGTGGAATGTAATGA
Organism: Euonymus europaeus; assembly: GCA_963580455.1. Lineage (NCBI taxonomy): Eukaryota > Viridiplantae > Streptophyta > Magnoliopsida > Celastrales > Celastraceae > Euonymus > Euonymus europaeus. The sequence continues at coordinate 16,398,784 of OY756968.1, read as the reverse complement.
TTCATCATAGAGACACGAGCCTCGATAATTTCTGCCCCGTCAGCTGCCTGAATCTGCCTATTATTATCCCCATGTTTCTCTGTCTTAATGCTCTAACAGTCCTTTCTATTTCTGGATCAAATTGTTCCAATGGCTCTTGTTGAGACCGAGTATGGACCATGCAACTTAGAAAGAAACTTTAGCCCTGCAAAAGATTGAATTCAAGGTAAGTAATAGAACGATAACAAGAAATACTAAGTATAAAAATATTACTACCGTAACACCACTAGTAATGACTTAACAGTCCCTGACAAAGGCGCGAAAACTTGATCAATACTTTTTAATCACAAATTAAATTCGCAATTAATAATACCAACTGGTTTAGCCAATTGTAAAAGAACGTGTCACTAAATAGTAACTAGTGAATGTGATCGAATCCTCAAGGACTGCATTAACTACTAGCTATCAAGTCACGATGATTTCAGTAAACAAATACGAAATTGAAATTAAATTATAATTTAAGAGAAATAAATCTAGCTTCGATCTGGCGTATCAAATATCTCCCCTTATGCACACAGATTAATATGCAAGCACACAATTTAAGAATTCAACGCTCTCAGTCAAAGAGCCTTGGTCCAGCTACAATTAACTAGATTTTTCGAAACAATGATCCTGACTTTGGTCCAGTTGCAAGATCGTTTCTTATCACAAGCGTCTTGGTTTGGTCTCTCCTATGAACTTCCTAAAACAGGCATGAGCACTAGGAAATCGACAAACGCACAATCTAGTATAATTATCACCCAATCAATTATGTTCACTATTCCCAAAACTTGGATCTTACGCAAGCTCTCGTCACTTCATCAAACACCTGGTCATGGTTAGCCAAATATGTCTGACTAAAAGTACCTAAAATTAAGATGTTAATCACGCATACAAAATTATAGGCAGTTACTTGCAATCCAGAGAATAATGGATTAAACTCACTCTGATTGTCAATTGAATTTGTGCACAAGGTTTTGGTACAAACACTTACCAAACCTAGCTAGAAAAGAATTGAGCTACTCATAATAGTAATAATAAAAGCCAACATAATAATCACTGTTCAATTTTCAGGAAGATGAAGAGAAATTGATGCTCCAACTTTGTTGTTGATTTTCCTTGTTGCTGTGTGTTCTGCTGTCAATCCCAAAAGTCTCCCATGTGCTCCCTGGTTTCCTAGGGTTTTACATTTAATAGTAAACCCATGACCCAACTACTACTTGCCACGTCCGCTCCTAGTTACATAAAGGAGGACTCTCACGTCCTGTGGTCGCGCCTAGGCTACAAATATTGTGCTCAACTCCACTTTGTTCACTTCGACAACTTTTGGTACCTGTTCACAAAAACAACTAAAAAGGTGTAGGAACTATACCAATTTCACCATAATTTAAACTCTTTGACACTAACAATTAGGTGCTTTCCAACACCTAATGACTAGGCAGGTTGTAGTAATGTTATGTCTTGATTTAACAAGTTTTGGAGATCACACAAAGTTGCACATGATCAATAACATGTATCGGATTTCAAGTCAATGACAAGAGAATAGTAAGTCCATTTCTTGATCGCATCTTATGGTAATTCTTTCCTTCTATGTGTTCATTTCATTAACTAAAGATTTTTAAATCTGAAAATTCCATCTTTGATACAGATTTCTCTTGTTTGTTTAGACTATCTATAAGATCTGTTATGTGTTTTTATGTCTTTGGGATGACCTAACATTGATTTGGGAAAGAATATTTTAGGCCAAGAAAGAAGTAAGCCGTAGTGTAGCCTCATTTATTCACTACGATGTAGCCTTGTAGGCCTATATCATTCATAGTTGAGGATAGTTTTGGAACTAACACTCCGTGTCAGTTATTAATGTGACACAACTTTTTGGGAGAGAGTATAGGTATTTGAAATTAAGAATAGTTAGAATTCTTTTTTTCCCAAGAACTCTTTTGCATACTCTACTTCATATTTGTTCTTATTCATGAGGCATCACTACTTTCTGTCTCTACTTCTGTTTTCTTTTTCTCAAATCCTTCTGTCCTCCATGGCTTCATGTAAGCATATTACTTGAGGTTTTGGTTCTAGTTCAGAATCAAATAAAGTCAAACAATCAAAGGTGAAGAAAGAGGGTGTGATCAGTAATTTCTCTAGTTCTATCGCATAAACCATCTATTCCGAGAATTTTTTGTTTAGGGTTGTTAGCACTGAGAGGAAATTCATTTTCTCTAAGGTCAAAGATCCTGATATTTCTCATATTTTTCTTTCTCGATATTGGTTTTCCATTGCTGTGATATCAGGTACTGCTTTCCCTACTCTAGTTTGAGAATTTTATGAGAATCTTTCTGCTAGCGAAGTAGAAGATGAAGAGTCATCGAGTGTGATGACATTCTCAATGGCTTTTGGATTCAAGCTTGGCATCGTGGATACTTGTTTTGCTCAAAAACAAAGGGGAGAAGATTTTGGTTGTAGATGATTTTTGTTGTTTAGTGTTATGCGTGTTTCTTGATTTGGATAATCTGTCTAGGATTGCTAATTTTGCATACTTTGGATATTTGTTTATGATATTTTGTGCACAACTATATTGATGGTGTGATGTGATTCTATTTTGTTTGGAAATTGGTGTGACGCCCTGACCCAGAATTCACGCACTGAGCCGGGAGCGCCACTTTAGGCGTGTGCCCCGTCACTAAGGACCTCACCACACGCCAACCTAACCCCGGATTCTAACAGAAATCCGACAACACCTCCCCGTATATCAGAGGGTGCCAACCTGGAGTCACATCTCGCTTAACATGTAAAAGATAATCAATAATAATCAGAGAAGTTCCGCAGCCTAGCAGGGCCTCTGGCCATCTATCCACATTCACACACTACGCAGGGCCTCAGGCCTCTTAATCACATGCAATCAATAAGCAAAACATATTCATATCAATAATATCATCAAAGTCTATCAATCCGGACCCAAGGTCCACTATCCAGGTACGGGAGTCCCGATCTCACGGCATACCTCCCGACCATCCATCCAACATACCGAAAAGGTATTTAAGCAACATAATAGTCAACCAATTAAAGTACTATATGTACTTAATTCATAACCAAGGTTCTCAAACAATCAAATACAAATCCTAGTGCTCCTAGGGTGGCCTTCCATGTCACGCCGCTTTCTACTGATCCGCAGCCTAGTTCTCAGCACCAGTCTCACCTGAAGGATTCAAAAAAGGAATAGGGTGAGCAGGAGGCTCAGTAGGGAAAATAAAATGAATCATAAAGAATGTATAGAATGAATATTGAAACAAGCTCAATGCAGCAACGTGACATCCTAAAATGTCACAACAATGCATAACCTCGGGCTACACCCTACAGCGCCTGGCACCAGACAACGAATATTCTGGAAAATCATCGGAACCCTTGCACTTTGCCCCGAAACGACTATAGATGCACCTACATAATGGAAATCCTGATTCCGACAACAATATGCCCATTCGGTATCCAACATCATCACAAAAGTATAACCTAAGGATACTACGAATCCATACTCGTAGACCCAATGCATCTATAATTCATGCCCAATAATGTCATGCAAAAGAAGCTCGTATATATAATAATCCTATATATATACATAACTACATGATGCATGAACGAGGTTTATCATGCCCAATAGATGATTAAGCATTCAAAGGGTATGCAAATTCATCAATAATCAACAAGAAGGTTCGTTCTTCCTAAGGAACAATTTAGGCAAGAACACAAATAATAAAGACCAATGAAGAATTTCAACCGCTCTTTAAAGAAAAACAATACGATAGAAAATGGGTTAAGAATCCCTACCTCATTACCCAAGCAAAAGCTTACCAACTCAAATTCCCAAAACTAGGGTTTCGAGCTTTTCTCTCAACCTATCAATTTCAACCAACCAATCGCATATACTGATATCAATAACATCCATATACCATAAAAACATGAATTTAATCATAAATCAAGAGAGACATACCTTCTCTCTCTAGGATTTCACCAAATCCTCCAAACTCCACCCAATTCAAAACTCAACCTAAACCAATGATCAAACCTAGTAAAACAATCATAAATAACCCTAGAATCAACATATATAAACCCCAAAACTTAACTCTTCACGAATCATGATAGATCTAACGAAAACCTAGAATTTTGAAACTTGGAAAAACTCACCTTTGATCTTAAAATCCCTTGGAATGTTGCTTGAATCTTCAACCCAAGCTCCAAATCTTCAATAATCTCCCAAAACCTCACTTTCTCTCTCTAATTCTCTCTCTCTCTCTCTCTCTCACTAGAATCAAGCCTCACCAAGAAAAAATACATTTCTAGTCACGTACTGGTTTTTAACAGCTCGGGGAGCACCTAGGCGCTCAGAATTTGCACCTAGGTGCGTTGGCCTTAAATTTAAATTTGAACACACTGTCCTGGGCAACTTTTGTACACGCCTAGGCGTACCGCCTAGGTGCACCTCCTAGGCGTGTGGCCTTACATTTTTAACTCCGTCTCGGTCTTAGCTTCGATTCGATATATTATGTGCCCGAAACGGACATCTGTGCTAAAAGTTATGACCGATTTACCGAACCTAGTTCAAAAACTATTCTTTAGTCCTTATACGCTTCCAATGGTCCGTTATCTCTTCGAACCCATTTTTCAATAATTTATTACTTAAAATTTAACCAACCATAATATTTTTGGGTCGGGATCTCACATCCCTTCTCCCTTACATAAATTTCGTCCCCGAAATTTAACAAACTTGGCTAAATCTTTAAGTTTGCACAACACATTTGATGTGCGTGTTGACCCATCCTCAATCTTAAAATCCACATGGAACTCATGCTCTTCAAGAGATATATTGACTACCATGGTTCACATAAATACATACTCCACTAATCATTAAGTTATTTCACTCACCATGTATATACCCATCATATGGATATACATACATACATATATATATTTATATATATTTTGCACACAAACTCGGAATACATTACCACACTATAAGGTTATACACCCAATATCAAGGGTTCTTACACCTAAGACCCATAGTTCATACACACAAACTTCCAGTTGCTCCATGAGCTTTATTCTTACACATAACCTAGACCACCTGCATCTAACCTTATGTGACACAATGCTCGTCTTCAAACACTAATTCCTCCTCAGATTCTTCTTCAGAATCTTCCTCAAACCTCTCTGAATCCCTGACCTGACTTGCCAGGACTTCATTCTCATTTCGTAACCCTCTGTTCTCATCCCTAAGACGCATAATTTCACGTCGGAGTCTTCGAGTCTCATGTTGTTGAATCTCTAGACTGCTACTTTCCCCGTAGTTGTAACCCGCTATTTCCACATAATGATCATTTCTCAACTTATGAAGCATAAGTCGAGCACATTCTTCCTTGACATCTTGTTTCCCACCATTAAACGTGGTCCATGCTCAAATCACGCATCCCAAAGCACCCAACTCAACTTCTGGGTTTTGCAAAGTGACTGTTGTTCTAACACATGAAGGTTCCCTCACCGTTTTATAACATGGAGGAGGTATTCCATGACTGGAAGCAAACCCCTTTAGCACCCTCACTGAACAACCCTGGGTGTTTTCTCCACTAGCCATTTTCCTAAATGATATGGTCATTCACCTTGTTTCCCTTCCATATATATAGTCTAAATGCCTAACACATTTCTTGCAACCCTTACAACCTTAGGTAACCTTGCACCAACGTGCAACCCCATAAACGACCCTAGCCTTTTCAGCTACTCCATATCGTGTCTATTTCTTGTGGTGCTCCAAAACATCCGTGCAGATTTTGCTTCACCCAAATCCTCTTTAATTGTACCACAAAATCTATATTATCTCTGAAAGATTCCTAGAAAATCCATTTGCCTTCCCCGAATCTTCAATGTCAGTAATAATTCCATCTTGCTATTATTTGTTCACAGGACAACTAGTCTATGCTAGTGTGTACTCCAAAGCCTCGATAAAACTTCATATTACTCTGGGATTATCCGGTCCCTCCTACTCTGTCCACGATTACTATTATCGAATTTAATAAATGAATTCTCTAAATATCCAATCTATTCTGTAAATAGCTAGCGGTTACTCACCTTTAGTTCTAAAGCATTCATGCTTCGCCATCATATTCCATTTAGTAGAGAATATTTATCCTATTGACATTCGAAGTAAACACTCAATGTCTAAACTCTTCACCAACGATGTCCTAATCAACACCATTAATCTCCATTTCTTTACTATTTAATGTTAGTAATAAAACACATCAACAACTACCAAACATTTAGTACCTCTCACAATTTGAGAGCATTTATCTTATTCTGGAGCGGATTATTTTCGCCCCATCATTCTGTACACAAATGTTATTCATTTGTTCCTAAATAAATATTCATTCCCTTTTTACATCCAGATCTTAAGGAATTTTGTTTCCCCCAAATTTTACTTACTTTTATAATCTTCAAGATTATCTTCCTCAAGGATGCTAATCCTATTTCCAAGTCCCTCTCAATGGACTCTAAATAATAAGTTTATCATGGAACTAGATAACTCTTAGCTACAACCATTCGTCATGAAGTTTCCATGACTCTACACTAAACTCACCATCACATTCTTTTTTTTTTCATCATCATTTTTTTTTTTCATCATTTTATACGAGGGTCACCAGGACTCCATCTCCCAGCTTACACACACCACCCCAACAATCTCCCTTTCGAGTAATGTTACGCCTCGAACTGACTGGACTGTTGGGTGCCTTATGGGTGGCAAGGGCCGAAACTTATAAAAAAACAATTTTTCTGTGATAGCCCAACCCGGATTTATTGACACCACCGGTGGTCACTAATTTACACAAGCTCATGGGCCACTACCCCCAACCCGTCCTCAGCCCACTAGTATTTCAAGTGACTGAGAGATTGTTGCTAGGCTTCGAACAAATATTTACTATAACAATTCAACAACATCCTAGATATTCCTTAGATGTTTCGATGTGATCTAATATCCATCTATCCTTTATACCTCTTTTACCCATTTGGTTTTTTCTCGACATTTATTCATTTCCACAAATATCATTTCAATTGACACAAGTCAATTACCACCTAAATTACATTGACTTCCAATACCATTTCATAGTATACTATCAACTATAGATCACCGATCCATTTCCAATCCCAAACCACCAACTTATCAATATCCGCTCATGTGCACAATTTGCACCATAGCTCTCGATGTGACTCAACCACACCTCGCATTCTATTTAATTTCCCAACATAAATTCGATCCTTTCTTTTATTTTCTTTTTTCTTTTTTTCCACATACATTCACTCTCATTTGATTTCAATACATTCACCGCTACAACCATGCCCGAACACTTAACCAACAACCCAATTGTTTGCTCATGGACAAGATACTTGCCCATTAATCGAGGTACATCCGCACTAATGTAGTACTTCACTTCATCATTTCTTAGCTAAACCATATTTCGATTTGCAACTCATACACCATGTAACCGCTCGACAGCCTACGTTACCGTTGTCAATCAAGCTCCAGTATCCACACCAATACAGAGTATCACATTCTGTAATCCTTGCACCACGCGTCATAGCCACAAAGGGCCTAACAATACACGCATATAAAACATCGCAGTCTGTAACTCGTGCATCACATAGTAGCTCAACAGTTTACTTTGACCCAAATCAACTAAACTCAACATTCACAAAAATGCTCCGTATCACACTTGCAACTCCTACACCACGTGTCACACCTAAAAGGCATTACAGAACACGCCGATGTAGAGTATCACCCATCATAATGCCGTCAAAGTCATCGATCACAACTTATAGCTCTACTAACATTATCCTAAATGAAATATTCTGTGAGTTTACATGTAACTTGTCACCTCTAAATAAATTTAAGTGTTAGTGGTAAATATCCCTTGCACTCTAAAACCCAAACTTTCATCTACGGATATAAAAGGGAATTTAAACGTCCTATTCAAACGACATCCCATCCAACAACTTTAAATCAAGAAATTACTTCTAACAACTTTGAGGTTTTTAGAAGTCTCCCGAGGTTCCAATACGTGATCACTCTCCTGTGTCAATGCCAGTTGTTGTAGCGATTGTAAGCCTAGTGTCTGCGCCTGTTGTAACCCTCCACTGTTTTGGGGACATTCCCTCTTCTTGTGGCCGATCATGCCACACCTAAAGCACCTCAGTTCTGTACTCGTACATTGGTCCCTCTTATGACCTTCTTCACCGCACTTATAACAAATAAGCTTGCCACCACGTGGCCTTGATCTTTTTCCACGATCACCTCTTTGACCCTTCTCAGCCTGAGACGCAATCCTCTGTCTCTTCAGGTTGCCTACACCACTGCCACTAGTTGCTGAAGCCATATGACCCATCTGTGTTCCAATTATCTGCGCTTGGACCACCTGAGCCAAACTCATTACGATACTGGCCAGGTCTTGCAATGTCACGGGTTGCCCCATATTACTGATGGGAGCAACTTGTACCTCTGGTTGTCCCTGCACCTGCACTGGAGTAATCTCTAAAGCCCTCTCATGTTGTTCCAATCGAACTCCTTCACCAATGGCTATCCCATCCTGAACAACCATTTCCTCGTTTAGCCCTATGCTCGGATCAAGCACTGGCTCCTGTGTAGTTTGAGTGTGCCTAGTAGTGCACATTGTATTCCTACCACGACCTCTACCATGGCCTTTAGGCCTTCCTCGTCTGCCCTCAACAATAGGGATCTCTACAGCACGTGATGACCTGGTCACCCTACGAGTGTCCATCTGTGCCACAACAGATAACACTACTAAATAAATAATTTCGATTGAGGATTTAAGGAATAAGAAAACGTACCGGATCAGCAGAGGTCATGACATGGCCTGGAGACTTACTAAAATACATCTAGAACCCGACCCCAGATCCTACGTAGAGCTAACCTCGCTCTGATACCAAACTGTGACGCCCTGACCCGGGAATTCACGCATTGAGCCGGGAGCGCCACTTTAGGTGTGTGCCCCATCACTAAAGACCTCACCACACGCCAACCCAACCTCGGATTCTAACAGAAATCCGACAGCACCTCCCCGTATATCGGATGGTGCCAACTTGGAAAAACTCACATTTGATCTTAAAATCCCTTGGAATGTTGCTTGAATCTTCAACCCAAGCTCCAAATCTTCAATAATCTCCCAAAACCTCACTTTCTCTCTCTAATTCTCTCTCTCTCTCACACTAGAATCAAGCCTCACCAAGGAAAAATACATTTCTGGTCGCGTATGGGTTTTTAACAGCTCGGGGAGCGCCTAGGCGCTCGGAATTTGCACCTAGGCGCATTGGCCTTAAATTTAAATTTGCACACACTGTCCTGGGCAACTTTTGTACACGCCTAGTCGCACCGCCTAGGCGCACCTCCTAGGCATGTGGCCTTACATTTTTAACTCCGTCTCGGTCTTAGTTTCGATTTGTTATATTATGGGCACGAACCGGACATCTGTGCTAAAAGTTATGACCGATTTACCGAACCTAGTTCAAAAACTATTCTTTACGCCTTATACGCTTCCAATGGTCCGTTATCTCTTCGAACCCATTTTTCAATAATTTATTACTTGAAATTTAACCAAACATAATATTTTTGGGTCGGGATCTCACAATTGGCATTCTTGTATGGCTAAGTTTATCATGCGGTTTCCATCATTGTTGGGTTTGTGATCATTTGTTATAGTGTGTTAGATGCACTCTTTGAGGGGAAGATTTGATTGACGGGGAGCAAGATTTTGCTTAAATGGAGTTGGATTTAATCTGGTTATTCTGGTTCTGTGATTAAGGGGGAGAATTGTTTTTTTTTAACTCTAGGGGTCTGGGTTTGACTAGTAAGTATTAGTGTTTTTTATCACATAAGTATCATGCGGGAGTATGTGTAGAACTCTAAGTATTCAAGGACTTTGGTATACGATTTTAAGAGTTTTAATTATTGTGTTTACTTTCTCTAATTAGGAGATAACTCTTAGGTGATTGCGGTTAAAATGGATTTCTAAGTCGAATATCACTAGAGGTGTTAAAATTATGATGGATTCTCTTTGGGATAGGTTATTGGATAAAAGTTTATCTCCTATTATCATCGTTGTTTTATATGGGATAAACATCTCTTTTGTTTATCTTAATCTAGGTTTTTTATTATATGTTGGAGATCATCATGATCAATATTTATCTCAATCTGAAGGGCTGCTAGACGTCTATATATGGAGACAACCTATAGAGATGATGATCGAGGCTTTAAGAGTATTTTTTGGTGTGTGTGTGAGATCTTGCATTTGTGAGCTTCGAAAATTTTATTGTTTTATTCTCCTTGAGTGATATGTGAGCATGTCATGTTTGTATTAATCAAGAGAGAATGAGTGTTTCATGATTGAGTGTTGTTTGTTCGTGCTTCTCAAGTTTGATCCGACTGAGGAATTAGAAAACTAAGTTCTGCACATTTGGTGTAACCTGCTTCTCCGGTTATTTGAGGTTACTTGGATCATATTTCCACAACAAAGTCTCTTGAGGGAGTCAAGAGCATTATAAATCATCATTGGGATGTTAATTTGGTTTAAAGCATACACTGAGTTAAGTTATGCAATCGAGTCATAGGTAACGAAAGGTTGTAAACTTTTTCTCTTATAGTGGATTGCTTTAAAGGTTTGTCGCTTATAGACTCGAGGTTTTTCCCAGGTCGAGTTTCTTCGTTAATATCGTGGTATTCTATTTATGTTATTTCCCATATTACGTTCTCTAATGTGTTGGGAAAGCTCTTTCATATTCTCAATTCCGAACCATCAAAGTTTATCACTGTATAATTTTTATTATTATTTTATGTCTAAATATATGAGTATAGACTCCGTGGATTTTTTTGTGGCCAAACGAACAACTTTCATTCCAAATTGGACAAAACCTTTAAAAGTTCTTCCACGGAGAGACTTGAGAAATTCTGAACCATCAAAATTGAACGTTATACAGCTTTTATTGTTGTTTTATGACTAAATTTTTGAACATAGGTTACGTAGATTGTTTCGATGGAAAAAGAGAAACTTTCAATCTAAATTGGACAAAACCATTAAAAGTTCATCTACAGAGAGAGTAGAGCATTTATGAACCATCAAAGTTGATCGATGTATACTTTTTATTTTTTATGTCTAAATTTAGGAGTATAGGCTCCGCTAATTATCACGTTGCCAAAAGAGCAACTCTCATTCAAATTGGACAAAACCTTTAAAATTTACTCCACGAAGAGAGTTAACCAAATTTGAATCATCAAAGTTGATTGGTGTATAGTTTTACTGTTGTTTTATTTCTAAATTTATGATTATAGGTTCCATAGATTGTTTGGTTTCAAAAAGAGTAATTTTTTTCCAAATTGGACAAAACTTTTAAAAGTTCCTCCATGGAGAGAGTTGAGCAATTTTGAATCGTCAAAGTTAACCGGTGTACATTTTTTATTGTTATTTTAGGACTAAATTTATAAGTATAGACTCTATAGATTTTTTCGGTGTATAAAGAGCATATTTCATTCCAGATTGGACAAAAACATTAAAAGTACCTCTAGGGAGAGAGTTGATCAGTTCCAAACCATCAAATTTTATTGATGTACAAATTTTATTATTATTTTATGTCTAAATTTATGAGTATAGGCTCTGTGGATTGTCTTGCTGCCAAACGAATAACTTTCGTTCCAAATTGAACAAAACTTTCAAAAGTTCCTCTGTGGAGAGAGTTGATAAATTTCAAGCCATCAAAGTTTATCAATGTATAGTTTTTATTGTTATTTTATACCTAAATTTACGAGTATTGGCTTTGTCGATTGTTTCATTGGCAAAAGAACAACTTTCGTTCCAAATTAAAAAAACTCTCAAGAGTCCCTCCATGGAGACAGTTGGCCAATTCCAAACCACGTTCATCGTGTACACTTTGTATTGTTATTTTTTGTCTAAATTTATGAGTATAGCCTCCGTAGATCATTTCGTTGCTAAAATAGCAACTTTCAATCCATATTGGACAAAACGTTTAAAAGTTCCTCCATGAAGAGAGTTGATCAATTTCGAACCATCAAATTTGACCTATGTACAGTTTTCAATGTTATTTTATGTCTAAATTTATTAGTATAGGCTCGATAGATTGTTTGGTTTTGAAAAGAGCGATTTTTGTTCCAAATTAGACAAACCCCTTAAAAGTTCCTCCATGGAGAGAGTTGAGCAGTTCTGAACCATCAAAGTTCGTAGGTGTACATTTTTTATTATTATTTTATGTCTACATTTATGAGCATAGAATCCGTAGATTGTTTCGTTGCCAAAAGAGCAACTTTCGTTCCATATTGGACAAAACCTTTAAAAGTTCTACCGTGGAGAGACTTGTGCAGTTTTGAATTGTCAAAGTCTAAATTTAGGAGTATTGGTTTCGTAGATTATTTTGATGCCAACATAGCAAATTTCATTCCAAATTGGACAAAATCTTTAAAAGTTCCTCCATGGAGAGATTTGAGCAGTTTTGAATCTTTAAAGTTGATCGTAGTACAATTTTTCTAGTTATTTTATATCCAATATACTATTCTAGACTCTGGATTGTTTCGTTGCCAAAAGAGCAACTTTCATTCTAAATTTAATAAAACCTTTAAAAGTTTTACCATGGAGAGAGTTGAGCAACTTTGAACCATCAAAGTTGACGTTTGTAAATTTTTTATTGTTATTTTATGTCTAAATTTATGAGTATATGCTCTATAAATTGTTTGGTTTCCAAAAGAGCAATTTTTGTTACGAATTGGGTAAAACTTTTAAAAGTTCTTCCATTGAGAGAATTGAGTAATTTCAAACCATCAAAGTTGACTGGTGGATAGTTTTCTGTTATTTTATGTCTTAATTTTCAAGAATAGACTCCATAGATTATTTGGCCTCCAACAGACCAATTTTCGTCCCAAATTGACAAAATCTTTAAAATTTCCTCGATAGAGAGGTTTGAGCAATCTCGAACCATCAAAGTTCATTGGAGTACACTTTTTATTATTATTTTATGCTAAATATTTTTTATAGGATCCGTAGATTGTTTTGTTATCAAATAAAGCCAAAGGAACATATAAATTGGACAAAACATATAAAAGTTCCCCCCATGGATAGAGTTGATCGATTTCAAGCCATCAAAGTTGACCGATCTACACTTTTATAGTTATTTTATGTCTAAATTTATGAGTATGGGCTCATAGATTGTTTCGTTGCCGAACAAGTAACTTTCGTTCCAAAGTGTACAAAACCTTTTAAAGTTCCTCCACGAATAGAGTTGAGCGATTCTGAAAAAATCAAAGTTGATCGGTGTACACTTTTTATTGTTATTTTGTGTCTACATTTAAGAGTATAGGATCCGTATATTGTTTCGTTGCCAAAAGAGAAACTTTCATTCTAAATTGGACAATACCTTTAAAAGTTACTCCATAGAAAGAGTTGTGCAGTATACACTTTTTATTGTTATTTTATGTCTAAATTTATAAGTATAGGATTCGTAGATTGTTTCTTTGCCAAAAGAGCAACTTTCATTACATATTAGACAAAACTTTTAAAAGTTCCTCCAGAGAGAGAGTTGATCAATTCCGAACCATTAAAGTTGATCAGTGTATAGTTTTTATTGTTATTTGATTACTAAATTTATGAGTATCGGCTCCGTAGATTGTTTCATTGGCAAAAGAGAAACTTTATGTCCAAATTGGACAAAAGCATTAAAAGTTCCTCCACAGAGAGAGTTGAGAAATTCCAAACCATGAAAGTTTACGATTGTACACTTTTTATTGTTATTTTATTCTTAAATTCAGGAGTACAGGCTCTGTGGATATTTTCAGTGCCAAAAGAGAAACTTTCGTTCCAGATTGAATAAAACATTAAGCATATGTTTGGTACAGAGTATAAGCTAGTTGATACTTTGTCAGATACTCTCAGACACTCTCAGCTTTTACGTTTTATGATAGCTTGTACTCTATCACACATACTCTCTACCAAACATCCTCTAAAAGTTCCTCGAGAGATAGAGTTGAACAATTCTGAACCATCAAAGTTTATCGGTGAACATTTTTTATTATTTTATGTCTAAATTTATGAATATGAGCTCCGTCGATTGTTTCATTGCCAAACGAACAACTTTCATTCCAAATTGGAAAAAACCTTTAAAAGTTCCTTCGTGGAGAGAGTTGATAAATTCTCATCCATCAATGTTTATCAATGTACTGTTTTCATTTTATTTAATGTCTAAATTTATGAGTATTGACTCCGTAGATTGTTTCGTTGGCAAAAGAACAACTTTTATTCCAAATTGGAAAAAACTCTTGAAAGTCTCTCGATGGAGACAGTTGACCAATTCTAGACCTTCAACGTTCATCGGTGTATACTTTTATTGTTATTTTTTGTCTAAATTTATGAGTATACACTTCGTAGATCATTTCGTTGCTAAAAGAGCAATTGTCAATCCAAATTAGACAAAACCTTTAAAATTTCCTTCATGGAGAGAGTTGATCAATTAAGAACCATCAAAGTTGACCTATGTGTAGTTTTCAATGTTATTTTATATCTAAATTTATGAGTATAGGTTCGATAGATTGTTTGGTTTCCAAAAGATCAATTTTTGTTTCAAATTGGACAAAACCTTTAAAAGTTCCTCCATGGAGAGAGTTGAGCAATTCTGAACCATCAAAATTGATCGGTATACACTTTTTATTGTTATTTTATGCTACATTTACTAGCATAGGATCCATAGATTGTTTCATTACCAAAAGAGCAACTTTCGTTCGAAATTGGATAAAACCTTTAAAAGTTTTACCGTGGAGAGACTTTAACAGTTTAGATTCAAAAAAGTCGATAAATGTATAGTTTTATTGTTATTTTATATCCAAATTTAGGAGTACTAGCTCTATAGAATGTTTCGATGCCAAAACAGCAACTTTCATTTCAAATTGGACAAAACCTTTAAAAATTCATCAACAAAGAGAGTTGAGTAATCACTAAAGTTGATCTCAGTACACTTTTTTTGTTATTTTATGTCCAAATATACTATTCTAGGCTCCGGATTGTTTCATTTCCAAAAGAGCAACTTTCATTCTAAATTTGACAAAACCTTTAAAACTTCCTCCATGGAGAGAGTTGAGTAATTCTTAACAATCAAAGTTGACGTGTGTAAAATTTTTATTGTTATTTTATGTCTAAATTTATTAGTATAGGGTCTATAGATTGTTTTCTTTCCAAAAGCGCAATTTTCGTTACAAATTGGGTAAAACTTTTAAAAGTTTCTTCATGAAGAGAGTTGAGCAATTCGAACCATCAAAGTTGACTGGTGGACAGTTTTTTGTGATTTTATGTCCAAATTTTTTAGCATAAACTCCATAGATTATTTGGCTTCCAAAAGACCAGTTTTTGTTCTAAATTGGATAAAACCTTTAAAAGTTCCTCCATGGAGAGGTTTGAGCTATCCCGAACCATCAAAGTTTATCGGAGTACGTTTTTTATTATTATTTTATGTCTAAATTTTCTATTAAAGGATTCATAGATTGTTTCATTATCATATGAAGCCAAAGCAACATCTTTTGTTCAAAATTTGCCAAAAACCTATAAAAGTTCCCCCACGAATAGGGTTGAACGATTTCAAACCATCAAAGTTGATAGGTGTATGCTTTTATAGTTTTTCTATGTCTAAATCTATGAGTATGGGCTTGTCGATAGTTTCGTTGCCAAATAAGCAACTTTCGTTCCAAATTGTACAAAACCTTTCAAAGTTCTTCCACGGAGAGATTTGAGCATTTCAGAAAAAATCAAAGTTGATCGATGCATACTTTTTATTGTTATTTTTTGTCTACATTTAAGAGTATAGGATCCGTATATTACTTCATTGCCAAAAGAGCAACTTTTGTTCCAAATTGGATAAAACCTTTAAAACTTCCTCCATTGAGAGACTTGAGCAATTTTGAAACCATCAAATTCTATCGATGTACACTTTTTATTACTATTTAGTGTCTAAATTTGGGATCATTGGCTTCGTAGATTGTTTTATTACAAAAAGAGCAACTTCCATTCCAAATTGGTTTAAAACTTTAAAAGTTACTCCACAGAAAGAGTTATACAATTCCGAACCATCAAATTTGATCGGTGTAAACTTTTTATTGTTATTTTATATATAAATTTATAAGTATAGGATTCGTATATCATTTCTTTGCCAAAAGAGCAACTTTTGTTCCATATTGGACCAAACCTTTAACAATTCCTCTAGGGAGATAGTTGAGCAATTTTAAACCATTAAATTTGATCGGTGTATAGTTTTTATTGTTATTTTATTACTAAATTTAGGAGTATCGGCTCTGTAGATTGTTTCGTTACCAAAAAAGCAACTTTCTTTCCAAATTGGACAAAACCATTAAAAGTTTCTCCACAGAGAGAGTTGACCAATTCCAAACTATCAAAGTTTACGGGTGTACATTTTTTATTGTTATTTTATGTGTAAATTCAGAATTATAGGCTCCGTAGATTTTTTCGGTGCCAAAAAAGTAACTTTCCTTCCAAATTGAACAAAAACATTAAAAGTTCCACCAAGGAGAGAGTCGAGCAATTCGAAACTATCAAAGTTTATCGGCGAACACTTTTTTTGTAATTTTATGTGTAAATTTTTTAGTATAGAATTTGTAGGTTGTTTCATTGGGAAAAGAGAAACTTTCATTCAAAATTGGACAAAAACTTTAAAAGTTCCTCATCAGAGAGAGTTGAAAAGTTCAAAGACATCAAAGTTTATCCGTGTACTGTTTTCTTTTTCTTATGCCTAAATTTATGAGTTTAAGTTATGTGGATTGTTTTGTTGTTAAACGTAACATCTTTTGTTCTAAATTGGGGAAAACGTTCAAAAGTTGCAAAACGGAGAGAGTTGAACAATTTTGAAACACCAAAGTTGATCGGTGTACAGTTTTAATGTTATTTTGTGCGTAAATTTACAAGTATGCACTTCGTAGGTTTTTCATTGCCAAAAGAGGAACTTAAGTTTCAAATTGGACAAAACTTTTAAAAGTTCCTCCATGGAGAGAGTTGAGCAGTTTCAAACCACCAAATTTTATCGACGTACAATTATTATTATTATTATTTTATGTCTAAATTTACAGGTATCAGCTCCGTATATTGTTTCGTTGCCAAAGGAACAATTTTCGTTCCAAATTGGACAAAACCTTTAAATGTACCTATCTGGTGAGAGTTGACCAATTCTAAACCATAAAATTTGATCGATGTATAGTTTTTATTCTTATTTTATGCCCAATTTACAAGTATAGGCTTTGTTGATTGTTTCGGTGCCAAAAAAACAACTTTCATTCCAAATTGGATAAAACTTTAAAAGATCCTCCATGGAGAGACTTGAGCAGTTTTGAATGATCAAATTCTATCGATGTAAACTTTCTATTAATTTTTTTTCTAAATTAGGAGTATTGGCTTCGTAGACTGTTTCATTGCGAAAATGGTAACTTTCGTTCCAAATTGGAAAAACCTTTAAAAGTTCATTCATGTAGACACTTGAGAAATTCCAAACCATTAAAGTCTATTGGTTTACATTTTTTGCTATTTTATTACTCAATTTATAAGTATCGGTTCTGTAGATTGTTTCATTCGCAAAAGAGCATCTTTCATTCCAAATTGGAGAAAACCTTTAAAAGTTCCTCCATGTAGAGAGTTTAGCAGTTCCAAATTATCAAAGTTTATCGTTGTACACTTTCTTTTATTACTTTATCTCCAAATTTAATAGTATAAGCTCCATGGATTATTTTGTTGCCAAAAGGAACATCTTTTGTTTGAAATTAGGGAACACATTTAAAAGTTCCACCATGGAGAGAAATGAGCGATTATGGACCATCAAAGTTGATCGATATAAGTTTTTTATAGTTATTTTATATCTAAAGTTTTTAGCATGGGATCCATAGAATGTTTTTATTCCAAACGAGTAACTTTCATTGCAAATTGGACAAAAACTTTAAGAGTTACTCCACGGAGAGAGTTGAGCAATTCCAAACCATTAAAGTTGCTCAGTGTACGATTTTTATTGTTATTTTATGTGTACAGTTAAGAGTATATGATGCGTAGATTGTTTCATTGCCAAAAGATAGACTTTCATTCGAAATTAGATAAAAACTTTTAAAATTACTCCATGGATAGACTTGAGTAGTTTCGAGCCATCAAATTCTATTGATGTACACTTGAGCAGTTCAAAACCATCAAAGTTTATCCATGTATATTTTTTATTGTTATTTTATGTTTAAATACAGGACTAGAGGCTCCGTAGATTGTTTCATTAGCAAAAGAGCAACTTTCGTTCCAAATTTGACAAACCCTTTAAAAGTTACTCAACCGAAAGAGGTGCAATTCTAAACCATCAAATTTGATCGGTGTACACTTTTTATTATTATTTTATGTCGAAAATAAGAGTACATGATCGGTAGATTGTTTCATTGCCAAAAGACCAACTTTCGTTCCAAAGTAGACAAAATCTTTAAAGTTCCTCCATGGAGATACTTTAGTAGTTTCGAACAATCAAAGTCTATCAATATACACTTTTTATTGTTATTTTATGCCTAAATTTATGAGTATTGGCTCCATAGATTATTTTGTTGGAAAAAAACAACTTTTGTTCCAAATTGGAAAAAACCCCAAAAGTCCCTCCATGGAGAGAGTTGACCAATTTCAAACCATCAACATTCATCAATGTACAATTTTTATTGTTATTTTATGTCAAAAATTATGAGTATGGGCTCCGTAGATTGTTTCATTTCCCGCAACTTTCATTTCCAATTGGACAAAACCTTTAAAAGTTCATCCATGGAGAGAGTTAACCAGTTTCGAACCATCAAAGTTGATTAGAGTACACTTTTTTATTGTTATAGGCTTCATGGATTGTTTCGTTGACAGAAGAGAAACTTTCATTCTAAATTGGACAACAGTCTGAAAAGTTTCTCTATAGAGAGAGTTAAGCAATTTCAAACCATCAAACTTGATCAGTGTACAACTCTTATTGTTATTTTATGTTGAAATTTATGAGTAGAGGTTCCATAAATTGTTTCATTTCCAAAAACCAATTTTCGTTCCAAATTAGACAAAACTTTTAAAAGTTTCTCCATAAAGAGAGTTGAGCAATTTCAAACCATCAAAGTTGACAGGAGTACAGTTTTTATTGTTATTTTATGTCTAAATTTATGAGTATAGGCTCCATAGATAGTTTACTGTGATGCCCCATTTATAGAACATCACATGGTTCTACTCGCACCTTCCTAGGTCACCAATGTGATCCACATCCCCAGATTTTAACCCTTGTTTTCTCAACTAGGACAAACCCTACAATTAAAAATCCGGCAGCATCTCCCCGTATATTAAAGAATGCCCACATGGAACAAACGTAACAATATAACAACAATTCACATTGTCACTCCCCGTTTCTGGAGACGCGACTGGGTGCTCTCTCCGCACCCTTCCTAGGTCACTAGTGTGAACATCTGGGATCAACCGGAAATCCGGCGGCACCTCCCCGTATATCGGAGAGCGCCCACCTGCATCAGAAACACAGCAACAACAACATCACACTAGCAACCTAGCAAACATAGGCCTTGGGCCTCAACCACATGCAATCCTGACCCTAGGCCTCAGGCCATCCACTACCAGCATGCACAAACTGATGGCATCACATATAAATCAACACACAGATTTATAAAACATCAAATATAACCATAAATCAACATCTACATCCACAAACAAGCACCACAGTGCCAAATGGTTATATTCTCTCAACATAGATATACTACGTACACCCACATGCGTAGAGTATATCTCTAGCACCCTATTCTATCCAGGGCCATCCATGACACGACCTGCTCACCGATCCGCAGCACCAGTACCTGTACCAGTGTCTCCTGTGGAAGGAAGAAAGTAAAGGAGTGAGCTAGAAGCTCAGTAGCGTATGAAGTAACATCAATATAAGCTGAACCAAAGGAAAGTAATGCATCAATATGTTCCTACCACATGAACGTATACTCAACAATTCACATCAACATTTACCCGGATAACCCCTTCGGAGCATAACAACCACAATATCACTGCAACTCAATGAAATATTGCATGGGAGCAAGCTCACCACAACCAACCACTCCTAGGATCATCCGGTTGCGTGAACCTATCACGCCCGCACCCCACAAGGCAAGTCACTCTTGACCTTACCCCTAGTGCGTTATCCTACTTGGAGTTCACATGACTCAGTGGTAACTCTCATCACCTCGTCATCCCTCCAAGTAGCTTTCAAGAAACCTAAAGGTTCCGTAGTCCATACCCGGTCCCCTATGCAACTCTAATGCATTATGTCATGACATGCTGAATAGATATATATATATATATATGAACAACCTACATATGTATATACATAGCTACCATGATGCATGAACGGAAATCACATGTATCCATAGGAGATGGAACACTCACACTCGGGTCATGCAACATCAAGAATCACAATTAGGGTTCGTTTCCCCTTAGGAGCAATTAAGGCGGAAACACAAATGGAACGACCAATGAGGAATCGAAACGCTCTTAACATATCAAAAACGAACGATAGAAAGAATGGTTGGAAATCCCCTACCTCGTGCCGAGCAATTTACCACAAATTCCACAATTACGTTCCTAAGGTTCCGATTTCCCAAACCTAACAATGTGGAGAAACCGAATCCATTCACACATCAATAAACAACCAACAACTCATATAAACATCAATTATATCCATAAATTCGAAATTACTCACCTTCTCTCTCTAGAAATTTCTCCAAAATCCTCCAAACTCAACCCAAGCTCAACTCTACTCCAAATCACAAACCAATCTACATAAACATCCAAAATCAACCTATAAACAATATATCTAAAGCATAGCACTCAACTCTTCAAGAATCTAGCAAATCTAGAAAAACCTAGAATTTACAAAAACTATGAAAAACTTACCAAATCACTTGAATCAACCTTGAATCTTCCTTACTTAGCTTCAATGGTCATCAATCTTCAATCCCCAAGCCAAAATCTTGCTAAAATCACTTTCTCTCTCTTCTTCTCTCTCTCTTTCTCTCTCTACTCGGGAGCTTCTCCAAGAAAATATGAAGAAATGTCTAAAAACTGGCTTAAAAACTGATTTCCCGATAACCGTCCGGACGCCCCAAGTGACCGTCCGGACGCTTCACTGTTCTCTCAACACTCTGCCCACCTCGTTGGCTTAACCGTCCGGACGCCTCGTTATACCGTCCGGACAGTCTACTGTTCACAACACCAAAATTTTCTCTAAAAATGTCTCTGCCCCAGTTCCTGCACAAACCGTCCGGACGGCTGTTTTAACTGTCCGGACGGTCTCTGTTTTCCAGAAACCCAGTTTTCCTAAATTTTATTTTCCGGCTCGGTTCAAGCTTCGATTTGATATATTACGGGCCCGAAACGGACATGTATACTAAAAGTTATGCCCCATTTACCGAACCAAGCTCCAAAACTATTTTTCCATGATTCCGTACTTCTCGGATCATCCGTTTTACAACTCAAAACTAAAATTTTTGGGTCGGGGTTTCACATCCTTCCCCCCTTAATAAAATTTCGTCCCGAAATTTAACTACACAGGTATCTGAATCACTGAACAACTCCGGGTATTTTTCCTTCATTCGAGACTCCAACTCCCAAGTTGCTTCTTCAACTCCGTGGTACATCCACATTACCTTTACTAGTGGGATCACACTCGATCTCGTCACTTTGTTCTGTCGGTCTAGAATCTTCACCGGGTGAAGAGTGTGACTCCCATCTTCCTCAACTTCCAACGTAGTCCAATCTATCACATGCGACGGATCCGGCTCATATTTTCGAAGCATAGATACATGGAATACATTGTGAACCTTCTCAAGCTTCGGTGGAAGTGCCAAACGGTACGCCGCCGGTCCAACTGTCTCCAAAATCTCAAATGGCCCCAAAAACCTCGGTGCCAACTTCCCATGCTTGCTATATCTCTGAATTCCCCGTCTCGGACTAACCTTCAAGAAAACCATATCGCCTACAGCGAACTCCAAAGGTCTCCTCCTCCGGTCAGCATAAGACTTATGTCGGCTCTGTGCGGTGATCAACCGCTTCCGTATCTCATCAACTCTCTCTCGTGCTTCTTTGACCATCTCCGGTCCTGACACAACTTTCTCACCAACCTCTGCCCAACACAAAGGCGACCTACAAGGCCTCCCATAGAGTGCCTCATAAGGTGCCATCCCGATACTACTTTGGAAAGAGTTGTTATACACAAACTCCGCCAAATGTAAGTACCGATCCCAACTTCCTCCAAAATCAACTACACATGCCCGTAGCATATCCTCCAAAACCTGTATGGTTCTCTCACTCTGTCCATCAATCTGAGGATGATATGCTGTAGAGAAATCCAACTTCGTTCCCAATGCCTCCTGTAAACTACTCCAGAATCTACCTGTGAACCTCGGGTCTCGGTCCGACACAATACATAATGGAATTCCGTGAAGTCTCAAAATCTCCTTGACATACATAGTACTCAAGGTCTCCAATGAATCCGTCTTGTTCATGGGTAAGAAGTGTGCAGACTTAGTCAATCTGTCCACTATCACCCAAACCGCATCATGCCTCCTCTGAGTCATTGGCAATGCCGTCACAAAGTCCATTGTGATCTTCTCCCACTTCCATTCCGCTACAGGTAATGGTTGCAACAATCATGCCCTTCCACCAGAAACTCTGCCTCAAATCTCTATACATCTTCGTACCCCCTGGATGCATGGCAAACCAAGAATGATGTGCTACCTTTAGAATCTCTTGTCTCAACTCATCATCTTCGGGAACTACTAACCTTCCCGCATATCGTACTCCACCATCATTCCCTCGAACCCATCCAAGATTCTCATCAATTACATCAAATGTATGATCCCCATTCTGTGCATCTATAACCTTCTGAACCATCATAGGTCTCGAAGTTATAGAACACAAATAGGTCTTTTCCTCTTGACTCCTCAACTCTAATCCAAACTCATTGATTGTCTCCACAATTTCCCACTCATGCATGAATAAGCTAGCAACCTTCTGCTTCCTACTCAATGCATCCGCAACCACATTCGCTTTACCAGGATGGTATTGCAAATTAAAATCAAAATCCTCCAAGTACTCCATCCACCGCCTT
Source organism: Euonymus europaeus (assembly GCA_963580455.1). Classification (NCBI taxonomy): domain Eukaryota; kingdom Viridiplantae; phylum Streptophyta; class Magnoliopsida; order Celastrales; family Celastraceae; genus Euonymus; species Euonymus europaeus. The sequence goes on along the minus strand of OY756968.1, from coordinate 16,375,528 downwards.
TGCCGTAAGTTCAACTCCTTTTGGGTGAATAGGTACTTAAGGCTTTTGTGATCCGAGAACACCTCAAACGTCTCTCCGTAGAGATAGTACCTCCATTGCTTAAGAGCAAATACTACTGCCGCCAACTCCAGATCATGCACTGGATAATTCCTCTCATGTGTCTTCAGCAACCTCGAACCATACTCTATCACTCGGCCCTGCTGCATCAACACACAACCCAACCCAACTCCAGATGCATTGCAATACACCTGATAGCCAACTTTCCTCTCCGGAACTACTAACACTGGAGGTGTTGTCAACCTCTTTTTCAACTCTTCAAATGCGGCCTCACATTCGTCTGTCCACACAAACGGTGTACCCTTCTTCGTGAGCTGCGTCATCGGCGAAGCAACTCTTGAAAAGTCCTCAATAAACCTCTGGTAGTAACCTGCCAATCCTAGGAAACTCCGGATCTCAGTCACATTCTTCGGTCTCTCCCAATTCAAAACCGACTCAACTTTGGAGTAGTCAACCGCTATGCCTTCTTGAGTGATCACATGGCCTAGGAACTTCACTTCTGTGGCCCAAAATTCACACTTACTCAATTTAGCATACAATTGATTCTCCCTCAACGTCTGTAACACTAACCTCAAGTGTTCCTCATGCTCTTCCTCCGTAGGAGAATAAATCAATATGTCATCTATAAACACAACTACAAACTTGTCCAAAAACGGTCGAAGAACCCTTTGCATTAGGTCCATGAATACCGCCGGGGCATTTGTCAACCCAAACGGCATCACAAGGAACTCATAATGTCCATAACGAGTTCTAAACGCTGTTTTCTGGATATCCTCATCCTTAATCCTCAACTGATGATAACCCGACCTCAAGTCAATCTTAGAGAAATGTCTAGCACCTCTCAATTGGTCAAACAAATCATTGATCCTAGGCAACGGATACTTATTCCTCACCGTAACCTTATTCAACTGCCTATAATCAATACACATCCTCAAACTTCCGTCTTTCTTCTTGACAAACAACACCGGTGCTCCCCACGGGGACACACTCAGTCTAATGAACCCCAAGTCTAACAACTCTTCTAACTGAGTACTCAACTCTTTCAACTCTGCTGGAGCCATCCGATACGGCGGAATCGAAATTGGTTTGACGTTCGGATGCAACTCAATAGCAAAGTCAATTTCCCTCTTCAGAGGTAATCCCGGCAACTCTTCCGGAAATACATCCATAAATTCTTCCACTACCCTAATCATGGTAGCTACCTCTTCCTTAGGAGCCGAAGTCACCAAACTTGCGACTCTACAATCTTGGTACGAAGGATTATCCATGAAATGTGGGCATGGAATCCCCTTCGATCCCCTCAACTGAATCACTCCTCCCTCGGGTACTCTAAGAGTAATCTTCCTCTCCCAGAAGTCAAGCAACCCTTGGTGCTTCGTCAACCAATCAACTCCAAGAATCACATCAAAATCCTGGAAATCTAATACATACAAGTCGGCTTTCAGAGATATTTCTCCAAACCGACACTCACAACCGAACACTACCCCCTCCAATGTGGTAAAGTATCCTAATGGTGAGGATACCGTGAACATTCGTCTTATTGGTGAAATCTCCACCTCTAGTGCGTGTGCTAACGAACTAGTAATAAAAGATGAGGTCGCCCCCGAGTCAAACAAGACTCTTGCCCAACAATTAGAAATCAAGAAGGTACCTCCAATGAAGTTTGGATGCTCCTGTGCCTCCTGATGACCCAATGCATAGACACGCCCCTCTACTAGTGCATTCTGCTGCTGCTGTGGCTGACGAGTCCCACCCCGCCCCCTTCCTCCCATTGAAACATTGGAAGGAAGAGCCGGAGGCGGTACTCCCGGTATGCTCTGCTACTGGGCTCTCTGGTTGCCCTCTGGACACTCGCTCTTTCTGTGACCCAACTTGCAACACCCAAGGCACTTAAACCCAGAAAGCTTGCACTCACTTGCCTTGTGCCCCTCTTTCCCACACTTGAAGCAAGTCATCTTACCCCATGGTAGCCTAGGACCCTTGCCTCGGTCCCCTCTCTGTTGACGAAAATCCGTTCTCGATTTCTTGTGGCTACTACCACCACTACTACTACCCTCACTCACTGGACGCTTCCTCTGAGCTTCACTTTTCTCACTCAACTCAAAATCAAGAGCCATCTCCACTGTGTCCTGATATGACACCACCCTAGTGGCCATCACCATTCTACCAAGACTGGGAAGCAACCCATCTCGGTACCTCACTGCCTTCTTCACATCGATTGGAGCAAACTCCTTCCTATACCGGTATAACTCCTCAAACTGCTTGGTGTACTGAGACACCGTCATCTCTGATGTCTGCAACAAATCTAGAAACTGTTTGGCCTTCACCGTTTGCAGAGGCCTTTGCACAAACTTCTGCATAAAAAACTGCTCAAACGAAGTCCAAGTCAGCTCATTCCGTCTCTGACCCATGGACAACCACCATTCATAGGCCACACCACTCAAATAGTAGAACACAAACTTCACCCGTCTCTCATCGGGTATCTCAAGAGTGTCCATCCTCATACTCAGCTGATTAAACCACTCCTCCGCCCCCACACCCGTTCCATCTCCAGAAAAGGTTGGAGGAGTAGTCCTCCTCAATTGGTCCACCTCATACATCCCTCTCCCAGCTCTAGGTACTACTGCTACCTCAGTTGTAGCCTCTGGTACAACTCCCTCAGCACGAGTGCCAGTAGCACCCATCGCCTGAGCCACTGCCTGAGCTATGGTCTGCACCTGTGTCTACACCATACTCATCATAAAACTAGTAAGACTCTCCATCGTCACTGGTTGCCCTCCTGTAGTAACAGGAGCAACCTGCACCTAAGGTGGTGCCTGCTGATCATCACTCTCCATCGGTAGTCCCTCTTGAACTATCTCTTCCTCTCTCAACTCCGGATCCACATTCGGAACCGAATCCTCAGTGCTAGGAGTGCCTCTTGTGACACGTTCCACCCCAACACTACGGCCTCTACCTCGGCCCCTACCAACTCCCCGTCGGCCTCTGCCATGAGGTACTACAGTCCCACTCTTGGACCTGGTAGTTCTACGGGTATTCATCTGCATGGCAAACAGACAATACCATTTAACCCACTACTCAAACGAGGATTTAAGGGGAAAAGAAAACATACCGGATCAGTAGCAGTCGTGACATGGCCTGGATATACTACTCTACAACTAGGACCCAACACCCCAGATCCTATAAAGAGCCGTAAACCTCGCTCTGATACCAAATTGTCACGACCCGTTTCCGGAGACGCGACTGGGTGCTCTCTCCGCACCCTTCCTAGGTCACTAGTGTGAATATCTGGAAATCCGGCGGCACCTCCCCGTATATCGGAGAGCGCCCACCTGCATCAGAAACGCAGCAACAACAACATCACACTAGCAACCTAGCAAACATAGGCCTCGGGCCTCAACCACATGCAATCCTGACCCTAGGCCTCAGGCCATCCACTACCAGCATGCACAAACTGATGGCATCACATATAAATCAACACACAGATTTATAAAACATCAAATATAACCATAAATAAACATCTACATCCACAAACAAGCACCACAGTGCCAAATGGTTATATTCTCTCAACATAGATATACTACGTACACCCACATGCGTAGAGTATATCTCTAGCACCCTATTCTATCCAGGGCCATCCATGACACGACCTGCTCACCGATCCGCAGCACCAGTACCTGTACCAGTGTCTCCTGTGGAAGGAAGAAAGTAAAGGAGTGAGCTAGAAGCTCAGTAGGGTATGCAGTAACATCAATATAAGCTGAACCAAAGGAAAGTAATGCATCAATATGTTCCTACCACATGAACGTATACTCAACAATTCACATCAACATTTACCCGGATAACCCCTTCGGAGCATAACAACCACAATATCATTGCAACTCAATGAAATATTGCATGGGAGCAAGCTCACCACAACCAACCACTCCTAGGATCATCCGGTTGCGTGAACCTATCACGCCCGCACCCCACAAGGCAAGTCACTCTTGACCTTACCCCTAGTGCGTTATCCTACTTGGAGTTCACATGACTCAGTGGTAACTCTCATCACCCCGTCATCCCTCCAAGTAGCTTTCAAGAAACCTAAAGGTTCTCGAGTCCATACCCGGTCCCCTATGCAACTCTAATGAATTATGTCATGACATGCTGAATAGATATATATATGAACAACCTACATATATATATATATACATAGCTACCATGATGCATGAACGGAAATCACATGTATCCATAGGAGACGAAACACTCACACTCGGGTCATGCAACATCAAGAATCACAATTAGGGTTCATTTCCCCTTAGGAGCAATTAAGGCGGAAACACAAATGGAATGACCAATGAGGAATCGAAACGCTCTTAACATATCAAAAACGAACGATAGAAAGAATGGTTGGAAATCCCCTACCTCATGCTGAGCAATTTACCAAAAATTCCACAATTACGTTCCTAAGGTTCCGATTTCCCAAACCTAACAATGTGGCGAAACCGAACCCATTCACACATCAATAAACAACCAACAACTCATATAAACATCAATTATATCCATAAATTCGAAATTACTCACCTTCTCTCTCTAGAAATTTCTCCAAAATCCTTAAAACTCAACCCAAGCTCAACTCTACTCCAAATCACAAACCAATCTACATAAACATCCAAAATGAACCTATAAACAATATATCTAAAGCATAGCACTCAACTCTTCAAGAATCTAGCAAATCTAGAAAAACCTAGAATTTACAAAAACTATGAAAAACTTACCAAATCACTTGAATCAACCTTGAATCTTCCTTACTTAGCTTCAATGGTCATCAATCTTCAATCCCCAAGCCAAAATCTTGCTAAAATCACTTTCTCTCTCTTCTTCTCTCTCACTTTCTCTCTCTACTCGGGGGCTTCTCCAAGAAAATATGAAGAAATGTCTAAAAACTGGCTTAAAAACTGATTTCTCGATAACCGTCCGGATGCCCCAAGTGACCGTCCGGACGCTTCACTGTTCTCTCAACACTCTGCCTACCTCGTAGGCTTAACCGTCTGGACGCCTCGTTAGACCGTCCGGACGGTCTACTGTTCACAGCACCAAAATTTTCTCTAAAAATGTCTCTGCCCTAGTTCCTGCACAAACCGTCCGGACGGCTGTTTTAACCGTCCGGACGGTCTATGTTTTCCAGAAACCCAGTTTTCCTAAATTTTATTTTCCGGCTCGGTTCAAGCTTCGATTTGATATATTACGGGCCCGAAACGGACATGTATACTAAAAGTTATGCCCCATTTACCGAACCAAGCTCCAAAACTATTTTTCCATGATTCCGTACTTCTCGGATCATCCGTTTTACAACTCAAAACTAAATTTTTTGGGTCGGGGTTTCACACACATGATGACCTAGTAGGGCCTCTGACCATTTATCAGTATGCAAATTCCAACTTAGAAGAGCCTCAAGCCATCTAGCAGCATGCACAAACTGATTCTCATACAAATATCACAATTTCACACAAACATAAGCAATTTCAATTATCATACATCAGGACCCAAAGTCCACCCTCGGTTCAAAAGATACAATCATAGAAATTACCTTCTAACGTACACATACCACACCCACCGATGCCATCAATCAATAAGACATAAGTTATTAAATACAATAAGTGTGTATAACAAGTTGTTTAAGTCTACCAACCCAAACCTAAACCCCACTCCAAGTGTCATCCATACCACAACATCGCCTCTACTAATCCATATCACCGGTACTCGTACCAGTCTGACCTGTAGAGGGAAAGAAAGTAAAAGAGTGAGCTAGAAGCTCATTAGGGATAAATAGAGTAAATAACAAATAAGCCAAATCCAAATGAAAGGCAATACATAAAAATGTTATCTCATATGCTCATGTCACATAACACTACAATACTATCTGAGTGACCTTTCCGGGCCAAAAAATTTATCAATCTCAAAGTTCTGACTATGGATTGACAAACAACAATCAATAACCATGATTATGCTAACTACGATTTGATAACAACATCGAACGCACATTTTGGTTTTCCCAACCCTTAATAGATGGGAACCAGCTCATTAAATTCTCCCGTTCAATCCTGTTTCTCCTAACCATTAATGGATTGACTGTACCATTCCAACCATACCCCCCAATGGATGTGGATGAGCTCATCATTCATCATACACCTCCGGACAAGATTACCCAGTCGTATGAACCCCTTCACACCCACACTATTGATGTGTTGCCTCAAATGAAGTCATATGGTTGGTGCCAAGCCCCGACATGCAACCATCCTCCCATATGACGTTCAAGTAATTCCTAGGGAATACCTGAGTCCATACTCGAGCATTCCATGAAATCTCTAATTCATTCATGCTTCATGCTATTGGGATGATGTCCTAAAACATACCATGTAAAGACAATTATGAAATTCAAGAATAAACATGTTATGATTACATTTGTGTTTTAAATGTTTTATTTTATATTTTTCATTTTTAAGAGAATGTTTTATCAAGGTTTAGGGATGTTCGATATGTGAATCTTGGATACTCAGATACACTTTATGTGTGAGTATAGATTGACACAAGATTTATTATTACATCCTAAATCATTAGTCATAACTAGATTGACAAAGCTAGGCAATTTGTTGATATAAGTTGTAGTGCATGGACATCTTCAATTAGGGGAATGGTTTGTCTTGACCATTTGAGAGCATTCTCGGATTGGTGCATTAGTGTATGTTGGTGTATGCTCTAGGAGCCAATCATGGGATGATTGTATTAGCATACATTTATTATGTTATATTGAGGTATTTTATTTATTATGAATTATTTATCTGCACTATATAAATGATTATGATAAATATCCCTAGAATAGTTGCTTCGATGCTATGGGACTTCAAGCGTGTGACTTGAACGTGAGATCATCATAGATGCATATAGAACACTATTCCTAAACATCCCTAGTCGAGTATTATTGTTAAACGGGATAACATTAATACGTTGAGACTCGTATGTAGGTTGATTGATGACTAAATCTTGCGAGTCATGGATATGAGATATCAAATCAATACATGGGTACTTGTTAGAGAATGGGAAGTACTGGACAAACCCAACATGAGAATACTTCATGGATTGTTATATGAATGTCATAAGCTATTCTCATAGTGACAATGATATATGTTTTCCTTTAACCTGAAATCACTGCGGTTCCCGACATGAGGAGTTATACGCTTTGATACTGTCTAACGTCACTTGTAAAAGGGTTGGCTATAAAGTTAGTGATTGGGTGTATCATGAATCATGCAGAGGGATGTGAGTGACCTAGATGGTATTTATCCCTTCTATATAACAGGAGTGATATCCGTGGGCCCCTTGATTGAGTGAGACTTAGAAATGCATGGCCGTGCTCAAATGAATCAATATGTGATATTGATTTCGTTTGTTTTTATAGTCTACTCGGAATCAAGAAACACATAGATTAACATATACGAGGATGACACATTCCATGCCTCGATGTTAATCAAGATATTAAGGACAAAGGGACTGCATGTAAAATTGGTCATGAATATAAAGGTTATGTCGAATCATTGACATTCTCGTTACTTGGGTAAGAATGATGTGTTGCTAGATACCTCTCATTGTTTGTGATGTTAAAATATGATTTTAGTTTCACTGCCAACCTGATGAGAACCTATAGGGTCGCACACATAGAATAAGTCAAAGATTATGTTACTAGAGAATAACAATTACGTTTGGGCTTAGGGCTTTATGTAAGGTCCATGACCGGTACAATTAATTGGATTAATTGAACATGGTTAAGTGTCCAAAATGTGGGCTCTTTTTCTTTAAGGGAATGTGGGCTTTTCATTTTTCCTTGGGCTTGCTATATCTAGGGTTATGGTTGGTAACCCTAGTGTGGTTTTTTGAGTGGCAGTCGAACATAGAGAGTTGAGAGGGAAAAACGAATTGGAGCACCCTTCTCCCTAGTTGCTAGCAAAACGTGAAAAAGGGCGATCTTTGTCTTTTTCGTGTGGATACCATAGAGGCGCTGTTCGTTCGGATAGTGCTGGTTGATTCGAATCCATCAAGTCAAAGAAATCGTTTGATTTCTGCGCTTCAAGAGGTAAACTATTCAACACCGATTTATGCCCTTTCACATGGATCTTCTGGAGGGTTTCAATGGAAAATTTTTAATTTCCGCTGTGTATGAGTCATTGAAACCCAGCAATGTATATGTGTACATATACATTCACAGAAGTACATAGGAATGAACAACCATAAAAGTGCTATCAAAGAGTTGTTCATCCTATAGTTGTGGGAGTACGGTATATCTCAAGCTTGAGTAGGTCAATACATTTATACTTGTAGCACGCGCATTTTGATTCATCAATAAGTGAGACACGCACTATTATCAAAAATCTTAATGAGTTGGATGTATGCCACTAGTGTATGAGTGCAAACATACAATATAGTCATTTATGTACTTTCGATTACGGAAGTGTAAGCACCCATCTAAGAGGTTCAAATTAATCCATCCGCAAACTATGCATAGTGATTTTAATGAATCAAGCGTTGTGAATTAAATTGATCTACGACTCAATTTTAATACGCTTAGAGAATAGATACAAAGGAATCTAGAGCTCAGAAGAAATATTAATTTTGGAGTGTTCGATAGTACGAATAAACTCACTCTAACTTACCGGGTGTTGGATGAAGGATATGCAAGTAAATTTCCTACAGGTCAGGGACAAGTTTCTAACTATGGAAAAGTCTCAATGTAAAAATCGTACATATTGGGGAGTGCATCGAAAGTTCAGGTAGTGTCATACGAACATTGGATTGATATATTATTCCTAGTCATAGGGTTTGACGGCAAAGAATAATATTTCGGGAGCCACAATATGTATGTCCTGCGGAGTCCCCTTAGTAGCCCTAAACAATCTCTTGTCCTATTTAAGGAAGATCGGCAAAATTCACCATATCACAACGATCATTGAGAAAGTTACAAGAATAGAATTTCCAATGATAACGATAAGATAAAATTATTTTTGTTAAGATATGCAAATTTCCTGTAAGTGTATTTGTGGAAAAATAATAAGTCTCAAAATTTTGATTTAGATTGTAAAATAAATATGCCGATTACATTGAAGTGATCATGGTCACCGTTATCTAACAATTAGAATTCCTATTGGATTATGAAGTCTAAATCGAAACAAAGATTGAGACTTATTATCACATATATTTTCTTAAAGTGAAGGACATCTATCTGAATTACAAGTCTTTAGTGCATTTTAAAAAAGGCATTAGAAAGAGATGAAAGGGAGATGGCAGTAAAGAGGCATGAAAGAGTAAAAAACTTTTGAGTGTTCTTTATAGAAGGCCGAGTCGTGTCCTTTTAAAGTAGGTCGTGTGTTACATTCTCAAGTACAGTCATTTGTGACTTCGTGTGGTTCACTACAAATTGGTGATTTTGCTTTGCCCATTCGTAAGGAGATTAAAGGGAATACCTAGGAAACGACGTAGGCCCTTCTAGGTGATCCTTTCAGAGCTATATCAATTGGTGGTTCATGATCGAGTAGTCTAGATCATGATCAAGTGTCGAGTTTGTGATCAAGAAGTCTAGATCATGATAAAGTGTTGAGTTCTTGATCAAGAAGGATAGCACGTTGGACCTCGATAGTAAAGAGGTCGGTACTAATCTTCTGATATTTTTAGCCATGATTCTATGTTTAGATCAGAGAATTTTTGTATGAAATTAATACTAGAAGCATGCTAAGATTAATTACAAAATTAATTTGGATATAGGATAACACATATGACAAGCGTGGAGTAAATTAGGGCTGTATGGCTTCTAATTAAAATTTTGATTTGTACCTATGCTAAGAACGATCCATAAAAAGCTTCTGCATGTTCTAAAATTTATTTTACCAACTAACACATGCCATGCCAATTAATATATAAATACTCAACCTATATATATAGCTACCCATGATGCATGAACGATCAACCATGCTCAATAAGTGATTGAAGATGTATATGGGTTAATGCAATCGACATTTCAAAGATAAACACGAATAAACCCTAAGTTCATTATTCCCAAGGAACAATAGGGAAGAACACAAAGTATGATGACCAATGAGGAAGTTGATACGAAGGAGAATTGGGTCAAGAAATCCCCTACCCCGTTAAGCACCACTTACGATACCAATTCCCAAAGTTAGGGTTTCGACCCTTTTTCACTCACTTATTGATTCAACATTCCGAACCCGTAATATCATATTAACAACACTAATTTACAAAAATAATATAAAATCAAAGGACTAATCAAGAGAACTTACTTTCTTTTTCTAGGATTTTCCCTAAAATCCTCCAACTTCTCCAAATTCGAAACCTAGACAAAACAAATGATTCAAACTAGTAAAACAATTATATATAACCTTACAAACAACATATCTAAGTTTGAACACATAACCCTTAACAAATCAACACAAATATGAGAAAACCCTAAAATCTCTAAAACTGAAAAACTTACTTGAATCTTGGAAATCTCCTCAAAATCTTGTTTAAATCTTCAATCCAAGCTCCAAATCTTTAATAATCTCCCAAAACCTCACTCTCTCTCTAATTCTCTCTCTCTCTCTCTCTCTCTCTCTCTCTCACACACTAGAATCAGAAAATGGCAAAATTGGCTCGCTTGAGCCCTTTTATTTCTCTTGGAGTGTGCCTAGGCATGTAGGAGGTGCACCTAGGTGCAACTAGTCTCTAGTTTCTCTGATGACTACTGGACTGGGCGCTATTGGGAAAAATTTTGCACATGCCTAGGCGCTGTCTGCGTAGGCATGTGGAAATTTCACCTAGGTGCCACTTTCTTTTCCTATATTCACCTCTAGCTCGGTCTAAGCTTTGATTTGACATATTATGAGGCCAAAACGGACATCTGTGCTAAACGTTATGACCCATTTAGTGAACCTTGTTCAAAAAGAACTCATTGTTATCTCGTGCAATATAGATGATTCGTAACCTCTTCGAATCTATTTTCAATAACTTATTACCCAAAATTTAATCACTCCAAATATTTTTGGGTCGGGATTTCACATTTAGTTTCCAAAAGAGCAACTTTCGTTCCAAATTGGATATAACCTTCAAAAGTTCATCCATGGAGAGAGTCCAGCTATTCCAAACCATTTAAGTTGATTAGAGTACAATTTTTGTTAGCATTTTTTCCCTCTAAATATACTATTATAGGATCCGTAAATTGTTTCATTTTCAAATGAAGCTAATGGAACATCTTTCATTTCACATTGGACAAAATCTTTAAAAGATTACACATGGAATGAGTTGAGCAATTTCAAACCATCAGTGTTGTTCGGGCTACACTTTATATGGTTATTTTATCTCTAAATATACTATTATAGGCTCCGTTGATTATTTTGTTCCTAAAAGAGCAACTTTCATTCCAAATTGGAAAAACCTTTAACAGTTCTTCCATGGAGAGAGTTGACCAATTTTGAACCACAAAATTTGATCAATGTATAGTTTTATTGATATTTTATGACTAAATTTATGAGTATATGCTCCGTAAATTGTTTCATTGTCAAAAGAGCAACTTTTGTTCCAAATTGGTCAAAACCATTAAAAGTTACTCCACGGAAAGAGTTGTGCAATTCTGAACGATCAAAGTTGATCGGTGTATACCTTTTGTTGTTATATTATGTCTAAATTTATGAGTTCATGATCCGTAGATTGTTTCGTTGGCAAAAGAGAAACTTTTGTTCAAAATTGGACAAAACCTTTAAAAGTTCTTCCATGGAGAGAGTTGAGCAGTTCGAAACCATCGAAGTGTATAGTTGTACACTTTTTACTATTACTTTATCCCCAAATTTAATAGTATAGGCTTCGTGGATTGTTTTGTTGCCAAAAGGAGCATCATTTGTTTGAAATTAAGGAAAGCATTTAAAAGTTCTACCACGGACAGAAATGAGCTATTCTGAACCATCAAACGTGATCGGTGTTTGCTTTTTATAATTATTTTTTGTCTACTTTATGATTATGTCCTCTATAGATAGTTTCGTTGCTGAACAAGCAACTTTCATTGCAAATTGGACAAAACCTATCAAAGTTCCTCCACGTAGAGAGTTGAGTAATAACGAAACATCAAAGTTGATCGATGTATAATTTTTATTGTTATTTTATCTCTACATTTACAATTATGGGATCCGAGATTATTTCTTTGCCAAAAGGTAGACTTTCATTCCAAATTAAACAAAACCTTTAAAAGTTACTCCATGGATAGACTTGAGAACTTTTGAGCCATCAAATTCTATCGATGTACATTTTTATTCTTATTTTGTGTCTAAATTTAGGAGTATTGGCTTTGTAGATTGTTTCGTTGCAAAAAGAGCAAATTTTGTTCCAAATTGGACAAATCCTTAAAAAGTTTCTGGACGAACAGACTTGAGCAGTTCTCAACTATCAAAGTTTATCCGTGTACACTTTTTATTGTTATTTGATGTCAAAATTTAGGATTATGGGTCCATAGATTTTTTCGTTGGTAAAAGAGCAATTTTCGTTCAAATTGGGCAAAACCTTTAAAAGTTACTCCACAGAATGAGTTTTGCAATTCTGAATCATCAAAGTATATCGATATACACTTTTTATTGCTATCTTGTGTCTAAATTGACTATTGGCTCCGTATATTGTTTCGTTGGCAAAAGAGCAACTTTCGTTCCAAATTGGAAACAACACCCAAAAGTACCTCTATGGAGAGAGTTGACCAATTCCAAACCATAAATATTCATCGGCATACAATTTTTATTGGTATTTTATGTCTAAATTTATGAGTTTGAGATCCGTAGATTGTTTCATTGCCGAATGAGCAACATTCATTTAAAATTGGACAAAACCTTTAAAAGTTCCTTCATCAAGAGAGTTGATCAATTCTGAATCATCAAAGTTGATCGGTGTTCCCTTTTTATTGTTATTCTATGTCTACATTTAAGACTATAGGATCCATAGATTGTTTCAATTCAAAAGAGTAGCCTTCGTTCCAATTGAAGAAAACCTTTAAAAGTTCCTCCATAGAGAGAATTGAGCAGTTCTAAACCATCAAAGTCTATCGGTTTAAACTTTATTATTATTTTATAACTAAATTTTGGAGTATTGCCTTCGTAGATTATTTCGTTGCCAAAAGAGCATGTTTCATTTCTAATTGGGAAAAACCCTTAAAATTTCCCCATTGGAAAGACTTGAGCAGTTCTGAACTTTCAATGTCTATCGGTGTACACTTTTATTGTGATCTTTTGTTTAAATTTATTAGTATGAGCTCTGTAGATTGCTTAGGTGCCAAAAGATCAACTTTCGTTCTAAATTGTACAAAACCATGAAAAGTAGCTCCACGTCGTGAGTTGGGCAATTCTGAAGCATCAAACTTTATTAGTGAATAGTTTTTATTGTTATTTTATGTGTAAATTTATTACTATAGGCTCCGTAAATTGTTTTGTTGAAAGAGGAACAGTTTTTTCAAAATTGAGGAAAATCTTTAAAAGTTCCTCCATGAAGAGAGTTGAGTAGTTCCAAACCCTCAAAGTTTATTAGTCTACACTTTATTGTTATTTTATGTCAAAATTTATGAGTATAGGCGCTGTGGATCGGTACTGTGGATCTCAAAGCAAGAAAGGCTGTGTCTTCTATTGACAGCTGTTGCCACGTGTCTTGTTCTGATTGGAGAGGATAAATATCCTCATCATTTGCCTCCCAGGCCTGTGATTGGTTGGTGTAGACGACCAATGATAGGCCTGTATTAGCTGTCATTTGGTTTTTCCGAGAGTGGCATTGATGAGGAAACATTGAACGGTTACGATGAAATCTGAGTTGATCCAATGGTCTTTCGATGAACAGAGGCTGGACGGTCTGGATGAGGGGATGCCGAAGGCCTCTTCATCGGGTCCGTTGACCAGGGAGGTCTTCCACTATAAATAGCGAAGACGTCGCTTTCAAGAACCACTTGTTGCCAAATCTTGAGAGACCCGAGCTTAGGGAATACCGAGCAAACATATTCTTCTCCTACCGAGAACACTTTATTCCTCGTCTTCGTCTCTGTTTCAGGTACGAGAAAATGTCTTCCCCTTACTCGGATAGTGTGAGTAATTTGCTAGAGGATGCCGACTTAGGTTCTTCTCCTTCAACCTCTACTTCCCCCCTGTTAGGATGAGTCTTAGGCTTCCCCCAGCCGAACGTCCTTTCTTCGCCCCGCCTGGGTTCGAGGCTCCCCTACAGGAAGCCCGAGCAGCAGGTGATGGTACTAGGGAGCCTAGAAACCTTAGTTGTAGTCTTACGGCCTCCGAGGTGGAAGCCCAACGCAAATTGTTCGGCATTCCCTACCCTTGCAGGCCTGTTCCTGAGGGGGTGTCTCCTTTTAATCCTCAACATGGGGAATTCGCTATTTCCACAACCGCTCTCACATATGGTTGTCGGATTCCTATTGCACCAGCCATATGTTCTTTCTTTGCTCAGTTTGACATTTGTCCTACCTGCTTAGCTCCCAACTCCTGGGTTTTTCTCGGTACAATCTCCATTATTGTGACGAGCTTCGCGTTCCTTTTTCTTCCAATGTCCTTCAACATATTTTCTCCTTATGTAGAGCCCTGAGGAACCCTGGGTTGTGTTATCTGAAATTTAAGAAGGGTTTGGTGGCCCCAAAATACTCCTCTTCCAATCACCATTGGAAGTCTAGTTATATTTTTGTTCGGATGCCCTTGCCCGAGGATGAGGTTCTACCTTTTAGAACCTCGTGGACACTCCCTAAATTCAGCAAATTCGCACGTTTGCCCCAGCTTTCTCATGAGGAGCTTGATTGGTATCTGAGCCTCAAGCAACCTTTCACCAAACCTTCTATCCCCCTCGTATGCCGAGCAGTAGACTTTACGAGGGCACATAGGTCTGAGCGAGGAATGCAAGGTGGGACTTGCTCTTGCTCGGTCTTATCTATGTACTTTCTTTGTTTTTGACTTGTCTTCTAACTTGTTGCTGTTTTTTTTTTTAGACATGTCTTCGGCTGCAGAATATTTAAAGATGCAGAAAAAGGCAGCGACTCTCGGCCAGAAAAGGAGACCCTCTAGGGAGGCTGAGCCGAGCCAGAGGAAGAAAGTTCCAGCCGGGGGAGTTCGGTTGAAACCTGGCCGAGGAAAAGACCTAGGTCGTGGACGTGGTGTGTTAATTGGCACACCAGCTTTCCGACCGACCGGCTCTCCTTCTCGTGCCTCGGAGGCCCACTCCTCATCCCCGCCTCGCCAAATGGGGGATATCCACGCACCCCAGTGGGGCGTTCGCCTTTCGGACATGGTGGCCAAGCCTCAAGTAGCCATGGAAATGCTCGAGGAGCTCTCTCTCCCCTTGGATCAGAGGTGAGCCAAGGAAATGTCTACCGAGGAAAGAATGGAGGCCTCTACTGTCAAGTTTTTGGAGGTATTGACTGTTGCTTGCTTTGTCATTCTTCTTTTTCGGTTTTCTTTTATAATTTATTCCATTGTTGCTTTTAGCTGGCCTCTCTTCTCGGAAAACTCTCCGTCGATGTCCGGAGCTCGGCTGCCAAGAAGAATACTGCCGCTCAGGAAATCCACCTGCTCAAAGGGGGCCTAGGTAGGACTGAGACGGCACTGCAGCTTTCTCAGAGGGATCTCCAAAAGGCCCAGGAGTCTGAGGCTCTTTTGACAGCCAAGCTGAAAGAGACCGAGGAGGAGCTGGAGAAGCAAAAGTCGGCCGCTGAAGCAGAGGGAGCTCGGATGTTTGAGAGTGGCCGCCAATCTGGTCCTCAGGAGTTCAGGGGCTTCACAGAGTTCCAGTTCACCCTTAAGCAGGAGGGCTTCTTCTGCTTCTAGGCTGCTGTCAAGGAAGCTCGGAGGTTTCTTGCTAGCAAGGGCCAGAGCTCAGAGATCATGGACGAGTTGTGTCGTGGCCTCGCCGGGAAGGACGACGTGGACGTTGTCAAGGAGGAGGCGTACGAGGACGACATCGAGGCGTACATGGACACCGATGTTCCTCTTGCTCCTACCGAAGACATAGCTCCCGCCGAAACTGCTCAAGGCCAGGTTCCCGAGAAGCGTCTGACCACCGAGGAACCTGTTGACGTAGAAAACTAGTCTTTCTTCTCTCTGTTTTTTTTTTGTTTCTTCGCTTTCTATGTAAATGACTCAATTATCAATGAAGTTTCTTCTCTTATTGCCTTTTGCAATCTCATTAATATAATTATGTTTATGCTCGGATATTGTGAATTAAAACATTTTAAATTGTAATAGATCCGAGCATAACCACTTAATTGCTGTGACCTTAGACACTTCTAGGTCGTAGCAAGGTTGTGATCGCTTGGTTGTTGTAGCTCAACAGGATTGAGCTGTAACATATGCCAAGTCTCTTTTCGTCCACCATAACTTGAGAAGCCTGGGGCGATGCTCGGCCATTGTAACTTAGACAAAATAAGTTGTAATGTAACCGAGCAGTGTTCTGGGAATCTTGGTGAGAGAACGAGCTACTTTCATTGAAATGAGAAAAGTTCTAGGCCTCGTGTGAGGAACAAGCAAGAAAATAAAAATAGGTTCTTAAGAACATGCCGACAAATGAAAGCTAAATGTAGTATCTTCGTAGGTTCTCAGCATTCCAAGGACGCATCTCTCCTGGTTTCTTGGGATTCTCCACCTTGTAGGTTCCGTCTAGCATGACCCTGACAACCCGGAAAAGGCCTTCCCAAGTCTCCCCGAGCTTTTCCGAATGCTTTCCAGCGGCTGTGGCTTTCCGGAGGACCCAATCTCCCTCGGAGAATCTCGTTGTTCGGACTCTTTTGTTGTAGTAACGAGCCGTCCTTTGCTTGTAAGCTGCAGTCCTGATCCGAGCAATCTCCCGAGCTTCTTCCAAGAGATCTAGATTGTTAAGTAGCAAGTCGTTGTTTTCTGACTCATTGAAGTTAACAATCCGGGGAGTAGGAACTCCGATCTCTCCTGGAATGACAGCTTCTGATCCAAACATTAGGGAGAAAGGTGTTTCTCCCGTTGACGTTCTTGGCGTGGTCCGGTAGGACCAGAGGACACTGTGGAGTTGCTCGGTCCAAAGCCCTTTGGCTTGGTCAAGACGAGTTTTCAGTCCCTGGAGAATGATACGGTTGGTTACTTCCACCTGGCCATTAGCTTGAGGATGTGCTACAGCAGTGATTCTGAGGTTGATGCCTAGCTCTTCGCAAAACTCTTGGATGTTCGCACTTACAAACTGTCGCCCATTATCAGTGATGAGGATCCGAGGGACTCCATATCTGCAAATGATGGCTCTCCATATGAATTCTCTTACCTTGTGGTCAGTGATGGTTGCGAGAGGCTCTTCTTCGACCCACTTTGTGAAGTAGTCCACTGCCACTATAAGAAATTTTCTCTGAGCTGTTGCCTGGGGGAAGGGTCCCAGCAGGTCTAGCCCCCATTGAGCAAAGAGACAATGGTTCTCGATAATCGTCATCTCGGATGCTGGAAGGTGTGGTATGTTAGCATGTCTCTGGCACTTGTCGCACTTTCGTACCAGATCCTCGGCATCTTTCTTCATGTTCGGCCAATAATAGCCGCAGCGCAAGACCTTGTTGGCTAAGGTCCTTGCCCCTGCGTGGCTGCCACAAATCCCTTCGTGTACTTCTCGGAGAGCATACTCGGACTCCCGTGGAGCAAGGCATTTGAGGTAAGGGAGCGTAAAAGATCTTCTGTATAGCGTCCCTTGAATGATTGAGTACCTCGCCGCTCTTGCTCGGAGATTCCTAGCCTCGTTTTTGTCTTCGGATAACACTCCATCTGTGAGGAAGGTTCATATTGGATCCATCCAAGACGTTTCCGTGTTAATCTCGATGATAGCTCTGACGAAGATGCTCGGCTTGGGCAGTATCTCTATTCTTACTGACGAGGCCTTGTCTTTTTTAGAGGTCAATGCTAGGCGAGCTAGCACGTCGGCTTGCTGATTCTCTTCTCGGGGCACTCTCTGTATTTCAACGTTTGGGATTTCCTTCATAAGTTCTTTAGCTTTCTCCAAGTATTTGATCATGTTGGAGCCTCTCGCCTCGTACTCTCCTCGAACTTGTTCGGTGACGAGTTGAGAGTCGCTGTTGATCACCAGATTGCGCACCTCTAGCTCAATTGTCAACTTTAAACCAGCTAGTAGCGCTTCGTACTCGGCCTCGTTGTTGGAGGCCTTGAATTGGAAACAAAGAGCATATTCAGTGGTAAAGCCGTCAGGCCCGAGAAGCAGAATTCCTGCTCCACTCCCGTCCTTGTTTGAAGATCCATCTACGAAAAGCTCCCATAGGTCATGTGGTACCTCTTCCCCGAGGGGATGTTGGCACTCAGTGATAAAATCTGCTAGGGCTTGAGCTTTGATGGCTTTCTTCGGTTCATAGTGGATATCAAACTCGCTAAGTTCGATTGACCACTTAATGAGCCATTCTGAGGTATCCGGTTTCTGGAGTATGCTCTTAAGAGGTTGGTCGGTCAACACTGTAACTGTATGGGCTTGAAAGTAAGGCCGCAACTTTCTAGCCGCAGTTACCAGTGCCAAGGCTAACTTCTCTGCTCTAGTGTATCTCTTCTCGATTTGAGTGAGCACTTTACTGGTGTAGTATATTGGTTTCTGAATTTTCTCCTCGTCCTCCCTTATGAGCACTGCACTCACTACGTGCTCAGTAGTGGCAAGATAAAGGAATAACGGTTCTCTCTCTGCTGGGGAAGTGAGTAGGGGAGGCTGGCTAAGGTAAGACTTTAATTCTTCAAAAGCTGCTTGACACTCTTCGGTCCACTGAAAATTGGTCGTTTGCTTGAGCGCGTTAAAGAAATGCTTGCACCGATCTCCTGATCTGGCGAGGAAATGGCTTAAAGCTGCGGTTCTCCCAGTGAGCTGTTGAACCTCTTTCTTGTTTCTCGGTGCTTGCATATTGATTATTGCCAACACTTTTTCAGGGTTTACCTCTATTCCTCGTTTGGAGATGAGGAATCCGAGAAACTTTCCCGACGAGACGCCAAACGCACATTTCTCGGGGTTAAGCTTCATGTTAAATTTGTTCAAGACATTAAACACTTCCTGCAGGTCGCCCAAGTGATCCTCGGGTTTCTTGCTTTTAACAACTATATCATCCATGTATGCCTCGACCGTCTTGCCGAGCATTGGGGAAAATATTTTGTTAACGAGTCGTTGGTAGGTGGCTCCCGCATTCTTCAACCCAAAGGGCATGACTTGGTAGCAGTACGTACCCTCAAGAGTAACAAATGAGGTGTGTTCCTCATCAGCTTGATGCATTTGGATCTGTTGATAACCTGAATAGGCATCAAGGAAGCTGAGGAGACCCTTTCCCGAAGTTGCGTCTACTAATTGGTCTATCTTTGGCAGTGGATAGCTGTCCTTCAGGCAAGCCTTGTTGATGTCGGTGAAGTCGACGCACATACGCCATTTACCGTTCTGTTTTGCTACCATAACAACATTAGAAAGCCATTCTGGGTGTTGTACTTCGCGAACGAATTCGGCATCCAAAAGCTTGCTGACCTCCGTTTTGATGGCCTCTTGCCTGTCTTGTGCAAAATTTCTCTTCTTCTGTTTTACTGGTCGGCTGCCAGGTTTTATGCTGAGATGGTGGGTGATAACATCAGCGCTGATACCCGGCATCTCATCGGCGCTCCATGCGAATGTGCTGATGTTTTCTCGGAGGAGATTTGTCAAGCTTTCGCTTAAGTCTTGACCAAGCTCGGAGCCGTAGTACAATCTCCTTTCTGTCCCCTGCTAGACAGGAATCCTGATGAGCTGTTCAGCGGGGGAGGGCTTCAAGGTCTAGTTGTTGTGATCATCCAACAATTCCACGACTGAAACTGGCTTTTTCTTCTCTTTTAGGTCTGTAACATACATCTGACGGGCGAGCTTCTGGTCACCCCGAACTTCAACTACTCCTCGGTCGGTGGGGAATTTCATCTTTAAATAATAAGTGGAGACAACCGCTCGTGCTTTGTGAAGTAGTGGTCGGCCAATCAATGCATTGTAAGGGGTCTTCACATCTACGACTAGAAGCTCTATCATGAATAGTTTTGACCTCGGATAGTCCCCTAAGGTTATGGGTAGATTGATCATCCCGACAGGGACGACCTGCTCTCCCGTGAAACCGTAAAGGGGGGAGGAAAACTTCTTCAGGCTCTCTTTTGGGAGGTTCATCTGCTTGAAAGCATGGTAGAAAAGAACATCTGCTGCGCTCCCGTTGTCGACCAAGATCTTCTTCACGGTGTAGTTGGCGATGACTGCCTCAATGACTAAGGCATCATCGTGTGGCTGATGTAAACCATCCCCATCCCTCTCGGAGAATACTATCTTCTCGTCATCCGTTCTGGCTTTCTTAGACCTCTCAGGCACCTGATGCACGGTCCGGGCGTATGCTCTTCTGCCCGAGGAGCTTTCCCCTCCCGAGGCTAAGCCCCCGACTATCATGCCTATAGTGCCTGCTGTTCCTCGGTTTCTGCGACGAGGAGACTCATCTCGACGTCTCCTCTGTCTCCTATCATCCTCTCTCTCATCTCTTCTGCTGTCTCTTCCTCCTTCTCTTTCTCGTTTGTCTCCTGCCGAGCTGGTGAAATTTTTGAGGTATCCTCTTTGAATTAGATTCTCTATTTCGTCCTTCAGATGACGACATTCATCGGTGTCGTATCCGGGACCCCGATGGAATTTACAATACTTATCACTCTCTTTCCTTCCAGGAGTTGACTTTGTCCTTGGAGGCCATTTGACGATGTCGTGATCCTGTATCTCATTCAGTACTCTCTTCAAAGAGGTGTTGAGAGGACTATAGGAATCATATCGTATTGGCTTCGTCCGTTCATCTCTTTGAGATGATGATCTTTTTCCCTTCCTTGTCTTCTCGTTTGGCCGACCAGGATCGTTTCTTCTTCTCGGAGGGGACCTGTCAGGGGATTGCTCGGTCATGTGTGGTTCTGCCATGATTTCATCTGCTGTAATGTATTTTTCAACCCTCGAGAGGAACTCAGGAATGCTCTTCGGGTGTTTCTTGGATAGGGAGTGCTTCAATGTTGTGTGACGGACTCCCGTCGTGAAGGCTGTAATGGCTATGATCGGTTGGAGGTCTGGTATCTCCAAACAATCACAGTTGAATCGGGTCACAAATTCTCTTAAGCTCTCATGAGGCTTTTGTCGGATAGTCACCAATGTAGCATTGGTCTTTTTGACTGGTCTTGAGCTTGCGAAATGAACAACGAACCTGTTGGTGAGGTCGTCAAAGCTACTGATGGAACCTTGTGGAAGAGCTCTAAACCATCGTCTTGCCACACCGACAAGAGAGACCGGGAAGATCTTGCAGCAAGTTTCCTGAGATGCTCGCTGGAACTCCATCATGGTTTGGAAACCGATGACATGGTCGAGGGGATCTCCCATCCCGTTGTACTTTTCCACGCTGAAGACCTTAAAACTTGCAGGTACCCGAGCACGCTGCACCTCAGCCGTCAATGGAGTTAAGTTCCTGTCCCAGTCCATTGTATCAAGAAAAGGGCGTCCTTGCAAAGCAGCTATTTTTCGGTCCATTACTCCCTCGATGAACTTGCTATCTCCCTCGTGAGTATGAGTGGGTTGAGGCCTCCGAGCAGTGGTCAGCGAGGCTCCCAGAAGATCAGGATTTCCTGATTCGTCTGAATGAGAATGTTCATTTCTCGTCCCGTGAGAAATGTTCTCATTTTGGACGGGTTGATGCCCCTGCGCCTCCTGAATCATGTCCAAACGATGTGCGAAGACATTCATCTGTTGTAACAACTGGGCTATCTGGTCATGCACCGGTGGTTGGTGTTGTTGCTCAACATTAACACTGGTCGTTGGAGCTTGCTGGCCTTCTCCTCTCAAAGTCCTAGTTCGAACCATATTTGTTGTTATGGAAAATCTTTCCCACAGACGGCGCCAATCTGATGACGTCTCAAACTGGTTGGGTACAAAGACGTATCAGTATAGGTCCGAAGAAGGGCTTCCTCGGTTAGTCATCTTCCTCCTCGGCTAGATAGTCTTCTCGGTATAGATTGTCCTGTAGAAACGAGCAAACGTAAGCTAGAGGCCCGCCAAAGAGTGTTCTCTGGCGTTGGCGCTCCGATGCTTAAGTCAGATGCCTGCACAGGGAATCTCTCCGAAGAACACAGCTCGGTGTTCTAGGGAAATGTGTAAAGAGTGTTTTTTAGGGAAAGGAGTGATCCCTTTTACCTGTGGGGTAACCCCTTTATATTTTGAAGGTGGTTTCCATTAATAGAATTCGGGTGGTGGTGAATAATACCTTGCCAAATAAAGGAATTACTGTTTTACTGGGAGCTTGTTACTGTCCTGGGGGTACGGAGCCGAGAAGAGCGTCTCTATTGCTCGATACCGTGGATCTCAAAGCGAGAAAGGCTGTGTCTTCTATTGACAGCTGTTGCCACGTGTCTTGTTCTGATTGGAGAGGATAAATATCCTCATCAAACTCATAGATTGTTTCGTTGTCAAATGAAGCCAAAGGAATATCCTTCGTTCCAAATTGGATAAAACCTTTCAAAGTTACTCCATGGAGACAGTTGAGCAGTTTTGAACCAACAAAGTTAATCGCTGTTCACTTTTTATTGCTATTTTATGTCTAAATTTATGAGTATGTGCTCCGTAGACTGTTTTGTCAACAAATGATGCCAAATGTGTAACGCCCTATTTTCAGAATGTCACATGGTGCTTCCCGCACCTTCCTAGGTTATCAATGTGATCACATCCTTAGTCACTAACCCTAGTTCACTCAACTAGGAAAACACCACAATCGAAAATCCGGTAGCATCTCCCAATATATCAGGGAATGCCCATCTATAACAAAACGCAACAATAACAATAACAAATCACATCATAACCTAGCAGGGACTCTCGCCATCTATCAGCATTCAAATTCCAACCTACTAGGGCCTTACTTCATCAAACAACATGCACAAACTGATTGTCATACAAGTATCAAAATTCACATAATATAAACAATCCCAAACATCATTCAACAGGACTCAGAGTCCACCCCGGGTTCAGAATGTACAATCACATAAATTACCTTCTAAGCGTACACAAAACACACCCAACGGTGCCAAATAGTTGATAAGACATAATTATCATAAACAATAAGCGTGATAACATATAAAGTTCAACACAATCACTTTATCCCAATCCTACCCCTCCTCCAAGTGCCATCCATACCATAGCTCCGTCTCTATTGATCCGTAACACCGGCACTAGTATCAGTCTCACCTGTAGGGAGGAATAAAAATAAAAGGGTGAGCTAGAAGCTTAGTAGGGTAAAAAGAGTGAACAATCATTATAGGCAGAATCGAATAAGAAGGCAATGCAACAATATGATATCCAAATGATCATGTCACATAACACAACAATAACACCCGAGTGACCTTTCTGGGGAAACCAATCATAAATCTCATAATTTCCAACTATGAATCATCAAACAACAATCAAACCATGATTATCCCAATCACGTCTTTATCACAACATTGGACACTCATCCCGGTTCTCTCAACCATTAGTGGATGCGAGCCGACTCATCACATTCCCTCGTTCAATTCTGGTTCTCCCAACCATTAATTGATTAACCGTACCTTTTCAATAAAAATCCCCAGAAATTCACCCAGTTGTATGAGTCCCATCACACCCACACCTCAATTGTGTTGCCTCACATGAAGTCATTTGGTTGATGCTAAGCCCAACACCAACCATCCTCTTATGTGACGTTCAAGTAGTTCCTAGGGTATACCTAAGTCCATATTCGAGCATCCCATGCAATCTCTAATGCATTCATGCTTCATGCCATAAATTAATATATATACACTCAACTTATATATTTAAAGCTACTCATGATGCATGAATTATCAACCATGCTCAATAAGTGACTGAACACAAACAATAAGGCAAGAACACAAACCCGGTGACCAATGAGGAAATAAACCACAATTTTGATAGCAAAAGAACGACATGAAAGTGAATTGGTCAAGAAATCCCCTACCTCGATTAAGCACCACTTACTATAGCAAATTCCCAAAGTTAGGGTTTTAGCCCTCTTTCACTCACCTATCGATTCAAGCATTTCAAACCCACAATATCATATTGACAGCACTAATAAACAATAATAACATGAAATCAAAACACTAATCAAGAGAACTTACCTTCTGTTTCTAGGATTTTTACCAAAATCCTCCAACTTCTCCAAATTCGAAACCTAGCCTAAACCAACGTTTCAAACAAGTAAAACAATCATAAATAACCCTACAATCAACATATCTAAGCCCTACATTCCATCTATTATAGAATCAAATGAAATCTAGAAAAACCCTAGATTTACCAAAACTAGAAAACTTACTTGAATCTTGCAAATCTCCTCCAAATCTTGTTTAAATCTTCAATCCAAGCTCCAAATCTTCAATAATCTCTCAAAACCTCACTTTCTCTCTCTAATTTTCTCTCTCTCACACACTAGAATCAATCTTCAGCAAGCAAAATACAATTTATGGTCATGTAGGAGCATTTAATAGCTCCGGGAGCGCCTAGGCACATTGGGCTTAAGTTCTGGGTTAAACTCACTATTCTGGGAGCTCCTCTAGGCAAACTTTTGCACACGCCTAGGCATTTGGCCTCAATTTTTCCAACTCTGTCTCGATATTAGCTTCGATTTGATATATTATGGGCCTGAAACGAACATCTTTGTTAAAAGTTATCTCTCCTTTTGTGAACCTAGTTCAAAAATGATTCTTTGCGGTCGTATACAACTTGAATGGTCCGTAACCTCTTCGAATCCATTCCCAATAACATATTACCCAAAATTTAATCAAACTTAATATTTTTGGGAAGGGGTTTCACATCCCTTCCCCTCTTAAATGAATTTTGTCCCCGAAATTTAACAAGCTTGCCTAAATCTCTTAAGTTTGCACAACACATTGGACATGCGTGTTGACGCATCCTCAATCCAAAATCCACATGGAACCCATTCTCTCTAAGGGATAATTTGACCCTTATTGTTCATATACATACATACTCTGCTAATCATTTAGTTATCTCTCTCAATAATGTATATACTCATCCTATAGATACATACACACATATATATATATTTCACACACAAGCTCGAAATAAATTAACACACTACAATGTTATACATCAAATATCAAGGGTTCTTACTCCTAAGACCCATATTTCATACATCCGAACTTCCTGTTGCTCTATGAGCTTTATTCTTACACATAACCTAGACCTCATGCAAGTATCCTTATGCGATACAATGCTTGTCGTTAAACACTAGTTCTTCCTTAGATTCTTCTTCAGAATCTTCCTCAAACCTCTCTGAATCCCTGACCTGACTCAGCAGGACCTCATTCTCATATCTTAACCCTCTATTCTCATCCCTAAGATGTATAACTTCACGTCGGAGCCTTTGAGTATCATGTTATTGAATCTCCAGATTGCTACTTTACCCGTAGTTGTAACTCACTATTTCCACATAATGACCATTCCTCAACTTATGAAGCATAAGTCGAGCACATTCTTTCTTGACATCTCGTTCCCCAGCATTAAATGTGGTCCATGCTCTAATCACACATCCCAAGACACCCAACTCAACTTTTGGGTTTTGCAAAGTGACTGTTGTTCTAACACATGAAAGTTCTCTCACCGTTTTGTAACGTGGAGGACGCATTCCATGATTGGAAGCAAACCCCTCTAGCACTTTCACTAAACAACCCTGTGTGTTTTCTTCACTCGCCATTTTCCTCTATGCTATGGTCATTGACCTTGGTTCCCTTCCATATATATATATAGTCCAAATTCATTACATGATTCTTGTAACTTATACAACCCTAGGTAATCTTGCACTAACAGGAAATCCCATAAAGGACCCTAGCCTTTTTCAACTACTCCATGACGTGTCACTATCTCTTATGGTGTTCTAAAACATCCGTACAATCTTTCTTTACCCAAATCCCCTTTAGTTGTACCAAAAATCTCTATTATCTCTGAAAGATTCCTAGTGAATCCTTTTTGCCTTTCTTGAATCTTCAATGTCAATAATAATTCCACCTTGTTACTATTTGCTCATAAGACAACTAGTCTATGCTAGCGTGCTCCCTAATGCCTCGATAAACTCCATTTACTTCTAGGGGTATTCAGTCCCTCCCGCTCTATCTACAATTATTATTTTAGACTTTATCTAAATAAAATCTTGAATATGCAACACATTTCCACATGGTTATAACTTATTCACCTTTGGTTCTCAACCACCCATCTTCTTTCAATTTTTCACCATCATATTGACATTCAAAGTAGACACCCAATGTCCACACTTCTTACCAGGATTTTTTTTCCTATTCAACACCATTGGTTTCCATTTACTTACTCTTTAGTATTAGCAAATAAAATCATCAACAAATCACCAAATATCTAGTACTTTTCTCCAAATTTGGATTGACTTCTTCTTATCCATAAGTGAACCCATTTCGGCCCATCATTTTGTACACATTATCACTCATAACCCTTTGCTGCATACTTTCCCTCTTTGCATTCCCCTAAAAGAAAATACTTTATAGTCCAACACATACTTTATCGCCCATTAATCAAATCATATGTTACTAGTAATTATTCCTAGCAATCTCACCCCAAGTTCTTTCCATCCATACTTACAAAAAGACACAAATTTCCAAATCGCACGACACATTATACAACTAGAATTATGAAAAATACCTCCAATGTAATTCATATGATCTAATGCCACTTGGTGTCCCAAAGCAAACACCATCGTCTGAAATGGGTAAAACCGTTGAAAGTTCCTCCATGAAGAGAGTTGAGCAATTTCAAACCATCAAAGTGGATAGATGTAGACTTTTCATTGTTGCTTTATGTTCAAATTTACTAGTATACGCTTCATAGATTGTTTGGCTCCCAAAAAATGAATTTTCGTTCTCAATTGAACAAAATTGTTAAAATCTCTTCTATGGATAGAGTTAATAAATTATGAACCATCAAGGTTGGTCAGTGTACACTTTTTATTGTTATTTTATGTCAAATTTTACTAGTATAAGCTTTATATATTGTTTCATTGCCAGAAGATCAACTTTCGTTCCCAAATAGACAAAATCGTTAAAAGCACCTTCTTGGAGAACTGAACAATTTTGAAAAATCAAATTTTATCAGTGTGAACTTTTTCTTGTTATTTCATGTCAAATTTACGAGTATAGAATCCGTAGATTTTTTATTTGCCAAAATACCAACTTTTGTTCCCAAATGGACAAATCGTTAAAAGCTCATAAATGGAGAGAGTTGAGCAATTTTGAACCATCAAAGTTGATTGGTGTACACTTTTTATTGTTTCTTTATGTACAAATTTACAAGTATATGCTTCGTAGATTGTTTTGTTCCCAAAATATCAACTTTTGTTCCCTAATGGGCTAAACCGTTATGAGCTTTTAATGAATCTCGGGTTTAGATGCTTCCTGAGTTTAGATGCTTTGGGTGTGGCAAATTGGGTCACAGAAAGAGTGAGTGTCCGGAGAGCAACCAGAGAGCACAGATGCAGAGCATACCAGGAGTACCGCCTCCGGCTCTTCCTTCAAATATTCCTTCAGAAGGAAGGGGGCGGGGTGGGACTCGTCAGCCACAGCAGCAGCAGAATGCACTGACAAAGGGGCGTGTCTTTGCATTCGGTCATCAGGAGGCGCAGGAGCATCCAAATTTCATTGGAGGTACCTTCTTGGTTTCTAATTGTTGGGCAAGAGTCTTGTTTGATTCTAGGGCTACCGCATCATTCATTACTAGTTCGTTAGCACACGCACTAGAGGTGGAGATTTCGCCAATAAGACGAATGTTCACGGTATCCTCACCATTTGGACATTTCACCACGTTGGAGGGGGTAGTGTTCGGATGTGAGTGTCGGTTTGGAGAAGTATCTCTGAAAGCCGACTTGTATGTATTAGATTTCCAGGATTTTGATGTGATTCTTGGAGTTGATTGGTTGACGAAACACCAAGGGTTGCTTGACTTCTGGGAGAGGAATATTACTCTTAGAGTACCCGAGGGAGGGGTGATTCAGTTGAGGGGATCGAAGGGGACTCCATGCCCACATTTCATGGATAATCCTTCGTACCAAGATTGTAGAGTCGCGAGTTTAGTGACTTCGGCGCCTAAGGGCGATGTAGCTGCACCGATATTGGTAGTGGAGGAATTTATGGACGTATTTCTGGAAGAGTTGCTGGGATAACCTTTGAAGAGGGAAATTGACTTTACTATTGAGTTGCATCCGAACGTCAAACTGATTTTGATTGTGCCGTATCGGATGGCTCCAGCAGAGTTGAAAGAGTTGAGTACTCAGCCAGAAGAGTTGCTAGACTTGGGGTTCATTAGACCAAGTGTGTCCCCGTGGGGAGCACCGGTGTTGTTCGTCAAGAAGAAATACGGAAGTTTGAGGACGTGTATTGATTATAGGCAATTGAATAAGGCTACAGTGAGGAATAAGTATCCATTGCCTAGGATCAATGATTTGTTTGACCAATTGAGAGGTGCTAGGCATTTCTCTAAGATTGATTTGAGGTCGGGTTATCATCAGCTGAGAATTAAAGATGGTGATATCCAAAAGACGGCGTTTAGGACACGTTATGGTCATTATAAGTTTCTTGTGATGCCGTTTGGGTTGACAAATGCCCCGACGGTATTCATGGACCTAATGCAAAGGGTTCTTCGACCGTTTTGGACAAGTTTGTAGTTGTGTTTATTGATGATATTTTGATTTATTCTCCTACAGAGGAGGAGCATGAGGCACACTTGAGATTGGTATTACGAACATTGAGGGAGAATCAGCTGATGCTAAATTGAATAAGTGTGAATTTTGGGCCACGGAAGTGATGTTCCTAGGCCATGTCATTACGCAAGAGGGCATAGCGGTTAATTACTCCAAAGTTGAGTCGGTTTTGAATTGGGAGAGACCGAAGAATGTGAATGAGATTCGGAGTTTCCTAGGGTTTGCAGGTTACTACCAGAGGTTTATTGAGGACTTCTCAAGAGTTGCTTCGTCGATGACGCAGCTCACGAAGAAGGGTACACCGTTTGTGTGGACAGACGACTGTGAGGCCGCATTTGAAGAGTTGAAGAAGAGGTTGACAACACCTCCAGTGTTAGTAGTTTCGGAGAGGAATGTTGGCTACCAGGTGTATTGCGAATCATCTGGAGTCGGGTTGGGTTGTGTGTTGATGCAGCAGGGCCGAATGATAGAGTATGGTTCGAGGTTGCTGAAGACACATGAGAGAAATTATCTAGTGCATGATCTGGAGTTGGCGGCAGTGGTATTTGCTCTTAAGCAGTGGAGGTACTATCTCTACGGAGAGACGTTTGAGATGTTCTCGGATCACAAAAGCCTCAAGTACCTATTCACCCAAAAAGAGTTGAACTTACGGCAAAGGCGGTGGATGGAGTACTTGGAGGATTTTGATTTTAATTTGCAATACCATCATGGTAAAGCGAATGTGGTTGTGGATGCATTGAGTATGAAGCAGAAGGTTGCTAGCTTATTCATTCATGAGTGGGAGATTGTGGAGACAATCAACCAGTTCAGATTAGAGTTGCGAGAGCAAGAAGAAAGGGTGTATTTGAGTTGTCTGACTTCGAGACCGAAGATGTGCAAAAAGTCATAGATGCGCAGAACGGAGATCCAACTTTCAATGTGGTTGAGGATAGTTCTGGATGGGTTCGAGGGAATGATAGGGGAGTACGGTATGTGCGAAGACTAATAGTTCCCGATGATGATGAGTTGAGTCAAGAGATTCTGAAGGAGGCACACCATTCGTGGTTTGCCATGCATCCCGGGGGTACGAAGATGTACCGAGACTTGAAGCCAAGTTTCTGGTGGAGAGGTATGAAAGCCAAGTTGGCTAAGTTTGTGGTAAAATGTCTAACTTGTCAGCAAGGGAAGGCAGAACATCAAAGACCAGTAGGGTTGTTGCAACCATTACCAGTAGCGGAATGGAAGTGGGAGAGGATCACAATGGATTTTGTGACGACTTTGCAAATGACTCAGAAATGGCATGATGCGGTTTGGGTGGTGGTGGACAGATTGACTAAGTCTGCCCATTTTTTACCAATGAACAAGATAGATTCATTGGAATCCTTGAGCTCGTTGTATGTGAAGGAGATTGTGAGGATTCACTGTGTTCCATTGTCTATTGTGTCAGACGAGACCCACGGTTCACAGGTAGATTCTGGAGTAGTTTGCAAGAAGCGTTGGGAAAGAAATTGGATTTCTCTACAGCTTATCATCCTCAGAGTGATGGACAGAGTGAGAGAACTATACAAATTTTGGAGGATATGCTGTGGGCATGTGTTGTGGACTTTGGAGGAAGTTGGGATCGATACTTACATCCGGCGGAGTTTGTATATAACAATTCCTTTCAGAGTAGTATAGGTATGGCACCTTTCGAGGCACTCTATGGGAGGCCTTGTAGGTCGCTGTTGTGTTGGGTAGAAGTCGGTGAGAAAGTTGTTTCAAGACCGGATATGGTCAAGGAGGCTCGAGAGAGAGTAGATGAGATAAAGAAGCGGTTGATCACCGCCCAGAGTCGACAAAAGTCTTATGCTGACCGGAGGAGGAGACCTTTGGAGTTTGCTGTAGGCGATAAGGTTTTCTTGAAGGTTAGTCCGAGATGTGGGATTCAGAGGTATAGCAAACATGGGAAGTTGGCACCGAGATTTGTGGGGCCATTTGAGATTTTGGAGACGGTTGGACCAGTGGCGTACCGTTTGGCACTTCCACCGAAGCTTGAGAAGGTTCACAATGTATTCCATGTATCAATGCTTCGAAAATATGAGTCGGATCCGTCGCATGTGATAGATTGGACTACATTAGAAGTTGAGGAAGATGGGAGTTACACTCTTCAACCGGTGAAGATTCTAGACCGACAGTACAAAGTGACGAGATCGAGTGTGATTCCATTAGTAAAAATGGTGTGGATGTATCATGGAGTTGAAGAAGCAACTTGGGAGTTGGAATCCAGAATGAAGGAGAAGTACCCAGAGTTGTTTGATGATTCAGGTATGTCTGTAGTTAAATTTTGAGACAAAATTTCTTTAAGGGGGGAGGATGTGAAAGCCCGACCCAAAAATTTAAGTTTGAGTCGAATTACGGATGATCCGTGAGGTACGGAATCATGGAAAAATGGTTTTGAGCTAGGTTCGGTAAATGAGCCATAACTTTTAGTATACATGTCCGTTTTGGGCCCATAATATATCAAATCGAAGCTTAGACCGATCTGGAAAATAAATTTCAAGAAAAAGATAGTGTTGTGAACATTAATCCATCCGGATGGATAAAATGGCCGTCCGGACGGATATGCCTAGAGTGAGGGCAGTGGGTTACGGGAACAGTAATCCGTCCGGACGGACACTTAGGGCGTTTGGACGGCTGTCGGGAAATCTGATATTAAGCCCAGAATTTACACATTTCTGCATATTACATTTGGGGAAACCTGACTAGAGAGAGAAAGAGAGAGAGAGAAGGAGATTTTGGTTAGATTTTGGCTTGAAGATTATAGATTGGTGATCATTGAAGCTAAGCAAGGAAGATTCAAGCTTGATTCAAGTGATTTGGGTAAGTTTTCACTAATTTTGGAATTTTAGGTTTTGTGTAGATTTGTGAGATTCTTAAAGAATTAGACTCTATGGTTTAGATATGTTGTTCTAGACTTGATTTTAGACCTATGTGTAGGTTTGATTGTGATTTTGGTGTGAAGGATCGTTTGGGCTAAGAACTAAGGTGTTTTAGAGGAATTTCTAGAGAGAGAAAGTAAGTGTTTATGATTTTGTGGATTAAATTGTGATTGATTTGATAATATGGAATTTTTGGATTAATTATATGAGTTCAATTTGATGTGAATCGATAGGTTGGGAGAACCAAGGGTTAAAACCCTAAATTTGAGAATTTGTGTGGTTGGCTCAGAACGAGGTAGGGAATTTTCCAACCTTTCTATTTAGCCTTCGTTATTGTTGCCTAAATAGCGTTTCTATTCTTCATTGGTCGCCGTTGTTTGTGTTTCCGCCTTAATTGCTTCTAAGAGGAAACGAGCTTTGTGTGGATTGTTGCTAGTGTTGAATGTTGCATGACCTGATTGTGTGTGTTCCGTCATTTACGGACACGTTGTGATTTTCCGTTCATGTATCATGGTAGTTATGTAAAATATATAGGATATTCATATATACTTATCTATTCGGCATGACATGTCATAATGCATTAGAGATGCATGGGGGACTCGGGTATGGACTCGGGAACCTTTAGGTTACTTGAAAGCCACATGGGAGGATGGCAAGGTGAAGGTTGTTACCACCGAGTCATGTGAACCCCATGTGGGGTAACGCACTAGGGTATAGTCGAGAGTGACTTTGCCTTGTGAGGTACGAGCGTGATGGGTTCACACAACCCGATGATCCTAGGAGTGGTTGGTGGTGGTGAGCTTGCTCCCGTGCAATATTACATTGAGTTGTAATGGTATTGTGGTTGTTATGCTCCGAAAGGGTTAATATGGATAAATGTTGATGTGAAATTGTTGAGTATACGTTCATGTGGTAGGTACATATTGATGCATTACTTTCTTTTGGTTATGCCTATATCAATGTTTACTTCTTTACCCTACTGAGCTTCTAGCTCACTCCTTCACTTTCTTCCTTCCACAGGAGATACTGGTACAGGTACCGGTGGTGCGGATCGGTGAGCGGGACGTGACATGGATGGTCTTGGGTAGGATTGGGTGCTAGAGATATACTCTATGCATGTGGGTGTATATAGTATATCTATGTTGTGAGAATATAGCCATTTGGGACGGTTGTTCTTGCATGTAGATGTAAATGTGGATACTGATGTATGGTTATATTTAATGATATATGAATATGTGTGTAGATTTATATGTGATGCCATCAGTTTGTGCATGCTGGTAAAGAATGGCCTGAGGCCTAGGGTCAGGATTGCATGTGGTTGCGGCCTGAGGCCTATGGTTGCTAGGTTGCTAGTGTGATGTTGTGTTTGCTGCGTTTCTGATGCAGGTGGGCACTCTCCGATATACGGGGAGATGCCGCCGAATTTCCGGTTGATCTTGGATGTTCACACTAGTGACCTAGGAAGGGTGTGCGGAGAGCAGCCAATCGCGTCTCCGGAAACAGGGCGTGACATATTTTATGTCAAATTTTAGTAGTATAGGCTCGATATATTCTTTTGTTGCGAAAAAACTAACTTTCGTTCTCAAATGGATAAAACCCTTAAATGTTCATCCTTAGAAAGAGTTGAGCAATTTCGAACTATGATAGCTGTGCATATTTTATTGTTATTTTATGTCAAATTTTACGAGTATAAGCTCCGTATATTGTTTTACTGCAAAAAGACCAACTTTCATTTTCAAATAGACAAAATTGTTAAAACCTCCTCCATGGAGAGAGTTGAGCAATTTCGAACCATCAAAGTTGATAATTGTACACTTTTTATTGTCGCTTCATGTCCAAATTTACTAATATACGTTTTGTAGATTGTTTTGTTGCCAAAAGACCAAATTTCAAGCCCAAATTTCACCTTTTATTGTTGTTTTTTTGTTCAAATTTACCAGTAAAGGCTTCGTAGATTATTTGGTTGCCAAAAGAAAAACATTTGTTCCTAAATGGACAAATTTAAAATCTCCTCCATCGATAGAGTTGAAGCATCAAAGTTGGTTTGTGTACACCTTTTATTGTTATTTTATGTCAAATTTTATGAGTATAGGCACCATAGATTGTTTTGTTGCTAGAAGAATAACTTTCATTCTCAAATGGGTAAAACCGTGAAAGTTCCTCCGTGAAGAGAGCTGAGCAATTCCGAACCATCAAACTTGATAGGTGTACACTTTTTATTACTGATTTATGTGCAAATTTACTTGTATACGCTTCGTAGATTTGTTGGTTGCCAAAAGATCAAATTTCATTCCCAAATGGATAAAATCATTAAAGGCTACTCCATGGAGAAAGTTGAGCAATTCGGAACCATCATTGTTCGAAAGTGTCCACTTTTTATTGTTATTTTATCTCCTAATTTACTAATTTACTAGTAGATGCTTCGTAGATTTTTTTGTTGCCAAAAAACCAACTTTTTCTCATAAATGAACGAAACCATCAAAAGCACTTCTGTAGAGAGAGTTCGGAAATTTCAAACTATCAAATTCGATCGGTGTGCACTTTTTATTGTTATTCTGTGTCAAATTTTATGAGTATAGGCAGGCTCCGTATATTGTTTTGTTGCCAAAAAACTAACGTTCATTCACAAATGGGCAAAACCATTAAAAGCTCCACCTTAGAGAGAGTTGAACAATTTCGAACTATCAAATTCAATCGGTGTGCACTTTTATTGTTATTCTGTGCCAAATCTTAAGAGTATAGGATTCGTATATTGTTTTGTGGCCAAAAGACTAAGTTTCATTCATAAATGGACAAAATCG
This sequence comes from Euonymus europaeus, assembly GCA_963580455.1. Classification (NCBI taxonomy): domain Eukaryota; kingdom Viridiplantae; phylum Streptophyta; class Magnoliopsida; order Celastrales; family Celastraceae; genus Euonymus; species Euonymus europaeus. The sequence goes on along the minus strand of OY756968.1, from coordinate 16,340,963 downwards.
TTAAAAGTTCCTTGTCGGAGAGAGTTAAGTAATTTGCAACTATCAAAGTTTATCGGTGTGCACTTTTTATTCATTTTCATGTGAAATTTTATGAGTATAGGCTGCATAGATTGTTTCATCACCAAAAGACCAACTTTCATTCCAAAATGGACAAACCGTTAAAAGCTCCTCCATCGAGAGAGTTGAGCAATTCTGAACAATCAAAGTTGGTAGGTGTAAACTTTTTATAGTTGCTTTATGTCCAAATTTACTAGTATACACTTCGTAAATTGTTTCATTGGCAAAAGACCAACTTTTGTTCCCAAATGCGCAAAATCATAAAAAGCTCCTCCGTTGAGAGGGTTTAGCAATTCCGAACAATCATAGTTGATAAGTGCACACTTTTTATTGTTGCTTTATATCCAAATTTACTAGAAAAACCTTCGTAGGTTGAACATTGTTGGCAAAAGACAACCTTTCGTTCTCAAAATGGACAAAACCTTTAAAAGTTCAACTATCGAGAGATTTGAGCAATTTTGAATCATCAAAGTTGGTCGGTGTATAGATTTTATTATCATTTTATGTCAAATTTTATGAGTATATGCTCCGTAGTTTGTTTCGTTTCAAAAAAAATGAACTTTCATTCTGAAATGGGTAAAATCGTTAAACGCTCCTCAATGGAGAGAGTTGAACAATCATGAACAATCAAAGTAGATACATGTACACCTTTTATTGTTGCTTTATGTCCTAATTTACTAGTATACGTTTTGTAGATTGTTGCATTGCCAAAAGATCAACTTTCGTTCTCAATTGGACAAAACAGTTAAAAGCTTCTTCATGGAGAGAGTTGGGAAATTTGGAACAATCAAAGTTGGTCGGTTTACTCTTTTTATCACTAGTTTTGTCAAATTTTACAAATAAAGGCTTCGTACATTGTTTTGTTGCCAAATGACTAATTTTTGTTCCCAAATGGACAAAATCGTTAAAAGCTACTGCATGGAGAGAGTTGAAAAATTCTGAACCATCAAAATTGATAGGTGTACACATTTTATAGTTGCTTTATGTCAAGTGTTACTAGTATAGGCTCTGTATAATGTTTCGTTACCCAAAGACCATCTTTCGTTTCCAAATGCACAAAATCGTTAAAACCTTCTCCGTGGAGAGAGTTCAGCAATTCCAAACCATCAAAGTTGAAAAGTGTACACTTTTTATTGTTGTTTTATATCAATATTTTCTAGTATACATTTCGTATATTATTTCATTGCCCAAAGACCAACTTTCGTTCCCAAATGGGCAAAACCGTTAAAATCTCCTCCAATCCATGGACAAAGTTGAGCAATTCCGAACCATGAAAGTTGATAGTCGTACACTTTTTATTGTTATTTCAAGTGAAATTTTACGAGAATAGGCTCTGTATATTGTTTTGTTGCCAAAAGACGAACTTTCATTCCCGAATGGAATAAATTGTTAAAAACACCTCCACAGAGAGAGTTGATCAATTCGGCACCATCAATGTTGATAGGTATACACTTTTTATTGTTCCTTTTATGTCCAAATTTAACATTAAATGCTTTGTAGATTGTTTCGTTGCCAAAAGGTTAACTTTCATAACCAAATGGGTAAAACCGTTAAACTATTCTCCATGGAGAGAGTTTAGCAATTATGAACCATCAAAATTGATAGATGTACACTTTTCATTGTTGCTTTATATCCAAATTTACTAGAATATGCTTCGTAGATTCTTTTGTTACCAAAAGACCAACTTTTATTTTCAATGGGACAAAACCATTAAAAGCTCCTCTATGCAGAGAGCTGGGAATTTCTGAACCATCAAGGTTGGTTGGTGCACAATTTCATTTTAATTTTATGTCAAAATTTTCTAATATAGGCTCTGTATACTGTTTCGTTGCCAAAAGATCAACTTTCATTTCCAAATGGACAAAATCGTTAAACGTTTCTCCTTGGAGAAAGTTGAGCAACTGTTTTCTATCAAATTTTATCGGTGTGCACTTTTTATTGTTATTTTACGTCAAATTTTATGGGCATAGACTTGTAGCTTGTTTCATTTTAGAAAGAACAAATTTCGTTATGAAATGGATAAATCGTTAAAAGCACCTTCATAAAAAGAGTTAAGCAATTCCGAACTGTCAAAAATGATAGGTGCACACTTTTTATTATTTTTTTTATGTTCAAATTTACTAGTATATGTTTTGTAGATTGTTTCATTGCCAAAAGACCAACTTTTGTTCCCAATTGGGCAAAATCGTTAAATGTTCCTCCTTGGAAAGAGTTGGGCAATTTCGAACTATCGAATTTTATCATTGTGCACTTTTATTGTTACTTCATGTCAAATTTTATGCGCATAGGCTTCGTAGATTTTTTCGTTGCCAAAAGACAAACTTTTGTTGCCGAATGGACAAACCGTGAAAAGCTCCTACATGGTGAATTCAGTGATTCCGAAGCATCAAAATTGATAAGTGTACATTTTTTATTGTTGTTTTATGTTCAAATTTTCTAGTATATGCTTCGAAGATTGTCTCATTGCCAAAAGACCAACTTTCATTGGCCAACCCGTTAAAAGCTCTTGCGTAGAGAGAGTTGAGCAATTCCGAACCATCATAGTTGATAGGCGTACACTTTTTATTGTTGCTTTATGTCCAAATATGCTAGTGTATGTTTCATAGATTGTTTCATTGGAGAAGGACCAACTTTCTTTCCTGATGGGACAAAAGCGTTAAAATCATCTTTATGGAGAGATTTGAGAAGTTGGGAACCATGAAAGTAGGTTGGTGTACTCTTTTTATTGTTCTTTTATGTCAAATTTTACTAGTATAGGCTTCGTATATTAGTTTCTTTTCAAAAGATCAACTTTCGTTCCCGAATGGGTAAAATTGTTAAAAGCTACTATATGGAGAGAGTTGGGAAACTCAGAACCATTAAAGTTGATAGGTGTACACTTTTTATTATTGCTTTATTTCCTAATTTACTAGTATATGCTTCGTAGATTGTTTCGTTATCAAAATACCAACTTTTTGTTCTCAATTGAACAAAATAATTAAAAGCTCATCTCTAGAGAGAATTGGGCAATTCGAAATCATTAAGGTTGGTCGGTGTACACTTTTTATTATTATTTTATGTCAAATTCTACTATTTTAGGCTTGGTATATTGTTTAATTGCCAAAAGACCAACTTTCATTCCCAAATAGACAGAACTGTTAAAAGCTTATAAGGATACATTTCCTAAGTTTAGTGATACTTGTATAATAGGTTTGGAAGTAACCACATCTAAACCTATGTTAACACCTGATGTCACAACATGTGAGCGTACCATGTAGGCTATAGGTTACTTGACCTCACTTGAGTAGTTGAGACTAGATTGGACTCTATGGGACAGCTAGTGGATAAAGGCTTATCTCTTACTATGTTGGTTGATTATATCTGGACTATTTTTATCAAGACAAACATCTCTTTTGTTTATTTTAACCCAGGTTGATTATCATCTATTGAAGATATTGTTGATCAAGTTTTTATCTTGATCTCAAGAGAAGCTGGTTGCCTATATAACGGAGACATTCCATGGAGAAAAGTGTCGAAGCTTTTAAGAGTTTATGTTTGGGAGAGATTTGGTTTTTGTAAGCTTTGATTTTTTATTGTTCCTTTCTCTTTGAGTGATATGTGAGTGAGTCATGTATGTATTAATCAAGAGAGAATGAGTTATTGGTTGTTAAGTGTTGTTCATTTATCCTTCTCAAGTCAATCCGGTTGATGAAGAAGAAGAACATTGTTCTGCACATCTGGTGTAACATGTTTCTCTGGTTACCTGAAGATTACTTGGATCTTACATCCATTGCAAAGCCTCTTGAATGAGTCAAGAGCATTTCAAATCATCATTGGTGTGTTGATTTGGTTTGAAGCATACGCTGAGTTAAGTTGTACTATCTAGTCATAGGTAACAAAAGGTTGTAAGCTTTTTCTCATATTGTGGATTGCTTCAAAGGTTGGTCACTTAATAGACTCGAGGTTTTTTCCCATTGGGGTTTCCTCGTTATATTGCGTGTTTCATTTGTTTTTTTTCAATTATTTTCTGGATTACGTTGTCTAACGTGTTAACAAATGTCTTTCATATTCTCAAAGCTCCTCCATGGAGGGAGTTGAGGAATTTTGAACCATCAAAGTTGATAGGTGTACACGTTTTATTGTTTCTTTAAGTCCAAATTTATTAGTATACGATTCGTAGATTGTTTTGTTGCCAAAAGACCAACTTTCGGTCTCAATTAGGCAAAACCTTTAAAAGCTCCTCAATGGAGAGAGTTGGGAAATTCTAAACCATTAAGGTTAGTTGTTGTACCCTTTTTTTGTTATTTTATGCCAAATTTTACTAGTATCGGCTCCGTATATTGTTTCGTTGCCAAAAGACCAACTTTCATTCCCAAATGGACAAAACCATTAAAAGCTCCTCCTTAGAGAGAGTTGAGAAATTTCAAACTATCAAATTTTATGGGTGTTCAAATTTTTATTATTATTTTATTTCAAATTTTACGAGTATAGGCTTCGTAGATTGTTTCGTTGACAAAAGACCAAATTTCATTCTCAAATGGACAAAACCGTTAAAAGTTCCTCCTTGGAGAGAGTTGAGCAATTTTGAACCATCAATGTTGATAGTTCTATAATTTTTATTGTTGTTTGATGTCCAAATTTACTATTGTACGCTCTGTAGACTGTTTCATTGCCAAAAGAGCAACTTTCATTCCTAAATACGCAAAACTGTTAAAAGGTCTTCCATGGACAGAGTTGAGCAATTCTGAACCATCATTGTTGAGAGGTGTACACTTTCTCTTGTTGCTTTATTTTTAAATTTACCAGTAAACGATCGGTAGATTGTTTTGTTGCCAAACGAACAACTTTCGTTTCCAATTGGATCAAACCATTAAATGCTCCTCTATTGAGAGAGTTGATTAATTTTGAACCATCAAAGTTGGTCAGTGTACAACTTTTATTGTTATTTTATATCAAATTGTACGAGTATAGGCTCCGTAGATTTTTTTGTTGCAAAAAGTTCAACTTTCGTTCCTAAATGGGTAAAACCGTTAAAAGCTCCTCCATTGAGAGAATTGAGTGATTGAGAACTATAAAATTAAGTTGATATTTGTACAATTTTTATTGTTGCTTTATGTCCAAATTGATCCGTAAATGCTTCGTAGATTATTTCGTTGGCAAAAAAATGATCTTTCGTTCTCAATAGGACAGAACCTTTAAAAGTTTCTCCATGGAGAGGATTGGGGAATTCTGAACTATCAAGGTTGGTCGGTGTACACTTTTTATTCTTATTTTATGTCAAAATTTTCTAGTATAGGCCTAGTATACTGTTTCGTTGCCAAAAGACCAACTTTCGTTCCCAAAATGAGAAAATCGTTAAAAGTTCCTCCTTGGAGAGGTTGAGCAATTTTGAACCATCAAATTTTATCGATGTGTACTTGTATTATTATTTCATGCCAAATTTTATGAGCATAGGCTCCGTAGATTGTTTCGTTGCCAAAAGTCCAACTTTCTTTCCAAAATGGACAAACCGTCAAAAGCTCCTCCATAGAGAGAGTTGAGCAATTCTGAATCGTCAAAGTTGATAGGTGTACACTTTTTATTGTTCTTTCATTTCCAAATTTACTAGTATATGCTTCATAGATTATTTCATTGGCAAGAAACCAACTTTTGTTCCCAATTGGGCAAAACCATTAAAAATCCCTCCTTGGAGAATGTTGAGAAATTTCAAACTATCAAATTTTATCGTTGTGCACTTTTTACTATTACTTCATGTCAAGTTTTATGAGCATAGGCTCTGTAGATTTTTTTCGTTGCCAAAAGACCAACTTTCGTTGCCGAATGGACAAATCGTGAAAAACTCCTCCATGGAGAGAGTTGAGTGATTCCGAACCATCAAAATTGATAGGTGTACACTTTTTATTGTTGTTTTATGTTCAAATTTTCTAGTATATGCTTCGTAGATTGTTTCATTGCCAAAAGACCAACTTTTGTTCCCCATTGGGCCAAACCTTTAAAAGCTCCTCCGTGGAGAAAGTTGAGCGATTCCGAACAATCATATTTGATAGGTATACACTTTTTATTGTTGCTTTATGTCCAAATTTGCTAGTGTATGTTTCGTAGATTTTTTCATTCGAGAACGACCAACTTTCTTTCCCGATTGGAGAAAAGCGTTAAAAGCTTCTTTATGGAGAGATTTGGGAAGTTGGGAACCATGAAAGTGGGTTGCTAAACTCTTTTATTAATTTTTTATGTCAAATTTTACAAGTATAGGCTCCGTATATTGTTTCATTTTTAAAAGTCCAACTTTCGTTCCCAAATGGGTAAAATCGTTAAAAACTACTCTATGGAGAGAGTTGGGAAACTCAGAACCATCAAAGTTGATAGGTGTAGATTTTTTATTATTGCTTTATTTCCTAATTTACTAGTATACGCTTCGTAGATTGTTTCGTTACTAAAAGACCAACTTTTCGTTCTCAATTGAATAAAACCCTTAAAAGCTCATCTCTAGAGAGAATTGGGCAATTCAAAACCATTAAGATTGGTCGGTGTATACTTTTTATTATTATTTTATGTCAAATTTTACTATTTTATTCTTGGTATATTGTTTAATTGACAAAAGACCAACTTTCATACTCATATGGACTAAACTGTTAAAAGCTTTTAAGGATACATTTCCTAAGCTTAGTGATACTTGTGTAATAGGTTTGGAAGTAACCACATGTAAGGCTATGTTAACACCTGATGTCACGGCATGTGAGCGTACCATGTAGACTATAGGTTACTTGACCTGATAGTCTTTGAGTGTCGTTAAAACTCTACGTATACCAGGACTTTGTTATACGGTTTTTAGTGATTTCTTTGTGAGGTTTCCTAATCTTAATTTGAGATACTTCTCAGGTGGTTGTAATGGAACAAACTTCTTCATATAGATATCACTTGAGTAGTTGAGATTAGATTGTACTCTATGGGATAACTAGTGGATAAATGTTTATCTCTTACTATGTTGGCTGATTATGTCTGGACTGTTTTTATCAGGACAAACATATCTTTTGTTTATTTTAACCTAGGTTGATTATCATCTATTGAAGATATTGCTGATCGAGTTTTATCTTGATCTTAAGAGAAGCTGGTTGCCTATATAACGGAGACATTCCATGGAGAAAAGTGTCGAAGCTTTTAAGAGTTTATTTTTGAGAGAGATCTTGTTTTTGTAAGCTTCGAGTTTTTATTGTTTCATTCTCTTTGAGTGATATGTGAGTGAGTCATGTCTGTAATAATCAGGAGAGAATGAGTTATAAGTTGTTAAATGTTGTTCATTTGTCCTTCTCAAGTTTATTGGGCTGATGAAGAAGAAGAACATTGTTCTGCACATCTGGTGTAACATGTTGCTCTGGTTACCTGAAGGTTACTTGGATCTTACATCCATTGTAAAGCCTCTTGAAAGAGTCAAGAACATTTCAAATAATCACTAGTGTATTGATTTGGTTTGAAGCATACGCTGAGTTAAGTTGTACTAGCTAGTTGTAGGTAACGAAAGGTTGTAAGCTTTTTCTTGTATAGTGGATTGTTTCAAAGTTTGGTCACTTAATAGACTCGGATTTTTCCCATTTGGGTTTCCTCGCTATATTGCGGTGTTTCTTTTTTTTTCCATTATTTTCTGGATTACATTATCTAACATGTTGGCAAAGGTCTTTCATATTCTCAAAACTACTCCATGGAGAGACTTGAGGAATTTAGAATCATCGAAGTTGATAGGTGTACACTTTTTATTGTTGCTTTAAGTCCAAATTTACTAGTATACAATTCATAGATTGTTTCGTTGCCAAAAGACCAACTTTCGGTCTCAATTAGACAAAACCTTTAAATGCTCGTCTATGGAGAGAGTTGGGAAATTGTAAACCATCAAGGTTAGTAAGTGTACACTTTTTTTTGTTATTTTATGCTAAATTTTACTAGTATAGGCTCCGTATATTGTTTTGTTGCCAAAAGACCAACTTTTATTCTCAAATGGATAAAACCGTTAAAAGTTCCTCCTTGGAGAGAGTTAAGCAATTTCGAACTATCAAATTTTATCGGTGTTCAAATTTTTATTATTATTTCATTTCAAATTTTACTAGTATAGGCTCCGTAGATTGCTTCGTTTACAAAAGACCAAATTTCATTCTCAAATGGACAAAACCGTTAAAAGTTTCTCCTTGGAGAGAATTGAGCACTTTCGAATCATCAATGTTGATAGTTGTACACTTTTTATTGTTGCTTTATGTCTAAATTTACTATTGTACGCTACGTAGACTGTTTCATTGCCAAAAGACCAACTTTCATTCCTAAATACGCAAAACTCTTAAAAGGTCTTCCATGGACAAAGTTGAGCAATTCTGAACCATCATTGTTGATAGGTGCACACTTTCTCTTGTTGCTTTATGTTTAAATTTACCAGTAAACGATGCGTAGATTTTTTTGTTGCCAAACTAACAACTTTCGTTCCCAATTGGATCAAACAGTTAAATGCTCCTCTATAGAGAGAGTTGATCAATTTTGAACCATCAAAGTTGGTCAGTGTACAGCTTTTATTGTTATTTTATATCAAATTCTACGAGTATAGGCTCCATAGATTTTTTTGTTGCGAAACGTCCAACTTTCGTTCCTAAATGGGTAAAACCGTTAAAAGCTGCTTTATGGAGAGAGTTGAGCGATTGAGAACCATAAAATTAAGTTCATATTTGTACACTTTTTAATGTTACTTTATGTCCAAATTGACCAGTAAATACTTCGTAGATTATTTCATTGGCAAAGGATGAACTTTCGTTCTCAATAGGACAAAACCTTTAAAGTTTTCTCCATGGAGAGGATTGGGAAATTCTAAACCTTCAAGGTTGGTCGGTGTACACTTTTTATTTTTGTTTTATGTGAAAATTTTCTAGTATAGGCATAGTATACTGTTTCGTTGCAAAAGACCAACTTTCGTTCCTAAAATGAGAAAATCGTTAAAAGTTCCTCCTTAGAGAGGTTGAGCAATTTTAATTTTGAACCATCAAATTTTGTCAGTGTGCACTTTTATTGTTATTTCATGCCAAATTTTATGGGAATAGGCTCCATAGATTGTTTCGTTGCCAAAAGTACAACTTTCATTCCAAAATGGACAAATCGTCAAAAGCTCCTCCATAGAGAGAGTTGAGCAATTCTGAACCGTCAAAGTTGATAGGTATATACTTTTTATTATTCTTTCATGTCCAAATTTACTAGTATCAATTTTGTAGACTGTTTCATTGCCAAAAGACCAACTTTCATTCCATAATGGGCAAAACCATTAAAAGCTCATCCGTGAAGAGAGTTGAGAAATTCCAAACCATCAAAGAGTATAGGTGTACACTTTATTGTTGCTTTATGTCCAAATTTACTAGTGTACACTTCGTAGATTATTTTCTAGAAAAAACCAACTTTCGTTCTCAATTGGAGAAAAATGTTAAAAGCATGAGATTAGGGCAATTGGGAAAGATAAAATTTGGTTGGTGTAATATTTTCATTGTTATTTTATGTCAAATTTTACAAGTATAGGCTCCGTATATTGTTTCGTTGCCAAAAAACTAACTTTCATTATCAAATGGGCAATGTTTTTAAAAGCTATACCACGGACAGAGTTGAGCGATTCCAAACCATCAAAATTGATAGGTGTGCATAGTTTATTATTGCTTGATGTCCTAATTTACTAGTATATGCTTTGTAGATTGTTTCGTTACCAAAAGACCAACTTTCATTCCTAAATGAGCGTAACTGTTAAAAGCTACTCCATGGAGAGTTGAGGAATTCTAAACCATCAAAGTTGATAGTTGTAAACTTTTTTATTGTTGCTTTATGTCCAAATTTACTAGTAAACTATTTGTAGATTATTCCGTTGTCAAAAGACCAACTTTAGTTCTCAATTGGACAAACTCGTTAAAAGCTTCTCTATGAAGAGATTTGAGCAATTGAAACCATCAAAGTTGATTGGTGTACACTTTTTATTGTTGCTTTATGTCAAAATTTACTAGTATAAGCTTCGTAGATTGTTTCGTTGCCTAAAAATCAACTTTGGTTCCCAAATGGACGAAACCATAAAAAGCTCCTCCATGGAGAGAGTTGAACACTTTTTAACCATAAAAAATGATAGGTATACACTTTTTATTGCTGCTTTATGTCCAAACTTACCAGTAAATGCTTCATAGATTGTTTTTTTGCCAAAACGTCAACTTTCATTCTCAATTAGACAAAACTGTTAAAAGGTCCTCTATGAAAAAAGTTGTGCAATTTTGAACCATCAAGGTTAGTCGGTGTACACTTTTTATTGATATTATATGTCAGATTTTAGTAGTATGGGCTCGATATATTCTTTCGTTGCCAAAAAACCAACTTTCATTCTCAAGTGGGCAAAACCGTCAAAAATTCCTCGTTGGAGAGAGTTAAACAATTTTGAACTATCAAATTTGATAGTTGTGCACTTTTATTTTTAATTTATGTCAAATTTTACGATTATAGGCTCTGTATATTGTTTTGTTCCTAAAAGACCAACTTTCGTTCTCAAATGGACAAAATCGATAAAAGCTCCTCCATGGAGAGAGTTGAGCAATTCTGAACCATCATTTTTGATAGGTTTACACTTTTCCTTGTTGCTTTATCTTCAAATTTACCAGTAAACGCATTGTAAATTGTTTTGTTGCCAAAAGAATAACTTTCGTTTTGAAATGAATAAAACTGTTAAATGTTCCTCTATCAAGAGAGTTGAGCAATTTGAACCATCAAAGTTGTTCGGTGTACAACTTTTATTGTTATTTTATGTCAAATTCTACGAGTATAGGCTCCTTAGATTTTCTCATTGTTAAAAGACCAACTTCCGTTCCTAAATGGGTAAAACCGTTAAAAGCTCCTCTATGGAGAGAGTTGAGCAATTACGAACCATAAAAGTTGAAAGGTGTACAATTTTATTGCTACTTTATGTGCAAATTTTTACCTATAAATGTTGCATAGATTGTTTCGTTGCCAAAAGGTCAACTTTCGTTCTCAATTGGACAAAATCGTTAAAAGCTCCTCGATGGAAGAGTTGGTCAATTCTGAACCATCATGGTTGCTTTTATTGTTACTTTATGTCAAATTTTATGACTGTAGAATTCGTATATTGTATTGTTGCCAAAAGACTAACTTTCATTCCCAAATGGGCAAAACCGTTAAAAGCTCCTCCATGGAGAGAGTTGAGGAATTTTGAACCATCAAACTTGATATGTGTACATTTTTTTTTGTTAATTTATGTCCAAATTTACTAGTATACGTTTCGTAGATTGTTTTGTTGCCAAAAAACCAACTTTCATTCTCAATTGGACAAAACTGTTAAAAACTCCTCTATGGAGAGAGTTGGGAAATTCTAAACCATCAAGGTTGGTCGGTGTACACTTTTTATTGTTATTTTATGTTAAATTTTACTAGTATAGGCTCCATATATTGTTTCATTGCCAAAAGACCAACTTTCATTCTTAAATGGACAATACCATTAAAAGTTCCTCTGTGGAGAGAATTCAGCAATTTCGAACTATCAAATTTTATCGGTCTGCACTTTTTATTGTTATTTCATGTCAAATTTTACAAATATAGGGTCCGTAGATTGTTTCGTTGTTAAAAGACCAAATATTGTTCTCAAATGGACAAAACTGTTAAAAAATCTTCCTTAGAGAGAAATGAGCAATTTTGAACCATCAATATCGATAGTTGTACATTTTTTATTATCGTTTTATGTCCAAATTTACTGTTATAGTCTGCGTAGATTATTTCATTCCAAAAAGACCAACTTTAGTTTCGAAATGGGTAAAACCATTAAAAGTTCCTCCATAGACAAAGTTGAGCAATTCCGAACCATCATTGTTTGTAGGTGTACACATTTTCTTGTTGCTTTATGTCCAAATTTAAATGTAAATATTTGTACATTATTTTGTTGCCAAAAAGCCAACTTTCGTATTTAATTGGACAAAACTGTTAAAAACTCATCTATGGAGAGAGTTGGGCGATTATGCACCATCAAGGTTGGTTGGTGTACACTTTTTATTGTTACTTTATGTCAAGTTTTAGTAGTATAGGATTGATACATTCATTCGTTGCCAAAAAACTGACTTTGGTTCCTAAATGGATAAAACTGTTGAAAGCTCCTCCATGGAGAGAGTTGAGCAATTCCGAGCCAACAAAGTTGTTAATTGTACACTTTTTATTATTGTTTTAAGTCCAAATTTATCACTAAAGGCTTCGTAGATTGTTTTGTTGAGAAAGACTAACTTTCGTTCCCAAATGGACAAAACTATTAAAAGCTTCTCTATCAAGATAGTAGAGCAATTTTGAACTATCAAAGTTGGTCAGTCTACACCTTTTATTGTTATTTCATCTCAAATTTTATGAGTATAGGCTCCGTAGAATGTTTCATTGCTAAAAGACCAACTTTCGTTCCCAACTACACAAAACCGTTAAAAGCTTCTTCATGGAAAGAGTTGATAGGTGTGCACTTTTTTATGTGACTCTATGTCAAATTTTATGTGTATAGGCTCCGTATATCATTTTGTTGCCAAAATACCAACTTTCGTTCCCAAATGAACAAAACCATTAAAAGCTACCCATGGATAGAGTTTAGCAATTCCGAACCATCAAAGTTGATAGTTGTACACTTTTTATTGTTGTTTTAAGTCCATATTTACCAATAAAGGCTTCGTAGATTGTTTTGTTGCGAAAGACCAACTTTCGTTCCCGAATGGAGAAAACTGTAAAAAGCTTCTCTATCAAGAGAGTTGAGCAATTTTGAACTACCAAAGTTGGTTGGTGTACACCTTTTATTGCTATTTGATCTCAAATTTTATGAGTATAGGTTTCGTAGAATGTTTCGTTGCTAAAGGACCAACTTTCGTTACCAACTAGACAAAATCGTTAAAAGCTTCTCCATGGAGAGAATTGAAGAATTGGGAACCATGAAAGTTGATAGATGTGCACTTTTAATTGTGACTTTATGTCAAATTTTATGTGTATAGGCTCTGTATATCGTTTTGTTGCCAAAAGACCAACTTTCACTCTCAATTGGACAAAATCGTTAAAAGCACTTCTATGGAGAGAGTTGGGCAATTTTAAACTATCAAGGTTGGTCGATGAACACTTTTTATTTTTTATTTTATGTCAAATTTTAGTAGTATAGGATTGATCTATTCTTTCGTTGCCAAGAAACCAAATTTCGTTCTCAGATGGACAAAACCATTAAAAGCCGTTCCATGGAGAGAGTTAAGCAATTCCAATCCATCAAAGTTGATACTTGTACACTTTTTATTGTTGCTTTATGTCCAAATTTACTACTATACGCTTCACATATTGTTTCATTGCTAAAAAACTAACTTTCGTTCCCAAATGATCAAAATCATTAAAAGCTCCTCCATCGAGAGAGTTGAGGAACTCCGAATCATCATCGCTTGAAAGGTCTACAGTTTAATTATTTTTTTAAGTCCAAATTTACCAGTATAGGCTTCGTAGATTGTTTTGTTGCTAAAGACCAACTTTCATTCCCAAATGGACAAAACTGTTAAAAGCTCCTTTATTGAGAGATTGGAGCAATTTAGAAACATCAAAGTTGGTCGATGTACACCTTTAATTGTTATTTTATTTCAAATTTTATGAGTATAGGCTCCGTAGAATGTTTCGTTGCTAAAAGACCAACTTTCATTTCTAAATGAATAAAACTTTTAAAAGCTTCTATATGGAGAGAGTTCAAGAATTCCCGACCATCAAAGTTGGTCGATGTACACCTTTAATTGATGATAGTTGTGCACTTTTTATTGTTATTTTATGTCAGATTTTATGAGTATAGATTTTTTATATTGTTTTGTTGCCAAAGGATCAACTTTCGTTCCCAAATATACAAAACCATTAGAAGCTCCGCCATGGAGAGAGTTAAGGAATTTTGAACCATCAAGTTGATAGGTGTACACTTTTTATTGTTGCTTTACGTCCAAATTATTAGTATACACTTCGTATATTATTTCATTGCCAAAACACCAACTTTCGTTCCCAATTGGACAAAACAGTTAAAAGCTCCACTACGGAGACAGTTGAGAAATTCTAAACCATAAATGTTGGTTGATGTACAGTTTTTATTATTATTTTATGTCAAATTTCACTACTATAGGCTCCGTATATTGTTTCGGTGCTAAAAGACCAGTTTTCATTCTAAAATGGACAAAACCGTTAAAATTTCCTCCTAGGAGAGAGTTGAGCAATTTCAAATTATGAAATTTTATTTGTCTGCACTCTTCATTGTTATTTCATATCAAACTTTACGAGTATAGCCTTCGTATATTATTTAGTTGACAAAACATCAAATTTTGTTCTCAAATGAACAAAACCATTAAAAGCTTCTCCACGGACAAAGTGGAGCAATTATGAACCATCATTGTTGATTGGTGTACACTTTTTCTTGTTGCTTATGTCCAAATTTACCGGTAAACGATTTGTAGATTATTTTGCCAAAATTGATAAAACTGATAAATTCTCCTCTATCGAGAGACTTCAACAATATTGAATCATCAAAGTTAGTCGGTTTACAGCTTTCGTTGCTATTTTAAGTCAAATTCTACGAGTATAGGCTCCGTAAATTTTTTTCGTTGGCAAAAGGACCAACTTTTGTTCCTAAATGGGTGAACTTGTTAAAAGCTCCTCCATGGAGAGAGTTGAACGATTCAGAACCATAAATGTTGATAGGTGTACACTTTTTATTTCTATTTTATGTCTAAATTTACTAGTAAATACTTCGTAAATTGTTTGGTCCCCAAAAGGCCAACTTTCCTTCTCAATTGGATAAAATCGTTAAAAGCTCATCTATGGAAAGAGTTGGGCAATTCTGAACAATCAAAGTTCATCGTTGTACACATTTTAATGTTATTTTATGTCAGATTTAGTAGTCTAGGCTTGATATATTCTTTTGTTGCCAAAAAATTAACTTTCGTTCTCAAATGGACAAAACCGTTAAAAGGTCCTCCTTCAAGAGTGTTGAGCAATTCTAAACCATCAATGTTGATATTTGTACACTTTTTCTTGTTGCTTTATGTCCAATTTTACTAGTATACGCTACTTGAGTTGTTTCGTTGCTATAAGACGAACTTTCGTTCGCGAATTGACAAAACCGTTCAAAGCTCCTCCATGGACAAAGTTCAAGAATTCCAAACCGTCAAAGTTGATAGGTGTACACTTTTTATTGTTATTTTATGTCCAATGTTATGAGTATAGGCTCTATATATTGTTTTATTGCTAAAAGACCAAATTTCTTTCTCAAATGAACAAAACCTTTAAAAGCACCCCCATGTAGAGAGTTGAGGAATTCCGAACCATCAAGTTGATAGGTGTACACTTTTTATTGTTGACTTATGTCCAAATTTGTTAGTATATATTTCGTAGATTGTTTCTTTGCCAAAAGACCAATTTTCGTTCTCAATTGGACAAAACCGTTAAAAGCTTCACTACGGACAGAGTTGGGAAATTCTAAATCATCAAGATTGGTAGGTGTACACATTTTATTGTTATTTTATGTCAAATTTTACTAGTATATGCTCCGTATATTGTTTCGATGCCAAATGACCAACTTTCATTCCGAAATGGACAAAACTGTTAAAAGTTCAACCTAGGAGAGAGTTAAGCAATTTTGAACTATCAAATTGTTTCTATGTGCACTTTTTATTGATATTTCATGTCAAATTTTACAACTATAGAGTCCATATATTGTTTTGTTGACAAAAGATCAAATTTCATACTCAAATGGAAAAAACCGTTAAAAGTTCTTCCTTAAACAGTGTTGGGAAATTTTTAACCATCAATGTTGATAGATGTACACTTTTTATTTTTGATTTATGTCCACATGTACTAGTATATGCTAAGTAAGTTGTTTCGTTGCCAAAAGACTAACATTCGTTCCCTAATGGGCAAACCATTAAAAGCTTCTTGCATAGAGTTGAGCAATTTTGAACCATCATTGTTGATAGGTGTACACTTTTTTCTTGTTGCTTTATGTCCAAATTTGCCAGTAAATGATTCGTAGGTCGTTTTGTTGCCAAAATAAAAACTTTCATTCCCAAATGGATAAAACCTATTGGTGTATGCCCTAAGAGCCAATCGTAGAATGATTGTATTAGCATACATTTATTATGTTATATTGAGGTATTTCATTTATTATGATTTATTTATCTGCGCTATAAAAATGATTGTGATAAATATCCCTAGAATAGTTGGTTCGATGCCATAGGACTTCAAGTGTGTGACTTGAACGTGAGATCGTCATGGATGCATATAGAACACTCTTCTTAAACGTCCCTAGTCAGGTATTATTGTTAATTGGGATAACATTAATACATTGAGACTAGTATGTAGGTTGATTGATGACCAAATCTTATGAGTCATGGATATGAGATATCAAATCAATACATGGGTACTTGTTAGAGAACAGAAGTACTGGACAAACCCATCATGAGAATACGACATGGATTGTTATATGAATCTCATAAGCTATTCTCATAGTGATGATGATATATGTTGTCCTTTGACCTGAAATCACTATGGTTCCCAACATGAGGAGTTATACACTTTGATACTGTCTAACGTAAACTATGAAATGGTTGGCTATAAAGTCGGTGATTGGGTGTATCACGAATCATGCAGAGGGATGTGAGTGACCTAGATGGAATTTTTTCCTCTTATATAGCAGGAGTAATATCCGTGGGCCCCTTGATTGAGAAAGACTGAGAAATGCATGGCTGTGCTCAAATGAGTCAATATGTGATATTGATCCTGTTGGTTTATTATAGTCTACTCGGAATCAAGAAACACATAGATTAAGCTATACGAGGATGACACATTCCATGCCTCGATTTTGATCAATATATTAAGGACAAAGGGACTGCATGTAAAATTGGTCACGGATAAAGGTTATGTCGAATCACTGACATTTCCGTTACTTGGGTAGCAATGATGTGTTGCTATATACCTCTCATTATTTGTGATGCTAGAATACGATTTTAGTTTTGCTGCCAACGTAACGGGAACCTACAGCGTCGCACACATAAAATAAGTCAAAGATAATGTTATTAGAGAATAACAATTTACGTTTGGGCTTTATGTAAGGTCCATGACCGGTAATTAATGGGATTGATTGAACGTGGTCAAGTGTTAAAAAAGTGGGCTCCTTTTCTTAAGGGGATGTGGGCTTTTCATTTTGCTTGGCTCGCTATATATAAGGTTATAGTTTATAACCCCAGTGTGGTTTTTCTGGAGAGGCAGCTACAATATAGAGAGTTGAGAGAAAACGAGTTTGAGCAACCATATCCCTGGTTGCTAGCATAATCTTGAAAGGGAGATATTTGCCTTGTTCGTGTGGATACCATAGAGGCGCTGTTCGTTTGGCTAGTGCTGGTTGATTCGGATCCTTCAAGTCAAGCAAAGGTTTGATTTCTGTGCTACAACAAGTAAACTATTAACACCGATTTATGCCCTTTCGCATGGATCCTCAGAAGGGTTTCGATGAAAATTTTAATTTTCGCTGCGTTTATGAGTCATCGGAACCTAACAAAACCGTTAAAAGCTTATCCGTAGAGAGAGTTGAAGAATTTCAAAACTTCAAAGTTGATAGGTCTGCATTTTTTTATTGTTATTTATGTCAAATTTTATGTGTATAGGCTCCATAGATTGTTTTGTTGCCAAAACACCAACTTTCATTCCCAAATGAACAAAACCGTTAAAAGCTCTCCCATGGAGAAACTTGAGCAATTCTGAACCATAAAAGTTGATAGGTGTACACTTTTTTAGTGCTTTATGTTCAAATTTACTGCTAAACGCTTGATAGATTATTTAGTTGCCAAAATACTAAATTTCGTTCCGAATGGTCAAAAATGTTAAAAGCTCCTCCATGGAGAGAGTTGAGCAATTCCGAACCGTCAAAGTTGATATATGTTTACTTTTTATTGTTTCTTTATGTCTAAATTTACTAGTATACGCTTTAGACCGCTTCATTGCCAAAATGTCAACTTTCATTCCCAAACGGATAAAATCGTTAAAAGCTTCTTTATGGAGAGAGTTGAGCAATTGTGAACCATCAAAGTCAATAGGTATACACTTTTTATTATTGCTTTAAGTTCAAATTTAACATTAAACGTTTTGTAGATTGTTTTGTTGTCAAAAGACCAACTTTTGATCCCAAATGGACAAAATCATAAAAAGCGCTAGTTGAGCAATTTTGAACCATCAAATTTGCTAGGTGTACACATTTTATTGTTATTTGATTTCCAATTTTGTAAGTATAGGCTACGTAGATTGTATCGTTGCCAAAAGACCAACTTTCATTCCCAAATGGGCAAAATCATTAAAAACTCCTCCATAGAGATAGTTGAGGAATTTTGAACCATCAAATTTGATAGGTGTACACTTTTGATTGGTGCTTTTATGTCTGAATTTACTAGTATATGCTTCGCAGATTGTTTCGTTGGCAAAAGACCAACTTTCGTTCTCAATTGGACAAACCTTTAAAAGCTCCATTATGGAGAGAGTTGGACAATTTTAAACCATCAAGGTTGGTCGGCGTATAAATTTTATTGTTATTTTATGTCAAATTTTACCCGTATACTCTTCGTATATTGTTTCGTTGCGAAATTACTAACTTTCGTTCATAAATGGACAAAACCGTTAAAGATTCCTCCTTGGAGAGAGTGGGGAAATTTCAAAACTATGGAATTTTATCGATGTGCACTTTTTATTGTTATTTCTTGTCAAATTTTACGAGTATAGGCTACATAGATTGTTTCAATGACAAAAGACCAAGTTTCATTCTCAATTGGACAAAACCGTTAAAAGTTCCTCTTTGGAGAGAGTTGAGCAATTTCAAACCATCAATGTTGATAGTTGTACACTTTTTATTATTGTTTTATGTCCAAATGTACTAGTATACACTACGAAAATTGTTTGGTTGCCTATCAACTTTCATTTCCAAATAGGCAAAATCGTTAAAAACTCATCAATGGACAGAGTTGAGCAATTCTGAACCATCATTGTTCATAAGTGTACATTTTTTCTTGTTTCTTTATATCCAAATTTATTAGTAATCACTTCATAGATTGTTTTGTTGCGAAAAGAACAACTTTTGTTCCCAAATAGACAAAACCGTTAAATGCTCATCTATCGAGAGAATTTAACAATTTTGAACCATCAAAGTTAGTCAGTGTACAGATTTTATTATTATTTTATGTCAAATTATACGAGTATAGGCTCCGAAGATTTTTTCTTTGCCGAAGTATCAACTTTCATTCCTAAATTGGTATAACTGTCAAAAGCTCCTCGATGGAGAGAGTTGAGAAATTTTGAACCATAAAGGTTGATGATTGAGATGGTATTTTGCATATTTTTGTGGAGTTTTGAAAGTAAAAAAGTTAATTTCAATGCTTAAAAACCACATTTTACGTTTTAGTTTCTGAAATCCATGTTAATAAGTCAATGCACAATTTAACACTTTTCCATAGTCATTTTAAGTGTTTTGTAGTGGTTCAAGTTGGTTTGATAGCTTAGAGATGTGAAATTCAAGTTTTGGGCATAATGGTTAGAAGTTGTGGAAATGCCATCTCTTAAGTATTTCACTTGGTTCTATCAACCTAAAAATGGTTTTGACACTTGTTTAAGTATGTTTTAGTCAATTATGACTTGTTTGAATGGTTTTTGTAGGCTTCGAATTGACTTTACTGTCAATCATCCGGACGCGTATCAGAAGGAGCCCATACGCTTCAAGAAGAAAGGCGGACAGAGCTATTTTCAAGCATCTCCGTCCGGACGGTACTGTTCACCGTCCGAACTGACAAAGAGGAAAGTCAAAACTGTCACTGAACAATATGCGTAATAATTTTTGGGTCAACTTTTGAATGTTAAAATTATCCAATTTGAAGAAATTTTCTTCTACAAAAATTAAGTAGACATCCAGAGCTTTGCAATGAGTACACATACGCATAAATCCATTGAGAATTGAAATCTATGGAGTTAAGAAAAGTGGATGTCTCGAACAGTTCCAGTAATTTCGGATTTTATGATTTTTACTTAATTCTTGAAGGGAAAACTTGTTTAATTGCTCTTTCTGACCAATGGGACTTATTTGTAATGGGTTAGGATGGTCTTTAACACATGTACTAGGATTTTAAGGGTCTTGAGACCCAATTCTTGTAACAACTCTCATTTTGGACGAATTTTATGCATTCTCTCTAGATTTTCATTCTCCTAATTACTTTGTTCTTCACTTTGGTTCTTGCTTGGAGTTCGAAAATCACTCTTTTGACGATTGCCAGAAGTTTGGAGACCCAACCAACTAGAAGAAGAAGTTCTTCTTCATTGTAGAGTTTGAGAAGAGCCCAAGTTGGATTAGCCTCAACTTTTATTTGTAGATTGGAAGGCCGATTCTCCTCGACATTCCACATTTAATTTAATTTCTAAATTTCTTTTGCTTATTTTTATTTCATTTTGTTATCGCATTTGGATTCATAGTTCTAGTTTAATCTACTTGAATATTTTTCATTCCTATATTTAGTTTGTGCTTGAATGCTTTATGTTATGGTTTGCATTTTATTATGTTGTGTTTAATTCCATATAAATTTTGTGCAGTAGTTAAGTATTTATTTCTCATTTCACATATTAGGGTTTATTTCAATCAATCACCCCAAGAGGAAAAATCGAATCTAACCAATGGTCAGTACAAATTTTGCCACCACTTGTATTGTAAATACCATATTTAATTAAATAATTAGGTTAATAATCTGTAGACCCAAGCCAAAATCAAAAGTCTTTGTGAGACAATTTAGGATTCACCCCTATTATTACTTTGACAAACCTGCACTTGGGAAAACGTAAATCCACCTACCTATTTTGGACGAGTTAGTTGATAGGTGTACACTTTGTACTGTTGATTTATGTCTAAATTTATACTTCATAGATTGTTTCGTCGGTAAAAGGCCAACTACTCAATTGGTGTTTTATTGAGCAGGTTAGAGCTGGCTGGAAAATGAGAGATTAAGAGTTTTCTGAGCAAATGTTGCAACCTAACTACAGCCAAAGTGCAACTTTTTGCGGCCACGGATTTTAGCGGGCCAGTGACGTAATTTAAAGTGCTGATGTGGCAAGTAGGGTTTTAAGATATAACAAACTCGACCCAAAAACCATAGGGAGCGCCGCTGCTCTTTAGAACCAGAAAGAGAAGACGCCAAAAAGGGGATTTCAACACTCTTGAGCATCTCCTTCTTCCCCAACTGAATTCTGGTTTTATTTTTCAATTAAATCATGAACATGTGTAACTAAATTTCTATTTAGTTTGGTTTGGTTAGTTTCTTCTACAACAACTTGTTGCACAATTTGATTGACAATTGCACCAGGTTTAATTAATTGATTCTCTAAATTTAATGTTGATTTCTTATTATTTTGTTTGCCTGATCAACATCATGATGATAAGAATTGTTAGTTGAATACATTCAGCTGACCCATACCCGGTGTTTGACTAAGTAACAAGAATCTGCATAGGATCTAGATTTGGGAATTGTGAACACAATTGACTAGGTGGTACACCAACGCTTAGGGTTGTGCGATTGTCGACTTTCTCGTTCATATGCTTGCCTTAGGGAAATCTTAGGGTACACCAACCAAGACCCCTACGATAAGAAAAGATTTTGGGCTGGACCAAAGCCAAAGTCGTTGCTTAGGAAAGTCATAATTAGGAGAGCCGAACCAAGGTCTTCTAATTGACAACGGTAAATCTTTAAATTGTGTGATTGCGTATTGAGTTGTGTGATTAAGTGATAGTGGAAGAAAAACACCAACACCTTCAACACGTACACTTACGATTGGGTAAGACCCGTCAGTATTTAGTATTGCAGGTTTACTTGCGATATTTTATATCGACCAAGTTTTTGGCGCCGTTGCCGGGGACAGTTAAGTTTATTACTGTTCAAACGCTTAGCGATAATTTTTGATTTATTTACTGAGTTGTTCATTAAGTGATACCCAAACTTATATTGCTATTTATTCTTGTTGCAGGTAAACTTCTGATTCTTCGAGTTGCATGATAACTACACGCTCGCAACATATAGAGCTAGAAGAATTTGATCCTGAAATTGAGAGATCAGCGAGAGCATTGCGACGAAGAAAGATGGCTGCCGAGAATGATCAGATTGTTAAAATTGGAGATGTGGGTAATGAGAGGGTTCCTATGATGAATCGGTACATTCCACGTAATGTTGCCCAACCATCTTGCATTGCTTTTCAGCCTAACAGAGGTGCTACCTTCAGTTTATCACCTGAGTTGCTAAACTCTGTGCCTCACTATGAGGGGAGGTTTGATGAAGATCCTCACCAACACTTGAAATACTACTCAATTGGTGTTTTACTGAGCAGGTGAGAGCTGGCTGAAAAATGAGAGATTAAGAGTTTTCTGGGCAAATGTTGCAACCTAACTGCAGCCAAACAGCAACCTGTTTGCGGCCACGGATTTTAGCGGGCCAGTGACGTAATTTAAAGTGCTGATGTGGCAAGTAGGGTTTTAAGATATAACAAACTCGACCCAAAAACCATAGGGAGCGCCGCTGCTCTTCAGAACCAGAAAGAGAAGACGCCAAAAAGGGGATTTCAACACTCTTGAGCATCTCCTTCTTCCCCAACTAAATTTTGGTTTTATTTTTCAATTAAATCATGAACATGTGTAACTAAATTTCTATTTAGTTTGGTTTGGTTAGTTTCTTCTACAACAACTTGTTGCACAATTTGATTGACAATTGCACCAGGTTTAATTCATTGATTCTCTAAATTTAATGTTGATTTCTTATTATTGTGTTTGCCTGATCAACATCATGATGATAAGAATTGTTAGTTGAATATAATCGGCTGACCCATACACTTAGGGTTGTGCGATTGTCGACTTTCTCATTCATATGCTTGCCTTAGGAAAATCTTAGGGTACATCAACCAAGACCCCTACGGTAACAAAAGATTTTGGGCTGGACCAAAGCCAAAGTCGTTGCTTAGGAAAGTCAGAATTAGGAGAGCCGGACCAAGGTCTTCTAATTGACAACGGTAAATCTTTAAATTGTGTGATTGCGTATCGAGTTGTGTGATTAAGTGACAGTGGAAGAACAACACCAACCCAAGCTAGATCTCCTCCTCCATATTGATTTATCCAATTTTAGCCTATTTTACTTGTTTGTTGCAATTTGAATTTTCTGCATTATTATTGCTATTTTGTTTGTTTGGTGATTGATACAGTCTCTGTGGATTCGACTCTGTTCTTTTTTATACTGTCCTTCGACACGTACACTTGCGATTGCGTAAGACCCATGAGTATTTAATATTGCAGGTTTACTTGCGATATTTTATATCGATCAGAGAGAGTTGGGAAATTCCAAACCGTCATGGTTGGTCAGGGTACACTTTTTATTGTTATTTTAAGTCAAATTTTAGTAGTATAGGATTGTTATATTTCTTCATTGTCAAAAAACCAACTTTCGTACTCAAATAGGCAAAACCGTTAAAAATTCCATCTTGGAGAGAGTTGAGCATTTTCAAACTATAAAACGATACGTGTGAACTTTTTATTGTTATTTTATTTTAAATTTTATGAGTATAGGCTCCGTATATTGTTTTTTTGCCAAATGACAAACTTTCGTTCCCATATGGACAAAACCGTCAAAAGTTTCTCCCTGGAGAGAGTTTAACAACTTTGAACCATCAAAGTTGATAGTTGTACTTTAATATTGTTGCTTTATGTCTAAACTTACTAGTATACGCTTCGTATACTGTTTGGTTGCTAAAAGACCAACTTTTATTCCGAAATTGGCAAAATCATTAAAAGTTCTCTATGATGAGAGCTGAGCAATTCTGAGCCATCATCGCTCGAAAGGTGTACAGTTTTTATTGTTGTTTTAAGTCCAAATTTACCAGTAAAGGCTTCATAGATTGTTTTGTTGCCAAAGACCAATTTTCGTTATCAAATGGACAAAACTGTTAAACGCTCCTTTATCGAGAGAGTTGAGCAATTTTAAAACATCAAATTTGGTCGGTGTACACCTTTAATTGTTATTTTATGTCAAATTTTATGAGTATAGACTTGGTAGAATATTTCGTTGCAAAAAGACCTACTTTTGTTCCCAAATGGATACAATTGTTAAAAGCTCCTCCATAGAGAGAGTTGAAGAATTCTGAACCGTCAAAGTTTATAGGCGTGCAATTTTTATTGTTATTTTATGTCAAATTTTATGAGTATAGGCTCCGTATATTGTTTTGTTTCAAAAAGACAAACTTTCGTTCCCAAATGGAAAAAACCGTTAAAAGCTTCCCCATAGAGAGTGTCCATCAAAGTTGATAGGTGTATACTTATTATTATTTTTTTATATCCAAATTTACTAGTATACGCTTCATAGATTGTTTCGTTGTCAAAAGACCAACTTTCATTCTAAATTGAACAAATACATTAAAAGATCCTCTATCGAGAGAGTTAAGTAATTTTAAACCATCAAGGTTGGTTAGTTTACACTTTTTATTGTTATTCCATGTCAAATTTCAAGAGTATACGCTATATAGATTGTTTCGTTTCCAAAAGACAAACTTTCATTCTTTAATGGACAAAATCGTTAAAAGCTCGTCCATGGAGAGACTTGAGCAATTTCGAATGATCAAAGTTGATAGGTGTTCAATTTTTATTGTTGCTTTATGTCTATATTTATAAGTAAATTCTTTGTAGATTGTTTTGTTGCCAAAAGGCCAACTTTTGTTCACAATTGGACAAAACTATTAAAAGCTTATCTACGGAGGAGAGTTTGGCAATTTTGAACAATCAAGGTTGGTTGATGTACAAATTTTAATGTTAATTTATATCAAATTTTAGTATTATAAAATCAACTTTTGTTGTTAAATGGGCAAAACCATTAAAAGTTCATCATTGGAGAGAGTTGAGCAATTTCGAACTATGAAATTCAATAGGTATTTACTTTTTATTGTTATTTTATTTCAAATTTTATGAGTATAGGCTCTGTATATTATTTTGTTGCCAAAAGACCAACTTTCGTTCCCAAATTGATAAAATCGTTAAAATCTCTTTCGAGGAGAGAGTTTAGCAATTCTGAACTATAAAAGTTGATAGTTGTACTTTTTTTATTGTTGTTTTATTTCCAAATTTACTAGTATACAATTCGTAGATTGTTTTGATGCCAAAAGACCAACTTTCGTTCCCAAATAGGCAAAACCTTTAAAAGCTCCTTCAATGAGACAGTTGAGCAATTCTGAACCATCAAAGTTGATAAGTGTGCTCTTTTTATTTTTGCTTTATGTCTAAATTTACTGGTATACACTTCGTAGATTATTTTCATGCCAAACGCCCAAAATTCGTTCTCAAATGGGCAAAATCATTAAAAACTCTTCCATCATCATTTGAAAAGTGTATAGTTTTTATTGTTGTTTTAAGTCCAAATTTACCAATAAAAGCTTCGTAGATTGTTTTGTTGCCATAGACCAACTTTCATACCCAGGCTCTTCTATTGAGAGAGTTGACCAATTTTGAACCATCAAAATTGGCAGGTGTACATATTTTATTCTTATTTTATGTCAAAATTTATGAGTATATGCTCTGCATAATGTTTTGTTGCTAAAAAGACCTACTTTCATTCCCAAATGACAAAAACCATTAAAAGCTCCTCCATGGAGATAGTTGAAAAATTTTGAACCATCAAAGTTAATAGGTGTGCACTTTCTATTGTTATTTTATGTCAAATTTTATGAGTACAGACTCCGTATATTTTTTGTTGCCAAAATACTGACTTTCGTTCCCAAATGAACAAAACCGTTAAAAGCCCTCCCACAGAGAGAGTTGAGCAATTACAAACTATCAAAGTTGATAAGTGTACAATTTTTATTGTTGCTTTAAGTACAAATTTACCATTAAAGGCTTCGTAGATTGTTTTGTTACCAAAAGACCAACTTTCATTCCTGCATGCACAGATTTGTTAAAAGCTCCTCTATTGAGAGAGTTGAGCAACTTCGAACCATCAAAATTAGTCTATGTAAAACTTTTATTGTTATTTTATATCAATTTTTATTAGTATAGACTCCGTCTATTGTTTCATTCCTGCATGCACAGATTTGTCAAAAACTCCTTCATGGAGAGAGTTAAGCAATTTCGAACCATCAAAGTTGATAGATGTAAACTTTTTATTGTTTCTTTAATTGAAAATTTACTAGTATACACTTCGTAAATTGTTTCATTTCCAAAAGACTAACTTTCGTTTCCAAATCGGCTAAACCTCTAAAAGCTCCTCCATGGAGAGAGTTGAGCAATTCTCAACAATCAAAGTTGATAAGTGTACTCTTTTCATTGTTGTTTTATGTCTAAATTTAGTAGTATACGCTTCATAGATTATTTTGTTGCCAAACGACCAAATTTCGTTCTTAAATAGGCAAAATCATTAAAAGCTCCTCCATTGAGAGAGTTGAGAAATTTTGAACCATCGTTTGAAAGGTGTACAGTTTTATTGTTATTTTAAGTCCAAATTTACCAATAAAGGCTTCATAGATTGTTTTGTTGCCAAAATCCAACTTTCGTTCCCAAATAGACAAAACTGTTAAAAGCTCTTCTATCGAGAGAGTTGAGCAATTTTGAACCATCAAAGTCGATCGGTATACTCCTTTTATGCTTATTTTATGTTAAACTTTATGAGTATGTGCTCCGTAGAATGTTTTGTTGCTAAAAGACTAACTTTCATTCTCAATTGAACAAAACCGTTAGAACCTCCTCTATTGAGAAAATTGAGCAATTGAGAACCACCAAAGTTGGTCGTTGTACACTTTTTATTGTTGCTTTATGTTCTAATATGCTAGTATACGCTTCGTAGATTGTTTTCTTGCCAAAAGTCCAAGTTTCGTTCCTAAATGGACAAAATCATTAAAAGTTCCTCCTTGGAGATAGTTGAGCAATTTTGAACCATCAAAGTTTGTCCGTCACGCCCCGTTTTCGGAGACGCGACTGGGTGCTCTCTCCGCACCCTTCCTAGGTCACTAGTGTGAACATCCGAGATCAACCGAAAATCCGGCGGCACCTCCCCGTATATCGGAGAGTGCCCACCTGCATCAGGAACGCAGCAACAACAACATCACACTAGCAACCTAGCAAACATAGGCCTCAGGCCTCAACCACATGCAATCCTGACCCTAGGCCTCAGGCCATCCACTACCAGCATGCACAAACTGATGACATCACATATAAATCCACACACATATTTTTATATCATCAAATATAACCATAATTCAACATCCACATCCACATGCAAGCACAACCGTGCCAAATGGTTATATTCTCTCAACATAGATATACTACATACACCCACATGCGTAGAGTATATCTCTAGCACCCCATCCTATCCAGGGCCATCCATGTCACGTCCCGCTCACCTATCCACACCACCGGTACCCGTACCAGTATCTCCTGTGGAAGGAAGAAAGTAAAGGAGTGAGCTAGAAGCTCAGTAGGGTAAAGAAGTAAACATTGATATAGGCAGAACCAAAAGGAAGTAATGCATCAATATGTACCTACCACATGAACGTATACTCAAAAAATTCACATCAACATTTATCCGGATTAACCCTTCGGAGCATAACAACCACAATACCATTGCAACTCAATGCAATATTGCATGGGAGCAAGCTCACCACCACCAACCACTCCTAAGATCATCCAGTTGCGTGAACCTATCACGCCCGCACCCCACAAGGCAAGTCACTCTTGACCATACCCCTAGTGCGTTACTCCACATGGGGTTCACCTGACTCGGTGGTAACAACCTTCACCTTGCCATCCTCCCATGTGGCTTCCAAGAAACCTAAAGGTTCCCGAGTCCATACCCGAGTCCCCCATGCATCTCTAATGCATTATGACATGTCGTGCCGAATAGATAATTATATATGAATATCCTATATATTTTACATAACTACCATGATGCATGAACGGAAATCCACAACGTGTCCGTAAATGACGGAACACAAAATCGGGTCATGCAACATTCAACATCAAACAATAATCCACACAAGGCTCGTTTCCCCTTAGAAGCAATTAAGGCGGAAACACAAACAACGGCGACCAATGAAGAATAGAAATGCTATTTAGGCAACAATAACGAATGTTAGATAGAAAGGTTGGAAATCCCCTACCTCGTTCCGAGCCAACTACACAAATTCTCAAATTTAGGGTTTTAACCCTTGGTTCTCCTAACCTATCGATTCACATCAAATCTAACTCATATAATTAATCCAAAAATTCCATATTATCATATCAATCACAATTTAATCAACAAAATCATAAACACTTACTTTCTCTCTCTAGAAATTCCTCTAAAACACCTTTGTTCTTAGCCCAAACGATCCTTCACACCAAAATCACAATCAACCTACACATAGGTCTAAAATCAAGTCTAGAACAACATATCTAAACCATAGAGTCTAATTCTTAAAGAATCAAACGAATCTAGAAAAACCTAGAAATTCCAAAAACTATAAAAAACTTACCAAATCTCCAAAATCCACCTTGAATCTTCATTGATAAGCTTCAAGAGTCACCAATCCACAATCCCTAAGCCAAACTCTTGCTAAAACCTCCTTCTCTCTCTTCTTCTCTCTCTCTTTCTCTCTCTAGTCGGGCTCCCAATTGTTGGATTGCCCAGAAATGTCTATTTTTGTTCTTTAAAAACTGATTTCCCGATAGCCGTCCGGACGGATTACTGTTCCCGTAACCCGCTGCCTTGAATCTAGGCATATCCGTCCGGACGCCCAATTATCCGTCCGGACGGATTACTGTTCACAGAACTCACTGCCTTGATTCTAGGCATATCCGTCCGGACGGATTACTGTTCACAGAACCCAGTTTTTCCTAAATTTTATTTTCCGGCTCGGTTCAAGCTTCGATTTGATATATTATGGGCCCGAAACGGACATGTATACTAAAAGTTATGACCCATTTACCGAACCAAGCTCAAAACTATTTTTCCATGATTCCGTACTTCACGGATCATCCGTATTTCGACTCAAAACTAAATTTTTTTGGGTTGGGATTTCACATCCTTCGCCCCTTAATAAAATTTCGTCCCGAAATTTAACTACACACGTATCTGAATCTCCGAACAACTCCGGGTACTTCTCCTTCATTCTGGATTCCAACTCCCAAGTTGCTTCTTCAACTCCGTGATACATCCACATCACTTTTACCAATGGAGTCACACTCGACCTCGTGACCTTGTTTTGTCGGTCTAGAATTTTTACTGGTTGAAGAGTGTAACTCCCATCTTCTTCAACTTCCAACGTAGTGTTGGTGTATGCTCTAGGAGCCAATCATGGGATGATTGTATTAGCATACATTTATTATGTTATATTGAGGTACTTTATTTGTTATGAATAATTTATCTGCACTATATAAATGATTATGATAAATATCCCTGGAATAGTTGGTTCGATGCTATGAGACTTCAAGTGTGTGACTTGAACGTGGATCATCATAGATGTATATAGAACACTATTCCTAAACGTCCCTAGTCGAGTATTATTATTAATTGGGATAACATTAATACGTTGAGACTAGTATGTAGGTTGATTGATGACTAAATCTTGCGAGTCATGGATATGAGATATCAAATCAATACATAGGTACTTGTTAGAGAACGGGAAGTACTGGACAGACCCAACATGAGAATACTGCATGGATTGTTATATGAATGTCATAAGCTATTCTCATAGTGACAATGATATATGTTTTCCTTTAACCTGAAATCACTACGGTTCCCAACATGAGGAGTTATATACTTTGATACTGTCTAACGTCACTTGTAAAAGGGTTGGCTATAAAGTCAGTGATTGGGTATATCACGAATCATGTGGAGGGATGTGAGTGACCTAGATGGTTTTTGTCCCTTCTATATAACAGGAGTAATATCCGTGGGCCCCTTGATTGAGTGAGACTTAGAAATGCATGGCCGTGCTCAAATGAATCAATATGTGATATTGATTTCGTTTGTTTTTAATAGTCTACTCGGAATCAAGAAATACATAGATTAACATATACGAGGATGACACATTCCATGCCTCGATGTTAATCAAGCTAGTAAGGACAAAGGGACTATATATAAATTGGTCACAAATTAAGGTTATGTCGAATCATTGACATTCTCGTTATTTGGGTAACAATGATGTGTTGCTAGATACCTCTCATTGTTTGTGATGCTATAATATGATTTTAGTTTCACTGCTAACATAACGAGAACCTATAGGGTCACACACATAGAATAAGTCAAAGATTATGTTATTTAAGAATAACATATTACGTTTGGGCTTAGGGCTCTATGTAAGGTCCATTACCGGTTTAATTAATAAGATTAATTGAACATGGTCAAGAGCCCAAAAACGTGGGCTTTCTTTCTTCAAGGAGATTTGGGCCTTTTCGGTTTGACTTGACTCACGGAATATCTAGGGTTAGAGTAACCCTAGGAGAGAACACAACCTTTTTGGTGTGCCGCACTTCTTGGTGAGTTGAGAGAAAAACCGATTGGGAGCTTCTTCTCCTAGTTACTAGCAGAATGTAAAAGAGGTGATCTTTGGCTTGTTCGTGTGGATACCTAGAGGCGTGCTGTTCTGTTGGATAGCGCGGATTGATTCAGATCATTCAAGCCAAGCAATCAGTCGTTTTCTGCACTTCAAGAGGTAACTTCTAATCACCGATTTATGCCCTTTCACATGGATTCTCTGAAGGGTTTCAATAAAATTTTAAATTTCCGCTGTGTATGAGATATTGAAACCCAGCAGTGGTATCGGAGCCGCTTGTGAAACCATAAATCGGTTATGTTTGCCTTGTGAATAGATTTGTGTTAATATGATTTCAAACGGAATGACATGTTTGATAAGATCAAAAACAGATTCAGGTTTCTTGGTGTGTATGTTTGATACAGATTCAGTTTTGATGTGATCAGAATGATGATTTGTTACTTGCCTATGATGAGTTGATTTAATGTGATTAAACGAAACGAAACAGAAACATGATGATGTTGGTTATGTTGATCGGCTTCTCACTAGGGTTTTGCGTCGGCTGTGTATGTCAAGTGTTGATGTATTACAAGATGTAAACCGTCGGCTGGTGAGCATGGATTAGGGTTTCCTAATTGAATTAGGGTTTCCTAATTGAATCGGTTTGAATCGGTTTCAAACCGCCGTACAAACTCAGCGTAAAGGGTGATAAATCGAAGCTCGATATCAAGACTTAATTTTAAATCACTATATAAATTTGATTTTAATAAATATGCATATGTTATGTGATATATGATGCATGGTGCATAGCTATGGCCTTAAAGACCAATGTGATTGGACAGGTATTTGTTATGTTTATAAATTTTAAATACGGCCTGCGTGTCGTGCCTTTCTCTTAAATCTCTGATTGTACATTCTCTTTTCATCTTACTCCCCTCGAATGTAACTCGAGGTTTCTCTATCCTTATGTAACGATTACATAGCCTAGAATTTGTAATTAGTAAATATAGATTTGAAATGTATGAAGAGATTTCAATGGAAGAAAGAGGAGATGGAGACTACACAAATATCATCAAGGAAGGCGCTTGGAGAAGATGCTTTACCTAGGATGACCTATCGATCCTTTCATTGGCTTGGGAGGATCGATGTAGTAGAGGCCATAGCTATGTCACGTTTAATTTATGCACTTTAATTTCTATGTATGAGATGCATTAGATTAGATGTATAAAACATGTTTAAAATGGTGAGATCATTCATTAATGACTGAAAACCCTCAAGAAAAAATATTAAGTCAAATACATGATGCTTTCCAATGAAGGACACTCGTCAAGGCCTTGATCGACATAAGGTATGTTTGCCAAAGCAAAGTGCCTCGTCTATCTTGGTGAGACGCGAAAGGATAATAGTGATATCCGTACTGTCAATAACATTGGGTCTGACTTAACTAGGATATCTCAATAGGATTGAGGCCTAGAGGCATAGAGTTGGGCATTAATTCATTAGATGAATTAGAACAAGTGTTGTTCACCCAACTATCCAAGAGTTGTATGTGATGCAATTGGTAAAATGTTACCTACCTAAAAAACCTACATCTTGGGTGATTGGCCAAAGCCAACTTAAGACAAAGTGAATTGTGGATCTTGGCTCACTAGAAAGTTGTGACTTTCCAAATTAATAGTGAGGGCTATTAATTGAAGAAAAATAGTGGGAGTTACATTTATTTAAAAACCTTATTAAATGTGAATAGCATGAAATTTACTTTGCATATTTCTATTGTAGATTTCCATGGCATCAAACACTTCAAACAATCTTACACTGCGATCTGTCCTTGAGAAGGACAAGCTGACTGGGACAAATTTCCTAGACTGGTATCGAAATTTGAGGATTGTCCTCAAACATGAGCGAAAGCAGTATGTCCTAGGGCAAGCTATTCCTAAGCAACCAGCTGCTAATGCTCCAAGGGCTGAAAAGGATGCTTACAAGAAGCATCAAGATGACGCCTTGGATGTTGGATGCATCATGCTAGCCACCATGAACTCTGAGCTTCAGAAGCAACATGAGAACATGGATGCCTACGATATGATCGTGCACCTTAAGAAACTTTATCAAGGTCAGGCTCGGCAAGAAAGGTATGATGTTTCTAAAACATTATTTCAGTGCAAATTAGCCGAAGGAAGTCCTGTTGAACCTCACGTACTCAAAATGATTGGGTATGTTGAAAGTCTTGAGAGGTTGGGTTTTCCTATGGGCCAAGAGTTGGCCATTGACTTAGTTCTGCAATCGTTGCCTCCGAGCTATGGTCAATTTGTCATGAACTACAACATGAACGAAATTGACAAATCACCGCCAGAACTGTTAGCTATGTTAAGAACTGCTGAACAGAACATGCCAAAAGGCTCTAGTTCCATAATGATGGTTCAAAAGGGCAAAGGCAAGGGCAAGGGCAAGGGTAAGGGCAACTATAAGAAGAAAATGGATAATGGATCCAACAATCAGCCCAAACCCAAGTCTAAAGAACTGAAACCTAAAGGTGGAGTTGCTAAGGAAGGGACATGTTTCCACTGTGGTGTCGCTGGACACTGGAAGAGGAATTGCCAAGTTTACCTGGAAGAGCTCAAAAAGAAGAAAGAGAGTATGACTTCCACTTCAGGTATTTTTGTTATAGAGGTCAATTTATCTACTTCTTCTACTTGGGTATTAGATACCGGTTGTGGTTCTCACATATGTAATGATGTGCAGGAACTCAAAAGGAGTAGAACTTTGACTAAAAGCGAGGTGGACCTACGAGTAGGCAATGGAGCAAGAGTTGCTGCACTATCTGTAGGAACTTATTTTTTAACTTTGCCTTCAGGGCTAGTATTGGAATTAGAGGACTGTTACTTTGTGCATGCTATTAGTAGGAATCTTATTTCTATTTCTTGTTTGGACAAGAAGGGTTTTTCATTTTTAATAAAGGACAAATGTTGTTCATTTTATTTGAATGAAATTTTTTATGATAGTGCACAATTGTTTAATGGACTCTATATTCTAGATCGCGAAACATCTGTCTATAACATTAATACTAAGAGGTTCAAATCGAATGATTCGAATCCCACTTATCTCTGGCATTGTCGCTTGGGCCATATAAATGAGAAACGTATATCCAAACTTCATAAAGATGGTTTCTTGGACTCATTTGATTTTGAATCATATGAGGTATGCGAATCCTGTTTATTAGGCAAGATGACTAAAGCCCCTTTCACTGGGCATAGTGAGAGGGCTAATGATTTGTTGGGTCTTATACATAGTGATGTATGTGGGCCTATTAACTCATTAGCCAGAGGTGGGTTTTGTTACTTCATTACATTTACTGATGATTTCAGTAGATATGGCTATGTGTACCTTATGAAACACAAGTCAGAATCTTTTCAAAAGTTCAAGGATTTTAAGAATGAAGTACAAAACCAACTTGGCAAAAGTATCAAAGCACTTCGATCGGATCGAGGTGGAGAATACCTAAGCCATGAGTTTAATGATCATCTGAAAGAGTGTGGTATAGTATCACAACTCACTCCTCCTGGAACACCACAATGGAATGGTGTTTCCGAGAGGAGAAATCGCACCCTGTTAGACATGGTACGATCTATGATGAGTCATACAGATCTTCCAATTTCCTTTTGGGGACATGCTTTAGAGATAGCCGCTTTTACTCTGAATCGCGTTCCTTCAAAATCGGTTCAAAAGACACCATATGAATTATGGACTGGGAAACGTCCTAGTATGTCTTTCTTGAGAATTTGGGGTTGTGAAGCCTACGTAAGACGTCAAGCCACTGACAAACTTGGACCCAAATTGGATAAGTGTTATTTTGTGGGGTATCCTAAGGAAAGCAAGGGGTACTATTTCTATAATCCTACCGAGAGCAAAGTGTTTGTTGCACGGACTGGTATTTTTCTAGAAAGAGAATTCATCTCTAGAGGAACCAGTGGGAGTAAAATAGAACTCGAAGAAGTTCGAGACACACAAGAGAACACTGAACCTATGACGGAACATGAGCAGGCACCACAAGTTGTTGTGGAACAAGAATCTGCTCAAGTAACAGAAGGCCCACGTAAGTCTGGTAGGCAACGTCATGAGCCTAAGAGCTATGGATTTCTGGTGTCTCAACATGGCGATGTATTGCTCATAGATCAAAATGAGCCAACAACCTACCAAGAGGCTATTACGGGTCCGGAGTATGAGAAATGGCTAGAGGCCATGAGATCTGAGATGGAATCCATGTATGTCAACAAGGTATGGACCTTGGTTGACCCACCTGAAGGGGTAAAACCCATTGGGTGCAAGTGGGTTTTCAAGAAGAAAACTAACATGGATGGGGAGGTAAATACCTTTAAGGGGCGATTGGTTGCAAAGGGTTTCAAGCAAATTCATGGTATAGACTATGATGAGACTTTTTCTCCAGTTGCCATGATTAAATCCATCAGGATCTTGCTTGCTATTGCAGCATTCTATGATTATGAGATCTGGCAAATGGATGTCAAGACTGCATTCCTTAATGGGAATCTCCTTGAGGATGTGTACATGACACAGCCTGAGGGTTTTGTCACTCCAGAGAATGCTGGTAAAGTTTGTAAGTTGCAACGATCCATTTATGGATTAAAGCAAGCTTCTCGAAGCTGGAATCTACGTTTTGATGAAACAATCAAAGAGTTTGGTTTCATTCAAAATGAGGATGAACCTTGTGTCTATCAAAGGGCTAGTGGGAGCACAAAAGTCTTCCTGGTATTGTATGTGGATGACATACTACTTATCGGGAATGACATTCCTACCTTACAGTCTGTCAAGACTTGGTTAGGGAAGTGCTTTTCCATGAAAGACTTAGGCGAAGCTGCCTATATATTAGGCATCAAGATCTATAGAGATAGATCAAGAAAATTGCTTGGTCTAAGTCAAAATACATACATTGATACAGTGCTGCAAAGGTTCAGCATGCAAGAATCTAAGAGGGGATTTTTACCCATGTCACATGGGATGAGTCTCTCTAAAGATCAATGCCCTAAATCTCAGGATGAAAGGGATCGCATGAGTAAGATTCCATATGCTTCTGCAATTGGATCTATCATGTATGCCATGATATGTACGCGCCCTGATGTGTCATATGCTTTAAGCATGACAAGCAGATATCAGTCAGATCCCGGTGAAGGTCACTGGATAGCTGTCAAGAACATCCTTAAGTACTTGAGAAGAACTAAGGATTCATTCTTGGTTTATGGAGGTGATGATGAACTGATCGTAAATGGTTACACTGATGCCAGTTTTCAGTCCGATAAGGACGACTTCAAATCTCAATCAGGTTTTGTGTTTTGCCTAAATGGAGGTGCTGTGAGCTGGAAAAGTTCGAAGCAAGAGACAGTAGTCGATTCTACTACAGAGGCTGAGTATATCGCCGCCTCTGATGCTTCAAAGGAGGCTGTTTGGATCAGAAAGTTCATTACTAGACTTGGCGTGGTTCCTAGCATTGCAAACCCATTGGATATCTATTGTGATAACAATGGGGCCATTGCACAGGCTAAGGAGCCCAGATCTCACCAAAAGTCCAAACATATACTCCGGCGCTTCCATCTCATACGTGAAATTGTTGACAGAGGAGATGTGAAGATATGCAGAGTACCGACAGACGATAATATTGCCGACCCACTGACCAAGCCTCTGGTGCAGCGGAAGCATGATGGTCACACTCGATCTATTGGTATTAGATACATGAGTGATTGGCTCTAGAGCAAGTGGGAGATTGTTGGTGTATGCTCTAGGAGCCAATCATGGGATGATTGTATTAGCATACATTTATTATGTTATATTGAGGTACTATATTTGTTATGAATTATTTATCTGCATTATATAAATGATTATGATAAATATCCCTAGAATAGTTGGTTCGATGCTATGAGACTTCAAGTGTGTGACTTGAACGTGAGATCATCATAGATGTATATAGAACACTATTCCTAAACGTCCCTAGTCGAGTATTATTGTTAAATGGGATAACATTAATACGTTGAGACTAGTATGTAGGTTGATTGATGACTAAATCTTGCGAGTCATGGATATGAGATATCAAATCAATACATAGGTACTTGTTAGAGAACGGGAAGTACTGGACAGACCCAACATGAGAATACTGCATGGATTGTTATATGAATGTCATAAGCTATTCTCATAGTGACAATGATATATGTTTTCCTTTCACCTGAAATCACTACGGTTCCCAACATGAGGAGTTATATACTTTGATACTGTCTAACGTCACTTGTAAAAGGGTTGGCTATAAAGTCAGTGATTGGGTATATCACGAATCATGTGGAGGGATGTGAGTGACCTAGATGGTTTTTGTCCCTTCTATATAACAGGAGTAATATCCGTGGGCCCCTTGATTGAGTGAGACTTAGAAATGGATGGCCGTGCTCAAATGAATCAATATGTGATATTGATTTCATTTGTTTTTAATAGTCTACTCGGAATCAAGAAATACATAGATTAACATATACGAGGATGACACATTCCATGCCTCGATGTTAATCAAGATATTAAGGACAAAGGGACTATATATAAATTGGTCACAAATTAAGGTTATGTCGAATCATTGACATTCTCGTTATTTGGGTAACAATGATGTGTTGCTAGATACCTCTCATTGTTTGTGATGCTATAATATGATTTTAGTTTCACTGCTAACATAACGAGAACCTATAGGGTCACACACATAGAATAAGTCAAAGATTATGTTATTTAAGAATAACATATTATGTTTGGGCTTAGGGCTTTATGTAAGGTCCATTACCGGTTTAATTAATAAGATTAATTGAACATGGTCAAGAGCCCAAAAACGTGGGCTTTCTTTCTTCAAGGAGATTTGGGCCTTTTCGGTTTGACTTGACTCACGGAATATCTAGGGTTAGAGTAACCCTAGGAGAGAACACAACCTTTTTGGTGTGCCGCACTTCTTGGTGAGTTGAGAGAAAAACCGATTGGGAGCTTCTTCTCCTAGTTACTAGCAGAACGTGAAAGAGGTGATCTTTGGCTTGTTCGTGTGGATACCTAGAGGCGTGCTGTTCGGTTGGATAGCGCGGATTGATTCGGATCATTCAAGCCAAGCAATCAGTCATTTTCTGCACTTCAAGAGGTAACTTCTAATCACCGATTTACGCCCTTTCACATGGATTCTCTGGAGGGTTTCAATAAAATTTTAAACTTCCGCTGTGTATGAGATATTGAAACCCAGCACGTAGTCCAATCTATCACATGCGATGGATCCGGCTCATATTTCCGAAGCATAGATACATGGAATACATTGTGAACCTTCTCAAGCTTCGGTGGAAGCGCCAAACGGTACGCCACCGGTCCAACCGTCTCAAGAATTTCAAATGGCCCCACAAATCTTGGTGCCAACTTCCCATGCTTACTATACCTCTGAATTCCACGTCTCGAACTAACCATCAAGAAAACCTTATCGCCTACAGCGAACTCCAAAGGTCTCCTCCTCCGGTCAGCATAAGACTTCTGTCGGCTCTGCGCGGTGATCAACCGCTTCCGGATCTCATCAACTCTCTCTAGTGCTTCTTTGACCATCTCCGGTCCTGAAACAACTTTCTCACCAACCTCCGCCCAACACAAAGGCGACCTACAAGGCCTCCCGTAGAGCGCCTAGTAAGGTGCCATCCCGATGCTACTTTGGAAAGAGTTGTTATACACAAACTCCGCCAAATGTAAGTACCGATCCCAACTTCCTCCAAAGTCCACAACACATGCTCGCAGCATATCCTCCAAAATTTGTATAGCTCTCTCACTCTGAGGATGATAAGCTGTAGAGAAATCCAACTTCGTTCCCAACGCTTCTTGTAAACTACTCCAGAATCTACCTGTGAACCACAGGTCTCGGTCCGACACAATAGATAATGGAATTCCGTGAAGTCTCACAATCTCCTTGACATACATAGTACTCAAGGTCTCCAACGAATCCGTCTTGTTCATGGGTAAGAAGTGTGCAGACTTGGTCAATCTGTCCACTATCACCCAAACCGTGTCATGCCTCCTCTGAGTCATTGGCAATGCCGTCACAAAGTCCATTGTGATCTTCTCCCACTTCCATTCCGCTACTGGTAATGGTTGCAACAACCCTGCTGGTCTTTGATGTTCTGCCTTCACTTGCTGACAAGTTAGACATTTTACCACAAACTTAGCCACATCGGCTTTCATACCTCTCCACCAAAAACTTCGCTTCAAGTCTCGGTGCATCTTTGTACCCCCGGGATGCATGGCAAACCACGAATGGTGTGCCTCCTTAAGAATCTCTTGCCTCAACTCATCATCTTCGGGAACCACTAACCTTCCCTCATATCGTACTCCACCATCATTCCCTCGAACCCATCCAAGACTCTCATCAATCACATCAAATGTATGATCTCCATTTTGTGCATCTATAACCTTCTGAACCATCATAGGTCTCGATGTCATAGAACACAAATGTACCTTTTCCTCTTGACTCCTGAACTCTAATCCAAACTCATTGATTGTCTCCACAATTTCCCACTCATGCATGAATAAGCTAGCAACCTTCTGCTTCCTACTCAATGCATCCGCAACCACATTTGCTTTACCAGGATGGTATTGCAAATTAAAATCAAAATCCTCCAAGTACTCCATCCACCGCCTTTGCCGTAAGTTCAACTCTTTTTGGGTGAATAGGTACTTGAGACTTTTGTGATCCGAGAACACCTCAAACGTCTCTCCGTAGAGATAGTACCTCCACTGC
This sequence comes from Euonymus europaeus, assembly GCA_963580455.1. Taxonomy (NCBI): domain Eukaryota; kingdom Viridiplantae; phylum Streptophyta; class Magnoliopsida; order Celastrales; family Celastraceae; genus Euonymus; species Euonymus europaeus. Next base: position 16,301,569 of record OY756968.1, on the reverse strand, counting down.
TTAAGAGCAAATACCACTGCCGCCTACTCCAGATCATGCATTGGATAATTCATCTCATGTGTCTTCAGCAACCTCGAACTATACTCTATCACTCGGCCTTGCTGCATCAACACACAACCCAACCCGACTCCAGATGCATCGCAATACACCTGGTAGCCAACATTCCTCTCTGGAACTACTAACACTGGAGGTGTTTTCAACCTCTTCTTCAACTCTTCAAATGCGGCCTCACATTCGTCTGTCCACACAAACGGCGTACCCTTCTTCGTGAGCTGCGTCATCGGCGAAGCAACTCTTGATAAATCCTCAATACACCTCCGGTAGTAACCTGCCAACCCTAGGAAACTCCGGATCTCAGTCACATTCTTCGGTCTCTCCCAATTCAAAACCGACTCAACTTTGGAGTAGTCAACCGCTACACCTTCTTGAGTGATCACATGGCCTAGGAACTTCACTTCTGTGGCCCAAAATTCACACTTACTAAATTTAGCATACAGTTGATTCTCCCTCAACGTCTGTAACACTACCCTCAAGTGTTCCTCATGCTCTTCCTCCGTAGGAGAATAAATCAATGTATCATCAATAAACACAACTACAAACTTGTCCAAAAACGGTCGAAGAACCCTTTGCATTAGGTCCATGAATACCGCCGGGGCATTTGTCAACCCAAACGGCATCATGAGGAAATCATAATGCCCATAACGAGTTCTAAACGTTGTTTTCTGGATATCCTCGTCCTTAATCCTCAACTGATGATAACCCGACCTCAAGTCAATCTTAGAGAAATGCCTAACACCTCTCAATTGGTCAAACAAATCATTGATCCTAGGCAACGGATACTTATTCCTCACTGTAACCTTATTCAACTGCCTATAATCAATACACATCCTCAAACTTCCGTCTTTCTTCTTGACGAACAACACCGGTGCTCCCCGCGGGGACACACTTGGTCTAATGAACCCCAAGTCTAGCAACTCCTCTAATTGAGAACTCAACTCCTTCAACTCTGCTGGAGCCATCCGATACGGCAGAATCGAAATCGGCTTAACATTCGGATGCAACTCAATAGCAAAGTCAATCTCCCTCTTCGGAGGTAATCCCGGCAACTCTTCCGGAAATACATCCGTAAACTCCTCCACTATCAATATCGGTGTAGCTACATCGGCCTTAGGCGCCGAAGTCACTAAACTCGCAACTCTACAATCTTGGTACGAAGGATTATCCATGAAATGTGGGCATGGAATCCCCTTCGATCCCCTCAACTGAATTTCTCCTCCTTCGGGTACTCTAAGAGTAACCTTCCTCTCCCAGAAGTCAAGCAACCCTTGGTGCTTCGTCAACCAATCAACTCCAAGAATCACATCAAAATCCTGGAAATCTAGTACATACAAGTCGGCTTTCAGAGATATTTCTCCAAACCAACACTCACATCCGAACACTACCCCCTCTAACTTGGTGAAATATCCGAATGGTGACGATACCTTGAACATTCGTCTTATCGGCGAAATCTCCACCTCTAGTGCGTGTGCTAACGAACTAGTAATAAAAGATGAGGTCGCCCCAGAATCAAACAAGACTCTTGCCCAACAATTAGAAATCAAGAAGGTACCTCCAATGAAATTTGGATGCTCCTGCGCCTCTTGATGACCCAATGCATAGACACGTCCCTCTGTCAGTGCATTCTGCTGCTACTGTGGCTGACGAGTCCCACCCCGCCCCCTTCCTCCTGTTGGAACATTGGAAGGAAGAGCCGAAAGCGGTACTCCCGGTATGCTCTACTGCTGTGCTCTCTGGTTGCCCTCCGGACACTCACTCTTTCTGTGACCCAACCTGCCACACCCAAAGCACTTAAACCCAGAAAAGCTTGCACTCACTTGCCTTGTGCCCCTCTTTTCCACACTTGAAGCATGCTATCTTACTCCATGGTAGCCTTGGACCCTTGCCTTGGTCCCCTCTCTGTTGACGAAAATCCGTTCTTGGTTTCTTGTGGCTACTACCACCACCACTACTACCCTCACTCACTAGACGCTTCCTCTGAGCTTCACTTTTCTCACTCAACTCAAAATCGAGAGCCATCTCCACTGTGTCCTGATATGACACCACCCTAGTGGCCATCACCATCCTACCAAGACTGGGAAGCAACCCATCTCGGTACCTCACTGCCTTCTTCACATCAGTTGGGGCAAACTCCTTCCTATACCGGTATAACTCCTCAAACTGCTTGGTGTATTGAGATACCGTCATCTCTGATGTCTGCAACAAATCTAAGAACTACTTGGCCTTCTCCGTTTGAAGAGGCCTTGGCACAAACTTTTGCATAAACAGCTGCTCAAACGAAGTCCAAGTCAGCTCATTCCGCCTCTGACCCATGGACATCCACCATTCATAGGCCGCACCACTCAAGTAGTAGAACACAAACTTCACCCGTCTCTCATCGGGTATCTTAAGAGTGTCCATCCTCATACTCAACTGATTGAACCACTCCTCTGCCCCCACACCCGTTCCATCTCCAGAAAAGGTTGGAGGAGTAGTCCTCCTCAATTGGTCCACCCCCTGTAGTAACAAGAGCAACCTGCACCACAGGTGGTGCCTGCTGTACTACATCATCTGTCGGTAGTCCCTCTTTAACTATCTCTTCATCTCTCACATCAGGGTCTACTCTCGGAACTGAACCCTCAGTACTCGGTGTGCGTCTATCCACTCGCCCCGCACTTCTACCACGGCCTCTACCTCCGCCACGAGGTACCTCAGCTGTACTACCAGATCCCACAGTCCTACGAGTATTCATCTGCATGGCAACAGGATGACACATTCCAACACCCCAGATCCTATAAAGAGCCAAAAACCTCGCTCTGATACCAAAATGTCATGCCCCGTTTCCGGAGACGCAACTGGGTGCTCTCTCCGCACCCTTCCTAGGTCACTAGTGTGAACATCCGGGATCAACCGAAAATCCGGCGGCACCTCCCCGTATATCGGAGAGTGCCCACCTGCATCAGGAACGCAGCAACAACAACATCACACTAGCAACCTAGCAAACATAGGCCTCGGGCCTCAACCACATGCAATCCTGACCCTAGGCCTCAGGCCATCCACTACCAGCATGCACAAACTGATGACATCACATATAAATCCACACACATATTTTTATATCATCAAATATAACCATAATTCAACATCCACATGCAAGCACAACCGTGCCAAATGGTTATATTCTCTCAACATAGATATACTACATAAACCCACATTCATAGAGTATATCTTTAGCACCCCATCCTATCCAGGGCCATCCATGTCACGTCCCGCTCACCGATCCGCACCACCGGTACCCGTACCAGTATCTCCTGTGGAAGGAAGAAAGTAAAGGAGTGAGCTAGAAGCTCAGTAGGGTAAAGAAGTAAACATTGATATAGGCAGAACCAAAAGGAAGTAATGCATCAATATGTACCTACCACATGAACGTATACTCAACAAATTCACATCAACATTTATCTGGATTAACCCTTCGGAGCATAACAACCACAATACCATTGCAACTCAATGTAATATTGCACGGGAGCAAGCTCACCACCACCAACCACTCCTAGGATCATCGGGTTGTGTGAACCCATCACGCTCGTACCTCACAAGGCAAAGTCACTCTCGACTATACCCTAGTGCGTTACCCCACATGGGGTTCACATGACTCGGTGGTAACAACCTTCACCTTGCCATCCTCCCATGTGGCTTTCAAGTAACCTAAAGGTTCCCGAGTCCATACCCGAGTCCCCCATGCATCTCTAATGCATTATGACATGTCGTGCCGAATAGATAATTATATATGAATATCCTATATATTTTACATAACTACCATGATGCATGAACGGAAATCCACAACGTGTCCGTAAATGACGGAACACAAAATCGGGTCATGCAACATTCAACATCAAACAATAATCCACACAAGGCTCGTTTCCCTTTAGAAGCAATTAAGGCGGAAACACAAACAACGGACCAATGAAGAATAGAAACGCTATTTAGGCAACAATAACGAATGTTAGATAGAAAGGTTGGAAATCCCCTACCTCGTTCCGAGCCAACTACACAAATTCTCAAATTTAGGGTTTTAACCCTTGGTTCTCCCAACCTATCGATTCACATCAAATCAAACTCATATAATTAATCCAAAAATTCCATATTATCATATCAATCACAATTTAATCAACAAAATCATAAACACTTACTTTCTCTCTCTAGAAATTCCTCTAAAACACCTTTGTTCTTAGCCCAAACGATCCTTCACACCAAAATCACAATCAACCTACACATAGGTCTAAAATCAAGTCTAGAACAACATATCTAAACCATAGAGTCTAATTCTTAAAGAATCAAACGAATCTAGACAAACCTAGAAATTCCAAAAACTATGAAAAACTTACCAAATCTCTAAAATCTACCTTGAATCTTCCTTGATAAGCTTAAAGAGTCACCAATCCACAATCCCTAAGCCAAACTCTTGCTAAAACCTCCTTCTCTCTCTTCTTCTCTCTCTCTTTCTCTCTCTAGTCGGGCTCCCAATTGTTGGAATGCCCAGAAATGTCTATTTTTGTTCTTTAAAAACTGATTTCTCGATAGCCGTCCGGACGCCCAAAGTATCCGTCCAGACGGATTACTGTTCACAGAACTCACTGCATTGATTCTAGGCATATCCGTCCGGACAGATTATTGTCCACAGAACCCAGTTTTTTCTAAATTTTAGTTTTTGGCTCGGTTCAAGCTTCGATTTGATATATTATGGGCCCGAAACGGACATGTATACTAAAAGTTATGACCCATTTACCGAACCAAGCTCAAAACTATTTTTCCATGATTCCGTACTTCACGGATTGATCCGTATTTCGACTCAAAACTAAATTTTTTTGGGTTGGGATTTCACATTTTCGATGTACACCTTTTATTATTATTTTATGTAAAATTTTATGAGTATAGGCTCCGAAGATTGTTTCGTTGAAAAAAGACCGATTTTGGTTCTTAAATGGGCAAAACAGTTAAAAGCTCCTCAGTGGATAGAGTTGAGAAATTTCAAACCATCAAAGTTGATAGGTTTACACTTTTTATTGTTGTTTTATTTACAAATTTACTAATATATGCTTCCTAGATTGTTTCTTTTCCAAAACACCAACTTTCGTTTCTAAATGGGAAACCCGTTAAAAGCTCCACCATAGAAGGAGTTGAGCAATTCCAAACCATTGAAGTTGATAGGTGTATACTTTTTATTGTTTCTTTATGTTCAAATTTACTAGTATACGCTTTGTAGATTATTTCGTTGCAAAAAAGATCAAATTTTGTTCTCAATTGGACCAAATCGTTAAAAGCTTCTCCATGATAAGATTTGGGCAATTTGGAGACAACAAAGTTGATAGGTATACACTTTGTATTGTTGCTTTATGTACAAATTTACTAGTATTCGCTTTGTAAATTTTTTTCATCTCCAAAAGACCAATTGTCGTTCTCAATAGGACAAAATCGTTAAAACCTCCCCTATCGAGAGAGTTGAGTAATTTAGAATCTTCAAAGTTGGTCGGTGTATACTTTTTATTGTTGCCTTATGTCCTTATTTACTAGTATACGCTTCTTAGATTGTTTCGTTGTCAAAAGACTAACTTTCATTCCTAGATGGACAAAAGCGTTAAAAGTTCCTCCTTAGAGAGAGTTGAGCAATTTTGAACCACCAAAGTTGGTCGGTGTACACCTTTTATTGTTATTTTATGTCAAATTTTACGAATATAGGCTCTGTAGATTGTTTCGTTCCTAAAAAGGTTACTTTCGTTCCCAAACGGGCCAAGCCATTAAAAGCTACTCCATGGAGAGAGTTAAGCAATTCCGAACTATCAAAGTTGATAGGTGTACACTTGCTATTGTTGCTTTATGTGCAAATATCCTAGCATACACTTCGTAAATTATTTCTTGCCAAAAGACCAACTATCGTTCCTAAAGGTGCAAAACTATTAAAGCTCCTTCTTGGAGAGAGTTGAACAATTTCAAACCATCAAAGTTGATAGGTGTACATTTTTTGTTGTTGTTTTATGTCCAAATTTACTAGTATACACTTTGTAGATTGTTTCTTTGATAAAAGACAAACTTTCGTTCCCAAATGGACAAAACCTTTAAAAGCTTCTCCATGGAGAGAGTTCAGCAATTTAAAACCATCAAAGTTGATAGGTGTACACTTTTTATTGTTGTTTTATGTACAAATTTAGTAGTATTCGCTTTGTAGATTTTTTGTCGCCAAAAGTCCAACTTTCATTCTTAATTGAACAAAACCATTAAAAGCTCCTCTATCGAGAGAGTTGAGCAATTCAAAACCATCAAAGTTGGTCGTGGTACACTTTTTATTATTGTTTTATTTCCTAATTTGCTAGTATACGCTTCGTAGACTGTTTCGTTGTAAAAAGAGCAATTTTCGTTCCCGAATAAAGAAAACCGTTAAAGTTCCTCTTTGAAGAGAGTTGTGCAATTTCAAACCATCAAAATTGGTTAGTGTACAACTTTTATAGTTATTTTTATGCCAAATTTAATGAGTATAGGCTCCGTCGATTGTTTCTTTGCCAAAAGGCAAACATTCGTTCCTCAATTGGAGAAACTTGTTAAAAGCTCCACTATGGAAAGTGTCGAGCAATTTCGAACCTTCCAAGTTGATAGCTCTACACTTTCTATTGTTTTTTAATGTCAAAATTGACAAGTATACACTTTCTAAATTGTTTCGTTGATAAAAGGCCAGGTTTGGTTCCCAAATGGACAAAACCTTTAAAAGCTTCACCGTGTAGAGCTTTGAGCAAGTACAGGTTTGCTCCCAAGAGACTGTAATTAAAATTCTAACCAAACACATGATAAGTAAATTAAAATTTTACACAATTTGGGATTGAGTGATTCAAATCATAAAAATTAAGAAAACAATTAAAAGATATTTTTTATGAATTTTTGGTGTTGTTAACAATTGAAAAAATACCAAGACTTCGGATTCTACCGTTAATCCGTTTTAACCATGTATTTGGAACCAATTAAATAAATGGCAAATCAATTACAAAGATCCCGTACCCAAGTCGATTTTAACGCACTTAAGTCGAATTTCCCTGAACTCGATTATTACCCATCTTATTGGTGTAGGTCGGATGTCCCTATATGCAATCTATCCATCTTATTCGCATAAATTAAACACAAGGAATTCATGAAGTTCTTTGGAAATAGGAATCATACGAACACATGAACTAGTTAAAGAATCATGTAAATTCGCAATTCAAGATTTCAAGAAGCTTTAAACCATACAACATCTTATTGTCTATAGGGCTTCCTCGAGTAATTCATATGTAATTTCAATGGTTTTCAATCATAAGAAATTACCCAAGAATTCAATAAACATAGAAACCCATAATTTGTAATTATATTCAACCATTCACAAATCCATAGTCCAATACATGGCAAAACAAGATCAAGGCATCCTCCTAATCTTGGATAAAGATTTAGCTAAACATAGAAATTAAAACAAGAGAGTGGGATGGGTAAAACATTGAGACACCCTCAACAGAGATGTGGAGATGATGGACCAGCCTTCTTCTCCCTTCTCCTTCTCGCTGTAAATGTGTCCAGAAATCCCCCAAAAGCTGCTGCCTCCCTTGTTTTCTCCTTTCTTTTTTCAATCTGCCGTCCCCACCCTTTTGGCCTTCCTTCATTGTATTTTAGGTCAACACATAACCTAAGTCAATGACAAAATTTCCCCTAGATATGGTGTGAAAAGGGCTGGTTTCATGTGGCTCTTTCAATGGGCCCAAAAGTCATGGAATTCAATCAAAACTCTGCACTTTACTTCATTTCACAGCAGACTTTGTATGCTCACAGATTTTCATTCGTGGTCCGATATTTCTACTCTTGATATCTGCGCGAAGCTTGAGATGTCCAGTTTCCAACGCCACTAGAATCAATGAAATCGGAGTTTTACAGCTCTCGCAATGACTATTCAAATGTCAGTACATCAAAACTGAAGTTTTAAGCCTAAATCCATATAGTTTGTCAAGACCCATACAAAAACACATATAGAGTAATTGAGAAGTAAAATAGACACACAATGATATAACATCAAAGCATTCCAAGCCAAATATATGAACAAAATATGGACTCATCAAATTCTCCCACACTTAGACTTTACTAGTCCCGAGCAAAGATAGCATAAAACCATAATGTAAGACAATTAAAATAAATAACACGTAACTCACTTTCACAGGAATCGCGGTTACATTTAGCTTATGGAACAAGCCTTTAAACCCCTAGGTGTCCCTAGTGGACGAGTTTTGTCTCGTGAGGGTTTACCAGAACGATACCCACAAACATTCAAATTGATGCACCATCATTCCATATCACATCAAGAACAATATGAATTCACTCAAACTGTATGTATACCAACAATATCAACCTCATGAACTCCACAACCACCAAAATAGCAGATCTAATCAAGTCTCATGTCGTTTGCTCTTTTAACAAGTTTATCCAATAGTGTATTGCTTAGCGGAAACACATGAATATTTGACTTTCAAACGATCCTGACACAAATACAACAATAACCCTAGAATTCTCAGAATGACAAATAAAAATACCCTAGCAATTTATTCTGATGCTATGAATTTAAATTTTGACTCTAAATGTTCTGTCCCTTTTAACTTTCGATATGATCCATGTAACGAGTTTTCAAATCGACAATCTCAAGTCAGTTGACCTAAGGTGTCAGGTGTAAAAACACCCCAAAGGACATACTTACTCGAATCACAAAGGTTCGGGACTGAAATACCATAAGTACATATTCGGGTAATAATAATGATGGTATGAAAAATTTATCCGAACATTGGTACTCGGAGCCTAGAATTTATTCTTTCTTTATTTTTTTAACACGCCTGGATATTAGTATTCCGAAATTCTAATGCATCTAGGAGCAATCATAAGTATTCGAAATCAATCACAAATGGCATACCCCGCAAACATTTGTTTCGGTGTAAGTGTGTTCTTTATTAGGAAAATTAAACAAATGAGACAAGACCCAAGATCGAACATACTATAAGGTGATATGTGTCCGTAGCTCAATTGTAACTCACATACAAGTCTAAGCTACAACACAAATATTCCGCAAGATAGGCTAGATGAGCAAATTTTATTTTTTATTATTATTTTTTTAATTTTTAATTTATTTATTATTGTTGTCCCTCCCCCACACTTAAAGATAGTAGTGTCCTCAATGCGGAAACATGAGGTATTTGAACAAAAATAGCAGAGGAAAAGAACAATATAACCTGGGATAAGAAATCAGGCATCGGTTGCACGAGGCAACAAGCGAGCGATCTCCACACGAAGCTCGCGTAACCCAGTTTCAAAAAGAGTAGGCAACGTGGTCTGAAGGCAATGTATATCTTCGCGGAGCTCTGTGTTTGCCTCCTCTAATTGTTGTACACGAGTCAACAATGCACTACTAGGGACGGATGGTCCAGAAGAAGTGGAATCTTCATCTTCCATATGAGAGGCGCTCAAACGCCAGGAAGTCAAATTGAACAGCTGGAGGGAGTAAGCAGGATATGCAGGAGGGAGCTTGATCTTCTGAGACAGCAGGAAACGTGTGATAAGGCGAGGAAATAAAAGTCGGCCAGGTGTTGGCTTCTTCTGCTTAGGAGGTTTGACAATTTCAGCCTGGGCTCTGAGCATATAGGAGAGGAATATCTCACCCACATCAAACTATGTTCCGAAGAAAATAAAGTAGAGCACTTTTAAGAAGAGCCCTCGTCGCTCTTGCTCATGGCCAAGAGGACAGAGATTTAGTCGAAGTGCAGTGTCGATCAGCCACATACGCTTGGGAAGTTGCTATCGGCGTACAACAGGTTCACTATCCTCCATATGTATGTTCATAAGATCAATCATCTCTGTAGGTTTCATCTTGACGGGTTTTTCAAAACCGTTATTGGCAGTATAGGAGGAAGGAAACCGCATACAAGAGCAAAACTCAGAGGAAGTGAAGTTTACAACAACACCAGAGATGCAAGTTTGAAAAACCACAGAGTCTTGAGCATTGTCATCCGTTGGAAGCTTCTTCAGTGTGCGGTAAAATTGACGAACTGCGCCGAGGATAGATGACCAACTCGTTATGAGGATCGGGATCCACCAAAAACATAAGAAAGTGGTTCCGCAAATTTGTGATTGCCCAATTATTGGCAGGAAGTAGTCGGATCTCCTCTTGGATAGTAGTATCCGGAATGATGTCGGCAAGGTCAAAAGGGTCACGTGTTGTAGGTGGCACTACAAGTGATGAAGAAGCAATAGAACGAGAATGTTTAGGTGGCATGGCCCTACTTAGGATGCCGCTGGAGCACCCTGTTGTGGCAACTCACGCTGCCCAATTTTCCGCTGGAGCATCCTGTTGTGGCAACTCACTGTGACGCCCTAGTCCGGGCATGCCACGGGTGCCCTCCGGCACCGTCCTAGGCCGCTAGTGCGATCATCCGGCGGACCGAAAATCTGACGGCATCTCCCCGTATATCGGAGAGTCCCCGCCTGCATCAGAAAACACGCAGCAATAGATATATAATCCATCACACTAGCAACCTAGCCAGGCCTCAGGCCTCAATCACATGCAATCCTGATCCTAGGGGCCTCAGGCCATCCACTACCAGCATGCATAAACTGATAGTAAAAAATCAAATCATCAATTTCATAATATCATATGACCATAAAATCAACTCAGCATACATCATGCATACACCCTCTGGTGCCAAATGGTTATAAGATTATTATGAATAAACATCAATACATCATATACAAAATACGTGCTTAGAGTATCTCTCTAGCACCCACATCCTACCTAGGGCCATCCATGTCACATCCCGCTTTCACTGATCCGCTCCACTAGTACCTGTACCTGTACCAGTATCACTTGTGGGAAGGAATGAAAATAGAGGGTGAGCAAGAAGCTCAGTAGGGTTATGAGTAACATGAGTATAAGGCCGAATCTGAAACAATAGGCTATACAACAATATGAAACCTACCACATGCACGTATACTCAACAATCACATAGAACATCAACCCGGGCAATCCCCTCAATGAGCAAACACCATCGATACCATGGCTCGTTCCATGTAATATAGAACGTGAGCAAAGCTCACCAAATCAACTCATCAATATCATGGTCGCTAACCATGACTATTGAACAGGAGCAAGCTCCCCAACATCAATGCTCTTGGATTACCCGGTTGCGTGATCCTATCACGCCCGCACCACTCCAGGCAAGGTCACTCGTGAACCATACCTCTAGTGCGTTATCCTACTTGGAGTTCACTTGACTCAGTGGTAACTCTCATCACCTCGTCATCCCTCCAAGTAGCTTTCAAGAATCCTAAGGAGACCCGAGTCCATACCCAATCCCCCATGCAACTCTAATGCATTAATGCCATGACATGCCGAAAAGATATATATATGAACAACCTACATATATATATACATAACTACCCTGATGCATGAACGGAAAATCACGTCGTGCCCATAGGTGATGGAACACACATATTCGGTCATGCAATGTCAAGAATTAACAACATTTCACAAGAAGGCTCGTTTCCCCTTAGAAGCAATTAAGGCGGAAACACAAACAAACGACCAATAAAGTATCGAAAAGATCTTTAGAATATCGAGAATAAATGATAGAAAGAAAGGTTGGAAATCCCCTACCTCGTGTCGCGCAATTTACCACAAATCCCCAAATTTCGTTCCTAGGGTTTCGGTTTGCCCAAACCTACAATGTGGCGAAACCGAACCCTCACGCGCATCAATATATCAACCAAAACTCATATAAACATCAATTAAATCAATAAATTCGAAATCACTTACTTCTCTCTCTAGAAATTTCTTCCAAAATCCTCCAAACTCACTCCAAGCTCAACTCAACTCCAAAACACAATCCAATCTACATAAACATCCAAAATCAACCTATAATCAACATATCTAAAGCATAGAACTCATCTCCCTAAGAATCAAACGAATCTACAAAAACCTAGAATTTAAAAAAACTATGGAAACTTACCAAAACTCCAAAATCCACCTTGAATCTTCCTTGATAAACTTCAAGAGTCTCCAATCCACAATCTCCAAGCCAATCTCTTGCTAAAACCTCCTTCTCTCTCTTCTTCTCTCTCTCTTTCTCTCTCTAGTCAGCTTCTCCAAGAAATAATATGCAGGAATTGTCTAAAACTGAGCTTAAAAACTGATTTCCCGATAGCCGTCCGGACGCCTTAAGTAGCCGTCCGGACGCTTACCTCTTTCTCCATTCTCTGCCTACTTTGTAGGATTAACCGTCCGGACGCCTCGTTAGGGTGTCCAGACGGTCTACTGTTCACAGCACCAAAATTTCTCCCTCAAAATTTATCTGCCTCAGTTTCAGCACAAACCGTCCGGACGGATGTTTAGGGTGTCCGTACAGTTTCTGTTTTTCATAAACCCAGTTTTTCTCAAATTTATTTTCCGGCTCGGTCTAAGCTTTGATTTGATATATTATGGGCCCAAAACGGACATGTATACAAAAAGTTATGGCCTATTTACCGAACCTAGCTCAAAACTATTTTTCCTTGATTCCGTTCCTCACGGATCATCCGTAACTCGACTGAAACTTAAATTTTTGGGTCGGGGTTTCACACTCACGCCGCCCAATTTTCTGCTGGAGCACCCTATTGTGGCAACTCACCCTGCCCATGTAACTTTTTTTTTTTTACATGTACACCACTAATTGGTTTGCCTCCCAAGAAGTGCTAAGTTTAACGTCTTTAGCTAGACTGAGCCAGAATTCATTGTGTGATAGGATCTTGAAGATAAAATTGTTGCTTCTCAATATCAAATGAGTTCTCCAAGTACAATTTCAAGCGGTGACCATTTACCTTCATCTCGAATCCCGTCTTGAGGTCTTTGATTTGTACCGCACCATGAGGAAAAACTTGCATCACTTCGTATGGCCCGACCATCTAGAGCGCAACTTTTCCGGAAAGAGACGAAGACGAGAGGTAAAGAGTAGCACCTTTTGATGTGGCACAAAGATCTTTCTTATGATATGCTTGTCATGAAACAACTTCGTCTTTTCTTTATAAATTGTGGCATTGTGATAGGCCTCATTCCGAATCTCCTCAAGTTCGTTCAACTGCAATTTCCTTAATTTCCCAGCCTCTTGAATATCAAAATTAAGAGTCTTTATAGCCCAATATGCTATGTGCTCAATTTCTACCGGCAAATGGCATGCTTTACTGAAAACAAGTCAAAAAGGAGACATACCTATTGGAGTCTTGAATGTCGTTCGATAAGCCCAGAGAGCATCATTAACTTTAAGACACCAATCCTTCCGATTAGAGCTAATAGTCTTCTCAAGAATATGCTTTAACTCTCTATTAGAAATCTCTACTTGGCCACTTGTTTGAGGATGATACGGTGTAGAGACTTTGTGAGTGACTCCATATTTCTTCATGAGAGTTGCAAATGGTTTATTACAAAAATGAGAACCTCCATCACTGATAATGGCCCGCGGAGTTCCAAATCTCGCAAAGATCATATCCTTAAGAAAAATCAGAACTACTTTATGATTGTTGGTCTTGCAAGGAATTGCTTCCACCCATTTACTCACATATTCAACCGCCACAAGGATATAGAGATGACCATAAGAAGGAGGGAATGGTCCCATGAAATCTATCCCCCACACATCAAATAACTCTACAATCAATATATTCGTCAAAGGCATTTGATTCCTTGAAGAAATATTTCCAGTTCTTTGTCATCGATCACAAGTGAGACAAAAAACATGAGCATCCTTGAATAAAGTAGGCCAAAAGAATCCACATTGTAGCACTTTGTTGTTGTCTTCTTTCCTCCAAAATGTCCGCCACATGCATGAGCATGACAAAAATGCAAAATACTCTCCATCTCAACTTCAGGCACACATCGACGAATAATCTGGTCAGGGCAAGACTTGAAAGGATAAGGTTCATCCGAAAAATAATATTTGAGATTAGAGAAAAATTTATCTTTGGTATGTTTTGGCATTCCGAAAGGTAGTTGATGTGTAGCCAAGTAATTAGCAATATCTGCTTAGCATGGAGTTTGTTCAACGGAAAAGAGCTGTTCATCTGGAAAATTTTCATTAAAATCTATATCCTTGAGGTCACCTTCTTTGATAGCTAAGCGCGATAAATGATCGGCAACAACATTTTCGCAACCCTTCTTGTCTTGGACTTCTAAATCAAATTCTTGCAGAAGTAGCACCCATCGAATCAATCTAGGTTTTGAATCTTTCTTGGACATTAGATATCGCATGGCCGCATGGTCCGAACACACGATAACCTTAGAACAAGCAAGATAAGATTGAAACTTATCCAAAGCGAAGACAATAGCCAATAACTCTTTTTCAGTTGTGGAATAATTCATTTGTGCTTCATTAAGAGTATGACTGGCATAGTAGATGACATGCGACTTTTTATCAATTCATTGCCCAAGCACAGCTCCAATAGCAAAATCCGATGCATCACACATAATTTCAAAAGGCAAGGAAAAATCTGGAGGAATCATAATAGAAGCAGAGGTGAGTTTCTCCTTTAAAGTGTTAAATGCCTTTGCACAATTGTCATCGAAATTGAACACTACATCTTTAGCCAACAGAGCACATAGGGGTCTAGAAATTTTTGAAAAATCTTGGATAAACCTCCTATAAAATCCAGCATGCCCAAGGAAGGAACGAATACCTTTTAGATTCGTTGGGGGTGCCAATTTTGATATGAGATCAATCTTTGATTTGTCGACTTCAATTCCATCCTTAGAAATAATATGGCCCAACACATTACCTCTTTGAACCATAAAGTAACATTTCTCCCAATTGAGCACCAAATTAGTCTCTTTGCATCTCTGTAATACTAGAGAAAGATTGTGAAGACAATGATCAAAGTCTGAGCCAAAAATGGAAAAAAAATCCATAAAAGCTTCAATAAACCTCTCAACCATATCATAGAAGATACTCATCGTGCAACGTTGGAAGGTTGCTGGTGCATTACACATTCCAAATGGCATTTGGCGATAGGCAAAAGTTTCGAATGGACATGTAAATGTCGTCTTCTCCTGATCCTCTGGTGCACTAGCAATTTGATTGTACCCTGAATAACCATCCAAGAAACAATAATAACTGTGCCCTGCCAATATTTCTAACATTTGATCAATAAACGGTAATGGGAAGTGATCTTTTCTGGTAGATGTGTTCAGCTTCCTGTAATCAATGCACACTCTTCATCCTGTCACCTTTCTGGTAGGAATAAGCTCATTGTTGTCATTAGTCACAACTGTGATTCCTTACTACTTTGGAACTACTTGGACAGGGCTCACCCACTTGGAATCTGAGATTGGATAAATAATTCCAACATCAAGGAGTTTCAAAATTTCTGCACGCACTACCTCTTTCATGTTGGGGTTTAATCGTCTTTGACCCTCTCTGCTAGGTTTTGCATCATCCTCTTGCAAAATTCTGTGCATGCACGTAGAGGGGCTTATTCCTTTGATATCTGCTATTGTCCATCCAATTGCAGTTTTATGTTCCCTGAGAACACGTAATAATCTTTCCTCCTCCACAGAAGTTAAGTCAGAAGCAATAATAATAGGGAGAGTTTGAGAATTACCCAAGAATGCATATTGCAGGTGAGGAGGTAGTGGCTTCAACTCTAGCTCTGGTGGAGTCTCAATGAATGGCGCCAGTTTCTTCAACCTAGGTGAATCAGATAAACTTTCATATGTAGGTCGCCATTAAAGGAACATACGGTGCAGACTCAAGCATCTTGATGACTTCATAATTTACACTTTTTGGTTCATCTTCTTTGTGACCAACAAGATAGTCTTCCAACGGATCGGAATGCAAAATTTGTGTTACATCTGTCACCACTACACAATTAGTCATCTCAGCCCAAAAATAATCTCTTATGTCACTCGGATTCTTCATGGCATCAAAAATTTTGAACTCCACAGTTTCATAAAAAACTGTCATAGTGAGAACACCCTTTTTTACATTGATAATCGTTTCTGTGGTTGCCATGAACGGACGTCCCAAGATAAGAGGCAATTCTTTCCCCGGAATTGGGTTATTTTCCATTTCAAAAACCAAAAAATCAGCAGGGATCACAAAATTTTCCACCTTAATCAACACATCTTCAACCAATCCAATGGGATAAGTAATTGATCGGTCAGCTAATTGAAGAGATACCGAAGTAGGTTGCAAGTCTCCTAGATTCATAGTCTTGAAAATGGAGTGAGACATGATGTTCACACTAGCTCCAAGATCGAGCAAAGCTTTTTCAAATTTTTGATTCCCTAATACATGGAATTGTGAAACTACCCGGATCTTTCAACTTAGGAGGTAGTTTTCTTTGCAAAATGGCACTAGTCTCTTCCAACAAAAAGACTTCATCATGCTCACTTATCTTCCTTTTGTTGGTGCATAATTCTTTCAAAAACTTTGCATATGAGTGAATAGACTTAATAGCTTCAAGCAACGGAATATTTACCTTGACTTTTTTTGAGAATTTCGAATATATCCCGATTGCATTTGTTCTTTTTCATAGAAGCCAAACGAGATGGGAATGGTATCCTAGGCACATATGATTTCACAGCTGCACTTGGTAGATTGGATGACATTGATTCATTCCCCTCATCACCACCTTTGGTAGTTTTTTCTGGGCCCTCATTGACTTCTACCTGACTATCAATCACCTTACCACTTCGCAAAAGTGTCAAAGCTTTTGCATCCTCTTGCCTTTTTGGGTTAATCTCTGGCTGACTAGGAAATTTTCCTAATTGTCGTTCACTCAATGCACTTTCAATCTGACCAACCTGAACTTCCAATTTCGAAATGGATTGTGTATTGCGGGATACAGCTTGCTGCATCTGAGTCAATGATTGATTAAGTTGAACTTGTGACTGTTGCAACTCAACCTGAGAATGCCGCATCTTAATCTGGGACTGTGCTTGTTGAGCCACCAAGTCCTCCAATGATGACTTCTTTGGTTCTGTAGCTAATGGAGATACCTGTGGTTGCCATGATTTTTGGCCTTGATTGAAATTCGAATTATGGTTAAAGTTACCAGACCAAGAGAAATTTGGATGGTTGTGAAATCCTGGATTGTATGTGTTTGAGAATGGATCATTCCTCTGTTGGTTGAATGATTGAACTTGATTTGCATCTTCGACTTCGGGAAAGGTTCCACTTTTCGGACATACATGCGTTGGATGACTACTATCGCCGCAAATACCGCATATCTCTTTGTCTCTTGTTAGCAAATTAACCACAACATCCAACTTCCTAGCCATTGATGCCATTTCATCATTTGAAGTGCTTACTTCATAAACAGTACCTCTTGAACCAGTTGGTGCTCTACTGTCCCATTGAGAAGAATTAGCTACTACATTCTCAATGCTTGTATTCGCTTCATCCGACTCTTTCCCCAAAATATTTCCATCAGCTGCTGCATCTAATTTGTGTCGACATTCATCACTCAAATGTTGATAGAAATATAGAGTCAACTGCCATGGTAAGAACTGATAGTGTGGGCAACTGATGATTAATGCTTTGTATCTCTCCCATGCTTGATACAATGGTTCCCTTTTATTCTGCCTGAAGTGAAAATTTTGGTCCCTCAACTTCTGCGTCTTGGACTGAGTGTAGAATTTTTGAATAAATTTTGCAGATAGTTGATCCCATGAAGTGATAGATCTCGATGGCAGTGTCTTGAACCATATCTTCGCATCACCCTTTAAAGAGAAAGGGAATAACTTGAGACATATAAACTCGTCAGAGATTCCTTGAATTTTCTGAGTTCCGCATATCTCCAAGAAGTTGTCGATATGCTCACTAGCATCTTGATTCTCCGTACCTGAAAATGTCGAGAGCATATTAATAACATACCCCTTGATTTCATAAGGAGAATTTGCGATAATATCAGGATAAACTATGCAAGATTGTCGAGAAGAAAATTGAGGCATAGAATAATCCTGTATTGTTCTTGGAGCATTGACATTGTTGTTCTGCCTAACTCGTTCATTGTTTTCTTCCATTATCTTTCAACTTCGTTGGTTCCCTCATTTTCCTTGGTTTCAGGTCGGTCAACTGGCGATCTTGAGCATTCAGGGGAATTAGTCCAACTTCGATTTCGACGAGGACACCCAATGTTTGGATCAAGAGGTACTATTTCACCACTCTTGGACCGAAGTCCCTGCATTTACCAAGGTAACAAAAACAAAATTGAATCAGTATAAAACAAGTAGAACGAGCAAAAGAATAGTTTAATGGAATTTAATTAAGCAGTCCCTGGCAACGGCGCCAAAAACTTGTTCGTCACAAATTCAACATATAAAATAAGTCGAACTCGCACAAATTTATCCTGCAAGCGCATAGATCGATGATAGTATAGATATGCAAGTACAGGTTTGCTCCCAAGAGACTGTAATTAAAATTCCAACCAAACACGTGATAAGTAAATTAAAATTTTACACAATTTGGGATTGAGTGATTCAAATCAGAAAAATTAAGAAAACAATTAAAAGATATTTTTTATGAATTTTTGGTGTTGTTAACAATTGAAAAAAAACCAAGACTTCGGATTCTTCCGTTAATCCGTTTTAACCATGTATTTGGAACCAATTAAATAAATGGCAAATCAATTACAAAGATCCCGTCCCCAAGTCGGTTTTAGCGCACTTAAGTCGAATTTCCCTAAACTCGATTACTACCCATCTTATTGGTGTAGGTCGGATGTCCCTATATGCAATCTATCCATCTTATTGGCATAAATTAAACACAAGGAATTCATGAAGTTCTTTGGAAATAGGAATCACACGAACACATGAACTAGTTAAAGAATCATGTAAATTCGCAATTCAAGATTTCAAGAAGCTTTAAACCATACAACATCTTATTGTCTATAGGGCTTCGTCGAGTAATTCATATGTAAATTCAATGGTTGTCAATCATAAGAAATTACCCAAGAATTCAATAAACATAGAAACCCAAAATTTGTAATTATATTCAACCATTCACAAATCCATAATCCAATACATGGCAAAACAAGATCAAGGCATCCTCCTAGTCTTGGATAAAGATTTAGCTAAACATAGAAATTAAAACAAGAGAGTGGGATGGGTAAAACATTGATACACCCTCAAGAGAGATGTGGAGATGATGGACCAGCCTTCTTCTCCCTTCTCCTTCTCGCTGTAAATGTGTCCAGAAATCCCCCAAAAGTTGCTGCCTCCCTTGTTTTCTCCTTTCTTTTTTCAGTATGCCGTCCCCCCCTTTTGGCCTTCCTTCATTGTATTTTAGGTCAACACAGAACCTAAGTCAATGACAAAATTGCCCCTAGATATGGGCTGAAAAGGGCTGGTTTCATGTGGCTGTTTCAATGGGCCCAAAAGTCATGGAATTCAATCAAAACTCTGCACTTTACTTCATTTCACAGCAGACTTTGTATGCTCACAGATTTTCATTCGTGGTCCAATATTTCTACTCTTGATATATGCGTGAAGATTGAGATGTCTAGTTTCCAACGCCACTAGAATCAATGAAATTGGAGTTTTACAGCTCTCGCAATGGCTATTCAAATGTCAGTCTATCAAAACTGAAGTTTTAAGCCTAAATCCATCTAGTCTTCAAAACCCCTACAAAAACACATATAGAGTAATTGAGAGGTAAAATAGACACACAATGATATAACATCAAAACATTCCAAGCCAAATATATGAACAAAATATGGACTCATCAATTGGCTTTGTCGATTGTTTTGTTCCCAAAAGTCCAATTTTCGTTCTCAATTGGACAAAATCATTACAAACTCCTCTATCGAGAGAGTTGAGAAATTGAGAACCATCAAAGTTGGTTGTTGTACACTTTTTATTGTTGCTTTATGTCCTTATTTGCTTTATGTCCTTGTTTTGTAGCCAAAGGACCAACTTTTGTTCCCAAAAGGACAAAATCATTAAAAGTTCGTCCTTAGTAAGAGTTGAGCAATTTCAAACCATCAAAGTTGGTCGGTGTACTCATTTTATTGTTATTTTATGTAAAATTTTACGAGTATAGGCTCTGTAGATTGTTTCATTGTCGAAAGACCAACTTTCCTTGCTAAATGGGCAAAATCGTTAAAAGCTCCTTCATGGAGAGAGTTAAACAATTCTGAACCATTAAATTTGAGAATTGTACACTTTTTATTGTTGTTGTATCCGTAAATTTACTAGTATACGCTTCATTGATTGTTTTAGTATCAAAAGACCAACTTTATTTCCTAAATGAGCAAAACCGTAAAAAGTTCCTCTATGGCGAGAGTTGAGCAATTCTGAACCATCAAAGTTAATAGGTGTACACTTTTTATTGTTTCTTTATGTCCAAATGTATGAGTATACGCTTTGTAGATTATTTTGTTGCAAAAATACCAACTTTCGTTCTCAATTGGACAAAACTGTTAAAAGATTCTCTATCGAGAGAGTTGAGGAATTTAGAACCATCAAAGTTGGTCGGTGTACATCTTTTACTGTTTCTTTATGTCCTAATTTAATAGTCTATGCTTTGTTGATTGTTTCGTTGCCAAAAGACCAACTTTCGATACTAAATAGACAAAATCGTTAAATGTTCCTCTTTGGAGAGAGTTGATCAATTTTGAAATATCAAAGTTTCTCATTGTAAACTTGTTGGTGTTATTTTTTGTCAAATATTACGAGTATAGGCTCCATAAATTGTTTCACTGCCAAAAGACCAACTTTCGTTCCTAAATGGGCATAACTTTTAAGAGCTCCTCTGTGGAGAGGGTTGAGCAATTCTGAACCATCAAACTTGATAGGTATGCACTTCTTATTTTTTCTTTATGCGCAAATTTACTAGTAAATGCTTCGTAGATTATTTAATTGCCAAAAGATCAACTTTCCTTCCTAAATGGGCAAACCCATTAAAGGCTCCTCCATGGAGAGAGTTGACCAATTATGAACCGTCAAAGTTGATTGGTGTACATTTTTTATTATTGCTTTATGTCCAAATTTAGTAGTATACGCTTTGTAGATTCTTTCGTTGCCGAAAGGGCAACTTTCGTTCTCATTTGGAGAAAATGGTTAAAAGTTTCTCTATGGAGAGATTTGGGCAATTTGAAACCATCAAAGTTGATAGGTGTTTACTTTTTATTCTTTCTTTGTCTACAAATTTACTAGTATTCGCTTTGTTGATTGTTTCGTCTCCAAAAGACCAACTTTTGTTCTAGATTGCACAAAACCGTTAAAAGTACCACTAGGGAGAGATTTCGGCAATTTTGAACCATCAAGGTTGTTCGTTGTACACTTTATTGTTATTTTTTATGAAATTTTACTAGTATAGGCTCGATTTTCGGTGCAAAAAAGATCAACTTTCATTTTCAAATGGAAAAAATCGTTAAAAGCTCCTCCATTATGAGAAATGGAGAATTTTGAACCATCAAAGTTTATAGGTGTAAAATTTTTATTGTTGCTCTGTGTCCAAATTTACTAGAATACGCCTCATAGATTTTTTCGTTGTCAAAAGAAAACCTTTCGTTCGCAAATGGAAAAAACCGTTAAAAGCTTCTCCATGGAGAAAATTGAGCAATTCCGAACCATCAAAGTTGACAATTGTAGACTTTTTATTGTTGCTTTTTGTCTAAATTTACTAGTATTTCTTTTTAGATTGTTTCATTGCCAAAAGATAAACTTTTTTTGTCCATTGAACACAGCCGTTAAAGGCTCCTCTATAGAGAAAGTTGACCAATTTTGAACCATCAAAGTTGATCAGTGTACACTTTTAATTGTTGCTTTATGTCCTAATTTACTAGTATACGCTTCTTAGATTGTTTCGTTGTCAAAAGACAGCCTTTCGTTCCCAAATGTACAAAACTATTAAATGCTCCTCCGTGGAAAAAAGTTGAGCAATTCCAAACCATCAAAGTTGACAGTTGTACACTTTTTATTGTTGCTTTATGTCTAAATTTACTAGTATTTGCTTTGTAGATTGTTTCTATCAAAAAGACCAACTTTCGTTCTCCATTGGACAAAATTGTTAAAAGCTCCTCTATTGAGAAAGTTGAGCGATTCTGAATGATCACTGTTTGTAAGGTGTGCACTTTTTATTTAAGTCCAAATTTACCAATAAAGGCTTCATAGATTGTTTTGTTCCCAAAACACCAACTTTCGTTCCCAAATGGACAAAACCATTAAAAACTCCTCCATTGATAGAGTTGACCAATTCTAGACTATAAAAGTTGATACGTGTTCACTTTTTATTCTCGCGTTATGTGCAAATTCAATAGTATACGCTTCGAGATTGTTTCGTTCTCAAAATACCAACTTTCATTATCAATTAGACAAAACCGTTAAAAGCTTCTCTATGTAGAGATTTGAGTAATTTGGAACCATCAAAGTTGGTCTGTGTACACTTTTTATGGTTGGTTTATGTCCTAATTTATTAGTATACGCTTCGTATATTATTTCATTGCCAAAATACCAACTTTCGTTCTCAATTGTACAAAAGTGTTAACAACTCATCTATGGAGAGATTTGAGCAATTTTGAACCATCAAGGTTGATCGGTATACATTTTTTATTGTTATTTTATGTCCAATTGAATGAGTATTAGCTTCGTAGATTGTTTCGTTGCTAAAATACCAACTTTCGTTCTCAAATGGGTAAAATACTTAAAAGCTCCTCCATGAAGAGAGTTGAGCAATTTTGAACCATCAAAAATGATAGGTGTACACTTTTTATTGTTGCTTTATGTCCAAATTTACTAGTATACGCTTCGTAGATTATTTCGTTACCAAAAGGCCAACTTTTGTTCTCAATTGGACAAAATCGTTAAAAGTATCGCTATGGAGAGAGTTCGGCAATTTTGAACCATCAAGGTTGATCAGTGTACATTTTATTATTATTTTATGTAAAATTTTACTTGTATAGGGTCGGTATATTGTTTAATTATCAAAAAGACCAACTTTCGTTATCAAATATACAAAACCATTAAAAGCTCCTCCATGGCGAGAATTGTTGAATTGCGAACCAAAAACGTTGATAGGTGTACACTTTTTAGTGTTGCTTTATGTCCAAATTTACTAGTATATGCTTCATAGATTGTTTCCTTGCCAAAAGGCAGCCTTTAGTTCTCAAATGGACAAAATCGTTAAAAGCTCATTCATGCAGAGAGTTGAGCAAGTTTGAACCATCAAAGTTGACAGTTGTACATGTTTTATTGGTTCCTTATATCTAAATTTACTAGTATTTGTTTTCTAGATTGTTTTATTGCCAAAAGATCAACTTTCGTTCTCAATTGGACAAAATCGTTAAAAGCTCCTCTATCCAGAAATTCGAGTAATTTTGAACCATCAAAGTTGGTTGGTGTACACTTTTTATTGTTGCTTTATGTCCTAATTTACTAGTATACGTTTTGAAGATTATTTCATTGTCAAAAGACAACCGTTCATTCCCAAATGAAAAAAATCGTTAAAATCTCCTCCATTAATAGATTTGAGCAATTCCGAACCATCAAAGTTGATAGGTGTACACTTTTTGTTGTAGTTTTATGTCCAAACTTTCTAGTGTATGCTGCGTAGATTGTTTCGTTGCCAAAATGCCGACTTTCATTCTCAAATGGGCATAATCGTTAAAAGATACTCCATGAAGAATGTTGAGCATTCCTAACCATCAAAGTTGATAGGTCTACACTTTTTATTGTTTCTTTATGTCCAAATTTACTAGTATATGCTTCAAAGATTGTTTTGTTATCAAAAGACCAACATTCATTATCAATTGGACAAAACCGTTCAAAGTACCACTATAGAGAGAGTTGGGAATTTTTGAACCATCAAGGTTGGTCAGTGTACACTTTATTATTATTTTATATCAAATTTTATTAGTATAGGCTCCTTATATTGTCTCCTTGCCAAAAAGACCAACTTTCGTTCTCAAATGGACAAAACCGTTAAAAGCTCCTCCATGGTAAAAGTTCAAGAATTTCAAACCATCAAAACTGATAGGTGTACACTTTTTATTATTGCTTTATGTCCAAATTTACTAGTATACACTTCATAGATTGTTTTGTTATGAAAAGAAAAACTTTCAATTTCAATTGGACAAAACTGTTAAAAGTATCACTATGGAGAGAGTTTGACAATTTTGAACCATCAAGGTTAGTCAGTATACACTTTATTGTTATTTTATGTCAAATTTTATTAGTAAAAGGCTCGGTATATTGTTTCGTTACCAAAAAGACCAACTTTCATTCTTAAATTGACAAAACCGTTAAAAGCTCGTCCATGGTGAGAGTTGAAGAATTTGAACCATCGAGTTGATAGGTGTACACTTTTTGTTGTTGCTTTATGTTCAAATTTACTAGTATACGCTTTGTAGATTGTTTTGTTACCAAAAGACCAACTTTCATTTTTAATTGGACAAAACCGTTAAAAGTACCACTATGGAGAGAGTTAGACAATTTTGAACCATCAAGGTTGGTCAGTGTACACTTTATTGTTATTTTATGTCAAAATTTATTAGTATAGACTTGGTATATTATTTCGTTGGCAAGAAGACCGACTTTCGCTCTTAATTTGACAAAACTGTTAAAAGCTCATCTATTGAGAAATTTGAGCAATTTTGAGCCATCAAAGTTGGTCGGTGTACACTTTTTCTTTATGTCCTAATTTACTAGTATACGCTTCGTAGATTATTTCATTGCCAAAAGACAGTCTTTCATTCTCAAATGGACAAAACCATTAAAAGCTCCTCCATGGATAGAGTTGAGCAATTCTGAACCATCAAAGTTGATAACTGTACACTTTTTATTGTTGTTTTATGTCTCAATTTACTAGTGTATACTTTGTAAATTATTTCGTTGGTAAAAGTCCAACTTTCGTTTCCCATTGGACAAAATCGTTAAAAGCTTCTCCATGCAGAGATTTAGGAAATTTGGAACCATGAATGTTGGTTGGTGTAATATTTTATTGTTATTTTATGTCAAATTTTACGAGCATGGGCTCCGTCTATTGTTTCGTTGTCGAGAGACTAACTTTCATTTCGAAATGGCAAACCATCATCGTTTGAAAAGTGTAGACTTTTTATTGTTGTTTTAAGTCCAAATTTACCAGTAAAGGCTTCAAAGGTTGTTTTGTTACCAAAAGACCAACCTTTATTCCCAAATGAACAAAATCGTTAAAAGCTCTCCTCCATGGAGAGAGTTGAGGAATTCTGAACAATAAAAGTTGATAGGTGTACAAATTATATTCTTGCGTTATGTGCAAATTTACTAGTATACGCTTAATAAATTGTTTTGTTCCCAAAAGACCAACTTTCAATCTCAATTGGACAAAATTGTTAAAAGCTTCTCTATAGAGAGATTTGAGCAATTTGGAACCATCAAAGTTGGTTGGCGTACACTTTTTATTGGTTGTTTTATGTCCTAATTTACTGGTATTTGCTTAGTAGATTATTTTGTTGCCAAAAGACCAACTTTCATTCTCAATTGTACAAAACCGTTAAAAGCTATTATACGGAGAGAGTTGGGCAATTATGAACCATCAAGGTTGGTCGGTGTGCATTTTTTATTGCTATTTTATGTCAAATTTTATTTGTACTAGCTACGTAGATTGTTTAGTTGCCAAAATACCAACTTTCATTCCCGAATGGAAAAATTGTTAAAAGCTCCTCCGTAGAGAGAGTTGAACGATTTTGAACGATCAAAAATGATAGGTGTAAAAATTTTATTATTGTTTTATGTCCAAATTTACTAGTATACACTTCGTAGATTATTTCGTTACCAAAAGGCCAACTTTTGTTCGCAATTGGACAAAACCGTTAAAAGTACCACTACAGAAAGAGTTGGGCAATTTTGAACCGTGAAGGTTGATCGGTGTACACTTTATTGTTATTTTATGTCAAATTTTACTATTATAGGCTCAGTATATTATTTTTTGCCAAAAAGACCAACTTTCATTCTCAAATGCACAAAACCGTTAAAAGCTCCACCATATAGAGAGTTGAAGACTTCTGAACCATCAAAGTTGATGAGTGTACAATTTTTATTATTGTTTTCTGTTCAAATTTACTAGTGTACGGTTCATAGATTGCTTTCGTTGGCAAAAGACCAACTTTCTTTCTCAATTGCACAAATATGTTAAAAGCTTCGCCATGGCGATATTTGGCCAATTTGGAACCATCAAAGTTGGTCGTTGTACCCTTTTATTGTTATTTTATGTCTAATTTTACGAGTATAGGCTCCATATATTGTTTCATTGCCAAAACACCAACTTTAGTTGCCAAATGGGCAAAATCATTAAAAACTACTCCATTGAGAGAGTTGAGCAGTTCCGAACCATCAAAATTGATAGGTGAACACTTTTTATTGTTGTTTTATGTCCAAATTTACTAGTATACGCTTCATAGATTGTTTCGTTACCAAAAGACCAACTTTTGTTCTCAATTGGACAAAATCGTTAAAAGTACCACTATAAGGAGAGTTGGACAACTTTGAACCATCAAGGTTAGTTGGTGTACACTTTATTATTATTTTATGTCAAATTTTACTACTATAGGCTCGGTATATTGTTTCGTTGCCAAAAATACGAACTTTCATTCTTGAATGGACAAAACCATTTAGAGCTTCTCCATTGTGAGACTTGAAGAATTCTGAACCGTCAAAGTTGATAAGTGTACACTTTTTATTGTTGCTTTATGTCCAAATTTACTAGTATATGTTTTGTAGATTGTTTCGTTGCCAAAAAGACGACTTTTCATTCCCAAATGGATAAAACCGTTAAAAGCCCTTCCATGGAGAGAGTTAAGCAATTATGAACCATCAAAGTTGACAGTTGTACACTTTTTATTGTTGTTTTATGTCTAAATTTACTAGTTTTTGCTTTGTAGATTGTTTTTTCGCGAAAAGACCAACTTTCGTTCCCAATTGAACAAAATTGTTAAAAGCTCCTCTATCGAGAATCTTAAGAAATTTTGAACCATCAAAGTTGGCTGGTGTACACTTTTTTATTGTTGCTTTATGTCCTAATTTACTAGTATACGCTTTGTGGATTGTTTCATTGCTAGAAGACGGCCTTTCATTCCCAAATGGATGAAACTGTTAAAAGCTCCTTCGTGGTTAAACTTGAGCAATTTAGAACCATCAGAGTTGATAGGTGTACACTTTTTATTGTGAGATTTGGTCAATTTTGAACCATCATAGTTGGTTGGTCAACTTTTTTATTCTTATTTTATGTCAAATGTTATGAGTGTAGGCTCTGTATATTGTTTTATTGCCGAAAGACCGACCTTTGCTCCCAAATCAGCAAAATCGTTAAAAGCTACTCCATAGAGAGAATTTAGCACTTTCGAACCGTCAAAGTTGATAGGTATACACATTTTATTGTTGCTTAATGTATAAATTTAGTAGTATACACTTCGTAGATTGGTCAAAATCTTTAAAAGCTCGTTGATGGAGAGAGTTGGGAAATTCGGAAGCATCAAGGTTGTTCGGTGTACACTTTTTATTATTATTTTGTGTCAAGTTTTACTAGAGTAGGATTCATATATTGTTTCGTTGTCAAAAGAAAAACTTTTGTTCCAAAATGTACAAAACCGTTAAAAGTTCCTCTTTGGAGAGAGTTGAATGATTGCAAACAATCAAAGTTGATAGTTAAACACTTTTATTATTTCTTTATTTCTAAATTTACTAGTAGACACTACATAGATTGTTTTTCGCCAAAAGACCTACTTTCGTTCCCAAATAAACAAAACCATTAAAAGCACTTCCATGGAGAGAGTTGAGCAATTCCGAGCCATCAAAGTTGATAAGTGTACACTTTTTATTGTTACTTTATTTGAGAATTTTTAGTTTACATTTCGTAGATTGTTTCATTTCCGAAAGACCATCTTTCGTTCTCAAATGGACAAAACCATTAAAAGCTCCTTCATGGAGAGAGAGTTGAAGAATTTCGAACCATCAAAAGTGATAGATGTACACTTTTTATTGTTTTTTGGTCCATATTTACTAGTATACGCTTCGTAGATTGTTTCGCTGACAAAAGACAACCTTTCATTCTCAAATGGAAAAAACTGTTAAAAGCCCCTTCATGGAGAGAGTTGAGCAATTCCGAACCATGAAAGTTCACAATTGCACACTTTTTACTGTTGCTTTACGTCTAAATTTAGTAGTATTTGCTTTGAAGATTGGTTCATTGCCAAAAGACCAACTTTTGTTCTTCATTGGACAAAACTGTTAAAAGCACCTCTATCGTGAAAGTTGAGCAATTTCAAACCATCAAAGTTGATAGGTGTACTTTTTATTTTTGCTTTATGTCCAAATTTACTAGTATAAGTTTCGTTGTCCAAAGACCGACTTTCATTCCCAAATGGGAAAAACCATAAAAAGGTTCTCTATGAAAAGGCTGACATTCGTTTTGAATTGGGCTAAACAATTGGGCAATTTTGAACCATCAAAGTTGGTAGATGTACAATTTTTATTGTTTTTTATATCAAATCTTATGAATATAGTCTATGTAGATTGTTTTGTTGCTAAAAGACCAACCTTCGTACTCAAATGGACAAAATTGTTAAAAGTTATTCGTTGGAGAGAGTTAAGCAATTACAAACCATCAAAGTTGATAGTTGTACACTTTTTTATTGTTGCTTTATGTCAAAATTAGTTATTTTATGCTTCATAGATTGTTTCATTACCAAAACAACAACTTTCGTTCCCAAATGGAGAAAACCGCTGAAAGCTCCTCCATGTAGAGAGTTGAGAAATTTTGAACCATCAAAGTTGGTAGATGTAACCTTTTTATTGTTGCTTTATTTCATTATTTACCAATATACGCTTCGTAGATTGTTTCTTTGCCAAAAATCTAACTTTCGTTCTCAATTGTACAAAATCGTAAAAGCCCTTCTATGGAGAGTGTTGGGCAATTCTGAAACATTGAGGTTGGTTGGTGTACAATTTTTATTGTCATTTTATGTAAAATTTTCATTGTATAGGCTCGGTATATTATTTCCTTCCCAAAAGACCAATTTTTGTTTTGAAATGGACAGAACCATTAAAAGTTCATCTTTAGAAAGAGTTGAGCAATTTCGTACAATCAAATTTGATATGTGTGCACTTTTTATTTTTATTCTATGTCAAATTTTATGAGTATAGACTCCGTACATTGTTTCATTGTCGAAACAGCAACTTTCATTCCCAAATGGACAAAACAGTTAAAAGTTCTTATTTGGAGAGAGTTAAGAAATTTCAAACTATCAAATTTTATTGGTGTGCATCTTTTATTCTTATTTAAAGTCAAATTTTATAAGTATAGGCTCCGTAGATTGTTTCATTGCCAAAAGACCAAGTTTGGTTCCCAAATGGACAAAACAGTTAAAAGTTACACCTTGGAGAGATTTGAGCAATTTCGAACTATCAAATTTTATCGGTGTGCAATTTTTATTCTTATTTCATGTCAAATTTCTGAGTATAGGCTCCATAGATTGTTTGATTGTCAAAAGACCAACTTTCGTTCCCAAACAGACAAACTGTTAAAACCTTCACAATGGAGTGTGTTGAGCAATTCCTAACCGTCAAAATTGATAGGTGAGATTTTTTATTGTTGCTTATTGTCAAAATTTACAAGTATACGATTTGTAGATTGTTTAACTGCCAAAAGATCAACTTTCATTCGCAATTGGTCAAAACCATTAAAAGCTCCTCGATGAAGAGACTTGGACAATGCGCAACCATCAGGTTGGTCGGTGTATACTTTATACTGTTATTTTTTTTCGAGTTTTACAAGTATAGGATTTGTATATTGTTTCGTTGTCAAAAGACCAAGTCTCGTTGATAAACCATTAAAAGTTCTTCTTTAAACAGAGTTGATCAATTGCGAACCATCAAAGTTGATATCTGTAAACTTTTTATTGCTACTTTATGTCCAAATTTACTAGTATACGCTTCGTAGATTGTTTTATCGCCAAAAGATCAACTTTCATTCCCAAATGCACAAAATCGTTAAATGCTCTTCCGTGGAGAGAGTTGGGCAATTCCAGACCATCAAAGTTGATAGGTATACACTTTTCAATGTTGCTTTATCTGCAATTTTACTAGTGTACGCTTTGTAGATTGTTTCATTGCCAAAAGACCAACTTTCATTCCGAAATTGGCAAATCATTAAAATCTCCTCCACTCCATGGAGAGAGTTGAGAAGTTCTAAACCATCAAAATTGATAGGTGTACACTTTTTATTGTTCGTTTATGTTCAAATTTACTAGTATTCGATTTGTAGATTGTTTTGTCGCGAAAAGACCAGCTTTCGTTCTCAATTGGCCAAAATCGTTAAAAGCTCCTGTATCGAGAGACTTCAGTAATTTCGAACCATAAAAGTTGGTCGGTGTACCTTTTTTATTGTTGCTTTATGTCCTTATTTACTAGTATACACTTCGTAGATTGTTTCGCTACCAAAAATCCAACTTTCGTTCCGAATTGTACAAAATCGTTAAAAGCATTTCTATGGAAAGAGTTGGCCAATTCTGAACCATTAAGGTTGGTTGGTGTACATTTTTTATTTTTTTATGTGAAATTTTTTGGTGTAGGCTCGGTATATTATTTCGTTCCCAAAAGACCAATTTTCGTCGTGAAATGGACAAAACCATTAAAAGTTCATCATTGGAGAAATTTAAGCAATTTTCTTCTATCAAATTCGATCTATGTGCACTTTTTATTTTTATTCTTTGTCAAATTTTACGAGTATAGGCTCCGTAAATGGTTTCGTTGCAGAAGGACTAACTTTCGTTTCGAAATGGACAAAACAGTTGAAAGCTTTTATTGGAGAGAGTTGAGCAATTTTGAACTATGAAATTTTATCGGTGTGCAATTTTTATTCTTATTTCAAGTCAAATTTTACGAGTATAGGCTCCGTAGATTGTTTTGTCGCCAAAAGACCAAGTTTTGTTCCCAAATGGACAAAACAGTGAAAAGTTCCTCCTTGTAGAGAATTGAGCAATTTATCGATGTGCATTTTTTTTTATTCTTATTTCATGCCAAATTTTACGAGTATAAGCTCTGTAGATTATTTTCGTTGTCAAAAGACCAACTTTCGTTCCCAACGGAGAAACCGTTAAAAGCTCCTCCATGGAAAGTGTTGAGCAATTCTGAACCATGGAAATTAGTAGGTGAGACCTTTTTTTGTTGCTTAATGTCCAAATTTACTAGTATACAATTTGTAGATTGTTTAACTGCCAAAATACCAACTTTCGTTTGCAATTAGTCAAAACCGTTAAAAGCTCATCGATGAAGAGAGTTGGACAATTCGCAGCTATCAAGGTTGTCCAGTGTATACTTTTTACTGTTATTTTTTGTCAAGTTTTATTAGTACAGGATTCGTATATTATTTCGTTGCAAAAGACCAACCCTCATTCCCAAACAGACAAAGCCATTGAAAGTTTCTCTTTGAAGAGAGTTGAGCAATTGCGAACCATCAAAGTTCATAGTTGTACACTTTTTATTGTTACTTTATGTCCAAATTTACTAGCATACGCTTCATAGATTGTTTCATCGCAAAAAGACCAACTTTCGTTCCCAAAAGGACAAAACCATTAAAAGCCCTTCGGTGGAGAGAGTTGAGCAATCCCGAACAATCAAAGTTGATACGTGTACAATTTTTATTGTTGCTTTATTTGCAAATTTACTAGTATACGCTTCGTAGATTATTTCGTTGCCAAAAGACAAATTTTCGTTTCGAAATGGACAAATCGTTAAAATATCCTTCACTCCATGGAGAGAGTTGAGAAGTTCTGAACCAACAAAATTGATAGCTGTACACTTTTTATTGTTTGTTTATGTCCAAATTTACTAGTATTGGCTTTGTAGTTTGTTTCGTCGTCAAAAGATCAACTTTCGTTCTCAATTGGACAAAATTGTTAAAAACTCATCTATCGAGAGAGTTGATTAATTTCAAGGCATCAAAGTTGGTCGGTGTACCTTTTTTATTGTTGTTTTATGTCCTTATTTACTAGCATACACTTTGTAAATTGTTTCACTGTCAAAACCCAAACTTTCATTCTGAATTGTACAAAATCGTTAAAAGCACTTCTATGGAGAGAGTTAGGCAATTCTGAATCATCAAGGTTGGTTGGTGTATATTTTTTATTGTTATTTTATGTCAAATTTGTTTAGTATAGGCTCGGTATATTATTTCGTTCCCAAAAGACCTATTTTCATCGTGAAATGGACAAAACCATTAAAAGTTCATCATTGGAGAGATTTAAGCAATTTTCTACTATCAAATTCGATCTGTGTGCACTTTTTATTTTTATTCTTTGTCAAATTTTATGAGTATAGGCTCCGTAAATGGTTTCGTTGCAGAAAGACTAACTTTCGTTTTGAAATGGACAAAATAATTAAAAGTCCTTATTTGGAGAGAGCTGAGCAATTTTGAACTATGAAATTTTATCGGTGTGCAATTTTTATTCTTATTTCAAGTCAAATTTTACGAGTATAGGCTCCATAGATTGTTTCGTCGCTAAAAGACCAAGTTTTGTTCCCAAATGGATAAAACAGTGAAAAGTTCCTCTGTGTAGAGAATTGAGCAATTATGATCTATCAAGTTTTATTGGTGTGCATTTTTTTATTCTTATTTCATGTGAAATTGTACGAGTATAGGCTCTGTAGATTGTTTCGTTCCCAACAGACAAAATGTTAAAAGCTTCCCCATGGAGAGTGTTGAGCAATTCTGAATCATCAAAATTGATAGGCGAGACTTTTTATTGTTACTTAATATCCAAATTTACAAGTATATGATTTGTAAATTGTTTAGCTGCTAAAAGACCAACTTTCGTTTGCAATCAGTCAAAACGGTTAAAAGCTCCTTGATTAATGGAGTTGGACAATTTGCAACTATCAAGATTGTTCGGTGTATACTTTTTACTATTATTTTTTTGTCAAGTTTTACTAGTACAAGATTCATATATTGTTTCATTGTCAAAAGACCAACTCTCATTCCCATATGGACAAAACCATTAAAAGTTCCTATTTGAAGATAGTTGAGCAATTGTGAACCATCAAAATTGATAGTTGTACACTTTTTATTGTTTTTTATCTCCAAATTTACTAGTATACGCTTCATAGATTGTTTCTTTGCCAAAAGACCAATTTTAATTCCCAAATGGGCAAAACGTTAAAAGCTTTTCTATGGAGAGAATTGAGCAATTCCGAACCATCAATGTTGACAGGTGTGCATCATTTATTGTTGCTTTATATCCAAAGTTACTAGTATTCGATTCGTAGATTGTTTCGTTACCAAAAGGCCAACTTTCATTCTCAATTGGACCAAAATTTTGGAAGCTCATCTCTGGAAAGAATTGAGCAATTTTGAACCATCTATGGAGAGAATTGAGCAAATTCGATTGGTGTGCACTTTT